>CM064863.1:82828937-84125187 GCA_032719365.1 Prinsepia uniflora | reverse complement strand
GGTGTGTCTTGGTAAATATGAATGAGATTTCGGGATTTGGAATCGAATTTCTGGGTGACGATTCAGGATTCGATTTTGGAACATGAAAGTATATTTCCGGGTTTGGGTACGGAATGGTTATTCCAAATGCTAGCTTACGGAATAATGATTTCAGATTCGGATTTGGATATGAATTAAAAGGTGATGTCTGGGTTTGGATCCGAGATTTCTTACGAAGTTGCGGATTCAGATTCGGAATTGGAACTAGATGTTGGGTGGAGTTTCGATTTGCCTCATGCTGGATTGGGCAAACGTACTCCATTATTGGAACGCGTTCGGCTATGACCTAGGTGGTTGTAGTCTGGTTATTAGGTAGATGTGTGTACTTCGTACTTGGGTCGAGGTACATTACCATGTAGACTTGTGATGTCTAGTTACGGTACACGGGATATACCCGAGGTGTGTTAGTGAACGTGTTGGTAGTCGGATTGGTTCCGATACCATGGGATTGGTTGTGGACCGGACATTACTATGCAATGGGTCATGGTAATTCCGATGTGTTTAATTACACACAGGTCGTGTGAAATGTCGGTAAGGGTATTGGTGAGTCGAGTACGTTGGTGGCATGTGTAGCCACGAGTTAGTCTAGTGTCAGTTTTCGACTGACAACAACTGTGTGGTGACAGGTTGTCAGGATGTGTCAACATAGATCGTTGAGTGGGGTCAGCTGACTCCTAGTGGGAGTGGGAAAGGAACCGTCGAGTTGTTGCGTCAACGAGAGGGTGGATTTGACAAGTGGTGTCAAATTCGAAACTAGTAGTTTCAGTCATTCGACGGGGTCGAATGTAATCGTTGCGTTTTGAGTACTAGTGGTACGTTTGGGTGTAGACAAGTTTTGTCTAAGTAGTTGGTGTGCGGGTGTACACGTGTTGCGTGGTCGATTCCACTTTCCACGGGGTGTTTGTGGAATCAGGGTAATCGAGTTTCGAGAGCGAAACTTATTAAGGAGGGAAGTACGTTGAGATTAGATCGGTTGGAATTTCGAGGACGAAATTTATTAAGGAGGGAAGGTTGTAACGACCCGTCCCGAATTCCGGGATTAGTTTAGTGATTAATCTTGATTAGCGAGGTTGAACGGTGGTTAGTAGGGCGGAATCGGACAAAATGTGCAAAATGACCGTTTTGCCCCTGGTCGTGGGCAAAATGTTGACTTTTTGTTCGGACGGTCAAATGGACTTTGACCGATGACCGTGACGTAGTTCGGGACGTCACGAGTTCATAGACAGGTGGCACGTTCGATTCCGACATTCGTAGAGAAAGTTATGAGGTTCGGAAGTTGAGGGGTATTTTGGTAATTTGGCTTATTAGGGGCCAAATGTTGACTTTCTGACCGGGAGGTCCGATGGGCGAGGGCCAAGGACCGTTACGTAGGTATCGTCGATACGAATCCAACGACAGGCGGCATGCCGAAATCGGAGCTCCGACGACGACGTTATGGTCAAGGAAACGAACTAACGAACCGAGGCCGGGATTAAAATAATAATATAATATTGAATAGTGACCGTTGACCCTACACACCTGGATGAGTGACAAGTGTCACTCATCCCTTGAAATCAGAATCCATGTTTTTGGGGGAGACCTCATGATGATGTTTAATTAATTTTTAATTAATTAATTAATCTTTTATTTCCATTAATCTCCATATTTTCCTTAACCGTGTACAACCAAATCCAATACTCTCCCAACCAATTCCTCTCCCATTGCTGAACCTGAGAGTGTGAATTTGTGAGCAATTTGAGAGTGATTTCAACTGGGTAAACACGAGAGATTGACGGTGAGGAAGAACTGAGAATTCGAAAAATTAAGTTTTGGGAGGGAAAATCAAATTGAAGGAATTGGGTTGTGATGATCGAATTGGAGGTTACAAACATCTTCCTGAGGTTGTGACGAGTCGATCCACATCAAAAACGAGAAGGAATGGTGCCGTTTTGGCTCTGATCGAGCTTGGTGACAGAGGAAGAAATCGAGGCTGAGTCGTGGAGTTTGGGGCTGTGATTGACTCAATTGTTGTGGGGAAATGACTCCTCATGATCCCACGATGCTTCTGGGTTCATCAATTGAAGGAAACCGATCGAGATCGATGGACCTCCATTGATGAACAGTGACAGTGCTCGAGTTTGAGTCGTGACGATTGAACACTGGATTGAAGCAATTATGTTGGGGGAAATGATTTACGGAGTCCATGGAAGCTTCTAGTTGAATCAATTTAAGGATATCGATCGAAATGGATGGGGTTCGAAGGATGAACAATGGGCGGGGTGTTCTTGGTGTTCATCATCGAATCGTGGAGTTGTAGGTAAGGTCTTGTGTAATCAATGTTACAGAACTTAAATTAAACTTAAAACGAAGCTAATGGAATGATCAATTGAAGGAATTAGGATCGAATTGACAGGATTGGAACCGGGTTGTGTCGCGGGTGAATTGGACCCGTTTACCAGACAAACGGGTTGGGCTGGTGACACTGTAGCAGGCGCGTGGGTTTCACGCGCAGCCACTCACGGCGGCGCGTGACGGCGCGTGGGCGCGAATCTCGAGGTGAGGTCAACATGACTTCTGCCCTATTTAATGTAACGGACATTTTGGAATTGGTTTCGTGTCGATCGGACACCGTCTCGATATTGTTCGGGATGTCCGAAGGTTTTAAATTAAGTTTAAAAATAAGTAAAAATTCGGGAAAATTACGGGACTTTGATAGGATGTTAATTATGAGGTTAGTGACCCTCTAATGTGATTTGGACAGGATTGGGAGTCCCGGTGATAGTGGTGTGGCCCGGGAGGGCCGGTGGCACGCGTATCGAGGCACACGGTTAAAACGGTCTGTGAGTGGACTTTGGTTTTATAAATCCTATGCATGCTTAAATGTGTTATATGGTTTATATACATGATTTCTATGATGGTATTTGTGAGCATTGATTTTGGGTATGTTGCACGTATTTCGAGGTGTTTTCCGTATTTCACGTATATCGGGATTAACAGTTTATTTGTGGTTTTGCGTGTTTGTGGTTAAATAAATAATATGATAAAATGGTTTTTATATTGGAAAGATGGATTCGGGCTTGAGGCCCACTTGTTTTGGAAATCTCGGACTTGGAGTCCATTTGAGTACGTAAGTCGGGCTGCGGGCCCAGTTGGTTTACAAATCGGGCCGTGGGCCCAGTGGTTCATAAAGTCGGGCATGAGGCCCAGTTGGATTTAAATGATGATTTCGGGCCAGGGGCCCTATATTTAATAAATGTGGTTTCGGGCCAGGGGCCCTATATTTAATAAATGTGGTTTCGGGCCAGGGGCCCTATATTTAATAAATGTGGTTTCGGGTCAGGGACCCTAAATGGAAATGTGTTGTTTTATGGAAACTCGGGCTGGGCCCATTGTGATGTTGTGAAATGAATTAATAAAAACTGTTTTTCCATATACCATCTGTACACATGGATATATGATGGTCTCCTCCAGATGTCTGGGACACTGGGGAAGTCACGGTGCATTGCCTGTGAAGGGTCACCATACGGAGCAGCCGGACCGTATGATGACTCAGGAGCAGGATTGCTATGATTGACGTCTGGGACGTCAGACATCAGGGATGTCAGATATATGGACCCGGAGAGACCCCTGGCAGCACGCGTAGCTTATGAAACCGTGAGACATGACGTCAGGGACGTCTAGCATCAGGGATGCTGGTGATGGTAATGGTAAAATACGATTTAATGAAATGGCTTTCCGGGTGGATTTATGATTGTGTGATTTTAATGAATTAATGTTCATTTATGGTAGTGGGTGGTGACCCACATGGTCGTATATGTATGGTGGTGGTATTCCACGGTTTTGGGCTGAGTTCCCACACTTGGTTTTTGGTTAACGGTTTTTGGGCTAAGGCCCTAAGGGCTCGGTTGAGCAAACGTTTTGGTTACTGGTTTTTGTGGCATGCATACGTTTTTATTGGAGGGCATAAATGTCTTATAAATGTATTTGATGAACTTACTGGTTTTTGTCCACTCACAGCTTTTGGTTTTAATGCCCTTCAGGTTGATCACGGATGCGATTGCAGCAGAGACTGGGACATTGCACACCTCCTCCATCGATCCTTGCGCACTCTGGATGCCCTGTTTGGGCAGTGGCTCTTGGTCATCCTTTGTCTGACACCCCTTGTTGGACGGGAGCAGGGCACATTCCATGGTAATCCCAGGGGGATTGGGATGGGTCCTGTCAACTTGGTATCAGAGCACGGTTGCTCTATTTGTGCGCGCAGGTCGAGGGTGTGATGTCTCATTGGGCTGCAATTCGTTATCAACCTGATAGATAGTCTTTGGGTTTGGATAGTGGATTTAGTGCGATTGGCCCGATACGCCGTGCGTTAATGTGATTCGACCCAAGTGGGGTTGATTGTGGTGAACCGGTATAGTGGGACCGTCGGTTCGGTCATGTGAGAACTTGTGCTGCGACGAGTGGCTGAGGTCATGAATGACCATGTGGATGGCTCTGGTGAGTCTAGGCTGAACTATGAGATTCGATTTACGGATACGGTTCTGAGATAAATTATGGAATCCCGTGTTGGATCGGGTATTAGTGTGAAGTATGGATGCGGATCTCGATAGCAAGGACAGTTAGTCGGAAGTCATATGGAGATGACTGGCTATCGAGGGTAATTAGTGTGGTTCTGATACTTGGGGATCAGGGGACGTTCGGGGAACGTTCATTTTCCTGATAAGGATTGTCAGAATAGTGGTACCCATAGTCGTGAGGTACGGGATCGTCGTTCGGTATGAACGGAGATCCAGGGTTGTCGTATTTGCACACGGTGTGCAAGTATGAATGTTTGTGGGTTGGTACTTTCGTGCTGATGCTAGTATGGATGCTTGTGTGCTGATACTAGTGTTGTTGATAGTATGTTGGTGCTGGTACTAGCGCTGGTGCTAGTGTCAGTAATGGTGTTGACGATGAGCCACAAGTTGGGGTGTGACTCCGTCATGATGAACATATGTTCGGTCTTTGAAATTGGTATGGCTGAGTGATGGACTGGATGGGATCCAGTTAAGATTGTGAGGTGTTGGGATAAGTCCCAATAGTGGTGAGATAACCAGTAAGGAGTGGATTAAAATGGTATAATTAAGATTTAAGAAATTTTGTGATGATTAGTGGATTTGGGGGAGTTGTTGGCAACTCCAAAATTTGTGCGATTTTATGTTTTTAAATATCCCTAAAAAGTACATGGAAATGATTAAAACTGGAAAAGACGAGGAAAAACCATTAGTGGTATAAAGGTAGGAATTTGTAATTGAGAACTTGGAAAACCGAGTGTTGAACCTGTAGTGGTCGGGATGTGCGAACGGAACAATAACGGATTTATTGTGGACACGGGGTTGTCCAAGTGAATTGAGGAGGTAGGAACCTTAGTGTCGAGGAGAGTTGTGATTGGGGAACGAGAGTGGTGCTCGTTTTTGGTGATTGGTATTCCGAAGTCATTGGGGTTGACTTCTTGCTCTTTGCCCTGGCAGACGTTGAGTGTAGTTACCAGTACGTTGAGCGTGTATTGGTTAGTGGGCCAGGTGTAATTGCGGGTCATTAGGAGGAGCTACGTATTCGAAATTAGGTAAACGAGATTTTTTTTCATTTTCTGCTTGGTGGCAGACGACGTTGGGGTACATGGCGTAGTGAGTGCAGTGAGTTTTGTTGCATCCACGTAGGATGAGTTTAGGCGTCATTGTGTTGGATCATCCTTGGTTTTTTTCCTAGGTGGAATGACAAGGATTGATACAAGGTAATCCGTGAGAATCCGCAGTCTCGACGTGTCTCGTCGTTGACTGATCTGTCTAGTTGTGGGAGTCGGTTGTCGATCGTGGTGGCGATCTTGGATTTTGACGTTATTGTCAGGGACACAGTGTCTATCTGGGTCGTGATCTTGATGATTCAGATAGGGGGAGAGTATATCACTCTTACCTTGGTACGTGAGTCGTAAATGACGGGGTTGAACTTCTTTTCGAAGTGGGGCCCGTATGGTATTCTACTCGGGTGAGTAGGTTTCCAAGGTAGTTGAATTTTGTCAACCTTAGACGTGTGGAGGTTGGATTGGCTTCCCTATGAAGTCAATCAAGTGTATTGAACGGGTAATCGATAGGTTAGGTTTTGGTGTGTCTTGGTAAATATGAATGAGATTTCGGGATTTGGAATCGAATTTCTGGGTGACGATTCAGGATTCGATTTTGGAACATGAAAGTATATTTCCGGGTTTGGGTACGGAATGGTTATTCCAAATGCTAGCTTACGGAATAATGATTTCGGATTCGGATTTGGATATGAATTAAAAGGTGATGTCTGGGTTTGGATCCGAGATTTCTTACGAAGTTGCGGATTCAGATTCGGAATTGGAACTAGATGTTGGGTGGAGTTTCGATTTGCCTCATGCTGGATTGGGCAAACGTACTCCATTATTGGAACGCGTTCGGCTATGACCTAGGTGGTTGTAGTCTGGTTATTAGGTAGATGTGTGTACTTCGTACTTGGGTCGAGGTACATTACCATGTAGACTTGTGATGTCTAGTTACGGTACACGGGATATACCCGAGGTGTGTCGGTGAACGTGTTGGTAGTCGGATTGGTTCCGATACCATGGGATTGGTTGTGGACCGGACATTACTATGCAATGGGTCATGGTAATTCCGATGTGTTTAATTACACACAGGTCGTGTGAAATGTCGGTAAGGGTATTGGTGAGTCGAGTACGTTGGTGGCATGTGTAGCCACGAGTTAGTCTAGTGTCAGTTTTCGACTGACAACAACTGTGTGGTGACAGGTTGTCAGGATGTGTCAACATAGATCGTTGAGTGGGGTCAGCTGACTCCTAGTGGGAGTGGGAAAGGAACCGTCGAGTTGTTGCGTCAACGAGAGGGTGGATTTGACAAGTGGTGTCAAATTCGAAACTAGTAGTTTCAGTCATTCGACGGGGTCGAATGTAATCGTTGCGTTTTGAGTACTAGTGGTACGTTTGGGTGTAGACAAGTTTTGTCTAAGTAGTTGGTGTGCGGGTGTACACGTGTTGCGTGGTCGATTCCACTTTCCACGGGGTGTTTGTGGAATCAGGGTAATCGAGTTTCGAGAGCGAAACTTATTAAGGAGGGAAGTACGTTGAGATTAGATCGGTTGGAATTTCGAGGACGAAATTTATTAAGGAGGGAAGGTTGTAACGACCCGTCCCGAATTCCGGGATTAGTTTAGTGATTAATCTTGATTAGCGAGGTTGAACGGTGGTTAGTAGGGCGGAATCGGACAAAATGTGCAAAATGACCGTTTTGCCCCTGGTCGTGGGCAAAATGTTGACTTTTTGTTCGGACGGTCAAATGGACTTTGACCGATGACCGTGACGTAGTTCGGGACGTCACGAGTTCATAGACAGGTGGCACGTTCGATTCCGACATTCGTAGAGAAAGTTATGAGGTTCGGAAGTTGAGGGGTATTTTGGTAATTTGGCTTATTAGGGGCCAAATGTTGACTTTCTGACCGGGAGGTCCGATGGGCGAGGGCCAAGGACCGTTACATAGGTATCGTCGATACGAATCCAACGACAGGCGGCATGCCGAAATCGGAGCTCCGACGACGACGTTATGGTCAAGGAAACGAACTAACGAACCGAGGCCGGGATTAAAATAATAATATAATATTGAATAGTGACCGTTGACCCTACACACCTGGATGAGTGACAAGTGTCACTCATCCCTTGAAATCAGAATCCATGTTTTTGGGGGAGACCTCATGATGATGTTTAATTAATTTTTAATTAATTAATTAATCTTTTATTTCCATTAATCTCCATATTTTCCTTAACCGTGTACAACCAAATCCAATACTCTCCCAACCAATTCCTCTCCCATTGCTGAACCTGAGAGTGTGAATTTGTGAGCAATTTGAGAGTGATTTCAACTGGGTAAACACGAGAGATTGACGGTGAGGAAGAACTGAGAATTCGAAAAATTAAGTTTTGGGAGGGAAAATCAAATTGAAGGAATTGGGCTGTGATGATCGAATTGGAGGTTACAAACATCTTCCTGAGGTTGTGACGAGTCGATCCACATCAAAAACGAGAAGGAATGGTGCCGTTTTGGCTCTGATCGAGCTTGGTGACAGAGGAAGAAATCGAGGCTGAGTCGTGGAGTTTGGGGCTGTGATTGACTCAATTGTTGTGGGGAAATGACTCCTCATGATCCCACGATGCTTCTGGGTTCATCAATTGAAGGAAACCGATCGAGATCGATGGACCTCCATTGATGAACAGTGACAGTGCTCGAGTTTGAGTCGTGACGATTGAACACTGGATTGAAGCAATTATGTTGGGGGAAATGATTTACGGAGTCCATGGAAGCTTCTAGTTGAATCAATTTAAGGATATCGATCGAAATGGATGGGGTTCGAAGGATGAACAATGGGCGGGTGTTCTTGGTGTTCATCATCGAATCGTGGAGTTGTAGGTAAGGTCTTGTGTAATCAATGTTACAGAACTTAAATTAAACTTAAAACGAAGCTAATGGAATGATCAATTGAAGGAATTAGGATCGAATTGACAGGATTGGAACCGGGTTGTGTCGCGGGTGAATTGGACCCGTTTACCAGACAAACGGGTTGGGCTGGTGACACTGTAGCAGGCGCGTGGGTTTCACGCGCAGCCACTCACGGCGGCGCGTGACGGCGCGTGGGCGCGAATCTCGAGGTGAGGTCAACATGACTTCTGCCCTATTTAATGTAACGGACATTTTGGAATTGGTTTCGTGTCGATCGGACACCGTCTCGATATTGTTCGGGATGTCCGAAGGTTTTAAATTAAGTTTAAAAATAAGTAAAAATTCGGGAAAATTACGGGACTTTGATAGGATGTTAATTATGAGGTTAGTGACCCTCTAATGTGATTTGGACAGGATTGGGAGTCCCGGTGATAGTGGTGTGGCCCGGGAGGGCCGGTGGCACGCGTATCGAGGCACACGGTTAAAACGGTCTGTGAGTGGACTTTGGTTTTATAAATCCTATGCATGCTTAAATGTGTTATATGGTTTATATACATGATTTCTATGATGGTATTTGTGAGCATTGATTTTGGGTATGTTGCACGTATTTCGAGGTGTTTTCCGTATTTCACGTATATCGGGATTAACAGTTTATTTGTGGTTTTGCGTGTTTGTGGTTAAATAAATAATATGATAAAATGGTTTTTATATTGGAAAGATGGATTCGGGCTTGAGGCCCACTTGTTTTGGAAATCTCGGACTTGGAGTCCATTTGAGTACGTAAGTCGGGCTGCGGGCCCAGTTGGTTTACAAATCGGGCCGTGGGCCCAGTGGTTCATAAAGTCGGGCATGAGGCCCAGTTGGATTTAAATGATGATTTCGGGCCAGGGGCCCTATATTTAATAAATGTGGTTTCGGGCCAGGGGCCCTATATTTAATAAATGTGGTTTCGGGCCAGGGGCCCTATATTTAATAAATGTGGTTTCGGGTCAGGGACCCTAAATGGAAATGTGTTGTTTTATGGAAACTCGGGCTGGGCCCATTGTGATGTTGTGAAATGAATTAATAAAAACTGTTTTTCCATATACCATCTGTACACATGGATATATGATGGTCTCCTCCAGATGTCTGGGACACTGGGGAAGTCACGGTGCATTGCCTGTGAAGGGTCACCATACGGAGCAGCAGGACCGTATGATGACTCAGGAGCAGGATTGCTATGATTGACGTCTGGGACGTCAGACATCAGGGATGTCAGATATATGGACCCGGAGAGACCCCGGGCAGCACGCGTAGCTTATGAAACCGTGAGACATGACGTCAGGGACGTCTAGCATCAGGGATGCTGGTGATGGTAATGGTAAAATACGATTTAATGAAATGGCTTTCCGGGTGGATTTATGATTGTGTGATTTTAATGAATTAATGTTCATTTATGGTAGTGGGTGGTGACCCACATGGTCGTATATGTATGGTGGTGGTATTCCACGGTTTTGGGCTGAGTTCCCACACTTGGTTTTTGGTTAACGGTTTTTGGGCTAAGGCCCTAAGGGCTCGGTTGAGCAAACGTTTTGGTTACTGGTTTTTGTGGCATGCATACGTTTTTATTGGAGGGCATAAATGTCTTATAAATGTATTTGATGAACTTACTGGTTTTTGTCCACTCACAGCTTTTGGTTTTAATGCCCTTCAGGTTGATCACGGATGCGATTGCAGCAGAGACTGGGACATTGCACACCTCCTCCATCGATCCTTGCGCACTCTGGATGCCCTGTTTGGGCAGTGGCTCTTGGTCATCCTTTGTCTGACACCCCTTGTTGGACGGGAGCAGGGCACATTCCATGGTAATCCCGGGGGGATTGGGATGGGTCCTGTCATAAAGTGCATAAATCCAATATACATGTAGAAGGTTCATGAATGAAGTAGGTGGAAGATCCATAAATGAAGTAAGTAGGTGGATGAAGTATTAATGAAGACATCTAAATGGTTCCTCCTTAACCTATATAAGCTATATAAGGAGAGGTCATTTGCTCATTCCATTAATTGGACTTATGTAGAAGGTTCATGAATGAAGTATGTGGAAGATTCATAAATGAAGTAAGTAGGTGGATGAATCATTAATGAAGACATCTAAATGGTTTCTCCTTAACCTATATAAGGAGAGGTCATTTGCTCATTCCATCAATTTTATCCAAGAAAAACATCTTCCTCCAAGTAGAGAGTGAAGAGTGTCCACTCCAAGTTGAGAGTGTTGAGTGTTGTAGTGTTGGTAGCAAAATAAGTGTACGAGAGAGAGTTTCCTTCAAGTGGTATTCATAAAGTTGTGCATCTCTTTGTACCTCTAATAGTGGAGGTTCTTGTTGTTGCTGCTCCGTGGACATAGGCATCTTGCCGAATCAAGTTATATTTGGTGTTCTCTATTCTTTACTTTTTTATTTTCTTACATATTTTTTTTTGTGGGTTGAGTTATTATTTCCATTCTACTACTTTTCCCAACAAAAGAGACAAAGAGACTCTTCAGACCCTAGTCATTCGTACATAGAGTGCTGGATCTGACAACCTTGGAGTAGGGACGGCAACCAAATCTATCTTCTTCTTCAACACAATCCCAAACCTCTTCGAAAGATCCAACTCATCCCCGGATGGCAATTTCCAGTCGAAAGAATGTAGAAGCGTAGCAAGCAAATCCAGCCAAATATTTTTTTAAGCTCAAACTCATTAAATATCAGCTCTAAAATAAAAGAATAAAACAAAAAAAAACTCTTAAATCCATTAAACATCAACTTAAAATAGAGCAGACAAAAATCACAACAGGTTAGCTTAGTGGTTAGGGCGTTCCTAGGCTCGGTATGCTCCTAGCGGATAAAAAAAAGATCAACCAATATCCATTAACTATTGTTTGATTAATTTATAAGCTTATTTAGTTGGTATTGAATCTTCATATTTTAACAACAATAACATGACGAGTTTTTTCATTTATATAAATTATAATTTGTATTTGCATTAAATATTTGATTATGGTTTTGTTGTAATTTTTTTTATATATATTTTATTTATATATAGATGCATTTGAAAAATATCTTTATATATTTATTAATAAAATTCGAATTCAGAAACCCTCCTTGTGGCCAAATAGAAGTTAGTAATTACTATAAAAAGAAAAAAAAAAATTGCAGTGAATTGTTGATGTGGTAGGCCTCCAAAGGCCTTGACTGTATTTTATTCCAAAAAAGAAAGAAAGAAGGATTTTGTCAATCAATTCTAATATTAATTTACTGATAAGGAAACACAAGCAGCCCCTGCGGAAGATTGAGGATATTATATCATTGTATATATACATCCATTGCATGGAATAAAGATGCTTGAGTGTTTCTCAAGAAACTATATGAGCTAACAAAGATAAGATACTCCAATTTAGAGCTAAAACAAAACCTAATAAACTGCTCCACTAGACTCCCAGAAACTTACAAAAAAGATTAACCTGCTCTCACTCTCAGGCTGCTCTCACCAACAAAAATCCAACAACAAAAGTATTCAAAATCATCCCAACATTCTTCCATATATACTTAAGTTACACCTTAGCATTAATGAAGAAATTAAGAAGAAAAAAACACATCACACACAAACTGATCAAAAGCAAACATGGGTGGCTGTGACATGAATGGCCAACTTCATGAGGAGAATTTTAGTGCACCAATGCCTTGGATTGGGATGTATGTTTTGGCAGCAACCTTTGTCTGCCTAATTGCCATGGCAGCAGATGTAATCTCTGGTCTTCGGCACCATAAACTCTGGTTTCCTTGCAAACTCTTCTCCATCAATGCCACTTCTCTGACCCTGATAGGTGTGGCAATCAAACTAGCAGTGGATCTGAACACTCCCATGCCCAACCGCCGTGATCAGCTCACAAAGCTCAGTAGCTCTGTCTTGATCTGCACAGCAATGGGCAACTCCATGCCTTCTCCTGGAGCCATGGAGGATGAAGAGATGTTCATGAATGTGATTGCTTTGGGCATTTTGGTCATTACCCTTATTGTAAATATTTGCACCCAATTAGCAACTGGTGCAATTTTTGTATTTTGGAAGGAGCATGCTTCAATCATGTTCATCATGCTTGTTTTGCTTCTCATGTTGGTTTTCTCTGCTTTATCTGTTCCAGCCACGAAGACTTACTTAGAAAATGGGTACAAGAAAGGGCACAAATTGGCCAAAAAAGATGATACAATTCAAACTAGAAAAGATGGGAGTAAGCTTGGAGAAACATTGACAAAGTTTTGGGTGCTGGCTCATACCTCAAGCCCCCAATTCGTGATGGGGCGCTCAGTCACCTGCACCGCCTCTGGAGCTTTCTGCCTTTTCGGTGCCATGATTCTGGCAGAAGCCATTGTTAGAGCATACTTGATGCCATGGTCGGTTCAGTTTTGTCATGGGGAATCAGACTATAAGGTGACAACCACTTTGATTCTGTTTACGCAGGCAATTACAGTCGGGGTTGGTACTATTGCTCCTGCCTTCAGATGGTTCATTGCAATCAACTTCAAGTGTCCAAAGAGAGGCAACATAAGCTGCAGAAAGGAATTTGAGATTGAACAGTATTGGATTCAGGGACTGGTGGAGTTGCAAAAGTGTCCATTGACTTTTAGAATCGAAAATAGAGGATGGAGAAAACTTGCTCACGAAGCAAGAAACAAACTCTTGGACTTGTGCATTGCAATGCAGAAGGGGATTGTCCTATTGAGTAAGGTGATTCGGTTCATTTCCATTCTCTTTGTAAGTCGGATTTTTATATTCTGTGACTTCATCCAACTGTTGAAGAAGAAGTTTGGATGTGAAAATGTGGTAGAGCCGGAGAAAAACCCTAGGAAAGATCTTAGCTGTTACGTTTTGTATCTTGAAGGTGAAGATGCATTGGTTGATTACATGATGAATTCAAATTGTGATGCTACTGAGCATTGGATTCAGAGGGGGAGAAAAGCAGAGCCTAAATATCTGATTCAGCTGTTGGAGAAATCAACTGCTGAAGAAGGATTTAGAGGAGTGGCCGAGTTTGACGATGATGAAAATGTTCTCCCGTTAGACTGCGAAGAACCTCCGAATTCCTGGGCTCTTCCTGTTGTAACACTAACAAGCATTGCTCTTTCACTTGCAAACATTGACAATGGTTTAATTGAGAAACTAATACGCGGCGTGAACGAAGGGCTCGAGTACATGATCCCCATTCAAAAATACTTGAACGGCAAAGGGGATCTTCGCAACATCAGAAAGGCGGCAGAGATCGTGTGGCTGAAAGTTGATCTGTATCACATATGGCTAATTGTGGATCTGAAGAAACTATCACTTGAGGGAAAGAGCCCAAAGGAAACACTTGAACAACTTTCTCAAACCGCAAAGTCCGTGTTTGAAGAATGCAAAAAGAAGCAGATGAGCAAAAAAGTTTGCATAATAGATAGTCCTTTAAAATGGTCAATTAAGGAGCTGGCTGCTAATTCGATGTACAGGATAAGCGAAACCCTTGCCCTAAATTCCGAAGGAGGAAGATTCGGCGGTAATCATCAGAGATTGTTTGAATCAATTGTTGTCATGATCTCTGACATCATGGGAGCTTCTCTCACTAATATCCAGCAAGCTATGGCGACAAAGTGTTTCAACAGCTCAATTGAAGAGAGGGAGAAGAGTGTGAGGCATGCAGTTTACCTTCTTGGTAAAACTGAGAAGATTCGTGATATTGTGAACAAAGAGGTTCCTTCAAATTTGGATCCTCAACAAATGGCATGCATTGATGAATGGAGATTGGCATACAAACCCAAGATGCCTTTAGTGGCCTGCACTTCATTTCTAATACCAGAGAGTGACAAAGCCTCATCCTCTGTTGGCTCAAGTGATCACTTCTACCTGACCATGGATGACTACAATCCAGAAGAGGGGAGTTCACAAAAGATGTAGCTTATGATTCACTACATGTTTGTTTAGTTGATTTTTTTCCCGTTGGGATTGACAGGATTCAAGCTCATGACATGTTTGTTGACTAGTACAAATGAAACTAGTTATAAAGAGAAATGTTATGTAATGCATATGCACAATGCTCCCTTATCACACTACGAATTTGAACCATTGAATGTACGGATCTATACGTATCTGTTTCCACGATAAGCATGGAAAATCCGATGAATTGTGAATAATGTTAGCATAACCAAAGTAGAAGTGGGGAACAACAATAGAGTATAGACTTGTCAAACCTTGTTGCACAAGTTTATCCATAAAGATTGTACATTTTAGGCGGAAAGTAGAGTGTTTTTTAATAAAGACAATCAAGACACACAAAAGGTTGTATTTTATTAGTTGTGGGTGCATAAATTATAGATAGGTCACTGGCAGGGAATGCCCGCACATTGCTGTGGGACTGATCAATTAATAATAAATTATATACAAAATGGTATATATTAATAAATCTTAGAGTGTGTTTGGATAAAAGAAAATAACAAGAGATTTGATAAAAAAAAAAATTAGAATTTTATAATTTCTACTCACCAATTTCTTTGTTTGGATAATAAAAACTGGAATTTACAAATTCCGAAAAAATAAAAACAAGGAATTTGGATATTCCAAATGATGAGTTGAAATGATGTCTCAAGTGACATAAATTTCCAAATGATAAGTTGAAACATGTGAAATTTTAATTTTCATGATTTTTAACATTGATATCCAAACGTTAGAATTTGCAAATCATGGAAATTGTAAATATGGAATTGCAAATTATGAAATTTTGTAAATTCTCATTAAACTAGAAATTTTTCGTCTTAAGGTGAAAAGCTAAACAAATCAAGCTCTAATATAAACACATATAAGAAACAAAATGAAATTAACCATTAGATTATAAAGAAGCGGAAATGCTTAAAGATAAGAAACTAAAAACCATTGAACATTCGTAGGATCATTAAGTACAAAACAAACATGAGAAATCTAAATGCTCACTTCAACAAAACATACTAAGATAGCTTCAATTGAATAAAAAGAACATGAGAAATCTAAATACTCACTTCAACAGAACATACTAAGATAGTTTTACCTTCTAAATAATAACTCGAACATACTAAGATAGTTTCGAACATACTAAGATAGTTTTACCTTCTAAATAATAACTATGAGCACAGAAAATGAAGTTGAAATGAACTCGGAATGATCAAATCATATTTTCAAGCGGAGTATCTACAAATAAACAATTCAAATGACCCAAAATTCAAAGAATGGTTGATAGCCCGATGCCAATTATACTGATAAACATTACATTCTAGTCCTAGCTAAAGATATAATCTTCGTAATTGAAATTGAAAACCAATAGGCTCAACTACGTTTCAGGAAGAGCACTTCTGAATCCAAAATAAGTTTGTTGAAGAGACAAAAGTGGATCAACAATACAATCAAAAGAGAAATGTTATCAGGTCCGAGAAGATAGTTAGGAAAGCAATTTTCACCATCAAATTATTAGGCAATGTATAATACGGACTACATAAATTCATGAATAAAAAAAAGAACCAAAAGACAATTTCACCACTTATACAATTCCAATTTCTAGTTAAATGCAAAATGAATTGACATCACTTATAACTATGGATGAAAATATAGGTGAATGTCGCCGAAATTTCCGAAATTTTGATATTTTGGGTCGGCGGCATATAAGAAGGGGGAAAGAAATTCGCCGAAATATCGAACAATTGTCTTGTTTTGAGTCTACCGATCTTTTCCTAGGATCAAAACGATGAAAATGCACTATTAATTCGTGAAAATCGAACGTAAATCGAAGGATATTTCATCGGGTCATGCCGTCGGGTCGGAAAACCCGAGTTACAGACCTGGCGGGAGGTTGGGGGAAACTGTTTTTAGCAGAGGAATCTGTATACATATAAAATTGACGTTATGTAAATTAACAAAATGCAGCTCAGCAGAGTTGGCGTGGGCTTTTAAACTCTTTTGGGGGGTCTTGGGTACGACCCCCCAAGCTACCAATAACAATTGTTTTTTTTATTGTTTTTTCCTTTTTTATTCATTTATTCCAATTTTTCAAAGGTACTTCTTCTTCTTCTTCTTCTTCTTCTTCTTTTTTCATTTTTTGTCCAGTTTTATATATATATCCATTACTTTCAATTTTTTAACAAAATTTGACCCTATTCTTTCATTCTTTTTTTTCCAATTTTAAATATATTAAACTTATTTTATCATTTTTCTTACATTGAATTTTTGTATGTTTATTGTTATGTTTTTAACTATTTTAACATTCAATTATAGTAACTCACTTCAATTTATGTTTATATTTAAGATTTTATATTATTAGTCATCGTCAGAATCATATTACATCATATTATTCATCATATATATATATATATATTATAAAAGTCATTTTATAGTTTTTATTAGTCATATATAACCATTATTGGATACTTAAGTTTTTCCCAAAATTTCATTCCAAATTTCAAACTTTTGGACTGAATTTTCATCTTTTTTTTTTACCGTAAACGATATCGATAGCGATACCGATATTTGGGGCGAGATATCCGTAAATTTAGCTAACGATATATCCGTTGATATCGATATTTTCATCCTTACTTATAACAAACAGAATGCCTACTAAAATGCACATAATCTGCAAAAGGAACAATATTTGTTTTCAGGGAATTTTGTCCAAATCCTCATCTCCCTCTTTCCATCAGAAATCCAACTATTCTAAATACACCGTATCCACATAATCTGTAATGGATGTAATTTGTTCCCGTCTGACATGAATCAAGATACAAGTATGAAATCTTATCCAACAAGGGATAAATGAAAATCCCGCTAGTTCATGTCTCCGTCTCTCGAGCCTCGATTTCAGTGCAACGGCCCTAGAGGGTTACAAAACCAAGAAAATGTGTGAGTGGACAAAAGAAATAGTTTAAAAATATTATTTGAAAATATTCAGTTTTTACCCTCCGTTTTCCAAAACCATGCATACATATAAAAACCATTTCAAAAACCATTTCACTTCGTTGAAACAAAACACATTTTGTAATCTAAAAAATACGTGAAGGCATTATTATATCACAAAGAAACTCAACCATTAAATACTAACATATCATAACATAATCGTCAATCATATCAATGCCACATAATCGAACCATAACCACTGTCACATCAATTCATAAATTTCACAGTCGCCCCATCCTCGACTCACAATATCAAACACCAGATCACTGCCCCACTGGCAGGTACACCACAAATTCACTCAGGAACCGGAGCCTAACTCGACGTCCAAATCATCACAACACAGTCTCGAGGAAGGTTACTCATCACAAATCACATCAATATTACACAACCAATCCATATCCAATAATATCACAAAATTCACATATAGTCAACTCATCATCAATGCACAAGCACCACATCAATCATCAATGCACAAGCACCACATCAATCATCATATGCACCACATCACTCATCATACACAAGTGCATTACCAGTAGGCATACCACATACTCGCTCAGAAACTGGAGCCCTAGACTTGACGTCCGAGTCATCACAACACAGTCTCAGGAACCGGAGCCCCAGGCTTGACGTCTAAGACTCACATCCAATCAACACAATCTCAATCGTACACAATACTAGTCTTAGGATTCGGAGCCCCCGACTCGACGTATGAGACTAAACAAACAACCAACAAGCATTATCACATATAACTGAACCAAGTGCAATTCACAATCAACATCACAATTCACATCATCAATACCGAGATACACATGCTCATATCACATCTCAATACCACATGGAAAATCCACAACCAGAACCTCGGGCCTAAGCCCAAAACATAGTCAACATCATTCTTGAAAAAGGGTATCATTAATGTTCCTTCCGTAAAAACCATTCATTAATTATATGAAAATCATAAATATTCCAAGTCACATTTTTCATGTCATAATCCACATTCAGTTCAAAACCACACTTGAAACGGTGTTCGAAACATAATTTACAGGAACCTCGAAAAACGCATAATAAAATAATAATACAATATTCATAAAATGACTGATATTCACATAAAATCCCAATCACTCCAATGTCATCAAAATCACATAGAGACATATTTAATTCATGCAAGTATGCATGCATAATATTTTAGGGAAAAGAAAGTCCACTCACACATCATTTGTATCATCGAATCATGCTTTGCACGCATTTCCGTAATTGTTAGGAATCTCAAACTCTCTCATAAACCACATCTAAAGGTCATTAGTCATCCCAAATATCCTTTATTTTAATCTCATAATTTTTTTGTGATTTTTAAACGAATTTAAAACGACCCCTAAACTTTCGGATAGCCAAAATAACCCCAAGACGATATCTGATCTCCTCGAAAATCAATCGTTGGATTCGTAACTTCGAATACATTAAAAATCATGTTGACACCACCTCAAAACTCCCCCTCGCGTGGGGAAGACGATGGCAAGCTGGTTTTCAAGCTTCCTTGTCAAAACTAGTTCGAGCAGCTCCTTACTCGAAACTTTCTTCTCGGGTCACCCTGTGACAGGACCCATCCCAATCCCCCTGGGATTAACACGGGATGACCCTGCTCCCGTCTGACACGGAGTGTCAGACAAGGGATATTTCCGACCTTTGCCCTCCCGGGCTATACGCCAGGATCCGGAGGAGGTATGTGATATCTCGGTCTCTGCTACAGTCCACATCCGATGTCAACCTGAAGGGCAGTCAAAACATTAAAAGCTGTGAGTGGACAAAACTAAAGTTTATAAAACATTTTAAGGAAGACATTTGTACCTTTCACTAAAAAGCATGCATGCATTCAAAAACCATTTATCCAGAAAAACCATAGGTGGGAACTAAGCCCAAACCCAAGATTGAAAGAACCATAATGAAAATGACCATACGGGACCAAGTACACGAGCCACCACCCAAATCCATAAGGGTCTCAGCCCGAATCACAAGAAACCAACCATAAGGGCAACTGGCCAAAACCTGTGTAACCACACATATCACATAACATATATATATATATATATATATCATATATACATATAATTCACACAACCAATCCTGTCACGGTTTCCAAAGCTACGCACGTGCTACCTGAGGTCTCAAACCCAAGTCTTCTCAAAGTCCAAGTCAATGTTCGCAGACCATTAACCATACCCGAGGTTATAGTAACCAGCCTTCCTGAGAGTAAGGAACCCAATTGGGGTGACTCCACTCAGTCGGTGCTCCGTGACTACTCCGGGGTCCACCCAGGCCAACGACCCTCCCCGGAGGAGATAATAGAACAAGTAAAGGAAGGTATATGAACATATATATACATAACATAAACATTCATGCCCGGTTCCCCTGAACCGTCATGATCCATAACATCCATTATATTCATATACATATAGACAACATCCTCCATGACCGGTTCCCATAAATCGTCATGTACCACAATGACCTTTTCAGAGTTCATGCCGGTTCCCATAAACCGCCATTGTAACGCCCCGGACGTTCTGGAAATGTAATATTATAAAATATTGAATAAAATGACGTTTTTACCCCTGTGTTTGTGTGGTCAATTTGTTGACTTTTTGATTTGGAGGTCGAACGGACGTTGAGTGATGACCGTGACGTAGTTCGGGACGTCACGAGTTCATAGACAGGTGGCACGTCCGATTCGGACACTCGAAGTGAAAGTTGTGATGTTCGGAAGTTCAGGGGCATTATCGTAATTTGGGCGTTATAAGGGGAAAAAGTTAACTTTTTGTTTGACAATTGATATTCTTTTGACTCGAAGACCGTTATGTTCGTCTCGACGCCCCGAGTACAACGACAGGCGGCACGCTTGAAACGGACGTCGGATGACTGAGTTATGGGTCACGGATGTTGGAGGGCATTTTGGTAATTATTGCACAGAGGGGCATTTTGGTCATTTCACGGTGGTTACTTTTCACCACCGTGAAAAACAGAGTGCACGGCCGTGGGTCTTGTGCGAGCAATTGTTTATGGCTAGTGGAATGGCTCAGACGATTTGTTTATGTGGATTTAGGCAGTGGAAGCAGGATTGAGTGACCTTGGTGCACGTTTGGGCAGAGTTCAGAGCACGGGAGAGTGAGGAATGGTTGTGGTCTCTGTGCTTGCGGGAAACCGTTTTCAGAGACTTCAGAGTGTCTCCCACGAGTTGCTGGCCGTTTGAATCGATTACTCTGAATGCCTTTGGGCTGAGAGACTCATTTGCGTCCTTCCTGCTGTGGAAAATCTGAGAGAGATTGAGAGAACCAGTGAAGAACCATTTTCGGGTTTCTGGAGGGGAAATCGCAGAATTCAATTTCTAAGGGTCGAGGGATCAATCTAAACACACGGTGAGACTTCTTGGAGTGAAATAATCACTACGGTGCAAGAACTGAAGGGATTGGAGCCCGTTTCGCCCAGGAACCTGAGTTGCGGTTCAGAGATGAACCAGTTGGAGGGAAAACTTGAATTCGATTTCTGAGGCTTGTTGATCGAAACCAGGGGCCATTCTAGTCTTCTGGGAGCAAAAGGAAACCAACCACGTCGAATTCGAAGGACGACACTCACAAATTGGCCAAGAACGGAGTTCCCTGGTTGTGAGTATTTCCGAGCTTGAGGACGACGACTTCCAGGTAACGGCGAGACCAATTGATGGTACCATTGTGTTCGTGTAAGTCCCCTTAAGCTACTGGTGAAATTAATTTGAGAATGGAGTTAGTTTGGGTGAGTTCCAGAAGTCGATTTGTTCGACTGTTCGAGCTTGAGTTGGGTCGTTTGGGTACTAGTCGAGGTTAATCATCAATACAGACCTAAAATTAATGGATTAGAGAAGATAATAGGATAAAAAACGAGAGGAATTGATTGAGAATTGGGCTTGAACTGGTCGGGTTGAGTCGCGGGTAATAGACCCGTTTATCAGTTGATTCGGGTAAGGACGAAGGTACTGTAGCTTGGCGCGTGGCTTTCACGCGCAGCCACTTTGGGCGGCGCGTGACGGCGCGTGTGACGTCAACTCCGATCACGGTCAACATGAGAATTAATCCTTTCAGTCTAACTAACATTTTATCTTTAGAGTTCGAATCGATCGGGAGTCATTCGGGATAAATTCGGGAGTCCAGAAGATTAAGTCTTTAAGTTTATTTTCGCCGAAAAATCCGGAAAAATTAGGAAAAATCCTACAAGTTATTTTGGGATGTTTGTAACCCTTTTTGTACGTTTTCACAGGCCCGGACACTTCCGAAGCTACGGAGGAGCGCGTGGGACGCGATTGACGCGTCCTAAGACTGTGAGTGGACTTTTTGATTTTTCTAAATTGGGCATGCATGACTATTTTGCTTATTTATCTCATGGTTTTACATATGATTTTATGATGGTGATATGTTATACCGGTTTTACGTGTTTTTCACGCTTTTCGAGATATTTACCGTGTTTCACGCATTTCGAGGTTACGGTTTTCGCTTATGCATGCGTGATGATTTTGATAAAGTACCTGGATACGAATATGCATGTTTCGGATTTATGATGTTTGATCATATTGTGAAGTAATTTTCGGAAATTGCATGTGTTGGAAATTGCATGTGATTTCGAACATAAGTCCTACTATGTTGTGGTATGATTTCGGAATGATGTTGGAAAACGGTTGTGATGAATCATGGTTTATTGTGTTTTAAAAACGGTTTTGGGTTTAAAGACCCGGTTGATGGTTGGATCTGGTTTTGGGTTTAAAAACCCGGTATGTTGATGATGGGGGCGGGCCCGAAAATTGAGTTTAAAGACTCGTGAGTTTAAAGACTCGATTATTATGATAACCCCGAGGCCTACTAATCGTGTTTTGAGTTTAAAGACTCGTTGATATCCCGGGAAGGCCTAATGTTGAGTTTAAAGACTCGGATGGATCCAACGGCATAATCATGATTATTGATTTACGTTTTACTTGATTTGTGCAAATAATGTTTCAAAATGACGGTTTCTGGAATCTGGTATTATTAAATGGTTTTACATGAGTTATGACGATCCTTGTAACGTTTTTCATGTGTTTCGGTGTTTCGGAAAAAGAGTTTTCAAAAGTTTAATACACAAGTTTTGAATATTTGGTTATGCATGCGGATTACAAAACTGGAGGGCGATCCCGATTTCGGAAAAACTGTTTTTCCTGTAAAACTTATGTTTCGGTCCACTCACACCTTGTTGTTTTAAATTCCCTCCAGGTCGTGGTACAAGTGCGGGGGCAAGCGCCGAGGCAGAGGCGGAGGCATAAAGTTTTCCGTTGCGGAGTAGTTAGTTCACAGAGTAGGATTTGTTTCTTTAACTTGTTTTGTAATTTTATGCTCTGTGAAACTGTGGACTAGACGTCCAGACGGTTGTAATCGTTTAATCTCCCTGGTCTGACAATGGGTGTGTTGTAATATTAATTAGTTTTCCGGTCTTTTGGATTCGATTGTCAGACGGGAGCAGGATGCTTCCCGATTATCGAGGCGATAATCGGGGTGGGTCCTGTCAATTGGTATCAGAGCCTAGGTTTACGAGTCGTGTCCGGCACTCGGGTGTGCCTTGATTATTGTACTAACTTATGCCTCTTTCAGAGAGAAGGACGACTGGCCATGCCTCCGCGACGCGAACCCCCTCCACGACCTGATGGCGATGCCGAGAGTGCTTTGATCGAGCGAGCCCAGCGTCTTGGGGCTACGGTGTTTAGTGGTGGAGCGGATCCCGAGGATGCTCACCGTTGGATTTCTCGGATTGAGCGGATTTTTACTGTGATGCACTGTCCTCCTGAGGAGCGTGTAGTGTTGGCCACCTTTTTACTTGATGGATCTGCTTATGAGTGGTGGTACACTCTGGAGTTGTCTGGTTGGGATGCCCGTACAGTGACTTGGGAGACCTTTCGTGAACGGTTTCTGGATCAGTATTATCCCCGTTCATTCCGTGATGCTAGGGAGACCGAGTTTCTGCAGCTCCAGCAGGGGAGCATGTCCGTAGCTGAGTATGAACAGAAATTTCAGATGCTAGCTCGTTTTGCTCCTACCTTTGTATCTACTGAGGCTGAGAAATGCCGTAGGTTCGAGCTTGGCCTACGGGGTGAGATACGGGCCATTGTGACGGCCGGAGCTTTTGCTACTCTCAGAGAGTTGTCTGATGCCGCGGTGCGGGTTGAGGCTAGTCTCCCGACACGTCCACAGTATTCTGGTGGTGGACAACGTCGCGAGCGTTCATATCCTGGATCGTATGGTCAGAGAGCCCCGAAGAAGGGACGTTATAATGGAGCCTCATCCGCAGGCAATGATCGTCAAGGCAGGCCTGGTAACTATCAGGGTTCCGGATTCCGAGCGCCTAGGGCGCAGACTGCTCCGCAGGTGAGCGCGACTTCTGTTGCTTCCACGGGGCGGCAGGGTGGTGGTTTTGTTCGAGATTCTTCCAGTGTTATCTGTTTCTTCTGTGGCGAGCGGGGCCACTATCCGAGGGACTGTCCATCCTTGCCACAGGGTGGTGGCGCAGGTCGGGGTGGAGCAGAGCAGGGACGGAGCACAGCTGCAGTTTCTGGGACTAGGAGCACTCGAGGAGGTGGTACTGGAGCGGCTAATGGACAGAGGGGCCGGGGCCGTGGGCGAGCAGCTGGACCACAGGCCCGAGTTTTTGCTGTTACGCAGCAGGAGGCCAGGGCAGCGCCTGGTGTTGTGACAGGTACACTCACGATCTTTGGGCATGATGTTTGTGCTTTAATTGATCCCGGAGCTACTCATTCGTTTATATCACGGGACTGTGAGTTGTTGGCGGGTAGAGAGGTGTCCGCCTTGGAGTGTGACTTGGGTGTGAGTACACCCACGGGAGATGTTTTTGTGGTAAATCAAGTGTTGTGGGAGTGTCCCGTAATGGTAGGTGATGTTGGTCTGGTGGCAGATCTGTTACTCTTGGACTTGCATGACTTTGATGTCATCTTGGGTATGGACTGGTTGACGCTCCATCATGCTTCTATCGAATGTGTCGATAAGAAGGTTACCTTTAGGAGCCCTGGATTACCGGAAACCACCTTTCAGGGAATTCAGCGAGCCACCCCTGTCGGAGTGATTTCTGCCCTGAAGGCAAGTAAGTTGTTGAGGAAGGGGTGCCAGGGATACTTAGCCCAAGTGTTGGACTCACGAGCTGCACCATTGAGGGTGGAGGATATACCGATTGTGCGGGAGTTCCCGGATGTCTTTCCGGAGGATCTACCGGGATTGCCACCGCATCGAGATGTTGAGTTCACTATTGATCTGGTTCCAGGTACGCAACCTATCTCTCAGACTCCGTATCGTATGGCGCCAGCCGAGTTGAAAGAACTGAAGGCGCAGTTACAAGAATTACTTGAGATGGGATTTATTCGACCGAGCGTATCCCCCTGGGGAGCCCCGGTGTTGTTTGTGAAGAAAAAGGATGGGAGTATGAGACTCTGCATCGATTACAGGCAACTGAATAAAGTAACAGTCAGGAACAAGTACCCGTTGCCTCGGATCGATGATTTGTTCGATCAGCTGCGAGGAGCGCAGTACTTCTCCAAAATTGATCTACGTTCTGGGTATCATCAATTGCGGGTTAAGGATGAGGATGTGCCCAAGACAGCCTTTAGGACCCGTTATGGTCATTATGAGTTCCTTGTGATGCTGTTTGGCTTGACCAACGCACCCGCAGCGTTTATGGATTTGATGAACCGAGTGTTGCAGCCTTACTCGGATCACTTTGTCATCATGTTCATCGACGATATCCTGGTCTACTCGAGGAGTGCGGAAGCGCACGAGGAGCACTTAAGGGCGGTGCTAGGTACCTTGAGGGAAAACCGGTTGTACGCGAAGCTCAGCAAATGTCGGTTTTGGTTGACGAGCGTGAGTTTCTTGGGGCATGTGATCTCAACTGACGGGATCAGTGTGGATACTCAGAAAATTGAGGCAGTGGCGAAGTGGGAACAACCGAGGACCGTCACTGAAGTCAGAAGTTTCTTGGGTTTGGCCGGTTACTACAGGAGGTTTGTAGAGGGTTTCTCTACCATTGCTGCCTCGTTGACGCGACTGACGCGGAAGGGAGTCAAGTTTAAGTGGGATGACGATTGCGAGCGTAGTTTTCGGGAGCTAAAGGAAAGGTTGACATCTGCTCCCATACTGACCCTTCCGGACGATAGTGGGGAATTTGAGGTGTACAGTGATGCATCCTTACAGGGTTTGGGATGTGTACTAATGCAGCATGGGAAAGTGATCGCCTATGCTTCGCGCCAGTTGAAACTGCATGAGCGCAATTACCCTACGCACGATTTGGAGTTAGCTGCTGTTGTGCATGCATTGAAAATTTGGAGACATCACCTGTATGGTGCGACTTGCAGAATGTTTACGGATCACAAGAGCCTGAAGTACTTGTTCACTCAGAAGGAGTTGAATGTGAGGCAGCGACGGTGGCTAGAGCTAATTAAGGACTATGATTGCACGATTGAGTACCACCCGGGAAAAGCCAATGTGGTGGCTGATGCTCTAAGCCGGAAGTCAACGCATTCTGTAGCACATCTACGGACGGTTCATTTACCACTTTTGGTTGAACTCCGTAAGAATAGCATTGATTTGGGTTTGGATGGCCAAGGTGTCTTGCTGGCTAATTTTCATGTGAGACCACTTCTGGTCGATCGGATCGTTGAGGCTCAATCTCAAGATCCTGTCTCATGTGTACTTCGGATTGAAGTGGAAGCCGGTGAACGGCTAGATTTTACAGTCAGGGAGGATGGAGCTTTGCTAAAAGAAGGACGGTTGTGTGTGCCCGGCGTTGAGGCACTGAAGAAGGAGATCTTGGACGAAGCTCATAGTTCGGCCTACGCGATGCATCCTGGTGGGACCAAGATGTATCGTACCTTGCGAGAGCACTACTGGTGGCCGGGGATGAAACGGGAGATTGCCGAGTTTGTCAGCAGGTGTCTGATTTGCCAGCAAGTGAAGGCTGAGAGACAACGACCTTATGGAGCCTTGCAACCACTACCTATTCCGGAATGGAAATGGGATCACTTAACGATGGATTTTGTGTTTGGACTTCCTAGGACACCCAGGGGTCACGATGGAGTTTGGGTGATTGTGGACAGGCTTACGAAATCAGCTCATTTCTTGCCGGTGCGAGAGAACTTCAGGATGACACAGTTGGCCCAGTTGTTTATCGACGAGATCATTCGTCTGCACGGTACACCGGAATCAATAGTTTCTGACCGAGACCCGAGGTTTACTTCTCGATTTTGGCAGAGTCTGCAGGAAGCATTTGGGACGAAACTTCGTTTCAGTACTGCATTTCATCCTCAGACTGACGGCCAGTCTGAGCGGACCATCCAGACTTTGGAGGATATGATGCGAGCTTGCGTTTTGCAATTTCAGGACACTTGGGAGTCACATCTAGCCTTGATGGAATTTGCCTACAACAACAGCTATCAGGTGAGCATTGGGATGGCTCCGTACGAAGCATTGTACGGACGGCAGTGCAGAACTCCGTTGTGTTGGACGGACGTGGGTGAAAGGAAACTGACTAAATCCGAATTGGTGGAACTGACGACCGAGAAGGTCAAACTCATCAGGGATCGGCTCAAGGCAGCCCAGGACAGACAAAAGAGCTATGTGGACCATCGGATTCGAGATCTAGAGTTTGCGGTCGGAGATCGGGTATTTCTGAAATTGTCCCCTTGGAAGGGTGTAGTGAGATTCGGCAGGCGAGGAAAGTTGAGCCCTCGTTATATTGGACCTTATGAGATTACCGAGAGGATTGGCCCGGTGGCCTACCGGCTGGCACTACCGCCCGAGCTTTCGAGGGTCCACGATGTTTTCCATGTGTCGATGTTGCGGAAATATGTGTTTGACGCATCTCATGTACTGGAGGATCAGCCCATTGAACTTCGAGATGATTTGAGCTTCGAGGAACAGCCGGTACAGATTTTGGATCGAAAGGATAAAGTACTACGTCGGAAGACCGTTCCTCTGGTAAAGGTTCTCTGGAGGAACCAGAATGTGGAGGAAGCCACATGGGAACCCGAGGCGCAGATGCGAGAAGAGTTCCCCTACTTGTTTCCTTGAAATTTCGGGACGAAATTTCTTAAGGGGGGGAGATTGTAACGCCCCGGACGTTCTGGAAATGTAATATTATAAAATATTGAATAAAATGACGTTTTTACCCCTGTGTTTGTGTGGTCAATTTGTTGACTTTTTGATTTGGAGGTCGAACGGACGTTGAGTGATGACCGTGACGTAGTTCGGGACGTCACGAGTTCATAGACAGGTGGCACGTCCGATTCGGGCGCTCGAAGTGAAAGTTGTGATGTTCGGAAGTTCAGGGGCATTATCGTAATTTGGGCGTTATAAGGGGAAAAAGTTGACTTTTTGTTTGACAATTGATATTCTTTTGACTCGAAGACCGTTATGTTCGTCTCGACGCCCCGAGTACAACGACAGGCGGCACGCTTGAAACGGACGTCGGATGACCGAGTTATGGGTCACGGATGTTGGAGGGCATTTTGGTAATTATTGCACAGAGGGGCATTTTGGTCATTTCACGGTGGTTACTGTTCACCACCGTGAAAAACAGAGTGCACGGCCGTGGGTCTTGTGCGAGCAATTGTTTATGGCTAGTGGAATGGCTCAGACGATTTGTTTATGTGGATTTAGGCAGTGGAAGCAGGATTGAGTGACCTTGGTGCACGTTTGGGCAGAGTTCAGAGCACGGGAGAGTGAGGAATGGTTGTGGTCTATGTGCTTGCGGGAAACCGTTTTCAGAGACTTCAGAGTGTCTCCCACGAGTTGCTGGCCGTTTGAATCGATTACTCTGAATGCCTTTGGGCTGAGAGACTTATTTGCGTCCTTCCTGCTGTGGAAAATCTGAGAGAGATTGAGAGAACCAGTGAAGAACCATTTTCGGGTTTCTGGAGGGGAAATCGCAGAATTCAATTTCTAAGGGTCGAGGGATCAATCTAAACACACGGTGAGACTTCTTGGAGTGAAATAATCACTACGGTGCAAGAACTGAAGGGATTGGAGCCCGTTTCGCCCAGGAACCTGAGTTGCGGTTCAGAGATGAACCAGTTGGAGGGAAAACTTGAATTCGATTTCTGAGGCTTGTTGATCGAAACCAGGGGCCATTCTAGTCTTCTGGGAGCAAAAGGAAACCAACCACGTCGAATTCGAAGGACGACACTCACAAATTGGCCAAGAACGGAGTTCCCTGGTTCTGAGTATTTTCGAGCTTGAGGACGACGACTTCCAGGTAACGGCGAGACCAATTGATGGTACCATTGTGTTCGTGTAAGTCCCCTTAAGCTACTGGTGAAATTAATTTGAGAATGGAGTTAGTTTGGGTGAGTTCCAGAAGTCGATTTGTTCGACTGTTCGAGCTTGAGTTGGGTCGTTTGGGTACTAGTCGAGGTTAATCATCAATACAGACCTAAAATTAATGGATTAGAGAAGATAATAGGATCAAAAACGAGAGGAATTGATTGAGAATTGGGCTTGAACTGGTCGGGTTGAGTCGCGGGTAATAGACCCGTTTATCAGTTGATTCGGGTAAGGACGAAGGTACTGTAGCTTGGCGCGTGGCTTTCACGCGCAGCCACTTTGGGCGGCGCGTGACGGCGCGTGTGACGTCAACTCCGATCACGGTCAACATGAGAATTAATCCTTTCAGTCTAACTAACATTTTATCTTTAGAGTTCGAATCGATCGGGAGTCATTCGGGATAAATTCGGGAGTCCGGAAGATTAAGTCTTTAAGTTTATTTTCGCCGAAAAATCCGGAAAAATTAGGAAAAATCCTACGAGTTATTTTGGGATGTTTGTAACCCTTTTTGTACGTTTTCACATGCCCGGACACTTCCGAAGCTACGGAGGAGCGCGTGGGACGCGATTGACGCGTCCTAAGACTGTGAGTGGACTTTTTGATTTTTCTAAATTGGGCATGCATGACTATTTTGCTTATTTATCTCATGGTTTTACATATGATTTTATGATGGTGATATGTTATACCGGTTTTACGTGTTTTTCACGCTTTTCGAGATATTTACCGTGTTTCACGCATTTCGAGGTTACAGTTTTCGCTTATGCATGCGTGATGATTTTGATAAAGTACCTGGATACGAATATGCATGTTTCGGATTTATGATGTTTGATCATATTGTGAAGTAATTTTCGGAAATTGCATGTGTTGGAAATTGCATGTGATTTCGAACATAAGTCCTACTATGTTGTGGTATGATTTCGGAATGATGTTGGAAAACGGTTGTGATGAATCATGGTTTATTGTGTTTTAAAAACGGTTTTGGGTTTAAAGACCCGGTTGATGTTGGATCTGGTTTTGGGTTTAAAGACCCGGTATGTTGATGATGGGGGCGGGCCCGAAAATTGAGTTTAAAGACTCGTGAGTTTAAAGACTCGATTATTATGATAACCCCGAGGCCTACTAATCGTGTTTTGAGTTTAAAGACTCGTTGATATCCCGGGAAGGCCTAATGTTGAGTTTAAAGACTCGGATGGATCCAACGGCATAATCATGATTATTGATTTACGTTTTACTTGATTTGTGCAAATAATGTTTCAAAATGACGGTTTCTGGAATCTGGTATTATTAAATGGTTTTACATGAGTTATGACGATCCTTGTAACGTTTTTCATGTGTTTCGGTGTTTCGGAAAAAGAGTTTTCAAAAGTTTAATACACAAGTTTTGAATATTTGGTTATGCATGCGGATTACAAAACTGGAGGGCGATCCCGATTTCGGAAAAACAGTTTTTCCTGTAAAACTTATGTTTCGGTCCACTCACACCTTGTTGTTTTAAATTCCCTCTAGGTCGTGGTACAAGTGCGGGGGCAAGCGCCGAGGCAGAGGCGGAGGCATAAAGTTTTCCGTTGCGGAGTAGTTAGTTCACAGAGTAGGATTTGTTTCTTTAACTTGTTTTGTAATTTTATGCTCTGTGAAACTGTGGACTAGACGTCCAGACGGTTGTAATCGTTTAATCTCCCTGGTCTGACAATGGGTGTGTTGTAATATTAATTAGTTTTCCGGTCTTTTGGATTCGATTGTCAGACGGGAGCAGGATGCTTCCCGATTATCGAGGCGATAATCGGGGTGGGTCCTGTCAGCCATGAACTTGGAAATCCATCTAGGGTCCTTGACCCGAAATCATCAGTGTAAAACAACTTGGTCTCGTGCCCGAACATATGACTCAACTGGCCACCGGGCCCGATATCTAAGGGTCAATCACGACTCCGATCATAGTGATGTGTGCAACCATCCATCCAGGACCGCCCTCAATCCTGGTATGTCGCCGTGAACGTATCAACCGACGCGACCACCACAAGATCATGGTGCACTCATCACCGATCGATATCTTAAACCGTCAGCACTCCGAAGTCGAGCCTCCCCAGGCTGCCCAACCACGAATCGCGCATCGTGACCTCTCCGGAAGGAACACATCCCAATCCGGAGGTGAGCGTCGTATCGTCGATCGACATGCACATAGCACCGGTCGCGACCACAATTTAGACCCGTAGGTCGTAACTAGAGTCATATGCCCGAGACCAAACCAAATGGGTCTCATACCCGAGTTTATCCTTTTGGAAATCCAAAACCATTTCATTTAGACCAATAAAGACATACAGACCTGTATAGGCACCGTATAGGGTCGAAACCTCGAAATACGTGTCTATACGTAACCACACATCCAAATGCATGCATGGCATCACAAACAAGTATTTAAAACATATAATAAACATTTATGCATGCACCAATTTAGAAAACAAGGTCCACTCACAGACCGTCCGAGCTGCTGCCTCGATTTGCGCGTCATAGGCTCTCCCGAGCCAATCACCGTCACCGGGACTCCCAAACCTGTCCAAATCGTAATAGAAGGTTACTAACTACTTAATTAACCTCCCACTAAAGCCCCATAATTTTCCCGTATTTTTAACTATTTTTAATCCCGATCCGAAACCTTCCGATGCCCCGAACATTATTGAGACGGTGTCCGATCGACACGAAACCAGTCCCAAAATGTTCGTTACATCGAAGAGAGTGTTTCACGTGTTGAACACGTTCCCAAATAATGGGACACGAGCCCCCACGCGCCCTCTGAACCTAACGCGCGGGCACTGTAGCAGCACCATCAACCTCGGTCGGGTCTGCAATCCGAGTCGCCGTGATCCGCGGGTCGACCCGGCCGGTTCTCCTCACTCCGGCCACCATTTCTCCTCCCGTTTGTCCCATTTTCATCCTTTAATCCTAACCTAAGGTTCTATGACATTAAAATGAAAGGAAAACATCGAAAACCATACCTTCGAGCTTGGCCATGGCGGCCGTGACTTTCCCCCGCCGTTCACGGCCCTTCCCGGCCGTCCCATGCCTCGAAACCAATCATACAAGCCTCCTAGGGTCCCCAGAAACATTACCCAATCATTAGAATTAGCTAAGAACCTATAAATCTTAAGTTCCAATTTTTGAAGATTTCTCACCTCACGGGTTCGACTCCCCGCCGTGGCCACCGCCGTGGCTGGCCGTGGCCACCGCCGTGGCTGGCCGTGGCTTTCCATCGTTCCTATCTTCCTCAGTCCATCCTCACTCCTTACACGGTCAGGTTAATGCACGGTGATGGTGAGGTGTGGGTTGTGTGTTTGAAGAAAAATGAAGAATGAATATGGAGGGGGGGTTTCGGTTATGAGGAAAATGAAGAAATGAACAAAGATGAAGATGAATGAAGTGATGATGTTTGATCAGATGAGAGAAGAGAAATGGAGGGTGAGGATTTGAGAGATTAATTAAAATGAATGGTTAGGATTGAGTGAAGAAAGATTAATTATTAAATAATAAAAATAATAGTATTTAATTAAGTTAGATCCACAAATTAGGGGATCTAGCCAATGGGATGAGTGACACTTGTCACTCATCCATGGGACCCACCTAAAATATCTAGCCCAATCAGATTTTGCCAAATCATCACCGTCTCGAAGTACGTGCATAGTGAAATCGAACTTCCGTGACCTATATCTTCCCCGTTCGAAGTCCGATTTCAACATGCCGCCTGCCTATGGATTCGTAACATCCCGATCTACGTAACGGTCCTCGGCCCTCGGCCATCAGACCTCTCGGTCAAAAAGTCAACGTTTGACCCCTTTTTAACCAAAATTACCAAAATGCCCCTAAACTTCCGAACGTCATAACTTCCTCCTCGAACGTCGGAATTGAACGTACCACCTGTCTATGAACTCGTGACGTCCTAAACTACGTCACTGTCATCGGTCAAAGTCTATTTGACCACCCGAATGAAAAGTCAACATTTTACCCACGCTATGGGCAAAACGGTCATTTTGCATCGTTCGTCCAATTTCGCCTAACTAATCACGGATTAGCCTCACTAATCGTGATTAGTCACTAATCTAATCCTGGAATTCGGGACGGGTCGTTACACCCTGGGTTTCTCGGTTTAGAACCTCCAACTAGTCACCTTCTCTTTCTCCCACTCTCATTTTCCTCTTCTTTTTTTCCCTCTCCTTTTATTTCTCCCTCTATTCTCCGATCATACCATTTTCTTCTTCGTTCTTCTCCCATGGCCGAAAACACACACAAAATTCACATACAAAGACGTGCACACACACACACACACACAAAAATACATAGACGGTGGCACACAGATATAAGTGATAAGGGACACTTGTCCCAATCCCATTCACCCTACAGAAAAATCTCATAAGAAAATTACCAAAATGACTTTTGAACAAAATTACCAAAATGCCCCTAGATAATCTAAACTCGAAATGAAACCATCTGAACTTCATTTCCGGAATGCTGCCTACCGACGTACTCGAGAGGACGAAGCCTTTCTAATAGTGTTTTCGGAATCGCCAAAAATCGTCCCAATTAAAAAGTCAACATTTTAACTTTGACAAAAAAAGTCAACTCTTTGACTTAGAGACAAAAACATCATTTTCTCCTGAAATTTTCCAATTTAACGTTTCCTCGAGTTTCAAGTTGTTACATATAACATTTTCTTCATTTCTAAGAACTTATTTGAAACCCTACACACAACAATTCCTTAAACTTAAATTTGACCGTTGGGAAGCAAAACGAACATAACAATCGCAAAATGTGTTTGATGCCCATAAGTTCGACAAAAAACAAATCCCAAAAGAAAAATTGTATAATCTATTACAATGCAGTTTAGCAATGCAACAAAGTGCAACATCAATACACGTTTGATGCCCTTTAAGACAACTTGAACTTTAGCAAGTTTAGTGAGTGATTTCTGCTTGTTTTCTTCATTATTGCAGTGTCTAAAGTCAAAAGAGGAGTCAACGGAGATGGAAAAAGTGTTTACTGAGCTAATAAACTCCTTGAAATTCCCTGCCAAAACAAAACCCAACATATATGAAGAAGACAGAAAGCTTAAAAACTAATGGTGATCATTAGTTTTTAGAACACGACGATATTAAGCAAATAAATTTTAATTTACTAATGAAAGAAGAAAATTAATGCTAAACTTACTTTTCTTTTCCCTGTATCTTAGTAAGGAAGGCTTAAGTTGTTCGCTAGATATTCTTCTTCCAAAGCTGTAAAAAAAAAGTAGGAATTCATAAACACCAAACTAAATCCACAAAACTCGTAGCTTCATTCATCAAAATACTACAACAATGAATTGGTGTATGCCTTCCTTTGAAGAGATTGTTGAGAGGCTCCATTGGTATGTGAAGAATGGAGATATAATCAGCTCCCAATAAATTTAACAAATATAGAAACAATGTACCTGTAATCCACTAACACACTACATCTGAAAGCATCCTAAATAGAAATTTAACAAATAGAAACGAACATAGATAATCATAATAATAATAATAAAAATCTCCAAATCCGATGTTATTGAAACCCAAAAATTGACTACATTTTACATTCCCTGAAAGCACCTCCATAATACAGCCCTGGAATAGTCCTTAGCAAACACTTAGCATAAAGAACTTTCTTTCCTATGCCAAAAACTTATTTGACAAAGTAGGTCCCATTATCAAGTTGGAACCACAGTAATATTTTCTACTTCAACCGAGGAAAGGGATGTAGTGTAAAAACATCACCTCAAGTTTTTCCTTTCAAGAACAAATATCGTTGCCTCTGCTATCACAAAGATGATAAGGTCCTAAAAGTAGTTAGGAAACAAAAAAGTTGGATTTTAAAAGTAAAAAGCGTGAACCTTTATGTTTACAAAGTTGCAAGCTTGCAACAATTAGTATTGTTGTTTCAACATCTATTAAAGGTATCAAGATATCTATTCTTGGTTTGGATTTTAGGTGAACACTGGAATATAACTTTTAGGCACTACAAAGCTTTTAAAGAGAGAATCCTTCTCATGAAACTAACGGTATAAACATACATCTCAAGATCATTTGGATTAGTATAATCAACTGAGATCATCAAATATCAAGAAGACATAAGAGTATAATCAAATGAGATCATCAAATATCAGGGAGACATAATAATATCATCAACTGCATAACTCAAAGCAACATCCAAAAAGATATCTCATGTGACACGCCATATGTTGGACATACACCAATATACTAAAATTATATCGCAAAAGTAAGCATATACATCCTTATCATACCTCCATTCTTCGAAAAAATGATTATCAAAATACTGCCATAAATTTATAAATCAAAATTCATAACAATCAAGTTGAAATTTAGCCTTGTTATAACCAAAACAATCAAACCGAAATTTATTCAAATAGAAGCACATAAATTTATTCAAAAAGGAAGCACATAAATTCAAGCTTAGATGGCTTATCTCACAAATCACCCAAACCCAACTGCTTCTTCTTCCTCTTCTTCTTCAATCCTTCCAAAAACCCAACATGCAAAGCAATTAATGCACCAAACCTAAGTCAACCATCTAACTGAATCATGCATTAATTAAAGCAAAACTTAAAACCTTATTGTATTAATTAATCCATCAATTGAAAACGAAGAGAAATTATCCACCACAAATTATATACCCCATTATCTTAGATTACCTGTTTGAGAGCTCTACGTCTTTGAAGCACTATGAAACATCTTGAACATCAAAATTGAATACATTCTTTCCCAATCCTTGCAAAAAAACCAACATGCAAGACCAATTTACAGTCGGGCTAGGTTAAGAATCATGAACTCACAGACCATAGGTGAAACGTTACCTCGAAATCTGGAAGTTGTGGCTAAATGAAAGTGAATCGAAGATCCTTGATCGCTTCCCCGTCGCTAAAATTGACAGTCGAAGTCAGTGGAGATAGAGATGGGTTGGGTCAGATTTTTTTTTCATATCCAACCGATGGGTTGAGTCACGAAAATCTTACCTCCAATTCTCAAAGCTGTCACTAAATGATAAAGTATTGTGATAGAATGAAAAAGGATCACAAGTCTTCATGTCGCTAGCCGCGAAGATAGAAAGCCGAAGCCGGTGGAGATAGAAATGGGTATGAGTGCGATTATGAGAGGTGCGATTGTGCGATGATGATGAGAGAAGAAAACTGGAGAAGAAGCAAGCTGTCGAAACAATTAAACAATAGTTGTGGCAAAAAAGTAATTTTACTGTTTATAACAAAGCAAATGAAAAAAACAGAAGGGTAAAATCGCTAGTGCACTATAGATAAACAATACTTCTTCCCAATTCACTTTTAGTATAGTTATAATTGGGATTCATTCATTCACTCGTTCATTTTCTTAACTTATGTTTAAGATGCTATTAGAGAATGCTTTGAATTTTGCAATCCTGATGACTTTCAAGTTTATTTTGGGTTTGTTCATTGGGATTTATTTCACCCCATTTTATTTTGGGTAGCATTTGGACATTGAACCATTAATTCAGAGTTCAGATCTTGTAAGATCAACAATGTTGTTATTTTTGGTTGCCACTATATTTATGTTTATACTTGTGCTTCTAAACTTAATATAGCAGGTGTCATGTGTAAGGTCTCATACAACTTCGGTTGATGGGCGACTTTCAGACTATGTTTATTCTAGTTTGTTTGGTTAATTAAGGAATTAGACATGTTCTTTTCTTGTTATACAAGACTTTGAGAAATGTTATTTTCTATTTCTTACACTCATTAGTTATCTCATATATATATATATATATATATTTACTATTTGTCTCGTGGTTAATTTAATGATAGAGATAAACAGAATGATTGGTAAATAGTTTATAAGAAGGTACAAAATATCATGATTTGGAAACCAAATAATTGTTGCTTATTGTGTGGTCCAAAATCATGAAGTGTGGCGTAAGAAAGCACGCAAGCTAGGACTAATCAATAATATAAATCAAATGAGGTAGTGACAGATGAAGATTGAATAAAGCCTAGACTTCTCCACTTGACTCGATTCCAAAAATCAAGGATGAAGATCAACAGTAGTCTGAAATAAGTCAAATATTAAGGCTAACAAAGCGGACCGGCATTGCTTGATCAGACAGCGAAATCAGCTTGAGCAAGACAATCAGAAACTCCAGAAAGAAAGCACTCTCAAACCAAAAGGAAACATCACCTGAGAAAGAGAAACAGAAGATGGGTGGCTGCGACGTCGATGGACACCTGAACCAGGAGAAGTTCAGTGCTCCTATGCCTTGGATTGGCATCTATGTGGCAGCAGCATCCTTGACCTGCCTCATTGCAATGGCTGCAGACGTCATCCACGGCCTTCGGCACTGGAAGCTTTGGTTCCCTTGCAAGTTCTTCTCCATCAATGCCACTTCACTGACCTTGGTTGGTGTTGCAATTAAGTTGTCTGTGGATCTGAATACTCCGATGCCTAGCCGCGCGGATCAGCTTGCGAAGCTCAGCAGCTGTGTCTTGATCTGCACGGTAATGGGTAACTCTATGCCTTCTCTTGGAGCCATGGAAAATAATGAGATCATGATGAATGTAATTGCTTTTGGAATACTGGTTATTACCCTTATCGTGAATATCTGCATCCAATTAGCCACTGGTGCAATTTTTGTTTTCTACATGGAGCATGCTTTCATCATGTTCATCATGCTTATTTTACTTATCATGATGAGTTTCTCTGCTTTAACTGTTCCCACATGTAAACGTTACCTAGAACACATGTATAATGAAAGGTACCAAATGGCTTTGAAAGAAGCCTCAAGTTACACTGGTAGAAGAGCGGTTAGCAAGCTTAGAGAAGGTCTGATGAAACATTGGATGATGGCTCATACCTCAAGTCCCCAGTTTGTGATTGGGCGCTCACCGACCTGCACAGCTTCTGGTGTATTCTGTCTTTTGAGTACGATGATTTTGGCAGAAGCCGTGCTTCGGACTTACTTGATGCCCTGGTCTTTTACATTTTGCAACGGTAAGTCTGACTACAAGTGGTCAACCATTTTGGTTCTTGCTACACAGACAGTTGCAACAGCAATTGGTACAATTGGTCCTGCCTCGCGATGGTTCAAAGTCATAAAATTCAGGTGTGCAAAAAGAGGAAACGTAATCTGTAAGGGAGAGTTCAAAGTAGAAAGATACTGGACTCGTGCATTGATAGAGATGAAAGAATGTCCATTAACTTTAAGAATAAAAAATAGGCGCTGCAGGAAATTTGCCCACGGGACAAGAAACAAAATTTTGGATTTGTGTATTGTCATGCAGACGGGGAATGTCATAGTAAGTAAGGCAATTCGGCTCATTTCCATTTTCATCGTAAGTGGGATCTTGTTATGCAGGAAAACTCAAAGCTTGATCTTGGCGCTTATGTTTTGCATCTTGAAGGTGAGGATGCGTTGGTTGAGCACATGATGAGAAGCAATTGTAATGCTACAGATCATGGGTTTCAGAGGGGAAAGAAAAAAGAGCCTAAGTGTGTCATTAAACTGTTGGAGAAATCAACGTTTTCACAAGGATTCAAAGGAGTAGCACATTTTGACTGTGAACAAGTTCCCTGTCTAGATATGGAAGAACCACCCAACTGTTGGGCTCTACCTGTTGTGACACTAACAAGCATTGCTCTTGCACTTCCAGATATCAGAAGTTGTGCAATTAAAGAGTTGATAAGCAGTGTCAACGAAGGGCTCATGTACGTAAATTTAATTGACCATTATCTGGATGGTAAAGAGGATGTTACGAAAATCAGAAAGACAGCAAATATTGTGTGGCTAGGGGTCTACCTCTACCGCACATGGCTAGATGTGGATCTCCATAAATTGCCACTTCAGGGAACCAGCTCAAGGGAAGTACTTGAGGGACTTGCTGATACTGCAAAAAAAATATTTGAAGAATATACAAAGACGCACATGAAAAGCGATGCATGTATAAGAGATGACCCTTCAAATTGGTCTGTCAAGGAATTGGCTGCTAATTCTATGTACAGGATTAGTCAAACTATTCTGCTGAATTATGAAGGCAGCATAAACCAGACAGGTGAGATATTATTTGAAGCACTGACCGTCATGATCTCTGATCTTATGGCTGCTTGTCTGACAAATTTACCGCAAGTTATAAAGAGGAAGTGTCTGAGTAGCACCATTGAAGAGAGAGAGCAATGCGTAAGGCATGCAGTTCACATTCTTGGTAAAAGTGAAAACATCTTGAATCTTCTAGACCAGAGAATTCCCCCATGTATGGACCCTGACCAGATTTCATCAATCGATGAGTGGCGTTTGCTGCACAAGGAGAGCCCTTTGTCCTTCCCACCTTTAGAAACTCCTTGAATCTTCTAGACCAGAGAATTCCCCCATGTATGGACCCTCACCAAATTTCATCAATCGATGAGTAGCGTTTGCTGCAAAAGGAGAGCCCTTTGTCTTTCCCACCTTTAGAAACTCCTTCATGCCCGACGGAGACCGAGTCAACCTCTTCTGTTTTAAGTGACATCTACCTGATCACTGGCTATAATTCACATTCCCGGAGCTTAAAATAGAGGTATCTTATGATCCATACGTTAGTACAAAACTAGCTGAAGAAGCCTTCAACTTTTGCTTCGCATTTTTCTTTAATTGCAATAATGTAAATATGTAATAGAGATCCTATTAGCAGAAAGGCTAAATTTTAGTTAAAGAGCATGATATTATCTACTTTGAATGGACTCCTTCCCATGATAAAATGCTTACTTTGATTCCTGGTTTCTATCAGTAGTTTTATAGTTTCAGATTAGCAAAGCTACTATAGAGACGATAACACCTACAAAATTAAAAGCTACTTATTCGGTTAAAACTAAAGTACCCACTTGAAAGCTTTCACATTTAAAAAACAAATTATGGTTATAAGTCTCTATGTGAGAGAACAGAATACATGCTTTTATTTTTGGATAGGACTTTATAATGGGATTTGAGAAAATTGATTTCACCTCAGGATCTCAAAACAGTTGCTTATATGCATCAAACCAAATCCAAATTCATTTGTTTGTACAAGCACGATAAATGCCACAGAATTGCATGTAAAGTATTCCAAAAGACCATTTTTCCTCATTAACATCAATTTGTATGAAGCCCTAATCAGTTGGTGAGAGACATTTTTACAAGCAGTACCAAATTCAAGCGACTCAGTAAGAACAATGGCAATACAGTAAAATTTTGATGTCCTATACAATTCAACCTCATTGATTCAGTTGTTTCTACTTGATGATTAGAATGCAAGGCTCGTGCATGATGATTTTGATATAACCTCATGAACAAGAACATGATTACAGGCAAACCTATTCTTCAAGTCAGAAGAAATTCAACAAGCTTCGAAGATTATTTCCTTATCTTAACTACTCCAACTATCAAGCTCTTCAGTCATGACATTTCACGTAAATTTATTAAATAATATGTTTGCAGCCTGAATTCTATTAAATTGTACCTTCCTACTTATATATTCATTGGATTCTTCACTTTCCTGTTACAACTCATAATCCCTGATCAACTGCACATCATATGGAATCAACATTTACCCACTGGTACAACTGAAAATAAAGCTTCCCCATTTTTACTCAACTGCTAAATTGCTTTGTTCATCCCTTTTTAACTGATGGATATTTGTTGTAACTAATAAACTTGAAGATCATAACAGTACAGGCAAAGTATCAAATGAAGCAGATTGTCGGTGAATTATGGAGAATTCAATTGCATATAAATTATAATAAAGAAACTGACTAATATGATAGCTGCATTGAACATTTGAAAAAGAAAATAATTTCACTGTAATTCCAAACTCATTGAATAGCGAATTGAACGCAATTCCAGATATTTCCTTTCAATTCTCAAACTTTCTCAGCAACCAAACAGGAAAGTAAGCTAAATTCACAAGAGAAATTGCATCCCAGCCAAATAGAGATGCTCTCTTCACTCCACTACGAGAAAAAAGAACCTGTCATGCAACGACGTCGCATAGCGAGATCATCTACCGGTTCTCCTCCTCCTCCTCCCTCTTCTTCGGCTTCCGGTACGTCTCTTCGATGTGCTTGGCGATCAGAAGCCCCGTAGCTGACAGCTTCTCGATGTTGGGAACGTTGTAGTTTTGGGCGATGTAGATGCCGAACACTGAGCCCATTAGAAACGAGAAGCCGCTTCTAATTATGCCCATTGTTGCGAAAACTTGCGTTTGCGCGCTCAGATAGAGGGTTGCGGGTTGTGGGTTATGACTGTGTGAGTGAACTTATAAGGATCGGCTTCTTGCTCCTCACTCTTTCTTGGGCGATGCGTCACGCACTCACGACTGCCTTTGCTTGGGAGATGGGTTAAAAACTCTCTGCTCAACACAAATCGCTATGCAAGTCAGCCTTTTTTTTTCCCATTCTCGTTTTCTTGTGTAAAGGGGACATAATAACAAATTTCTAGTACAAAATATTTTATTCTAATTCCAACGCTAATTTAAGAGTAGGGTAGATTATTTATATATAAATATACATAATTCTAATATCAAGACTGTAAAAATGTCATACACAATATATAAAATTAAGATTTTTAACGACTAAATTAAATCAGACTTAAAAAATATTTCACACACAACACAAAAAATTAAGACTTTTAACAACTAAGCTAAGCTAGGCTTGAAAGTCTTTTACTTACTAGATAAGTCCTTGACTTCAGTGAACAGTTTTTTTAAAGTGCATGTTTAATTATATTATTGAAGCAAAATTACTAAGGTGCCCGCCTTCCTACACGTTCAATGTGATTTGAATTTTGCTGAATTAGTTGCATTCAACGTGACCATTAGAGAGAGATCTTCATATTGATAGCTAGAGACTCGATTTGGAGACGGATTGCATCAACTAATCATAGGTTCTTTGACGATCAGATTGACGCTAAGAAATGCAATTTGGAGTCGAATTGTTTTAGTTTATGTTGAAGCGTTAAATGTTCCAACTGTCGAGTACTCGTTGCCCAATCACCAAATGACGCGTGTCCCTCTTGTGACATGTCAACTCAAGTGGATCGCGGGTCTCCGTTAGTACGGGCACCGGTGTGGTGCCGGCCTAAGGCTCTCCGACGATCAAGTCAGTTACTTTGTTCATAAAAGGAAGTAGTAAATGGTAAGCTCGGTAGAGTAATTGTAATAGTAAAACTTAGTTACCTTTATTGGGAAATGTGTACCCTTTATATATAGGTAGGTGGGATGTTCAATTCCCAAAGTTCCGATGTGGGACGAATGCTTCTCGATTTACGTGCGGACACGTGTTACGTAAATCGAGGGTGGATATGCTTCCACGTGGCATCCCGCATTGGGCCCGGTGTTAGGGCTGTCGCAAGTATGGTGTTCTTGGGCCTTGAGCGTTGTCAGGGCTTTAAGTATACGGCCCAGTGGGTCTGGTCAGATATGGTGTCAACATGTCAGGACCCGTCCCAAATATCACCTCGATACTCGGGATCAACCCTGCTCCCGTCTGACAATCACACTTACAATACCAAAAATAAACTTAATACAACTATAAGCATAACCATCAGACGAAGGAGTAAATATATACAATAGTAAGTCAGAGCATAGTTCTACAAAATGGGCACCAAAAGTCCTACAAGTCTAAGTCCGCAACGGAAGAACGTCGGAAGCCCTATGCCTCGATATCTGCCTCAACGTTCACCCCAGTGCTATCACCACGACCTGGAGGGAATTTGAACAAAAAGAAGGTGTGAGTGGACCGAAAGGAATAAAATTTTTAAAACCGTTTACCATCAAATCAAAGCAAAGAAATATAATCATTTGTTCCCTCCGGTTTAAAACCAGGCATGCCAATGAAGTATTAGAAAAGTCATAATATGAAACATCATAAGAAACAGAAACACTATAAACACCATAAGAAACAGATACACTATAAAACTGATATAGAAACCAGAGCATAAACATCAAACCACTTTTCCCGATCAAACCTGCTGGACCTATCCGAGTCTTTAAACTCAACCAGGCCTCACATATAAATCCGAGTCTTTAAACTCCCGAGTCTTTAAACTCAATAGGCCTATGGGGGTAATATCGTAATATCCGAGTCTTTAAACTCCCGAGTCTTTAAACTCAATCCGGGCCCGTCCCCCGTCAATCAATATCCGGGTCTTTAAACCCAATATCCAGATCCAACAAATCCAATCCATATCCAGTATAAAACCAGTTCAAAATCCATCGCCAAATTCGAATTCGAAATCCCCGGTTCGAAGCCCTTCCGGCGTTCAGAACCGACAATCCGAACCCAAATCCGGAAAAAGATCCATGTTCATAACAAAACCATAGGAAAATCTCAAATCATATTCCACAACCTATTTACCATCATCAGAAAATGTTTTTAGGTTAAATTTCTGAATTATAACATCAAACTCTGAAAACCCGCTTTTTCTCGAAAAACGTGCAAAATCCCAAAACGTCTCGAAAAATGTGCAAACATCTCAATCACATATAAACACACATAAAAGCATAAAACATTAATAAAAATAGTTAGGCATGCTCGGAAGTAAGAAAGAGTCCACTCACAGTTCAGAGCAAGTCACTCGCGCTCCGTGCGCTCCTCAACCGTCTCTGGTGTCTCCCGTCCTGTCAATAGATACCAAATAGGGTCACAATAACATCAAGGATACCTTCCCTATTTTCCCCACTTTTTCGGGAATTTAATTATATTTTAATTCTAAACCCTAAACCGTACAGATTCCCGAACCATCCCGTAACACCGTCCGATTAACCCGAAAACTGTACCATTGGATTCATTAGAACATTTAGGACTAAACTCATGTTGGACGCTTGGCCGGATTCCTCCTCACGCGCCTCCACGCGCCGCCCAAAGTGGCTGCGCGTGGGCCTCACGCGCCTGCTACAGTGCCACCGTCTTCCTTGCTCGAACCCGGTTCGCACCAGACGGCAACCCGGACCGGCGAGAACCGTTCTCCGCCGTCCGGCTACCATTTCCCTTCCTACCTTCACCTACAGCTTCGTCCATTCTCAGGGAATCCATCCCCCTCACTATCTTGGCTCGATTCCACCCATAGCTTCACAACTGAAGCTCGAAAGAAAAACCAACCAACCTCTGTTTTCCTTTCCGGCCACCCAGCACATCCCCCTTCACGGTGGTCATTCCAAACTCCTCCCACGACTTCACTGAACCACACACAACTCATGAAATCCCTCGACTCTCCCTCCAACTCCACGATTTTCCGTTTGAAAATCACGGCTAAACAAGGTACAGAGTACCCGCCGTCGAACCACCTCCCACCGTGAACTTCCCGTCACGGTAACCACCACAAACGACTCCTAGGACCTCCCTAAACCTCCCTTCACTCACCAAATCTTTCGATTCTAGCTCTAGGTCCACGACTCTTGAAATGAAAATCCACGAAAAACAGAGCAAAAGAGATTACCTTTCGATTCCGGCGCCGCCGTGAGAATCGTCACCCACCACGGTGCTCGTGGGACTCCCCTTAGCCTCCTGAGTCTTCTAATGGCTTAAACCGGTCCACCACACAACACAACAGTCACCACCGTCCACTGCCTCCTCTGTTTCTTCCAACTATCCAGCCGTCCACCACGTCGCCTCCGTGCACGGTTGCAACTCCAGACCACGATCACCAGCTCCTCCTTACCTCACTGTCTCTCTCTCGACTCACACTTCACTCTCCCTAGCATCAAAATCGATCACCGCCTCACCCCAATTCTTCTCTTTGTTTTCTGTTTCCTTCGAAGGTGTGCACGGTTCAAATGGGGATAACGTGTGGCCGTGCACACTTGAGAATGTAGTGGAACCATCCAGTCCCAAGCACGTGTCCACCAACTATAGGCCAGCCCAAAAAATCTCTGCCACTTGCCCTTATCTGATTGGGCTGAGGGAAAATGACCAAAATGCCCCTCCTGCACAAAATTACCATTTTGCCCTCAGACTTTCCAGACCCGTATCTTTTCCGTCCGACGTCCGATGACAGCGTGCCGCCTGTCGTTGAACTCAGGACGTCGAGACCTATCCAACGGTCCTCGGTCTACGTGAAAATCACAAATCCTCCAAAAAGTCAACATTTCCCCTATTAACTCAAAATTACGGTAACGCCCCCAACCTTCCGTACATCATAACTTTTCCTCCGGTTGTCCGAATCGAACCTGCCGCCTGTCTACGGACTCGTGACGTCCTAACCTACGTCACGGTCAAGGGCTAACACTCATCCAATCGATAGTACAAAAAGTCAACTTTTCGTTTACTATTCACAAGGGCAAAATCGTCCTTTTTACAAAACTTCACAAAAATTACATTTTTACCCTTCCCGTAGGTACGGGTTGTTACAATCTACCCCCCTAAAAAGAATTTCGTCCCCGAAATTCAGTGGAATAAGTAAGGGTACTGTTCCCGCATCAAGGCCTCGGGTTCCCAAGTAGCTTCTTCGACCTGATGATTTCTCCACAATACCTTCACTAAGGGAACCGTCTTCCTTCGCAAAACTTTATCCTTCCGATCCAAGATTGCAACAGGTTGCTCTTCAAAACTCAAGTCTTCCCTCAGTTCCACTGGTTGTGCTTCCAAAACATGCGAATCATCTCGAATATATTTCCGAAGCATAGAAACATGAAAGACATTATGTACCTTTTCCAAATCTGCTGGTAAGGCCAATCGATAAGCTACAGGACCAATCTGCTCTAAGATCTCATACGGTCCAATGTAACGAGGACTCAACTTCCCTCGTCTGCCAAATCGTACAATTCCTTTCCAAGGAGATAGCTTCAGGAAAACCCAGTCTCCATCAGCAAACTCCAAATCCCTGATCCTACGGTCAGCGTAGCTCTTTTGGCGGTCCTGCGCTGCCTTCAATCGATCCCTAATCAATGCCACTTTTTCCTGAGTAAGCTCCACCAGCTCAGAAGTAGTCAACCTCCTCTCACCAACTTCAGTCCAACACAATGGAGTCCGACACTGCCGCCCATACAAAGCCTCGTAAGGAGCCATCCCAATGCTCTCCTGATAACTGTTATTGTAGGCGAACTCCATCAAAGGCAGATGTGATTCCCAAGTTCCCTGAAACTGAAGCACACAAGCTCGCATCATGTCCTCCAGAATCTGAATAGTCCTCTCAGACTGCCCATCAGTCTGAGGATGAAAAGCAGTACTGAAGTGTAATTTAGTCCCAAAAGCTTCCTGTAAGCTCTGCCAAAATCGAGAAGTGAATCTCGGATCTCTATCAGATACTATCGACTCTGGAGTCCCATGTAACCGAATAATCTCATTAATAAACAACTGTGAAAACTGTTCCAACCTGAAGTTCTCCCGTACTGGCAAGAAATGAGCAGACTTCGTAAGTCGATCCACAATAACCCACACACCATCGTGTCCCTTCGGTGTTCTCGGAAGCTTGAACACAAAATCCATAGTCAGGTGATCCCATTTCCACTCGGGAATCGGCAAAGGTTGCATTGCTCCATAAGGTCTCTGCCGCTCGGCTTTTACCTGTTGACAAATCAAGCATCTATTGACATACTCTGCAATTTCACGTTTCATCCCTGACCACCAGTAATGCTCTCGAAGTGTACGATACATCTTGGTCCCACCAGGATGCATCGCATAAGCTGAACAGTGAGCCTCATCCAGTATCACCTTCTTCAAAACTTCATCCTCAGGTACACACAACCGTCCATTCTTAACCAAGGCTCCATCCTCACGGATCTCAAAATCCTGTCTTTCTCCAGCCTCGACCTCAATCCGAATGATGCCCAGAATAGGGTCCTCAAACTGAGCATCAATCACCTGATCAATCAAAACGGGTCGCACATGGAAACTCGCTAGGAGTGCTCCCTGATCATCCACAATCAACTCTACTCCCAACCTACGGAGCTCAACCAGCAAAGGTAACCGTACTGTCCTCAGATGCGACAAAGAACCAGCTGACTTCCTGCTCAGAGCATCGGCTACCACATTAGCCTTCCCTGGATGATACTCAATAGTACAGTCGTAGTCCTTAAGTAACTCCAACCAACGGCGCTGTCTGAGGTTCAATTCCTTTTGAGTGAACAAATACTTCAAACTCTTGTGGTCCGTGAAGATCCTGCACTTCTCACCGTACAAGTAATGTCGCCAAATCTTCAATGCATGAACCACCGCAGCCAGTTCCAAGTCATGTGTAGGGTAGTTCACCTCATGGGGTTTCAATTGCCGGGAAGCATAAGCAATCACTTTCCCGTGCTGCATCAAGACACAACCCAAACCTTGTAAAGAAGCGTCACTGTACACCTCGAACTCCCCACTATCATCTGGAAGGGCTAACACAGGAGCAGATGTCAACCGCCTTTTAAGCTCCTGGAAACTCTGTTCACAGTTCTCATCCCATTCAAACCGAACTCCCTTCCGTGTCAACCTCGTCAACGGTGCTGCAAGAATAGAAAAACCCTCAATAAAACGCCGGTAATACCCTGCCAAACCCAGAAAACTCCGGATTTCCGTTACCGTCTTAGGCAGTTCCCAGTTGGCTACCGCCTCAACTTTCTGAGGATCCACACGAATGCCCTCGGCCGAAATCACATGGCCAAGAAATCCAACACTGGTCAACCAGAACTGACACTTACTGAGCTTCGCATACAACTGATGCTCCCTCAATGTTTTAAGCACGATCCTCAGATGTTTCTCATGCGCCTTCGCACTCTTTGAATACACCAAAATATCATCAATGAAAACAATCACAAAACGATCCAAGTAGGGCCGGAACACTCGGTTCATAAGGTCCATAAAAGCTGCTGGGGCATTAGTCAAACCAAAAGGCATCACCACAAACTCATAGTGACCGTACCTGGTCCGGAAAGCTGTCTTCGGTATATCCTCCTCTTTAACCCTTAACTGGTGATAGCCGGAGCGAAGATCAATCTTCGAGAAATACTGTGCTCCCTTGAGCTGGTCAAACAAATCATCAATCCGGGGTAGGGGGTACTTATTCCGAATAGTTACCTTATTCAGTTGCCTGTAATCCACACACAATCTCAATCCTCCGTCCTTTTTCTTGACAAATAAAACAGGTGCTCCCCAAGGTGACATACTCGGTCGAATGAATCCTATATCGACCAACTCTTGCAACTGGGCCTTAAGTTCCCTCAATTCTGCAGGCGTCATACGATAAGGAGTCTGAGAAATAGGCTGTGTACCTGGTAGAAGCTCAATCGTAAACTCAAGATCTCGGTGTGGGGGTAGTCCTGGCAACTCCTCGGGAAAAACATCGGGAAACTCCCGTACCACTGGTATATCCTCCGCCCTCACTGGCGTAGCACGCGTATCCACCACATGAGCTAAGTAACCCTGGCACCCCTTACGTAACAGTTTACTAGCCTCGAGTGCCGAAATAACTCCCGTAGGAAGTGCACGCTGATCCCCCTGGAATGTAGTCTCTGATAATCCGGGACTCCGAAAAGTCACTCTCCTATCGAAACATTCGATAGAAGCATGATGTCTCGTCAACCAGTCCATACCCAAGATCACATCAAAGTCCCGTAAATCCAAGAGTAACAAATCTGCCAGTAACTCCACCTGGCCTACCATCACCGGACACTCTCTCAAAACCTGAGTCACTACCAACACCTCCCCAGTAGGTGTACTCACTCCTAACGCACAATCCAAAGTAGACACCTCCCTCTTCTTAACCAGACTACAACTCCGAGCTATAAATGAATGGGTAGCCCCGGGATCTATCAAAGTAAAAACAGTGTGACCAAGTATGGTGAGTGTACCTGTCACCACTCCCGGTGCTGACCTAGCCTCCTGCTGAGTCATCGCAAAAACTCGCGCCTGAGGTCCCGATGACCTACCGCGCCCTCTGGAACTGCTCGTGGCACCACCGCCACCCCTAGGGCCTGCCGCCCCTGATACTGAAGCAGTACTCCGCCCGGGTTCTGCTGCACCTCTACCTGCTCCACCCTCCGGAGCTAACAATGGGCACTCCCGACGGAAATGTCCTCGCTCTCCACAATAGAAGCAAGTGTCCCTACCGGGTCCACCGGTATGCCTCCCTGTAGAAGCCACTGAAGTCGCACTCGCCTGAGGAGTCGGCTGTGACCTAGCTCCTCGAAATCCTGAGCCCTGGAAACTGCCTGGTCTGCCATACCGGGCTCCACCAGCCGATAATGATCCACCAAAATTACCCCGTTTCGGGGGCCTCTGACTCGATGCTCCTGGAAATGACTGTTCTCGGCGTCGAACACTGCCCGAATACTGTGGTCTAGCAGGTAAACTGGCCTCCACCCTGACAGCAGCATCAGACAACTCTCGGAATGTAGAAAAAGAGCCGGCTGTCACTATGGCCCTGATCTCTCCCCGGAGGCCCAACTCAAACCGGCGGCACTTCTCCGCCTCAGTCGCCACAAATGCAGGAGCAAAACGAGATAGCATCTGGAACCTCTGCTCATACTCAGCAACTGTCAAGTTCCCTTGCTTCAAGTGAAGGAATTCCGCTTCCTTCGCATCCCTAAAAGAACGGGGATAGTATTGATCTAGAAACCGCTCCCGGAAAGTCTCCCAGGTCACGGTATGTGCATCCCAGCCGGACAGTTCCAGCGTGTACCACCACTCGTAGGCAGCTCCATCCAACAGAAAAGTAGCTAACAATACCCGATCCTCGGGAGGACAGTGCATCACCCCAAAAATACGTTCTAGTCGGGTGATCCATCGGTGAGCTTCCTCGGGATCAGCCCCACCGCTGAACCTAGTAGCCCCAAGCCTCTGGGCTCTCTCGATCGAAGCGCTCTCAGTCCCTCTCGCCGCTTCATCTTCAGGTCGTGGAGGGGGTTCACGTCTCGGAGGCATGATCAATCGTATGCTGAAAGAGGCATAGAGTTAGTATAACAACCTAGACCCAACACAAATTGACACAACCTATGCTCTGATACCAATTGTCAGGACCCGTCCCAAATATCACCTCGATACTCGGGATGAACCCTGCTCCCGTCTGACAATCACACTTACAATACCAAAAATAAACTTAATACAACTATAAGCATAACCATCAGACGAAGGAGTAAATATATACAACAGTAAGTCAGAGCATAGTTCTACAAAATGGGCACCAAAAGTCCTACAAGTCTAAGTCCGCAACGGAAGAACGTCGGAAGCCCTATGCCTCGATATCTGCCTCAACGTTCACCCCAGTGCTATCACCAAGACCTGGAGGGAATTTGAACAAAAAGAAGGTGTGAGTGGACCGAAAGGAATAAAATTTTTAAAACCGTTTACCATCAAATCAAAGCAAAGAAATATAATCATTTGTTCCCTCCGGTTTAAAACCAGGCATGCCAATGAAGTATTAGAAAAGTCATAATATGAAACATCATAAGAAACAGAAACACTATAAACACCATAAGAAACAGATACACTATAAAACTGATATAGAAACCAGAGCATAAACATCAAACCACTTTTCCCGATCAAACCTGCTGGACCTATCCGAGTCTTTAAACTCAACCAGGCCTCACATATAAATCCGAGTCTTTAAACTCCCGAGTCTTTAAACTCAATAGGCCTATGGGGGTAATATCGTAATATCCGAGTCTTTAAACTCCCGAGTCTTTAAACTCAATCCGGGCCCGTCCCCCGTCAATCAATATCCGGGTCTTTAAACCCAATATCCAGATCCAACAAATCCAATCCATATCCAGTATAAAACCAGTTCAAAATCCATCGCCAAATTCGAATTCGAAATCCCCGGTTCGAAGCCCTTCCGGCGTTCAGAACCGACAATCCGAACCCAAATCCGGAAAAAGATCCATGTTCATAACAAAACCATAGGAAAATCTCAAATCATATTCCACAACCTATTTACCATCATCAGAAAACGTTTTTAGGTTAAATTTCTGAATTATAACATCAAACTCTGAAAACCCGCTTTTTCTCGAAAAACGTGCAAAATCCCAAAACGTCTCGAAAAATGTGCAAACATCTCAATCACATATAAACACACATAAAAGCATAAAACATTAATAAAAATAGTTAGGCATGCTCGGAAGTAAGAAAGAGTCCACTCACAGTTCAGAGCAAGTCACTCGCGCTCCGTGCGCTCCTCAACCGTCTCTGGTGTCTCCCGTCCTGTCAATAGATACCAAATAGGGTCACAATAACATCAAGGATACCTTCCCTATTTTCCCCACTTTTTCGGGAATTTAATCATATTTTAATTCTAAACCCTAAACCGTACGGATTCCCGAACCATCCCGTAACACCGTCCGATTAACCCGAAAACTGTACCATTGGATTCATTAGAACATTTAGGACTAAACTCATGTTGGACGCTTGGCCGGATTCCTCCTCACGCGCCTCCACGCGCCGCCCAAAGTGGATGCGCGTGGGCCTCACGCGCCTGCTATAGTGCCACCGTCTTCCTTGCTCGAACCCGGTTCGCACCAGACGGCAACCCGGACCGGCGAGAACCGTTCTCCGCCGTCCGGCTACCATTTCCCTTCCTACCTTCACCTACAGCTTCGTCCATTCTCAGGGAATCCATCCCCCTCACTATCTTGGCTCGATTCCACCCATAGCTTCACAACTGAAGCTCGAAAGAAAAACCAACCAACCTCTGTTTTCCTTTCCGGCCACCCAGCACATCCCCCTTCACGGTGGTCATTCCAAACTCCTCCCACGACTTCACTGAACCACACACAACTCACGAAATCCCTCGACTCTCCCTCCAACTCCACGATTTTCCGTTTGAAAATCACGGCTAAACAGGGTACAGAGTACCCGCCGTCGAACCACCTCCCACCGTGAACTTCCCGTCACGGCAACCACCACAAACGACTCCTAGGACCTCCCTAAACCTCCCTTCACTCACCAAATCTTTCGATTCTAGCTCTAGGTCCACGACTCTTGAAATGAAAATCCACGAAAAACAGAGCAAAAGAGATTACCTTTCGATTCCGGCGCCGCCGTGAGAACCGTCACCCACCACGGTGCTCGTGGGACTCCCCTTAGCCTCCTGAGTCTTCTAATGGCTTAAACCGGTCCACCACACAACACAACAGTCACCACCGTCCACTGCCTCCTCTGTTTCTTCCAACTATCCAGCCGTCCACCACGTCGCCTCCGTGCACGGTTGCAACTCCAGACCACGATCACCAGCTCCTCCTTACCTCACTGTCTCTCTCTCGACTCACACTTCACTCTCCCTAGCATCAAAATCGATCACCGCCTCACCCCAATTCTTCTCTTTGTTTTCTGTTTCCTTCGAAGGTGTGCACGGTTCAAATGGGGATAACGTGTGGCCGTGCACACTTGAGAATGTAGTGGAACCATCCAGTCCCAAGCACGTGTCCACCAACTATAGGCCAGCCCAAAAAATCTCTGCCACTTGCCCTTATCTGATTGGGCTGAGGGAAAATGACCAAAATGCCCCTCCTGCACAAAATTACCATTTTGCCCTCAGACTTTCCAGACCCGTATCTTTTCCGTCCGACGTCCGATGACAGCGTGCCGCCTGTCGTTGAACTCAGGACGTCGAGACCTATCCAACGGTCCTCGGTCTACGTGAAAATCACAAATCCTCCAAAAAGTCAACATTTCCCCTATTAACTCAAAATTACGGTAACGCCCCCAACCTTCCGTACATCATAACTTTTCCTCCGGTTGTCCGAATCGAACCTGCCGCCTGTCTACGGACTCGTGACGTCCTAACCTACGTCACGGTCAAGGGCTAACACTCATCCAATCGATAGTACAAAAAGTCAACTTTTTGTTTACTATTCACAAGGGCAAATCGTCCTTTTTACAAAACTTCACAAAAATTACATTTTTACCCTTCCCGTAGGTACGGGTTGTTACACAACAGAAGTCCCCCAAGTCGTTGACTGAGGTGGAATTTCTCGGTCGGGGACTTGTCTCATTCTCCCAGACCCTGGCGGGAAGTATACCTGTAGTCCCCCAAGTCCCCTGGTGGGATAGTCCGCCGAGACAACCTCGGTCATGGAGAGGAAGGAGCTAGTAGGCAGTCGGTGATAAAGAGCACTCGGCGGAAAAGTGGCTCAGTCGGTCGCGGTTGTGCGCAGTCGGTCGGTGGCGACGTCATGGTCGGTGATAGGAGCCAAATGACGCGTTGGAGCTGCGGAGACCGAGCGGTGTACATGGGTCGGTGGGGGAGGACCGGCGTCCGTACGGGGGGTGAGAACACCGAGCGGTGTATGCGAGTCGGTGAATAGAGCCAATACCCGCCCACGGATGAGAGCACCGAGCGGTGTACATGGGTCGGTGGGAGGACCAGCGTCTGTTAAGCAGTCCCAGACACCGAGCGGTGTACGGAAGTCGGTGTAGACCTGTAGGAAGACGGTTGGGTTTCCTCGGACAGACGGTTGACACGTGTCCGGTCAGAATGCCTGGTTGCAACACGTGTCTGTCACTGAGGGGAGTGACGCTTCGTAGTCTGTGCATCAATTTCTATAAATATGGGGAGCTCTTCACCGATTTCCTCACTTGTGTTTTTTAGAAAAGTTGAGAAACTCTGGCCAAACAAAGAGGCGATTTCCGACTAGCATTTGACGGCAGATTCTGGTAACCCGAGACAACCCTCTGCTGCCCGGGCAAATGGTGCCTCTGCTGAATGGGGTCTGTCAGGGGGCTTCGACGCCCTTGGAAGAGCTGGCCGAGGTGCAATGCCGGTCGGCTGATCAGAGGATGGAGAAGGCCCTGCTGTTACTGAGCAATGTAAGTTTTCCTATGTTGCAGGTGTAGTATGTTAGGCCGAGTGAGTTGCTAACGGTTGTCATGTGCAGGCTCTCGGTGAGGTGTACCTCCAGTTTGGGAACAGCCAGAGAAGGGTGGCCTCTGCTCGGCGGGAGAAGGAGCGGCTGAAGTAGAAACAGGAGGAGCTCACTCCCAAACTTCAGGAAGCCGAGAGGGCGATGAAAGAGGCGGCCGACCTTGCTCGAAAGTTGGAAACCGAGAGGTGGAAGACTCAAGAGGCCCTGGCTTCTAGAGATCAATTGAAGATCGAGGTGGAGGCCAAGGAGAAGGACAGGCTGAAGCACTGGAAGGAGCTCTGTCGGGTGAAGACAGCGAGAGAGGCCGACCTGGAAGAGGCGGGGAAAAAGGCGGTGGCGGAGTTCAAGGCTTCGGAGGAGTTTGACCAGCTGAAGAACGAGTATGCCGCCGAGTGCGAGCAGGAGTTCTTCCGCAACCTCTTCCTGCATAATCCGGGACTGATCGTGAAGACCCCCTGGCTCGGTCAGGACATTACTGCCGACATGTTTGAGGACGAGTCGGGGGAGGAGGATGAGGAGGGTGCCCAGCCGAGTGACCAGCTGGAAGCCGACCAGGTGGAGCCGCAAAAGGAGCCTGAGCCAGAGGTGGAGGGAGCTCAGCAAGCCGAGCAGCCGGTGGAAGAGCTAGTGTAGGATGCTTGTGTTTCTCCCCCTTTGTTTTTGTTTGTTTTTTTTTTGTTAAGAATAGTGGGGACGACCGAGAGGTCGAATTTTGTAAAGCTCTTGCAGGCCGAGCATAATAGGTCTGCACGTTTTGAATGAAAATACTCTCTTCTGGATCAAAATTGTAGACCGAGTTATCCTTCGATTTCTGTTTGTCTGAGTGTTGGTGTAGGCCGAGTAGGGCTGTACACCGACTCTAATGTTCGAGTCGAAATAGCAAGTGTTGGGGTTTAGGCCGAGTAAGACCGAACCCCGACTCGTATGTTTGAGTCGTAGTGGTGGTGTAAGCCGAGTAGGGCTGTGCACCGACTCTAATGTTTGAGTCAAAAAAGCAAGTGTTGGGGTGTAGGCCGAGTAAGACCGAACCCCGACTCGTATGTTTGAGTCGTAGTGGTGGTGCAAGCCGAGTAGGGCTGTACACCGACTCTAATGTTTGAGTCAAGGTAGCAAGTGTTGGGGTGTAGGCCGAGTAAGACCGAACCCCGACTCGTATGTTTGAGTCGTAGTGGTGGTGCAAGCCGAGTAGGGCTGTACACCGACTCTAATGTTTGAGTCAAAATAGCAAGTGTTGGGGTGTAGGCCGAGTAAGACCGAACCCCGACTCGTATGTTTGAGTCGTAGTGGTGGTGCAAGCCGAGTAGGGCTGTACACCGACTCTAATGTTATGTTACAAAGGCTAGATAAATGGAAGAGTTTATAAATAACCGGTGCAAAAACGGGGAAAGTACAGCAAGTCATAAGAAGGAAAAAAGACAGCCTTAAATGTAGTACTTCTTCAAATGATCGGCATTCCATGGGTGGCCCAGTCTTCGCCCATCTTGGTCTTCCAGTTCGTAAGTTCCGGGCTGGCAGATTCTGGTAACCGGATATGGACCCTCCCAATTGGGGCCGAGAGTCCCTGCTGAGCTATCCTTGGTGGCAAGGCTGACTTTTCGGAGGACCCAGTCGCCTTCCTGAAAACCCCGATGTTTGACTCTGGCGTTATGATAGTTGCAAAGCCGCTGCTTGCAGGCGATGTTTTTGAGGTTGGCCTGCTCCTTGTGTTCCTCGATGAGGTCTAGACTGAGTGCGATCTGACGGTTGTTTTGTTCAGGCTCATAGGACGACACTCGGTAAGAAGTTTCGCTTAGTTCGGCGGGAATGACTGCTTCCGTTCCGAAGGTGAGCGAGAAGGGGGTTTCATTCGTAGATGTGCGGTAGGATGTCTGATATGACCAGAGTGCGTTGGGGAGAATTTCAGACCACTTTCCCTTGGCCTCGTCCAGCTGCGTTTTCAGTGTATGCTTGATGATCTTGTTTATGGCCTCAACTTGGCCGTTGGACTGAGGGTGAGCTGGTGAGGCGAAGCAAAGGCGGATGTTGTGTCTTTCACAAAAGGCACGGAAGCGTGCGTTGTCGAATTACTTCCCATTGTCCGTGACGATTGTGTGGAGGAGACTGAAACGGCAGATAATGTTCTGGAAGGCGAACGTTTCGATCTGGGCCGTGGTGATAGAAGCCAAAGCTTTCGCCTCAACCCACTTTGTGAAGTAATCCACCGCTACCACCGCATACTCTGTCTTGCCCTTCCCTGCCGGCATTTTCCCGATCAAATCAAGTCCCCACTGCGAGAAGGGCCAGGGGCTGACCATTGGTGTGAGGTTTTCTGGAGGTAGGTGGAAGAGAGGGGCGAATCCTTGACACTTATCGCACCGCTTGGTCAGCTCGGCCGCGTCTCCGTGCATGGTTGGCCAATAGAAACCTTGCTGGAAAGCCTTGTGGGCTAACGACCGTGGTCCAGAATGATTTCCGCAAATACCGGCGTGGATTTCCCCGAGAACGGCTCTGCCTGCCTCCGGGACGAGACACTTCAAGAGGGGCAAAGTGAAACCCCGTTTGTAAAGTTGGTCGTTGATGAGTGTATAGCGGGCTGCCCGTCTCCGGACCTTTTTGGCCTCGATTTTGTCAGAAGGAAGAGTTCCATCTGCGAGGAATCTAATCAGTGGGGCCATCCACGTGTCATTAGTGTTGAAGGCGTAGACCGCCGAGCATTGTGTACTGGGTTGATCCAGAATTTCGATCAGTACGCTTCGACTCTGCTTCTCATCGAGGGAGGATGCGAGCCGGGCCAGGGCGTCGGCATGGCTGTTTTCGGAGCGTGGAATCCGAGTGATAGCGTAGCTGCGGAAACTACATAGAAGGGTCTTCGCCAGTGCCCTGTATGCTGCCATGGAAGAGTCTTTCGCCTCATAGGCGTTGTTGATCTGGTTGACGATGAGCTGTGAATCGCTGAAGATCTTGACCTGTTCCGCCTCCATGGTTTTAGCGAGGCGGAGCCCTGCAAGGAGGGCCTCATACTCGGCGGCATTGTTGGAGGCCTTGAATTGGAAACGAAGGGCATACTCCATCCGGACCTTGTCCGGTGTGGTAAGGACAAGTCCAGCTCCGGACTCGTTGTGGCAAGCCGACCCGTCGACATAAAGGAGCCAGGTTGGCCGAGTGGGGTCGAGTTGGGGGTTCTCTCCGTCCAAAGTATGTGTTATGGACAGAGGGGGAGATGGTGGCATCTCAGCTGTGGTCGCTGCCGGGACGTAGGAGAACTCAGAGATAAAGTCCGCCATGGCCTGTCCTTTCTCGGCAGTTCGGGGAATGAACGTGATGTCGAACTCGCTGAGTTCGATTGCCCATTTTAGTAGGCGGCCCAAAGTTTCGGGCTTCTGAAGCACTTGCCGGAGTGGTCTGTCGGTTAAGACGACGATGGAATGAGCCTGGAAGTATGGCCTGAGCTTCCGGGCGGACATGATGAGGGCGAAAGCGAGCTTCTCTAAGTCAGAGTATCTTGTCTCGGCGTCCTGCAGAGCCTTGCTGACGTAATACACCGGATGTTCGGCGCCGTCCCTACGCTTGACCAAAACTGAACTTGCGGCAGAAGCGGAGACAGATAGATACATGTAGAGGGTTTCCCCGGTGTCTGGTCTTGCCAGCAGCGGCGCTTTTCCCATGTATTCCTTAAGTTCAGTGAAGGCCTTGGTGCATTCCTCGGTCCAGGTGATGTGTTTGGACCTGCCCTTTAGGGCCTTGAAGAAAGGCACGCACCTGTCCGTGGCCTTGGAGATGAAGCGTGTAAGGGCTGCGACTCGGCCCGTTAAGCTTTGCACTTCTTTCTGGGTTCGTGGCGGCTCCATATCGACCAGGACCTTGATTTTTTCCGGGTTGGCCTCGATGCCCCTCTGGCTAATCATGAAACCCAGAAATTTCCCAGAGCTGACTCCGAACACGCACTTCGCCGGATTTAACCTCATTCGATACCGTTTGAGGACGTCGAACATTCGCGAGAGATTGGGGATGTGGAGGTCAGCCGATTTACTCTTGACGAGCATGTCGTCGACGTAAACCTCCATGGTTTTCCCAATCTGGTCGGTGAACATGAAGTTCACTAGGCGCTGGTAAGTGGCCCTGGCGTTTTTGAGTCCGAAAGGCATGACATTGTAACAGTATAACCCCTGATCTGTCCGGAAGGTTGTGTGGATCTGATCTGCTGGATGCATAAAGATTTGGTTGTAGCCCGAGTATGCATCCATAAAACTCAGGAGCCCATGTCCTGCCGTGGCGTCGACCAGTTGGTCAATCTTGGGCAAAGGAAAACTGTCCTTGGGGCAGGCCTTGTTAAGGTCAGTGAAATCAATGCACATTCGCCACGCCCCCGAGGGTTTCTTGACGAGTACGACATTGGCAACCCAGGCAGCATAGACGGCCTTCCGGACAAAGTGGATGGTGCTGAGCTTGATGATCTCTGCCTTCATAGCCTCGGTCCTCTCAGCATCGTAGAGGCGGCGTTTCTGTTCGACAGGTTTGTAGGTAGGGTCGATACTGAGCCGGTGGCAGATCACGTCGGTGGAGATGTCGGGCATGTCGGCGTACGACCAGGCAAAGACTTCAGAGTTGTCCCTTAAAAACTGGATCAGTTGTGAGCGCAGGTCGGGCGAAAGAGTTGTCCCAATCTTTACCTTCCGGTCCGCAAAGTCGTGGGAGAGTACTATCTCTTCGACACCCTCAATGGGCTGTGGATGGGGTGTTGCGGAATGGTCCCGAGGATCTTCGATTGGTTCGGCCCGAATTTTTTGTGCGTCCTGAGGGCTTACGGGGTCGGCCTCGAACGCGGACTCTGATACTGCCATGGTTCCTTTCGGAGGTTGGATGAGGGTGGCAGAATTGCAGGCCCTTGCAGCCATTTGGTCTCCTTTGACTTGACCAATCCCCATAGGGGTCGGGAACTTTACCAGTAGTAGGTGGGTGGAGACGACTGCCCTCATCTGGTTGAGTATTCCCCACCCGAGAATGGCGTTGTAGGCCGAGGGGCAGTCTACCACCAGGAAGGGTGCCAGTACGGTTGCCCTCCGTGGGTGTGTTCCGAGGGAGAGGGGAAGAGTGACCGTTCCATTCGGGACAATGGAGTCCCCCGTGAAGCCAAAGAGTGGCGTGGGTGAGCGGTCCAGACTTGCTTCTGGGATGCCCAACTGCTTGAAAGCTCGCATGAAAAGGACGTTCACCGAGCTCCCAGTGTCGACCATTACCCGTTGTACGTCGAAGTTAGATATCTCCGCCATCACGACAATGGGGTCGTCGTGGGGGTAGATGATCCCGCGTTCCTCCTCCTCGGAGAATGTGATCGGCTCCCAATCGAGTCGATTTGTTTTCTTGGCTCTTCCCTCCTCTATGCTGAAGAGCTGCTGATTCTGTTTGGTGGCCCGGAGAAAGTTCTTCTTTGCCCGGTTGGAAGTGAGCGGGCAAGAGATTGACGGTCCTCCGGAGATCGTGTTGATCTATGGGTTGCGAGGTGGAGGTGGAGCGTGTTGAAGAAATTGGTTGATCTTCCCATCTCGGGCCAAAGCCTCCACCAGATCCCGGAATGCAACGCATTGGTCAATGCTATGGCCATTGTATTTGTGGTATTGGCAATAAATTCCCGTGTCTTTGCCAAGCTTGCCCTTCGCTGGTGCCCAAGTAGACTTCGGGATCATGTGTTCCGCATTGAGGAGGACATTCTCGTAGGGGGTGTTGAGGATGGTGTATGTCTCGTACTTGGAACGAGGAACCCGTTTTTCCCCGGTGTTTGACCGCTCCCCCTGTTGTCTCTCCTGGTGATTTGGGTTCTTACCCTTCTTCCCAGGGCTGTACAGATTGTTGCTGTGGGGGTAGTCTTTCCGTTTTCCCTCATAGCTCTGTTGCCCCTGCTCCTGCGGACGCTGTGCCGGGCCCTGCTGTTCCGGGACGCTCGGTGGGTATGTTTTCACCGAGTCGGCCCGGGGTGGTTGGTAGGTATTGGCAGCGTTGGACCTTTGGGTTAGTGCCTCAGCCTTGGCGTGGATCACCGCCTGTTTCATTATTTCGTTATAAGTTTTCCAACCTTGGGTGTGAGCTGCGTACCTGAATGGGGAGTCTCGGAGGCCGCCCTTGAAGGCCGTAAAGGCTGCTCGATCGTTCGTTTCCGCGCACCGAGAGTATTCATGACTGAATCTCGCTGCATACCGCTGCAGCGACTCGTTTTCACCTTGCTTGAGCTGGAAGAGGTCCTCGGCCGAGGACAGGCAGTCGGTTTGTATCATGAACTGGTTCATGAAGGTGGAGGTGAGCTGCTCGAAAGAGTCGATGGACCTAGATTCCAACTTGTAGAACCAATTGATCGCTGCCTCGGTCAGTGTGGAACTGAAGATGAGGCACTGTTCCTCATCGGCGAGGTTCTTGAGGGCGATGGCCGAGTAGAAGTTGTTCAGATGATTCCACGGGTCGTCCTTCCCGTTGTAAAGGGGAATTTTCAGGGGTTTAATCTCGTGGTTGATCCTGAACTGGTTGATTCTTTCTGTGAAGGGGCCCGGGCTAGTTTTCGACCAGGCTGGCCTTGCTTCCTGGGCCGTCCCGGCCTCAAGCGTCCGGACTCGGTCCATGAGGTGTTGGACGAGCGAGTCGGTCTTGGATTGATGTTTATCCCTGGATGCTCGATCACGGTCGACCCTATAAGGTCGGTCGGTGCCACCTCCGCTTGACGGGCTCTGTGACTCACTCCTTCCGTGACCGACCTGCCGTGACCGCTCGGTGTACCCCTGTTTGGGTATGCTCCGGCATATACTTGCATCTTGACCGAGCGGCCTAGACCGCTCGGTGTCCCGCCGGCGGGATCGTTCCTGAGGCTTGTCGTTCGGCCGCCCAGCCTGCCCTGACCGCTCGGCGCTCCTTCGGCGGGTTGGTTCATTGGGAGGAGGGAGCGGGAGGCCGAGGTGGGTTGACCGCTCGGTGTCGCCGCGGGGGGACCTCGATGTTTGCCTCCCCCTGCCCGAGCGGTTGGTTCTGGTGCCGAGATGCCGAGCGGATTTGGCCGTGCTCTCGGCCTCCATGGACGAGTCGGTGATGGGGACAGGATCTCCGGTCACGAAGGTCCCATGGCTGATATTGGGGCGGGACCACCGAGCGGTTATGTTTCCTCGGTGGTGGTCGCCTTTTCCCACCTCTGATCGAGGGTCGGGTCGGCGTGAAGGTTGTTCGTTGACCGATCGGTTCTGCCCTCCCTCGCTGAGGGCGTCTCGGAAGTCCCGGTAGATCCTGGTGTCACCGGGTTGACTGCCGGGGATGATTAACATCCGAGCCGGTTTCTTGCTCGGCTCGGTGTCCCCATACCTTCCCTTCCGTGGCTCGGCGACTGCATGTTCCTTTCCTTTTTCCACCAGTCGGCGATTCTTCTCGGCACGCTCCGCGCATTCGGCCACCACCTTATCGGCCTCAGCGCTACAGACGCGTGCTCGGTGGGCAGCGAGTTCTGCCTGTGCGACCCGTAGCTGTTCGGCCACCTCAGTGTACCGATCGTCGAGCACCTGACACCTCGACTCGGCCTGGGTGCCCTTAGCTTTCACCTCGGCCATGTCGCTCTGGAGTTTCTCGATTATCTGCAAGAAGTTGGGAGAGGGTTCTCCCCTCGTTCTGGGGCCTTGCCCGGGTGTGATTTCACCGAGGTCGTGTTCACCCTGCATGTTTGGTGACGAAGAGCTGACTCTCGGTATAACTTGTGGATGAGTCGTAACTCGGTCTGGTTGAGCGTGGGCAACCTTAGTCAGATTCCCACAGACGGCGCCAAACTGTTGAAGCGTTAAATGTTCCAACTGTCGAGTACTCGTTGCCCAATCACCAAATGACGCGTGTCCCTCTTGTGACCTGTCAACTCAAGTGGATCGCGGGTCTCCATTAGTACGGGCACCGGTGTGGTGCCGGCCTAAGGCTCTCCGACGATCAAGTCAGTTACTTTGTTCGTAATAGGAAGCAGTAAATGGTAAGCTCGGTAGAGTAATTGTAATAGTAAAACTTAGTTACCTTTATTGGGAAATGTGTACCCTTTATGTATAGGTAGGTGGGATGTTCAATTCCCAAAGTTCCGATGTGGGACGAATGCTTCTCGATTTACGTGCGGACACGTGTTAAGTAAATCGAGGGTGGATATGCTTCCACGTGGCATCCCGCATTGGGCCCGGTGTTAGGGCTGTCGCAAGTATGGTGTTCTTGGGCCTTGAGCGTTGTCAGGGCTTTAAGTATACGGCCCAGTGGGTCTGGTCAGATATGTTGTCAACAGTTTATAAAAGATCCTTTGATGATGGTCACACACAGGTTGCAGTGGAGGAAGTTTTGAAGTTGAGAATCAAAGGCGTTGTTAATTGTAGTAGAGGTTATTGATTTATCATTTTTGAATGGATTTAATTTTTTCAGTTTTCAGTTTTCAAGTCATGCTTGTTTGAATTCATATGATACGAGGATTTGGGTACCAAATTCCCCAACCTAGGAGTCCTATATACTGGAACCTCTATATTGATAATTAGAAGTCCAAGTCCGGGTGTTTTAAACACAAGAGCAAGTGGAGATTGAGTAGGGTAACTTTAACTCAGTTTCTCCGTAAACTCAATATTCAATTTGAAATGTTGGGTGAATTTGACCTCTACGTAGGGCCAGTTTGATACCACTTTAGGAATATAAGGATAGAAAGAAGTACGAGGAATAGAAGGTGGGCTAAGGCAAGACGAAGGCATTCGGCTCACCCAGGTTTGAAAAATATTCTTCATGTCATTCCCATTTAGTTCCGATTCGGATTACTGTACTTTTTCAAAAAAGTTGATTATAATGTGCTTTCTTATCAAGCAATTATATGTTAAAACAACTACATGTTCGATAAACTTTACTATTAAAGTGGTGTAAGTATAAAAAGTGTTGGGTAAATTTTAGTATAAATTACAAACGTGGATAATAACTAAAAGGGACATGATATTGAAAATGTAAGAGATAGTTGTGGTGGTGGTGGATGTAAGAGTGGATGAGGATGTCGTGGTGAAGATAAAGGCAGATGAGGTTAAGATGGGAGGCAATAGTGGAGGCTGTGGCGATGATTGCAAAGATAGAGGTAGAAAAGGTGGTAATAGTGGTGGAGGTAGGAGAATGCGACGACGATGGTGGATGTATGGGACAAGGCGGTGATGAAGATGGAAGTGTCTTTGGTAGCCGGATGAACTGGACTTTTAGGTGGAAAAGGTGGAGGTAATAAGAGTTATAGTTGTGGTGGTGGTGGTGGTGGAAATAGTGATGGAAGTGGCAATACAATGGTGGTAGGGGTAATGGTAGCGATGGTGGCAACAGCGTAGGTGATAGAGGTGGTGGCTTGTTCTTCTAAGGAAAAAAGAATATGTATCATCATACATATACATATAAATGATGAGTAAATGATAACATTTTTTGAAACTAATTTAGAGATTATTATAAGTGAAAATTTTCATTAATTTTTTGTAAAGTCAGCTTTTAAAAGTAATTTAGTTGTTTTTAAAAATTGTTGTAAAAAAATCATTTTAAAAGTAATCCCATACCATAGGTGTTGAGTTAATGCCTCCTTAGGGATTATTAATGCATTGGAATTTGATTATGTATTGGGAATAAATACATGGTGTTGTTCATTCAACCTTGTAGGAAAAGATTGATGTGGAAGCTTCATGAAGAAGAACATTAATTGAGGAAGGTGCATGAATGGACTTCAATGAAGGATGTTGAAATGTGAGGAAAATGTCCCACATTGGAAAAACACAATTGTAACTTGTGCCTTAAGCACTATATAAGGTGGAGAGCTTGGTCACATTTGAACATCAAGGAGAACACCTCACAAGTGAGTGAGTGAGTGCTTCAAGAGTGTGTATAGCTCTTGGACTAGAGTGATCTTCTTGAGCACTTCAAGAGTGTATAGCTCTTGGAGTAGAGTGATCTTCTCGGTTAAGAGAAGGTGAAAGAGTGTGTATAGCTCTTTGGGGTAGGGTGATTTTCTTGGGTTGAGAGAGGGTGTACAAGGGGTATCCTATTGGATACAAGGGCTCGAGTTGGGTATAAACTTGAGTAGTGTAATCTTGTATTTTGTATTCTCTCATAGTGAAGGAGAAAACTCTCCGAGGACGTAGGCAAGTTAATTGGCCGAACCTCGTTAAATCTTTTGTGTTCTTGGTTTCTTTATTTCCCTTTTTTCATCTTTAATGTTAGCAATTGCGTGGCGGATGATTAATTTCCTAACAAGTGGTATCAGAGCTTCAGTTTATCAATCGTGAGCGGTTTGCCATGGCAAGTTCTAGCGGTTCACATTTCAAGGTGGAGCAGTTTGATGGAAAATGAAATTTCACTCTATGGCAAAGGAGGGTGAAGGACATCCTAGTTCAACAAGGCCTTGCAAGACCGTTGAAGGGGAAGGATGCGAAGCCAGAGAAGATGTCAGATGAAGATTGGGACGAGTTGGAGTCCAGGTGCGTCAGCACTATTAGGCTTTATATTGCTGACAATATTATAAATAATGTTAATGATGTAGATTCTGCACCTGAGCTTTGGGAGAAAATGGAGAAGCTTTATCTTGGGAAAGGCTTGCAAACGAAGCTGAATTTAAAGCGGGATCTCTACAAGCTCAAGATGGAGAAGGTGCGAATCTCATGGAGCACATGAATGTGTTCAAGGGATTGATAAATCAACTATCAAGAGTTGAGGTTAAAATTGAGAAAGAAGATCAAGCCCTTTTACTTCTTACCTCGCTTCCCGATTCATATGAGAATATTGTTATTACAATTGTGTATGGTAAGGATACACTGAAGATGGAGGATGTAGAGTCGACTCTCTTATCACATGAGAAGAGAAGAAAAGCTGATGATTCTGAAGGTTCTGTCTTCATTGCTCGTGAACAGAATCGTAAGGGAAGGTCAACTGCGAGGGGATTTAGTGAGCATAGCAGGTCTAAATCCAGAGGCAGAGGAAAGGATAAGCAATGCTACAAGTGCAAGGAGTGGGGACACATAAAGCCGGATTGTCCATTGATGAAAGAGAAGGACGATAAGGGCTCAGATTGCTCCTTGGCTGGTGTAGCGGAGATGTCTAGAGATTTTGGAGAACTTCTCACAGTCTCCAAAGGTAATTACATTTTTTCTCAAGATTATTGGATATTAGATAGTGGTTGTTCTCATCACCTTTGCTCTAGGAGAGAATATTTTGATACGTTCCAGGAAGTCCAAGGATTTGTGACTTGGGGTGATGGCACAAGACGTCGTGTCATGGGTACGGGAACGGTGAAGATCAAAATGTTCGATGGAGCAGTTCGAACATTGGGTGATGTGGTGTATGTCCCAAAGTTCTGGAGAAATCTAATATCCTTGAGCCAACTAGACTCCAAGGGCTGCAAGGTTTCGTCAGCAGGGGGAGTTATGAAAGTGTCACGTGGCTGCATGGTCCTAATGAAGGGAGAAAAATGTAAAAGTATGTTCCGTCTGATGGGAAAAACTCAGATCTCGAAGGTTGTTGGGAAACAGGGTGCACAGGAGAACAGGTACCTGAAGCGGGTCTCGTTTGCGGGCACAGCAGAGACGCTATCTACATGTTTCCAAGTTTCAGACGATGGTGAGAAGGATAATCCTGCTAAGGAAGAGGCAAAGTCGAGGTCCCTCTTCGGAACCAACTGGTAATTGTTGACTCGGAGCAGCTGCACATATCATTGGCCATTTTGAATCAGGGGGAGCTAGGACCGTATGCAACTAATTCGGGGTATGTGTAGTTGGTACAAGAATAAGGCCAATGGAATGCTTGTGGGTATATCAAGCGGTATCTCAATTTGAGATGAACTTCAGGGATTGAAATGGTGATGCAACATTATCCACCTAAGTCGGCAGGCGGAGATTGTTGAGTTAATGCCTCCTTAGTGGATTATTAATGCATTGAAATTTGATTATGTATTGGGAATAAATACATGGTGTTGTTCATTCAACCTTGTAGGAAAAGATTGATGTGGAAGCTTCATGAAGAAGAACATTAATTGAGGAAGGTGCATGAATGGACTTCAATGAAGGATGTTGAAATATGAGGAAAATGTCCCACATTGGAAAAACACAATTGTAACTTGTGCCTTAAGCACTATATAAGGTGGAAAGCTTGGTCATATTTCAACATCAAGGAGAACACCTCACAAGTGAGTGAGTGCTTCAAGAGTGTGTATAGCTCTTGGGCTAGAGTGATCTTCTTGAGCACTTCAAGAGTGTATAGCTCTTTGAGTAGAGTGATCTTCTCGGTTAAGAGAAGGTGAAAGAGTGTGTATAGCTCTTTGGGGTAGGATGATTTTCTCGGGTTGAGAGAGGGTGTACAAGGGGTATCCTATTGGATACAAGGGCTCGAGTTGGGTATAAACTTGAGTAGTGTAATCTTGTATTTTGTATCTCTCATAGTGAATGAGAAAACTCTCCGAGGACGTAGGCAAGTTAATTGGCCGAACCTCGTTAAATCTTTTGTGTTCTTGGTTTCTTTATTTCCTTTTTTTCATCTTTATTGTTAGCAATTGCGTGGCGGAGGATTAATTTCCTAACAATAAGTGCCAATTGATGAGAGGCTGAAACTTTAATGTAGTGTGACCAGACAAGATGGTTATAATGTAACAATGTCCACCAGCAATAGGTGGTAAGTATTTATGTCATACAAGCCAACTTGTAAGAAAGTAAGAAAAAATATTACTTCATAATTTCTGCCTCAAATCAATACATGTGAGAATTTCTCAGTATACCAGAAGTACTATATTTCTTGAAAGGAGAAGTTTGCTTAGTGTGAACTGATCAGTAGTATTATTGTATGGAAGACTTGAGAAAATAATAAGATAAAGTCTAATTTCTGCCTCAAATCAATACATGTGAGAATTTCTCAGTATACCAGAAGTACTATATTTCTTGAAAGGAGAAGTTTGCTTAGTGTGAACTGATCAGTAGTATTATTGTATGGAAGACTTGAGAAAATAATAAGATAAAGTCTAATTTCTGCCTCAAATCAATACATGTAAGAATTTCTCAGTATACCAGAAGTACTATATTTCTTGAAAGGAGAAGTTTGCTTAGTGTGAACTGATCAGTAGTATTATTGTATGGAAGACTTGAGAAAATAATAAGATAAAGTCTATATAAAGGCAACTACAGCTCTAATATTTCCTGCACATTTTGTATCCTGACCTGCATATGCTCTCACTCTTGTTTTCTGATTGAATCTGGACCAGAAGCCCAGAAACAAAGCATCTGTGCCCTTGGCTGCTTGTTTCTCCCTTTAAATGTCCATAATGAACATGTCTAGTTCTTTTTTGGTATCTGTTGGCAGGCTGAAGTGAGGATCTCCAATTCTATTATTGCTTAAACTTTATATATTTGCTTAGTGTCAAATCAATATATGTGGATTTCCAGTTTCCCAATTTTTCTTGAATTAGTAAAACCTGAAGTTTTCAGAGGTAAACCAAAAATGCAGTGCAATTATTAAACTATATTTTGATCATTTCTTTGAGCTTTCTTCACTGAATTCTATTTTAGCCTTAATTATTAACTTGCATGTCAATAAGATTTTAGAACTTCGGTTTTATGTGTAGGTCTTGACTATCAAAAATTTAGCACAAGAAATGTAAAGGTTAGGGATAATTTTCCTGTTAGGTTTTGGCGACAGGAAGATCGTGGTCGAGAATGGCTTGTGTGTTTAATATATTAATATCAAATTCATTTGGGAACTAAATATCATCTAGTCTGATAATAATTTAACCTTGTAATTTTTTTTCCCTACATGATCATTGTTCCAACTTCAAAGAATTTCCTTTTTCCATCTATAACGAAAGATTTGAGTCATCTCCTCGAGTTTACTACAAGTGGCTGTCTGATTTTATCTTTTTATGTTACTATCATTTAAACATGTCGACATAGGTCACTAAGTCTGTATCACTGTGTTTGTGAGTCGTCACTATTCCGCGTATGTGTGTGTGTGCATGTGTGTGTGAGAGAGATTACAAATCTACAAATATTTGATCATCATCTACTGACCATATGTCTTATTTCACATTATTGATCACTACAAATGAAATAAAATTTCCTCATCCGTAAACTGAAAAAAAAAAAAACAAACAAAAACGTGTTGCAAATGGTTTCAGTTACTTCTCCTAAGCAAGTGTTTAACGTGGAATATCAGGCATTTCTGATCATTGATATATGACATTGCTGAGTCACTGACAGATATATATATATATATATATATATATATATATATATATATATGCTCCTGAGATTTGAATGTTTTTTCTCATTTTCCTATTTTGCCGTCACTGGACTTGCACTGAGTTTTGCATTATACTCACCATATACACAAACTAGTTTTCTGTAGGATTTATGCACCAAACTCTATTGATTGCTTATGATGTTTACAAAGTTAACTGTATTGTTTTTCCAGTGATTACTGGAATCTTTGATGGTGCTATGAATTTGACATTGGCTGATATGATCTTGTGATATAAGAAATTGGTAAGCTTCCTCCACCCCTCCAAACTTTAATCATGCTAGAAATTTAAAGTCGTATATAAAACTGAGATTCATCTTCACCAATGCTTGTGAGGTACTGTCTTGGAAATGAACGCTTTTGTTTTTCCCCTTTCTGTTTTTCTTGTATTATTAGGGATTGACTAAGTGAAGAAAGTTAACAAAATAAAGGTTATTTTGCTGGGGATTGACTAAGAGAAAGGTGAATCGATCTGGTGGATTCCAATAATAATTAAGAGAGAGAGAGAGAGAGATCATAAAAGACATCGATAGTGAAATGCTATGTTGACCTTTGATGACTTCTTGTTATTTGGTGAAGACAAGATAAGAAAACAAAAGAGAATAGGTGATTTAAAGAAGAAAACCTCTATTTTGTAGGCCACTGAAATTGTCCAAATTAGAGGCCTGTGGAGCCGAAGATCCATTGAGTTGTATGGTCCAAGGAAAAACGAAAATGGACCAATAATTTTTTTTTGGGGGGGGGGGGGGCCTCAGTGAGAAAATGAGAGAACTCTTAATTAGGTTGTTTATTAGGGGCCTACCCTTATAGGGATTTTGACATGCATGAGTGCTTACTTTTGTGTTTTAGTATTAAAACAAATAATAATAATAAAAAATCAAGGAACGCGTTTTTCTTACGCTCATGAATACAAGAAAGGAAAAGGAGAGAAATAAAACAACAAAGAAACTTGAAAATATTGGATTGTAAAAGATATAGTGGCAAAGCATCTGTAAAAGATTGAAGCAAAAGGTTGGGGGATGACTACCAGCTTTTTTATGGTACAGGCACACCAAACAAAAATCTTTTTCTTTCTTTCTAATAAGAAATGAACAACCAATCATTTTATTTTTTTTGTTGGCTTCAGCCATTTTCCTTGACGTTCAAGTGGTTGTTTTTCCATTAATCTTGAGTTTTATTTATATCCATTGTTTCAGCTTAACCTTATCATGTGAATTTACAAACACTTCATATTCCTCCTGTCCCATTGAAATGATAGGGATGGTACATGACTGATTTTTTATTTTTTTTTTAAGAATTAGAACATTAATGTTATCAACTGGGCTGAAATATTTCAGGTTTCTCTTTTTACATTTGGTTGTTTTTGCAGAAAATTTCAGCGCCAACACAAAGCATCTCATCACTCGGTCCACTGGCAAATAATCTGCAACTCTAAAAGGAATTCTGATTTATATTGCTATACCAGTAGATCAATTTGAATTGTCTGCATCATATGACTATGAAGGCGGTTTTTGCGTCGATATGATCTATTTTAATAAGTTTAGTATGGTTGTGCTGGTCTAATAGGCCTGCTCAAAAAGCAAGTTGAGGTTGGTCTTGCACCAATTCAGCCATGGTTGCTCATGACAGTAATTTCACCTTTTCTCTTAATTTTATATTTAGCTCTGTGATTGACAGGGAAAGTATGCATGAAAGTAAAGTGAAAGCATGTTTAATTAGGGTATGTTTCGACGAAGAATTTCAAAGTTCCAAGAAATTTAGGAAAAATTAGTTAAAATGAGGAACTTCAAAATTAAACCAAGGGATTTCAAAGGATCATAGCAAACAACTAGACAAGCAGGGGTTTCTAAAATTCCTTGCATCGAATCAGTTGAATCCTTTTGTTCTTTAAAGTTCCTTATTTTTAACTAAATTAACCTAAATTCCTATTGAAGTTACTCATCTAAACATAGTCTAAGGTTTGTGATGTGGATGGCTTTGGCAGTGGGCAAAAAATGGAAACAAGAGATGATAGTTGGGCAAGTAGGGCTTGATTGGTTTCCAGCAAGAAGAAGAAAAATAAAGGTAGGGTTTGATTGGTTTAGTGGTGGTGACCCACCCACATATGTTTAATTAATTTGCAAATTATACATGATGGCCAAAAGCTGGCTCATGCCTCATGAGAGCATCTATCTACCTATGTTGTTGTCTAACCCCAAATCCCTCCCTCCTAGGAGAGGCTTCTTCATGACAAAAGCACGGGAAAAGCAGTCCATCATTTTACTTTACAATTGCTTTGCTTCCATGGGTTGTGTTGTTTTTACTTTTTAGGTCTTTTTAAAAATCAAAGTGCCTAGGCTTTGTTTAAGTAATGTTGTCTACTACTTTTCACACACACAAACATATATATATATATATATATATATATATATATATGATGAACTAGATTTCCCAATGATACAATCGCTGAACTGTTGGTGCTGTATAAATTCGATCCTTTTATCAAAATATGGAACATTTATAATTGTTTTTGAAGTACTTGCTAATACAAGAATTAAAGCGCGCTATTCATGGTTCATGCAAGACTAGAGCTCAAAAATGTTATTGTTCTTGTCCAAAATATTTTTTCGGGTGTAAATAGTTATAACTTTTGGAAGTGGTCGCATCTTCAGAGAGAGGTTGTACTCAATTCATATTTCATGGCATCAAATTTTGTAGGACACTGAAATTTTACATTGAAATATTGAAATCTACTATTTTCTTTGAAAGGGCTCGAAAATTATGGCAATGAAATTTCATTTTACTTATTCTTTGGCATGGATATGTATAGTAGGTGGTTCTGATTGATATTGAGTGTATATAATCATATCTCTCAATACTATATATGGTATAGAGATTTTGGTCATTATGTTTTACTGTCCAAAATTCAATTTGATCACCGCTTTTTAAATTTAGCCAATTTTATCAATATGGTTCATAATTTGCCATTTAGGTCACCTTCTATTAAAAAAATATATTAATGTGCTATTATCTTGTTTGAAATTATATTATTTAGAAAAAAAAAATTGGTTTAAATTGGTTTGTTAAATTTCAATATTTTTAATGGCTGGTAATCTAAATCATAAAAAAAAAATTCACTGGAAAATTAGTATGAAAAGGGGTAACTTTTATGAATATCCCCTTAAATATAACCATAGGGATTCCACACGCTTTAAAAATATTCACATTAAATCACAGCTACTTATCATAATAGATGGACACGTCACATTAGCCCCATCGAAGAATTAGCAAGCAAGAGCCGATGAAATTTGATCAAATGATCTTCCCCTACTATCAAACCACGTGAGTAGGCGCAGAATTTAAATCACAACATCGCAGTGGGCAAAAATTATTTTATCAGAAAAAAAAAACATAAAACAAAATAATTGTTTGGATTCAATGAATCCAGGTCTACCTGCATCTGGCACATAAATTCATACAATCAAATTCTCTGGCAACAATTGAAAACAGATGAGAAAGAGGAACATACTTTCAAGCATGAATCAATTACCTAAAATCTCCCGACTGTTTAAAAAAAAAAAAAAACCAACTTGATGTTTTAAAAAATCGAAATCCTCAACCTTCATTTTATATATATATATATATATGTATGGATGGTGTTGGAAATTCTTGAAAGTCAAATAATAATTTATTTGTAAGTAATAAAGCACCCACCGGCCATGGCAATTAACATAATATATCTGAGTCCCCAAGTGAGACCGAAAAACCTTAAAATTTTTAGAATAAGTGCTGGATTGGCTGCTATGGTGCCCCAAAGGTCCATGGATGGACTTAAATAATAATAATAATAATAATTTATCGTAAACATGCATATATAAATTTCATCATTAGCATGGTCTGGTCATGTCAAGGCCAGATATTACTGTGCTTCCACCACAGCACGATTATATTTGGGTTTCATTTTAGAAGTATTTTCTCATATTTTCATTTAATTTATTAATAAATCATAACGAATGAGACGATTTAACTTCTAAATCATTTATGCAAAAAAAAAATTAAATTAAAGAATATTTAGTCATTTATATATATAATCTAAATTCACGGTTCATTCTTCACGAAGATCTTTATTGTTATTAATATCGTTGATTAGTTTGATATTATATGAATGACTAAATAATATTCAATCTTATTAATTTTTTGATATATAAAAAGAATTCGATAAATTATAAGGTTGATACAAGAATATGTATATAATAAAAACAATTTGATTATAATAAATACTATCCGAACGATTAAAAATGTTAAAATTTTCATGAAAAAAATTGCTAATTTTTCTAAGGTTTCGCAATATTTTGATATGCGTGGGACGTTGGATTTTCACGGCCATACACGTTTGTCTTTCATGTGTGGCAAATTTTGGAGGTGTTAATTTCACACGTGTATATAGTAGCCTACTACAAAACCATTGCGAAACTTCTTTATAAATTCACAAATCAATTCATAACAAAAGCAATAGTACAATTCTTTGTACATTCGTGTAAAATTTCTCATAATTGACCAGGTATTTTTCGGGTGTAAATAAAAATAATATTATCTAACGACCAATAACGATATTAACGATTATGTCATTTACCTAGTTTATAGTATAAACAACACAATCGAATCCGTAGAATTATGGCGTGCATGCATGGTACATTCACTGGTACTTGTGTAAAATACAAAACCACCGAAAAACCCTACGGACGAACGAATGACAATACATGCGAAATCGATGATGGGAAATTCCATAGCAGATAAAGACGTGTCATTATATGAAGGAAGAAGCAATCAGTCTCGGTCCCACCACCAGGCTTCTGATTACGTGGCAGATTGTGATGGTGACAGGTCAGTTCGTGCATCGGTCCTGCGAAGAGGGGCCTTTGAGTTCTTTGGTCGTTTTCATCTCGATCCAGCTGCTAAGGCTAATAATTGAATTCATCGGGAAAAAAAAGGGTAATAATTGAAACTATTTTTGGATTAATCTTTTTTTTGTTTTATAAGTCATTTTTGGATTAATCTACTAGCAATATGAAATTATGAACACGTATTATATTGCAAATATTTTTATTTATGATTATTATATGATAAAGAAATAAAAAGATGTCCTTGTATTTTTTTTGATAAATGAAAAATAAAATGTCCTTACTACGTAGTTGTACACAATTACACATTATCAATCTCCCCAATTTAGTTATGTAATTAAGATATTTTCTTTTTTATATTATTTTTTATACATAATATGAGAAAGAGGATTTTTTTTTTTTGTACTAATGGCATTTAGCCAAAAAATACAATTAGATTGCATAATCCATCAAATTAATGAATAAACATTTATTTTTAATACTCGTCTTTCTAGTCCCTTTATAATAAATACACATTTATTTTTATATTCAAAGTATATTCATTATTGTGAGTTATTCTATTTGAACTAATCATGCTCGCTAGACGAGTCTAGTGAGTATCGGTTTTTTTTTTTTTTTTACAAAAGCTGAACTTAGATTTCCTATCTAATATGTGGAACTACATTTCAAAAACCCTAATTCCAATATAGTCCAACGTTTTTTTTTTTACAAAAACCGAACTTAGATTTCCTACATATATAATATGTGAAACTGAATTCCGAAAACCCTAATTCCACTATAGTGTAGCGTTAATTAGTGACCTATTTGCTCGTTGATAATTCCCTTTTGATAATTGAGAGGAGCAAGACAACATAATCATGTGGACAACTGGTGTGACCCTACTAATTAACCCATCAACTAAAGTTGTTGCCAAATTTGGCTCCTACATATTGCTAGGCATATCGCTAGCTAGCATTCCGATCGGCAAGGGGTCACATGAAGGTCTGGTACAATTTGACCTCAGGACAGTTTCACCGGAATTCATTTGTGTGACCCATCCGACCCTAATTGACATTCAAAGGCATTTGCTACTCAGGACAGTTATTATTTTAGATATATTTATTCGCACTTCAAAGTTAGTTTATTTTATGAAATTGATACGCTAAATTGGCTCTTTCATGCACGAACACATAAAAGCTCAAATCATATTACCATGTTCCATAAATTCTCATTTCAATAATTATCACTGCCAATTGTTAATTAAAAAAACTAAAATTACTTTAAAATGGCTTAACTATAACGTGTAATCCATAAGATGAATCATAAAAGCAACGTCCACCATCATGTTCTTGTTCAATTTCATATAAAGATCCTAAATTTCCTTTGAATCCCTTCTCTCAATCACCCTCACGAAATCAAATTCATTCTATTATTTGTTTCTACCTGGAAACTTTAGCATCTAAATTTTACCCACCTTAAACTTGAATTTGGAAACCGCACGCCACTATTTTCATGAATCCTTCATTGTTTGCACTATGTAGTATTAAGATGAATTAACACATCAAAGTGCACAGAAAATTTAAATTAACTTGCAATACATGTCGATCATTCACAAAACCATACTATTAAACTCCTACTAATTATACTTTTTTTTTTTTGTTATTTATGGAAACACAACACATTGGATATACTTTAAGCATGAAAAACCCACCTGAAAGTAAGGGGGTAATTTTTGACATGATGTAATATACAATTCAAAATCTGCACGAAATTTATTCAAATTAATCTGCATGATTAAACTTTCGGGATTTTTTTTTGTCAACGTGTTATGGCATATTTACTAAATATATGAGTTTTTGGCCAACATGTTAACATTTATAATGACTTATTTACCTGTTTAATAGACTCATAGATTTCAAGTCAACATGTTCACTCATATAATGACATATACATAAACTTATCTAATAATGAGAAAAATGTTGCTATCGTCCCTAAATTTTACACTAATGTTAGCTATAGTCTCTGAACTTCATTATAAGACGTCCATGAATTATGTCCAAATGTGTAATAATCGTCCATTGGTTAAACTTACTAATTTTTTTCTATTAGAAATAAGGATAAGAGAGTCTTTTCAAGTATATTTATACGTATCAATCAATAATTCATTATCTACTCATTTATCTATCTATATACCTATTAAATCTTATAGTTTGAATAGGTTAAACATATTAAACAGATAATAAATTAGTTAGATTTTGAACTTGATGTGTTTATTAAATAGGTTACATAGGTTATATGGTTCATTTAGAGGTTGAGTTCGAGTTGCACATTCTTGACAAGATTATTAAACGGATCGATTTCGAATTTGGCTTATTTGAGTAAAATTGAATTCATGACACAAATCCGATATAATATCATACATTATTAGCTTTACTTGAAAAGTGCTAAAAAAAAACTCAAGAGATTTTGAAATCAAGATACGAGACATTCCAAGTTTATACTCACACCACTAGACCGTGAGTTCACTAGATATAGATATTTTTACCTTAAACTACTCTTAATTAAATTTCTTAGTACGTAGTTCAAAACCATGCTTTGCAAGTGACAAGGTAGCTACAAGTTTAGCATGCTTAAATAAATTAATGGAGCATTGCCGTAACAGGTCCTTATCACTCGACAAAAACATCTCTCCAATCCTACCCCCGAAAGGTCCAAAATTCACACTCCAACTCCAATCACCAAATCTCCCTAATCTCTATCTTTGTTTTTATTTCCCGTAGGTGTAAGAAGTTGAGGTTCCACCCCATAGCCAATTGATAATGGGGGGAGTAGCCCAAGATCTTATAAGGCACAAATTGTAGTTGTGCTTTTCCGATATGGAACATTTTCCTTACATCTCAACACGCCCCCTCACGCGTGGCGGATTTTCCAGCCTATCACGTGACGATTTAGATGGGTACGTGTGACACGTGTGACGGTTAAGCCAATCACGTGGAACCTCAACTTCTTACATGGTATCAGAGCGGGGTTATTCCACGTGATTGGCTTAACCGTCACACGTGTCACACGTACCCATCCAAATTGTCACGTGATAGGCTGAAAAATCTGTCACACATAAGGGGGCGTGTTGAGATGTTAGGAAAATGTCCTACATCGGAAAAACACAACTACAATTTGTGCCTAATAAGATCTTGGGTTACTCCTCTCATAGCCAATTGATTATGGGATGTAACCTCAACTTCTTACCATAGGTTGATAGGTAGCTAGAGCTACCAGGAAGGAGGCCACTAGGCCCTAAAAGGTCAATTCCTATTTGCTATTTACAAATGCTTATTAGGTAAATAAATCAGTACCACCAATCACCTTCCGTCTCTGCAACTGTCAACACAACACACGCTCATTAATTTTTTCTAGCAAATAAGAGATAAAAATATGTCTCTGTGTGTCACCACCAATCACGTTCCATCTCTCCAACTCGCACCACAACGCATGCCCATGAGTTTTTTTTTTTTCTATATTTTTAGAAAATAAGAGATAAAAATATGCCTTTGTGTGTGTCAAAAGAACAGAGGCAAAACCTAAATTGCCTAGCCATATTTGACTGGGCTGGACCACCTACCCACCCACCCAAACCCGTACAAATGCCTCACAGCTCTACCAGTGCAATATAAGGATGGACAAAAATACTAATACTCATGGGCTTGGGTATTCATGAGTATTAATTGTATGGGCAAAAATAGGTGCGGTTAGAATATACACGCTTACTTGATGAGCAAGGTGAAGGTTTTACCTGCGGATATCCTTACCCAGTGAAAACAATCCCGATTTCGAACCCCTTCTTCTCTCTTCTTTCCTGCCAAATTTTACAATCCAAAATTTTCAATCCAAATGTTACAATCCAACTACCCAAACACATATAGAGCCCCAGGATCACGAATCCAGACTTGGATTTTTTAAGCTGTACCTGAGTCGTACAAAAACGGTTGGGAAGCTTCTAACACCATTGGCTTCCAACCCTCAATTCGCAAGCTACGGACTACGATGTTTGTGAAAGAGGGCAGAGATGGCTTTGTCTTACCTAAACATAGCATTTGGATGTGGTCTCACGATAGGGGTCGACCGGAAACGTCGTCGATGATGTTGGCATTCTTCTAGTTTCTCGACGGCGGTGCTATCTCCACGTCGAACTTGGAACAACGGTGGCCGAGACCAGAATGTCTTGAGGAGAGGATTTTTCTGGGCTCGGTGGCGAGGGTAGTTTGTGGTTGGAGTTGTGCATGGTCGTTTGGTGAGTTCATCTCGCTCAGCATGATTCGCTGATCACATATGAAGGTGATATGTGTGTGTGTGTGTGTGTGGGGGGGGGGGGGGGGGGTGAGAGTGCCACGTATCAAACGGGTGGACCTCAATAAAAAAACAACGCGCTTCTAATGGTTGAATTAGATAGAAACAAAAGTTGGGCTTAATGGGTTGTGTACATTAATGGTTCATGAGATAGAAAATTTAATGGTTTTTTTTTTGCCAGAGAAAATTTAATGGTTGGATTAGATTTTTGGGAGAAAGAATAGAAAATAAATAAATTAAAGTAAATAAAAATAATAAAATTTATAATTTCTTTGAATACTTTATATACGACTAAAATAATAACGAATTTGGTTTTCTCGTTTCGATTCTCGTCTTTCAAAGTTTTCTATCGAATTTTAAATTTAAATAAATAAAAAATCAAAGTTTCACTAATTTAGTAAACTTTAAGGAACTCGTTAATTTAGTAAACTTTAGGAATTCGGTCATTAAAATTGAAGAATAATTGGGTAATTTAATAATTTTAATTTTGAAATTAAACCAAAAAAAAGAAAAAGCAAAAAAAAAAACAAAACAAATTGGTAGAAAAAAAAATACTTAGGAGTTAAAAATAAAATGAAAATCGAGAAAAAAATTAAATGAGAAAATAAAAAATAAATTATCATGGGTACCCATTACCCATTGGGTAGGGTTTAGGTAAACCCTCAAAAATTAAGAATGAGTCTAAATGGATTTACTACCCATGTGTACCCATATAGGGTAAGGATTTATCCAACCCTCAAAAAAACTCATTTGGCCATCCCTAGTGCACTCTCTTTGTATGGGTTATTTATTTATTTTTTAATATTTATGTTATTTAAAATTTATTATTTATATGAATCAAATTTAAAGTATACAACTTATTTTTTTGAAGGGAAATTTAAAGTATACAATTAAAACTGTAATATTTGTGATTAGAGAGTTAATTATTTATGTGCTTTGAATCATCGGCCTCCGAAATTATATATATATATATTTAATTCAGAAAAATGCTACTTATGTTTTGTCCATCTTATCTTATGGTGTATGATCAGATCAAAAATCTCATGGTGTATGACAAAAGTGAAATCCACCAGACAAACTCAACCTCCAACACCCTCCGTCCTCTCCCTGTCTCTCTCTCTTTCTCTTTCATATCTTACATTGGAATGCATCAACCTTAAGGTCCCTACCTTACTCGGCTATGTCAAGAGCGACCTGCACTAGGTCTTCCACGACTCCAATTAATAGCCATTGGTGCCATCTGTATCATACGTTCATGGAGTACAGAATATGTATCAATGGTCCTTCTTTTGTTAAAAAAAAAAAGCACAATGTTGAAGGACATCTTTATCTTTATTTTAAACAAAAAAAACAGTTAAAAACTTAGCTAAATGACCACCGAAATATATTTGAGTAAAATTCAAATACGGCATATTCTAAATATTGAAATTTATGGAGTTTTAGTAAAAAAAAATTAAGTAAAGTTCAGTACAAGGACAACTTATTTTCAGTCTATTATCGTTTATTTTATGCTGTGATTTGTTTTTTTGATCATTAGCACGCAATATTACAAGCTGTCAACTAACGGTCAATATGCATCGGGAGTTATTAAATTTGTGCCGGAGGCTGAAAAAATTCACATATGTATTGCAACATACTTTTTTATCACAATCAGGATATAAATTAGGAGAAATCGAATTAAGACAAATCAAAAGCATACTGAACCTAAGAACGTGCTCATCAATGGACTACCCTTTTGTGATTTATTTTGTGTAGTGATTAAGTACCTACACTTTGTCTACATATAATTTTATAATAGATAATCATCCGTACTTCTCCTCACTTAACAATTAATTTTGTGCCAAGTCTATGACACATAATTGAAAAGTGATCGAGTTGAGCGCGTAAACTCTTATGTATAAAAATCAAAATTAGCCATCTTTATTATGTCTGACAAAAGTTTATAGCTCCATTATTAAAACCTTAATCACCCATGTGGGTCCCAAAAAATTAAAATAATCAGAAGCAAAGCAATATGAATTACAATTCATACCCGAAGTAAGACCTCTCACTGGTGGAGTAGACAAAATCTTCAGACAGAGAAACCTCATCGTTCAAGCCGAATGAGTAATTGATTGATAAATAAATAGAATGGCTTCAGTTTTATAAGGGTATTATTATCGAGGTTGTTCGCAGGTATTTTTATAGGAGTTCGTTTTCAAGGAAACCGACGTTTTACATTTTTTAATTTGTCGTATTTTATTGTAATCAAGAAATTGTGATTAATCTTTGTCGCTGCTCATATCGGGGCATGTTCTCTTCAATTTTTTTGTACTTAATTTAACTAAATGTTTGAATATTAAACAAAAGCCTCCAAAAAGGAGAACCGTTTGAGGATAAGTAAAATAATCAAGTGGGTGCTTGAATCAAACGTGGCCCATGTGGCTTCATTAGTAGGTGTCCTAAAAACTAATCGAATTCAATAGGCTATTAAGACAGGCATTGTTTTTATAAAATTCTAACTTAGCACAAAATCGAACGAATGTGTTTTATCAAAAATAAAAAATGGAAAAAGAAATGTTGTTTTTTAAGGAGGGAGAAGGACGCGTAACGTGTTTGGTGTTATACATGCAGAAAAAGAGAGGATTGTGACGAGACATGGTACGACAAACTTCAAGCCATCCATGTTATGATCTCTTGCTGAAGGAACTATATATATAGATAAATATAATGGCCAAGGAGCTTCAAAATAAGCACACATCTTACGCCTTACATTCCCTGAACCTTAAATCCACCTCCTACAAAACTGGGAGAACCACCTAGTAGAATGTTGAAGCAGTTTACAACTACAATAGCGGCTACCAATCCATGCGAATTCAATTGTGCATGTAGTGATTTAGATGAGTAGCAAAATAGGCCTATCATCGAATTCCTAGTAACCAAAGCACAACTATGGACTCTGTTGGTATAAAGATCATGCTATGTGAGTATGTGACCTGTTCAGACCAGGAGCACGCTTTCGAGATCAAGCAACAAGGTTATGTTGCTCCTAGTCACAAGGGAGTTTGATGAATCACTATGTGTCTAGAAATACTTCATTAGAGTAAATGCTATGTGGAATCTCGGAGAACTAATTGCGACTTACTAGGGCAAAAGAGCGAACGAATCCCTACTTTAAAACAAAGATTACAGTGTCAAATGCAGAAATCCGAATTCATACCTAAATTCACAAGCATATGCATGCCTATAAAACTCAGTATAAGAAATAGAAGCCATACATAAGATTCGGAAGAAAATAAATGAATCCATAGAATGATAGAAATTGTGATAAAATACTAGTCCATTTCTATGCAATAAGTAACTAACCACAAGATGATTTTAAATCGGATAAAGTTTGTTTTCCATGGCTATTTGTTGCCACGTTTACAAGATATTATCAAACTACCTTAAGCAGAGGAAAATGCAGCTTCCCTACGAAAACATTGAAGGCAAGTTGAAAAGAAATAATAAGACTACTAGGCTTGCCTGTTAGATGCTTCGTTTATGTACTGACGTACACATAGAATCACAAAGGAGGCTCACAAACATGACAATTCACACGGATTAAGTCATAACAGAGGTGTTAACAACATAGTTCAAAATACTTAGACATATATTATCAGACAAGAGAGCAAGCTTGAACCTCTGTGATTAATTGTGAGTTGCAAAAAACCAACCTCCCTTGCCTGTCAAAATGCTGCTCCTATCCTCAGCACCTCCAAGCTGATGCCGAGATGAGCTCTCGCCGCTGCCAGCATAGAACAAGTGATTCTTGACGCTTCTCGACATGGAACCCTCTTGCTGGAGTCCTCTTCACCACACATTCTGCCTGAGTTTCAGTGAAGTTACTGAATGGTACTGGGATGAAACCGCCGGAGGCAAAGAGCGCTTTCCAAAGGGGTAGTTTTTCTGGTGCTCTAAGACGCCCTAGAACAGTGCTCTCAATCTTGGGCTGAAGAAGGAACCTCTCAATCTTGCTCACAGCATCCGCATTCACATTCATCCCATCAAGCGATTCCAAAAGGTTTATGTATGACTGGAGGGCCTGCAGAATATGCTGTGGGAATGGGAGGTCACTTCTGTCGCACCCTCGATCCAATGACACCACAATTTTGGGGGAAAGTTGTTTCATAAGGCGGAGGAGATCAGGTAATGCAGCTGGTTGACTGGAAGTAGACCAAATGGGGAAATTCACAGCCACGGTTTCATTGTCATTGGGTCGAAAAAGGGGCAGGGAGTAGGAGGTGTGGTCGAGAGAATCAAAGTTAACAACTTCAAGCTCAAAGCTTATACCAATCTCATTAGCAAATTGGGTTAGATTATCACGCATAAGGCCGAGCTCGACGGGATGGTGAGTGGAAGGAGAGGCAAAGGCAGTGATTCTGAGTGAGGGAGAAGTAGTACAATTACGAGAACTAGTCCCCCGATTACGGGAAGGAAGCTCCTGCATAAAGGAAGCCCAATGAGCACCGAAGCCAATATCAAAATCAACAATGTGAATGTGATGAGCGTCAGAGAGGGCCTCGAGAAGGGCCTGGTTGCAGGTGAAATTGACAAACTGAATGAGTGGAGAGACTTCAGAGAAGACTTTGTAAGCGCCCATTTTGAAGATGACATCAAATGGGGTTGGTGTTGTGGGTGGTGAAGAAGTAGCCGGGTTGTTGATGAGGAGGAGGAGTTGCAAAGCCTCCTTGAAATAGAAAGTAGCCCTTTGAAGGGGCTTTCCAACAGGGGAGACCTGGTGATTGAGCCGCGCCAATATCCCTTGCGCGTGTGAAAAGTTTCCAGTCCCTACAAGCTCTGCGGCCTTATAGAGCTGGTCGACCAAACTATGCTGTTGCTGACCCACTTCTTCAAGTTTCTGCTTGGGGACCATCAATGGCTTCTGCGGAATGTGATGCTGCTGAGGCAGAAATTGCATGCCTTGAGGAAACCCAAATTGATGTTGCTGATTCGGAGTATGTTGCTTTCTCAGTGCAAAATCATGGGCTGGATCAGAAAACTGAACCTTTTGGATCTGATGGGAATCGGATGGGTGGTCCAGAGCTCCACCGCCGGAGTTGTGGCGTTTGGGTTGGGACTGAAGCAGGTGGTGTTCATAAGCCAGTGGCATGAAAAAGTTAGGATTTTGAGAGAGCTGATTCTGGTTGTTGATGAACAGCTGTGGGTTCAGAATCTGAGGCTTCTCATCTTCAAACTGTTGCTGTTGATGCTGGTATACCACTGCGCCTACAGGCAAAGAAACAGGAAGAGCCAAAGTGTTTGATGAATTTGAGAAAATGGGGTTTTGAATGTTGTTACCGCCATTGTTGTTGTTGGGTGTCGACCCAATATTTGAAACCTTGTAATTTTGGAACCCAGAAGACCCAGGCACGAAACCCACCTTCCCATTACTGCCGGTGTTCGCGAACCCAGGACCCGAAAACCCGAAATTCGGCCCGGAAACGCCGCTGCTTCCGATTAGGTCGAAACCCGGGCCTTGATCGACCATTCCCAAGCCGGCATTGCCATCGAAATCAATAAGCTTGTCGTTGTTGTCGTGGAGGTTACTATTACCGCTCTGCAACAGCTGCTTCAGCCCAAACGACGTGTCGTCCACGTCCCCGGAGATCCACCTCAGCAGTGTCTGGTCGGGACCCTGGGACGCCGCCGTTTCGGAGAGCATGGTCTCCCAATCCTCCAACCCGCCAAGGCCAAGGCCGCCGCATCTCCCGACGGCCCCTGATCCAGTCACAGCCTCCAACCCACCGCTGGGAATCGACTGAAGCTCGCAGGCCCACTCGTCTTTGGACGACGCCGGCCCCACCAGAGGCGGAGTGTCCGCCGCCAGCGACGTCGTCTTGTCAGCGCCTCCGCCACCACCACCGCCGTTAAAAGACGAAGAGAGAGTCGATGCCGAAGTGGGTGGGCTCAGGCTTCTTCTCATATGAAGAACAGAGTTGGGTTCACTGCTGAGAAAGCTGTTGTTGAAAAAGCAGTCGTCTTTGTTGTCCAAATACTTGCCGTCTGTAAAAATTGAAGCCAAACTTGTGGTTGCAATTTCCGAGACCCCCTTCTTCCCCTGCTGAAATTGAAGGGGCATGGGCATCCCTTTTGCATTAAACTCCGAAAAATCTTCAAAAGGCTCAAACCTTCGGAAAGATCAAATCAAACCCAGCTCAAAAAATGGCTTGCTATTCTCAGATTTGCGCAGAAAATAAAGAAGCTGTTTGTTCAAATTGACACCTAAAATCGACTCTTTGCATGCCATGAAATCTCTTCAGGCCTTCAGCTCAATCAAAACAAACCCATTTCAAAAAGATTGCATCTTTCTCTTTCGCAGCAGCTCGCCATTACTGAATTGCTTCCTCCTCAGTTCCATTCCATCATATAAAAAATCTACACTTTACTGTTTGCAAACCCAAACCGACTTCCATTTGTATCTCCTTCTCTTTCTTGTTTCTCTCTCTTGGTAGAGTCTCAGACTCCGTTGTTGCTTTTGTTGTTGTGGGTTTTGGTGGTGGTGGTGGTGGTGGTGTCGTTGTTTCTTCTAATCTCTTCTTCAGCCCTTGTGTCTCTGCAGCAGAGAGTACTCTGTACCCTTCCCTGTTCTGCCATGGATGCGTGCATCATAAAAAAGGTAATAAAGTGTGCTCTCTCCCTCCTCACCAATCTCTCTCTAGTCCCTATCTCTTTCTCTCTCTACAATTTTTATATTTTAATTTCCTAATTTTCTTCTGAACCAATCTATCTCTGTCTCCCTCTCTCTCTCTCTCTCTCTCTCTCTCTCTCGTTTTCTCTGTTTTATTGCTGGGCTTCTGTCACCTCCGCATAGTGGTCACCGTATTATGTTGATTATTTTACTTTATTAGAAGAACAAAATGATAAATGCAAATCAGTAAATCCCTGTGTTAATGTAAACGAGCGCCCTGGTTTTTATGGGAAGGGCACCCCAAGAGGATACTAAATTACAATATAGGCCATGTCAGATCCTGTCTTTGCCTTTGCATAGATACAGTGCAACTATTCATGTTTCCTTTTTGCCACAGGCACAACGATTCATGTTCAAGCTTCAATCTAACAATCCATTATTATTTCCTTTATGGCAGATTGAATTAGATCTTCAAATCTTTTTAAACTAAGTTTCGATTTGGCAATCAATCTACTTAAACAACCACATTCTTTTTCCATTCCTTTTATTTATTTTTAATGCATTATACATGTCAATAATTAAGAAGAGTCATCAAGAAAAAAGTGAGGAAGACAAGAACCATTTAGCATTTAGGTTGTTCTTCCACTCAAATTAGCTTCAAGACCAAATCTGGCTAATGATAAATAATCCACATTCTTACATATCCCTCCATTGATATCAGCTTACTTTATTTCATTTTATATCGATTATATAATTATTAATAATTCGTAATATAACTAAAGATTTGAATAAAATCAAACTAAATTAATTTTTTTTTTTTTTGGTTTACTCAATCCGTTTGGGCGCAGTATGAATCTAATTGAATTTCTGTTTATTTTTAATCTATTAATTTTTTTTTTCTTAAATTAGTTGACCCAATTTTAAAGAAGGGTAATTAACATCTTTTTCCCTAATTGAATTTCTGTTTATTTTTAATCTATTGTCGTTATTGTATTTTCTTATCTTGCGTTGGGAAGGTATTCTTTTTCCCTTACCGAATTTATCCCGAATTAGTTGGATTTTATGATAAGGGTTTTAATGAGGTATCAGACACCTCAAATTTGAATTATTGTCGTTTATCCATTTCCATTAGAAACACAGCAAATAATTTTAGGTAAAATATCATGAATAGTATCATTTGAAAGGCTTAGTCCATTGTCCTTGCCTTTACCATTAGATATGCTCCAGGGCTCTTCAAATTTAGGTTTTGGACAAATTCACAATGAATAGTATCATTTGAAAGACTTAGTTCATTGTTCTTTTTCCCTTACCAAATTTATCCCGAATTAGTTGGATTTTATGGTAAGGGTTTTAATGAGGTATCAGACACTTCAAACTTGAATTATTGCCGCTTGCCCCTCCTCATTAGAAATACAACAAATAGTTTTTGGTAAAATAACATAAATAGTATCATTTGAAGGACTAAACCGTACATTTAGTCTATTGTCCTTGCCTCTACCATTAGATATACTCTATGTGTCAGGACCCACCCCGGTTTCACCCCCAAAACCGAGGTAAATCCTACTCCCGCCTGACACCCCGACACGACAACAAAGTAAACTTACTCTAAACCACCAAAGAACACAGTCAGACGAAGGAGAATCTATACAGAACATCCCGAAGTTAAAAGGTTTACAGAGCATAGTACTAAATACAAAAGAAAGAAAACCGATAAACTAAACACACGCACACGAAAAAATTTTAACACTCCAGGGTCGCTCTCGTAACTTTTATGCCTCCGACGCTGCCTCGACGTCACAACCCCGCACTAACTCCACGACCTGGAGGGCAAGTTAAAACCAGAAAAGTGTGAGTGGACCATAAATAAAAGAAAATTTTCCAAAACCATTATAAGAAAACCGGGTTTAGCCCTCCGTTCTGAAATCACATGCATAACTCAGTTACCAAAACAGTTATAAATCACGTAAATCTCATCATAAAAACAAAAACACTATAAAAATAGTTGTAGAAATCATAGCATCAACGTCATAAAACATAAATACCGAGTCATCATTCTCCGATCAAACCTGCTGGACCTATCCGAGTCTTTAAACTCCCGAGTCTTTAAACTCAATCCAGGCCACAATAATATCCGAGTCTTTAAACTCAACAGGTCTACGGGGGAAATATCAATATATCCGAGTCTTTAAACTCCCGAGTCTTTAAACTCAATCCGGGCCCGTCCCCCGTCAAATCAATATCCGGGTCTTTAAACCCAATAACCAGATCCAGCAAATCCAATCCAAAACCATTTGAAAACCATTTCTAAATCCACATCCAAACCCGAATCCGAAATCACCGGTCTGATGCCCTTCCGGCGTCCAGAACCGTCATTCCGAACCCAAATCCGGAAATCCACTTTCCAACTTAAAACCAAATTCCGCTTTTCGAAATCCGATTCTAAAACCGAAAATCCCTGATCATCAAAATCATGTTCCAAAATCCACTTATAATCTTTAAAAACCAGTTATCACTTGAAAACCCCAAAACTATGGCATTATAATCAGAAATCGATATTTCTCGTAAAATGTGTCAAATATCGTACTTCCTCGAAAACCGTGCAATTATGTAAAACCAACATAGTATATTCAATAAACATGGCATCATGATTAAAACCATAAAACTAGTATAGAAAAATAGTTATGCATGCTCGAGTTTAGAGAAGGGGTCCACTCACAGTACCGAGCCCACAATCGCGTCCCGAACGTCTCGTACGTTCCTCAGCTTCCTCTGGAAGTCCCGATCCTGTCAACAACCACCAAAGTACGTCACTAACACATCTACGAAGGTGAACCTAATTTTCCCCAAAAATCCCCGGGTCCTAAAAGTAACGAACTTAAACCCTAAACCTTTACCCTTGCGGAACTACATTGAATCGACGTCCGATCAACCCAAAACCAACTCCAATGGACTCGTCACAACTCCTAGACCAAAAACCATGTTGACCATTTCCCCAATCGCCGCCGCACGCGCCGTCCAAAGTGGCTGCGCGTGGCCCTCACGCGCCAGCTACAGTGTCACCAGCAACCTCTGGTCGATCCGGTTCGACACAGTCACTGCAACTCGAACCGGCGTGGCCGGTTCTCCACTTTCCTGCCACCAAAACTGCTCCTCTCTTCACTATCTTAATCGTCCCGTCCTAAGGAACTCATCCCCCTCACTCTAACACCTCGACTCAACCTCTAAGTCCTCGACTCAAACTCGAACAAAAACCCGAACCAGTCCCATGTTCTTCCTCCCTGCCAACCAGGTCTTCCCCCATCACGGCTTCGACACCCAGAGCCTCCTAAGACCTCACTGATACTCACCCAACTCACCAAAACCGTCGATTCACTCCCTAAGTCCACGACTTTCACTTCGAAATTCGACGGCAAAACAGAGCATAGAGGAAAAATTGAGGAATTACCTGCCTTCCAGTCACCATCGTGAGCTCCGCCGTGAGGACACGACTCCTCCAGTCCACCTCCAGCCTCTGGACACCTCCACCGGCCTCGATTGATCGAACACGGCAGCACCACCACCCAAAACTCCTCTCTGTCTCTGTTTTCCCCCTTGGTTTCCCGTGGCTCACAACCGCACACACACACGATCACTGCACCTCCAAACCTCCTCACTGTCTCCCTCTCAATCCCTGGTCACTCCTCACTCATCAATTCACACAAACACTCCCGGCCACCGTCCAATTTTCTCTCAATTCATCCCTCTGTTTTCTGTTTCTTCGAACACAAACACACACACACGGGCACACGATTACCCCAAATAATTGGACCGTGTATGCTAGAAACCTTTAGCCCTCCTACACGTGTCATGACAGGACCCATCCCAATCCCCCGGGGATTAGTGCGGGATGACCCTGCTCCCGTCTGACACGGAGTGTCAGACAAGGGATATTTCCGACCTTTGCCCTCCCGGGCTATCAGAGTACGCCAGGATCCGGAGGAGGCATGTGATATCTCGATCTCTGCTACAGTCCACATCTGCTGTCAACCTGAAGGGTATTAAAAACAGAAAGACTGTGAGTGGACAAAAATAAAGATTTTATAAAACATTTCCATCAAAGACATTTATACCCTCCACTAAAAAGCATGCATGCATAGTAAAACCATTTATCCAATAATATATGTTAAAACATCCATAAATAGGGTCACAACTCCAAGTTCCGTAAATACAAGTCACACGGGCTCCTGCCCAAAACCAATTTACAGAAAACCAGAATATAGTAAACATATGTGGGATCTCAGACCAAATCCATTTATCATCATAAACACACAGTTTTCCCAAACCAATTGAAACCATGTTTATCCAATATATTCATATCCAGAACCTGTCACGGTAAAATAAAGCTACACGTGTGCTAACCGGGGTCTCAAACCCAAGTCTCTCCAGGGTCCACCCAGGTCAATGTCCGTAGATCAATGACCCTCCCTGAAGGTAACGAACCATGCCCATCCTGAGAGTAAGGAACCCAACTGGGGGGCAACTCCACTCAGTCAGTGCTCCGTGACTACTCCGGGGTCCACCCAGGCCAACGACCCTCCCCGGAGGAGACAATCATATATAAAGGATGGAATATGAAAACCTTTTGAAATCATTCTTGAAACCTTTCAAGAATTCATGCCCGGCCCCCATAAGCCGTCATGAACCATAAAATCCTTTCATGGGTTCATGCCGGTTCCCATAAGCCGTCATGACCCGTAAATCCATTTCAGGGGTTCATGCCGGTTCCCATAAACCGTCATGACCCGTAAAAACCATTTGTAATACATAACTGGGCCCTAGACCCGAATCCACATAGAAACTGGACCCCCGGTCCGAATCGTAAACCAATTGGGCCTCCGGCCCGATTCCGTAAATCAAATGGACCTCAAGTCCGAGAATTACCTTTTCAAATCCAAAATTATTTCATTAAATTATTTCCAAGACCATAAGAATGGAAAATCGGAGTAAAACCGAAAAACCTCGATTTACGTGCAAGCACGTAAATCGCCTCGAAATACGTGAAACCATATAAATCACCAGCATCCAAATCAACATCATAAAATCATATTCATAATCCATTTGGAAATCCAAAACCATTTTTATTCAGACCAATAAAGACATACAGCCCCGTATAGGGCCGAAACCTCGAAATACGTGCCTATACGTAACCACACATCCAAACGCACTCATGGCATCACAAATAAGTATTTAAAACATATAATAAACATTTATGCATGCACCAATTTAGAAAACAAGGTCCACTCACAGACCGTCCGAAGCCGCGTCTCGATACGCGTGTCATACGGCTCCCCGAGCCGATCACCATCACCGGGACTTCCAAACCTGTCCAAATTAATTTATAGGGTTACTAACTACTTATATAACCCCTCACTAAAGCCCCATAATTTTCCCGTATTTTTAACTATTTTTAATCCCGAACCTAAACCTTCCGATGCCCCGAAACATATCGAGACGGTGTCCGATCGACTCGAAACCAGTCCCAAAATGTTCGTTACATCGAATAGATGATTTCGTATGTTGAACACATCCCCAGAAACCCCACCACGCGCTGCCACGCGCCGCCCAAAGGCCCCTGCGCGTGGGCTCACGCGCCGGTGAACAGTGCGTCGTTCCCAGCGATCGAACCGGTCTGGGCCGGGCGGTCCGGTCCGACCTCTGCAACTGGACCGGCGTAACTGGTCCAGGCCTCCTTCTCCCTCATTTTTGGTCCGATTTCCTCCATTCCAATTCCTAAATTCCTATTTTAATGTTTTCTATCAATCCCAATTAACAAAAATCGTGACGTCACGAACTACGTCACGGTCATAGGTCCACATTTTGGGGGATCAAATCAATGGGATGAGTGACACTTGTCACTCATCCATGGGGCCCACCAAAATATCCACCCAATCAGATTTCGCCGAATCTAGGAATTTGGGACGGGTCGTTACATGTCACCATCCCACAATTCCTCTCCCATGTGGCTCAATCTCAGCCCTCCATTTGTCCCTCTCTGTTGCACAAATCCCAAGTGCAAAAGACCAAAATACCCCTCATTTTAAACCAAAATTACGATTTTACCCTTACCGTTTTAGATTCGTATCTCACACATCGTAAATCCGATGAATACGTGCCGCCTGTCATCGAACTCAGGACGATGAGATCTATCTAACGGTCTTAGGTCAACATACCAAAACTCGATCATACGAAAAGTCAATTTTTCCCCTTAGTTTAGCCAAATTACGGCTATGCCCTCACCCTTTCGAACATCATAACTTCCTCCTCGGATGTCGGAATCAGGCGTGTCACCTGTCTACGGATTCATGACGTCCTAAACTACGTCCTGGTCATCGGTCAAAGTCCATTGGACCGCCCGAATTAAAAGTCAACATGTTGCCCGATCTAGGGGCAAAATCGTCATTTTAGGCTAACAACCTCATCGGGACCAACTAACCCCCGATTAAACTCACTAATCTCATCTTAAACACTTACTTAACCCTAATTTCTGGGACGGGTTGTGTAACGACCCGTCCCAAATTTCATGATTAGATTAGTGACTAATCACGATTAGTGAGGCTAATCCGTGATTAGTAGAGCGAAATCGGATGATTTTAAGAGGATTTGGAGGGTGCTTCACGGCGGAGGGAGCCGTGAGGGTGGTCGGAAAAACAGGGCCGTGAGCTCCATGTTGGAACCATAGGTTTCAGTGGGTTTTTGATAGTTTTGTTAATTGGGATTGATAGAAAACATTAAAATAGGAATTTAGGAATTGGAATGGAGGAAATCGGACCAAAAATGAGGGAGAAGGAGGCCTGGACCGGTTACGCCGGTCCAGTTGCAGAGGTCGGACCGGACCGGCCGGCCCAGACCGGTTCGATCGCTGGGAACGACGCACTGTTCACCGACGCGTGAGCCCACGCGCAGGGGCCTTTGGGCGGCGCGTGGCAGCGCGTGGTGGGGTTTCTGGGGATGTGTTCAACATACGAAATCATCTATTCGATGTAACGAACATTTTGGGACTGGTTTCGAGTCGATCGGACACCGTCTCGATATGTTTCGGGGCATCGGAAGGTTTAGGTTCGGGATTAAAAATAGTTAAAAATACGGGAAAATTACGGGGCTTTAGTGAGGGGTTATATAAGTAGTTAGTAACCCTCTAAATTAATTTGGACAGGTTTGGAAGTCCCGGTGATGGTGATCGGCTCGGGGAGCCGTATGACACGCGTATCGAGACGCGGCTTCGGACGGTCTGTGAGTGGACCTTGTTTTCTAAATTGGTGCATGCATAAATGTTTATTATATGTTTTAAATACTTATTTGTGATGCCATGAGTGCGTTTGGATGTGTGGTTACGTATAGGCACGTATTTCGAGGTTTCGGCCCTATACGGTGCCTATACGGGGCTGTATGTCTTTATTGGTCTGAATAAAAATGGTTTTGGATTTCCAAATGGATTATGAATATGATTTTATGATGTTGATTTGGATGCTGGTGATTTATATGGTTTCACGTATTTCGAGGCGATTTACGTGCTTGCACGTAAATCGAGATTTTTCGGTTTTACTCCGATTTTCCATTCTTATGGTCTTGGAAATAATTTAATGAAATAATTTTGGATTTGAAAAGGTAATTCTCGGACTTGAGGTCCATTTGATTTACGGAATCGGGCCGGAGGCCCAATTGGTTTACGATTCGGACCGGGGGTCCAGTTTCTATGTGGATTCGGGCCTAGGGCCCAGTTATGTATTACAAATGGTTTTTACGGGTCATGGCGGTTTATGGGAACCGGCATGAACCCCTGAAATGGATTTACGGGTCATGACGGTTTATGGGAACCGGCATGAACCCATGAAAGGATTTTATGGTTCATGATGGCTTATGGGGGCCGGGCATGAATCCTTGAAAGGTTTCAAGAATGATTTCAAAAGGTTTTCATATTCCATCCTTTATATATGATTGTCTCCTCCGGGGAGGGTCGTTGGCCTGGGTGGACCCCGGAGTAGTCACGGAGCACTGACTGAGTGGAGTCGCCCCCCAGTTGGGTTCCTTACTCTCAGGATGGGCATGGTTTGTTACCTTCAGGGAGGGTCATTGATCTACGGACATTGACCTGGGTGGACCCTGGAGAGACTTGGGTTTGAGACCCCGGTTAGCACACGTGTAGCTTTATTTTACCGTGACAGGTTCTGGATATGAATATATTGGATAAACATGGTTTCAATTGGTTTGGGAAAACTGTGTTTTATGATGATAAATGGATTTGGGCTGAGATCCCACATATGTTTACTATGTTCTGGTTTTCTGTAAATTGGTTTTGGGCAGGAGCCCGTGTGACTTGTATTTACGGAACTTGGAGTTGTGACCCTATTTATGGATGTTTTAACATATATTATTGGATAAATGGTTTTACTATGCATGCATGCTTTTTAGTGGAGGGTATAAATGTCTTTGATGGAAATGTTTTATAAAATCTTTATTTTTGTCCACTCACAGTCTTTCTGTTTTTAATACCCTTCTGGTTGACAGCGGATGTGGACTGTAGCAGAGATCGAGATATGACATGCCTCCTCCGGATCCTGGCGTACTCTGATAGCCCGGGAGGGCAAAGGTCGGAAATATCCCTTGTCTGACACTTCGTGTCAGACTGGAGCAGGGTCATCCCGCACTAATCCCGGGGGGATTGGGATGGGTCCTGTCAGGTCGTTACACTATGGCTCTTCAAATTTAGGTCACTACAACAAATTTTCTTTTAGACAACAGATAAAATCCGTTGTCTATTCCCCATAAATATCGTTGTAATTGCCCCTGATGTCTAGTTTTCAGTTTTCATCATACATGAATTTGATATACTTCAGGTTTATATTTTCCTTGATTTTTCCACATGTTTGATTATTCTGTATAAATTCAGCTCTGTATAAATAAGAAAACATACGGTCATATGCATGATAGTCATATGTTGCACATTATTCTAATTCTAATAGAAGATCCTTTTGAGATTAACATGGATTCTATTAATCATCTATCATTGAAAAAAGCAGGCTATTCAAGCAAGAAAACAATGAAACAAAATATCAAGATTTCAAATAACTTCAAGGGTTCCTCTAATCAAAGTTGTTCAGATTTTCTACAACTATCTTATGGATTTCTTCAACACACACTCGGACATGGTCAAGCATCATTGCCGCTTGCCATTTAGGGCCGATGAATGAAATACATTCTTATGATTCGAAAAATTCAAGTACTTTTAAGACCAAAAATTATTCCATCGTTTATCCCACAGAATAACAATACAAATAAAGGAGGGAACCACTTAAAAAATGTGTTAAAGACAGACTTCTATACACTTGTAACAGTTGAAGATAGTCAGATCTAGAGTCAGATCTAGTGGCTCTTCAGTTTTAAATCTTGAAATAATTGTAAGAACACAATGGAATGTTGTCAAAAGACAAAAAATTCCAAGGCTAATGGATATTATGACTAGTAACACTTGAAAGATCACCAAATTGCTGCAATTGCATTAATAAGGTATAGAATAAAACTCTCAGTTTCTGAATGCACATATGACACATGAAGTCTTGTTGGCTTCATTTTCTTATTTTCCTAACAGCCTAGAGTACACTATTTTCTTCATTTACATACAAATCGTGTGAAAAGTGTAGGAGAGAGAAAATTTATTTTGAAATATATATTGTGAAACATAAATAAATTTTGTTTGTTGAGTAAATTTTTTAACTATAATAATTAGGAACAAAACAAGTGGTGCAGTATAATAATGTAAATAGTTATAATATCATACTTATTGAGAAGTTCAAAGTGATCTTTCAATGGATAGCATGGAAATGTTGTTTTATAGACCAAAATGGAATCAAAATTCGGGAGCTTACCCCCTATATGAATTATGTGAAATAGAAAGCACAAAGGGTTTGAGAGAAAATTACTCTGAAATCTCCAGAAAGTTTAGATTTGAGATCATCAATGAGGGATTTATGGTAAAGTTGTTGATAAGTGTCTTTGATTTTGCTCCTTTGATTTGCATCCCTGTGTCCTAATACCCATATCACAGCGTCTTCATCCGTCCCTAATTCTAAATCCATTTAAAAGAACTTACGAATATATCGAAAGACAAAGATTCATTCATGAATGAATTGCATAATCAAATTCATTCATAATTCAACTTAAAAATTTCAAACAACATAACATTCAAATGAAAATTAGCATAGTATCTATGTATGCCATACCTAGAGCATATTCCTTCCTCAAAAACTGACCTGGAGAGAGGGAGGAACAACGAAGCCCACGATGGAGCAGATCTGAGATGAAGCTCTTTGCGTATCGGTCGCCGCACGTCTGAGAAGGAAATAGACTGTAGGGAGATACGATGAGAAGAAGAAGAGAAGAGAAGGCCGAGTACTGGTGGTTTCTATTTAGGAAGAAGAAGAGAAAGTTTTGGCTGCTTCACGAACTAGCGGTCACGAGGAGAAGAGAGTGCGACTTCTTAGGAAAAAATTTCAATTCTCGCTTTGCACTTTACTTTGGTGCGCGCCTCTCAAGGTTTTTAGCTTTAATTGAGTTTATTAGCACCTTATTTGCTCGAATCAGGGACCTGCTGAAAAGTAGACAACATCTAAAAAAAAGCTACATCATTAAATTTAATTTTACTGTTGTTAAAAGATACAATAGACAACAATATATTGTTGTTGATGTTATATATTAGGATTAGACAACACTAGTTTCAATTTACTGTTGTTATATCATATATTAGATAACACCAAATTTAAACTGATGTCTAAACTACATTATACAACAATTTTTAATATGTGTTGTCTATAGGGTGTAGTGTATTGCCATATTTCTTGTAGTGGGTTTTGGACAAATTCACATAAAATTTGTTTAAAAACATCAAAACAACCCAACAACAGACCTTCTCCTTCTAATGTTACATTTTGCATGATGATATCCAATAGACTCTTAACATTTGGTTTTTTGAAATTTGTCTAAAAATATCAAAACAACAATTAAGTAGACTTTCTACTGTTGATGTTAAATTTGACATAACAAAAATTTTCCAATTTTTGGATGGTTTTGGTGGTGGTGATGGCAATGGTGGTGGTGGTAGTGATGGTGGTTGCGAAGATGGGATAGTGGTAGTGGTGTTAGTGGTGGCGGTAATGATGATGACTATAGTAATATGATAGTAACAAATTACTTGATATTGTATGTTTTTTGTTTTTTTGGATTGCATCCTAAAATTCAGAAAAAAAAATATTCTTGTTATTTTATAAAACGTAAACAAATTATTGTATATTGTGTGTTCCATTTCTAAATTTATTATTTAAAAATGAGTTACAAAATACGTTTTATAATTATTTTTCTATATTAAAAACAAAAGCTCTGTTATGAAAAACAATGCCGAACACATACCCAAAATTTTACTAATGACATAGTAGGATTGCCCAAATCAAAATTATAATTTTTCTGTAAGTTATTTTCCTCACGCAACAGAAACCCATATTTACCCATGACTAGTGGAGAGTGGAGAATGGAGAGCGAAGAGAGGGAGCGGTGAAAAAACAAACAAAATGCCAGAAGTGCATTGGTTTTTCTGTTCCAACCTTTGCCCATAATCTCCAATCTTTATTTACCTTTCTGCATTCATTCTCCATCCAAACAAGAAAAAAAATTTGTGTCCACAGTTGAAGGCTTGAAACCTGATTGCAAGTAGGGAGGGAGGCCCAAGAATCCCTCAGTTTCTCCTCAATACATGGTGAAGTTGGTCAGAAAGACCTTTAAGTTTCAACACGAAGCTACAAAACATGTATGTATGCTTCCATGCATTTTCACTTATTTTGGACCAAGGAGTGGGTCGTCAACCCACCTCCTGAAGCCGTGAAGGAGATCCCGCACAAGGACGCCAGTGGGAGGGATCCCAACAAATAAACAAACTAAAAATAACATGTATGTACAAGCAAGTGATAGGTCCTCAAATAAGCGTTATTTTATATTATTTTATACCCTTTATACTTGACTTTTAATATTAAAATAATAAATAATTAGACAAATTAATTTATTTTGTGATATTTTTGTAGAAATAAATAAAGCGTGGAATTTGGAGCATTTTGGTGAAAGAATCGTCCCGATCGGAATTATAACGAAGAAATTATGGACGAAATATGAGAAACCACCGAAAATCGCAAGGAAATTCGGTGGGAAGCTGCTGAAATCCAGCATCCCAAGCCAAAAATCCAGCAGCCCCCCAATAGTTCCCAAAATCAGCATATTTGCCCCAAAATCAGCAACTTTTCCCTAAAATCAGCATCTTTGCCCCAAAATCAGCATCTTTTCCCACCCAATCTCATCATTTCCATCACTTCTTCATGTACTATCTTATTACTATTTTTATATTTTAATTTTGTACTTTTAATTAAACAATTGTGGCACTCCCTCGATAAATAGGGAGGTCATTTCATATATTTGGAGGGTCCCCAATTAGTTTCATTCTTCCATTTCTTTCTTAGTTCTTAGTTCTTAGTTCTTAGTTAGTTCTTTTGTTTCTCTCTTTTGAGAGACATTTTTGGGGACCATTTTTACTTCTTGTAGATTTTCTTATTAATTAGTTTCCTTTTAATTCTTATTCGTAATTTATGTTATTTTCATTTCTTCTTTACTATTGTTCTTGGTATTTTTTTTCTAACATTTGTAAGTAAGAATGCAATCTCCATGTGTTTTACTTTTTGAATTTCTTTTACTTCATATGTTTTAGTGCTTAAATTTCAATTTGATGTTAAGTGTTTTATCCGTTGTCGGTGCACTTAGAGTAGAATTGAAGAGATTAAATGTTGATCGCTGTCGGCGCATTTAATTATAAACTTAAGGTAAATCATGTTGTAAATGTTTGAAGCATATTGATGTTTGACGCACATTAATGGTTGATGCATTTATAATATTGAAAGATGTATGTAAGTATTTGAGATGATGAAGGTAGGATTTCGTGATTGGTTTATTATGAGCAAAATGTTAGAATTAATGTGATTGTTAATTCGAAATTACTTACGTAAAAGTGTGGGTTTTGTCTATGAAACTACTCTATGGTTTGTAAGTTCTAATTAGCATGAACATTTGCATTTTAATTTTTAGTTAGTGTTGTTTTTAGCTTAAATTACAAATCTTTTCAAAACCCCCCTTTTTATTCTTTATTCTTTTATTCTTTTATTCTTTGATTCCTTTTATTCTTTATTCTTTAATTCTTTTAATTCTTTATTCTTTGATTATTTTATTTCTTTATTCTCTTATTCATCTATTCTTTAATTTATTAATTCTTTGATTATTTAATTCTTTGATTATTTAATTCATTATTCTTTTATTCATCTCCCACTAACACATTATTAATGTTCCCTAATTTCCCCGGTTAAGAACGATCCCTATTTACCAATACTACATCTACACAAAAAGGGTTTAAATTGCACAATACTCAAATTACGTGTTTAATTTAATGCGTAGTTTGGGCGTAGTCAGTAAGTCAATTATATTATAATCATACGTATTTATTTTTAAAGTATATCTGATGATTTTATATCCTAACTCTTATATAAGGTAAAATCATATTTATATATGTGGAACTCAAAATCTCCAGAAAATTGTGGAGCTGTCATGTGATACATAATTATCAAAATGCACAAATTACTCTCGATAATAACATTAATGATTCACAGACACTCGCGTAGTAAATAATGTAATTCCAGCCAAATACATTATTAAATCGGGTTAACGCCTCGATCATATTGATATTCTCAAAGAAGTAATTAATATTCATAATAATAAACAATTGTTATTAATATTAATTATCATTATTATTATCATAATTACTATTAACTTTAATTATCATTATTATCATAATTATAATTAACATTAAGTATCATTATTATCATAATTACTATTAATTTTGATTATTATTATTAACATTAATTATCATTATTATCATAATGATCAATTATTATGATTATTAAATAATATTTTAATATATTATTTAATTACAAATTCAATCGATCAATCAGAACGTTCCGAGACTCTCAAGGCTTCCCTATAAATAGCGGAGCTCATTTCATTTCTAAGATAATTCGGTTCAACGCTACTTAAACTTTTAAGATTTCTCTTTCAAAGCTGACTTAAGCATTGAAGCGTTCTTGGTCGAAGAACCCTCGGGGTCTCGATCTTGAACGAACGATAGTTTACTGTTTTCTGTTTGCAGAGATCCATGAGACTTTTGAGTTTAAAGGACGAATTTTGCTTTAACAACTGGTGCTTTCATTGAGAGCCGATTGACAAATATTCAAGAAGAGCTATCACAATCGTTCATCTTACTTTGTTCATCGTTCATCGTTCATCTAACGTTGTTAGAAGATCTTGAACGTTGTTCATCGTTCGACAAAACAACTTTTCGTTCAAGATTCTCTGATTTAGTATGGTTAGAGTTCGTCGATCCGTTCAACTAGCCGGAGATGGTGTTTTAGCCTCAACAGCACAAACAAGAAATGAAGCCTATATGGAGACTTCGAAGGAACACCCAAGTTGACCTCGACGTGTGTCCATCGAGGCACCCATGCAGACACAGGGTCAGATTCCACATTTCAGCTTTGGAAGCTTCGTCTCTCCAACAACTCAAGTGCCAGCGTTAAGAGTAGGCACTTCAGCAATTTAAGAAACCAATGGGGGAATGGAGGACGAAGCCCCAAGGCAAAATCAGCCCCAAGCAAACACGGATCTGTAAGATTTCCTGGACAGACGCTATGACATCACAAGGAGGAACCACCACCAACCTCCTCAGGACAACTTGGCTCAACAATTCCAAAGGTTTAGCAGCCAAGTTCAAATACAGTCAGAACTTTTGTAGCGACTCTTGGCGAAGAGAAAGGCCCGAGAGATATTCCACCTCACGGGGAAGGCAAGAGAACCTTCCAAGGCGCCTAGGAAAGGAAACGTACTGATGTCGAACGATATCTTGGGACACCTTATTAAGTGAATCTGGAGAAGAAAATCACACTCGCGGAGCAAAGAGCCCACAGCGCCCAAGGCCATCAGTGCATGAACGGCTGTGAAAACGGGTGGGGGCAAATTCACGAGTAGAACACTCACAAGGAAGCAGGGGCAGCATCTGGCTTCACAGAAAACCCCAAGACAATCTGCCCATGGCAGTGAGATGGAGAACAAGACTTACTCACCAGCACGACCTCAGAGGTCAATGGTGGAAACTCGAGCAGGTTCCTGACGATTAAAGCGAAATGACTCTCTGCCTCAGCAAAATGCGTTGCAAGCTGATGATGTCCAAAAAATACTAGATCGACACCTCCGTGCTCAGCGTGATGGCAGCCTAGAAGACGATCTACACCGTCAAATTCAACAACCCACACCCTTTGTGAGAGATATTGAGGAGGAGTCGTTCCCTCAGAGATTCACGACTCCAAACTTCAATCAGTTCAAAGGAACTTCCGACCAGGTGAAGCACATAGATTACTACAGGGGAGTCATGGTTCCCCATAGACACATTGATGTACTCATGTGCAAAGTGTTTCAAGCCCCTCTTCAAGGCTAAGTCATGACGTGGTTCAATCATCTCCCTCATAGGTCGATCGCTTCTTTTGAAAAGTTGGCTCTGGCCGTTCGTGAAGGAGCACATGGAAATTCGTACGGTTGAGGTAAAGGAAGACCATCTTTTCGCCATCCGGAAGTGAGAAAAAGATAGCCTCCGCCAATACATTTGGAGGTAATGCGAGGAAAAGTCTCGAATTGTTGGATGCAGCGATCTTGTTGCTACAATGGTGTTCAAACAAGGGTTTCTCCGGGACAACCAGCTCTGCGGAGACATTGTAATGGGCAATGCACAAAGTCTCACCAAGATGCTCTCTCTATCATAGCATCATGCATGCTGGGAGGATGAAAAGAGTGCTGTACATGCGCCAGATCATGTCGAGACGAGCAAGAAAGCCTCCACACCGTCATCACCACGCAAAGAGGATGTTAGTGGCAAATTTTCACATGGGGGGTCAACAAATGCAAGGTGAACCAAACTCCTAATGCATCAACCATCGAGAAGCCTAAATTGCAATTCTCAATACCAATCCACCACATTCACAATGAGATCAAGGACAAGACTTTATTCAAAAAACCAAGACCCATTAAGGGCGATCAGGAGAAAGCTGATAAAACCAAATGGTGTGCTTATCATGAATTTTATGGGAACAATATCAGCACATGTATATCTTTCGAAAGATATCTCCAAAATCTCATGAAGGAAGGATATTGCACATACTACATAAAAAAGAAGACTGCAGATCAAATGGAGAATAAAGAACCTAAGGAGCCTGCATCAAAAGTGATCCGCATTAACTAACTGCATGTCAAAATTAGAGAGACATAGAAGCTATGAAACATTCAATTTTGCTTTCCATGTTGTCTTCTAAATTCAAGTACCATGCATTTGAATCATCAATAAGATTGAAAAATTGTTCTAAATTCATACAAACATATTTGTACATCATATACAATTTTCGAAACTTATTCCCTCTAGTATCTAAACCTTCGCCATACGAAGCACCTAAGCCTTCGCCTTGCGAAGCATCTAAACCTTCACCATACGAAGCATCCAAGCCTTCGCCATGTGAAGCATCCACATCTAAGCCTTCGTCATGCGAAGCATCTAAGCCTTTGCCATTGGAAGCATCTAAGCCTTCGCCATGCGAAGCACTCAAGCCTTCATCAAACGAAGCAGCCAAGCGTTCATCATGTGAAGCTTCTAAGTCTTCGTCGTGCAAATCATCTAAACCTTTGTCAAACAAAGCATCCAAGCCTTCGCCATGCGAAACATCTAAGTCTTCGCTATGCGAAGCATCTAAGCCTTTGTCAAATGAAGCATCCAAGATTTCGACATGCAAAGTATCTAAGTCTTTGCCATGCAAAGCATCTAAGCTTTCTTCATGCGAAGCATCCAAGCCTTCATCATGCGAAGCATCCAAGCCCTCGCATGCGAAACATCCAAGCCTTCGCCTCGCCATGCGAAGCCATCCCAGCCTTCACCTTGCGAAGCATCCAAGTGTTCACCTTGCGAAACATCCAAACATTCGCCTTGCGAAGCCACAAGGTCTTCCTCCGGGACGCAAAACAAAAAATACCGAGATACATGAAAACGGTAAATCCAAAAAAATGTACATCCCTTAAGATTCCCTGAATTCCTAAGCGATGTGGGACATTTGTGTAACCCAAAATCTCCTGAAAATTGTGGAGCTGTCATGTGATCCATAATTCACAAAATACCCAAATTACCCATGATAATGGCATTAATGATTCACAGACACCCTCTCAGTAAATAATGTATTCCAGCCAATTACATTATTAAATCGGATTAACGCCTCAATAATATTGATATTCTCCAAGAAATAATTGATATTCATAATAATAAACAATTGTTATTAATATTAATTACCATTATTATCATAATTACTATTAATGTTAAGTATCATTATTATCATAATTATAATTAACATTAAGTATCATTATTATCATAATTACTATTAATTTTGATTATTATTATTAACATTAATTATCAGTTTTATCATAATGATCAATTATTATGATTATTAAATAATATTTAAATATATTATTTAATTACAAATTCAACCAACCAATCAGAATGCTCTGAGACTGTAACGACCCGTCCCATAAATTAGGATTAAATGAGTGATTAATGATGGATTAGTGAGGTTAACCAGTAATTAGTTGGGCGATTTCGGACGGTGCAAAATGAAGATTTTGCCCCTAGAATGGACAACAAGGTTTACTTTTGGTTTGGGCGGTCAAATGGACTTTGACCGATGACTGTGACGTAGTTCGGGACGTCACGAGTTAATAGACATATGGCACGTCCGATTCCTACATTCGAGGAAAAAATTATGATGTTCGGAAGTTCAAGGGTAATTTGGTAAATTGGTTAAAAATGAGCAATTTGTTGACTTTTCATATGACATGGCTTTTGTACGAAGTTCGAAGACCGTTAGATAGGTCTCGATCCCCTGAGTACAACGACAGGCGGCACGTTGTCATCGGATTTCAGACGACTCAAGAATGGGTCTAAAAATGCTAGGGGCAAAATGGTAAGTTGCCATGCAGGGGCTATTTGGTCATTTGGTTGCATTGGGTTCTGTGCCCAGTTAGTTTTGGACATGTGGCTGCCTAGAAATGGTTGCCCACCAGATTTGGGACACTTGTCTCCTGCTGGAAGGCTGTGGAAAATCCCTTAGCCGCCTTACCTTGTTTTAAACGGTTTGTGCACTCTTTGAGGAAAGAATAGAGAACAGAGACAATGTGATCGTGTGATTGAACCCTCAACCTGTGATGAGTGCTTGTGAGTAATGAAGGAAACTGAGAGACCTTGAAGAGGAAGACGGTGGTGGTGCTGTCACGACGGGTCACTGTGGACGGCGGCCCTGACATCGTGAAAACAGAACAGGGGACGCGGGGGGGGGGGGGGGGAACTTATGAAAATCTAGCCCGTAAACATGATCCTTTGCTGATTAAGTGTTCATCAAAGTTTCTCAAGGAGATGAGGGAATTCTAGTGATGGCCACAGCGAGGCACGACGGTGGCAGACAGTGGCAATTCCCACAAAACGCTCTGTTTTGGTTCAAATGGCAATTGGATAATTGGGGACAAGATGATCGTTTTGATGACAAGGAGGAGGATCAGGAGAGTCAAATAAGTCGAATAGGGCCAAGCTCGAGGCTTTCCGTGGACGGTGGCCGTGGAACTCGAAAAAGGTAAGTTCCCTCCACAAATGGTAACTTGAGTTTTAAACGTTATTAATTGATAATGTTATTTGGGAGTTGTCTCTGGAGGTCCTAGGAAATGTTTGGAACTGGCACAACGGCTAGAGATGGCCAAAATGATGAGGGCACAGAGGAGGAACTCTCTGGTTTTCTTATTTGATTTGGAAGGTATCATTCAGACCCTTATTTCATGATTTTAATAGTTAGATCACTTGTAGAGATTAGGACGAAGCTAGAGGGCTAAACGGGGTTGAAAAAGATAGAAAAACGAAGGAGAACCGTGACCTCCGGTTCTGCTAGACCAGCCTGGGCCAGACCTGTTCGAACCCGGTCTGACAGAGGTTGAAGGAGACTGTTCCTTGGCGCGTGAGGCCCACGTGTAGCCCCATTGGGAGGCTCGTGGGGGCGCGTGACACAAAATCTAGAGAAGTTCCCAACATGACTTTTAAAGCATTCGATGTAACGAACATTTTGGCACTGGTTTCGAGTCGATCGGACCTCGCCTCTATATGTTTCGAGATGTCCGAAGGTTTTAGGTCTCGGTTAAAAATAGTTAAAAATTCGGGAAAATTACGGGGCTTTAGTATAACCTTTATGAAGTAGTTAGTGACCTTATTATGAGATTTGGGCAGGTTCGGGATAGTCGGTGATAGTGGACTAGCCGGGAAAGCGAGGCGGCGACGCTAATAGTCTGTGAGTGGACTTTGCTTTCTAATTTATGATGCACGCATATATGTTTTTATATGTTTTCTATACGTGATTCTATGGTTATGATTATGATCATGATAATTTACGATTTTACACGTATTTCGAGATTATGACGTATTTGCACGTTTTACGAGTTTTTGATTTATATTGTGATTTGATCGTGGTTTTGATGATTTAATTTTGGGATTTGAAATATGATTTGATTTCAATGATTTAAAATGGATTTCGGAAAAGTGATTTTGGACTTGAAGCCCTGTTCATGTGATTTCGATAAACGAGATTTCGGATTTTGGAATCGAATTTTGAAAAGATGATTCTTGATTCGGTTTTGAAACTTGAAAGAGAAATTCGGGATTTGGGTTCAGGATGATGGTTCCGGATGCTAGCTTACGGAATCATTATTGCGAATTCGATATGGATTTTCTGTGATTTTCACTTGGTTTTGGGTTTAAAGACTCGGAAAATGGCTGGATCTGATTTTGAGTTTAAAGACTCGGTTGATTGACGGGGGAGGGCCCTGGATTGATATGTTTTGAGTTTAAAGATTCGGTTATTGTGATATCCCCCGAGGCCTGTTGATTGTGTTTTGAGTTTAAAGACTCGTTGATATCCAGAGAAAGCCTAATTATGCGCATGTGTTTTAAGTTTAAAGACTCGAGCGCACTTGAGATCCATCAACTTGCTTGATTGATGCTTTTCACTGGTTTTTAGATGTTTTGGGTTGTGGTGTAACGCCCCGGACATTCTGAAAATGTAATATTATTAAAGATTGAATAAAATGACGTTTTACCCCTGTGATTTGTGTGGTCAATTTGTTGACTTTTTGATTGGGAGGTCGAACGGACGTGGAGTGATGACCGTGACGTAGTTCGGGACGTCACGAGTTCATAGACAGGTGGCACGTTCGATTCGGACGAACAGGGTGAAAGTTATGATGTTCGGAAGTTCAGGGGCATTACCGTAATTGGGCGTTATTAAGGGGAAAAGTTGACTTTTTGTTTGACAATTGATTTGCATTTGACTCGAAGACCGTTATGTTCGTCTTGACGCCCTGAGTACAACGACAGGCGGCACGCTTGAAGCGGACATCGGATGACCGAGTTATGGGTCACGGAAGCTGGAGGGCAATTTGGTAATTATTGCACAGAGGGGCATTTTGGTCATTTTCACGGCAATTACTGTAGCACCACCGTGAAAAACAGAGTGCGGCCGTGGAGCTTTGTGCGTGCAATTGTTTATGGCTAAGTGGACTGGTGAGTGGGGTTAGTTTATGAATTTTGAGATTGTGGGAAGCATCCCTGCGTGTCTGGGCAGAGACTGAGTGCACGGGCTGGGTTAAATAATGGCTATGGCTTCTGTGTGCGTGGGAGACATTTTCAGAAAATCTCAGTTGGTCTCCCACGGGTTGCTGGCCGTTTGAATTGATCGACAGAGTAAAGGAGTGAGGAGAGGACTCAGTTGGGTCATTTGGTTCAATTTAGGAGCTGAGTTGAAAGGAAACTGTGAGTGAAACCGTGAAGAACCATTTTCGGGTTTTTGGGGGGAAAGCTCTGAATTCGACTTCTACGGGTTGAGAGACAAACCTAAACACATTGAGAGACTTCTGGGAGTGAAAGAATCACGAAGGTGCAAGAATTGAAGGAGAATGTTCGCTGTTGGCCCAAGAACCTGAGTCGCGGTTCAGAGATGAACCAGTTGGAGGGAAAAATTGAATTCAATTTCTGAGGCTTGTTGATCAAAACCAAGGGCCATTCTAGTCTTCTGGGAGCAAGAGGAAACCATCCGCATCGATTTCGAAGGACGACACCCACAAATTGGCCAAGAACTGAGCTCCCTAGTTCTGAGAATTTTCGAGCTTGAGGACGACAACTTCCAGGTAACGGCGAGTCCAATTGATTGTACCATTGTGTTCGTCTAAGTTTCCTTAATCTACTGGTGAAGTTAATTTGAGAATGGAGTTAGTTTGGGGGAGTTCTGAGTGATGACCCGTTCGTCTGTTCAAGGCTGGGTTGAATCGACTTGGGGACCATTGAGGTTAATTAGCCTTACAGACATAAAATTAATAGAGTAAAGAAGGTGTTAGGATTGAAAACGGGAGGAATTGCTTGAGAATTGAACTTGAACTGGTCGGGTTGTGTCGCGGGTGACAGACCCGTTTATCAGGCTAACCAGGTAGGAACGATGACACTGTAGCTTGGCGCGTGGCCTTCACGCGCAGCCACTTTGGGCGGCGCGTGACGGCGCGTGCGATGTCATCTCCGATCACGGTCAACATAGAAATTGATCCTTTCAGTGTAATTAACATTTTACCTTTAGAGTTCGAATTGTTCGGGAGTCATTCGGGATAATTTCGGGAGCTTGGAAGTTTAGGACCTTAAGGTTTATTTCGTCGAAAAATCCGGGAAAATTAGGAAAAATCCTACGAGCTATTTGAGGATGTTTGTAACCCTTCTTGTACATTTTTACAGGCCCGGACACTTCCGAAGCTACGGAGGAGCGCGCGGGACGCGATTGACGCGTCCTAAAACCGTGAGTGGACCTTTTGATTTCTAAATTGGGCATGCATGACTATTTTGCTTATTTATCTCTTGGTTTTACCTATGATTTTATGATGGTGATATGATATATCGATTTTACATGTTTCCACGTTTTTCGAGATATTTATCGTATTTCACGCATTCGAGATTACGGTTTTTGCTTATGCATGCATGATGATTTTGATGAAGTACCTGGATATGAATATGCATGTTTCGGATTTATGATGTTTGATCACATTGTGAAGTAATTTTTGGAAATTGCATGTGTTGGAATTTGCATGTGAATTCGGACATAAGTCCTGTTATGATGAGAAATGTTTTCGGAATGATGTTGGAAAACGGTTTGTGATGAATCCTGGTTTGTTGTGTTTAAAAACGGTTTTGGGTTTAAAGACCCGGTTAATGGTTGGATCTGGTTTTGGGTTTAAAGACCCGGTATGTTGATGACGGGGGCGGGCCCGAAAATTGGGTTTAAAGACCCGAATTGAGTTTAAAGACTCGTGAGTTTAAAGACTCGATTATTATGATACCCCCGAGGCCTATTAATCATGTTTTGAGTTTAAAGACTCGTTGATATCCCGGGAAGGCCTAATATTGAGTTTAAAGACTCGGATGGATCCAACGGCATAATTGTGGTTATTGATTCGCGTTTTACTTGATTTGTGCAATTAACGTTCAAAATGACGGTTCCTGAAACCTGGCATTATTAAATGGTTTTTACATGAATTATGGCGATCCTTTGTAACGTTTTTCATGTGTTTCGGAAAAAGAGTTTTCAAAAGTTAATATGCAAAATTTGAATATTTGGTTATGTATGCGTGTTACAAAACTGGAGGGCGAACCCGATTTCGGAAAAAACTGTTTTTCCTGTAAAACTTATGTTTCGGTCCACTCACACTTTGTTGTTTTAAATTCCCTCCAGGTCGTGGTACAAGTGCGGGGGCAAGCGCCGAGGCAGAGGCGGAGGCATAAAGTTTTCCGTTGCGGAGTAGTTAGTTCACAGAGTAGGATTTGTTTCTTTAACTTGTTTTGTAATATTATGCTCTGTGAAACTGTGGACTTGACGTCCAGTCGGTTGTAATCGTTTAATCTCCCTGGTCTGACAATGGGTGTGTTGTAATATTGATTAGTTTTCCGGTCTTTTGGATTCGATTGTCAGACGGGAGCAGGATGCTTCCCGATTATCGAGGCGATAATCGGGGTGGGTCCTGTCATGTGGCCCGGATGATTTGGATTTAATGAGTTTTGGGCTGAGTTCTCGTACTTTGATGAGGATTTATGATTTTGGGCTGAGACCCTGGATTTGAGTTACTGATTTGAGAAAAGGATTTGATTTCCGGTTTTCATTGATGGTTTGCTTATCTTGGTTATAAATTGGTTTTATGCAAATAGCTTTCATATGCATGCATTGGTTTTTAAATGGAGGGTATAAGTGTAATTTCTTATACATACTGTTTTCTGAATGTATTATTTATTTTTGTCCACTCACAGTCTTTTATGTTTTTGATACCCTCCAAATTGTTGCGGTGTGTGCTGTTGGTAGAGAGAGACGGAGAAATCACACACGGGATTCACAGTAGATTCTGCGCAGTCTGGGAAGTCCGGTACTTGTGGACGGTTCGTTTGGAGATCCCTTGTCCGGCTTACGTGTTACATGGAGGTTGGACGTCGGTTTAGCCTTCGTGTCACGCGTAAGTTAGACGGGAGCGTGACTTAACCCTTAATCTCGGGGGATTGGGGGCGGGTCGTGTCAGAGACTCTCAAGACTTTCCTATAAATAGCGAATCTCATTTAATTTTTAAGGTAATTCGGTTAAACGCTACTTTAACTCTTGAGATTTTTCTTTCCAAACTGACTTAAGCATTGGAGCGTTTTTGGTTGAACAACCCCCGAGGTCTCGTTCTTGAACGAACGATAGCTTACTGTTTGCTGTTTGCAGGGATTCATGAGACTTCTGAGTTTGAATGACGAATTCTGCTTCAACAATATATAAGCAATTTCCTTTTTTAATATCATTGTATCAAATAAAAAACACAAATATATATATATATATATATGAATAAAATTGAAATAAAAGTTAGTAATAAATTAAGATTGTTTTTATAAATAAATGTCAGCATGTATTGGGCGAAGTTAGCATTTGATTTTCACCAATGCACCAAATATATAAGCCCATAACCCGTATACTAATAAAGCTTTCCCTATTTTGTTATCTTGTAAATTCCATCCTCACTAATCGGTATTTTTTGTTTCTTACGAAAATTCTTTATTTGAAAGTAATGGAATTAAAAAAGTCAAGTAAAAGTGAAAATTTTGCTTTTCAAAACACATAACAAAATTTTGACATCTACTTTTAAAACAGCATATGCTTGCATGATCCTTTATGATTAATATGATTCAATTAAATCGAGTTCTAATTTTCACATCAGAAAAGAAAAGGGAGATACAAACATGTTAGATTTTCAAATCAATCCTTCAAAGAGGCGAAATACTTAACGACTCAATAAAAGTTGTGCTATTTACTAGTTTACAGCACAAAGGTTAATTAAGAAGCAAAAGGAGGAATCCGTCCTATGTAGGACTCGCGTCTGATTAGCTAATAAATTATAATTTTTCTTGATTAGGAGGGTGTTGTTAGGAAATTAATCTTCTGCCACGTAAGTACTAGAAATAAAGATGAAAAAAGGAAATAAAAAAGTCAAAACGCAACAGATTTAACGAAATTCGGCCAAATAACTTGCCTACGTCCTCAAAAAGTTTTCTTTTTCACTATGAAAGAATACAAAATATAAGATTACACCACTCAAATTTATACCCAACCCGAGCCCTTGTATCTAATAGGATACCCTTGTACACCCTCTCTCAATCTAGAAGATCATTCTACCCTAAAAACTATGTACACTCTTGAAACACTCACAACTCACATTACTTCTAAACTCACAATAAATATTAGTAAGTCGGGTTCAAATTATAGTTCCCATAGGTTTATGCAAGAAAATGAAGTTAAAACGACAACGTTGGAGGATGAAAGCCCATATATCTCTTTTGCAGTTTTGTTTTTGGAAGTGCGTGCGGAGTCCGCTGTCCGCTACAAAATAGAGACAACAACCCCATCCCATCTCATAAAAGCAAACCCAACATGATAATCAAACATTTTTCTGCTCAAAACGACGAATTCCAAATGAGTGGTCCAGATTAAAAGTTAGCTTACCGAACCACAGCCTCGACGCTCCAAGTAAAAGCGTTTGCTCAACACGCTTTCATCCCAACGAATCTGAACTCACTTACTAGCTCAAGGAATGCTGCGTGCCCAAATTAGTTTCTGAAGCGCGTTGGTCTGCTCAGCGCATGTTGGTAGTCTTTACTAAAAATGGCGGCGAGGTGATAAATCGATTTGCCTTGTTTTTACCTTTTTACCATACCTAGTAACTCGGGCGGTAAAGGGCGGGTAAAGTAACAAGTAAGGACTAAGTTGGGACTTGTGTGTCATTTAGGGAAAAGCTGTTTGGTCTTTTTAGTTGTTTTGTTGTTGGCTTGTGGTGCAGGTGAAAGGGAAATAGTAAAACCTTACTAAGTAAAGCTGAGATCTGCTGGTCCGCACATGTACAAGGAACTTTGAACCTCACCAATCAATGGATGGAGCATATATTACTTGGACGCTTGATGATTGATCTGTTTTGCTTTCTTCATTTTTGAGTATTTGCCACAATTCCTTACAAAAAAAAAAAAAAAACTATTTTCTACAAACTGATTAATTGCGAGGAATTTAATACTATGGTACACCAGTTAATACTACAGTATACTTACATTTTTCTTGATAAAATTATATGGGGGATTTTAGGTTTGATTTTTGAAAATAGCAATATTGGTAATTAATATGTGTTATGTAATATATATATATATATCTTCATATTATTATATCAAAATAACATATTACTATAATTCACAAGATATAATGTCTATTATACTCAATGTTGTTGGTTAAAATATGGTAAATTATACTTTATTATCATGTGATTTATATCTGATAACAAAATTACACATATACTTTAAAATATTTTACTTTATCACCATATACTTTTAAAAGCTTTACACCATGAACCCTCCGCCAGACTTTCTGTTTTCTCTTTAATTAAGTGTTAATGTGCAGTACATGGCCCTACCAATTAAAATGTTTAAATTTATTTTATGCTCGACAAGACTCTCCCAAAATCACCTCGATACTTATGAAAGGGCCTAGTCTCGTCTCATACAAAAATATTAAATCCTCAAAGTACCCACAATCCATAAATAAATATAAAATAGTGTCCGATAAGGGATAAGCTACACATGCCGACCGTAACCTATGTCTAGAAATTTACACCCCAAATATATATTCTAAAACCAGACATTTATCTAAAAAATCTTTAGAATCATGTAACACCCCGGAAATTCGAGGATTTCAATATTGTAATTTATTGTGTGATTTGACGCTTTTACCCTTGTTATGGGTATGGCAAATTGTTGACTTTTTGATTGATGAATTAAACGGACTTTGACATATGACCGTGACGTAGTTCGGGACGTCACGAGTTCATAGACAGGTGGCACGTCCAATTCGGACGATCAGGGAAAAAGTTATGACTACCGGAAGTTCAGGGGTATTACCGTAATTTGGACATTTGGGGGTGAAAATGTTGACTTTTCTTTTGGCAACTAATTTTCAGTTGACTCAAGGGCCGTTAGGTAGGTCTCGACGTCCTAAGTCCGTAGACAGGCGGCACGCCGAAATCGGACTTCGTACGAGGAAGTTATGGTCAGAAACGTGAAATCGGGAGGTTCGTGTCTCGGTTTTCGTGCCAAATATTTTATTCTGGAAATCTGATTGGAGGACACCTGCTCACCCATTGGCTAGATTGGATCAGATCCACTATGGGTTTAAATACCATTAAAACCCACTTTTAATCACAGCCCTTGATCTGATACACCCCTGATCTAATCTCAGTCTTTGATCTCATTTCAAGATCTAATCTGGACCGTTCATTTCATTGTGCAGCTTTCCCTCCATTTCTATATATTTCCTAACCCGACACACTCACATACTGCCCATTCCAAACCATCACACCATTGCATCTGACCCTTGCTCTGAGTGACGCTGGACTGGACGGGTGAGGCGGCAGACGGTATGTCAGGACCCACCCCGGTTTCACCCCGAAATCCGAGGTAAATCCTGCTCCCGTCTGACAACCCAACAGTAACCCGTCAGACGCAGGAGAAAAACCTCAATACCATATCCCGAAGTTAAAGTTCACAGAGCATAGATACAAGTACAACAACTAAAAGTGATAATAATTACATGCACGCGGAAGAAAAAGGTAAACACTCCGGGATCCCTCACGGTATTTCTATGCCTCAGACGCTGCCTCGACGTCCAGACCCCGCTCTATCTCCACGACCTGGAGGGCAAGTTAAAACACAAAATGTGAGTGGACCAGAAAGTGTAAAATGTTCAAAACCATTTTATAAGAAAACCGAGTTTTACCCTCCGTTTTGAAACCACATGCATAACCAATAGTTCTGAACACAGTTATAAATCAATTATCATAAAACATAATAAGAAACAGAAACACTATAAAACAGTTATAGAAACCATAACATATGCATCAGGAAACTATATCATAAACCATGAAATTTAATCATAATTTCCCGATCAAACCTGCTGGACCTATCCGAGTCTTTAAACTCCCGAGTCTTTAAACTCAATCCAGGCCTTAATCATATCCGAGTCTTTAAACTCCCGAGTCTTTAAACTCAAGGCCTACGGGGGAAAATCAATATATATCCGAGTCTTTAAACTCCCGAGTCTTTAAACTCAATCCGGGTCTTTAAACCCAATCCGGCCGGTCCCCCGTCCAATATATCCGGGTCTTTAAACCCAATATCCAGATCCAGCAAATCCAATCTCAAAATCATTTGAAAACCATTTACCAATCCATATCCAAACCCGAATCCGAAATCACTGGTCTGATGCCCTTCTGGCATTCAGAACCGTCATTCCGAACCCAAATCCGGAAAATATCCATTTTCATACTAAAACCCCATGTAATCACAAATCACATTTCATAACCCATTTATCATTATTAGAAAACCTTTATCGGTGGAAATCCCCAAATGTGGCATCAAAATCCGAAAACCAACATTTTCTCGAAAACCGTGCCAAAACCGTCTTTTTCTCGAAAAACGTGCAAACACATAAAATCATCACTTCATATTCAATAAACATAGATTCATAAGTAAAACCATAAAATACGTATATAAAAACAGTTATGCATGCTCGAGTTTAAGGAAAGGGTCCACTCACATACCGAGCCCTACTCTCGTCCTGAACGTCCAGCCCGATCCTCGGCTTCCTCGGGAAATCCCGATCCTGTCAATCACCGTCAAAATACGTCACTAATACGTCTATAATCAATCACTTAGATTCCCTCAAAAGTCCCCGAATCAAAACCCGAAAAACCCGGGACCCTAAACATTCACCCTCGCGGAACTAAACTCATACGATGTCCGATTAACCCGAAACCAACTCCATTGAACTCACCATGACTCCTAGACCAAAATCCATGTTGACCGTTTTCCCATCCGCCGCCGCACGCGCCCCCACGCGCCGCCCAAAGTGGCTGCGCGTGGCCCTCACGCGCTGCTACAGTACCACCTCCTTCCTCGATCAAACCCGGTTCAGTACAGTGGTCTGCACTCAGACCGGCGTACCTGGTTCTTCCTCTTCCGTCCACCAAAACGGTTCCTTTCTTCACCAACAGCATCGTCCAGGCCAACCCTATCGATTCCCCAACTCCATTCACCTCGACACTGTCCCAATCCCCTCGACTGAACTCAAAACCAGACAGCCCTTCGACCCCTGTTTCACGACTCCTCGACTCCAGCCACCTCCCGTCACGGTGGTGACACCAGACGGTCCCTAAGACCTCACAGAACCCAGACCAACCTTCCTACACCGTCGACTCACCCCCAAACTCGTCGACTTACCGTTCGAAGTTCACTGCCGAAACAGGGTAAAAGAGACCCATCTTCGACTGAGCTCCGCCGTGTACGGCCCCGTCACGGCGACCACCCTAATCGACACCTAGGACCTCCCTGATCACTACCCTAACCTCCAATCCTCTCGACTCTCAGCCCAGAGTCACGACTTTCCAAATGAAATTCCACGGAAAAACAGAGCAGGAAGACTTACCCTTCGATTGCAGCTCCGCCGTGCGCACCGCCGCCCACCACTGTGGTCGTTAGACTCCCTGCAACCTCCTCAGCCTCTCCTTGTCTTGGTTTGATCCGCCTCACGGCGTAGCCACCGCCAAACGTTCACGGCCTCCCTGTTTCCCCCAATTCTTCTCCTCACCTCCGCCGTGCCGCCGTGCACGATTGCACCGCCAAAACACGACCAGCAGCTCCTCCTTGCTTCACTGTCACTCTCACAACTCACCAGTCACTCACCCTTGCACCCAGATCGGTCGATTTCCCCTCAAGCTCTCACTCTGTTTCTCTGTGTATCGAAGGACTGCACGGTTGCACGAGTGCACCCCAATTATTTGGGACCGTGTACACACAGAAGAACCCCCCAGAACCCACTACACAATTGCCATGTGTCACAATCCAATCCATCCTTATCTCACCTGATTAACTCCAGCCGTCCAATCCTTCTCTCTCTGCACAAATCCCCATAAACCCAAAAAGACTAAAATACCCTTCTGTTTAACACATTTTTACGGTTTTACCGAAACTTTCTAGACCCGTAACTCTCGCCTCGTAAGTCCGATGAACACGTGCCGCCTGTCATCGAACTCAGGACGACAAGAACTATCTAACCATCCTAGGTCAACCTACCAAAACTCGATTATACGAAAAGTCAACTATTCCCCCTACTTTACCCAAATTACGGTTAAGGATTCGTGACAACCTCAACTACGTTCCGGTCACTGGTCAATCCCCAATTGACCACCCGAAATAAAAGTCAACATTTTTGCCCAAAGCAGGGGGCAAAATCGTCATTCTAGGTTCCCGGACCCCTCGGGACCACCTAACCCCTGATTAACCTTACTAATCACACCTTAATCACTCTACTAATCCCAATTCTCGGGACGGGTTGTTACAATCTACCCACCTAAAAAGAATTTCGTCCCCGAAATTCCACAGCTAGTCCCCGACACCTAGGGTCTCCTAAGGAACAACCTCTCCTAGGTTTCCTGTCTATCATCTCCACCTTGGGTATTTCACTCCATCCCCAACTACTGTTACCACAGCCAACCCTAGCTATGTAACAACTACATGGTGTACGCAAGGGAAACTCTATGAACAGAAAACAAAGGTATTATACAATACCTCATGTCACAATACCCGACAGAAGTCATAGAGTACATCCTCGTATACAACCACCCATCTCCCTCGGCTACTACTCCGGCCACGGTCAGACTAACTTCACAAAGTCCTAAAGGCAAACTCTAGCTTGTGGGTTCTCTCCTTCCATAGGCTCAGATCGATCAATTATAGTCACTCCTTTCCTATACTTCCCGTCAACCTGCTACGGAACTTACTGTACACGCCAAGTCCTCTAGGAAAACTCCTAGACTCTACCCCGAAATCCAAAAACCAAACCAACAGAACAACCAAAAGTGAAACAAGTACCTGTCTCCGTATCTGGTGTCGACTGACCCTCCTGCTGAGTCATCGAGAACACCCGGGCCTGAGATCCTGACGCTCTACCACGTCCCCTCGAACTACTCGTGGCTGTGCCACCACCTCCTCTAGTGCCCGCTGTCCCTGATGCTGTACTCTGTCCGGACTCCGCTACTCCTCTGCCTACACCACCTTCTTGTGGCAACAGTGGACACTCACGTCGAAAATGACCTCGCTCCCCGCAATAGAAACACACATTCCAGCCTAGTCCACTGCTCGGTCTCCCCGTAGACGCTACCGACGTCGCACTCGCTTGCGGAGTCGGCGGTGCTCGGTAACCCCAAAATCCTGAACTTTGGGCACTACCAGGCCTACCAAAACGATCATCGCCCGACGAGGACGATCCACCGAAGTTACCTCTTTTCGGTGTCCGCTGGCTCGAAGCTCCAGGAATAGAAGGTTCCCGGCGTCGCACCGGCAAACTAGCCTCCACTCGCACTGCAGCATCCGACAAGTCTCGAAGGGTAGCAAAAGATCCAGCTGTCACTACGGCTCGAATCTCACCTCGCAAACCCAACTCAAACCTACGGCACTTCTCGGCTTCAGTGGCCACAAAAGCAGGAGCAAACCGAGACAACATCTGGAACTTCCGTTCATACTCTGCCACTGTCATATTCCCCTGCTGGAGGTGCAAAAACTCTGCCTCCTTGGCATCCCGGAAAGAACGAGGATAATACTGCTCCAGAAACCGTTCCCTGAACGTCTCCCAAGTCACACTATGGACATCCCAACCGGACAACTCGAGGGTATACCACCACTCGTACGCCGCACCATCCAGTAAAAATGCAGCCAACAATACTCGCTCCTCCGGCGGACAATGCATCACCGCAAAAATCCGCTCAAGTCGGGTAATCCACCTCTGGGCTTCCTCAGGATCAGCCCCACCACTAAAAGTAGTAGCCCCGAGCCGCTGGGCTCGCTCAATCGTAGCACTCTCCGTCTCTCTGGCTACTTCTTCAGGTTGTGGAGAGGGTCTACGTCTCGGAGGCATCGTCAACCGCACGCTGAAAGAGGCATAGAAGTAGTCAAACAACTGAAACACAACCTCACAAACCGACAGACCCAACAAACTCGACAACCCTATGCTCTGATACCAATTGTCAGGACCCACCCCGGTTTCACCCCGAAACCCGAGGTAAATCCTGCTCCCGTCTGACAACCCAACAGTAACCCGTCAGACGCAGGAGAAAAACCTCAATACCATATCCCGAAGTTAAAGTTCACAGAGCATAGATACAAGTACAACAACTAAAAGTGATAATAATTACATGCACGCGGAAGAAAAAGGTAAACACTCCGGGATCCCTCACGGTATTTCTATGCCTCAGACGCTGCCTCGACGTCCAGACCCCGCTCTATCTCCACGACCTGGAGGGCAAGTTAAAACACAAAATGTGAGTGGACCAGAAAGTGTAAAATGTTCAAAACCATTTTATAAGAAAACCGAGTTTTACCCTCCGTTTTGAAACCACATGCATAACCAATAGTTCTGAACACAGTTATAAATCAATTATCATAAAACATCATAAGAAACAGAAACACTATAAAACAGTTATAGAAACCATAACATATGCATCAGGAAACTATATCATAAACCATGAAATTTAATCATAATTTCCCGATCAAACCTGCTGGACCTATCCGAGTCTTTAAACTCCCGAGTCTTTAAACTCAATCCAGGCCTTAATCATATCCGAGTCTTTAAACTCCCGAGTCTTTAAACTCAAGGCCTACGGGGGAAAATCAATATATATCCGAGTCTTTAAACTCCCGAGTCTTTAAACTCAATCCGGGTCTTTAAACCCAATCCGGCCGGTCCCCCGTCCAATATATCCGGGTCTTTAAACCCAATATCCAGATCCAGCAAATCCAATCTCAAAATCATTTGAAAACCATTTACCAATCCATATCCAAACCCGAATCCGAAATCACTGGTCTGATGCCCTTCTGGCATTCAGAACCGTCATTCCGAACCCAAATCCGGAAAATATCCATTTTCATACTAAAACCCCATGTAATCACAAATCACATTTCATAACCCATTTATCATTATTAGAAAACCTTTATCGGTGGAAATCCCCAAATGTGGCATCAAAATCCGAAAACCAACATTTTCTCGAAAACCGTGCCAAAACCGTCTTTTTCTCGAAAAACGTGCAAACACATAAAATCATCACTTCATATTCAATAAACATAGATTCATAAGTAAAACCATAAAATACGTATATAAAAACAGTTATGCATGCTCGAGTTTAAGGAAAGGGTCCACTCACATACCGAGCCCTACTCTCGTCCTGAACGTCCAGCCCGATCCTCGGCTTCCTCGGGAAATCCCGATCCTGTCAATCACCGTCAAAATACGTCACTAATACGTCTATAATCAATCACCTAGATTCCCTCAAAAGTCCCCGAATCAAAACCCGAAAAACCCGGGACCCTAAACATTCACCCTCGCGGAACTAAACTCATACGATGTCCGATTAACCCGAAACCAACTCCATTGAACTCACCATGACTCCTAGACCAAAATCCATGTTGACCGTTTTCCCATCCGCCGCCGCACGCGCCCCCACGCGCCGCCCAAAGTGGCTGCGCGTGGCCCTCACGCGCTGCTACAGTACCACCTTCTTCCTCGATCAAACCCGGTTCAGTACAGTGGTCTGCACTCAGACCGGCGTACCTGGTTCTTCCTCTTCCGTCCACCAAAACGGTTCCTTTCTTCACCAACAGCATCGTCTAGGCCAACCCTATCGATTCCCCAACTCCATTCACCTCGACACTGTCCCAATCCCCTCGACTGAACTCAAAACCAGACAGCCTTTCGACCCCTGTTTCACGACTCCTCGACTCCAGCCACCTCCCGTCACGGTGGTGACACCAGACGGTCCCTAAGACCTCACAGAACCCAGACCAACCTTCCTACACCGTCGACTCACCCCCAAACTCGTCGACTTACCGTTCGAAGTTCACTGCCGAAACAGGGTAAAAGAGACCCATCTTCGACTGAGCTCCGCCGTGTACGGCCCCGTCACGGCGACCACCCTAATCGACACCTAGGACCTCCCTGATCACTACCCTAACCTCCAATCCTCTCGACTCTCAGCCCAGAGTCACGACTTTCCAAATGAAATTCCACGGAAAAACAGAGCAGGAAGACTTACCCTTCGATTGCAGCTCCGCCGTGCGCACCGCCGCCCACCACTGTGGTCGTTAGACTCCCTGCAACCTCCTCAGCCTCTCCTTGTCTTGGTTTGATCCGCCTCACGGCGTAGCCACCGCCAAACGTTCATGGCCTCCCTGTTTCCCCCAATTCTTCTCCTCACCTCCGCCGTGCCGCCGTGCACGATTGCACCGCCAAAACACGACCAGCAGCTCCTCCTTGCTTCACTGTCACTCTCACAACTCACCAGTCACTCACCCTTGCACCCAGATCGGTCGATTTCCCCTCAAGCTCTCACTCTGTTTCTCTGTGTATCGAAGGACTGCACGGTTGCACGAGTGCACCCCAATTATTTGGGACCGTGTACACACAGAAGAACCCCCCAAAACCCACTACACAATTGCCATGTGTCACAATCCAATCCATCCTTATCTCACCTGATTAACTCCAGCCGTCCAATCCTTCTCTCTCTGCACAAATCCCCATAAACCCAAAAAGACTAAAATACCCTTCTGTTTAACACATTTTTACGGTTTTACCGAAACTTTCTAGACCCGTAACTCTCGCCTCGTAAGTCCGATGAACACGTGCCGCCTGTCATCGAACTCAGGACGACAAGAACTATCTAACCATCCTAGGTCAACCTACCAAAACTCGATTATACGAAAAGTCAACTATTCCCCCTACTTTACCCAAATTACGGTTAAGGATTCGTGGAAACCTCAACTACGTTCCGGTCACTGGTCAATCCCCAATTGACCACCCGAAATAAAAGACAACATTTTTGCCCAAAGCAGGGGGCAAAATCGTCATTCTAGGTTCCCGGACCCCTCGGGACCACCTAACCCCTGATTAACCTTACTAATCACACCTTAATCACTCTACTAATCCCAATTCTCGGGACGGGTTGTTACACGGTAGGGATCACGGCGGAGGACGGCGGCGAGGTAGGGAAATCGGGAAAACCCGAAATGGTTTTAAAACCCAGAATTTGGTAACTTGAATTCCAACGTTTAGTTTTGGTTTTTATTTACCCTAATCAACTCTAGGAACTGTTAGGAACCTATTGGGATCAATTGCGTGACCGGAGGTAGCCTGAACGGAGTGCAAACGGCGACGGGAACCGGGTCTGTTCATCGAGGTAAGCCTTCGATCCTATCTGTGTTTATCGATTTTGTTTCCATAGAACCCTTCCTGGGATTAAGACGAGTAGTTAGGAACAAACCTGAACGAAAATGATTGAGAAATGGTGAAATGGTGACCGGGTCATGATCGCGGGTCTGATCGACCCGAGTTGCAGAGATACGGGTCAACCCGTCTGAGGACAGAGGTGATGACGTGGCACCCTGTCAGACTGTCAGGTGACATGGACCAACCGTGAGCCGACACGTGTCACATGTCAGTGCACAGTCAGCACTGACATGTCAGTGACGTGGCCCAATCAGGTACTGCCACGTGTCACTGACATGTCAGTGACGTGGACCAGTGCCGTGCTGACACGTGGCACATGTCAGATCTGACACGTGGCCTGACAGATCAGTGAGGTGGACCAATCGGATGTTGACACGTGGCACCTGTCAGAGTCTGACATGTCAGACCGGACAGCTGTCAGATGACGTCACCATGACGTCATACTGACGTCAGCAGTGACGTCAGCGATGACGTCAGCAGGGACTGTTCCTGCGTTGACCGACTGACAGGACCCGCCCCGATCCCAAAGGGACCACAAGGGGACGTGCCCTGCTCCCGTCTGACACCCAATAATTCATACCAATTTTAACCTCAAAACATTTAAAAGCATAAATAGCCAAATTAAAGTCATACATCAAATCCGAATTCAACGAATGTCAGACAAGGGATATAATCCAAAATTACAAATTTGCGAGCACGACTCTAAAGTAAACCTACGGGTACACCGCCCAGCAGGGGTTCAGGTACGCAGAAGTAGATCTATGCCTCAGCCTCTGGTTCCTCCTCTACCTCAGTTTCCCGACCTGGAGGGGTTATCAAAACATTAAGGGTGAGTGGACCGAAACTCAAGTTTATAAAATCGTTTGATAAGTAAAACATATAATTTACCCCTCCGTTTTTCAAACATGCGTGCAACATAATTCAAAATCATAAACCATATAATATGAACCATAAGGCATATAATAAAACCATAAGTAAAATTTTAGTTGCTGCACTATACACTCCAATCCCGACATCCCTGATGTCTGACGTCCCTGACGTCCAATAAGGTCACAATCACAAGGCTACGCGTGCCACTCGGGTCTCAATTTTCTGAGTTAAATCCCCGAACCCCGTTCGGGTACAGCATCACCTGATGCAGCATCACCTGATGCTTAGCGTCATAGACGCTGGACGTACTAGACGCCCGTGACCTCTCCGGGGTACCTCGCCGGAGGAGACAATAATATATGGAAGGATCTATACAGTGCAGTAACAAATGCATTTTGTTGATATCCACATGCAAGGCATATATATACATAGATAAAATCCGAGCCAATCATTAAGTTTCATCAGACGGGTCTCAAGCCCAAATACCGTGAAACATGCCATAACCATATTTTCCATATCCTCAAAACCATTATTGTTTCAGCATGTGAATAAGTATAAATAACCAGAAAACATTTATGCACGCAAGGGTTTAAGAAAATAGTCCACTCACAGTACAATCCTGCTAGAAACCGAACGTATACCCTCGTCCTGGTACAAATGTACAATCCCTGTCAAGTCCAAGTATTCGTAAAGGTCAATTTAAACCCCTAACATTTAACCAAGAAGCCCTAGACCGAAACCGGCCCGGGAAAGCCGCCCGAACGCGCTTCCCAAGGTAATAAACCTTATTTTGACCAACTTAATGATCTCCGATCGACTCGAAACCACCGCCATTGGATCCGGATCGTCGAAACCTAAAGAATGGTGGTGGTCCCACCAAAAACACTGTTCACACGCGCCCCCACGCGCCGGTCAACGCGTCAGTCAACGCAGGAACAGTTCCTGCTGACGTCATTGCTGACGTCACTGCTGACGTCAGCATGACGTCATCTGACAGCTGTCAAGTCTGACGTGTCAGACTCTGACAGGTGCCACGTGTCAACATCCAATTGGTCCACCTCACTGATCTGTCAGACCACGTGTCAGATCTGACATGTGCCACGTGTCAGCACGGCACTGGTCCACGTCACTGACATGTCAGTGACACGTGGCAGTCCCTGACTGGTCCACGTCACTGACATGTCAGTGCTGACTGTGCACTGACATGTGACACGTGTCGGCTCACGGTTGGTCCATGTCATCTGACAGGCTGACAGGGTGCCACGTCATCACCGCTGTCCTCAGGCGGGTTGACCCGAACACCTGCAACTCGGGTCGATCAGACCCGCGATCCTGACCCGGTTGCCATTTCTTTATCTCTGGATCGTTTTCGTTCCTTCCAATTCCTAACTACTCGTCTGAGTCCCTAGATTGGTTCAGTGTAAAAAGAATGGAGAAAAACCGATAGGATCGAGGACCTATCTCGAAGAACAGAACCGGTTTCCGTCGCCGTTTAGTCACCGCCCTGAGCTCCTCCGGCCACGAGTTCAGTCGCAGAAGGTTCCTGGCAGTCCCTAGAGTCGATTAGGATCCAACAAAAACAAACTAAACGTGGGAAACGGATTTACCAAAAATCTGGGTTTGAAAACCGCCACGGGTTCCCTGATTTTCTTCCTCGCCGCCGTCCTCCGCCGTGGTCACTGCCGTCGCTCAGCCTCGCCGGCGAGTCCCCAATATGCAGACACAGAAAGTGGATGGTTTGCTGGGATGTTTGATCGAAATGGGCAGAATGTGCTCTGCGGGTATGAAATATAAAGAAATGGAGGGAAATAAACGGACGGCCCAGATTTGATCTCCAGATTAGATCAAGGGCTGAGATTAGATCTGGGGTTTTCAATCCAAAGGCTGAAATTTAAAGCTGATTCAAATGTTTATTAATCCAATAGTGGATCTGATCCAATCTAGCCAATGGGTGAGTGACACTTGTCACTCACCAGGTGTCCTCCAATCAGATTTCCTGAATTTAATATTCGACACGAAAACCGAGACACGAACTTCCCGAATTCACGTTTCTGACCATAACTTCCACGTACGAAGTTCGATTTCGGCGTGCCGCCTGTCTACGGACTCAGGACGTCGAGGCCTACCCAACGGTCCTTGATTCAACTGAAAATTAGTTGTCCAAAGAAAAGTCAACATTTTCCCCCGAGAGTCCAAATTACGGTAATGCCCCTGAACTTCCGAAAGTCATAACTTTTACCCTGATCGTCCGAAATGGACGTGCCACCTGTCTATGAACTCGTGACGTCCCGAACTACGTCACGGTCATAGGTCAAAGTTCATTTAGTTCACCAATCAAAAAGTCAACAATTTGACCATACCATTCACAGGGGTAAAATCGTCAAATCACACATTAAATTACAATATGGGAATCCTCGAATTTCCGGGGTGTTACACCGACGCGTTGACTGGCGCGTGTGGGCACGTGTGAACAGTACTTTTGGTGGGACCACCACCATTCTTTAGGTTTCGACGATCCGGATCCAATGGCGGGAGTTTCGGGTCGATCGGAGATCATTAAGTTGGTCAAAATGAGGTTTATTGCATTGGGAAGCGCGTTCGGGCGGCTTCCCCGGGCCGGTTTCGGCCTAGGCTTTCATGGTTGAATGTTGGGGGTTTAAATTGACCTTTACGAATACTTTGGACTTGACAGGGATTGTACACTTGTACCAGGACGAGGGTATACGTTCGGTTTCTAGCAGGATTGTACTGTGAGTGGGCCCGTTTTCATTAAACCCTTGCATGCTTAAATGTTTTCCGATTTACTTATATGTTCACATGCTGGAATCTATAAATGGTTTTGATGATATTGAGATTTCGGTTATGGCACGTTTCACGGTATTTGGGCATAAGACCCGTTTGATGAAACGTAACGATCGGTTCAAATTTTACCTATGTATACATATATGTTTGCATGTGGATATCAATAAAATGTATTTGGTACTGCACTGTATAGATCCTTCCATATTATATTGTCTCCTCCGGATGAGGTACCCCGGAGAGGTCACGGACGTCTAGAACGTCCAGCGTCTACGACGCTAAGCATCGGGGATGCTGTAACCGAACAGGGTTCGGGGATTGAACTCGGAATTGAGACCCGAGTGGCACGCGTAGCCTTGTGATTGTGACCTTATTGGACGTCAGGGACGTCAGACATCAGGGATGTCGGATTGGAGTGTATAGTGCAGTAGCTAAAATTATGGTTATGGTTTTATTACATGCCTTATGATTCATATTATATTATTTATGATTTTAAAGGATGCTGCATGCATGTTTGGAAAACGGAGGGGTAAATTATATGTTTTACTTATCAATTGATTTTATAAACTTGAGTTCGGTCCACTCACCCTTAATGTTTTGGTAACCCCTTCAGGTCGTGATACTGAGGTAGAGGAGGAACCTGAGGCTGAGGCATAGATCTACTTCTGCGTACCTGAACCCCTGCTGGGTGGTTTACCCGCAGGTTTATGTTAGAGTCGTGATCGCAACTTGTAATTTTGAATTTCATCCCTTGTCTGACATTCGTTTAATTCGGATTTGATGTATGACTTTAATTTGGTTATTTATGCATTTGATGTGTTGAGGTTAAAATTGGTATGAATTATTGGGTGTCAGACGGGAGCAGGGCACGTCCCCTTGTGGTCCCTGTGGGATCGGGGCGGGTCCTGTCAATCATATATTCAAACCATTGCAATCCAAACCATGCAATAAAACCATATAAATATATGTGCATCGCATTTATTAAACAAACTGCCCATTCACAGTCCAACCGGTAGCTCAATCTTGAGCTGTGCACTCCTCAGAAGTCTCCAGAGATTCCTCGTCTATCAAAGTAACAATCGAGGGTCACCGAAAATACATATAATCTCGTATGTAAAGCCCCCCTAAATCCCGGGATATCACACGCATCCCGAACACGTAACCCAAGGTTTAAAACGTCAAACACTACCCCTAAACAAACTCTGATCAACCACCAGTGGATTCAACTCGTTGGAACCTTACAAATAAGTATGGTCGTGCCTCAAATCTCGTGCCCACACACTTGTGGAAGGCATGCAGCCTTCCCCACGCACCGCTGACGTCAGCCCCTGATGACGTAGCACCCTGCTAGCGCCACCCTGCCTGACGACGTTAAAAATAAAATAATTGAAGATTATTTAGTCATTCATATAAATAGTTAAACTAAATAAATTGTTCATCACGATTATCTTAATTTTTTCTGTATTCGTTGACTTATTTAATGCAGATATATAACTAAACGATCTACAATTTCGTTAAGTTTTTTTATTTACGTGTTCTTAGAATGATAATTTTAATAACAAAAATTCGTTATTGAGGTTTTTCATTGGGTGGAACTCAGGATATTCCTTTATTTTTATTATTATATTTTAAATGATTAGCTATTGACTAAAATATCCAAAATTCTAAAAAAATACTCATGCACTTAGTAGGTGACGTTTTTTTGGGTATAGACAGATGAAACATTAGAAACTTAACAATATGTTTCAAATATTTTAAAAAGTTACCTAAAATTAATAGAATATTCTGTTTTAAAATTTTCGAATTAAAAATACATGAATTCATCCTTTCTATTATCAACTAAAATCGAATTTTATTTTAATTTGATAGACATAATTAGTAATTAATTATTTTTTATATGTGCGTAAGGGGTCGATTGCAGTATATGTTGCGAGGTTCCTAAGACATTTTTGACACGATATGCCGTGAGCTTTTTAAAATCGACACAACAACCCTAATGAAAGTTATGGTGAGTGTATATTTCCTTAAAGTGACCAATGTACATGCATGAGGATTATAATGTAGTGAAAAAAAAAAAAACTAGTGAGAAGTTGTCATATTTGGAGCTTGGAAGGAGAAGACTTGGAAGGTGAAGACTTGGAAAGGCCAGAGTTTTTTTTGTTTAGTTTATAGGGTCTTGGTCGGGACAGCATGTATTATTGGATTCACACAACCTTGTCAATACAAAACTGAAATGCAAACCCATTTTGTCGTCTAACAGGGTTTTCACGAATTGTAATTACTGCCAATGTTTGTGGGAGTATCGCAAATGGAGCGATAGAATAAATTATCTTTACGTACGGATACAAAAATGATTAAACTTAAAATGAAATATTCGTGAAAATCGTATCATTATCGTATTTGAGTACTATTTCTACTGTTTTTGAATGCAACATTTGAAAACGATCTTTCGAACGTGAACACAAACACAAGCATATATCCAGTTTGATTGTACTTTGTCTTGAATGCAAGCAAGTACTTGTGGTTTGAATTACTATTTGGTAATCTGAAAACCAATAATAGAGACCATGGAGGGTCTGCATGGCTCCAAGAGGGTGAACAAGCTTGTCTTGGGTTGTTTAAGAAAAGAAATATTTTGGGTATTTGTGTGGGAGGGTAGGGATGGGGTGAGAGGGGACATGCTTTGGTCTAGTGTGTGAGTTGTTAATTTAGGAAAATCATGATTTGGACATGTCAGGATGGGGTTGGGGAGAGGGCTTAGTTTAGTTTATGTCAAGCCCCCATGTGATCATCCCTAATGCAAAAACCTTTTATTTTTTATCAACTCGAAAATGTAACAACCCAATCCCTCTTTGCCCCACCTATGTTTTATTATCCTTTCTTTTCTCTACAGAATTACATTAGTTAAAATAAATTACATTGCTGGGATTTTATGTTCAAGGGCTATCACCAGCTTCTTTTTAACCTGTACTATGTAGATTAGAGAAATCAAGAAAGTGTTATTTGCCAAAGTCGAGAAACACTCTCGTCTCTCTCTTCTTCCAAAACCAGCCAGTTCTAGATATTCGATGAGAGGGTCTTCAGATATCCACCTTTTGGTGGTTAATCTGAGATGATCTCTTGTCCCCATGACCCTTGTTTGCTTGTCTTTCCCATGCCCTTCCTTTCCTGTCCCTTCTCCTTTCAGATCTCTTTGCTCCCTTCCTTCATCTTTGCTAGTTATAGCGGCCTTTTCGCCATGTGCGATGAGAATGGTGGCACCAGGCCATGGTGCTGAGGTGATTCGGGGCTTGAATTGAAGAACTTAGTGGCGCTGCTACCTTATGTGTCGGGAGGTAATCAGATTTGGGTCTCTCCATCAAGTTTGGATAGCTTTACTTATTTAGTTTGTGTTGTTGTTTTAGTTTTAAAATTGGGTTTATTGCTGCTAAAAGTTTAAGGGCTCTATGAGTTTAATGCATGGTCTCCTTTATGAGTGTAGCTTGATATAGAATTTTGATAAAAATATTAAGAGAAAGAGACTCCTGTGGGGGAGTTTTGATTGAAATTATCCTTTTTTTTAATCAACATTTCAATCTCCCATCAAGTCAACCTTCTATATAGTCATGAGGAGTGTTTGATTCTTGGTGGACACTTGATTTTTTAGAGGTAAACTAGAATTTTGACCATATTAAAAATAATGCTAGATTTGAACTTTCTTAGGAAGATATCAGGATATGTGATATGTTCCACACTTTTTCCCTGTGAATTAAAGAGGGGGTGTTCGATTTTGACTAATGACAAGTAAACTAAACCTCCAGATTCATGACAGAAAAGTTTGGAGATGTAGTTCAATTTATTTAATAATGATTTGTTACCAAAAAAACAAAAAGACTACATTTTTTATTTTGTGTTTGTATTTTTATCGCTTAATATTATAATCTAATAATTTTTTTTATATGTTATACAGAAAATTTCAAATTTAATTATTATAAATGACGAGGTCGATATCCAATTTATATAAGGTATTTCTCTCCCTCAAAACCAATATATCCAAAAAAAAATATCACCATATTACTCATTTAACAAATGCAAAAAATATTTATAAGACTCACATTGATGGGGGATAAATTTTATTCAGCCATGCTAATTTAATTGAGAATGGTGGTGCGCCAAGTCATCGACCTTTCTTCTATCCTCAAGGTAACTCTGCCACCTTATTCAGCCTTTGACATCTTTTAGCAATCTGTACCATCTTATTTGATTTTTTGTGCCATTTTATTGTCACCTTTCTTGACATTTGTGCGACCTCTTATACTTCTGTATCACCTCTTGACTTATGTGCCACGATATTTGGCCTTTGTGCCTCATTCTTTATCTTGTCGTCGAAACGAAGTTGAGCTCAAAATGGACATTTACCTTCCCAAAACTACCATGATTATGGGGGCAGTGGAAGCAATGTAGAAAACAATAAGACAAGAAGCTTACTCTTTGTTTTTGTACATTCAATAATATATTGGAAAATATTTTTTCTTCTCTTATTTTTAACCTCCGTTCTGGATCTGACGAGGAATTGAACCACAACATGTGAAACCACACATAGACACAAGTTCAAATGAGCAGTTACGTTTCCCAAAAGTGATTAACCATCACAAAAATTTTGTTGAAGCACTGGATATATTGAACTTTTTAATATAAGAATATTAGGGATATAAAATTATAAACAGTAGGTATTGATTTTATCTTTTAATCTTTTATGAGAATTCCAATATAAAATCTCTTACTATCTATTAGCATGAGGAGGAATAACACTAGATCACTAAAATCTTTGTTGAAGCAATGTAGAAATTTGATTGGCAATATTTTTCATCTTACTATCATGTCACTACCCTTTTTTTGTTACTTGTTACATAATGTTGTATGATGCAAGTACACGGATCTAGAATAGTGAGCCTACCTTAGGTGTTGCATGAAGGTCTTTCATTTTCCCTAAAATATATTTAATTAGGTTATTAGTATTTGATTAAGGCTTTAAATATTATCATTTATGCTTGTTTGATCTTATTGATGTAACATGTCCCAATTTAAAGGGCTATTTATGTATGTAAACATTGGTGAATGAATATATTTTAAAGTTTTATAAGAAATGAGTGAGTTCTCCTTCTCAAATCAAACGTTTAGCTTGGTCGTGTTGAGTGAATCCATGATTAGCAACGTCGATTGAATCCATTGCCCCTGGTTGAGTGATTCCCAAGCTATCCATCCTCATACCTCCCATTTGTCATGCATCAATTGGTATTAGAGCATCCTTCTTGGGATGACAATCCCTGTTGAAGATGACACTCCCTTTCACCGTCGTGCTCCGCATTATGAGTCGAGTAAATAGGGCATACGTGATGATGATTTCCATGGTAGGTTTCTTGATAATTTTGAGTGTGAGTGTTCTGATCTTCACAAGTTAAATCCCCCAGATAGTTTCTTGGATCTAGATATCCCACCTATATTTCATTTTTGTTTAGAAGAGGAGTGTGAAGTATGTTCACAATTGAAATCTTTTGAGAAAAACTTAGTTGCTCTTAAAGTGAAAGTTTAATTTGAGCTTTTGAAAAAAAAAGTTGAAAAAGAATTGATACAAGAGAGTGATACTTCAAAATATACTAACTTTATTGGAATTGATGCTTTTACTTCGAAAGACACCATGGACTTCATTGATCTTGTTAACTTAATGAACTTTGGCGTAAGGGAGTTTGGGAGCAATACAAATGGTATGCATAATCGTTCAAGATATGTCAAGTATTCAAAATATCTATTCATTTGAAGTGGAAAGATTCAATGTCAACAAAAAAAAAACCTTTGTATCCAACTTAAACCAATTTAAGCATTAATTCAAGAATTTTCAGATATTCAAAGTATCTCTTTGTTTGGAAAGGACGAATCCAGTTTCAAATTTATCATAGAGTCTTTGATTTTTGTGATTCAGACTCGAGGTCGAGTCTTTTCCAATCGGAGGAGAAGAGTGCAAGCACATAGATCTAGAATAGTGAGACTACCTTGGGTGTTGCATGAAGGCCTTTAATTTTCTCGGGAATATATTTAATTAGGTAATCGGTATTTAATTAAGATTTTAAATGTTATCATTTATGTTTGTTTGATCTTATTGATGTAGTATTTCCCTATTTAAATGGTTCCTTATGTATGTAAACATTGTTGAATGAGTATATTTTAAAGTTTTATAAGAAGTGAGTGAGTTATTGTAACGACCCGTCCCAGAATTCGGGATTAGATTACTAACTAATCACGATTAGCGGGGTTAATCGGTGATTAGTTGGGCGAATTCGGACGAACGGTGTAAAATGACCGTTTTGCCCTTGGTTGTGGGCAAAACGTTGACTTTTTATTCGGGTGGTCAAATGGACTTTGCCCGATGACCGTGACGTAGTTTGGGACGTCACGAGTTCATAGACAGGCGGCACGTTCGATTCCGACGTTCGTGGCGAAAGTTATGACGTTCGGAAGTCCGGGGGCATTATCGTAATTTGGACGAAATAAGGGAAAATGTTGACTTTTCGATCGGGGGGTCCGATGGCCGAGGGCCAAGGACTGTTAGGAAGGTCTTGATGCCCCGAGTACAACGACAGGCGGCACGCGTGAAACGGACATCGGATGACCAAGTTATAAGTCTAAGAAGTAGAGGGGCAATTTCGTAATTTTGTGCACAAGGGCAGATTGGTAATTTCGCGGGGGCCTGTTTGGAAACCGCGAAGTAGGGGCTGAACCACCGTGCGTGGGTGGTCTGTCCGGGAGATTATTTTACTGGTTAGTGGCCTTGGTGTGTGAGTGTGGGTGCTTGGAACTGATGTACGGTATTGGATTAGGATTCTTTATGCACGGGTTGGCATTTTGAGGTGAGAAAATCAGAATGGGCTAGGAACTGAGTGTGCACGGGTGAGGTTGGAGTTGGGGTGCTGTCGTGGACTAATTGTTTATGCAATTAGTGGGGAATCTGAGGCAGAAGGCAGAGCACGGTTAGGGCTGGTTGAGGTGAGGCGTGGGGAGCAAGCACTGCAAACCGTACTGAGGCTCCTGAAGGAAGAAAAACAGAGCATTGTCGGGTTGGTGGACTTATTGCCAGTTTGATCGACTTCTGGGAGGTATGAGACGGGCAAAGGACTGGTGAGAGTGAGAGAGATGAGTAGGAGAGTTGAGAGGATGGTTTGGGTGAGTGGGAGTTCTGAAAACCAGAAACAATGGTCGAGCTAATCCCAAAATTCCAATCCAAAATGTAGGCCAACCCAACAAGAATTAAGGCTCAATTCAGCCTTCTTGGACTCCATGTAGTCGAACCGGATCGACAAGTCAATGCTCCGAGGCCCCTGGAGCTCTGAACAGACAAGTGGGCGGCCGGGAAACCGAGCCTTGTGTTCGTGCAATTAGGGGTAAGAGTTTGTGAAATTGGAACCCAAGTTATCCATACCATGAGGCTACGATGCTATGCTATCAATTAATTGGAGAACTACTTGGTCATACGGTGAATTCAGACGAGAGTCTCGTTTGAGAAATTTAGTTTAAGTCGAGATAGTTAGAGGTAATGACGACTGCTTTGGATGTTACAGATCCCTAATTGGACAGGTTGTGAAGCTTATGGTGTGCTCAAATCGTTCAAATAATGTCGAATTGAAGGACTGCTAATCGGATCCTCACGCGGGTGGAACGACCCGTATGTCAGGGAGTCGGGTGAAGATGGTGACCGTTGGGTTACTGTAGCTGGCGCGTGACGGCGCGTGGGGCCGATTTTCAAGGTGAGTTCAACACGACTTTTATCCTATACAATGTAACGAACATTTTAACGTTGGTTTCGAACTTATCGGACACCGTTTCGATGTGGTTCCGAGGGTCCGAAGATTTCTATTACGTTTGTAATTAATGATTAATTCCCGAAAAATTATGGGAAATTAGTATGTTGTTATGTAAGCCCTTGGTGACACTAAAGTATGTTTTCGGACAGGATTTGGAATTTCTGGAAATATCGGAAATTACGGGCATGCGTACGGCGCAAAACCGAGCCTTAAGGATGGTGTGTGAGTGGACGTTGCTTTCAAAATTTAATGCATGCATAAATTATTTCCATGATTTTATGATTATGATTATAAGTTATGATTGATTTTGGTTTCCGTATTTATACATATTCGATTCCCGTATTTATACGTATTTTTACTATACATGTGAAATTACACGTATTTCGAGACTATGGTCACTCGTGTGCTTAATGATGGGTTAATAAAAGAAGTTATATGAAATGGGTGTAAAATGATTTAAGAAAGTTGTTTATGATTTGCGAGTGTGACTTACGATTTTGACACGTTTTTCGAGAAAGTTCCGGATTTGTACGTTTTACGAGATTTTGAGTTATTGTGATTTGATCACTGTTAGTGTTTGAATTGGGGAATTAAAAATGAGACTTGTGATTTTGAGGATTTTAAATGTGGGTTTTGAGTATGTTTTGCTTGGATTGTGATTTTGGTAATTATGATTGTGGTTTTGATGTTTTGATAATGAGATTTGAGAAATGAAGTGATTTCAAGGAATTAAAAAGAATTTTGAAAAAGGTGATTTCGGGCTTGATGCTCGGGGCATAAAAGAAATGTTAACGAACGAGGTTTCGGTTTCCGGAAATTTAAAGTGGATTCTTGGTTTGGGTTCGGGATGATGCTTCCGGATGCCGGCTTACGGAATCATTATTGCGAATTCGAATTCGGAAATGAAAAAGGATTTAATAAAGTGATTCGCTATGATTGTGCATGCCCCGTGTCTCATGATGATTTGAACATGTTTGTAAAGTATGATTTGGGGAAAATGAATGTGGAAATTCGGACCATGGGTCATGTTGTGAAAAATGTGATTTTGGGATGGATCCCACGTTGTCGTGATTGATAAACTGTTTTGGGTTTAAAGACCCGTTGGAAACTGCTTTGGGTTGAAGACCCGTTGTTGTGTTTGAAAACTGTTTTGGGTTTAAAAACCCGGTGCTATTGCTGGAGCACATTTTGAGTTTAAAGACTCGGTTAATTGATGACGGGGGAAGGCCCTTAATGAGTTTAAAGACTCGTGAGTTTAAAGACTCGGTTACTGTGATACCCCCGAGGCCTATTGATTATGTTCTGAGTTTAAAGACTCGTTGATATCCCGGGAAGCCCTGTTTATGAGCATGGTTTTGAGTTTAAAGACTCGGGCGCACTTGTTATCCAGCAAAATGGTTGACTTGTGATTTATTGATGATTTCTGATGTTTCGGTTGAGTTGGGCAGTGGCCCGGTATATGGTTGTTGGTTTTGGATCATGTTCTGCATTTGGTTTTGATTCGTGGTTTTGGGCTGAGGCCCGGTGTTTATGATTGCGGGCTAAGACCCGATGGTTGAGAAAGGAAAATTATTTTGAGGTTCATACGAGTTCTACCTTATGTTGAAATTTGATACACAGTTTTTATTATGTGGAAAATCTTAACCGATGGCGAAATGTTTTTGGTATGCATGCATTGGTTTTTACGCGGAGGGTAAAAACGTTTGTTGTAACCGTTTTGCTAAACTGATTTATTTTTGTCCACTCACACCTTTTGGTTTTATTTACCCTTCAGGTCGTGGCGCGTTGTTCGAGGCTGTACGAGGGGCGGAGGCATGAGTAAGCACATGTGGCTATCCCTGGTCTGGCACGTACTGAGGGTAAACTTGGGTATTTCAGTCGACTTGCCAGACGGGAGCAGGACCAGACACGGTTTTCGATGCCCTTCCAGGGGCGGTCCTGTCAGTTATCCTTGTCAAATCAAGTGTTTGGCTTGGTCGTGTTGAGTGAGTCCACAATTAGCAACGTCAGTTGAATCCGTTGCCCTTGGTTGAGTGATTCCCAAGTTATCCATCCTCATATTACTTGATATTGGAAAACCATTAGGGTTTTCCAGCTATGCTTCTTGCTATGGGTGACAATTTTTGACACGACTTGATACCCGCATGAGATTTATTCGGGTAAATCCGCACAATTAAAATTTCGGGTCATTTTTGGATCAACCCATTATGACACGTTTAATAAACGGGTGGGTTTCGGGTCAACTTGTTAACCCGTATAATGACCTATTAATCCATTTAATAAATGGGTAGATTTCGGGTTAACCTATTAACCCGTATATTGACTTATATATTGACCCATTTAATAAATGTGTTATTACTAACTCATATATTTACCCATTTACCTACCTAAATACATATTAAATCTTACAATTTAAATAAGTTAAACATATTAAATAGGTCATAGGTTAATTAGATTTCAAGTACGACTTGTTTATTAAATGGGTTATACGGGTTATATGGATTACCTGGGTCATTAACGGGTCAGATTCGGATTGGACATCCTTGATATGATTATTAAATGGGTCGGGTTCAAATTGAACATATTTGGGTAAAACAAAATTAATGACATGATACGAATCTGACACGATACGGCCCATTGCTAACCCTACTTCTTGCACCCATTGCTAACCCTACGGATCTAACACGACCCATTGCTAACCCTATAATCTCTTACAAAGATTGGGCTTGAATCTCGATGCTCGTAAGTAGTTTGGAATTTCCAATTCTTCAGATTTGTAATCGGGCCTCAAGTATTCTTGTAGCTAACCACACCATAACCCACTCTTGAAATCCCGATATTTTATATCTTGGGCATACTTGAGAGTATTGGTGTTGAGCATGAAAGGCCTCCTTTTTTGAGAATTGGGCCTTATGATACTTGTCTCGTGTATTCTCGTAGCTAACCATACCACAACTCACTCAAGAAACCCTGATATTTTGTGTGTCTTGGGCATACTTGAGAGTATTGGGTCTTAAGCATGAAAGGCCTCCTTTTTTGACAAGTGGGCCTTGATATCCATTGAAATGGATGACATGTACGTGATTAATCTAATACATCATCGTATAAAAAAAATGAGCTGAGTTCCATATTATTCTTTTCTTCTCGTACGCTCTTCTATTTATTCTAAGTGCCAGATTGAGTGAATCAAATCAAAATTAATGGGTATAAATAATTAGAGAAATCTAAAATGAAAAAAGTGGAGTGAATAAATGGTTCGGACTTTTTTGTTTGGCAATGAAATTTGATACCTGTAAAAAATATTGCCAATCATGCAACACCAATAAAAAATATTGCCAATCAAATCTAAAATGCCGATTTACTTCCGCCTCCATTTCTCTCTCATTTTGCTCTTTTATTCATTTGATCTCGTCTCTCTTAATTATTAATTTTCCGGTGGACTAGAGTAGTAATCATGGATGATTTGTGCAGATCTATTGGATCTATCATATTAGTGTGTGGCAATGACTTCATTCAACCTGAAAATCCAGGTGTAGCCGCGACTCTGATGATTAATATTGATGATATGAGATCTTCGAGTAAGGGCTTTCGGGGTAGTTTTTGTTTTTTGTTATATCCCGTAACTTCGATAATGCCTATTTTTTTTATATTGAATTAATATGCGTGTGATATACTGATACTTATAGATCGATTTGGCGTATGCTAAACTTGAACACTATAAATATCATTTCTATCTTCATTGTTTAACTTATCGAACTAAACTTTTATATTTGTATTGTGTTATCCCTTTTAACCATTCAACATCTTATTAAAATAATAATCCTCACATTCCTACTAACCTTTCATATTCACTCGTTTGTTATGAAAGGGACTTCAATAGAAACTCCACCAGAAGAGTTGAACCTGCAACAGTTCGGGCTTACGAGTTACGAGTCATGACTTGAATTGGTGTTGGATGAATTTAGCCCGCTCACCAAATTGAAATGTTCACCAAGGTGTTCGACCAAACAATAATAATCATAGAAGAAAAGTACTTGAGCTTGATGACCATAAGTCAAGAATGACCCAAGCTTATTCCATCAACTTATTTGCCCTTAAAATCAATACAGCAAGTCAGCAACTGGGGGCAAGACTTTGTCATGTATTATTATTAACCTTTCTCATTTTTTCATTTGGACGACTTTGGTATGGGATTTTACTTTTAGAATGTTCAATGACGAAGCATCAAATATGAGAAATATTTCGGCCATTCAGGGGAGTTAGAATACGGTCATATGCGGGAGTTAGAATACGGTCATATGCTATTCAGTTTTGTCATTTTTTTTTTCTTTTCATTATGAAGATTTTGAAAATATCCTTATAATGTTTCCAAGAAAAAAAAAATCCCATTTCTAAGCCAAAAAAAAAAACTATAAATTAAAAATTGATTAAAATTAATCTTGATCATGAAACAATAAAAGAAGTTGAGATTCTACTTCAAGACCAATTCTTCCGAAGGAGGATAAGATAACGCCCAAAAAACAATTAGCAATAGATGGAGAGGCTCAACTTCTTATAATGACAACTTATATTGATGACATGGAGCACATGTGGAAGTTAAGCGTTACATGTGGAATGACTCGGTGTGATATATCATAAAGAAAACTGAGATTTCACCCCAAAACTAATTGTGAATAAAGAAAAAGACTCTACTCCTTATTAGCCTTTATAAGGCCGTGCAACTTTTTAATGTGAGACTTTGTACATTTACATTCTCATATGTCCTCTCACACGTGAGAAATTTTTAAACCTAACACATGAAAAATTCATATTAGGTGACATGGAACACGTGAGATCTTGTAAGTAACTTTACTCTGATATCATAAAAAAAGTTAATATTCCACTTCATAATCAATTAACAATATAAGAAATACCCAACTTCTTATAATGGTAAAATTGTGCAACTTTCCTACATAAGGCTTTTGTTCCTCCACATTTTGACATCTTCCTCACTAAAGATTTGAAGCTCAAGGTTTGGTAGTTAAAATGGTTGCTTGGAGGAAATGGCGGGCATCCGGGCAAGCCCAAAGACACAAGGCTAAGCTAACCTTGCTCATAAAGCAGTATTGGACTGCAGCGCAAGATTGGATGTTTGCCAACATCTTTTTTTTTTTTTTTCTTTCGACAGAAATTATAATATAATTATTAAGAATCAGTCTTATTATTTATGAGAATTAAATTTAAAATTTCTGTAATATATAAATAAAAATATCATTAAGTAATAATATTACCCGAATAATATTGTAATATTTTTATTAACTAAAATTTAACTCCCCAAATGTTAAAAATTTACAATAATTAGAATTTTTGAAAATTTATGGAAAAATAAAAAAATAAAAAATTTTCAACTATACCGTCCCGGAGTAAGAGGTATCGTGGGAGATGACGGAAGCATATTCTTGTAGTTATGATACTATACTTCGTGTCACATTACCAACGATGCAGTACCCATGACCCTCATTCGATCAAGCACGTCTATAACTATTTACGTAAGTTTCCATCGAGAAAACTAAACATCGATCCGGCGGTCCAAATGAAGCTAGTGTAGGACCCATGATCAAGACTGTTTTAGGAACCAATCACGGTGAGCTGTGAGCAACGAAAGGACCTTCTCTTGGAGTTTGAACTTTGTGGGTGGGGCTGTAAATGGCTGTTAGGCTCAATCATACTAAGTTGCCACGTATGCACCAAAATACGTAGATGGATAGACCCAAAAGAAAACAATTCTGATTAGTTTAAAAAATTACACAAAACTAATTAATAATTTCACATTTAATATAAATACAAAAAGCCCAAAGCAAAGTCACCACTGTATCCGTGTTATCATCGCCAACCAAACCAAAGCAAGGATTCGTGGACTTTCTGATCAAAAAGCTCTCTTTTTGTCTGGGTTCGTCTTCGAGCTTCACCAGGTTTCCTTGTCCCTTTAATTTTTGCTCTGTATTGTCGATATTAATCTGTTGCTGAAATTTGATAAACCCAGTCAGCCTTTAATGAGAGAATCAGAGAAACGATTTCTGACTCTCTTCCTGTTAATTCTTTCATGGAAATTCATTTTTTTAGAAAGCTATGTTGATTCAATTAATATTTTGTGCGTGTTTTTCTTTTTCTTAAAATTTTATATTTTTGAGCTTCGAATTTGTATCATCTCTGTAATCATGGGTTTTGATTATGAAGGGGGAAAGTAAAGAGATGAATAATATGTTGTTTACTTTTGACTTGTGTGACTGAATTTATTTGATTATTTTTTTTTTTTTTTACTTTTTAATTATGGTGGATGCTAATTTCAGGTGAAAATGGCGAAGAGTTACTTCAAGCAAGAACATGATCTCGGTATATGCCAATATTTTAATTTTGACGATATATTTTTTGTTTTTGCTTTGTCCAAAAAGAATGTAAGGAAATGAGTTTAAGAATATATGTAGTTTATATTGTTATCAGAGAAGAGGCGGGCAGAGGCTGCTAGGATCAGAGAGAAATACCCAGATAGAATTCCAGTAAGAATTTGTCCGAGCTCAATTATCTATTGTCAATTACTGTCCAAGCTGCAAACTTGTTCGCACAGAAATTTCGTTATGTAGTAAACGAATTGGATGGTTCTGTAATCTTTACTAGTCCATAATTGGGCTCTAAGTGTTTGCTACTAAAAATGTGTATTGTGTTTGTGTAATGAGAATCAACTACAAAGATGGAGTTGATTTAATGTCCTAATGGTTTCCTCTAGAATATCGAGGACGTGAATTGGTTGTCTAAAATCCTTTCCTTTATAATTTCAAGGTGATTGTGGAGAAGGCAGAAAGAAGTGACATCCCAAACATTGATAAGAAAAAGTAAGCTTAACTTCATCACTGTTCAATGCTGATAGTGCTGGATTCTTTTCTTGTGTTACCTGGTTTACTTTTGGTGGCTTTTTGATTCAGTTTTTCTTAGATTATTCCATTTCTGGTTACTTTCAAGTTTCGAACAAAGCATTGAACTTTGAAGTATGTACCTTCTCATTGCTATCTAATTCTTCCAATGGCTGAAATAGGGTGTTCTTGATCGCTGTCCTTCGGAAAATGATTTTATTTTGGTTATTTGCCTTTATGATTATATGACAATATCCTTTTCTCAACACGGTTTCTTTAACTATGACCCTAATCTGAAATTACAGGTATCTTGTTCCTGCTGATCTAACTGTAGGACAGTTTGTTTATGTCATCCGCAAAAGGATTAAATTAAGCGCAGAAAAGGCAATCTTCATATTTGTGGACAATGTTCTCCCGCCAACAGGTAAGTCCTTCAGCTTCTCTCTGCTTGGTCTTTTGATTGACCATCACCCATGTATAACTTATCTTATGCATATGCAGGCGCAATTATGTCTGCCATATACGAAGATAAGAAGGATGAGGATGGGTTTCTCTACGTCTCTTACAGCGGTGAGAATACATTTGGGTCTCAGATCCCGGTGTAGCCCTTGATTATTTGGACATCACTTTCTTCTAGTTCCCGCATATTTAATTTCATCTGTCTTCTTGGTTGCCTTATGCTGATGCTTCTGTTATTATGCCTACTTCATAAACACCTTCGTGGTGATAATGTGTATAGTAACTTATTGTATATAATAATCTCTAAGTTCTGGTTTAACATTAAAATTTCTTGCTTATTTGGTATTCCTGATCATTCAATGAATATCTCTGTTCAGTTCCAGCTGGTCATGGTTATGTTTGTAGAGCACATGCTTCATTAACTATAAGTAAGCTAGCCTTCTTCATGATGCATCTTTGAGTCATAAGGCATTGCTGCCTGGAGTAGCAATCTCTGCTTCTTTCTGGGTGCCTTCACTGGCACTCAATTCTCTATTTTTCTTTTTAAATTTTAATGTTTTGATACCATATTTGGGGAGGGAGATTATATTATATACATTGAGTATTAATGTTGGCCGACGAAAATAATACGAGATACCTTAAAATTCAAACTTATTACAGGGTTGTAAAATATGATTAAAACTTTGGCACGCATCTGTACTACTACCACGCTCCGTTAAGTACAGTACATATCTCTGTAGATTTGTAACTTCTAGATGTGAATTTGTTCATTTCTATTTTCTACGCCCAATTTAATCTGACCTTGGAAGGTTTTTCTTCTTTATGGATTTGAAACTTGGTAGATATGAATCCGTCATTAAACTTGACCTTTTAGTTCTGCTGGTCCCAGAAAGTTTCCAGTTAATCTAGTAACTTCTAGTTGAATAATATATAAAATAAATAAATAAATAATGTAAAAACGTGTAAGTTTAATGTTAATTTAAATTCTTTAAAAATTTAAATAGTAATTTCTTTTTAAGTCAATAAACGCAAAAAGTGAAAAAGGCCAATTTGAGATCCGTTCTACGAGTGGAAATGGACTTGCAACTTAAAATCTCTGATTTTGTTTTTTTAATTGTCAATACAATAGTAAATAAGGCTGGATTCTCCAGGAGTATTTAACACGTAAGAATAAGACAATTAGATAAAGATTTTATTCACTGTGCTCTTTTAATCGAACATTAAATATCATTTTACTCCTTAAAATAGATTTAGCTCAAATATTCTGCTATAATTGTACATTTAGTTGTAATGTTGTTCCAATTCGCTAATCAAGTTAGTGATAGTGTCAATATTGACACATGTCGATTAGTTATTTAATTATTTATCAAAAAAATTTAAAATTAACGCAAAAAAGAAGGAAAAAGATGATCAATAGTAAATCTGAGTTATCATCTTCTTCCTTCATCATCCCCTGCATAGAGTGAACCCTCACATCCCCTGAAATCCAAATCTCACACCGCCATGTCGACCCTCATGATATATGATCGATATCAATGACATACAGCTTCAAAAGCGCTGGGAAAAACAATATTCCAGTGATGAAGTTTTGGTAATTTGCAGTGATGAAGTTTACGCTGTTGTTTACGAACGAGATGAAGTTTTAGGCACTTTGAGTCTTCCCAACCAAATGAAGTTTTTGGCACTGATCCATCACACTCGCTAAATCCTTCTTTACTTTCTGCAGAACTTCCTCTTTGATGTGTTTACTGATTCTATGTAGAATTTAAAGCAACAACATTTTGTTGCAAGATTTATGTAATTATGCACTTTTTATGTAATTAGTTAAAGTAGGTTTCTTTCTCCTAAAAGTTAGGTCTCCTTACCCTAGAAGGATTTTATGTGGTTACTTGTAATTAGGACTATAACTTTATATAAAGCCTTTTAGTGAGAAGAATAATACAAGTTGAATTATTCCCAATACTATGAATTTCAAGTTGGTACCAGAGCTGTACCCTTGAATTGTTTGAAACCCTGAAACCCTAAAACCTCACTGTACCACTGAACCCGCTTGAAACCCTAAAACACTAAATACATGTGGCTAGTCACAGCAATGACATAAATCCCTCCACCTCCAAAAGATGACGCTAGAGTTTCTGGTACCAAACCCGTCACTCCAAGTTTCATTAAATCTGATGGATCTGCATTCAATCCGGGGATTATCCTCACTGAATCCAACTCTGATGCATGGTCTCAACTAGTAGAGATGCTCATCGCTGAAAAAGGAAAATTGAAGTTCATTCGTGGGAAAGATAAACCACCCACAGAAGATGATGATAATTTTGAACATTAGTATGCTGACAACCAGAAGGTAAAACGATGGTTATTGATGTCTATGAATCCAGACATCATGAAGCGCTATCTTCGCCTACCTACCACAAGGGATGTGTGGAGTGCCCTCACTAAGGCCTTTTATGATGGAACAGATGAATTGCAGGTTAATGTCTTAGTCTCCCGAGTACGTTGACAAGCGGCACGCCAAAATCGAAGATAAGATGAATTGATTACGGGTCTAGAAGGATATGAGAAATTTGTAATTGTGCTTCCTTGCTTCCCGTGTTGTGTTGGTGTGTGCATCGCCAAGTGTGGGGGTGGGTGGTGTGTATGTGTTTATATGTTTGTTTGAGTTTTGGGTGAAATTTTAGTGTGTGAAAAATTCCCCAAACTGAGAGCTTAATAGCAGGAGAGGATCATGATAGGTGAGTGAAAAAGGAAAGACGAGGAGGAAATTAAAGAGAGCAACCTAAGAGAACTGGTGAAGGCAAACAGAAAGGACAAATTCTAGAATTTAGAATATTGAATATTGAACCCGTGAGCTTAAATCGGGTTTTCTCGAATTGGACCTTAATTGCTCAATTTGAGATTATAAACCTCTTTATGGGAGTATTCCAAACAGGTCGATCGAGAAATTGAAGATGATTACTTTAGGAAGAACGTTGGATAGTGTTCCAATTGGAATTTTGAAGGTTGAACAATTTCGAGGAATCAAGGTGAGTTTGATCCGTAAATTGAGTTTGAAAACATGTTCCTAAGTTTATTCCGAGTATATTGGTATAATCAATTGTGAAAAATAGGTTAGAATTGAAGGTTTTGAAACCAGGTCAAACCTGCGGGTCGTATGACCTAGATTGCAGAGAAAACGAGTGAGGAAGAAAACTATAGCTGGTTACTGTAGCTGGCGTTAGGCTCATGTGCACCCTCTTTTGGTAGAGCGTGAGGGCGCGTGCCAGCAGATTTGGGGGTACAGTCAACATAGTTTTCATCATTTTGATGTTAAGAACGTTTTGACATAAGTTTCGAGTCGATTAGATACTGTTTTGGGGTAGTTTTGGTTATCCGAAGGTTTAGTGTTCGTTTAAATCCGTTTAAAAATTACAAAAAATTGTGGGATTAAAATATAAGTTATTTGGGATGGTTAATGACCATTGGATGTGAATAATGATACGTTTTGAGATTTTTGGGAATTACAAAAATGCGTGCTGACAGGACCCATCCCAATCCCCCCGGGATTAACGAGGGATGACCCTGCTCCCGTCTGACACGGAGTGTCAGACAAGGGATATTTCCGACCTTTGCCCTCCCGGGCTATCAGAGTACGCTAGGATCCGGAGGAGGCATGTGATATCTCGGTCTCTACTACAGTCCACATCCGATGTCAACCTGAAGGGCAGTCAAAACATTAAAAGCTGTGAGTGGACAAAACAAAAGTTTATAAAAACATTTCCATAAATACATTTGTAGCCTTCACTAAAAAGCATGCATGCATTCGAAAACCATTTAACCAAATGGACCACATGTGGGAACTAAGCCCAAATCAGAAATAAACCAAGGTCGAAAGGACCACATTGAAATCGACCATACGGGCCACTGGCCAAATCCATAAGAAACCAATAAGGGACTCAGCCCATAACCATAAACATACACGAGCCACTGCTCAATCATGTGCACACCTGTGCATACCACATATCAAAGAATCATAAAGATTCAACCATACGGGCCACTGCCCAAAACCTGTGTAACCACACATCACATCTCATATATCATATCATATATCATATATACATATAAGTCACACAACCAATCCTGTCACGGTATCCAAAGCTACGCGCGTGCTACCCGGGTCTCAATCCGAGTCTTCTCAAAGTCAAGGTCAATGTCCGTAGACCACTGATCCTACTCGAGGTAATAGTAACCATAGCCTTCCTGAGAGTAAGGAACCCAACTGGGGGGTGACTCCACTCAGTCGGTGCTCTGTGACTACTCCGGGGTCTACCCAGGCCAACGACCCTCCCCGGAGGAGATAATATAAGTTAAGGAAGGTATATGCACATATATATACATAATACAAATATCCATGCCTGGTTCCCCTGAACTATCATGATCCATAATATCCATTCCATTCATATATATATATATATATATATATATATATATATATATATATATATATATATATATACCATATCCTCCATGTCCGGTTCCCATAAACCGTCATGTACCATAATAACATAACATGGGTTCATGCCGGTCCCCATAATCCGTCATGAACCACGATACCATAACAAGGGTTCATGCTGGTTCCCATAAATCGTCATGAACCGGGAAATCCATTTAAGGTTCCCTGACCTGAAATCAAAACCGTAAAGTAAATCGTGCCCGAACATAGGACATCAGCTGGGCACCGTGCCCGATATCTGAGGTCATATGTCCAAGACAAAACCAAATGGGTCTCATACCCGAGTTTATCCTTTTGGAAATCCAAATCCAAATCATTAAAATCAATAAGGAAATACAGACCCGTATAAGCACCGTATAAGGCTGAAACCTCGAAATACGTGCTTATACGTAACCACAACCAAATGCACCCATGGCATTACCAAACATGTAATAAACATTTATGCATGAACAAATTTAGAAAATGTGGAACCCAGAATCATCCGAAAATTATGGAGCCACCACGTGTCCCGTAATTCCCAAAAATAACACTGATCATTCGAAAAATACCCGCACATCAAATAATCTATTTACCAATTAAATACGTTATTTGGCCGGGTTAAAACCTCCGTAATATTGATATTCTCTCCAAGAGATAATTATCGTTATTCTTAATAACGATAAATTAATATTAATATTAAAATACACTAAATATCATTACTATCATGATAAGCCATCATTATGATTATCAAAATAATATATTATTCATTTAATAATAATATATTATTTATTAATTAAATATTCAAACCGACCAATCAAAACTCTCCAAGGCTCCCAAGATTTTTCTATAAATAGCAAGGCACATTTCACTTCCAAGGTACGTTGATTCTTCGTTTCTAAGTATATCCTTTTCCTCTCTCAAAGCTAACTTAAGCATCGGAGTGTTCTTGGTCGAACAACCCCCCGGGTAAATCGATCGAAGCAACGATAGCTAATTGTTTGCTGTCTGCAGGAATTGTGAGGACTTTTCGCGACGAGTTCAATCTTTGATTCAACAATTGGTGCTTTCATTGAGAGCTATTGAGTTATACTCAGAAGAAGCTCTCTCATTTGTTCATCGTTCATCTTTCTTCGTTCGTCGTTCATCGACATTGTTCGAAGATTTTGAACGTTGTTCATCACTCATCAGGAATTTGTTCATCGTTCATCTCCCTTCGTTCGTCGTTCATCGACATTGTTCAAATCAGCATGGCTAAGGTTCGTCGATCCGTTCAGTCAGCCAGCCAGAGAAGGTGTTTCTGCCTCAACAGCTCAGACGAGGAATGAGACTCACATTGAGACTCCGGAGAAGCGCCCTGCTCAACCCAGGCGTGTGACCATAGAAGCGCACATTGAGACACTCGGAGGGAGACCAACCTTCAGCTTCGGAACCTTCCCCTCTTCGGCCAGCCAAATACCCCCGCCAGGGGAAGGAACTTCGGCTCTACAACGGGCAGGCGGGATATTGATGGGAAGTACATCACGACATGAGCAGCCTGCAGCAAACATGGTCCTAAGGGACTTCCTGGATGGGAATCATGACATCTCAGGGAGAGGTCACCCCCAACCCCCCCAGGACATCTTGGCGCAACAAGTTGAAAGGTTGAGCAACCAAGTTCAACTTCAATCGGAGCTCTTGCAGCAAATCCTCGCAGGGAGACCAATTCAGGAGCAGCACAGACAGGAGAATACCCAAAGACGCCCTGGGAAAGAACAAGTCCGCTGCCAAACAATGTCACGAGATACTTCGCTTAGCGACTTTGGAGCGGAAAGTCACGCTCGTCAAGCGAAAAGCCCACAACGCCTAAAGCCGTTAGTACGTGAACGGCTAGGAGGAAGGGTTGGGGCAACCTCACGAGCAGAGCTCTCACAGCACTCACATGGGAGTAGGGGGCAACCGCAGGCTCTATACCAAAACCCAAAACAGATCAAGGCAATACTCGAGATGAAATCCCCATCAAGTCTGAAGGAGATTCAAAGTCTCACTGGACGGGCAGTAGCGTTGAATAGGTTCCTGTCCAAATCAACTGACCGGTGTCGACCCTTCTTCCAGGCAGTAAAGAAGGCATCCAGGGATAAGTGGGATGAAGGTTGTGAGAAAGCATTTCAAGATCTCAAGGCCTACTTAACATCCCCACCATTGCTATCAAAACCCAAGGATAACGAGGACCTGTTCCTCTATCTGGGGGTTTCGGACGTTGCCGTAAGCTCTGCACTTATCCGAGAAGAAAATGGGATTCAGCTTCCTGTATTTTACACATCCAAAGCCCTCCTTGATGCTGAGACACGATACCCGAAATTTGAAAGGCTGATTCTAGCATTACTAGTTACCACAAAAAAGCTGAGGCCATACTTTCAAGCTCATCGAGTGATCGTCATGACCGAATATCCACTCCGTTCGTTACTCCATGCACCTGATGCATCGACACGGGTAATGAAATGGGCCATCGAGTTGAGTCAGCATGATTTGCTCTATCGTCCACGGACAGCTGTCAAAGGCCAGACCTTAGCAGATTTTGTTGTGGAGTTCACACCGGCATCACTGGAAGGAGGTAATAAGCTTGGCAAAACCCCCCGGGCCGCCGACACTTCTCTACCACGGGATCAAGAGGCCAGTTCTTCTTCCCTACAACCCTCAATTTCCAATCTTCTATGGAAACTCTTTGTTGACGGCTCCTCAAACCAAAGGGGGGCAGGAGCAGGGATTGTCCTTATCACTCCAGATGGCTCAATGATGGAACAGGCGGTACAGTTCGGATTCAAAGCCTCTAACAATGAAGCGGAGTATGAGGCTTTGATTTGCGGGCTCACGCTTGCCAAGGAGTTGGGAATCAAACGCCTCGCTATTCATTCGGACTCGCAATTGATTACTAACCAATCAACCGGAGAATATGCTGCGCGTGATGCAAGAATGCTCAAGTATAATAACAAGGTCCAGGAAATGCTTACCCTTTTCCCAATTTTTACTTTTCATCAACTTCCACGAGCGGAAAATACGCAAGCAGATGCGCTGGCCAATCTAGCATCATCACTTGACTTTCGTTTCAAGCGCTCGATCCCGATCGAATATCTCGAACGGAGAAGTATTGACATGAGGGAGATCGAAGTGAGACAAATTGGTTCATCTCCAAGCTGGCAAGATCCTTTCCTCAACTATCTGGAACATGGAATATTGCCTGATGAACGATTAGAGGCCCGCAAAATCCAGATGAAAGCTGTGCGATACTATGTCGACAGGGGGCAACTCTTTCGAAAAAGCTTTACAGGACCAAACTTGTTATGCATGAGGCACCCAGAAACATTGAAGGTCTTGGCAGAAGTTCATGAAGGGTATTGTGGAAATCATTCCGGTGGAAGATCGCTCGCTCAAAAGACGCTCAGTGCAGGGTTTTACTGGCCTACTCTACGCCAGGAAGCTCTGCAATATGCCCAGAAATGCGACAAATGCCAAAGGTTCAAGCCTAACCAATTGGCACCACTGGAAGAGTTGCATGCACAGTTAAGCCCTTGGCCATTCATGCAATGGGGACTTGACATCGTTGGACCACTCCCAAGTACCCCAATCCCAAGCAAGAGGTATTTGATTGTCGCCACTGACTACTTCACTAAGTGGGTGGAGGCAAAAGCTTTGGCTACCATAACCCAAGCTGATGTCCAAAAATTCATCTGGAGCCAGATTATCTGCCGATTTGGGCTCCCCAAGGTCATTCTGACTGACAATGGGACTCAGTTCACTGGCGCCATAATCAACGAGTTCTTTGAGCTTTGGAGGATCAAGCATTTCACTTCAACTGCATATTACCCCCAGGGTAATGGCCAAGCTGAAGCTTCCAACAAAACGATCCTTAACTGTATCAAGAAGCGGCTCGACGATAAAAAAGGCTTGTGGGAGGAGGAGTTGGATGGCACGCTCTGGGCATACCGTACCACTCCGCGTCGAGCAACATGAGAGTCTCCATTCACCCTTGCATACGGTACTGACGCAGTCATTCCTCCACACGTTGTTGTCCCGGCACCCTTCACCGAGCTCGACGATCCAGTAGTCAACTCCATCGCTCTGAGAACTTCACTTGATCTCAGCGAGGAATTAAGAGAGCAAGTAGTGAAGCGTATCTCCAGCTACCAGCAGCAAGTGAGAAGCTCCTATAACAAGAAGGCTCGACTCCGGCACTTTCTCCCAGGAGACCTTGTTCTCAAGAAAAATTTTGCGGCACCCAATCGTCCAGGGTCTCAAAAACTCAAGTCCCCTTGGGAAGGACCTTACCGAATCTACCAAGTAGGCGGAAAAGGAAGCTATACCTTGGAGACCATGGACGGGAAGTTAGTGAGTGGTTCCATGAACGCTCATCACCTCCGAAAATATTATGTGTAATGCAAACTAGAGCTCAATAATAAAGCTAGTCGTTGTTTGATGCCAAATAAAAGACTTTATTCCCCCGGGAAGAACTCAAGCCTTCCTCCGGGAAGCATCCAAAGCCTTCCTTCAGGAAGCACCTCAAGCCTTCCTCCGGGAAGTATCCGAAGCCTTCCTTCAGGAAGCACCTCAAGCCTTCCTCAGGAAGCACCTCAAGCCTTCCTACGGGAAGCATCCAAAGCCTTCCTTCAGGAAACACCTCAAGCCTTCCTCCTAGGAAGCATCCTAAGCCTTCCTCTTGGAAGCTCCCTAAGTCTTCTTCATCGAAGCACTTCAAGCCTTCTCTTAAAGAAGCACAAGCCCTTCCCTGAAGGCATCATTCCAAAGACTTAATCATCTAAAAGCGTCACAAGTCATTTAGAACCCACTGTTATACACACATGGTTTTGGTTGAGGCATATTAACAAGCTCACACCAATGCATTAACAGGCATTTACAAATATTCACTTCGACACATAACATGTAAGAAAGTTAACACTTGCGTTTCAACAACTTAACTTAAATTCTTCTTATTTATTCATTTGGTAAGTGTTTGGCAAATCACATGACGATTGCTCACACCAGTTGTACAATACATAAAAAAAAAAAATGCACACAAGAACAAGCCGACATGTAACTATGGAGGCAAATCTTCAAATCCCATCGTGTTTCTAAACTCTTCCCACTCTTCTGCTGAAAGTAAGGAAGTGTCATGAAACAATGAATCGGCAGTCTCAGGGACAACTTCATTCCTGGTCCCAGCCTCGGGCTCTGGGAAAGATACCGGAACAGGCTCCAGCTCTTGCTCCAACTCTGGTTCCCGCTCTTTGGTGGTGACCCCGCTACAACTCGCCATATCCAACTTTTGTGCCTCAACAGGTCTTTGGCACAAAGTTGTGGGGGCATGCGGCGATTGTAAATAATCATGTCCTGGGAGCATTGCCGCTTTTAGACTCTGGATCTCCACCTCCAAAAGTCTGCTTGTTTCTTCTGAGTCTTGCAACTTTCTACGCAGCAAAGAGAGCTCGTCTCGAGCAGAGTCTAGCTCCTTTTCTATCCGAATCCTCTCCGCACGGCTCACCTCCAGCTCGCCCACTTTGACTTCCAAAGAGTGGATCCTTCCGACCAAAACTTCGTTATTCCGACTAGAGTGGTCTCGGGCTTCTCGAAGACGTTTGCATTCGCTCTTCATTCGCTCATTTTCACCCTCCAAACCAACATTCCCACGAAGCATGTCAACCAACTTATGGGCCCCAGCTTTCGCAATCCTAAGGTCTCGGACTACCTTGTCGAAAGCCCCTCGCGAAACAGTTTTCTGACTGTCCTCTGTTGGGATGGGGGCACCTATCACATCAGCAATCTTGGACGGTGCACGTGTCTCCCCCACTATCCGATCTAGGCATTCATCTCTCGACGCTTGATGAACCGGGTAGTGGGAGGTGGGGATCACTTTCAGCTTCTTAAGTTGCTTGGGTACCCCCTCGCAAGGACCTTCTGAAGCTTTACGCTTGCTAGATGACTCCGCAGGAATAGAACGGTCAGGCTTGAAATGAAGCTGCTCAGCATGCCTTTTCTCCAAGGAAACAATGGATCCTTGCTTGTCATTCCTCTTCTGGATAACGGGTTTCTTCAACCGCAATGGAGCACTCAACCACTCTTTGATTAGGATATCCGAGGGCCTCCCACCATTCAAATCTCTAAGTGGAGAAAGTAGCCAACTCATGTCTTGGAACTCTGGGGGAATCTTCAAAGCCATATCAATCTTCTTAAGATCAGGATGACTTTCAAATCCGCTATACAACTCATCAAACGAACGGAAATGTGAGGCGATCCTCAGGTCTGAGGAGGCGTGTTTGTCCCATGCACCACCGACTTCAATACAGTTGACCCTGTACGCACTGTCATTGAACTCCGCCCTCAAAAATAGCTCCACCTTGGGAACGACTCGAGAAAGCCGACCGCCGGTAACTCCGTTGTGTGACACGGAATAGCAATGCCAGAATTCATCTTCCGAGAGTCCCAGTCTAAAGAACTTGTTCAACTTCTCAAAGCACATGATGTGTCGATAAGCATCGACATCCAGTTGAGCAGGACTGCATCCCATCCGGCCAATAATCTTAGAAAAGAACTTCGAGAACGGGAACTTGAAACCCCACCCAATGGTCAAAGGATGGAATTTAGTCCACCGACCGCCGACAGGGTTCTTTCCCCTTCCATGCTTAAGAGCCTTCATGGAAGAGCATCTGTCTCCAAGCTCCACAAAGACATCCTCGGGAAAAGCAATTTGATTACGAGCTTTCCACTCCTTAAAGTCTTCAGGCTTCTCAAACTCCATATCTTTCCCTCGGAATGGACTAAGGCTACGAGAACCGCCACGCTCCCACAAAACAGGCTTGCTGGGTCTCTCAGCACCTTGACGCATGGCGAACATATTTGTGGTACTAGCAAACGTCACAACAGATGTGACCCAGCCTACCAATGCTCACTAGTCACGTTTACAAGTGCACTCATCACCACCAAATCCCCGTCAACTGCTCAACCAAACTCCGTTCACCACGTAGCAAGCATATTTGTGGTACTAGCAAGGGTCACAATGAGTGTGAGCCAGCCTACCGATGCAAGCACGCACTATCCAAACTGCTCATTTTCCAAACTGCACGCGATTCCGTAATTTCTGACGCTTTTTAGGAATTTCGAATCCTGCCCAAAAAACATCATAAAGGGTCACCAATGACTCTAAACACATCATATCAATTTTCCACAATTTTTCGGGAATTTAATAAAAATTTAATGTTATAACCTAAACCATCGGACCCTCGAAACAGTATTGATATAATGTCAGTTTGTCTCGGACCCAACACAAAAAATGTTCATTACATCAAAAATAATAAAACACCTGTTGAAAATCCCCCCGGAAACGCCTCCACGCGCCCTCACGCGCCGCCGCAAGCGGCTGCGCGTGGAAGCCACGCGCGTAGCACAGTAACTGCTACAGTGCGTCTCCTCTACCCGAATGACTGGTAAACGGGTTGGAGACCCGCGTTGAGACCCGTTCTGTTCTCCTTCAATTGGGCATTGTTTTCTTCCGTTATTTAAACTGATTTCATCCAAACCATTTAAATTTAGGTTCTGTAACGTTTAAAACTTCAATTATAACCAAAATCCGATAAATCCCCGATGAACTCTCAAACGGGTTTCGTGATCGGGTTCGTCCAATTCATCCCTGTTTTTCAAATTAAATCACACAGAGAGTATTGTGAGAATGAAACAAAAGTTTTTGCATAATCAATTTCATAAAATTATACCTCCAGCTGCTCGAACTCAAGCTCGATTTCGAGCAAAAATCAGAGCTTCTGTTCTTGCTCAGGGAAGCCCCAATTCTCTCCGTTTTTGTTGTGAATCGATTCGAAATGACCTCAGAAGACTCAATCGAGTCTCAATTTTGATCCTTAGAGCTCGCGAATCCGAATTCGAATTCTCCCCACAATTTCTCAAAATTTTCGAAATCTGCAAAATCAGTGCACCCTCTGTCTCTCGTGTTTAATTTGATCTAATTCAACCTCTCAATTGATAATTCTCGCAGCTAATTTGATCTGTTATTTAAACAATAACACAAATGGACAAATTGAGTGTTTTTTTCCCTAATTAAGGGTTTAATGTCTCTAAACCCTAGATTTAATCCCTAAAATCAGGTGTAAAAGTGAGAGGGAAAGTGACATGTTTGGCTGGTAGTTTGAGTCAGCATTCACTTTTCGTTTGAAAGACCGTTTCGCCCTTCGATCGGAAAATTACGAAAATGCCCCTCGCCTTCGTAGATCCATAACTTTTGCGTCCGATCTCCGATTTCGGCATGCCGACTGTCTATGGATTCGTATCGACTGGACCTACGTAATGGTCCTTGGCCCTTGTCCTTCGAACCTCCCGGGTCAAAAGTCAACATTTTGCCCTTACTTTGCAAAAATTACGAAAATGCCCCTCGCCTTCGTAGATCCATAACTTTTGCGTCCGATCTCCGATTTCGGCATGCCGCCTGTCTATGAATTCGTATTAACTCGACCTACGTAACGGTCTCTGACCCACGACCTTTGGACCCCCGGGCTCAAAAGTCGACATTTTTCCATGCTTGGGGGGCAAAATGGTCATTTTTGCACATTATGACCGATTCACACCACTAAACCCGGTAATATAAGATTCCAAGCAAAATACATCCCTCCGGATTCCCTGAATACCGAATCGATGTGGGGGCATTTGTGGAACCCAGAATCATCCGAAAATTATGGAGCCACCACGTGTCCCGTAATTCCCAAAAATAACACTGATCATTCGAAAAATACCCGCACATTAAATAATCTATTTACCAGTTAAATACGTTATTTGGCCGGGTTAAAACCTCCGTAATATTGATATTCTCTCCGAGAGATAATTATCGTTATTCTTAATAACGATAAATTAATATTAATATTAATATACACTAAATATCATTACTATCATGATAAGCCATCATTATGATTATCAAAATAATATATTATTCATTTAATAATAATATATTATTTATTAATTAAATATTCAAACCGACCAATCAGAACTCTCCAAGGCTCCCAAGATTTTTCTATAAATAGCAAGGCACATTTCACTTCCAAGGTACGTTGATTCTTCGTTTCGAAGTATATCCTTTTCCTCTCTCAAAGCTAACTTAAGCATCGGAGTGTTCTTGGTCGAACAACCCCCCGGGTAAATCGATCGAAGCAACGATAGCTAATTGTTTGCTGTCTGCAGGAATTGTGAGGACTTTTCGCGACGAGTTCAATCTTTGATTCAACAGAAAACAAGGTCAACTCACAGACCGTTCGAGCTGCCGCCTCGATTTGCGTGCCATAGGCTCTCCCGAGCCAATCACCATTGCCGGGACTCCCAAACCTGTCCAAATTGTAATAGAAGGTTACTAACTACTTAATTAACCTCCTACCAAAGCCCCGTAATTTTTCCGAACTTTTAACTATTTTTAAACCGACCCTAAACATTTCGATGCCCCGAAACATATCGAGACGGTGTCCGATCGACATGAAAGCAGTCCCAAAATGTTTGTTACATCGAATAGAAGATTTCATGTGTTGAACACTTCCCCAAATTATGGCCCACGCGCCCCTAGAAGGCTCAGATCACTGTTCATCGTCCCTAACCTCCAGATTTTACTGTTCACCCATCTTCAACCTCGGGTTTCTCTAGTTTCCGGACCAGTTCAAGGTCCATTTTAGGTTCATTTCATCTCCTTTTTATCCTAATATAATCCTAACATCAAACCCTAACATTTAAAATGCTAAAAACCGAAAAACAACCTCCAAAACCGTCCATTTTCTATCGACCATGGTGGCCGAATTTTCCCCCGCCGTTCACGGCCATTACCGGCCATCCCAAGCTTCAAAAACAATCCTAAACTTCTCCTAGAGTCCCCATAAACATAACCCAATAAAAGAAATCGAGTAAAAACCATTAAAACACAAATTCGAATTTTCAAATATTTTCTTACCTCACGGGTTCTCTCCGCCGTGGCCGCCGCCGTGGCTGGACGTCCAGCCTCTCAGTCCTCCCGCACTCACTCACACGGTCACACTCAGCTCACACACTCAAAGGATGGATGATGGAGGTGTGGTGTTTGTGTGTTTTGAAGAAAATGGAGAAAATGGAGGTAATGGATGGTTTCGGGTTTTTGTGTGGAAATGGAGAAATGAAGTTTGATGAAGATGATGATGTTTGATCAGATGAGAGAAGAGAAATGGAGGGTGAGGATTTGAGAGATTAAAATAGAATGGAGGGCTAGGATTTAGTGTGGTTAGGATTAATTATATAATGATAGATATAATAATATTTAATTAAACTAGATCCACATTTTAGGGGTTTGGATCAATGGGATGAGTGACACTTGTCACTCATCCATGGGACCCACTCAAAATAGCTAGCCAATCAGAATTTGCCAACTCAGCCCCGCCTCGAAGTACGTGCATAGTGAAATCGAACTTCCGTGACCTATAACTTCCCCGTTCGAAATCCGATTTCAACGTGCCGTCTGTCTATGGATTCGTATCATCCCGATCTACGTAACGATCCTCGGCTCTCGACCATCAGACCTCTCGGTCAAAAAGTCAACATTTGACCATTTTTAACCAAAATTACCAAAATGCCCCTAAACTTCCGAACGTCATAACTTCTTCCACGAATGTCGGAATTAAACGTTCCACCTGTCTATGAACTCGTGACGTCACGAACTACGTCACGGTCATCGGTCCAAGTCCATTTGACCTTACGAATGAAAAGTCAATGTTTTGCTCACATCTAGGGGCAAAACGGTCATTTTGCATCGTTCGTCCGATTTCGCCCAACTAATCACGGATTAGCCTCACTAATCGTGATTAGTCACTAATCTAATCTAGGAATTTGGAACGGGTCGTTACACGTGAGAAGTGGGATTCGACGATATAGAGGTGTGTGGGTGGACTTTCTTTCCCTAAGCTATTATGCATACATATTTACATGATTTAAATGTGTCTCTATGTGATTTGAATGATATTGGAGTGCTTGAGATTTTATATGAATTTCTGTGATTTAATGAATATTTTATTACACGTTTTATGAGGTTTCCGTGAATACTGCTTTTGGATTCTGATTTGAATGTTGGTGGTTTTCTATAGTTTTGGAAGATTTTTCGGATGTAACGACCCGGAAATTCGAAAAAGGAAAGTTTGGAAATATTGAAGGAAATGACGATTTTGCCCCTAGTTATAAGGGCCGAAAGTTGACTTTTTTATCGTGACCTTGTTTGGACTTTTCGAGATGACTGTTGGATAGGTCTTGGGACGCTGAATCCGTAGACAGGCGGCATGCGTCAATCGAAGTTCGGACGTGAAAGTTATGGGTCTGCGAAGGCTAGGGGCATTTCGGTAATTATGTAAGTAAGGGAAAATTGGTCTTTTTGTCAGTTTGATGACTCATCAAAGGAAATAACCTTAATTGGACATCTGTCCCTCACTGATTCAAATAAGAAAGTGTCACTTGGTGACATCTGTCACCATCAGGGATGAATTAGTGGCAATTGTTGCCTCTTGAAATTGAAAACAGGGCAATATATACATATTGATGTGCATGTTCATTGCTGATCAGAAAGGGGACCTGAGACGTTGAGAGACACACAGAGAGATTGAAACTAGAATTCAGAGAGAAAAAGGAAGAGGAAATTTGAAGAATTTAAGTAAAACACCCAAGAAAAACCTGAGACCCAGATTCATGAAATTCGAATTGATTCATTTTCGAATTGGAACTTATGGACCACGATTGTTGTAATTGACCTTGAATTCAGATTTCTGGGGTTGGGGCGAGTGGAACCCAATTAAATTTGAAGGGAATTGGTGTTCATTTGGCTCTGAACGGACCTGGTGACAGAAAAGAAATTCGAGGTTTGAGTTGTGATCTTGGAGGGAATAAACGGTGGAATTGAGCTCGAAAACAAGTTTATCATAGTCCAACGAAGCTTATTGATGCATTAATTGAAAGAAAACAATCGCTTTTGAATGAATTGGAATGATGAACAGTGCTCGGTGTTCTTCGAATAATCGAGTTTGAACTGACGGATTAAGGTATGTTTAATCCAAATTGATGTTACAGACCCATAATTAAGTTGTTTACGAAGCTAATAGAATGTTCAATTGTTGAAAATGAAGTCAAATCGACTAAGAACTAAACGGGTTATGTCGCAGGTTGAACAACCCGTTTGCAGGAAAGTCTGGGTGAAGAAGACGACTGTCGCATTTACTGTAGCACCTGCGTGGGTTTCACGGATGTGATGCGTCAAGCTGGGCCTATTGGTGATGCGTCGTGATGTATGATGTATATGTAGTTGTGCCTATTGGTGGATTGGTCTCGGATGTCAAGTCAAACTCCTTTCCTAAGACTAACATGACTCGGACATCGAGCTGGGCTCTTTTCTTGAGTCGGGTCCCCACTTGGACGTCGAGTAAGGCTCCTTTCCTGGGTGGTGTACCCACCAGTAGCTTAGTGGTTTAATGTTTGATATTGTGATGATGGGTTCGTTGCGCGTGATTGATATGTTGACCTTGTGTTAATGGTTGTTATCTGGTTTAGTACTTACCGTTTGTTTCACGAATTTCGAGGTTGTGATTATCTTGTGTTCCATTGAGTTTTATCGCTCGTATGCATGCATCGTTTTGAGAAAAGGAGGGTAAAAAGTTGAATGTTTTCAAAGTATGTTTTTAAACTATTTCTTTTGTCCACTCACATGTTTTTTTTTTGTAACCCTTCAGGTTTGTTGTAAGGAAGTCAAGGCTTGAGAGGCGGAGGCATGAACTAGTGGGAATTGTGTTTATACTTTGTTTGACAAGGTTCCTGTCAGACGGGAGTAGGGCCTGAGTGTATTATTCTTGTGTATTTGAGTGGGATCCTGTCAGTTTGGGTGATTGATTGTTTGTTGGCAGGATGCACAAGGAACAAATCGAGAAATGACAAGAAGATATCAAAGAATTGTGTTTGCTTAATGCGTCAAATGAGGAAGCCAATGTCGTTCTCCATAATGCTCGAGGTGTATTTCAAGTTGTTCATGTTGCTTCTTAAAGGTAATCATGATACTAAATTTAAAAATATGTTCATTATATTGCATACGAACAAATTTGATAAATTTCTTGATTGTTATTACCATTTTTTTACAGAGGCGATTTCAATGAAATTTTGATGAAATTTCCAAAAATTGGATTTGGGTTTTCGTTTGCGAAGTTCTTATTACTTCATTTTTTCAACTTTCCTCTAAAAAGGTTCATTTATTGCTGGAGCAGATCAACAACCAAACAGTGGAACAAACCAAATTATTGTATTACCATATAATATTACACAAAAAAAAAGCTTTAATGTTGAAAAGCTTCCCTGAACGTGTATTTTAACTATCAATTAATATACAGTGTAACGATCCAGACTTTCAATAAGGATAAAATTAGAAAAGTCAAATGAAATTGACCATTTCGTATCTGAAAGTTAAAAGTTGACTTTTTGCCCAAAAGTTAAAGTGTTGACTTTTTGATCGGGATGACTTTCGATTTTTTTGTAAAGACTATTACGAAGATCTCAGCCTCCTGAGTACATCGACACGTAGTATGCTGAAAACAGAATTTAGATGGTTACACTTTGGGTATAAACTAAGTAAGGGTATTTTGGTAAATTTGCTAATATGGGCATTTTGGTAATTTCCCCCTTAGGAGATTTTTTCTATGACTGAATAGGATTGGGACAAGTGTCCCCTTATCCATTATGGAACTGGGCCACCATCTATGTGTATGTGTGTGCTAGTTTATATGTTTAAGGGTGTGTGTGTGTTTTGTGTTTTTCGATCGAGAAAGAGAAAAAGAAAGAAAACGAAGAAACGAAGAAGCATGGGAGAAGAAGAGAGGAGAGATGAGAGTGCAAATAGAGGGAGAGTAAAAAGAGAGGAAGAGAAAACAGGAAAAATAAAGGATGTGCTGAAGTTGGACTGATATCTAGAGAGAAAAAGAGAACCCACGAGGTAGTTTCGGGTTTGAAGCTACAGAATGACAGGACCCGTCCCAACTGGACCTCGATAACCGTGACCGGTCCTGCTCCCGTTTGAAAAGTCAGCTGAAATCCCGAAACGATCCCTCAGTACTTATCAGACAAGGGATAACTACGCTGATTTCCGCTCATGCCTCCGCCTCGTGATCAGCCCCGAACGTTGTGCCACGGCCTGGAGGGTCATCAAAAACAGAAAGGTGTGAGTGGACAAAAATATATTCGTTAAAACACATTTATCAAAACACATTGTTTACCCTCCAATTTATCAAACCTGCATGCATAGGGAAAACATATGAAACACAATCACTGGCTTTCCAGCCAAACCATATAACAAGTTAAATCCCGGCTCTCGGGCCAAAACATACGAACACATAATCACCTGGCCAAACAGACCAGAACTCGTACTCAATACCAGTACGAAATCATAATCATAACCAACATCAAACAGTACCATGCACAAGGTCACAATCAATTACTCAATCAATCAATCAATCAATCCGCACTGTTCACAAGTGCACAAATCATTACACTGTCACACCGGCACTACGCGTAGGCCATAACCCGTGCCTTAGTCGTCTGGGAAGTCACCCCGAGCTCCGACTGCCCCGGCACGCATCACCCCGAGTGTTAGCCGTCTGGGAACACCCCAAGTCGCGGCTATCTTGGAAAATATCTCACCCCGAGTACCAGCCGTTTGGGAACACCCCGAGCCTCGGCTGCTTGGGAACAATCACCATCATATCCCCGAGCTCCGGTCGTCTGGGAACACCCCTAGCTTCGACCGTCTGGGTATTCACAATCACAATGAAAATCATCCCGGGATCATATCCCAAAACATCTCAATCAAATCCTCGACTTCAAACCAAGTCAAAATCGTTACCAACCGGGACTCAAGCCCAAATACCCTTTACACGTAAATCCGTAAAATCAATCGAAAATATTAAAATAATCCAGAAATCATCCTTGACTTATCAATTCATCAAAATATCCATTTTGAAACCATTTTGACTCCGGGACTGGCCCAAAATATCATTTACGCATTTCCTCGAAAAACGTGCCCGAAAGGCCGATTAAAATATTCATTAAATCACACATAAGCATGTCACATCATCAGGACATCATTGCAAGTCAATTTATGCAATCAATCATGGAAAAATATTTAACTATGCATGCATATCAATTTATAAAACAAATGTACACTCACACACCGTCCAAACCCGCTCACTTTCCGAGCTGCACGCGTTTCTGTAATTTTCGACGCTTGCCAGGAATCCCGAATCCTGTCCAAAATCATTACTCAGGGTCACTAGGGACCTAATTATCATCATATTAAATTATCATAATTTTCCGGGAATTTAATATTAATTTAATACGTAACTTAAAGCTTCGGACCCTCGAAACATTATCGAGACGGCGTCCGATCGACTCGCAACCAAAACCAAATATGTTTGTTACATTAAATAGGACAAGTTTCATGTTGACCGTACCTCGGGATTCCCCCTCACGCGCCCCCACCCACCGCCGTGAGTGGCTGCGCGTGGTTGCCACTCGCGTGCTATAGTACCCATCACTGTTGTCTTCTCGACCCGATTGCCTGGTAAACAGGTCTTTTAACCCGCGATGCAACCCGGTCCAAACTCCATCAATTCTGCATCATTTCTTACAATTCAAGCTTCTAACACTATCGTTTAATCTTGAATTTAAGATCTGCAATGTCACTTACCAGCGTCAGTACCTTAATCCCTTCGATCAAACTCGATTTTGCGAAGAACACTACACACTGTTCATCATCCAGTCGTCCCAAATTCTCACTTGTTTCCTTCAATTGACGCATCAAGAAGCATCGTGGAGTTCTAATAAACGTACTTCCACGATCAATTTCACGGTTCCATGTCCTCAATTCCACGATTCCAACTCGAGCATTCCAAGTTTTCCCATTCTCTGTTCTAGAGCAACCCGACTCGAATTCTCTTCAATTTTCATTGGGTTCCACTCGTTTTAATCTCAGGGAGCTAAAGGTAACATCAATTTCACTCAAAAACCCCCACGACATCGAATTCGATCCTAGCTTCCTCATAGGTATTTTCGGGTTTTTCTGGGTTTCCTCTCAATGGGTTTACCCGTCATCCTCCTTCGTTTTAATCCTCCTTGTTTCCCCCCTCAATCTCAAATATTCAATTTGGGCTGTGGCTGCTGCTGGTGAGATCGATCAAGGGACATGGTCTCTGTTTTTCTTTGTTATGCTAATTTTATGTTAATTTACTCAAACAATTATCCATTCAAATGCATTTAATTAATCACATGCCACTAATCTTGTTCATTAAGTGACAGATGTCACTTAGGCAGTACATCCTCATCCACCTAGAGATGAATCAGCCACATAACCGTCCTACTCACTTGCTGTGGCAATTTTACCATTTTACCCTTGTCACAACAAATTACCAAAATACCCCTCATAGTTCTAGACCCATAACTTTTTCGTTAGGACTCCGATTGACGCATGCCGCCTGTCTACGGATTCAGCGTCCCGAGACCTATCCAACGGTACTTCCGGCAAGTCCAAACAATATCCTGATCAAAAAGTCAACTTTCGGCCCCCTTTAACCAATTTACCAAATTACCTTCCAACTTCCGTACATCATAACTTTTTCCTCGAATGTCGAAATCGGGCGTGCCACCTGTTTATGAACTCGTGACGTCCTGAACTACGTCACAGTCATCGGTCAAAGTCCGTTTGACCTCTCGAATAAAAGTCAACCGTTCGCCCAATTCCAGGGGCAAAATTGTCATTTTCGTTCAAGTTTCCAAATTTTCATTTTTCGAATTTCCGGGGCGTCACACATAAGCCTGTTTTGATTTGGAAGCTTGAAACCAAGCTCACTTCTTCCTCAAGTCCCTACGACTCTAACAGGCTTCTAAGGTGAGGATTTGGACATGAGGGTTCTCAAAAATGGGCCGAACAAGGTGACATACACTTACCTTGGCTCCAAGTGGTTTTCGGTTGGTCCAAGGCTATGCCTAGGCCGATCGACCACCTCATCATGTCAGTGTTCGTACAATCTAGCCTAATCGAATTTTCCTCGGTATCACTCCTCAACTAAGGGATTGGGAGATTGGGGATTGACATAGTTTACACCTACACATGCTGATAGGTACACAACAATCACTCGATCAAGGAAATCCACCTCAGTCAACGACTTGGGGTGACAGGACCCGCCCCGATCCCCCGGGGACCACAAGGGGACGTGTCCTGCTCCCGTCTGACACCCAAAATAACATTCCAATTTTAACCTCAAATGTTCCAATGCATAAATAACCAAATTAAAGTTATACATCAAATCCAAATTTAACAGATGTCAGACAAGGGATGAAATCCAAAATTACAAGTTCCGAGCACGACTCTAAAATAATCATGCGGGTCAAACCACCCGACAAGGGTTCAGATACGCAGAAGTAGATCTATGCCTCAGCCTCAGGATCCTCCTCTACCTCAGTAGAACAGCCTGGAGGGGTTACCAAAACATTAAGGGTGAGTGGGCCGAAACTCAAGTTTATAAAACCGTTTAATAAGTAAAACATATAATTTACCCCTCCATTTTCCAAACATGCATGCATCAGCATTTAAAACCATAAATCATATATAATAACCATAAGGCATATAGTAAAACCATAAACATAATCACAGCCTTTGCACTAAACACTCTAATCCTGACATCCCAGATGTCTGACGTCCCTGACGTCCAATAAGTCACAGTCCCAAGGCTACGCGTGCCACTCGGGGTCTCAATCCCAAGTCCAATCCCCGAACCCAGTCCGGGTATGGCATCCCAGATGCCTAGTGTCTAGACGTTCGACGTCCCAGACGCCCAATCATAGCAATCTCGTTCCTGAGTCATTCTACGGTCCGATTTCTCCGTAGAATGGCCCATCGCAGGCATTGCGCCGTGACTACTCCGGTTTACCTCATCCGGAGGAGACAGTATAATACGAGTATATCACTACAGTGCAGTACCAAAATATAATCATTGACATCCATATGCATATATAAGTATAAATAGTTAAAATCCAAAACCATACTCAAGTTTCACCAGACCGGTCTCAAGCCCAAACATCATAAAACGTGCCATAATCATAATTTCAAGATCATCAAAACCATTTATTCTTTCCAGCATGTGAATATATAAGTAAATCAGAAAACATTTATGCATGCAAGGGTTTAATGAAATCGGGCCCACTCACAGTACGATCCTGCTGCGAATCTATGCGTACGGTCCTGTTCCGGTATTATCGTATAATTCCTGTCAGTCCAAATCACACGTAAGGGTCACTACAAGTCCTTAACATTCATCCAAAAAGTCCGAAACAGAAACCGGCTCGGGGAAACCGTCCGAACACGCTTCCCGAGACAACCAGCCCTAAACTGACCCACCTAACTATCTCAAATCAACAGGGTTAATTCACCAAAAATGTTCAGAATGATGAGAGGATAAAAAGTCATGTTGATCGTGATCGGAGATAAGGCCCAACGCGCCCTCACAGTCACGCGCCTGACACTGTAGCTACAGTGTCACCATCTTCACCCGAATACCTGTAATACGGGCCTACTACCCGCGGCTTGACCCGGCCAATTAACCCTTAATTTCGACTCGATTTAAATCCCTTTTGATCCTAACATGTTTATTAATCATCCAATTTAAGGTCTGTGATATTAATTAGCCTTGAAAAGTCCTCAATCGACCCTTCGACCCGTGATCAACCAAACGGATCGATCACCACAACTCCCTGGTTTCTAACCCATTACCAAATTCACTTAACAGGAAGCATCATAGGATTAAAACAAACTGAAAAACACAATCAATTGAACCAACACTCACCTGGAAGTGGTCGTCCTTAACTCTGAACTTTCTCAGAACCAGGGGCTTCAGTACCAGCCCAATCCGTGCTTGATTTCCTTCGAACTCGACGTGGTTGAGTTCCAAATGTTCCCAGAAACCTAAACCAGCCCTTGGTTTGGTCCAACAACCCGTAGAAATCAAAATCTGGTTTTCCCTCCAATTTCCAGAATTTCGGTTTTCTCTGATTGTCCTCTCTAGCTCTCAGCCCTCACTTCAGCAGGTTGTAGTTCACTCAGAATTCCACTCAAATAATGAATCTGTGCCACCTAACAGCTCGTGGAGATCCAACCTGTCCACTGAGAAATGTTTCCCGCAAAGTTTCAAAGTTGATTAAAAATGGTGGCCGTGCTGGAGGGATGAATCAGACCACGTTCTGATGCCCTTAAGGCTTAAACAATCCCTTCTTTCCAGCTCACAACTTTGAATAATCAATTGGGCACTCAGAACCACCGTACATGGTGGTGCATCACATGTTCCCTCGCGGTTGCTACAGTGACTAGCCTGCAAAATGACCAAAATGCCTTTCTGTTCAAAAATTACCATAATGCCCTTCACTTTCCAGACCTGTAACTCAGCCATCCGAAGTCCGATTTCAGCGTACCGCCTTTCAACGGACTCAGGGCATCGAGACCTACCTAACGGTCCTCGAGTCGTGTGAAAACCAGTTGTCAAACAAAAATTCAACATTTTCTCCCCTATCGTCCAAATTACCGAAATGCCCCTGAACTTCCGATAGTCATAACTTCTTCCCTGATCGTCCGAATTGGACGTGCCACCTGTATGTGGACTCGTGACGTCTCGAACTATGTCACGGTCTTCGGTCAAAGTCCGTTTGACCCTCCAATCAAAAAGTCAACAATTGGGCAATACAATTCACAGGGGTAAAAACGTCAATTCATTCATTAATTTACAATATTGAAATCCTCGAATTTCTGGGGTGTTACATGGGGGACTTATGTTCATACCTAAACTGATCAGCTTGACTAGAGGCCGAGCAGTCATGCCTTAGGAATTCCCAAGCCTTTCAAGTGATATAACATACAAGACTATGCTCTACCAACCAAGGCTGAATGATCACATCTGGTCGGCCAGACCTCCCGTTCAGCCATCCTAATCCCCAACAATGAAGCCATAACAACATAGATCGATCATGCTTGATCGACCTACCCCACTTGTAAGACCCGTGTCCTGGAGGGAACAGTGAACAATCCCACATTCCTGCGAGGGGGAATGGTCTGGGAAAGGATAGTGGTGTGCCTTAAAGGTGTAGGCACACACCTATCTAGCACTAGGCCTTTTGGGAGCTCAAGTGGCTTTGGGGGGGATTGGAACCCCAAAGTTAAGCGAGTTGAGGCTGGTGCAATTCCATGATGGGTGACCCCCTGGGAAGTTGCACCATGAGCTTCCGAAAACAAAACCGTGAGGGCGAGGCCCAAAGCGGACAATATGGTGCTAGATGAGTCGGGTCCTGACCGAGGAGGGTCGGGTCCTGACAATTTGCTATCAGAGCCAGACCCTGATCGGGAAGTGTGCCAACGAAGACGCTGGGCCCTAAGGGGGTGGATTGTAAGACTCGTGTCGTGGAGGGAACGGTGAACAATTCCACATTCCTGCGAGGGGGAATGGTCTGGGAAAGGATGGTGGTGTGCCTTAAAGGTGTAGGCACACACCTATCTAGCACTAGGCCTTTTGGGAGCTCAAGTGGCTTTTGGGGGGGGGGGGGGATTGGAACCCCAAAGTTAAGCGAGTTGAGGCTGGTGCAATTCCATGATGGGTGACCCCCTGAGAAGTTGCACCATAAGCTCCCGAAAACAAAACCGTGAGGGCGAGGCCCAAAGCGGACAATATGGTGCTAGATGAGTCGGGTCCTGACCGAGGAGGGTCGGGTCCTGACACCACAGATCAACCATGCATCACATTCAGCCACCCTTGACCTCTCAGCTAGAGGCCGACCACATTACAGGCAGACCACATCTGGTTCATCAGGCCTACTGACATATCAGGAATATTGCTAAGGATCAAATCAGGACGTGTGTCAGCTCCTAAAAGGTAACGACATTTATCCCACATTGACAAATACCAACAATAACATTCAATGTTACTATAAATCCAAGGGTGGTGCAATGTGATGGGTGACCCCCTGAGAAGTTGCACCATGAGCTCCCGAAAACAAAACCGTGAGGGCGAGGCCCAAAGCGGACAATATGGTGCTAGATGAGTCGGGTCCTGACCGAGGAGGGTCGGGTCCTGACACCACAGATCAACCATGCATCACATTCAGCCACCCTTGACCTCTCAGCTAGAGGCCGACCACATTACAGGCAGACCACATCTGGTTCATCAGGCCTACTGACATATCAGGAATATTGCTAAGGATCAAATCAGGATGTGTGTCAGCTCCTAAAAGGTAACGACATTTATCCCACATTGACAAATACCAACAATAACATTCAATGTTACTATAAATACAAGGGTACCCCTATCTAAAAGGTAATTTCAATCTTACTCACGCTGTCTAAATTATTATAGCACTCTCTATATTTAAACTTACTTACGCATTAGAGATTGTTAGACTAACACCATATTAGTACCTATTTGCTCTTACATTCTCTTTACAGAGATCTTTTTACCACGAGAAGAACAATAAAAAATATTCAACGAGACGAGTTTAAATTGATCAGACTAACAACATATTAGTACCTATTTGCTCTTACATTCTCTTTACAGAGATCTTTTTACCACGAGAAGAACAATAAAAAATATTCAACGAGACGAGTTTAAATTGATCAATTTCTTACCTTAACAAGATTGATGGACAAATTTTAATCCAAATCACCTATAAGATCAAATGACAAATCTTAATCCAAACCACCTATAAGATCCAACCACAAATCTTAATCCAAACCATTTTTGTGTCAATAAAGAAAGGAATACTATTATATATAACTAGCCCACAAATACTTGTTTGCCTGTTTTGTTGTTTGGTCACCCACGGTTTTTATTTTTGAAGGGAAAAGTCTTGACGAGTCCTTCCAGATTGTTGGACTAAAAACTTCCTCCCCACTCAAATTCTTTACACTTGACCTACTCCAATTCCCCGAGACTCTCTGTTCCTTCACCACCACCATAAAACTTAAAACTATAAAACCCCCCACCACCGCGTCCACCACTTCCCCCACTCTCTGCAACAACGAAACCGCCATTTAACTCACCTTCACAACTTCACAACTTCACAACTTCACCATCACAATGCACAAAAGCACTTCAGGCTCACTAGGCCCAAGCGGCCTCGACCTAACCCAGGCCTTCTTCAAGCCCATCTCCAACGCCGCCCCTCCCTGCACCATTAAGCGCCACACGAAGATCTCTGTCATCGGCGCTGGAAACGTGGGCATGGCCATTGCCCAGACCATCCTCACCCAAGACCTAGCCGACGAGCTTGTCCTCGTTGACGCCAAGCCCGACAAGCTCCGAGGCGAGATGCTCGATCTCCAGCACGCCGCCGCCTTCCTCCCCCGCACCAAGATCATCGCCGACATCGACTACGCCGTCACCGCCGGATCCGACCTCTGCATCGTCACCGCTGGGGCGCGCCAGAATCCCGGTGAGTCCAGGCTCAATCTGCTCCACCGTAATGTCGCTCTCTTCCGAAACGTCATCCCGCCGCTGGTCAAGTATGCGCCCGACACGATCTTGCTGATCGTGTCAAATCCGGTCGACGTCTTGACCTACGTGGCATGGAAGCTGTCCGGGTTCCCCAGCAACCGGGTTGTCGGGTCGGGCACCAATCTGGACTCGTCTAGGTTTCGATTCCTCATCGCTGATCATCTTGATGTCAACGCTCAGGATGTGCAGGTCAATTTTTACTTTTTGGGCATTTCTGCTTTTCTTCGCCTTGCTATGCAAATACCTGTTCATATATTTGCAAATATTTTGATTGGATAATGGTCCCAAAATTCTGGACATGCCAATGCACATGTTCTAAAGCAATTTCGATCAGTCCAAGGAAAAACCAAAAAAGAAAGTAGTATGGAAGCAGAATTGTGAAGTCGCTGTCCGTTCATATTTTTCTTGGACTGATCGAATATTTCTGGATAATTTCCATTATTGTGTAACTTCCAAACACTGATATTTAAAGATTGATGTTGAATAGCTTCCTTATGAATAATTGTAGGCATACATTGTTGGGGAGCATGGGGACACCTCGGTGGCGTTGTGGTCGAGTATCAGCGTAGGGGGAGTGCCGGTGTTGAGTTTCTTAGAGAAGCAAGAAATAGCTTACGAGAAAAAGACGTTAGAGAGCATTCACAAAGTGGTCATAGACGGTGCGTACGAGGTGATCAGTCTAAAAGGGTACACTTCTTGGGCAGTCGGCTACTCGGTGGCCGCCCTGGCTTGGAGCATTCTGAGAGATCAGAGGAAGATCCACCCGGTCTCCGTGCTTGCAAAGGGGTTTTACGGGTTGGATGGTGGAGACGTGTTCTTGAGCTTGCCTGCGCAGCTGGGGAGGAGTGGGGTGTTGGGGGTGACCAATGTGCATTTGAGTGATGAGGAGTCGCAGAGGCTCAGGGATTCGGCTGACACCATTTTGGAGTTGCAGGATCAGTTGGGATTATGAATTGGATTAATATTAATAAACTTCGCTTCTTCTGTTCAAGTTGTTGGCATGAGCCAATAGAAGGTCACTCTCACTTATATGCTATCGTATGTAAGTTTTGCAACGTCTTAATTTCCTCTAATGAATAATGCAGTTGGGTTATATTTCTTTTTCATTTTAGCTCAACAGCTCACTGCAAGAAATGAGGATTAAATTGAAAATCGGTAGCAAATTGAGATTAAAGGTTTGGCTCGTCAACAAAGGTGGCCTGTATCTCCAGATGGGTTTCTCGGTTTAACAAAAATGAGGTTAATTTTAAAGCTTTTAAAAACTCCAAAAGCTTGTAAATGTGTCAAAAAATTGCTGAATTGTCACTGACAAGAAAGCGTACACCACGAATAGAATGATGCACAACCCAAAACACATAAGCTGGACCTGCCATGACAAGATAAATGAGTTGGGCTAATGGACTTAGGTTTTAGCCCATTATGAATAGCACAAAACGAGCTAGGCACGAGCATAAGCACAAAAGCAGGTGAGGCATGTTCCAATTTATTTTCTACGAACGGATGATGTTTGCATAATACACGTCCGATATCAACTTCATTTTTTACGAGAATCAAATGAAAATATCTATATACGTTAAATATTTGTTTAACTTTTATAGTGTAACGTATATTTCAAGCATGAAAAATCAGAATAAAATTAGACATATATTTCAAATATGAATAAGTTACGGGTCGTAGGTTGTGTCGGACTTGAACTTTTATTTTTTATTTGTCATGTTAAAATTAAACCTAGGTGAAGCAAATAACGAGTTAGACAAACTGTCGTTCTAACATGAGTCAATTAAATTGAGCATATTAAATATTGTATTTTGTGCGGCGTTCGTATTACTATGTATATAAGTAATCGAGTCATGCACGTACTTGGCCCATAAAATAATTAATGAGCAATTAGCAGAAGCATGAATCAGTTACTTAACATATTATGTCGTAACATAATTTTCTTTATTTTTATTTTAAATCGACTTTGCAAATTGAAAAATCAAGTGACCTAAATTTGGATGAAAGAAGACGAGTTTTATTACGAGACTGAACCAAAATACGCATATATCCACCTGCTACGTTACGAATAGACAAAAACAAAAACAAAAATCTCGAACTCTTTTGGCTTTGAGTAGTCACTCACTAGTCAGTGAAGATTGGCATTGCCACCTGATGATGGGCACTGACGTTGATTCTGTCGGCAATTATTGTCTTAATTAGAAATTTGGTTTTAGTTTCGCACTCGATTTGATAAATTTGTTTTAGGATTTTGATTATGTCTTGAATTGAAAGTTAGATTTTATTATTTCTTGTTTATTTAAAATTAATTGTCTATACTTGTAAATTCTAATATTTCATTAACCTAATAATTCAGATAAATTATAATGGAATATATTGGTTTTGGTAAATTATAATGGAATATATTGGTTGATTTCCAAAGGATCTCGTATCCTCTATGGGTGGATGGAACTAAGTTTCTCCGTGCATAATTTACGTCTACACATAATTAATATTGTTTTTGAAAAGAGAATGGGCCTAGAATTAGGTATATAAAAGCCAAAGATTTGTAGCTTCTGAAGCATTAATTTCAACATTTTGAACTACAAAACAACGAAAAAGAAGAATTGATGACAAGTATGTAGAAACACCCAAAAGCTCTTGGATGGCACACAATATATTGAGAAATGAGAAATGTAAACAAAAGGAAGGAAAACCATGGCAAGCCAAAATGAAAGCAGACTGAGAGTGCATGTATTGATAAATAAATAGTGCTTTAAGCTAGCTTATTAATTAGTTGGATATCAAGTACTGCTCATCGATTAAGCACATTCATAGCCAGTTGGGACCTTCTTCCCGCAGTAGTTCAAGAGGAGGCTCAATGAAACGGGGACGCTTAGGTTGAGGCCCAAAACATTAGCTTTGATGGCAGTGCAAAGGCATACAGCAGCATCAAGATCAACAAGGCCCTGAATGAGGCTGCAGCAAGGGAACTTTGGTGGACCAACCACAAGGTGCACCAAACCATTCAACACGTCAGCGCATGCTCCCAATTTCAATGTGTCTTTGGGGCACCTGGCAGGCTTGGATTTGGGAGGTGCAGGACTTCCATGCTTGGGGTCGTGCTTGGTGTGATGAGGTGGTGGGGGGCAAGCTGGGACATGGGTGGAGGTGACCAAGGTGAGAAAGTGGAGGTTGAGGGAGAGGAGGAGGGCAGTGGAAGCTACAGCCTTGGAAGAAGCCATTTGGGATAAAATAAAATTGCTAATTAATTAGCTAATTTGGGTGATGTGATATATGGCAGCTACTAGCTAGGTACTAGGAAGGGTTTTTATAGATGGAGAGTGAAGTTGGGATGGACTTAAAATAATTGGAATTGTTACCAATTGGGCAACTTGGATTGGAAATATGATGCCTTAATTGAGGGTACAACCTGGCAGTATGCACGGTAGACACTGAGCAAGTGAGCAGGAGTGGAATACAGAGTTGAGGTACTTATATTTTGATTTAGTGAATAATTTTTATAAGTATATTATAATCGAAACTAGTCAATTTGTACATCATTATTAAGATCATTTTCGTATAAAATCGACAAAATGAAATGTGGTATTTAGTTATTAACATATATCAAACAGACTCAATGGTATTGATAACAATTAAAATCCTCATTGTGAACTCTTTATTTAATTTCTATATATGAATAACTAAATAATCTTCAATTTAGTTGATTTTTTGTATAAAGAATTTTAAAATAATAATTTAGAAATTAAATGACTCCGATTATGATATATATATATATATATATATGCGAGAATTATTCGATAAATATATCAAAATGATGGCTTGAGGAAGTATTCCAAAAACGAAATGCAAATATTAACCATATACAGATGTAGCACACTACATACGTTAGTATCTCCTTATTTTACTTTTTTGATTTATCAAATTGTACTAATACATATATTATAATCAAAATCATTAAAATCATAAATAATCAATCAATATTATTTATGCAAAGAAAAAAATCTATAAACTAAATTGACGGTTTACTATAAAAATCTTACTTTTTACTAAGGCCATTGATTTGTTTGATATGGATATTCATGAGTAAACAACATCCAATCTCGTTGATTTTTTTAGGAGATAGTTTTGAAATGTTAATTTAGGATTTTAATAGTTCCAATTGTGATATATATATATATATATATATATAAGGATAGTTTGATAAATCGAAATAGTGAAATGAGGGGGTACTACTAAAGTGGGATGTGAGTATTATCTTTGTTAAAACTATGGTCAAATAATAATCCAATGCCTTACAAATAGAAAAATGCTAATTACAATAATATTTCAGAGAAGAGTAAATAAATAAAATTTACACTTTAGTACCTTAATTATGTTTTACACCATATTATATATAGAAATATATACGTGTAGTCTAAAATGTTTCATTTAAATATTATGAATTCTAAAATGTTTCATCTAAAATGTTTCATTTAAATACGTGTAGTTTAAAATGTTTCATCCATTACAATTTTGTCATAAATCATGTTAATTCTTTATATGTCTTATGTGAAGTCACCCAAAGACGATTTTGAAAATAAGTTTAGGGGCAAAAGAGCCACTTCGCTTCATTTATTAGAAACAAAGTAGTGAATTTCATCACTTTATTTGGGCTAAAAAGTGACAAAATATGTTTGTGTTTTTTTCTTCCATATAGTCAGCTTCAGATTAGTTTTTTGGGTAGAACCCACATGAGCTAGCCCGTCATCAATTAAATTGTTTTCGATCTCTCTCAAAATCTGAATCCCCATGTGAGTGGCTATGGTCTCAATTCATCTCTCTTAATCGCCATTCCACTGAAAAATTTCATCACTCCTCTAAACCTAAATCTCTGGATTGGAAAATCTTCCGTCTCTCTCCATCACCATCTCATCTTATTTCTTCTCTCTTTCTCATCCATTATCTATGAATTGAAGGAAGGAAAAAGAAGATCAATACCCAAATAAGAGAAGTCTTAGAGACATTGAGGTGATTCTTCTTCCTTATCAAGATGGATGTAGATTGAGCTAATCGTGTTTACAATTATAATTTTAACTACACTGGTCATTACGTATCGGTGAAACGAGTTTCATTTATTAGAATGTTGGGTATTTTTGTGTATGGAAAACTATCTAAATCTTCTCTTTTCTCTTAGTTTTTATACATTATTCGTTATGCGCTATTATGTGGATTCTATAAGACTATAAATGCATTATATAAGTACAATGCTATGAAGCTCTTGTGTGGACAATAAAAGGTGATACTGTACGAAGTTGAGATTCCACCGCAAAACTAATTAGCAATGAGAGGAGTAATCTAAGATCATATAATCCACAAATAGTAGTTGTGCTTTTCCGATGTGGGATATTTTCCTCACATCTCAATACGCTCCATCACGTGTGGCGGATTTTCTAGCCTATCACATGACGATTTGAATGGGTATGTGTGACGGTTAAATCTTAACGCGGGATAACCCTGCTCTGATACCATGTAAGAAGTTGAGGTTCCACTCCAAAACCAATTGGAAATGTAGGGAGTAGCACAAATCGTAGTTGTGCTTTTCTAATGTGTGACATTTTCCTCACATCTCAACATATAGATACAATGTATTTATAGTGACTTCACAGTCATATAATAAAGTTCAATATTGAACCATGATAAATAATATATAAAATCTAGAGAAGAGAAATTTTTATCCCCTCTAAGCCGGAGAGATATGTTAAAAAAACAGAAGAAATAACAATATGTATTCATAATAATATGGTGTAAACATAATTAAGGTACCAAAATTTCATTGCTTCTAGGCCTTTCCCAAAAGTGTGAACTAGCTAGCTAGTTAATAATATGATGTTGTATTGTTTTGTGAGGTTATTTAGTACCACTCATACTCATTTGCTCTGGCTCTTTGAGTCGGGAGACTAAGCTATATATTATATATAATAGTTTGATAATTGAGTTTTGATTTGTAATCATGCTTGTCAAATTCTTAATTTTCCGTTTTTGAGATTAATAACAAAAAATAGGAATCTGTCTCTCTCTATGGGTTAGTTAACTGATAACATGCATGTTGATAAATGGTGGTGATGATTTGGTGGATCATGGATGCAAGTGTGATCGGGAAGGAAGTTCACGAGGGAGATGTAAAGTTGGTTTCTGCTGCACTAGCCGTCGTCTTCTTCACTTATAATTCACAGTTTGATGCTTTCGATCCATATCACCATCTTCATCCCATTATTATTTTGCTTAAAATATTATAAATTAATTTAAAGGGTTCCTGACTGATCTAATCACACTGGAAATTAAAGTCACGGACAAGGATACTATTCATGCTGGGAAAAAAAAGAGGGTCAAATTTGACGACGCTATATAATGCTCCACATATATATATATGCCAAGACGATGTGCCATTGAGGTCATTCAACAATTCTAAATCATAAATTTAAGGTACTACCATTCATTGGCCGAGGCGTATAGAGGGAATATATATAGGGGTCCCAACTCCCAGGTCCCTCTTTTTATTTTTTTTATTTGTATACTTATGTATATTTTCTATTACTTATTTCTTTCAAATTATTTATTAACATGTAAATTTCACTTAATAAGTATCGAAACTCTGAATATTTATCTTACATTATTTTGAGCGCTTAAGATATAATTGCTATAATTGTTGTTGAAAAATGGAAAATAGATATACCCATAAAATCCTTGCAACCATTAGTATTAGGGTTGCATTATATTAATAATTTTGTGTTTTTCTATTATATATTGTCTAAATAAATGCAATATTAACTTCTTAATTTATAATAAAATCAAAACACAAATTTTTTATCGGCTAAAAAATTTCTAAATATTTATATTCATATAAAATTCCTAGCTACGATTCTGTCTTGAATAAAAGATAAAGCTCTGAAGTCTGAATCATACACCACTAATTAAACCGCATCTGCACCTGCACTTGATCATTGCTGATCGATCAGTACGTGCTTTCCTCTTATTGTCATCTTGTCGTCCATAACATACATTCTTATAGGGGGTCTCATTATTAGTTTTAGGGTTGAGCTAGGAAAGGATATTCAAACAAAATATATATTGGAGCACAAAATTAAATGATTTTGTACTATGATCGACATAACATATAGCTTAATATGTTTGGTGACCATATTATTAATAAGTTATCATAAGCTAGCTATATGTTATGTCGATCATAGTACAAAATCATTTAAGTGAGCTAGCTCCAATCTTTCTTCCTGAAAGTAATAGATAAGTGTTTTGGTTGTAGGCACTGGTCTGTAATTTCAAACGGATTGGAGCACGCGAGTTATGTTTGCTAGCTCATTTAGATATATACCATATTATTAATAAGTTATCTATTAATCAGTTATGCTATAAGATATTTGGTTGTAGGCACTGGTCTATAATTTCAAACGGATTGGAGCATGCCCCAGCCCTTACTAATGACCCGTGCCTACAACCAAATATCTTATAGCATAACTGATTAATGAATACACCATACAACCACGACGTAATTGATATTGCCCATTTTAGGGTTTAATATATACCTACAAATATCTTATAATATGTGGACTGATTAACGAATACACCATATAATCATGTTACGGTATTATACAATAATCTTTCCACATAATAACTATATCATTAATTAGTTGTATCGATAACATATTATTGAGACATCCAATACCATATTAATAATATGTAGACAATATATGATCGACTTCATGGATGCTGAAGAACTTGAAACACGAAGAGAGAGGAACAATCTGAAGGAAGAAAAGAGAGAGAGAGAGAGAGAGAGAGAGAGAGAGAGAGAGAGAGAGAGAGAGAGAGAGAGACCGAGAGAGAGACCGAGAGTGTAATAATGCGAATAACAATCTGTAGGTATTTAAAGAATTAATTTCTTATTTTGTTGGTTGTTTGTTTGCAAGTTGATTTTTAAAAATTACCGTCATGATTTGAGTCTACAAAACTTTCACCAATTAATTAGCATTGCCAAAGGTATACCATGCACTTCGAGTAAATAATAACCATCAAATTAAATCATGATCTTATATTATATGATTGTAATGTTGCTTTTTTTCGAATATTTGAAGTACTAGCTGCGGTATTGTTTGGGTATTATTTATTTAATGTACGTAAATGAAATAGTTATTCATGCACGATTTGAAAAAAATTCATAAAAAAGAATCTTCAATTTCTTTAAGAATATCAACCGTGTAATGATTCTTCTTTTATAATATAAATAAACAAAATTCAATCTCATCTATTCAAAAGACCGATAACAAATTATATTCAAATAATAATGCTTTGTAATATAAATAAGCAAAAATCAATTTCGTCTACGTACAATAGTACAAAGTGACAACTGAGTCACTAATTATTGAACGTTTGTTTTTTCGGGGACAATATTATTGAAGGCCTGTTATTAACAACTACGTCCTACACAAAACTACAAAGTTCCTAATCCCACAGGCTTATCCCTCCATGTTGCAGTGCCAGGTTGTACACCCTAGCTAGTGTCCCATATGCCATATGGGTCCTAATTCTAATTATTTTAACTCCAATCCCACCTCACCCCCCATCTATAAAACCCTAGATGGCTACATATCCCATCACATCAACCACATTCTAAAGCTACGTAGCTAAGAGCCTAAGACCCGAAGAGCCAAGCAAATTAATCTCTCAAAGTCTCAAATGGCTTCCAAGGCTCTAGCTTTCACTGCCCTACTCCTCTCCCTCAATCTCCTCTTCTTCACTTTGGTCAGCTCCACCTATGTTCCTTGCCCACCACCTGCCAGAAAGGGTCACAGCAAGCACCAGCCCAAGCATGCAAGTCCTGCCCTACCCAAACCCAACCCATCTAAGCCTGCCACGTGCCCCAAAGACACATTGAAATTGGGGGCATGCGCTGACGTGTTGAATGGTTTGGTGCACCTTGTGGTTGGTCCACCAAAGTTCCCTTGCTGCAGCCTCATTCAGGGCCTTGTTGATCTTGATGCTGCCGTGTGCCTTTGCACTGCCATCAAAGCTAATGTTTTGGGCATCAACCTAAACATCCCCGTTTCATTGAGCCTGCTCTTGAACTACTGTGGAAAGGAGGTCCCAACTGGCTATGAATGTGCTTAATTATTGATTTCTTCATTTCTCATTATTTTCATATAATTAATATTGGTATGTGTTTATTATGAGCTTTCGGATGTTTTATTGGTAATTAATTAATTTAATCTCCATTATATTTTTTCTTGGTTTTGTTAATTTGATTGATGGATGGATGGATGGAAGACTCCTTGCCTTCTTCAACACATCCTCTAAAGCATTGTATTAGTGAAAATATTGATCAATCGAGTTGTAATAATGAATTTGATTTGATTAATTATTGTTTATGAATAATTGAATTGAGTTAATTCCCAACTTTCTATCTAGTGCTGTTGTTATAGCACTAGATCGATCTTTTGCTGAGTATATGTATATATTGTCTAACCTTGTTGCGGCCACCTCCTCCTCACCCCCACCCATTCATTTTCCGCTTCCTCCTATGACTCTCCGGTCTCCACTAGTATTAGTAACTCAATTGTCAATGGCTTTATAAATTTTTTGAGCCTATTTATCTATGGGACAATTATATATAGGTTATTTTTTAGATTACAAACTATAAATTAATTAATAAATAGAAACTGAAAATAAGAAATAACTTAATTTTTTTTTATTGTTGGTCAAAATGCTATTAGTTTTAATTTCTTAATTTTTAAAGAATTACATGCGTGACATTACATATTATATAGTTTGATTTTATTTCACCCAATTTACCAATATGAATTTTAATTGTACATAAAAATGTAATTGACCTATCAACATTTTAGTTGTATAATAAAGATATATTATACACAACATGCCTCTCTCAAATATAATAGAAAAATAAGAAATACATATATAATTATTAATTTACATACAGTTAAAACAAGCAAATAATTAATAATTTACCTTCGAAGGAATAAAATAAAAAAAACTTTATAAAATAAAGTAAGTACATGTGAGTCTATAATTATTCAAAAGTATCAGATAATATCTGAGTAGTTTGGTGGATTAAATGTTTTTTATTCCTTAAAAAAAATTTGAAAATTTTAAATTTCGTTAGAATTATTTTATCAAATAATTTAAAAAATAAATATAAAATATTAATATCTAAATTTTGAAAGTTACTCATCCATGGCTGAAAAGGCTATAAACGGTTTTAGAAAATTTTAAAAAATAATACAACAAAAAATACAGTAAAATCTTAATAATACAGTAAATAAACTATTGTATATATTAAGTGAATTATTTTATATATTATACTTAAAAATTGGACTAATTTATAATTATTTCTTTATTTATATGCGTAATGGTAACTTAAAGACTGATATTCCCCTTTTGCGCGGAAAACAAAAAGACATTTACAACTCGATCTATGTATAAATGGACAATACTTATATTCCATGCTGGTGGTATTTCCTTATATTACCTTTTCAATTTATTGAATTATCTTTGTACATATATCTTAATCAGAACTATTTTTTTTCTTTCTAAATTATAATATCAAAATCATCTTCGTAAAAAATCAATATGGTTTGAGGTCGTTTAGTTATTCATATATATCAACTAGCAGGACGGTTTACCATGATGATCTTAATTCTTATCAAAACCGTAATTTATTTAATACGTACATATGAATAACTAAACGACATCCAATCTTATTGATTTTTTTACAAACATAACTTGACATGATGATTTATTAGACTATGAACGGTGCCGATTATGTTTTGTGTATAAAGACACTTTGATAAATTAAAATGGCCGCACAAAAAGGTATCACCAGGGTGGAATCAAGTATTGTTTTTTTATATAAATCTATGTCGATGATACCAAGAACAATTGGAGTCTCATCAATGTTGTGGGTACATGATTCCTAATTATGCAGATCCTTGACCTATTTAGATTGAGACAAGAATAGTCTTCTTCTAGCTAGTGTGTAAATGATTTCGAAGTCAAAAATTAAAAAGCTCATATCTATGCTTTTCATATTAATTTTGTTGGTAAAATCTTGAATATCCCCTGATCTTGCATCAGTTGAACTGTCACTGAATATAAATATCATCAAAGTACAGCAGTCTGACAACAGGATTAGGAGGAGATCGATTGCTTGGCAAAGGAAGGATATGTTGACCATATTGTAGATTTGAACTCCAAATTAGCTAGGTAGAAATTAAGTTAGTAAAATTTCATTCAAAGCTGTTTGGGCTTTCTTTAAAATGCTTACCTGATCGAGCTTATTTGCTTGGTTATTATTAGTATGGGCAAATTTTTAGCAATATATAGAGAAGTGAATAATCAGAGAAAAGTAATTAGAAGTGGAAGCAGGAAGATAATTATCCACTTAAAAATTGCCTAGCTAGCACTTTAAATTTGGAAAAATTGAGCACGATACGTATAGCATGTTGTATCATGTACGTGCCCCGGCCATGATCAAAGTATAAGCATGTTGTTTGCTACATGACAATGCTTATATAAGGATGTGCAAAAAACAGAAATTATGGTTAAGTGCGGTTTTCATTACCATTTATTTTTATGAAATGGTATGATTATGGTTATAGCCATTTAACATTTAAGTCTTTTTTTTTTTTTTTAATTTTATCAAATAGCTAGATTGCTTCATTAAAAAGACGGGATGTGGAATTTTAAAATTACTAAGAATTTGATGGAATGTGGAATTTTAAAATTACTAAGAATTTGTTAGTAAATATGTAATGGGATACATTAATTAAACTGAGTTTATTGTTACTATTTACAAACTCTTATATGAATTAAAATTAAAACTGATTTGGTTATTATAAAGAGCCATTACACACATATATATATATATAAAATATTTCTTCTAATTGAGTTTAAACTAAATAATAACAAGATACATGTCTTCAATGGAAACTAGCTAGAAAAGAAGTCTATCAACTCTCATTAACGAGTCATAATCTCTGTAAAAAAAATTATGATCTAAAACAAATTATATATATTCATAATTTCATCAAAATTAAGGACATAAAGTTAAAATGTTAACAAATAAGGACAATTTGATCTTAAAATTGGCAAGTAAGGATAATTATTTAATATATATATATATAACATATATATTCAAAATAGAGTAATGATATGGGTACCACTTAAAATCCCATATTTTATATTCCATTTTATGTGACATTTGATGTGTCATTTTTCATGACATCATCTTCAATTACCTTTGTCATCACCTTTGATTATCGGTCAATTTAGACAATAGTATTATAATCTAATCATTTGTTTTGTTATTCATTATTCAAAGACTATTTCTATAAGAAAAAAATCATTTAATTTGATAATTGTTTGGTTATACAACAAAATAGCTAAATACACACACAAGCTAGTACAATGTGTTGGATAACACAATAATTATTGTTGCTAATAATTGAATGACTAAACAACATATATAATAGCTAAATACACACATAAGTACAATGTGTTGGATAACACAATAATTGTTGTTGCTAATAATCAAATGACTAAAAAGTCTTCAATTTGAATGATTTTTTGCAGAGATGGTTTTTAATTAATAAATTACAAAATAAATGATTAGATTGTAATATTATTTTGTAGCGAGTACTACTACTGTGTGGAAGTTCATCTTAATTTATATCTGATTTTTTCTATTTTCTTTATATATAAGAATACCGAGTTGGGTTCAACCTTTATTTGAATTTGTTTAAATTCTTGGCGTGTAAAGTTTAATTTCTTTTACAGACTTAAACTGTGAAACTGAAGTACGTACTAGATGGTGGGTTCTGAAATCGAACACAGATTCACGGATTGTGCTACTTCTGTCGATTAGTCACGGATTGTTTATTGAAGTTTGCGAGACCAGCAAAAATCCAAAGTCTCCAATTTGTTTACTTGGAATTCTCTCCATTATTCCTCTCACTTTTTTACCATAACTTTATTTTATTGTTTCACGTTGACTGAAATGTCATGTAAATCATGAGTCACGGGTACCTCATCAAATTCAGCTTATTCAGCTATATATAGAATAATATCCTTGGATCGGATCAAACCCTTCAAGAATCAAAACCCCAGAATTAACCCATCAAAACCCTAGCTAGCTACTCCTCAGAAACGATGGGTTCCAGCAAGGTCACTGCCGTCTTCTTCATCTTCTTGATTTATATGGTCATTGCGTTGCCTCCAATTGAAGCTTGTACACCTTGTACTCAGCCTCATCCACCAAAATCACACCCTCCACGTCATCCATCTCATCCCCCACAACCACCTTACCACCACCCCAAAAACCCTCCACACCACAAAAACCCACCAACCACAAAACACCCACCACACTCTAAACCACACCCACCAGTAGTATCCCCACCAATTATAACACCCCCGGTTACCAACCCTCCTGTGACGATCCCACCCCCTTCCTATCACTGCCCGCCTTACACCAGCCCTCCTGGAGGAGGCGGCGGTGGTGGAGGCGGCGGTGGTGGTGGAGGAGGAGGTGGCGGTGGAGGAGGAGGAGGAGGCTGTGTTCCGGGTGTAAACCCTCCACCGGGCACAACGCCAAAGACATGTCCAATTGATGCGCTGAAGTTGGGGCTTTGTGTAGACGTGCTTGGTGGTTTGGTACACATTGGGTTAGGGAACCCTGTGGAGAATGCTTGCTGCCCAGTACTTGGAGGGTTGGTCGAGCTTGAGGCAGCCATTTGTCTTTGCACAGCTATAAGGCTTAAGCTCCTGAACCTAAACATATTCATTCCTCTTGCTCTTCAAGCTTTAATTACTTGTGGCAAAACTCCTCCTCCTGGTTTTGTATGCCCTCCTCTCTAAGTGCATGCACGTGTGTACTTCCTTGTTAGCGTTTTAGATTAATAACTAGATGGCGTTAGTTTTTTTTTATTTTATTTTATTATTATTTTTTTAAATTTGCTACATTGATGTTATGGATATTTTATCTGCTTGATCATGCGTGCCAGCAATCTGCTAATTTGGTATAATTTTTTTTTAATAAGGTTTAATGTCTAATTGATTGATTGAGAGAAAACAAAAAATTGATGGATATGATCGCTTCATCTTTTTAAAGACCTTTTAAATAAAGAATGAATGGTTGTAACTTTCCAAGTTGGGGATTTAAAGACGATCAGCGCATGTGGGTCTGAAAGTTACCCTAAGAAACTTTTAGAATCAAGTGAAAAAGGGAGGTTAATTTTCTAAAATAAACAAAAAGTACTACTAATTAATTAATGTCCCAAAATATATAGGGTTCAATACATGTTAAATAAAAAAATCAAGAAGTAATTTTAAATAAACACTCTAGTACTGCACGAATTTTATTATTGATTTAAAACAATCTGTGATAATATATAAATTTTATTTATAAAATAGGGAGAAAATTCTAATCATACATTATACAATAAGATAACAATAAATATGCATGGTTAAAAAATAGTGGAAGGACATTAGGGTAAAGAATTGTTATATTCTAATTTTTAAATGAAGTACAATCTTATCAAACATTGATTAGTAGTTTACTCTTTATATTATCAGTCCTATTATATAACGACGTAACCAAAATTGGAGAGTTCATTAACTTAGTCACTCATATTTATTAATTAAATGAGCGATTTATTACAAGGATTTTAATTGTCACCATTACTATTAATTATTACCATTAGTATTGATTTGTTTGATATATATATATATATACCAATTTTGTTCCAAATAGAGATTTTCTACCACAATTTGTTTAAAAGTCACTGACGATTTTTGTTTCAAACAATCATATATATGACATTTCCAATCATTGACTCTTTTTGAGCCCTTTTTGTTTCATGATGAACACGTACAGATAAGAAGAAGAAAGAGAGAAGGAAAAATTTATTCAATTCTTTTGAACGATAGCAGAAAGAAGGAAAGAACAAATCTTGATTTGAGTCTCTTTCTTAAAGCTCTTTTTGAGCTCTTTTTGTTTCAAGATGAACACATAGAAGTAGGAGAAGGAAAGTGAAGGAGAGTCTTTGTATCAAGCACCTAGTGTGCACCAACTTTGTTGCTGGTTTCAAACTTTTAGAAGAGGTTTTAAGGAACACTATCTGTGATAGTTTTGAGTTCGTAAAAAAAGAGAGTAAAAAAGGAACAAAAAATTATTTTTAACGTAAACGGAAGCACCAGAATCCCTCATGTATGGTGGTTAGCCATGAATAATGAGCAAAGTTTTGATACCGTGTTATGTACCACACTTTAAGCTTTCAAGGTGTGAGGCTGCTGTTTAGCACAGCAGAAGGAAGCGAGTTTGAGAGAAAAACATAAAGGAAGGAAGGAGATATAAGATGTGAAAGAATTTGATTCATTTTGATTGATACTTTCTTTCTTGTTGGGATGTGAGGATAAGAGTCTCACATCGGAAAAGAGGAAATAGAATGTGTGCCTTATATAGCCTTGGGAAACTCCCCCCATCACCAATTGGTTTTAGGGCCGAACTCCCGAGTCTATATAATGGCCGGAATCCCGATCTCTAACATGGTATCAGAGCGGGTTAACCCATGTGGATGGTTTAACCGCCACACGTGCCACATGTTGCCCATTCACTCGCCCCCACACGGATGAAGGGCGTAGTGATGACGAAAGAAAAAAAAAAGAGAGAAAAGAAAAGAGTTGAGTTGAGAGAGGATGTGGGACAATGGGCTCACATCATCACGTGTTGGCTACAAGAGCCGCCACACGTGAGGGGGCGTATTGGGATGTGAGCATAAGAGTCCCACATCGTAAAAGAGGAAATAGAATGTGTGTCTTATATAGCCTTGGGCAACTCCCCCTATCACCAATTGGTTTTAGGGGCAAACTCCCGAGTCTATATAATGGCCGGAATCTCGATCTCTAACATTTCTTACCATTACGCATACATCAGTACATTATATACTGTATATAGTCACACACTACGCAGTGAAAAAAATACCACTAAATTGTATAAGTGACTAGTTGTGGGCGCTATCTTTTATTCGAAAGAAATCAACCACCATTCGGTGTCATAATTTAAAATATATATTGAAGCACAAGTTCTTGATAACATGATATTGCTTATACTTACGCTCATTATAAATACAAATAAGGTCTGAGGCCACTCTATTACAAAATTTCCATAAAAATAGTACAACTATATATCATTATTCTAAATTGATTAACTTAAAATATTTAATGACGTTGATCATAATTATTATTTTTTGTGTTCAAATACTCCCTTACCTTCAGTATTGCAGGTGAAGATTGTTAGCATGAAGTCTAAGGCTGAAGAAATGAAAACTTAGGATAAGGTTGCTGACTCACTTGCGGTTAGAAGATTGTTACATTGTTGCCCAATCTATTATGACAATTAGGATTGTTCTTAGCTGTAGCTTAGTCCGTAAGAAAGATCATCATAATCGATCCTTGTATAAAAGTCTGAGTGCTTAATGATTGTATCATAATCACTACACCAAAACAGGGCTTTTAGGGCGCGCAATGCACGCTTTAAAATGGTTTTTAGGTTGCGCAGACGCTCGCCTTAAAAGGCCATGCCGTAAAAAACGCGTATTATTTGAGGCACACATTTTGCGTCGTAAATGCTGAAGTTTAAGGCATACTGTGCACGCCCTAAATACTTTTTTAAGGCGCGCATTGCACGCCCTAAATACTCTTTTAAGACGCTCATTGCACGCCCTAAATACTTTTTTAAGGCGGGCAATGCACGCCCTAAATACTATATTAAAGGCGCACAATGTACACCCTAAATACTCAAATTTAAGGCATGCATCGCACGCCCCAAATACTTTATTCAAGGCATGCTTTGTACGCCCTCATTGTATTTTTTTTTTAACATTCAATCAGTAAATGATTTAAAATTTTTATTTGCAAACTCAATACCTATTACATATATTGTGAAGTAAATTAAATAAGAAAGAAAGAACCAACCAATTTACATATGGGTATTCAATAAAAAAAATATATACCAAAACTCAAAGAGAATAATTCATAGATAGGAACTTGGCAAAGAAAATCAATATAAATTATACTTATCATACCATCTCAACGTACACTTATCCAAGTTTCCAAAACCCACAAAAATCCATAACAAAAACTATTCTAATAAACATTGGAGATGGTATAAGAGAATATACAATTCTTCCATAAACCTAGGTAGGGAGAGCCATTCAACTTCACAAGCTTGACATCCTCCTACAAGTTCCTATAAATGCAGAAAGGGAACAACCTCCTTTCTCTTTGAGGCGCTGCACAAAACCAGCCAATGGCTTGGAAGTTTGCATGTTAAAGGGAACATCACGAACTTCACTATTGATATACTGTAAAACCTCAACTTGAAGTATCTCCCAACTAGTCCGAATCACAATTTTCAGCATTAATAATTAGAATCAAGCTATGGAACCACAAGTAATATCTACTTTCCCAATGAAATTCACCGCTAACAATTAGATTGATAAAAGTTCATAGTACAATCAAAGTGGACCACATGTCCACAAACTAAAAACCTATCCTCAGCCAGCCAAAATATGACACATATACACTAAAATACAAGTGCAAGTATCCCTCGACCAAGGAAACCTGAAACCAACAGCCAAATAATCTAGATTCAAAATTTAGAAAACAACTTCATGAAAAATCAGTGGAATTCATTTTCTCAATCCAGAAGAATGGCACTAGGGGGAATTTGAGTGTTCGGACAAATAACCCCACACTGAAATTAAAAGTCTTATTTGAACCTAAATGTTTTGCTTTGTTTCTAGAATACACCTATTTAGAAGCAACACACCCTATAATTTCATGATAGCATCACGTAGCCATTTCTAGGATACACCCACATCAACCTGGAGACCTTAGCTACCAATTTCCTAATTGCACGAAGGGGAATACCTTTGAGCGTTTGAACAAAGAAGCCCACATTGAAGCTAAAAGTCTAATTCAATCCCAAAATGAGTTAAAATACTCCTCCTTTCCATCAACGATTATCTTGTTCCCTTTTCTAGTCAAAGGACTACAACAAAACCAAGGCAAAAAAATTCCAAAGAGAAAAAACTTTCAGCGAATAGCAAACCAACCCAAATCTTTTTTGGCCCCCTTTCTATTAGAGTGACTCCTGCCTGCATTATTTGGATCGATAAAGATGTGTTTACTAAGTTTGAACTAAAGAGACAAGAGTAGAATGTAATTTGATCAAGCATGCAGAAAAAGAATGCAGAAAAACACGAATGTGAATCAACTCTCAGGAAAAATATAGATATTTGTCTGCATATAACATCATATAGGAGACTAGAATTTCAGACTCCTAGCTAGGAAAGAGTATGTGAATCAGCTCTTAGGAAATTTAAGATATTTGTCTACACAAAACATCATATAGGAGACCAGAGTTTCAGACTCCTACCTAGGAAGGAGTCGATATCAAGCATGCAAAATTTCATGTACAAATGTTGTGTAGATAATGAGACTAAACTACTTATGACCTTTGAACAAGTTGTCATTAAAACACACAATACGACTAGCATTAAAATATTCAACATTAAACAAATATCCTGTCTGATTCATACCAAAAACTTTACTGCAAAACTTGCTCCTAATAAATCCTGTCGAAGAGAAGCATTTGCTTGAATAATTCTTTTTAACCTCTCAGTAATGCTCGTGTAATCAGCTCTTGGATAGAAAAAGAAATCAGAGCAATAAGATACAACGATTAGCAAGTCCTTTTTCTATAAATGAAACCACTAGTTAAAATTTGACATGAAACAAATAAAGTGCTAATAACAATTTAAACAGAAAGCTATTTAGTCTGAAACCTTTACCTTTATTTAGCAAAGGCCCAACTATTTCCGAATTCCCAATGCTCACGGCAGAATGAAGCGGCGCACATCCAACTTCATCCATACTATTAACTAGGATGAAACTTCCCAATTTCATCCTTCCTTGCATTATCTTTATCTTCATAGATCTCAATCTAAAATCAAACACAAATTACCAACCAAATGATAGTCGATAGCATGAACTCTAGGGTTTCTGCAAGACAAAGCATACACAACTAGAATCCACAATCCTCGCGAAGGAGATGAGGAGAATATACTTACAAGTTTCTCGGTGGTGGTGGTGATGTTATTAATCATGTGGCGAACACGGTGGCCCTGGTATAAGCAGTCCTTGCTGGAAGCTAAGAGAAACTGAGAGAGAGGGAGAGAGAGAAAGAGAGAGATAGAGAGAGCGATAGAGCAAGATGTACCTCCAATCCCAGATAGCATAGTCTATTAGTTTGGAAAAGCTTCGGTTGATGGGTTGAAGTGAGGGAGAGGATATGCTTGCTTCTTATCTCCCTTAGACTACCTCTTTCCTTATCTCCCTTCTGCCGCCATTACTCTCCTCTTGCTATTAATTTGTTTATTGTTCTATGTGTTTTTAGATTAAGAGATTTAGGAATTGAGGAGAGGAAAATATAGGATAATTTGGGTGCCTTAAGACCGAAAAGAATTTAGATTGGGCGGTATTTTTTAAATGTTTGATTGCATCTTGTTGGGCGGCATAAAGAATTGGGTGGGAGGGAACTTGAAGATTTTAGGTTTGGGAAATGAAAATTTTCTTTTGTTTTTAGGGCAAGCTAAGAGCGCCTTAAAAATTCTTTTTTTTGAGGGCATGCTAGGTGCGCCTTAAAATTCAATTTCTAGGGCGTGCAGATGCGCGCCTTAAAAACCTCATTTTTACGACACACGTTCAAAGTAAGCCTTAATTAGTTACAAAAGAAGGCACGCAGAAAAATCAATAATATAAAAATACAGTTTTTTAAGGCGTGCAAAAATGCGCGCCCTAAATGTTGAATACAAAAAACTAAGAGAACTTTCTATCTAATCCTTTTTCTCCGTTTCTCTCTAAACCTCTTCTTTCTTCCACTGTTTCTTTCTTTTCAACATGGTATATATCAATAGCCTACAATGGCTTATCCCTTTGATCTGCTCCTACTCCCCCTGCAACAATCTTTGTGTTTCTTGAAATCTTCAATTTTTTTTGCTACTACAATAGATCAGTATTTTCCTCTTATATTGATTCTCGTTCTCCCGCTTCCATATCTCATTCTTTTTCTTCTAAATCCTCTCTGATTTCTTTTTCGATCAAGTTTTCTTTGTGCTCACTACGTGTTTGAAGCACTGTCTCACACAAAATTTTCAATCAAGATTCACAAAACATTAGTGAATCCTATCCAACTCCAAATTGTAGAATCACCCATAGCTAGTCTAGTTTCTACTGTGGGAAATTCTGTGCAAGTTAAACTCAATGATTTGAATTACCTTCCTTGGTCATTTCAGATGGAATTCCTTCTCAATGTTCATGGCTTGGTGGGTTTTGTTACTTGTCAAAACTCTTATCCTATGTCCAATTCCTCTTGCTCTATTATTGATGATGATTTCTGTGCACAAGTTGCTCAGGTGTGGAAGATGCATGATCAAGCTCTCATGTAATTGATAACAGCAACACTGTCTACTACGACCATGTCTTGTGTCATTGGTTGCAAGGCCTCTCAAGAATGTGGACTAATCTTCATGACAGGTTTGCTACGATTTCCAAAGTATCTATCTTCTATTTGAAGACTGACCTTCAAAACATAAAGAAGGGGTCTGAAAATGGGAATCACTACCTACAGCGAACTAAAGATACACAGGCTATGCTAGAGTCCTCCGAGGTTCATTTTGAAACTGATGATATTGTGATTCTTGCACTTAGAGGATTACCTTCTGAGTACAACACCTTCAGGACCGTGATCGGGGGGTAGGGAAAGTACAATAACCCTTAAAGAACTTCGATCATAGATTCTTGTTGAGAAGAGTGTGATTCAACAATCTTGTGAAGCATTCCCTGTTCTCACTACTATGGCTGCCAGTAGAACTTCTGTCCTTATCTTTGAGAATTCTACATATGATCATGGTGCTGCTAGTTCTTCTAGCACCAATCAAACATCTGGTGGATCAATTTCTGTAAAGTCTCATGCTCCACCTGGTCATCAAATGGGTAAATACAACAATCATTATAGGGGAAATGGATATATGGGAAAGAAGCAGGAGAATTACAATCATGGTTACAATAATGGTTACTACGATGGAGGTCCCAGATATAATCAAGGGAGACATCATTGTCCTCCAGTAACACCAGGAATTTTGGGTACTCTTGATCAGTAGTCTTTCCAGGAATCTACTCAGAGCCCCACCTGTCAAATTTGTGGAAAACGTGGTCATATGCTGCTGATTGTTTTCACAAACACCAGAATCAGCCTGTCTCCTCACCTGAACCTTGCGAAGCTTAACTACTAAGTAATATTGACTTGTTAACAACCACAACCAGCTCCAAACTAACTAACTCTTAACAACTCTAACACCCCCCCCTCAATTTGATGGGAGGGCCCAACATAAAATTGGAAGAATGAAAAGAAAGCAGATGACAAATAGAGAGGATAAAATAGTAATTGTTGAAAAAAATCATAGTCTCATCCGCATCCACAAACAAAATAACCGAGGAGATCCTGCTCTCGTCTGATACTCAATACCCAAAAACTCAAAAAAAGCACCAAATTTTTTTACTAACGATAAAACCATTTAACTGTCAGACCAGGAACACCTTATGCATACATCAACGTCATACATAGAGCATAAGTTTAACCACATGGCGCAAAATATAGAATTTACCATAACAACAATAAAATACACCATGTCTACTTTATGCCTCCACTCCTAGCAAATCCCCGTCCTCGTGCCACGACCTAGATGGCATGTAAAATCATAAAAATGTGAGTGGACGAAAATAACCTTTAGAAAACATACGATTATACCCTCCATTTTAGAAAAAATATGCATGCATATGAGATATGACAAACCACGAGTAAAAAAATAATAATAAACCAAAACCTAGAAACACACATAAAAGTACATATAAGTTAATAGTAGCAAGCCAAATCAACTGAAACCTCAACCCAAATAGCATAGTCACATACAAACAGTCCATGTGCAATATCACCACAAAAGTCACCCAAAGCCAACTCATCCTCGAAGAACAATGTAAGTCACACATTAACTGCACTATCAGTAGGCCAACCACTCTGGATCTGAAGCCTAACTCGACGTTCGAGTGTAACCTCACTCACACAGGATCTGAAGCCCAGCTCGACGTCTGAGTGAGAACTGACTCAGGATCTGGAGCCTGACTAGGCAACTAAGTCAGCACAATACCAGTCTTAGGATCTGGAGCCTGACACGACGTTTGTAACTAACCGACCGACATGCATCTCGAGAAAGGTTGTCCATAATCATCATAATCATCACAAAAATTCACACATCACGAATATCAGAAAATCACATACTTATAACACATATCAAAACCACTAATCGAAACCTAGGCCTTAGTCCCACACAAGTACATACCAAAAACCTAGGCCTTACTACACACACAAGTACATGTATAACATATATATAGATAGATAGATATTTCCCACAAGTTAGTTGGTGGACCATAGAGAAATTAAGAAAAAACTAGACAAGTGTCAACATCTCAATATCTCTTAAACAAAATGACCAAATTAACCTTCTAGCTAATGCCCTTGCACATTTTTTTTAACCTAAAATGAGCGTATTTGAACTCCGTTTTCTGCACGCCGCCTGTCTATGTATTCAAGAGGCCGAATCCTTCAAAACACCCTTTACGGATTATCCCAAGAAATCTCGAGTCAAAAAGTCAACATTCGACCCCAAGGACAAAATCTTCTTTTTTCCTTTCTATTTTTCAATTGTACTTTTTTCTCGAATTTTAGGCCATTATAGTTGGTAAGCTTGAATTGTCAAGACCCGAACCTCTTCGGTTAGGACCCGACTCATCTAGCACGATATTGTCCGCTTTGGGCCTCCTTGCCCTTGCCCTCACGGTTTTGTTTTCGGGAGCTCATGGTGTAACTTCCCAGGGGGTCACCCATCATGGAATTGCACCAGCCTCAACTCGCTTAACTTTGGAGTTCTAATCCCCCCAAAGCCACTTGAGCTCCCAGAAGGCCTCGTGCTAGATAGGTGTGTGCCTACACCTTTAAGGCACACCACCATTCCCGTCCCAGACCATTCCCCCCTCACAAGAATATGGGATCGTTCACCGTTCCCTCTAGGACACGGGTCTTACAATCCACCCCCCTTAGGGCCCAGCGTCCTCGCTGACACACTTCTGAGTCATGGTCTGGCTCTAATACCATTTCGTCAGGACCCAAACCTCCTCGGTCAGGACCCAACTCATCTAGCACGATATTGTCTGCTTTGGGCCTCCTTGCCCTTGCCCTCATGGTTTTATTTTCGGGACAACTTCCCAGGGCCACCAATCATGGAATTGCACCAGCCTCAACTCGCTTAACTTTGGGGTTCCAATCCCCCCAAAGCCACTTGAGCTCCCAAAAGGCCTCGTGCTAGATAGGTGTGTGCCTACACCTTTAAGGCACACCACCATTCCCCTCCCAGACCATTCCCTCCCTCGCAAGAATGTGGGATCATTCACCGTTCCCTCTAGGACACGGGTCTTACATGAACTATGAGTATATGTAAGTTTTGCTCCTTTTTACTACGATAGATCTCTTCTTGGGCTCAGGGCGATGGGTAAATAGATCATCCATTTATTATGTACACAAAAAAATGACAAATGTTATAATTTTTGGTAAATTGAAGGTAAGATCCCGATTAAAAGTCAAATTAGTCGTTTCCACTACTTATCGGGGTTTAGTGGGTTGGACGTGAGTGATAACCCCATAAAGGTTGATTTAATTTGATTAATGTAATAAGATATTAATATGTTTAAAATTAGTAATATATCCCTTGTTTGAGAAGAGTTGTCAGATGAGAGTAGGACTGACTCAATTTTCGTAGAATTTTAGGACGGATCCTCTCACAGGATATTCCAACATAATCCTGGTTGTTCGATGATTCATTGATTATAGGTCGCCGAACATGGTGACTACTATAGAAAGGTTTGTTGTTGGAATGCGAGTATGGACGTCCTATGACTATTGAGTTTCTAAACGATTGAAATTCTAGTCGAATCATCATTTGTAATTCTATATTTTCATAATTTTAGTTGATATTTTTAAAATTTTGATTGTTCTCGATTGTCATGATATGCATTATTATACTTGCAATCATAATATCATTTTGGGTCGTGTTCCCAACTTCGTGTTGATTCAACTACAATTTCTCGATAAAATTCTTTACGTATTATTATTAAATCAAAATTAAATTAATAAAGACTAAAACATTTATGACTAAACTTTGAAGTATGGATGGAGTAATTTTTTTTTTTTTACAGATCTCCTCAATTAGTTTTTCTTCATTTTTGGTTAAAAATTAACTTTAAAATAAGTAACATAATTGAATAAGTTCTGAAGTAATCATAAAATATTATCAATTTGGGATGGAGACAAAGGTGTCGATCTAGCAATTGATCTCCCTCTCAAATTTTGGATACTTCGAAAATCCATCGATCTTGCCGCAAAATAAAATCAACCAAACCACAATGTCATATCACAGCTGGTTAATTCCAACATTTATACACTTCTTCTTGGACTTGGGATTTAATTTGGATTCATTGACATTGTTCATCATTTTCCAATATATAGAAGCTTCGGTGGACCCTTTTAGATCCTAGGATAAGTCCTAGCCTTCTACTAGTGATACTACCCGTGACACTTCCGTCCACAAAAATATATACTTTCACCAGCAAATATGCCAATCTAATTATAAGATTGTATCTGACTGCTCAAGAAATTTGAAAAAAGTCTAAATTTAATATAGCGTGCTTCATGCATGAATATTATAATATTATTTTACGTGTTACAATTTTTCTTGCAGTTTTTAAAAGATAGATCGAGTTAATACGTACCCTAGTTGGTCTTTGAATTATCTATCGAGTTCCCTAAATTAAATTATTATATTTTGTAGTACCCAAACTCTCTCAAATTGGCATTGACCATTCTCTCCCACTTTGAACCATTATCCTTTTATTTGAGGAATATAAAGCTCAATTATTGTTTTTGTTTAAAAATTGTCAAATAAAAAATAAGAACAACAAAAAAAAGATGCCCCCCAAATAAGAACAACAAAAATATGGCTCCCAAATAAGAACGACAAAAAGAAGATGGCTCCCAAATTCCATCTTACTCATTGTTCCACCTAACTCGTACTTGTCCTCTCTTTGCAAACCGTATCAACAAATTGAACACCTAAATGAAGGAGAGGGAATTCGGTCTATTGATATAATAAATGGACCAACTTAGACTCACCTCGTTGGATTCCTTTGGAGGCTTGTCTCGTTGTGGGACTTACATAGAGAGAGGTAAGAGTAAAGAAGCATCGGTGTGGTGTCGATCTAACAGTCTCCAATGTTTAAGTAAGATTAAGTGTAGATGATATTGTAGTAATTTAGGCAGCGTAATGACAAGATTGTCATTATTTTTTGGAGGAGAGGCACCCTTGTATTTATAGTAGTATTGAATGTTGTTGGTGAAATAGTTCGATGTGGGATTAATGTCATGGTCACATGAGTTGACATGTATCCTCGTGTGGTCCTGATGAGTATTTCTGACATGTCTGGCCGAACAATGGGTAGGCCGACCAGATTTGGTCAGCTTGTGCTGTTTTGACCTATGCGCTAGGTTGTATGTCTGGCCAAGGATGTCACTTGGCCGAACAACGTGCAAGCCGGCCAGATGTAGTCGGTCAGTGATGTATTGTTTCTATAAAGGCTCGACCTTGTATGCTTTGTCTAACCGAGGACTTGAGTCGTTCTAAGGCGGGACTGCTCGGCCTTGGTTCAGGCTGACTAAATTAAGTACGAACACAATCCATTAATTTAGAAATTGTAGGTATTAGAAAATAATGTCGAGTGGGCCCGGGGTAAGTAATGGTAAATAATGTGTGAGGCAAGTTTTGTGTACATGGTGGGACGGGCATTGTTAACGGTTTTCTTTGCAGTTTTTTATATTTCTGACTTTTAATTTAATTTATTTTTTGAAGTGTTTTTTTTTTCTTCATAAATAACCTGATTTTAGTCTCACCATCGACCTTCAATTAGAGGGTAAAATCGATAAAACTAATAGAGAATGATCAATTTGGCATGTTTAATATATAGAGTTTAAGAATGATTACAAAAATATATTGTAATAACTTAATTTAAAGACTCAATTAGTATGCACTTGAGGTATGGTTCAAAGGCCATTTGAGGTATTAATAAGCCAAGAATTACGTATTAAGGTATCAAATGGCAATAGAAATGGACCGAACACATGCATTGCGTATAAGTGGTAACTTGCTAGTAAGTGAATTCACATACATCCGTACTCCATATACCATGTATATATAATCCTGATGAGTACGTTCGTCTATAAATCTGTAAACTTATGATTAATTAACCAACTACTTAATGTACACCGGCGTTGTAATTAATCATCATAGTTTCTGCGAGGGCAGGAATGTCGGTAGAACTCCGCCAATAACCACCGAGTGGCCAAACATCGGTGAGAAATGACGGCACGTACCCAGCTAGACATTGCGCGCCATGTTGCCGAAAATGGCCAAATTAATAGCTTGAAGCAGGTTATACGGCTCCAGAATAACCTGCATGTGATGGCTGTGTTGAGATGTGAGGAAATTACTAATTGGTTTTGGGGTGGAACCTCAATTTCTTACATGGTATCAGAGCGGGGTTATCTCACGTGATTGGTTTAACCGTCACACGTGTCACACGTACCCAATCAAATCGTCACGTGATAGGCTTTAAAATCCGCCACACGTGAGGGGGCTTGTTGAGATGTGAGGAAAATGTCCCATATCGGAAAAGTACAACTACAATTTGTGTCTTATAAGATCTTGGACTACTCCCCTCATTGCTAATTGGTTTTGAGGTGGAACCTCAATTTCTTACCGGCTGCAACTTTACGTTAACATAGGACTTGTGAACCTTATAGCTGCTGTGAATCTTGCATGTTACATGACAATAGGGAGAATCATATGGTCTCTCACTAAGGCCATGTATGTTGGATGAAGGAACTTAAAAATGCTTAGAATTTACGTTAAATTAGTTACAAATGAACCAAAAAATATTAGATAGAGCTATTTCAAATGACTAAATAAAATGCATTTAGAAAGATATATATGTAAGTAACAAATTGGTGACGGGTTACATGGAAATCAATCTCCCTTGTTTTACAGTTTTGTTGTACTTATGTCATGCTTATGCTCCTTGCTATTTGTCTGCATAATTAATTACTTACAAACACTTCATTAAATTATTTATAATTCATTCTTAACTATATAATTCAAAATGGCATATCGCAAAAATGGCTTGTGACTTGTGGTTCGCTCATGGGCTCATAGCCTCGTACATATATACGAAAGGAAATACCAACCAAGCTGGTATATTATGTTTAAAATATCGGTTATATGAAAATACTGATGGTCAAGTTTACAAAAATACTGATTGGATATTTCACTATAAATATTGATCGATACAATTGATGTTCAACAAAAACGTTATAAATTTGGTCCAAAATTTGGAATTTTTGAATAAAATTTTAGGAAAAATTTAAGCACCCAATAATGCTTATATAAAACAAATAAAAATCATAAAATGTTTTTGATATAATAACTAACTATATAATATATAACATGATACAATATGCACCGATAATAAATTAAAACATAATTTTATTAATAATTTTCCTAGGTGATGCTACTTGACCAAGTACGTGGAAATGTATTGTTGGACATAGTATTCATATATGTCTCTTTTGAGATCCCTATTCTTCCTCCATAGATAGGGTAGTTGAGATTTATCCAATTAATTAACTTGCCAATATAAACTTGATTGAGATGAGAAACTTAATAGCCTCCATATCCATATGGAACTTTAGGGAGGTGGTTATCTAATTGGCGGTAACCATATTGACAATAAGCATAGGTTCATTTGAGTTATTACTATGATACATCGGTTCCAAAATTCAAAGTAAAAATTAATTAACATGAAATCATCAGAATATTGGTTTTCATATCCTCCATACATATTGTGTGTATTATTGTATTCTTTTCCAACACCACCAATTCCTACTCAACCTTCGTACATCATGTTGGATCTCAGACACCCCGCACACACGAGGAGGATCGAATTGCTTAAGCTTGCAGTGGAAACACTTCACAATAAGGTATGAATTCTAATCATAAACTTTAGATGCAAACGATTGGTTTAGGACATGATTCAATTGCTTTGATTGATGCTAGTTTTAGGGATTGTATGAGATGGAGAAATGGATGATTATGATGAAGATTTCCCAGTGCTCTGCACAAAGTTGCAGAGATGAACACCAAGTATTTGCTAAATGCACAATAGTGAAATATCAGTAATCCTTGGTGCTCTTGCCGGCTAGAGAGAGTTAAACACTTTCTATTTTTTATGAGATTGAATGAATTGCATTGCACTCACTCATTTTACACACTTAGAAATGGTTGAGACACATGTGACATCACTACACACGTTTTACACATTTTCTTGCTCACTAAGTAACACTCACACACCTCACACACTCACACACCTCACACACTCACATTTTATTATAACTAATTCTTAACTGTCAATACAATCTAGAAGTTTATTTCAAGTGTTCTTTGAGTCGTCCTTAGAGCATTGATCAGTTACAGGTGTGGCTTGATCACTGCTGCTCCAATAGCAGTTTATATTCCAACACTCCCTCCTAAACCGCTTACTAGTTTAACCCCTAGCAAAGATCTTAGGTAGTTAAACCTGACTTTAAGAAGAGCTGCCACGACCCATCCCAATCCCCTCTCCCCCGGGATTAATGCGGGATGTGCCATACTACCGTCTGACACCTCGTGCTAGACTAGGGATACACCTAACCTTCTAGAGTGCGCCAGGATCTGTGGAGGCATGTGATGTCTCGGTTTCTGCTACAGTCCGTATTCACGATCAACCTGAAGGGTATTAAAAACATCAAAAACTGTGAGTGAACGAAAATAAATAGTTTTATAAAACACATTTCTGAAAAGACATTTATACCCTTCATTAAAAACATTCATGCATATAAAACCAATTACCACAACCATTTCTTAAATCAAATCATATGGATTTTAAAATCAATACACAGTGAAATATAGTGGGGTCTTAACCCAAAACCAAAACACGTGGGGTCTCTGCCAAAATCAGTAAAATACGGTTTAACCAATCCTTGGCATTCCAGATGCCTGACATCCCAAACGTTTAATCAATATTGTCACGGTTCTAAAGCTACGCGTGCTACTCGGGGTCTCAAGTTCGAGGGTTCCCTTGGGTCCACCAGTGTCCAAGGCGGTACCATAATGGTATGCCTCTCCCCGGATCACTACCCGGGGTATATCGATCTCTAAAAATTCTGATCCCGAGCTCTCCGTAGAGCAGCCCCTCTCAGGAAATGCTCTATGACTACTCCAAAATATTACGGGACGTCTAGAAGAGACAACCACTAGTAAGGATGATATATTTAAAAACCGAAATCAAACCAGTGGAAGACCATCATAAAACCGTTTATAAATATTTCAACAGGATCTTAGCCCGAGGTATAACTTCCATAACCCTTTCCACAAAATCAGGATTCAGGAAATCCTATCCAATCCAAATCTCATAGGGACTCAGCCCAAGTTCAAATCCAAATAGGGTCTCAAGTCCGAAATCTCATTTATAAACCACAACTAGGACTCAAACCCGATACCATAAACCAATTGGCCTCAAACCTGAGATAATATTTCCAAATCCGAAATCATTTATTGTTCAAATCATTTGAAACTACAAGCACGTATAAAATATGGCCTAAGCCTAAAGTATAACATAAAGCATAAATCCGCGAAATACGTGCAATACCACATTTTTACGAAATACCAAAATACTACAATCATATGCATCTCAAATAATATATATAAAATATATAAAACAATTATGCATGCATCGTGTTTAGAAATCAAGTCTCCACCCACAGACCGTCCTTGCTGCGCTCCTGCAAGCTGCGCCGTAAGCCATTTCGGCTATATTGAACTTTCTGAGTCGTCCGGACCTGTCCAAAGTATACTTAAAGGTCACCACCAACCTAGGCAAGTCCTAATAAAAAACCCCCAAATCCCCCGGAAAAGTCAATGTGTCCCAAACACGCATCCCTAGGCTAAAAACCTCAATTTGACATTTTAAACGATCTCTGATCGATCAGAAACCACCACCATTCGATCTGAATCGTCGAAACCATTAAAATGAGACCGTTCTCACCTCGAAATACGTGCTCACACGCGGGTTAAAGTTCCTGGCCAACGCTGACGTCATCGGTCAACGGTTAGCATGACGTCATCCTGACTGGTCTGCTCTCTTTGTTCTCCATCGGGATCACACTTTTCTCATTGTTTTGTTATACGTTGATGACATCATTGTTATTGGAAATAGCTATCCTACTATCTCTCTTTTGATCAAAGCTCTTGCTACTGAGTTTGACATGACTGACTTGGGTTCCCTGTCTTATTTTCTTGGCCTCCATGTGACTTCTACTTCTGAAGGCATTTTTGTGAATCAGACCAAGTACATTACTGATCTCCTGGCCAAAGTAGGCATGTCCAATTGTGCATCTGTCACTACTCTTATGGTATCCGATTTCAGGTTGCTTCTCACTGATGGTTCATTGTTTCCTGATCCTCTTCTATATCGTAGTGTGGTTAGGGCTCTCCAATACTTAACCTTCACGCGACCAGACATTGTGTTTGCTGTTAACACCAGACATTGTGTTTGCTGTTAACACTGTCTGTCAATTCATGCACGCTCCCACATACGTTCACATGATGGTTGTCAAGCGCATTTTGGGTTATCTTAAGGGTACTCAGGATTTTGGCCTTCAGTATACCTCTAGCTCTCTTCGGCTTCAAGCTTTTTCAGACGCCGATTGGGGTGGTGATCCTAACACTCGCCGATTGGCCTCAGGACACATTGTTTTCATTGGTACCAATCCTGTTTCTTGGGGTGCCAAAAAGCAAACCACGGTTTCCCGTTCTTCAACTGAGGCTGAGTATCGATCTCTCGCTAATACCGCTTGCGAGCTCCTGTGGATATCCTATCTGCTTAAGGACCTTCACGTGGTGATTCCTCGTGTTCCCTTAATTTGGTGTGATAGCATGTCGGCTATTCAGATGGCGCATAATCCCGTGTTCCATGGCCGCACGAAGCATGTTGAGATCGATGTTCACTTTATTTGTGAACGTGTTCAGGCCAACAATCTTCAGCTGGCACATGTCACTTCTGCTCATCAACTCGCTAATGTCATGATGCATGACCTTCATTTTCCCCAGTTTGCATTTCATCGCGACAATCTGCTCCGTTGTTCCTCCTAGATCAGATTACGGGGGCATGATAGAGATGAAGGCATGAAGACACACGTGAAGACGCAAGGCTTGTCGTGCTGTGTAACTAATTCAGTTAGGATAATTAGGATTGATTAATGCTTATGATGACAGTTGTTGATTCGGTCAGCCTTCTAGCTATAGAGTTGCATACTCAAGCTAATATATCTAGTGCTAGGTGAATGTACAAAGTTAATTAAATGAGATCTAATCAAATCAAGAAGTTTGCTTCCTTATCGTTTTCTCTCTACCTATTCTCTTCGTCTCTCAAACCTAATCACTCTCTGCTCCTCCTTTCTTCTCACCATGTATTCGATCACATGACATATAGGCTATTACACAATAAAAATATATAACTAAATTATTACATTATTAGCGTCTATTATTGCTATGTACATTCACAGATCTATGCCCATACAAGGAAACCTGGCAATTGGGAATTTGGGCAGCCCCCACCTCACAAAATTACAAAACTTTGCCTTTAATCTGTTTGCCAGCTAAAGACCCAAGAGCCCACACATGGGATCGCTCCCACTATTTCTTTAATTTTTTTCTTCAGTTAGTTTTCTATTAGGTGTGTTTGGATGGGAGGAAAAAAACATAAAAAAAAAAAAATTAGAATTTTAAGTTTCATTTGTATCAATTTTTTGTGTGTTTGAATGAGGGAAAAAAATATGAGATTTACTAAAAATTAAAATTTCAAGTTTCTAATACACCAATTTTCTTGTTTGGATGCATAAATTAATATAGAAATTTAAGATATATATTCTAACAAAATAAAAAATTTGGAATTTGGATGTCACAAATCACAAGTTTATATTTCATAATAGATGTTATTTTCAAAATTCCATTTTTAGAACTATCATTTACATATGAACATTAAATTATATATTTAAATTTTATTTAATTTTTATGTCACCCAAACATAAAACTTCACAAATTATGGAAAATTAATTTTTTGTTAATTTAAATTTGGACATTTCATAAATTTTTAATAATCTTAAAAAATTTCATCCAAATACACTCGTAGAGAAATGATATTTCGACACATTAAATTAACTATATTTAGTGATATATTTGATGTGACATGCTAATTACCACAAATATAAATACCAAGTGATTTAATTTATTAAAATAAAACCATTCATAGATTATCACATACATCAAATACATCACTAAATATAATCAATTTAATGTGTACAAATAACATTCCGCTCTCTATTACCATTTACCACCAACTTGAACCCCTCCTCTTTCTTTAACCCTATAAAACCTCACTCCCTTCCCACCATAATTTCACCACTCTCACTTACCTACACTTCTCTTAGTGCTTAGCTACGAGCACTAACTGGAAGGAAAGCAGAAAAAAAGCTTCTCTGGGGTTTGATCAAGATCACCATGGCTTCCAAAAAAAGTCCCTCCCTTGCTCTGTTCCTTGCCCTCAATCTCCTCTTCTTTGCCATTGGCAGCAATGCTAATTGTAACCCGTGCCGCGGCTCCAACCCGAGCCGAGGGCGAAACCCGAGCCGAGGGCGGAACCCGAGCCCAGGAGGAAACCCAACTCCCAACGTCCCCACGCCATCCAATCCCGGCACGCCATCCAATCCCGGCACGGGCACCGGCACCGGCACCGGCACTTGCCCTAGAGATGCCCTGAAATTAGGGATTTGTGCAAATGTCCTCAGTGGGTTGCTTAACCTCACAATTGGTCAGCCTCCAGTGCGACCTTGCTGCAGTCTCATCCAAGGCCTTGCCGACCTTGAGGCTGCTGTGTGCCTTTGCACTGCCATCAGAGCCAACATTTTGGGGATCAACCTCAACATTCCAATTGCTCTCAGTTTGCTTCTTAATGTTTGTGGGAACCAGGTTCCTAGAAATTTCCAGTGTGCCTAATTAAAACTAGCAAAATCTAGATATATATATGTTCTCTTTGATATTTCTATCAACTAAATTTATATATATGCTTCATTTGGCTTTCACTTATATATATTTCAGGTGTGAAATTGTTGTAATATTGTGTAAGGGAATTTCTTGTTTCCTACTTAATTATGGCGGTGGCCTTATTTTCTTCTTATTATTAATGTTATTTTATGGGAATGAAATAAACATGTTCATTTAATTACCCTTTAGTCTTTTTTTTTTTTTTTAATTTGCCCTTTCTTACCTCTGTCCATCATATCCAATTGTTTTTAATTATTTACATTGTTTATTTTTAATTGTTGTATTTATTAAAAGCGAGATTGTTTTTATTTATTTACTCAAGAATATTGGAAAAAAAAATGTCTCCTACAAATTAGATATATATTGATTCCGTTATTTATAACACCCTTTTTTTTATTTAATATTGATCAAGAAAGTTATGCCCCATATATGATTAGCATTTCTATCTTAAGCAATATTAATCAATTTGTTAATAAAGCCAGTGTGTCAATTGGAAATTACACGTGGTTGTAGTTTAAGCATAATTAACTGTATAATTACGTACGACCAATTAAAGCCTTGAACAGTAGTTCACATGCAGCAGCATACAATATTACACTAATATATACAACAGAGTCACCGGCCCGAAGTATCACATGCGTGCATTACTTATATCAAATTGGTAAATGTCGTCGACTGGACATCACTCTTTCCACTATTAAATTATTTTTATTATATCATAATCGAAATTATCTATTTTTAAAATATTATTTTAGATTTATCTGCAAAATAAATCAACAAAATTCAACGTTTATAATCATTTACATATAGAAAATGGATGGTATTTGTAATATTATAAGATATTTATGGACATATGAAAAGATATTATAACATGATCATGACATGCTAAGGTCATCACCTAATAGGATGTCGGTTTTTCATTGGAGTAATTATAGGGGATTGAAGAGAAACGACGAGCCAACTTTTGGTACAACATGTTTATTTTCTTTTTAGCAGGCAAAGCCTCAGTCTAATTATTTGCATGTATTATTCAGCCCGTGACTGATCCATATATCCTTTAGCTTGGAAAGGAAGGAAAGGAGCTTCGATTCGTTTGTACGTCAGCGTTTCCGTTTCATCCTTGGATAAAAAAAGGCAAAGATTCCGACGACCCACATTGTTTAATCGTTACCATGTATATACAACTCATCATGATATTTCAACTACATCATCATCACCATGGTCATCCCAAAGTGTTTCAACACTTTTAAGCAATGCCACATGTTACGATGTTATGTCACGAGATCTTAGCTAGCTAGCTAGGGTTGTATATATTTACAAAATAATTTCTCAAAAATCAAGTGTTATAATTTGGTGGTGATAGATGTAATCACTGTTAAAACATTACGCAACGCATACGTAATTAAATTGATAGCACAGAAAGAAGTGGTTATAAATTTTTTGACATAAATGTGTTAATTTTTTTTTTTACCTAATATCACACAGAAACCACGAATAAAAGCACTACAATTTGTATCAGTACTATTGTTCATGCGCCTACTGCTCAATATTCTGGCCTAGCGAGGTTGGTGCAGTGTTATTTGTGCTCTATTACCATCATATATAATTAATAACACAACTTATGATATATGTTCATGTCACTTAATATCAAGTGCATAGTAAGTTATTTTCTGATGCATGCACAAGTTTTGTGATGCATGAACTGCTTTCATTTTCCTTAAGGATCTACACCCATCTCCTATATCTTGTTGATGATGAGTAAAGTTTCTGACGTGGAATTGTGGATGAGGAACGTACGTACGTGCCTTAATTGTGGCCTGATCTCTAAAAGTAGGCATATTAGATGGCCCCCTAGTTAATTAATCACCGTCTCAGCCCCGTGAACAAGTTTTGGCACATTCGAATTTTTCCATATTAGCAAACAGAAAAATACGATCTACTTTCTCCATGGTTCCATATTGATAAGTTAAGAAGATATATATATTTTTTATTATCAATATAAGAAATTACACTAATAATTCCTGCTAATAATAGGATTTGGCAAATGGCAGTCATCGATATAATCCAAAGAGTAAGACAGAGGTGCAATGCATATATGATCGATCTAATTATTTACGTAATCTCTAAACAGTCATGAGATGGCTAAATATATACGATCCATGCATCCATGGATCTCATACCGCGGATATATATATATATATATATATATATATATAAATACATAAACCCTAGCTAGCCTATAATTATTTTTGTATAATTTGGCTTGAGGAAGATTTATATAAGCCGCTCCGATTCAATAAATTTATGTACTCCACTTGGACTGTAATGAATCTTATCTTTGTTGAAAGGAATGAAACAATGGAAGAAAGAAAAGGTTTAGAAAGAAACGGAGAAAAAGGATTAGATAGAGTTCTTTTAGTTTTATGTATTCAACATTACGATACAATCATTAAGCACTTAGGCTTTTATACAAGGATCGACTATTAGGATCTTTCTTAGGGACTAAGCTACAGCTAAGAACAATCCTAACTGTCATTGACAGGACCCGCCCCGATCCCACAGGGACCACAAGCGGACGTGCCCTGCTCCCGTCTGACACCCAATAATTCATACCAATTTTAACCTCAAAACATTTAAAAGCATAAATAACCAAATTAAAGTCATACATAAAATCCGAATTAAACGAATGTCAGACAAGGGATATAATCCAAAATTACAAATTTGCGAGCACGACTCTACAGTAAACCTGCGGGTACACCGCCCAGCAGGGGTTCAGGTACGCAGAAGTAGATCTATGCCTCAGCCTCTGGTTCCTCCTCTACCTCAGCTTCCCGACCTGGAGGGGTTATCAAAAACATTAAAGGGTGAGTGGACCGAAACTCAAGTTTATGAAATCGTTTGATAAGTAAAACATATAATTTACCCCTCCGTTTTCCAAACATGCGTGCATCATAATTCAAAATCATAAACCATATAATATGAACCATAAGGCATATAATAAAACCATAACCATAATTTTAGTTGCTGCACTATACACTCCAATCCCGACATCCCTGATGTCTGACGTCCCTGACGTCCAATAAGGTCACAATCACAAGGCTACGCGTGCCACTCGGGTCTCAATTTCCGAGTTCAATCCCCGAACCCCGTTCGGGTACAGCATCCCCGATGCTTAGCGTCATAGACGCTGGACGTTCTAGACGTCCGTGACCTCTCCGGGGTACCTCATCCGAAGGAGACAATACAATATGGAAGGATCTATACAGTGCAGTAACAAATACATTTTATTGATATCCACATGCAAACATATATATACATAGATAGAATCCGAACCAATCATTCAGTTTCATCGGACGGGTCTCAAGCCCAAATACCGTGAAACGTGCCATAACCATATTTTCCATATCATCAAAACCATCATTGTTTTAGCATGTGAATCAGTATAATAAAACCAGAAAACATTTATGCACACAAGGGTTTAAGAAAATGGCCCACTCACAGTACAGTCCTGCTAGAAACCGAACGTATACCCTCGTCCTGGTACAAATGTACAATCCCTGTCAAGTCCAAAGTATTCGTAAAGATCAATACAAACCCCTAACATTCAACCATGAAAGCCTAGGTCGAAACCGACCCGGGAAAGCCGCCCGAACGCGCTTTCCAAGGCAATAAACCTTATTTTGACCAACTTAAAGATCTCCGATCGACCCGAAACCACCGCCATTGGATCCGGATCGTCGAAACCTAAAGAATGGTGGTGGTCCCACCAGAAACACTGTTCACACGCGCCCCCACGCGGCGGTCAACGCAGGAACAGTTCCTGCTGACGTCATTGCTGACGTCACTGCTGACGTCAGCATGACGTCATGCTGACGTCATCTGACAGCTGTCAGGTCTGACATGTCAGACCTGACAGGTGCCACGTGTCAACATCTGAATGGTCCACCTCACTGATCTGTCAGGCCACGTGTCAGATCTGACATGTGCCACGTGTCAGCACGGCACTGGTCCACGTCACTGACATGTCAGTGACACGTGGCAGTCCCTGATTGGGCCACGTCACTGACATTTCAGTGCTGACTGTGCACTGACATGTGACACGTGTCGGCTCACGGTTGGTCCACGTCATCTGACAGGCTGACAGGGTGCCACGTCATCACCTCTGTCCTCAGACGGGTTGACCCGTATTTCTGCAACTCGGGTCGATCAGACCCGCGATCAAGACCCGGTCACCATTTCACCATTTCTCAATCATTTTCGTTCAGGTTTGTTCCTAACTACTCGTCTTAATCCCAGAAAGGGTTCTAGCTAATCAAAATTGACAAACACAGACAGGTTCGAAGGCCTACCTCGAAGAACAGAGCCTGTTCCCGTCGCCGTTCAAACTCCGTTCAGGTCACCTCCGGTCACACAAACACGTCCCAAAGTTTCCTACTAATCCAGAGAGTCGATTAGGGACACTAGAACTCGACAACACATGCTGGAAACAAGCTTCCAAATCCTGAGTTTTTAAAACGGTTTCGGGTTTTGAAAAACAGCTCACCTTGCCGCCGTCTGCCGCTGTCCACCGCCGTGCCTCCGTCCTTCCCCGTGAGTCCAGCAACACACAGACACAGGGACAGGGAGTAGTGCGGGTGTGATGGATGAAATGGGCAGTGTGTGTGGGTTCGGGTGAGAATTATATAGAAATGGAGGGAAAGCTGCTCAAAGAATTGAACGGCCCAGATTGAATCTCAAAATGAGATCAAGGGCTGAGGTCAGATCTGGGGTTTTCAATCCAAAGGCTGGAATTTAAAGCTGATTCAAATGTTAATTAATCCAATAGTGGATCTGATCCAATCTAGCCAATGGGTGAGTGACACTTGTCACTCACCAGGTGTCCTCCAATCAGATTTCCTGAATTTAATATTCGACACGAAAACCGAGACACGAACTTCCCGAATTCACGTTTCTGACCATAACTTCCTCGTACGAAGTCCGATTTCGGCGTGCCGCCTGTCTACGGACTCAGGACGTCGAGGCCTACCCAACGGTCCTTGAGTCAACTGAAAATTAGTTGTCAAAAGAAAAGTCAACATTTTCCCCCGAGAGTCCAAATTACGGTAATGCCCCTGAACTTCCGAAAGTCATAACTTTTACCCTGATCGTCCGAATTGGACGTGCCACCTGTCTATGAACTCGTGACGTCCCGAACTACGTCACGGTCATAGGTCAAAGTCCATTTAGTTCATCAATCAAAAAGTCAACATTTGGCCATACCAATCACAAGGGTAAAATCGTCAAATCACACAATAAATTACAATATGGGAATCCTCGAATTTCCGGGGTGTTACAACCTTCCCCTCTTAAGAAATTTTGTCCCGAAATTTCAAAGAAAAAAATGAGGAAATTGTTCTCGCATCTGAGCCTCAGGCTCCCATGTGGCTTCTTCCACGTTCTGGTTTCTCCAGAGAATCTTCACGAGAGGGATCGTCTTTCGTCGTAGTACCTTGTCCTTCCGATCCAAGATCTGTACTGGTTGTTCCTCAAAGCTCAGATCCTCCCGTAGTTCAACAGGTTGTTCCCCAAGTACATGAGAAGCATCACGTACGTACATCCGCAACATCGATACGTGGAAAACATCGTGAACTCTTGATAGTTCTGGAGGTAGTGCCAATCTGTATGCAACTCTGCCAATTCTCTCCACGATTTCATAAGGTCCGATAAAACGCGAACTCAGTTTCCCCCGTCGGCCAAAACGGATAATCCCTTTCCACGGAGACAACTTCAGGAAGACAAAATCTCCCACTTCAAACTCCAAGTCTCGAATCCGTCGGTCGGCATAACTCTTCTGGCGATCCTGTGCCACCTTCAATCTCTCCTTGATCACGCGAACAGTTTCCATGGTTAAGTCCATCATCTCCGGCCCTACAGCCGCTCGCTCTCCTACCTCCGTCCAGCAGATAGGTGTCCTGCACTGTCGGCCATACAGTGCCTCATAAGGTGCCATTCCGATGCTTGCCTGATAGCTGTTGTTGTAAGCGAATTCCATCAATGGCAAATGAGTATCCCAAGATTCTTGAAACTGTAGTACACATGACCTCATCATGTCCTCCAGGGTTTGAATGGTTCTCTCAGACTGTCCATCGGTCTGTGGATGGAAAGCAGTACTGAAACGTAAGGTTGTTCCCAAAGTAGCTTGCAAACTTCGCCAGAACCTGGAAGTGAAACGCGGATCACGATCAGACACGATCGATTCCGGCGTACCATGAAGTCGTATGATTTCCTTCACAAACAACTGAGCCAGTCGGTTAGGTTTATAGGTTTCCTGAACTGGCAGAAAATGGGCTGATTTGGTTAACCGATCCACGATCACCCATACTCCGACCACTCCACTCTGAGTCCTCGGTAACTTAAAGACGAAGTCCATGGTGATGTGATCCCACTTCCACTCAGGAATCGGAAGTGGCTGCATAGCCCCATACGGTCTCTGCCATTCCGCCTTAACCTGCTGACAGGTTAAGCATTTGCTCACGAACTCAGCAATATCCTTCTTCATTCCTGGCCACCAATAATGGTTCCGGAGGGTACGGTACATCTTTGTACCTCCCGGATGCATAGCGTAGGCCGAACTGTGGGCCTCCTCAAGTATCTCGGCCCGTAACTCTGCCACTGCAGGTACGCACAAACGGCCCAATTTCACCAGTGCTCCATCGTCCCGGATGGTAAAATCCTGTCTCCCATCCGCATCGACCTCAATTCTGTAAATACAGAGTATCGGATCCTGAAGTTGTGCTTCAATGATCCGATCAATCAGTACTGGTCGCACATGGAAGCTGGCCAACAAAGCTCCATGTTTGTCCGTACCCAAAATAATTCCTTTCCGGAGTTCCACCAGCAAGGGAAGATACACCATCCCCAGGTGTGCAATAGTTCCCGCTGATTTCCTGCTGAGTGCATCCGCCACCACATTGGCCTTACCCGGATGGTACTCGATCGTACAGTCATAGTCCTTCAGCAGCTCCAACCATCTCCGTTGTCTCATGTTAAGCTCCTTCTGAGTGAATAAATATTTAAGACTCTGGTGGTCGGTGTATATCCGACACGTTGCGCCGAACAGATAATGTCTCCAGATCTTGAGAGCATGAACCACCGCCGCCAACTCCAAATCATGAGTAGGGTAGTTCAACTCATGGGTCTTCAGCTGCCGGGATGCATAGGCGATAACCTTGCCAGTTTGCATCAACACGCAGCCCAGACCTTGCAGCGATGCATCACTGAAAACCACAAACTCTCCACTGTCATCCGGCAATGCAAGGACAGGTGCAGTGGTCAATCGATCTTTCAACTCTTGAAAGCTCCGATCGCACTGCTCGTCCCAGATAAACTTTACTCCCTTCCGAGTCAAACGAGTCAATGGTGCAGCAATTTTGGAGAAACCCTCCACAAATCTCCGGTAGTAACCTGCTAATCCGACGAAACTCCGCACCTCGGTCACTGTTGTCGGTTTAGCCCAGTTGGTCACCGCTTCCGTTTTCTGGGGATCCACGCAAATCCCATCCGTCGATATCACGTGTCCCAGAAAACCAATACTGCTCAGCCAAAACTGACACTTGCTCAGCTTGGCATACAATTGTTCTTGTCTCAGTCTCTCCAAGACCAACCGTAGATGTTCTTCATGTGCACGGGCACTCCTTGAGTATACCAAAATATCATCGATGAACACAATCATGAACTTATCCAGGTAGGGTCGGAAGACCCGGTTCATCAGATCCATGAATGCTGCTGGAGCATTCGTCAAACCAAATGGCATAACAAGGAACTCGTAGTGCCCGTAACGGGTTCGAAAAGCAGTTTTCGGAATATCCTCCTCCGAAATCCTCAGTTGGTGATACCCAGACCGCAAATCAATTTTCGAGAAGCACTGAGCTCCTCGCAACTGGTCGAAAAGGTCATCGATCCTGGGTAGAGGATACTGGTTCCTCAGTGTCACCTTGTTGAGTTGTCGATAGTCAATACATAAACGGAGACTTCCTTCCTTCTTCTTTACGAACAACACCGGTGCTCCCCACGGTGAAGTGCTCGGTCGGACATATCCCAAATCTACCAACTCCTGCAATTGAGTCTTGAGTTCTCGTAACTCGGCCGGCGCCATCCGGTATGGTGCCTGGGATATAGGTCGGGTACCCGGGAGTAGTTCAATAGTAAACTCAATCTCCCGCGATGGTGGCAACCCAGGTAAGTCTTCCGGGAATACATCCGGAAACTCACAGACCACCGGTATTTCGTCGATAACTGGAGTATCGACCCGTTCCGACACGACATGCGCCAGATAACCCTGGCATCCCTTCCGTAGAAGTTTGGTAGCAGTAAGTGACGAAATCACTTCAGGAGGCGAACCATCACGTTCCCCCTGAAAGATAACTTCCGGTAAACCCGGGCTCCGCAAAATCACTTGCTTGCTACAGCAGTCGATGAGCGATCCGTGCTCCGATAGCCAATCCATCCCTAGGATTATATCGAAGTCGTGGATATCCAGAATAATTAAGTCTGCTGGTAAATCCACATCCTCAATTCTTACCGGGCACCTCCGAATCACCTGATTCACGAGGTACACGGTACCCATCGGGGTGCCAACACCCATTTCGCAATCTAAGGCGGATACCACACAATCAAGCATACCAGCACAACTCCTTGAAATAAAAGAATGTGTAGCCCCCGCATCCATTAATACACGTACAAGAAAATTAAAGATATGTAGTGTACCTGTGACCACGCCTGGAGCAGTCCTCGCCTGCTGCTGGGTCATTGCAAACACTTGGGCCCTCGGCCCTCCATTCCGTCCGCGTCCGCGCGCGCCACGTCCAGCACCACAGTCACCTCCCTGACCGCGACCTCCATTAGTGTGGGAAACCGTGCTCTGCACCACACTCGAGCCCCCAGCGTCGTTGTTTTTGGACAACTGCGGACAATCACAGGCATAGTGGCCTTCCTCTCCGCAAGCAAAACAAGTTACTGGCCTTGACCTGCCCGAATGCCCACCAGATGCACCGCTCCAAGATGAGTACTGCCCAGAGTTGTGTCCAGATCCTCTGCCCTGAGGGCCTCCTCGTCGACTCGACCAGCCACGACCCTTGAAGGATGAGGGTGCTCCCCTGTAGCTCCCTCCCCTGTTATTCTTACGGCCCGATGGCCCATGATGTGGGCGATCCTGACGTCGCCCTTCCCCCGAAGGTTGTCGTGATTGGTGTGCCGCCAGACTGGCCTCGACACGCACCGCTGCGTCGACCATATCCCTCAGAGAAGCATGAGTGGTAGCAGTCACACTGGCCCGGATCTCCCCTCGGAGTCCAAGCTCAAACCGCTGGCATTTGTCCTCCTCTGTGCTTACGAATGAGGCAGCGAACCGGGAAAGTTTCCCGAATGTTTGCTCGTAGTCTGCAACAGACATGTCACCCTGCTCCAGCCGCAGGAATTCCGCCTCCCGCGCCGCGCGAAAGGATCGCGGGTAGTACTGGTCCAGAAACCTGGAACGGAAAGCTTCCCAGGTAGTGGTATGGACAGACCACCCAGACATTTCGAGTCCGTGCCACCACTGGTAGGCTCCTCCCTCCAGTAAGAAGGCCGCCAGAGTCACTCGTTCGCCCGGAGGCCAGTGCATCACCGAGAAGATCCTCTCCCACTTGGTGATCCAGTCGTGAGCATCCTTGGGGTTTGATCCCCCGCAGAAAGGAGTGGCTCCCAAACGTTGAGCCCTTTCGATGCTCGCGCATTCCATCTCTCTTTCTAGATCCTCGTCCGTTCGAGTATGAGGAATTCTCCTAGGAGGCATAACCAACTGTTAAGAGGCATAGATCAGAAAACAATATTCTTAAAAGTCGAAAAGTAACTAGTACTAATCGCTAGTCTAGCATGCTGACCAATACCCTAGCACTGACCACAACCTAGTGCTCTGATACCAAGCTGACAGGACCTGCCCCGATCCCACAGGGACCACAAGGGGACGTGCCCTGCTCCCGTCTGACACCCAATAATTCATACCAATTTTAACCTCAAAACATTTAAAAGCATAAATAACCAAATTAAAGTCATACATAAAATCCGAATTAAACGAATGTCAGACAAGGGATATAATCCAAAATTACAAATTTGCGAGCACGACTCTACAGTAAACCTGCGGGTACACCGCCCAGCAGGGGTTCAGGTACGCAGAAGTAGATCTATGCCTCAGCCTCTGGTTCCTCCTCTACCTCAGTTTCCCGACCTAGAGGGGTTATCAAAAACATTAAAGGGTGAGTGGACCGAAACTCAAGTTTATGAAATCGTTTGATAAGTAAAACATATAATTTACCCCTCCGTTTTCCAAACATGCGTGCATCATAATTCAAAATCATAAACCATATAATATGAACCATAAGGCATATAATAAAACCATAACCATAATTTTAGTTGCTGCACTATACACTCCAATCCCGACATCCCTGATGTCTGACGTCCCTGACGTCCAATAAGGTCACAATCACAAGGCTACGCGTGCCACTCGGGTCTCAATTTCCGAGTTCAATCCCCGAACCCCGTTCGGGTACAGCATCCCCGATGCTTAGCGTCATAGACGCTGGACGTTCTAGACGTCCGTGACCTCTCCGGGGTACCTCATCCGGAGGAGACAATACAATATGGAAGGATCTATACAGTGCAGTAACAAATACATTTTATTGATATCCACATGCAAACATATATATACATAGATAGAATCCGAACCAATCATTCAGTTTCATCGGACGGGTCTCAAGCCCAAATACCGTGAAACGTGCCATAACCATATTTTCCATATCATCAAAACCATCATTGTTTTAGCATGTGAATCAGTATAATAAAACCAGAAAACATTTATGCACACAAGGGTTTAAGAAAATGGCCCACTCACAGTACAGTCCTGCTAGAAACCGAACGTATACCCTCGTCCTGGTACAAATGTACAATCCCTGTCAAGTCCAAAGTATTCGTAAAGATCAATACAAACCCCTAACATTCAACCATGAAAGCCTAGGTCGAAACCGACCCGGGAAAGCCGCCCGAACGCGCTTTCCAAGGCAATAAACCTTATTTTGACCAACTTAAAGATCTCCGATCGACCCGAAACCACCGCCATTGGATCCGGATCGTCGAAACCTAAAGAATGGTGGTGGTCCCACCAGAAACACTGTTCACACGCGCCCCCACGCGGCGGTCAAGGCGGCGGTCAACGCAGGAACAGTTCCTGCTGACGTCATTGCTGACGTCACTGCTGACGTCAGCATGACGTCATGCTGACGTCATCTGACAGCTGTCAGGTCTGACATGTCAGACCTGACAGGTGCCACGTGTCAACATCTGAATGTTCCACCTCACTGATCTGTCAGGCCACGTGTCAGATCTGACATGTGCCACGTGTCAGCACGGCACTGGTCCACGTCACTGACATGTCAGTGACACGTGGCAGTCCCTGATTGGGCCACGTCACTGACATTTCAGTGCTGACTGTGCACTGACATGTGACACGTGTCGGCTCACGGTTGGTCCACGTCATCTGACAGGCTGACAGGGTGCCACGTCATCACCTCTGTCCTCAGACGGGTTGACCCGTATTTCTGCAACTCGGGTCGATCAGACCCGCGATCAAGACCCGGTCACCATTTCACCATTTCTCAATCATTTTCGTTCAGGTTTGTTCCTAACTACTCGTCTTAATCCCTGAAAGGGTTCTAGCTAATCAAAATTGACAAACACAGACAGGTTCGAAGGCCTACCTCGAAGAACAGAGCCTGTTCCCGTCGCCGTTCAAACTCCGTTCAGGTCACCTCCGGTCACACAAACACGTCCCAAAGTTTCCTACTAATCCAGAGAGTCGATTAGGGACACTAGAACTCGACAACACATGCTGGAAACAAGCTTCCAAATCCTGAGTTTTTAAAACGGTTTCGGGTTTTGAAAAACAGCTCACCTTGCCGCCGTCTGCCGCCGTCCACCGCCGTGCCTCCGTCCTTCCCCGTGAGTCCAGCAACACACAGACACAGGGACAGGGAGTAGTGCGGGTGTGATGGATGAAATGGGCAGTGTGTGTGGGTTCGGGTGAGAATTATATAGAAATGGAGGGAAAGCTGCTCAAAGAATTGAACGGCCCAGATTGAATCTCAAAATGAGATCAAGGGCTGAGATCAGATCTGGGGTTTTCAATCCAAAGGCTGGAATTTAAAGCTGATTCAAATGTTAATTAATCCAATAGTGGATCTGATCCAATCTAGCCAATGGGTGAGTGACACTTGTCACTCACCAGGTGTCCTCCAATCAGATTTCCTGAATTTAATATTCGACACGAAAATCGAGACACGAACTTCCCGAATTCACGTTTCTGACCATAACTTCCTCGTACGAAGTCCGATTTCGGCGTGCCGCCTGTCTACGGACTCAGGACGTCGAGGCCTACCCAACGGTCCTTGAGTCAACTGAAAATTAGTTGTCAAAAGAAAAGTCAACATTTTCCCCCGAGAGTCCAAATTACGGTAATGCCCCTGAACTTCCGAAAGTCATAACTTTTACCCTGATCGTCCGAATTGGACGTGCCACCTGTCTATGAACTAGTGACGTCCCGAACTACGTCACGGTCATAGGTCAAAGTCCATTTAGTTCATCAATCAAAAAGTCAACATTTGGCCATACCAATCACAAGGGTAAAATCGTCAAATCACACAATAAATTACAATATGGGAATCCTCGAATTTCCGGGGTGTTACAGTCATAACAGATTGTGCATCAATGTAACAGTTTTTCTAACCGCAAGTAAGTCAGCAGTCATCATAAGTCTTCATTTCTTCAGCCTTAGATTTCATGCTAATATCCCCCCTTAATCTGAAAGTACATCAGATTGGAAGTGTGAACAAGGAACATTTCTCATCGAGAGCTTTAGTAAACATGTCTGCGGTTTGATCAGCAGAGGTAACATGTTGAATATCCAGGTCACCGCGAATGACGTGTTCACGAACAAAATGATAATCCACCTCTATTTGCTTTGCTCTAGAGTGGAAGATCGAATTAACTTATAGACGATTAGCAGAGGTACTATAACAGTATATTAAGGGAGGGCACAAGAGTTGAATATGAAGAGCACATAGCAATTGTCTGATCCAAGCAAGCTCTGCAGCTGTGATTGCAAGAGCTCTGTATTCAGCCTCTGTACTAGACTTAGAGACTGTATTTTGCTTCTTGGAGGACCAGGTTATCAGATTGGAACCAACGAATACAACCATGCCAGTGGAGAGTGACGATCGTTGGGATCACCAGCCCAATCAGCATCGGTGTAAACAACAAGATCAAGGGAGCCAGGTTGGAACTGAAGGCCACGAGTTCGAGTACCATGTAGATGACAAAGGATTCGTTTTACTGCCATGAAGTGGGATTCAGTAGAAGAGTTCATGAACTGACAAACCTGATTCACCGAGGAGGCAATATCGGGTCGAGTAAATGTGAAATATTGTAAGGCCCCAACATTGCTCCTGTAGTTTGTTGGATTGGAGTAAGCTGGACCATCATTGTATTTCAACCTTGAACCAAGAGCACTTGGTATGTCCACAAAGCCATTGTTAAGCATACATGTCCTGGTTAAGAGATCAATGTCATATTTAGATTGAGACAACAGTATGGTATTACTTAGTAATTAAGCTTCAATGTAATTCATATATAAATTGTTTTGTGTAAATTAGTTTAGTATGTAGTCTTGATTTTTCAACAATATTACAAGTTCTCTTTCTTTTCCACTTCTAAATACTCTCTTCCTCTCAATCTTCAATCTTCCTTCAAGACTCTCAACATGGTAGCAAGTCTTCCTCATGATTCATGGTTAACCACCATTCATGAGAGACTCTGGTATTTCCACTGCTTACAATGAAAATCACTCTTATTCTCTCCCATTTTTTAATTTTTTTTCTCTCCTTTATCTTGATACAAAAAAGCTCAAAAGAAATACTCAAAGAGCTCAAAGAAGAGACTCAAAGAGCACACAAGAGACTCATTTAAGATTTTTCTTCCTCCTCCTTCAATACTGCAAATCGATCAAAAGAAATCTAATTCATCTTGATACAAAAGAGCTCAAGAAAAAAAGACTCAAAGAGCTCAAAGAAGAGACTCAATCAAGATTCCTCCTCCTCAGATACTGCAAGTCAATTTCAAAGAAATCAGAGTTGCTCTTCTCTCTCCTCTTCTTTGCTTTCACTGGGTCCGAAAGAAAGCCATCAAATTGATGGTTTGCAATTCACACCGCAAAGATCCCACAACAAAAATCGCTCCACTGAATCTTCACTTTTTGAAGCGGTCGAGTCGCAACCACGACCTCAGTCCACCCGACTTCTTCTTCCACTTGGACGACCACCTTACCCAGATTGCTCATATTCTTGGTCTTTGTAATGGGTAGAGATCAAATCGGCTGGGCCGAGATCAACATCAGATGGACAGTGATCGAATCGGCTAGGCGGCGATCGAACTCAGTGTCTCGATTTTTCATGGGTCGGATCAAAGTTTGGCTTAGAGGTAAAGTCTGTTTTAGTTTCAGTATCAGCATCATCTTCTTCCTCAACAGAGCATCAACTGGGTCTTCTTTCTATTACTCTGCGGAGGCAAGGTACCCACCCCTAAAAATCTCCTCCTGGCTCTGGTCTTAATCGATGATGAGTTCATAAAGCTCTTTCCTGGTGAGAAATTGGAAGACATAAAATTGATGGTCAGGGACTCCATACTCCATTGCCACCATCACATCCGCAGCTTGGGTCCACCAGCCTTCTTCTTATTGACATAACCCGTCTCGATTTCCCGTGAGAACCAGACTAGTCTTACTCTCGTCTAACAACTCTTCTCAAATCAGGGATATTATCAACTTGACCATGTCCTAATTTTACTCAATTAACCGCACCTAAATCGTCCATGCAGGGTTACCGCCCACATCCGATCCACTAACCCCGGCAGATAATGAAAAATTACTAATTTACCCTTGTAATCAATCCTTCATTGTATAATTGTACCCTCATTTTAGTGTTACCACAATTACTTAGTCATAACCAAGTCCTAGTGCATAAATCAATGTGTAACATTTTAGCATCACCTATACTTGTATATCTCAATTTACTCACAAATCAACCCATACTCACAAATGCATATTAAATCATACTCATTATTCCCTTAATTATATTTATGACAACTATAACTTAGTTATACATACACTCACATGTGTCAAAATAACATAATTTCTTCCACCAAATATTTAAGATATAGTAATATAGTCAATTAACGACCAACGGTTTTTTAAGCTAAACTTACGGTTTTCTAAATTGTAAGTTACGTTCAAACTGATCGGATAACAAGAATAATAATATAATATAAAAATTGCAAGTTTTCTAATTTCTTTTTGAGTAAAATCTTAATTATTGTCTTTTCCTAGTGGCTATATATCATTATATAGCTTGAATATTTTTCCTAACAAGGTTAAACATGAAAATTCATGAATTGTGGTTTTACACTAAAAAGGCATCCAACAGTTCAAGCACTTGGGGAGTACCCAGGCTATGCGTACGCTGTACAAGCTCGTTAGTTTATTTTTTTTTAAAGATGGGATAATCTTTAATTTGATAATCTTGAAATAATGATTTATAAGTTAAACAATTTCAGTAGTGATATAAGGATAATTCGATAGATAAAAAGAGTGAAACAAGGAAATTCTATAAAGGGTACGTAGAATACATGTATCTTCTAATTGAAATTAAGTGAGTGGACTTGCTTAAAAAGAATTTTGTTTTTTTGTACGTATTCGTTATGTGTGCATTTCCTTCTACATATAGTCATTATGCGTGTTACGTACCATCTTTGTAATGTACAAAAATATATGGAATTAGAAAGGTGAAATAAGTGTAGAATTCTAAGTAAATTTAGATTTACATACATTACTATGAAGGATTATAACAAATCCATCAATGAAAATATCGGCAGTTTCGTCGATATTTCTATCGATATATCGCTAGATTGGGAGGTCGACAGCTAAAAAGAGGGGAAAGAAATTTTTGCCCCCAATATCCATGTTATCGTCAAAAATCGATAAATATCGACGAAATTTACCGAAATTTGTCGATACCCACCGATATTAATCTTCAAAACAAGAACAATACTCGTCATCAGCTCATTAATTAGACTTTAGCTGGTGGATCAAACATCCGAAATCAAGAGGAAGTCAAGATAAGTTTACTAGTGAAAATCCCCAAACTCATTACTTGCAATTCAAGTGCAGTTCCAAGTAAAAAAAAAATTAATGTTTAGAAAGCGGATACCCCAAAATTTCACCCAAATTATAATTCAAAACACATATTATAAATCCAATTGAGAATTGAGACACAACTCACCCAACCCCAACCCCCAAGTTGCACTTCCACTCGCAAATTGCAATCTCTTATCACTTATCAGCATCATCTTCTTCCTCTCTCTGTCGGATCGGTGCAAAGAAGACACCAGCCTCGTTGTCATCGCAGTGATCGCACAGTCCGCGCAGCTCAGCTTCAAGATTCGTCTCTCTGCTTCTCTGTTTCTCACTCTCACTATTCCATACTGAAATCGAATTTTTATTTTTGGGGTTAGTGGAATAGTGTGACTTTTGGGTGAGTGGGACTCTAAGACTCTAAGACTAAGAGTACTCTCAGAATAAAGCATGTGGGTGGAGAGGAGTCTTCTGGAACGTCCGTCCTCTCACCATCTCTCACAGTGGGTGAACAAAGGTGTGGATAAGAGTAAAATAAATTGGAATTTTATTTGGAGTTAGTGGACTACTATTTACTTTTTTAATTGTAAAGAAAAACAAAGTGTGTGAAAATAAAGTGTGAATGAAAATAAGAGTAAAGTAAATCGGATGGGATTAGTGGATTACTGTTTGCTTTTTAATTGTAAAGAAAATTTCTAGAAGATTTCAAAATCAATGGCAGGGGCAAATATATATATATATATATTATTGTTGTTATTTTTTAGTACTAATTTTTTTTATGTTTATTATCAAATATCTAACAAATATAATTTTATTTATTTTAAATATACATTTAATCTATTATCAATTAATATGTGCTCAAATCCATGGATGAAAAATATCGAACTTTATTGGCGAAACGCCAAAATTTCATTTTTTTTTCTAGCGGCACATAAGAGGGGGGAAAGATATTGAGCAAATTTTCGAATTTTTTTCTTTTTTTAAACCCATAGTTCTCATTATTTGATTAAAACGATCGCGATATGGTCAAATTTTATGAAAATCGAACGTAAAACTATCAATTTCCAGTTTGGTCGAAAAAACCGAATCGTAGACCCGCGGGAGGAAGAAGATGATTGTTAAGAGTGTTAGTTTGTATACTTTATATATTATACGTTAATTTTATTTTCAATTAGGCTGGCTAGTCTAATTGGTTATGTACTTTGTCTCAAAATTGAGAGTCCTGGGTTTGACCCCCAGGATGCATCCTTGTTGAAATTTTTTTATTCGTTTTTTTTCCAAATTTTCAACAATGCTTGTTATTTTTTCTAATTTTAAATATATCAATTCTTTCCAATTTTTGAACAAAGATTTGTTCTATTTTTTCATCCTTTTTTTTCCAAATTTTAATTATATTTACTCATTTTATAATTTTTCTTCCATTGAAATTTTTTAATGTTTATTGTTATGTTTTTAATTATATTAACATTCAATTATAGTAATTCACTTCAATTTATGTTTATGTTTAAAATTTTATATTATTAGTCATCAGCAGAACCCTATTGTATCATATTATTCATCATATATTATTATACCAAAGTTATTTTATCATTTTTATTAGTCATATATAACTATTATTAGGTACTTCAATTTTTCCCAAAGTTTCATTCCAAATTTCCAACTTTTAAACCAAATTTCCGTCATTTTTGTTAATCATAAAAGATATCGATATTTTGGGCGAGATATCCGTAAATTTGACTAGCGATATATCCGTCGATATCGATATTTCAATCCTTGAACAAATCATCGTAATTAATTATATTATAATTCAATAATAATGGCTAGCTGTTGAAAAAGACTTGAGAAATATATAGATGAAATTTATACACATTAATAATATATGCAAACAAAGTTGTATCTTGGAGTCACATATCTATAACAAGAGGTGAATGTGAATGATGTTCACGGGTGTGCCTAAGGACTAATTAAGAAGGCCATATATTCATTGGCCATCTTGTGATCCAAATAATCAAAACAATTAAGTTTAATTAACGACGATAATTGTGGAGTCTCTCTAGAGCTAACAGTTAAATTTTAAGCCAGCCTTGCTCCACATGCTGCTCCCCGTTGCACCCTATAAATACCCAGTTTTGATAATATCCATTTTCACTACATAAAACACTCACATTCTCCATTAAGAGTTGGATTACAAGAGATGTTCATCATTAGCTTGAACACGCCTTGGTGAGGTGGGAAGTCCTTTTGAACCAAAGGTTGTCGACCTCTTCGATCAAATTTTTCGAGTTCCAAGTGCTTGTTGATTAGTATGTCACATCCTCCTTACTATGATAGCCAGCGTGCGCTAGGCTGTTGTAAGTGTCTCGGCAGGCGACATTTTGTCTCCGACTTCTATGCGAATATTCAACTCATGATGTTGCCTCTACACGCTCTCCAAGTTGCTCGTGTGCTAAAGGCTTTGGACGTTGCTGGTTCTTTACTAGAATTTTCCAAAGAAGCTTTAATTGCCTTGGACTTGGTTGCTTAGCCTTTCGACTTGTTGCGACAAATTGTCTTGAGGAGATGGGTGCTGAGATGTTTGCATATGACGCATACCATGTTGAGTTCCATGCCTCGTGCTCTGGCATTGATGTTCCATGTTATTCTTTTCTCGTGTTTGATTTTATCATGGTGTGTCATGAGGACCATCCACAAAATCCTGAAAATCTACACTAGCATGGGATCGATGCGGGGTTTGCCCAAAAGTTTCTCCCATCGATCACATGTCAATTTGTTGAAAAGTTGTCATTCTTACTCCTAATATAGGTGCTGGAGTTATCAGGATATGAACTGACAGGACCCACCCTGATTATCGCCTCGATAACCGGGAAGAATCATGCTCCCGTCTGACAATTGAACACAAACAACCAAAATAACCACACAGTAATACATTACACGTACTGTCGGACCAGGGAGAAAGTACGATACAACCAACGGTACAACCAGTCAACAGTATCACAGAGCATGGTTACAAAACAAGATAAGGATAAAACCCTACTCTGTGAACTAACTACACCACAACGGGAAAACTTTATGCCTCTGCCTCTGCCTCTACCTCGGCGTTAGCTCCCAAAACTTGTACCACGACATGGAGGGTATTAAAACAGAAAAGTGTGAGTGGACTAAAACAAATGGTTCTGGAAAACAGTTTTAATGAAATCGGGGTTCACCCTCCAGTTTCAAAACACGCATGCATAACTAAGTATCCGAAAAACACTTGCATGAACCGTATGGAAATCGTGATAGTAGATAACTAAGTATCCAAAATAATCACACAGTAATACATTACACGTACTGTCAGACCAGGGAGAAAGTACGATACAACCAACGGTACAACCAGTCAACAGTATCACAGAGCATGGTTACAAAACAAGATAAGGATAAAACCCTACTCTGTGAACTAACTACACCACAACGGGAAAACTTTATGCCTCTGCCTCTACCTCGGTGTTAGCTCCCAAAACTTGTACCACGACATGGAGGGTATTAAAACAGAAAAGTGTGAGTAGACTAAAACAAATGGTTCTGGAAAACAGTTTTAATGAAATCGGGGTTCACCCTCCAGTTTCAAAACACGCATGCATAACTAAGTATCCGAAAAACACTTGCATGAACCATATGGAAATCGTTACAGTAGATAACTATAAAACCATGTAAAACTGAATGTAACATCAACGAATCAAATCTGCTGGATCCATCCGAGTCTTTAAACTCATATATCAGGCATTCCTGGGATATCAACGAGTGTTTAAACTCAAAACACAATCAATAGGCCTCAGGGGACATCACAGTAACCGAGTCTTTAAACTCAACATGTCTTAATCAAGGGCCCTCCCCCGTCATCAAATAACCGGGTCTTTAAACCCAAAACCAGATTCAGCAATCGTACCGGGTCTTTAAACCCAAAATCATGTGTAAATCATAACAAAATCCAGGATCCATCGTGATCCAAATTCCAAAACAAATTCGAAATCACATTTTATCAAAATAGGACTTATGTCCGAATTTCACATTCAAGTCCTGAATCTTACTCACAAATCATAATCAAATCATCATTAAAACGTGATATGCACAAATCATATAAAATCACTCATCAAACCATCATCAAAGCACAATAGAAACCATAGTCTCGAAATACGTAAAATGCGATAAATCACATCGAGAAACGTGCAGTCACGTAAAGCAGAAATGTCATAATTATAAACATAGACTCATATATAGAAACATAAAACAAGCGAGTAAAAACAGTTATGCATGCTCGGTTGGAAATCAAAATTCCACTCACGAAGTTCGAACGCGTCAATCGCGTCCCGTACGCTCCTCGGCTATCTCGGGAATGTTCTGGCTTGTCAAAGATCACAATTTGGGTCACAAACACGTTCATTAAGCTTATAATAATTTCCCTAATTTTTTCGGGATTTTTCAACGTAATTAAAATAAAATCTTAAACCTTCGAACTCTCCAAACTATCCCGAACGACGTCCGATCGACTCGAAACTTATCTCAAAATGTTCGTTACATTGAAAGAATCAAATCACATGTTGACCGTGATTGGAGATATTGCTTCATGCGCCGCCGAAAGTGGCTGCGCGTGAAAGCCACGCGCCCTGCATAGTAATGCTACAGTGTCGTCGTCCTTACCCGTTTTCCTGCTAAACGGGTTACGGACCCGCGACACGACCCGGTTCAAACTCCTTCAATTCGAACTTAATTCTTTCAATTCTTTCACTGAAATCCTTTCATTCTATCTTAATTTAAGTTCTCCATTACTAATTACACACATCAAGCTTTTAATCCATCATTTCTCTCATGATCAAACAAACGGTTCTAAATTTCGAAGCTCACTCAATTCGACTTAGTTTTCTAATTAATTGATACAGGAGCATCTTAAGACTTAAATGAACGTTTTATAATAACCAATTTCAGAAATCCTTACCCGTAGGTAGTCGTACTCAACCTCGAATTTTTCCAGAATATGGAACTTCTGTTCTTGGCCAAAACACGATCAATCTCTTTCGAATTTGGTGTGGTTGAAGTCGAAATGAGTCCAGAAGATTGTTTTTAATCTTTGTTTGGCTCTTCTCAACTTACAAATTAAACTCGAATTTTCCCTCCATTTTCCCAGTTTTTCCCGATTATGGTTTTCTCTCTGGTTTCTCGGTTTTTTCTCTCAAATTGATCTCTCAACTGACTTCTAACTTCTCTATTTTCAATCCGTAAGGGAATGTCTCAGTCCCTCTGTGTCTCTGTTTCCCGCAATTGACCCAAAACAATACAAAACTAATCCCCCGTGCTTTGTTCTTTCACAGCACTACACCCACACTATAAGGACTCGTCCCGAAAGTCGGGATTAGCAAAGTGGTTAGTCAAGGATTAGTGAGCCTAATCGGTGTTTAGTTGGTTACGAAAGGTCCGTTAGCGTCGAATGACGATTTTGCCCCTAGGTTGGATAAATAGTTAACTTTTAGTTTGGGCGGTCAATTGGGTATTGACCAGTGACCATGATGTAGTTCGGAACATCACGAATCCGTAGACAGGTGGCATGCCCGATTCTGACATCCGAGGCAGAAGTTATGATGTTCGGAAGGTAGAGGGCATTACCGTAATTTGGCTAAAATAGGGGGAAAAGTTGACTTTTCGTACGATTGGGTTTTGACACGTTGACCTAGGACCGTTAGGTAGATCTCGTCATCCTGAGTTCAACGACATGCGGCACGTGTTCATCGGACCTAGGGTGAGCAAGATACGGGTCTAGAAAGATAGTGGCATAATCGTAATTTTGATTCAAAAGAGGGGCATTTTGGTCTTTTGGTTGCATGGGGATTTGGGCCAATCTGATAAGGCCAGGTGTACAGTGGAGATGGGAATATTTTGGTTGGGGACCACAGGGCTGTGACACGTGGGGTTGGGCTAGAGGTTTCTAGGATTTTTCACGGTTCAATTAAACGGTTTATGTCGTGTGTGCTCGTGTGTGTTCGAACAAGTGAGAAACAGAGTGAGGCTGAGAAGGAAAAATCGATCAGGTGAAGTGTGATGTGAGTAGTGGTGAATTGCTGAGTGAGAAAAGAAATTTAGAGGGAGTTGAGGAGTGATTTTGAGTAAGTGTGTCGTGAGGAATTTGAGTGTGTACGGTGTGAGTTCTCAAGGAGAAATAGAGAAGAAGTTTGGTGGTGGTGCAACCGTGTGTTGCCCAAATCCTCAACTTGGAACCGTGGTGGCGTTGGGAGGACGGAGGAGAGTCGAACAGACCCAGCGGAGTTCACGGCGGCGGCCTGAGCACATGTAATTTCTAGTTCCCTTTCAAATGCTCTGTTTTGCTGTTTAGGTTCAAACCACTAGTCGTGGGTTTTGAGTACGAGTCGAGGGTTTTGGTGAGTTGTGTGAGACTCAGTGAGGTCCTAGGAGTCGTCTAAGGTGGAAGCCGCGACGGGGGAGTGACTGGGTGGCCGGATTGTGAAACAGGGGACAGAACGGGTTACGGTTTCGAGTTTGGGACGATGATCTAGAGGCTTAGTCGAAGTGTTAGAGTGAGGGGAATAGGTTGCTTAGGATTGGATGGTGAGAATGGTGAAGGAACGGTGGAGAACCGGGTACGTCGGTTCAGACCGGTTCACCCGCTGAAGACGATGATGAACAGTGACTGTGTGCAGGCGCGTGAGGCCCACGCGTAGCCACTTTGGGCGGCGCGTGGAGGCGCGTGCGGCGACTTTTGGGGAAAGTGTCAACTAGGTTTTTGGTCTAGAGGTTGTAACGAGTCTTTTGAACCAAGTGTCAGGTTATTCGGACGTCGTTTGAGGTTAGTTCTGCGAGGTTAAAGGTTTAGGGTTCCGGTTCGTTCCGTTTAGGATCCGGGGATTTTTGGGGAAAATTAGGAGAGTCTTAGTAGATGTGTTAGTGACGTACTTTGGTGACTTGTGACAGGATCGGGACTTCCCGAGGAGGCTGAGGAACGTACGGGACGTACGGGGCGCGAGTGACGTGCCAGTGACTGTGAGTGGACCCTTTCTCTAAACTCGAGCATGCATAACTGTTTTTCTATCATTGTTTTATGGTTTTACATGTGATTTCATGATTGTTGAATATGCTATGTTGGTTTTACCAAATTGCACGTTTTTCGAGAAAGTACAATTTTTCAGCACGTTTTTCGAGAAAAGTTTGGATTCTGATTTCGATGCCATGATTTGGGATTTCAAGGGATAAATGGTTTTCAATGATTATAAAGGGATTTTGAGACATGATTGATAATCGAGGTTTTTGGTTTTAGAATCGGATTTCGGAAAGTGGAATTTGGTTTTAAAATTGAAAAGTGGATTTCCGGATTTGGGTTCGGAATGACGGTTCTGGACGCCGGAAGGGCTTCAGACCGATGATTTCGAATTCGAGTTTGGATGTGGATTTAGAAATGGTTTTCAAATGGTTTTGGATTGGATTTGCTGGATCTGGATATTGGGTTTAAAGACCCGGATATTGTGATTGACGGGGGACGGGCCCGGATTGGGTTTAAAGACCCGGATTGAGTTTAAAGACTCGGGAGTTTAAAGATTCGGATATATTGATATTTTCCCCCATAGTCCTGTTGAGTTTAAAGACTCGGGAGTTTAAAGACTTGGATATTATTGAGGCCTGGATTAAGTTTAAAGACTCGGGCGTTTAAAGACTCGGATAAGTCCAGCAGGTTTGATCGGATAATGATTGTTTGAGACTTATGTTTTATGATATGGTTTTATGATGTTTATGACGTGATTTCTGTAACTGCTTTCAATTCTGTTTTTATGACGATTTTTATGTGATTTATAACTGTTTTGAGCAAATAGGTTATGCATGTGTGATTTCAAAACAGAGGGCCAAAACCCTGGTTTTCTTATAAAATGGTTTTTGGAAACTCTTCTTTTATTTATGGTCCACTCACACCTTCTGTTTTAAATTGCCCTCCAGGTCGTGGAGCTATCGTGGGGGTTGACGTTGAGGCAGCGTCGGAGGCATAGAATACTCGAGAATGACCCCGAAGTGCTTAAAATTTTCCGTTGTGCGTGTACCTTGTTTATCGGTTTTCTTTTCTTTGTATTTTGGTACTATGCTCTGTACATACGTTTGACTTCGGGAGGTTTAAATTTTCTCCTGCGTCTGGCATGTAGTTTGGTGGTTTTTTGTGAGGTTACTTTGGTTTTGTGTCGGGGTGTCAGACGGGAGAAGGATTTACCTCGGATTTCGGGGTGGAACCAAGGTGGGTCCTGACACACACACTTAGTTTAAGTTTCCCACTGCATACACACATTCTTTTGTGTCACTAATCCATCATTTCTTAGTGACAATTGTCACTTAATTAGTTAAACAACTCACTCAACAATTCTCTACGGCTGATTCCACATTTCACCATCCAAATTACCATTTTACCCTTCCTTCACATAATTACCAAAATGCCCTTCCTCGTTCTAGAATCATAACTTATCCGTCCAAGGTCCGTTTTTAGCGTGCCACCTGTCTACAGACTCAGGCCTTCGAGACCTACCTAATGGTCCTTGAAGTTCACGAAAAATACGTATCACGAAAAAAGTCAACTTTGACCTTACTATTTATAAGGGTAAAAACGTCATTTCATTTATCATTTTACAAATTTACATCCTTTGAGTTTCCGGGGCGTTACATGAACAATTCCGAAACCAAAAGTTGGAACTGGCTTCTGTGACCCAATGGGTGCCATGATAATCATGGGAGAGATATGGCTTAGATGTTCTTCTGGAGTCACAATGTGTGTTCCGTTCTCGGTCTGTGCTACAGACGCTGAAACACCATCTTCGGATGATGGAACAGATCTTCGCGTCCTAACCATGCTGAATCACAAGGATTGAACGGAAATTTTTTATGAACGATGAATAAAGTTTAAGAACTTCGAACAAATTCGATGAATGACAAATGAAGTATAATGAACAGTGAGCAAAGCTGATGAACGATAAATGATGAACGAACTAAAGAGCTCTTCTTGAGTGTTTCTCAATCTAGCTCTCAATGAAAGCACCAATTGTTAAAATAAAAATCGTAATCGCTTGAAAAACCTTCGCAATCCTTATAAACAGCAAATAAGAGACAATAGAAGTTAAGGTTGAAGCTCGTAGGGGTTGTTTAACCAAGAACACTTTGATGTTTAAGGAAACTTTGTCAGATGCATCAGGAATACTTCAAAAGCGAGGAACGAGTTACATTGAAAGTGAAATGAATTCCACTACGTATAGGGAAATGTTGGGGTCACAGAGCGTTCTGATTGGTCAGTTAATTTTATAATTAATAAATAATATCTTTTTAACAAAAGAATTATTTAATAAAAATATATTATTTAATAATTTGATAATTATAATAATTGTTCATTACTAAGGATAATGATGACAATTATAATAATTTAATATTAATAATAATTGTGCATTGTTAAGAATAATGACAATTAATTCTCGGAAAAAATATTAATATCATTAAGGTTTTAACATGACTAAACGATATATTCAACTTATAAATACATTATTTAATGTGTGGGTGTCTGTAAGTCGTTAATGTCATTATCAAAGCCAATTTGGACATTATGAAAATTATGGGTTACTGACAACTCCACAATTTTCGGATGATTTTGGGTTCTACAATAATATTAAAACGATGACTTATGATTTAGAAAATTTCAATTTTGATATAAGAATATTTTGACATATGGGAAAAGTGAAACAAGGAAATTTTGTGAAGGTATGTGTAATACATGTATCTTCTAATTGAAATTATGTGGGTGGACTTGCTTAAAAAAATTGGTCTTTTGTATTCGCTTTGTGTGCATTTCCTTCTGTTCGGTATTCAGACTCGACAGATGGTAAGGAAGAAAAAAAATGGTAGGTTAGGATAGAGAGAAAATCAATGATTACGAAGAAAGAATTTGTAGAGAAATCATTGAGCTATACTAAATTTGATTGATTTACTTGTCTGTTTACAACTTCAATTACATTTTTACAAGCTTATATACTAATATAGTTATACAGGAGTTATAGCTTGGAGTCTAAGAAACCTCAACTTACCATCTAACTTCATTAACCGTTTCTTGTATCAAACTCTAACTAATCTTGGGAAAAACACTCAGTACATGTGCAATACCAGAATAAGTCGCATCACAGTTGCATCAGATCATGAGAGGTACAGCAGTGCTTGAATCATCACACTAGTAACATTCCCCCGCAAGCTGATGAAGAATAGGCCCGAGCATCAAGTTGGATGAGTGCAGATAGAAGAGATCATCAGTGAGAGCTTTGGTGAAGATATCAACAATCTGGTCCCCTGAGGGTATGTGTTGAACATTGAGACCACTTCAAAAACAATTTCTCTTACAAAGTGATAATCAATCTCAATGTGTTTTTCTAGAGAGTGAAAAATTGGATTGACACATAAACTTGTTGCAGATGTACTACCACGGTAAATCAAGGGAGGTTTGAGGAGAAGAATGTGAAGTGCACATAGGAGCTGCCTGATCTAGGAGACTTAAGCAGCAGTGATAGCTAAAACTCAACATTTGGATAGTACTGAACCTTGAAACAGTAGTCTGGTTCTTAGACATCCAAGAAATTGGATTTTCACCAAGATACACAACAACTCTCGTGATGGATCGTCTAGCATTGGGATCTCCTGCCTAGTCGACATCAGTATAGGCAATCAGATTTAGTGAGCGTGATTTGAATGTGATGCCATGATGTGGAGTACCTTTGAGATACCTGAGAATTATTTTCATAGCCATAAAGTGAGAGTCTGAAGGAGTGTGCATATATTGACATACTTGGTTCACATAGAAGACTATATTAGGTCTTGTGAATGTCAGATATTGCAAACCACCTATAATATTCCTATAATTTGATGGGTTTCTAAACAAAAGACAATCATCCTTCCTTAGTCTTGAACCAGAAACACTTGGTGTCTCTACAGCTGAACTATCAAGCATGGAAGTTTTTTTTAGCAAATCATTTACATACTTTGATTGAGAGATGAAGAGACCATAGAGTGACTTTTGTAACTTGCAAACATATTCTAGATGAATGGATCTTCAAAACTAGGAGATTGAGACATGTATACCTCCTCCTTAAGCTCACCATATAAAAAGGCATATTTTACATCCAGTTGTCTAAGGGTCCACTGAAATTGAGCAGCTAAGGAAAACACCAATATAACAGTAGTAGTCTTTACTACTAGACTAAAGGTTTCACTGTAATCAAGTCTCTCCTCCTGACGAAAGCCCTTTGCAACCAATCTTTCCTTATGTCTTGCAATAGTGCCATTGGAGTTTTTCTTTATTCTATATACCCATTTGCATCCAACCAGATTCTTTGAGGAAAGAAAGAGAACTAGGATCCATGTATCTTGATTATAATTAAAGAGCATTCATCTCTTCTAGCATTACTTTCTACTAGATATGAACAATAGATGAAGTTTTGAAAGTATTAGGCTCAGCTTAAGCAAGATCTGCTTCAAAGGAAGAAGTGTGAGCATACAATTAAAAGAGCCTTTGGTTTTGAGATGCCACTTTTGGACTTGTTTGCATTGGGTACATATTAACACCTATAATTGGTAATACAACCTCCAGAAACTGAGGCTGAAAGTCATTATTAGTCGTATTACTGGGATACATAGAGGAAGAATCATTTTCTAATAATTCTTGAGTTTTTGAGATACCTGCTTGATTTTCTGTCAAACTGATGGATTGTTCAACTAGGATTGATTGTGATAAAGAAGAAGTGTGTACCTCATAGTCTACATCAGGAGCAGATACCATAGGAAAATGAAAGAGCTGAGTACTAGTAGGATGAACTTGAAACAAAGAATGGAACATACAACAAAATATAAAAGGTGGTATGTAACCAGAATTTTGAGAAGTGATGGTTTGATTTAGAGTGGATTAAGGAAATTGGTTTTCTTCAAATAGAACATATCTAGAAACAAAAATTCTTTTTGATTCAAGGATCATGACAGATTTATCCTTTGTATTTTTTAATATATCCAAAAAAGATAAAATTTTGGTTTTAGATTGTAGTTTAGTATTACTGTAAAGGCGTAGTAAGGGAAAACAAGAGCAGTCAAAAACCTTTAGATGAGTTATGAGTGGCAGTGTATTGAATATGGATTCAAAAGGTCATTTTATATCTAGTATATGACATGGCATTCTATTTGTGAGATAGGTTGAAGTTGTGCATGCATGAAACCAAAACTTAGTACGTAGTTTTGAAGTTTGAAGTAAGGTAATAGCTGTTTCAAAGATATGCATATGTTCTTTTTGCGAGTCCATTTTGTTCAAGTATATAGGGATAAGACTTTGAACTATAACTTGAAAAAGATTGCCTATATAGTTTTAATTCTAGACAAGACTCACATATTTTTTTGTGAGGGATCTTTGGGATGAAGATTTTGTGCTTTATTTAATACAGGAAGATACAATCTAGTTTAACCTTCTGTGCCATAGCTGAATTTGTGTGACTTTATCAAGAAAGGCAATTTAAGGGTGAACAGGTTGAAATTTAGAAGGAAGACGAAAGGGAAGTGGATAGAGGCCACCCTTATTCAGTCCCTGGAAGAGTGTTGTCTCTATGATTTTGTCCTATATAAAAATGTTGAATCATCACAAACAAAACAACAAACAACAATGGTTATCCTTACACAGTTTGTTAACAGAAAGCAAGTTAGCTGATGTACATGGAACATGAAGAACTTCATGTAAATCAAAACAATAAGGTGAAGGTTGAGTAGTGACAACAGTAGAGTGACCAATGTGTGCCACTTTCATACATGTGCTGACATGACCCATCCCAATCCCCCAGGGATTACGGTGGAATGTGCCATGCTCCCGTCTGACACGAAGTGTCAGACAAGGGATAACCTGATGCCACTGCCCAAACGGGGCTTCCAGAGTGCGCAAGGATCGATGGAGGAGGAGTACGATGTCCCAGTCTCTACTGCAGTCGCATCCGTGATCAACCTGAAAGGCATTAAAACAAATAAAAGCTGTGAGTGGACGAAAATGAACAAGTTCATAAACACATTCATAAAGACATTTATGCCCTTCATTAAAACGTATGCATCATCGAAAACCAGTAACCAAAAAATTTGTTCAACAAGCCATTAAGGCCTTAGCCCAAAACCGTAACTCAAAACAAGTGTGGGAACTCAGCCCAAAACTGTAGGATACCAAATCCGTAAATACAAAATCAAGTGGGCCACCGCCCATATCCATAAACATAAATCCAACCGAAAAACCATTTCATAGATCCAATAGTTCATATTTACCACATTACCATCTCCGGCATCCCAGATGCCTAGCGTCCCAGACGCTTGACGTCCCAGACGTCATATCTCACAGTATAATAATAAGCAACGCGTGCTACCCGGGGTCTCTCCGGGTCAATATCTTTGACATCCCAGATATTTGACGTCTCATACGTCTAATCATAGCAATCCTGCTCCTGAGTCACTATACGGTCTGGTAGCTCCGTGCAATGACCCCTCGCAAGCAATGCACCGTGACTTCCCCAGTGTCCCAGACACTTGGAGGAGACCATCACATATCCTCGTATCAAGATGGTATATGGAAAACAGTTTTATCAAATCATTTCACAACATTTCAATGGGCCCTGCCCGAAATCTCCATAAAATATCACAATTCCATTTAGGGTCCCCGACCCGAAATCACATTTATAACCCAACGGGGCCTCATGCCCGATTCTGTAAACCACTGGGTCCACGACCCGAATTTGCAAATCAACAGGGCCCCTTTCCCGATTTCGTAAATCAACTAGGCCCCTGGCCCGATAGTATAACTCAAATGGGTCTCAGCCCGATTTCGTAAACAACTGGGCCCCTGACCCGATTTCATAAAGCAATTAGGCCCGCAACCCGATTACGTAACTCAAATGAACTCCAAGTCTGAGGTTTCCAAAACAATTGGGCCTCATGCCCGAGTTCATCTTTCCAATTTCAAAACCATTTCATCATATGATTCATGAAAGCACAAGCACGTAAAATCACAGTAAAACAGTTAGCCTCGGTATACGTGCAATACCGAATACATCTCGAAATACGTGCAACATACGCAAAATCAATAATCACAATTATCATCATAGAAATCACGTATATAAAAAATATAACACAGTTAAGCATGCATAGGAATTAGAAAACCAAAGTCCACTCACAAACCGTCCAACGATGCGCCTCGATACGCGTGCCATAGGCCTTCTCGGGCCATACCACTATCACCGGGACTTCCAAACCTGTCCAAATCACATTAGAGGGTCACTAACCTCTTCATTAACCTCCTATTAAAGTCTCATAGTTTTCTCGAATTTTTAACTATTTTTAAACTCGATTCAAAACCTTCGGATCCCGAACAAAATCGAAAGGGTGTCCAATCGACACGAAACCAATCCCAAAATGTTTGTTACATTGAATAGATTAAAAGTCATGTTGACAACATCCCCAAAATACCCTTCATGCGCCCCCACACGCTGTTTGAACCCCATGCGCGTGAAACCCACGCGCGGGAACTGTTTATCTTCAAGCTCTGGTGAACCCGGTTCACTGGTTTTATCCGGTTCAGCCGACCCGGCCAGTTCTCAGCCGTTCCTCAACCATTTTCCATCCCAATTAATCCTAAGGTTTTGTTTATCCATTTCCAATCGATCCATGATTTCAAAACTAAGAAACAAGTTCATTTCATTACTTGTTCATGGAGGAGTGCAGAATGGCCACCTGCAAGTGCATCGTGCCGTCGATCCTGGCCGTCTCCATCCTCAAAACTGCGTCCAAAGCATTTGTTTAGGTTCCTAAAACATTGTAGGATCAATTCCAACGACTAAAACCTGTCCAGAACTTGATTTCCATTTTTGGTTTCGAAATGGGTTACGGGTCTCACCTCCACCGTCGTCCCCGCCGTGCCCAGCTCACATCTGTCGTCCTTTCTGCCTCTCACACCCACTCCCTAATCTAGCACAAGAACACAGAGAGGGATATGTCTGTGTGTCTCTGTTTTGAATCCAAAATTAAGATGGTGCGGGTGGGAGGAAAATAAAAGAGATGGAGGTGATGACTGATGAAATGGAGGGATGAGATGGAGAGGTTGTGATGAGATGGACGACTGATAACAAAAGGAGGAATTTAATTATATTTTAAATAATTAGTGGAGACATATTCCACAAATTAGGGCCTCAATCAAGGGATGAGTGACACTTGTCACTCATCCAAGTGTTCACCAACACTGATCACTATTCAATAGTTTAATAATATTTTAAACGAAATCCCGGTTCGTTCGGTTAATCAATTTCACTCCTGTGACCACAACTTCGTCGTCGAACCTCCGATTTCGGCGTGCCGCCTGTCTATGGATTTGTATCGACTCGATCTACGTAACGGTTCTTGGCCCTTCGCCATTGGACCTTATGGATCAAAAAGTCAACATTTTACCCATTCCAGGGGCAAAATGGTCATTTTGCACATTTAGTCCGATTTCACTCAACTAATCCCAGATTAGTCATTCTAAACCATAATTCATTAATATTTAATCCTGATATTCGGGACGGGTCGTTACATGTGCCTCCAGTAGTGGTGATAAAATCAGCAGAAGCAGATGGACAAGGTCTTTGTATCTGAGACATCTCAGAGGTCATATGTGTTGTGGCTCCAGTCTCAAGTATCTAGCATTCTTGTTTCTAAGAAGAAAAGGACCTTGTGCACTCATGGGAGTGACATTTTGTGGTGGTGATGAACCCTGGAAAGATTAATTTTCCCTGTGATAACAGTTGAGAGCTGAGTGACTATATTTCTAGAAAATTTGATATTGCTCTCCATCTTGAGATGAGTCACTTATGTGCATGTGGTAGTAACCTATTGTTGTATGACCTTTCTTTCCATATATTTGACAGATATGGGATGGAAAAAACTGGTGTTGGTTTGATGCTCCAAGAATGCCTGAACTATTTTTGTTGTTCCAAGGCCTAGATCCATTACTATTGTAGCTAGGATTGCATTTTCCCTTGTTCTTTCCTTTGAAACCATTACCCTTGTACCCATTTTTTGAAATTTCCATTATTCTGATTGTAACCTCAATTGAATCCAGACTATTGAAAATTATCAGAACTTTGCTGAAACTGACCCTGACTATTGGAAGACATTCCACTTCTTGGTGCACTATAACTAGATTGAAAACATGCCTGAGATGGCTTTGATATCACAGGATTGACATTAGTGGGGGAGCTTGAAGAGCCAAGCTCAAGTACAATCTGTATAGAATCAAGACCAGAATTGTTGGTGGCAGTTAAGGTAGAAAGAAAATTGTAGGTTGCTTAATAACAGATTCTTCAGCTAACCGTTGGGACCTAAAATCTTTAAGGCTTATATAGTTTTCTCTTCCACGAATGACACACCTAAAAGTATTGAATTCTACAACAAATCCCCACAAGGCAAGTATTGAGTCATATTTTGACAGGACCCATCCTAATCCCCCCGGGATTAACGCGGGATGACTCTGCTCCCGTCTGACACGAAGTGTCAGACAAGGGATATTTCCGACCTTTGCCCTCCCAGGCTATCAGAGTACGCCAGGATCCGGAGGAGGTATGTGATATCTCGGTCTCTGCTACAGTCCACATCCGATGTCAACCTGAAGGGCAGTCAAAACATTAAAAGCTGTGAGTGGACAAAACAAGAGTTTATAAAAACATTTCATAAGAATACATTTGTACCCTTCACTAAAAAGCATGCATGCATTCGAAAACCATTTAACCAAATGGAACCATCTGTGGGAACTAAGCCCAAAACCATAATCAAATCAAATACACGAGCCATTGCTCAACCCTGTGCACACCTGTACACACCACATATCAAGAATCATAAAGATTCAACCATACGGGCCACTGTCCAAAACCATACGGGACTCAGCCCAAAACCATCATGAAACCAACCATACGGGCCACTTCCCAAAACCTGTGTAACCACACATCACATCCATATATCATATATACATATAAGTCACACAACCAATCCTGTCACGGTATCCAAAGCTACGCGCGTGCTACCCGGGTCTCAATTCGAGTCTTCTCAAAGTCAAAGTCAATGTCCGCAGACCACTGACCCTACCCGAGGTTATAGTAACCATAGCCTTCCTGAGAGTAAGGAACCCAACGAGGGCAACTCCCATTCAGTCAGAGCTCTGTGACTACTCCGGGGTCCACCCAGGCCAACGACCCTTCCCGGAGGAGATAGAACATGTAAAGGAAGGTATTTGAACATATATATACATAACATAACCATTCATGCCCGGTTCCCCTGAACCGTCATGATCCACAACATCCAATCCATTCATATACATATATAAAACAACCTCCATGCCTGGTTCCCATAAACCATCATGTACCATACTGACATAACCAGGGTTCATGCCGGTTCCCATAAACCGTCATGTACTATAATAACATAACCAGGGTTCATGCCGGTCCCCATAATCCGTCATGAACCACGATACCATAACAAGGGTTCATGTCGATTCCCATAAACCGTCATGAACCTGGGAATCCATTTAAGGTTCCCCGACCTGAAATCAAAACCGTAAAGTAACCTGGGTCTCGTGCCCGAACATAGGACATCAGCTGGGAACCGTGCCCAATATCTGAGTCACATGCCCGAGACAAAACCAAATGGGTCTCATACCCGAGTTTATCCTTTTGAAATCCCAAAACCATTTCATTTAAACCAATAAGGAAAGACATACCCGTATAAGCACCGTATAAGGCCGAAACCTCGAAATACGTGCTTATACGTAACCACATACAAATGCACCCATGGCATCATCAAATATATAATGAAACATATAATAAACATTTATGCATGCACCAATTTAGAAAACCAAGGTCCACTCACAGACCGTCCGAGCTACCACCTGGATTTGCGTGCCATACGGCTCTCCCGAGCCAATCACCGTCACCGGGACTCCCGAACCTGCCCAAATCGTAATAGAAGGTTACTAAGTACCTTATTAACCTTCTAACAAAGCCCCGTAATTTTTCGATATTTTTAACTATTTTTAAACCGACCCTAAACATTCGGACAGCCCGAAACCTATCGAAACGATGTCCGATTGACACGAGACCAGTCCCAAAATGTTCATTACATCGAATAGAAGATTTCACATGTTGAACACATTCCCAAAATACTGTTCACACGCCCTAGAAAGCCACCTGCGCGTGAAGCCCACGCGCAGGCACTATTCATCATCTTCTCCGATGGACTGAACCGGTTTTCTCTGGTTCTTGGACCGGTTCAGGGTCAATTTTAAGTCCATTTCATCTCTTTTTAATCCTTAAATGTTCCTAACCCTATTTCCTATCATTTTGGACATTAAAAACCGATAAACAATCTCAAAATCCGCACCTTCACCATCGTTAATGGTGGCCGGATTTTCCCCCGCCATTTCCGGCCATCCCAAATCCCAAAACTAATCATAAACTTCTCCTAGAGTCCCCAGAAACCTTACCCAATTAAAGAAATCGAGTAAAAACCATTAAAACCAAACTTCGAATTTTTGAACATTTCCTTACCTTATAGGTTCACTCCGCCGTGGCCTCCACCGTGGGCCACCGTCCTCAGCCGTTGTCCTCAGTTCCTCAGTCATCCTCACAGCACTCTCACGGTCACACTAGATGGAGCTTTGTGGTGGTGTCGTGTGTTTTGAGTTTGAAGAAAAATGGATGAACAAATATGGAAATGGGGGGTGCGGGTTTGTGAGAAAATGAATAAGAATGAAGATGATGATAGTTGATGGCTGATGAGAGAAGTGAGGATTAATTGAATGGCTAGGATTGAGAGATTAAGTGAAATGGATGGATAGGATTGTGTGATAAAAAGGTTAATTATAAAATAATTAAAATAATAATGTTTTATTAAGTAGATCCACAATTTAGGGGAATTGACCAATGGGATGAGTGACAACTTGTCACTCATCCATGGGACCCACTGAAAATATCTGTCCAATCAGATATTGCCAAATCAGCCCTGCCTCGAAGTACGTGCTTAGTGAAATCGAACTTCCGTGACCTGTAACTCTCCCGTTCAAAGTCCGATTTCAGCGTGCTGTCTGTCTATAGATTCGTATCATCCCGATCTACGTAATGGTCCTCGGCCATCGGACATCCCGGTCAAAAATTCAACTATTTACCCCTTTTTAACCATAATTACCAAAATGCCCCTAAACTTCCGAACGTTATAACTTCCTCCTCGAACGTCGGAATTGAACGTGTCACCTGTCTATGAACTCGTGACGTCACGAACTACGTCACGGTCATCGGTCAAAGTCCATTTGACCGCCCGAACGAAAAGTCAACATTTTTCCCACGCCCAAGGGCAAAACGGTCATTTTGCATCGTTCGTCCGATTTCGTCTAACTAATCATCGATTAGCCTCACTAATCGTGATTAATCACTAATCTAATCCTGGAATTTGGGACAGGTCGTTACATATTTTCTGAACTTGCAGATCGGTTTTCATTTAAAAAATAGAAGCTTTTGTTGAAGAAGCAAACCTGTAACACCCCGGACATTCGAGGATTTTAATATTATAATTTAATGTATCAACTGACGTTTTTACCCTTGTGAATGGTATGGCCAAATTGTTGACTTTTTGATTGGTGGATTGAATGGACTTTGACCTATGACCGTGACGTAGTTCGGGATGTCACGAGTTCATAGACAGGCGGCACGTCCATTTCGGACGATCAGGGAAAAAGTTATGACTATCGGAAGTTCAGGGGCATTACCGTAAGTTGGACTTCACGGGTGAAAATGTTGACTTTTCGTTTGACAATTAATTTTCACGCGACTCAAGGACCGATAGGTAGGTCTTGACGTCCTAAGTCCGTAGACAGGCGGCACGCCGAAATCGGACTTCGTATGGCTGAGTTACGGGTCTAGGAAGTGAGGGGTATTTTGGTAATTATTGAACCAGGGGCATTTTGGTCTTTTTGCCCTTGTTACTGTAGCAGACCGCGGGGGACATGGGCAGCACCACCATGTGCGGTGGTTCAATAGTGAAATTGGTTGTGCAATTGTGTGCTGGAAAGTTGGGAATGTCTGATGCTTTAGAACGTGGTCTGTTGCATCCACCGTGCACGACCCATTATTAATTCAAGTTTGAAGCTTTTCGGGGGACATTTTTCAGTGGAAAATTGGGCACCCACGAGCCTCTGGGACGGCTTGAAATTAATTAAAACTAATTATATAGTGTGTGAGCTTCACTCTGGTATTGAAAGGACTGAAAATAAGAGTGGAACCAGAGAGAAACCATTTCGGGAATTTTTGGAGGGAAATCGGGTTTTTGATTTCTACGGTGTGTTGGGCCAATCTAATCGCAGAGTAAGCTTTCTGGGAGTGTTTAGAACACAACCATATCGAAATCGAAGGCCATCAGCCACGGCTAAGCTGGGACGGTGACTGCTGTTTTCAGGGAAATCGCAGAGCTTGGGACGACGACCTTCAGGTACTTTCAGACACAATTGATTGTTCATTTTGGTTTGTTTTGATCCTAATATACTTCCTGTGAAGTTAATTGGACAATGGGTTTGAAACCAGTGAGTTCTGGTGATTGACCCGTTTGGTTGATCACGGGTCGAAGGGCCATTTAAGGATTTGATTTGGCTAATTAATAACTCAGAACTTAAATTAGATGTTTAAATAACATGTTAGGATCAAATTGGATTGAAATCGAGTAGGATTTGATGGGTAATTAACCGGGTCAAGCCGCGGGTGGCAGGCCCGAATTACAGACAAACGGGTGAAGGTGGTGACACTGTAGCTACAGTGTCAGGCGCGTGACTTTCACGCGCAGCCACTTTGGGCGGCGCGTGATGGCGCGTTGGGGCTTATCTCCGATCACGATCAACATGATTTTTATTCCTCTCATCATTCTGAACATTTTTGGTGAATTAACCATGTTGATCTGAGATAGTTTTTGATGGGTCAGTTTAGGGCCGGTTGCCTCGGGAAACGTGTTGGACGGCTTCCCCGAGCCGGTTTCTATTTCGGAGTTTGTGGTTAAACGTTTAAGACTTGTAGTGACACTTACATGTGATTTGGACTGACAGGAATTGTACGATAATCCCGGTACAGGTTCGTACGCGCAGGTTCACCGCGGGATCGTACAGTGAGTGGGCCATTTTCTTAAACCCTTGCATGCATAAATGTTTTCTGGTTTATTATACTTATTCACATGCTAAAAACAATAATGGTTTTGATGATATGGAAAATATGGTTATGGCACGTTTCACGGTATTTGGGCTTGAGACCCGTCTGATGAAACTTAATGATTGGTTCGGATTCTATCTATGTATATATATGCTTGCATGTGGATATCAATAAAATGTATTGGGTACTGCATTGTATAGATCCATTCATATGATACTGTCTCCTCCGGATGAGGTACCCCGGAGAGGTCACGGACGTCTAGAACGTCCAGCGTCTATGACGCTAAGCATCGGGGATGCTGTACCCAAATGGGGTTCGGGGATTGAACTCGGAATTGAGACCCGAGTGGCACGCGTAGCCTTGTGATAGTGACCTTATTGGACGTCAGGGACGTCAGACATCAGGGAAGTCGGGATTGGAGTGTATAGTGAAGCAACTAAAATTATACTTATTGTTTTATTACATGCCTTGTGGTTCATATTATATGACTTATGATTTTAAATACGGTTGCATGCATGTTTGGAAAACGGAGGGGTAAATTATATGTTTTACTTATCAAATGATTTTATAAACTTGAGTTTCGGTCCACTCACCCTTAATGTTTTTGGTAACCCCTCCAGGTCGTGATACTGAGGTAGAGGAGGAACCTGAGGCTGAGGCATAGATCTACTTCTGCGTACCTGAACCCCTGATGGGTGGTGTACCCGCAGGTTTATGTTAGAGTCGTGCTCGCAACTTGTAATTTTGGATTTTATCCCTTGTCTGACATCTGTTTAATTCGGATTCGATGTATGACTTTAATTTGATTATTTATGCATTTGAGGTTTTGAGGTCAAAATGGGTATGAATTATTGGGTGTCAGACGGGAGCAGGGCACGTCCCCATATGGTCCCAGAGAGGATCGGGGCGGATCTTGTCAGCTTGGTATCAGAGCACTAGGTTGTGGTCAGTACTTGGGTATGGTCAGCATGCTAGACTAGCGATTAGTACAAGTTACTTTTCGACTTTTAAGAATATCGTTATCTGATCTATGCCTCTTGACAGTTGGTTATGCCTCTTAGGAGAATTCCTCATACACGAACTGACGAGGATCTGGAAAGGGAGATGGAATGCGCGAGCATTGAAAGGTCTCAACGGTTGGGAGCCACTCCTTTCTGCGGGGGATCAAACCCCGAGGATGCTCATGATTGGATCACCAAGTGGGAGAGGATCTTCTCGGTGATGCACTGCCCTCCGGGCGAACGGGTAACTTTGGCGGCCTTCTTGCTGGAAGGAGGAGCCTACCAGTGGTGGTACGGACTCGAAATGTCTGGGTGGTCGGTCCATACCACTACTTGGGAAGCTTTCCGTTCCAGATTTCTGGACCAGTACTACCCGCGATCCTTTCGCGCGGCACGGGAGGCTGAATTCCTGCGACTGGAGCAGGGGGATATGTCCGTTGCGGACTACGAGCAAACTTTCGTGAAACGTTCCCGGTTCGCTGCATCATTCGTGAGCACGGAGGAGGACAAATGCCAAAGGTTTGAGCTTGGACTCCGAGGGGAGATCCGGGCAAGTGTGACTGTTGCTACTCATGCTTCACTGAGAGATTTGGTCGACGCTGCGGTGCGTGTCGAGGCCAGTCTGGCGGCACACCAGACACGACCACCTTCGGGCGAGGGGCGACGTCAGGATCGCCCACATCGTGGGCCATCATGCCATAAGAACAACAAGGAAGGGGGCTACAGGGGAGCACCCTCATCCTTCAAGGGTCGTGGCTGGTCAGGTCGACGCAGAGGCTCTTAGGGCAGAGGATCTGGATACAACTCTGGGCAGCGCTCATCTTGGAGCGGTGCTTCTAGTGGGCATTCGGACAGGCCGAGGCCAGTAACTTATTTTGCTTGCGGAGAAGAGGGCCACTATGCCTGTGATTGCCCGCAGTTGTCCAAGAACAACGACGCTGGGGGCTCTAGTGTGGTGCAGAGCACGGCTTCCCACACTAATGGAGGTCGCGGTCAGGGAGGTGACCGTGGTGCTGGGCGTGGCGCGTGCGGGCGCGGACGGAATGGAGGGCCGAGGGCGCAAGTGTTTGCAATGACCCAACAACAGGCGAGGACTGCCCCAGGCGTGGTCACAGGTACACTACATATCTTAAACCTTCTTGTACGTGTATTGATGGATGCGGGGGCTACACATTCTTTTATTTCGAAGAGTTGTGCTGGTATGCTTGATTGTGTGGTATCCGCCTTAGATTGTGAGATGGGTGTTGGCACCCCGATGGGCATCGTGTACCTTGTGAATCAGGTGATTCGGCGGTGCCCGGTAAGAATTGAGGATGTGGATTTACCAGTAGACTTAATTATTCTGGATATCCACGACTTCGATATAATCCTAGGGATGGATTGGCTATCGGAGCACGGATCGCTCATCGATTTCTGTAGCAAGAAAGTGTTTCTGCGGAACCCGGGTTTGCCGGAGGTTGTCTTTCAGGGGGAACGTGACGGTTCGCCTCCTGAAGTGATTTCTTCACTTACTGCTACCAAACTTCTACGGAAAGGATGCCAGTGTTATCTGGCGCATGTCGTGTCGGATCGGGTTGATACTCTGGGTATCGACGAGATACCGGTGGTATGTGAGTTTCCGGATGTATTCCCGGAAGACTTACCTGGATTGCCACCATCACGGGAGATCGAGTTTACAATTGAACTACTCCCTGGTACCCGACCTATATCCCAGGCACCATACCGATTGGCGCCGGCCGAGTTACGAGAACTCAAGACTCAATTGTAGGAGTTGGTGGATTTGGGATATGTCCGACCGAGTACTTCACCGTGGGGGGGCACCGGTGTTGTTCGTAAAGAAGAAGGAGGGAAGTCTCCGTTTGTGTATTGACTATCGACAACTCAACAAGGTGACACTGAGGAACCAGTATCCTCTACCCAGGATCGATGACCTTTTTGACCAGTTGCGGGGAGCTCAGTGCTTCTCGAAAATTGATTTGCGGTCTGGGTATCACCAACTGAGGATTTCGGAGGAGGATATTCCGAAAACTACTTTTCGAACCCGTTACGGACACTACGAGTTCCTGGTTATGCCTTTTGGCTTGACGAATGCTCCAGCAGCATTCATGGATCTGATGAACCGGGTCTTCCGACCCTACCTGGATAAGTTCGTGATTGTGTTCATCGACGATATTTTGGTGTACTCGAGGAGTGCCCGTGCACATGAGGAACATCTACGGTTGGTCTTGGAGAGGCTGAGACAAGAACAATTGTACGCCAAGCTGAGCAAGTGTCAGTTTTGGCTGAGCAGTATTGGTTTTCTGGGACACGTGATATCGACGGATGGGATTTGCGTGGATCCCCAGAAAACAGAAGCGGTGACCAACTGGGCTAGACCGACAACGGTGACCGAGGTGCGGAGTTTCGTCGGATTAGCAGGTTACTACCGGAGATTCGTGGAGGGTTTCTCCAAAATTGCTGCACCATTGACTCGTTTGACTCGGAAGGGAGTGAAGTTTATCTGGGACGAGCAGTGCGATCAGAGTTTTCAAGAGTTGAAAGATCGATTGACCACTGCACCTGTCCTTGTATTGTCGGATGACAGTGGAGAGTTTGTGGTCTTCAGTGATGCATCGTTGCAAGGTCTGGGTTGCGTGTTGATGCAAACTGGCAAGGTTATCGCCTATGCATCCCGGCAGCTGAAGACTCATGAGTTGAACTACCCTACCCATGATTTGGAGTTGGCGGCGGTGGTTCATGCTCTGAAAATCTGGAGGCATTACCTGTTCGGCGCAACGTGTCGAATATACACCAACCACCAGAGTCTTGAATACCTATTCACTCAGAAGGAGCTTAACATGAGACAACGGAGATGGTTGGAGGTGCTGAAAGATTATGACTGTACGATCGAGTACCATCCGGGTAAGGCCAATGTGGTGGCTGATGCACTCAGCAGGAAGTCAGCGGGATCTATTGCACACCTGGGGATGGTGTATCTTCCTGTGCTGGTGGAACTCCGGAAGGCGGGAGTTATTTTAGGTACGGATGGGCATGGAGCTTTGTTGGCCAGCTTCCATGTACGACCTGTACTGATTGATCGGATTATCGAAGCACAACTTCAGGATCCGATACTCTGTATTTACAGAATTGAGGTCGATGCGGATGGGAGACAGGATTTTACCATCCGGGACGATGGAGCACTTGTGAAATTGGGCCGTTTGTGTGTACCTGCAGTGGCAGAGTTACGAGCCGAGATTCTTGAGGAGACCCATAGTTCGGCTTATGCTATGCATCCGGGAGGTACAAAGATGTACCGTACCCTCCGGAACCATTATTGGTGGCCAGGAATGAAGAAGGGTATTGCTGAATTCGTGAGCAAATGCTTAACCTGTCAGCAGGTTAAGGCGGAACGGCAGAGACCTTATGGGGCTATGCAGCCACTTCCGATTCCCGAGTGGAAGTGGGATCACATCACCATGGACTTCGTCTTTAAGTTACCAAGGACTCAGAGTGGAGTGGACGGAGTGTGGGTGATCGTGGATCGGTTAACCAAATCAGCCCATTTTCTGCCAGTTCAGGAGACTTATAAACCTAACCGACTGGCTCAGTTGTTTGTGAAGGAAATCATACGATTGCATGGTACGCTGGAATCGATCGTGTCCGATCGTGATCCGCATTTCACTTCCAGGTTCTGGCGGAGTTTGCAAGCTACTCTGGGAACAACCCTACGTTTCAGTACTGCTTTCCATCCTCAGAATGATGGACAGTCTGAAAGAACCATTCAGACCCTGGAGGACATGATGAGGTCATGTGTACTACAGTTTCAGGACTCTTGGGATACTCATTTGCCATTAATGGAATTCGCTTACAACAACAGCTATCAGGCAAGCATCGGGATGGCACCTTACGAGGCACTGTATGGTCGACAGTGTAGGACATCTATCTGCTAGACGGAGATAGGAGAGCGAGCGGCTGTAGGGCCGGAATTGATGGACTTAACCATGGAAACTGTTCGTGTTATCAAGGAGAGATTGAAGGCGGCACAGGATCGCCAGAAGAGTTATGCCGATCGACGGATTCGAGACTTGGAATTTGAAATGGGAGATTTTGTCTTCCTGAAGTTATCTCCGTGGAAAGGGATTATCCGATTTGGTCGACGGGGGAAACTGAGTCCGCGTTTTATCGGACCATATGAGATCGTGGAGAGGATTGGCAGAGTTGCATACAGATTGGCACTACCTCCAGAACTATCTAGAGTTCACGATGTTATCCACATATCGATGCTGCGGAAGTACGTACGTGATGCTTCTCATGTACTTGGGGAACAACCTGTCGAACTACGGGAGGATTTGAGCTTTGATGAACAACCAGTGCAGATCTTGGATCGGAAGGACAAAGTACTACGTCGGAAGACGATCCCTCTCGTGAAGATTCTCTGGAGAAACCAGAATGTGGAAGAAGCCACATGGGAGCCTGAGGCTCAGATGCGAGATCAATTTCCTCATTTGTTTCTTTGAAATTTCGGGACGAAATTTCTTAAGGGGGGAAGGTTGTAATACCCCGGACATTCGAGGATTTTAATATTATAATTTAATGTATCAACTGACGTTTTTACCCTTGTGAATGGTATAGCCAAATTGTTGACTTTTTGATTGGTGGATTGAATAGACTTTGACCTATGACCGTGACGTAGTTCGGGACATCACGAGTTCATAGACAGACGGCACGTCCATTTCGGACGATCAGGGAAAAAGTTATGACTATCGGAAGTTCAGGGGCATTACCGTAAGTTGGACTTCACGGGCGAAAATGTTGACTTTTTGTTTGACAATTAATTTTCAAGCGACTCAAGGACCGATAGGTAGGTCTCGACGTCCTGAGTCCGTAGACAGGCGGCACGCCAAAATCGAACTTCGTATGGCTGAGTTACGGGTCTAGGAAGTGAGGGGTATTTTGGTAATTATTGAACCAGGGGCATTTTGGTCTTTTTGCCCTGGTTACTGTAGCAGACCGCGGGGGACATGGGCAGCACCACCATGTGCGGTGGTTCAATCGTGAAATTGGTTGTGCAATTGTGTGCTGGAAAGTTGGGAATGTCTGATGCTTTAGAACGTAGTCTGTTGCATCCACCGTGCACGACCCCATTATTAATTCAAGTTTGAAGCTTTTCGGGGGACATTTTTCAGTGGAAAATTGGGCACCCACGAGCCTCTGGGACGGCTTGAAATTAATTAAAACTGATTATATAGTGTGTGAGCTTCACTCTGGTATTGAAAGGACTGAAAATAAGAGTGGAACCAGAGAGAAACCATTTCGGGAATTTTTGGAGGGAAATCGGGTTTTTGATTTCTACGGTGTGTTGGGCCAATCTAATCACAGAGTAAGCTTTCTGGGAGTGTTTAGAACACAACCATATCGAAATCGAAGGCCATCAGCCACGGCTGAGCTGGGACGGTGACTGCTGTTTTCAAGGAAATCGCAGATCTTGGGACGACGACCTTCAGGTACTTTCAGACACAATTGATTGTTCATTTTGGTTCGTTTTGATCCTATTATACTTCCTGTGAAGTTAATTGGACAATGGGTTTGAAACCAGTGAGTTCTGGTGATTGACCCGTTTGGTTGATCACGGGTCGAAGGGCCATTTAAGGATTTGATTTGGCTAATTAATAACTCAGAACTTAAATTAGATGTTTAAATAACATGTTAGGATCAAATTGGATTGAAATCGAGTAGGATTTGATGGGTAATTAACCGGGTCAAGCCGCGGGTGGCAGACCCGAATTACAGACAAACGGGTGAAGGTGCTGACACTGTAGCTACAGTGTCAGGCGCGTGATTTTCACGCGCAGCCACTTTGGGCGGCGCGTGAGGGCGCGTTGGGGCTTATCTCCGATCACGATCAACATGACTTTTATTCCTCTCCTCATTCTGAACATTTTTGGTGAATTAACCATGTTGATCTGAGATAGTTTTTGATGGGTCAGTTTAGGGCCGGTTGCCTCGGGAAACGTGTTGGACGGCTTCCCCGAGCCAGTTTCTATTTCGGAGTTTGTGGTTAAACGTTTAAGACTTGTAGTGACACTTACATGTGATTTGGACTGACAGGAATTGTACGATAATCCCGGTATAGGTTCGTACGCGCAGGTTCACCGCGAGGATCGTACAGTGAGTGGGCCATTTTCTTAAACCCTTGCGTGCATAAATGTTTTCTGGTTTATTATACTTATTCACATGCTAAAAACAATAATGGTTTTGATGATATGGAAAATATGGTTATGGCACGTTTCACGGTATTTGGGCTTGAGACCCGTCTGATGAAACTTAATGATTGGTTCGGATTCTATCTATGTATATATATGCTTGCATGTGGATATCAATAAAATGTATTGGGTACTGCACTATATAGATCCATTCATATGATACTGTCTCCTCCGGATGAGGTACCCCGGAGAGGTCACGGACGTCTAGAACGTCCAGCATCTATGACGCTAAGCATCGGGGATGCTGTACCCGAACGGGGTTCGGGGATTGAACTCGGAATTGAGACCCGAGTGGCACGCGTAGCCTTGTGATAGTGACCTTATTGGACGTCAGGGACGTCAGACATCAGGGATGTCGGGATTGGAGTGTATAGTGCAGCAACTAAAATTATACTTATGGTTTTATTACATGCCTTATGGTTCATATTATATGACTTATGATTTTAAATACGGTTGCATGCATGTTTGGAAAACGGAGGGGTAAATTATATGTTTTACTTATCAAATGATTTTATAAACTTGAGTTTTGGTCCACTCACCCTTAATGTTTTTGGTAACCCTTCCAGGTCGTGATACTGAGGTAGAGGAGGAACCTGAGGCTGAGGCATAGATCTACTTCTGCGTACCTGAACCCCTGCTGGGTGGTGTACCCGCAGGTTTATGTTAGAGTCGTGCTCGCAACTTGTAATTTTGGATTTTATCCCTTGTCTGACATCTGTTTAATTCGGATTCGATGTATGACTTTAATTTGATTATTTATGCATTTGAGGTTTTGAGGTCAAAATGGGTATGAATTATTGGGTGTCAGACGGGAGCAGGGCACGTCCCCATATGGTCCCAGAGAGGATCGGGGCGGGTCTTGTCAAAACCTGTCTTTAAGGTTGAGCCACATTTCTTGAGCACTCTTGCTCCCATTGATGCATGGGATAGCAATAGGGAAAATGGTTGATGTGATGAGTTGTATCAGTGATTAGTCATGCATCTTCCAAACAAGGTACTCATTAGAAGGCAGAGAAGAATTTTGTGCTGCAAATTCAGATGACACACGATCTGGACAGCTTTGTGTACCATTGACAAAGCACATAATGTTGTGGACATTAAGAATCAACTCCATTTGAAAGTTTCAAGTGATGAAGTTGTGATCATCCAATTTAACAGTAACAACATTTCCAATCGTTGGAATGAGAGAGGCGATTAGAGACAGTAGGATTTGAAGCTGTGAGGCAGTAACCCTTGTTTTGTAAGATTTTTAAGGTAGATTTGAGAGAGACAAAGATGCAAACATGTGGTGTGCACTATTTGAAGAATTTTCTTAATAGAAAGAAGGAAAGATTCATGAATTTTGTTCAAGAAACACTAAATTCACAAATTCTGTGAATTAGACAGAAAATGAAAGGATTGATCTATTAATCTCAGCGGAAGCTGCAAAATCAATCATGAATGGGTGGTTAGTCAAAATCATGAACACGGCTTTGATACCATGTTTGGTATTCAGAGACGACAGATTGTAAGGAAGAACAAAAATGGTAGGTTAGGATAGAGAGAACAGTGATTAAGAAGAAATAATTCGTAGAGAAATCGTAGAGCTATATTGAACTTAATTGATTTACTTGTCTGTCTACAACACAATCTTAATCTTTCAATTACATTCTTACAAGCTTATATACTAATCTAGTTATACAAGAGCTATAGCTCGGAGGCTAAGAAACCTCAACTTACAATCTAACTAACCGTTTCTTGTAACAAACACTAACTTGGGAGAGCTGTCAAACAGTTCTACATACTCAGCATATGTGCAATAATACTAGAATATAAGCTGCATCGCAGCTACATCAGATCATGAGTACGATAGTGCTTGAATCATTACACTGCTAACACCTTCTACATATAGCCATTATGTGTACGTACCATGCTTATAATGTACGGAAAATATAGGGATGTGGAATGGTGATCAAATAAATGTAGAATTCAAAGTAAATTTAGATTTATATACATTATTACTAAGGATTAAAACACATCATTGTAATTAATACTATTATTATTCAATAATAATGGCTAGCTGTTGAAAAAAGACTTGAGAAATATATAGTTGAAATTTATATGCATTAATAATATTGTAAACAAAGTTGTATCTTGGAGGCACATATCTATAACAAGAGGTGAATGTGAATGATGTTCACGGTTGTGCTTAAGAACGAATTAAGAAGGCCATATATTCATTGGTCATATTGTGATCCAAATAATCAAAACAATTAAGATTAATTAACGACGATTAATTGTGGAATCTCTCTAGCGCTAGCAGTTAAATTTTAGGCCAGCCTCGCACCACTGTGCTGCTCCCCGTTGCACTATAAATACCCACTTTTGATAATATCCATTTTCAAAACAAAAAACACTCACATTCTCCTCTAAGAGATGGATTCCAAGAGATGTTCATCAAGCATTGCTCTCTTCCTGTCCATCAACCTTCTGTTTTGTGTTCTTGCAAGTGGTTGCTACACTTGCCCTCAGCATCCACACCAGCCAATTACAAAGCCTAGTCCCATTAATGGAGGCGGCACAAAGAGCTGCCCTAGAGATGCCCTAAAGTTGGGGGTGTGTGCCAAGTTGCTTAACGGGGCAGTTGGAGCAGTTGTTGGGCACCCGCCAGACACCCCATGCTGTGCTTTGCTTGAAGGACTTGTTGACCTTGAAGTTGCTGTGTGCCTTTGCACTGCCATTAAAGCCAACATCCTTGGCATCAACCTTAACATCCCCATTTCTTTGAGCTTACTCATTGATGGCTGTGCAAAGAAATTTCCCCCTGGTTTCCAATGTGCATAATTAATTTATTTAGCAACAACACCTGTACGTTGTTCTATTTGTACGTCGACGACGCCTCATATATGTGTGTGTGAGGCAAAAGTACTTGCTGCTACTAGGTTTATTTATTTCTTTTTTAATTCTTGTTTGTTTTTCGTAAATTAAGTGTTCAATCTCCTACATGTATTGAGATTATAATCAATTCCCTAAAGGCACTTCGAACTTCGAAGCCTACCAATTTGACTTTAATGTGTACTTCAATCCTATTTACTAAACTTTTAAGACTTACTAAAGGAGTGTGTGAAGATCGATCATTTCAAATTATAGGAACCCTTACTAGTATGTATGAATACCGCTGGACGAAAGCTCACTTGCTTTCATAAGAAATTATATTTTACTCTCAAAGTTTCTTTTTTGGAAGAGATATTTTATTCTAAAACATCAACTAACATATAAGATGAGACACTAAAACCATCGAGAACCCATACTTAAACCCTAGGGTCAATATAGATCAAAAATCTGCTGCCGGAATAAGTTCATTAATTGAGAAATGAAAAGAAAATACAAAAAAATCCAAAGTTATAAGAATACAAAAAGAGTCATCATTAAGGAAATCTGGATGTAATTAATCAAAAAATCTGGATGTAATTAACCAAAAAATCTGGGTTTACTAAACAAATCATTTATAGAAAATTGATTTCCTTGACCCAAATTTGGGTCCAAATTAAACAAGTGTGGATTTTGCATGAAAATAGCAATACAACAAGATATATGCGTGCATGATTTGTCGTCTTCCATGAACTTTCATCCTACCTGTTGTATTTTTCTGAAGTACAGTACGATATTGACATCAAAGTGTAGGACATGCAAAAAAAGTTAGTAAAAAGTGGTAGTCAATAATTAAGGAAACTCATATGTCGAAAAATAATAAAATTAGGTTATTTGTTTTATAAGAAACCTGGATTTGGATTCAAATTTCATAATAAGACTACATTTGTTGGTATATTGCAATGGCCGGATGTATAATCCTAGGATTTGAATAAAAAGAAAATTAAGTGAAGAAAACATAAATTTCAAATGAATATTTGTGCATATAGTACTCGTTTTAATTAAATCTTCCTTTTCATTAATACTACATCTAATTGTTTTCTAATTTTTGTACCAAATTTATCCATGTTATGAAATCCAAAATTCAAATCCAAATAAAATTAATCCAAATATATCCTAAAACAAAAAGAGCAAACACGGGCTATTTGGTTTGGTACGTTTGAATGGAGTAACTAGTTCTGGAATCGAAAATCTGATATGGAAAATGATGGCACTTTCATTTTCATAACAAGTGGTCATCTTTTTTTTCTTTTTTTCTAGCTATATAGAATTGAGTAAATCAAAACATATTGATAGACTGAAAAATATAAAAAGACAAATAAACATGCATTCGCAAAACTCAGATCAACCCGTAAATCCAAACGGAACCGGTCCTTCATCATCTGCATGTGTTTTGTTTTCCATTGATTTTGGTGCTAAAATATAAATTAATTAATTAAGATTCTCCCACATAATTATGAAGATGTCTAAGTGGATCTGTCGAGTTCAAGTTTAATTATTAGGGCAAGTTGCAAAACTATGGATGCTACTAGTATTTCACATTGAAGACGACAAGAATTCCCAGCTGCATGAAGAAATCTATAATTGTACTGGCTTCCTGATCGACAAGCTAAAAGTCATGGAGTACGTGCTTTTAGATCTCAATATTGTTACTTGTGGTGTGTGAGAGAGAGAGGTAGCACGTGCTAACCAGTGAAGAAGAGCAGTACTATATATATATTTACCAAGAATCAGAATCTATTCGTACACAGCATATGTGACATCCATCCACGGGTATGGTTATAGAAAAAGTTTGAATCGTACGACAGATATGATGTCCATAAAAAATCTTTCGTGCTTTTTAATACATATACAAGTGTTATACAACAATACGGCAATACCGATATCATACTAGAGTTATTTTATACGTTTTTTTACTCTCTTTTTTTGTGATAACAGAATACAAAGAAACCAAAACAACCTTCCCTAAAAGGGACAAGCACGAATCCTAGGCAATCCCAGGACGTCATTTGCCAATAGCTCCTGAAAAATCTCATTATGTTTTATGAATTGTAATTTTTATCACCTAACCCCTAAAGTTGGCCCAAATATCTTACGTTGCTCCATTTAATTCTTCTATTTCATCCAGATCAATCTTGTCAAATTTGCTGGTGTGATATCCTTGTAACAATAAGGATATATGGGAGGACTTGAGCTTATTTGATCGATATTATTGCAGCGAGCATGATACTTGATATCAAACTCTTCTAATTTTCTTGACGTACCACACTACCACTTAATGAGACGACCTGAAGTCTCTGACTTTCATCGTAAGACTTGCCTTTGGAGATGCTTAGTGATGAATATGATAGTATGAGAGTGGGATTAGTGTCTTAATTACTTGATCCAAGCTGGGATAACAAGAGCAACTGCCAACTTCTTAAGTACATCTCGTTTTAAAATCTCTACTTTTACTGCGGCGACTTCTCAAATTATTGTTTCATTGGGGCAACCCATTAGGCTGACCTTTGAGCTAAGTCCTGTTGACTCATTTAAGACAACAAAATGCGGTGATATCTCGGCCGGCCCAAGTAGGCTTATAGGCCGATTGCTCCCCAAATATGATCTTACAAGTAGATATTAGATCCATTTCCATCAAAAGTAAGATGGACCGAAGGCCTTGTTGTTTGTTAGTTAAATTCATGCTAATTTAAGGGGATGTATTTAATTAGGATATTTAAATATTTTTAAAGACTTTTAAAAATATATGTGTATTCAATTAAGATATAAATATTTTAAAAGACTTTTAAGAAGTTCTGGTGTATTCAATGAAGATTTTTAATTGTTTTAAAATTGTAAAAACAATCATGTGGTATTCAATTAGGATTACAAAAATGTATTAATAAATACAGGTGTATTCAACTAAAACATTAATCTGGAAGGATTTGATTAGGTTGTGGACTTTGGTGGGTTTGATGGCAAATGTATAAATACTAATGATCCTAAAATGTCTTGGCCTCACCCCTAGGATTTCTTGAAGAACTATATGTGACAATTTTCAAGGCGGCTTCTTCCAGGCCATCTCCATTATTCCAACTTCTCCAATCTTCAGATACTCATGATTTTGAACTTATGGCGTGTCGGGTTATCTTCTTGGTTATCTTCTTTCCTTTGGTTTATCTTCTTGGTGCCAAGAATGTAACGACCGGGAATTTCATGATATTTGTAAATTGGAAATTTTATGTAAAATGACCGTTTTGCCACTAGTTAGGGAAAATGTTGACTTTTGACCTGAGACACTGTTTGGAGGTTGACCCTTGACCGTTACATTGATCGTGTCGCCACGAATTCGTAGACAGGCGGCATGCCAATTTTGGACACTCGACGCAAAAGTTATAGGTCACAGAGTTTGAGGGTTACTATTACGTTTTCCGCGATTTTGGGCCAAGTGGCATTATTGGATTGGTCAATTGGTTCCTTGTACTAATCTGGTGAGTGACAAGTGTCACTCATCTAATTGGCCCATTTACCCAAAAGATTGGGGTGCATGTATTTATCCTCCCTTTCGTTTTGTTCATTCAAACCGTGTACCCAGAGTTGCAAACACACACAGTGACACGACCCATCCCAATCCCCCCGGGATTACCATGGAATGTGACGTGCTCCCGTCTGACAAGAGGCGCCAGACAAGGGATAATCGATTGCCATTGCCCAAACGGGCTTCCAGAGTGCGTAAGGATCGATGGAGGAGGTGTGCGATGCTCAAGTCTCTGCTGCAGTCGTATCCGGAATCAACCTGAAAGGCATTGAAAACAAAAGCTGTGAGTGGACGAAAATAAACAAGTCTGTTTAAAACATTTATAAGACATTTATGCCCCTCAGTAAAATCATATGCATGCACCAAAACCAATAATTCCATAATTATTTAGAAATAACCATTAGGGCCTTAGCCCGGAAACCAAAGCATAGTTTCAATTTCCAAAAGTAAATCCAAGAGTTATTTCGTAAATCCAGTAATATGAACCATAAGGCATATAAACCATAACCATTATTTTAGCCACTGCACTATACACTCCAATCCGACATCCCTGATGTCTGACGTCCCTGACGTCAATAAGGTCACAATCACAAGGCTACGCGTGCCACTCGGGTCTCAATTTCCGAGTTCATTCCCCGAACCCCGTTCGGGTACAGCATCCCCGATGCTTAGCGTCATAGACGCTGGACGTACTAGACGTCCGTGACCTCTCCGGGGTACCTCGCCGGAGGAGACAATATAATATGGAAGGATCTATACAGTGCAGTACTAAATACATTTTATCGATATCCACATGCAAAACATATAGGTATACATAGATAAAATCCGAACCATTCGTTACGTTTCATCAGACGGGTCTCATGCCCGAATACCGTGAAACGTGCCATAACCGAAATATCATCAAAACCATTTATAGATTCCAGCATGTGAACATATATAAAATGTAAACCAGGAAACATTTATTCAATTCCATTTTAGGGTCCCCGACCCGCAATCACGTGTAGAAATCAACTGGGCCCCTGGCCCGATTCCACAAGTTAACTGGGCCACTAGCCCGATCCACATGTTAACTGGGCCCCTGGCCCGATTTCATAGTTCAACTGGGCCCCTGGCCCGATTTTACTTTATTCAAGTTCGTAACCGTTTCATGAAATCATATTCAACCACATTTATGGAAATCGGTGAAAATCCAGAAAATCTCGGTTTACGTGCAAATACGTAATTCACCTCGAAATGCGTGAAATCATTTTAAATTCACCGATATCCAAAGTAAATCATTTGATCATAATTATAACAATCATAAAACAGTTATGCATGCATCGAATTTATGAAACCAATGTCCACTCACAGACCGTTTAACCGAGCGCCTCGATACGCGTGCCATAGGCCTTCCCGGGCCACATCACTATCACCGGGACTCCCAATCCTGTTCAAATCAATTTAGAGGATCACTAACCTCATCATTAACATCCTATTCAAGTCCCGTAATTTTCCCGAATTTTTAAGTATTTTTAAACTGGATTTAAAACCTTCGGACATCCCGAACAATAACGAAACGGTGTCCGATCGACACGAAACCAATCCCAAAATGTTCGTTACAATGTATAGGATAAAAGTCATGTTGGAAGTTTCCCAAAATTACCTCACACGCGCCCCCACGCGCCGGTTGAACTCCCTGAGCGTGAAACCCACGCGCCGGGTACTGTTCACCGTCGTTCAACCCGAACGACTGGTAAACGGGTCGCCGTGACCCGCGGGCCAACCCGACCGGTTCTCGGTCATTTCTCCATCATTTTGGACGGGGTTTTCACCTGCAAGATCGTCTGAGTTCAACCAACAGTTCTGTGGAATCAAAAACTAGAAGTAACGTCCAGATTATTACCTCTGACTCGAACCCGAAACACAGAATTTTCCGATCGTCCTTCCTCCCGATTCCGGCCGCCTCGAGTCCCCAAATCACGTCCACAAGGTTTGTTTAAGCTCAGAGAACACCGTAGGATCAAATCCAACGACCAACACCCATCTAAAACCCGATCACCATTTTTGGTTTCGAACCGGGTTACGGGCACCGCCGTCCCCGCCGTGCCCTGCTCACCTCGAGCTTCGAAAACTAGCCCTTCGTGCCTGTTTCTGACCCCAAGTCCCAAAGGAATCAAGAAGGAGCCCAGAAACACGACGGATCGTCGATTTCCAAGAACCTGGGCAAACTTCCTCCCGGGTTAACACGGCCGCCGTGGACCACCGCTGCCGCCGCCGACGTCCTGCCGCCTCCCGCTGGTTCTCACAATCTCAGTGACCCACACATGTGCACAGAGGAGATGTGTGAAGGTTTTGGGTGCACGGTTCGAATGGTTGTGCAGGTAAGCAAATATAAAATGGGAAGGGAGATGATAAGGAAAAATGAATGGTCCAGATTCAATCTCACCATTTGAGATTAAGGGTCCAGATCAAAAGATGCAATAAGTGGGAATACTTTATATTTTTTAATCCAATAATTTAATCAATCTGACCAATCCAGATCTGATCCCAATAATTAAAGGTTAGTGGTCCACGTGTCCCACTCAGAAATTCAGACCAATCAGAGAACACCACGTGTCCACGCCTCGTAATGCGTGCATAACGAAACCAAACTTCCGTGGCCCATAACTTCGTCGTCGAATCTCCGATTTCGGCGTGCCGCCTGTCGTTGGATTCGCATCGACGAAACCTACGTAACGGTCCTTGGCCCTCGGCCATCGGACATCCCGGTCAAAAAGTCAACATTTCCCCCTCTTTCGTCCAAATTACGAAAATGCCCACGCCTAGGGGCAAAACGGTCATTTCGCACAATTCGTCCGAAATCGCCCAACTAATCCCAGATTAGTAAATCACAATTAAATATTATTAAATCCCGATATTCGGGACGGGTCGTTACAACCTTCCCTCCTTAAAGAATTTCGTCCTCGAAATTACCAACAATCTTATTCCACAACCACCTTGTGGAAAACAATTCGACCACACATCTGTGTACACTTGTACACCCACATACTGGGACAACACCAGTCTCGTTTGTACCCAGACATCCCATCACAGTCATACGTCATAATAGCAACAACACTCGACCACCTCGAGTGGAAATGATCACCTGATCCGCGATAAAATCGCCTAACCATTTAGCTGGCTCCTTCAGCTAGATGGTTCCTTTCCATTATCAATAAATCCTTACATTTGCTCCCGTTGGGAGTCACCAAATCTCTTTTGTCAGTCCATGCTGACACCACCAGTCAAACTGTCATCACAAAACTTTACCATCCTAGTAAAGCCCCAACCATCTGTCCGTCGGTGACACACCACGTACTACATCACTCCCGATGTAGCGCAAGCTCAACCACATGATCTCAATTCGCAGGGCAAGCCCATTCCTGAGACACAAAATAATCTCAATGTCCATAATCGCCGACTCCCGCAGCGAACCAAGACGCTGGGAAATCACGGTGTGATCAAGTCACACAAGGCTACTCGTGGTTACTCAGACCACCAATTCACTCATCCAGAGTGTACGTATACCGTCAACTTACTCCATCAAGTGGTGTAACTGGAACACATTGAATACCAGCCCAGCAGTGAACACACATATCAATATCGGGGTTCCACTAGCCAACCGTGGCCAAGAGCACCTGCTCATACAATCACTGAACCCAGACAAAATCACTCTGCCCGGCGCACAGTATCCAATGTCCAGTCCACAATACAGCCAAACAAATGATATCAGAACCAAGCCGATTACCAACACATTAGTTACACACCACTGGTACATCCCACGTACCGCCATTAGGCACCACTCAGCCTATCAATCCTCGTACAACGTACCCTGTACGTACCTCAATCCATCAATCTGACTATAGCCACCCAGGTCATAGCCAAACACGTTCTAGTAATGGAGTACATTTGCTCAAACCAACATGAGACAAAACGAACTCCACCCGTCATCTAGTTCCAATTCCGAATCCGAATCCGCAATTTCGTAAGAAATTCCGAATCCAAACCCAAACATCACATTTTTAATCCATTTCCAAATCCGAATCCGAAATCATTATTCCGTAAGCTAGCATTGGAATAACCATTCCGTACCCAAATCCAGTAATCCATTTTCGAGCTTCGCAATCGAATCCTGAATCGTCACCCAGAAATTCGATTCCAAAACCCAAAATCTCGTTTACGTCCACCAAGACGTAACAAAACCGAACCTATCGGTTGCCTGTCCGAAACACTCGATTGACTTCATAGGGAAGCCAGTCCCAATATCCACACGTCAGAGGTTGACAAAATCCGACCACTTCGGAAACCTACTCAACCGAGTAACAACCATATGGACTTCACTCCGAAAAGAAGTTCAGTCCCGTCATTTACGACTCACAACCAAGGTAAGAGTGATAAACTCTCCACCCATCTGGATCATCAAGATCATAATCCATATCCATCGCTAAGTCACCCGACAAGTAACATCACGATCCTAGATCGTCACATCGACCAAAGTCGACAACATCGCAAATCAGATCCACCTAGGATCCACACATGCTCACATAGCAAGCAACCCATCTGGAAGCTGATCGTAGGGTCTTACACCCTCAATTGAATCCTTCGCCAAATTTCCCTTGGTAGAAAGATGGCCACGCATACCACCACCAAAACCAAAATCATACAAAACTTCTTGTGTCCAATGAACCCAAGCCAAACATGGGTCCACCTACCAATACACGCTCAACGTACTGGTAGCAACAATCATCACCTGCCACGGCAGGAAATATGAAGTCAACCCTAATGACTTCGGAATACCAATCACTGATGCGGAAACGAGCACTCCTCTCGTCTCCCAATCACAACTCTCCCCGGATCGGGAGTTCCAACCATGTTGGAAACAGACATGCTCCCAATGAGATGTCAAGTCCAACCACTGGACTGCCCACGTCCATACCTCACTTGGACCACCACGTGTCCAAAATCAATTTATAACTCGGACCTCACGTCCGCCAATAATCATGTATGCACACACCCCTATTCCGAACGGGATATCCACAATTTTGCCTGAATGTGCATACCACACTGCTTCCATCTCACATCTCAACCTAAACAGGTTCAATCCTCAGGTTCCAAGTGATTCACAATCACAAAATCCCACATCAATACCACGAATGGTTTTCCCCGACTTTTTCCAATTTCAATAATTTCCTTGTACTCTCTGGGGATATAAGAAATAAACAATTTTACCAATCTCGGGGTTGACCACAACTCCCCAAGTCCACCAATACACATGACCTAGGGGACAGCATCCCAAGATTCCCCCAAATTTTCAATCATACCTTTGATTCATTCATCACTTGTCATCATATATCTGTTAGGACTTATCCCAACACGACACAACCTCCACTGGATCCCATCCAGTCCAAGACTCAACCACCACTGAGTCGCAGATACCAATCATCTGTTCATCATGACAGAGTCACACCCCAACTGGTGGCTCATCGTCATCACAATTACTGTCACCAGCACCAACGCACCATCATCAATACCAGTATCAGCACACAGGCATCCATACTAGTATTGGCATATAGGTATCACCATACCAATATCCATACATAGCACACGAACATCCATGCTAGCACACAGTGTGCAAAGTTGTTACCCTGGATCTCCGTTCATTACGAATGACGATCCCGTAACAGCACTCATACCCCACGACTATGGGTACCTCCAATTTGACCACTGGCACATCAGGATAATGGTCGTTCCCTGAACATCCCCTGATCCTCAAGTATGAAAGCCACACAAAATACCCTCGATAGCCAGTCATCTCGACACAACTGTCGACCAACAGTCATCGTTGTCAAGATCCGTAACCACACCTCACACTAGTATTCGATCCAACACGGGATTCCATATTTTATCTCATAACCGCATCCGTGGATCGAATCCCATAATCCAGACTAGACTCACTAGAGTCATCCACATGGTCATCCATGACCTCAGCCGCTCGTCGCAGCACAAGTTCTCATTTAAAGTTCACCTTTCGGTCCATCGATTAAAAATTAGGGTTCCAAGATCACACCCTAGGGTTCCACCGAACCCAACTGCCTTTTGCAGTAAAATCCACAACCTGACCGACCCCGCGGTCCTGACATCATATAGACGTCCAATCCAATCCAATCGTCAACTCAACGTGGGTTCCACCACGAAGGTCATCGGCTAACTCCGATGCACCAACACCCCGAACATTAGCCAACACTACTAGGGTCCAAAACTTAGACCAATACTCAACTGAGTTTCGCATTTCCAATCAAATGGGGTTCCCTGAACCTAGCTGTGCCCAGTGGCACAACAATCCATCATCACATGACCGAACCGACGGTCCCACATTACCAGTTAATCGAATACAACCCCATTTGGGTTGAATCGCAACAATGCACGGCGTATCGAGCCAAACACACCCAATTCACCATATAAACCCAAAACTATCTATCAGGTTGACAACGGAACTGCAGCCCAACGAGACATCACACCCTCGTCCTTCGCGCACAAAAGAGCAAAACCGGCTCTGATACCACTTGACACGACCCATCCCAATCCCCCCGGGATTACCATGGAATGTGACGTGCTCCCGTCTGACAAGAGGCGCCAGACAAGGGATAATCGATTGCCATTGCCCAAACGGGCTTCCAGAGTGCGTAAGGATCGATGGAGGAGGTGTGCGATGCTCAAGTCTCTGCTGCAGTCGTATCCGGAATCAACCTGAAAGGCATTGAAAACAAAAGCTGTGAGTGGACGAAAATAAACAAGTCTGTTTAAAACATTTATAAGACATTTATGCCCCTCAGTAAAATCATATGCATGCACCAAAACCAATAATTCCATAATTATTTAGAAATAACCATTAGGGCCTTAGCCCGGAAACCAAAGCATAGTTTCAATTTCCAAAAGTAAATCCAAGAGTTATTTCGTAAATCCAGTAATATGAACCATAAGGCATATAAACCATAACCATTATTTTAGCCACTGCACTATACACTCCAATCCGACATCCCTGATGTCTGACGTCCCTGACGTCAATAAGGTCACAATCACAAGGCTACGCGTGCCACTCGGGTCTCAATTTCCGAGTTCATTCCCCGAACCCCGTTCGGGTACAGCATCCCCGATGCTTAGCGTCATAGACGCTGGACGTACTAGACGTCCGTGACCTCTCCGGGGTACCTCGCCGGAGGAGACAATATAATATGGAAGGATCTATACAGTGCAGTACTAAATACATTTTATCGATATCCACATGCAAAACATATAGGTATACATAGATAAAATCCGAACCATTCGTTACGTTTCATCAGACGGGTCTCATGCCCGAATACCGTGAAACGTGCCATAACCGAAATATCATCAAAACCATTTATAGATTCCAGCATGTGAACATATATAAAATGTAAACCAGGAAACATTTATTCAATTCCATTTTAGGGTCCCCGACCCGCAATCACGTGTAGAAATCAACTGGGCCCCTGGCCCGATTCCACAAGTTAACTGGGCCCCTGGCCCGATCCACATGTTAACTGGGCCCCTAGCCCGATCCACATGTTAACTGGGCCCCTGGCCCGATTTCATAGTTCAATTGGGCCCCTGGCCCGATTTTACTTTATTCAAGTTCGTAACCGTTTCATGAAATCATATTCAACCACATTTATGGAAATCGGTGAAAATCCAAAAAATCTCGGTTTACGTGCAAATACGTAATTCACCTCGAAATGCGTGAAATCATTTTAAATTCACCGATATCCAAAGTAAATCATTTGATCATAATTATAACAATCATAAAACAGTTATGCATGCATCGAATTTATGAAACCAATGTCCACTCACAGACCGTTTAACCGAGCGCCTCGATACGCGTGCCATAGGCCTTCCCGGGCCACATCACTATCAACGGGACTCCCAATCCTGTTCAAATCAATTTAGAGGATCACTAACCTCATCATTAACATCCTATTCAAGTCCCGTAATTTTCCCGAATTTTTAAGTATTTTTAAACTGGATTTAAAACCTTCGGACATCCCGAACAATAACGAAACGGTGTCCGATCGACACGAAACCAATCCCAAAATGTTCGTTACAATGTATAGGATAAAAGTCATGTTGGAAGTTTCCCAAAATTACCTCACACGCGCCCCCACGCGCCGGTTGAACTCCCTGCGCGTGAAACCCACGCGCCGGGTACTGTTCACCGTCGTTCAACCCGAACGACTGGTAAACGGGTCGCCGTGACCCGCGGGCCAACCCGACCGGTTCTCGGTCATTTCTCCATCATTTTGGACGGGGTTTTCACCTGCAAGATCGTCTGAGTTCAACCAACAGTTCTGTGGAATCAAAAACTAGAAGTAACGTCCAGATTATTACCTCTGACTCGAACCCGAAACACAGAATTTTCCGATCGTCCTTCCTCCCGATTCCGGCCGCCTCGAGTCCCCAAATCACGTCCACAAGGTTTGTTTAAGCTCAGAGAACACCGTAGGATCAAATCCAACGACCAACACCCATCTAAAACCCGATCACCATTTTTGGTTTCGAACCGGGTTACGGGCACCGCCGTCCCCGCCGTGCCCTGCTCACCTCGAGCTTCGAAAACTAGCCCTTCGTGCCTGTTTCTGACCCCAAGTCCCAAAGGAATCAAGAAGGAGCCCAGAAACACGACGGATCGTCGATTTCCAAGAACCTGGGCAAACTTCCTCCCGGGTTAACACGGCCGCCGTGGACCACCGCTGCCGCCGCCGACGTCCTGCCGCCTCCCGCTGGTTCTCACAATCTCAGTGACCCACACATGTGCACAGAGGAGATGTGTGAAGGTTTTGGGTGCACGGTTCGAATGGTTGTGCAGGTAAGCAAATATAAAATGGGAAGGGAGATGATAAGGAAAAATGAATGGTCCAGATTCAATCTCACCATTTGAGATTAAGGGTCCAGATCAAAAGATGCAATAAGTGGGAATACTTTATATTTTTTAATCCAATAATTTAATCAATCTGACCAATCCAGATCTGATCCCAATAATTAAAGGTTAGTGGTCCACGTGTCCCACTCAGAAATTCAGACCAATCAGAGAACACCACGTGTCCACGCCTCGTAATGCGTGCATAACGAAACCAAACTTCCGTGGCCCATAACTTCGTCGTCGAATCTCCGATTTCGGCGTGCCGCCTGTCGTTGGATTCGCATCGACGAAACCTACGTAACGGTCCTTGGCCCTCGGCCATCGGACATCCCGGTCAAAAAGTCAACATTTCCCCCTCTTTCGTCCAAATTACGAAAATGCCCCTGGGCTTCCGTACATCATAACTTTCACCACGAACGTCGGAATCGAACGTGCCACCTGTCTATGAACTCGTGACGTCCCGAACTATGTCACGGTCTTCGGTCAAAGTCCATTTGACCATCCGAATTAAAAGTCAACGTTTTGCCCACGCCTAGGGGCAAAACGGTCATTTCGCACAATTCGTCCGAAATCGCCCAACTAATCCCAGATTAGTAAATCACAATTAAATATTATTAAATCCCGATATTCGGGACGGGTCGTTACACACAGCCATCGACCCATCTCCCCTAAACCTTCATCCCTCATTTAGTGATCCTTGTGAGTGATAGATGGAGTGTTAGACGGTGACTCAAAGGTTGGTAACGGCGGCGCACGGCGGAGAGGACGTTCACAGAATACTTTTTAGGGTCTGTACAAATCGATTGGAGCTCAGGACCAGGCACGACGGCGCTGGGATCGACGGGAAACAAAACGGAAAAATTGGCATCCACTGTTGCTTGAGCTAAGGTATGATTTTACTTCGTTTTAGATAATTTTGAAACCGTAGATCCAATCTAGACACCTAGACGATCCTATAGGAAGCAACAGTTTTGAAAACATGTAACGACCCGTCCCAAATTCCATGATTAGATTAGTGACTAATCACGATTAGTGAGGTTAATCGGTGATTAGTTAGGCTAAATCGGACGAACGATGCGAAATGACCGTTTTGCCCCTAGCGTGGGTAAAATGTTGACTTTTCGTTCGGGCGGTCAAATGGACTTTGACCGATGACCGTGACGTAGTCCGTGACGTCACGAGTTCATAGACAGGTGGCACGTTCAATTCCGACGTTCGGGGTGGAAGTTATGACGTTCGGAAGTTTAGGGGCATTTTGGTAATTTTGGTTAAATGGGGGTCAAATGTTGACTTTTTGACCGGGAGGTCCGATGGCCGAGGGCCGAAGACCGTTACGTAGATACGGACGATACGAATCCGTAGACAGGCGGCACGTCGAATTTGGACGTTCGACGGCGAAGTTACGGTTCACGGAAGTTCGAACGTACTATTGCGCGAATTACGAAAACGAGTTAACTTTTGGACTTTTGTGGGGCTCAGATATTTAATGGAGGACCCAATGGATGAGTGACAAGTGTCACCCATCCAATGGACACCATTTTTCCCTTCATGCACCGTGCATTCCATTCTTCCTCATTTCAAACACACACACAAAACTACCCGATCTCACATCCACCATCCTTCCATCTGTGCAACCCAAAACCCATCCATCCTTCATTCAAGCAACCAGGGATGGAAGAGGGGACTGAGGAGGTGGCTGGGCGGCCAGAACCGCCGTCCACGGCGGCGAGAGGGACAAGAACCCGTGAGGTTCACGGTGAGGCCCTTTTGATCCATTTTTACATTTTTGATGTTATGGTTCATTTCTAATGGTTTTAATGAGTCCATTGAGTTGCTAGGGACATGTTAGGAAGGTTTTAGGAAGCTAGGGACTGCTGTGAAGCCATGGCTGCATTTTGAGAATTTTGAACCATTTGGTTCAAAATCAAACCTTAGGATTTAGGTGGTTTCGGTTGCGTTTAAGGATTGAAACGGATAGAAAACATCAAAATAGGAAGAAAGGAATCGAAAAGGAAGAACTAGGATGAAGAATGAGGTGTCTAGGGCTGTGAACCGGTCACGCCGGTCCAGTTGGACCGGCCAAACCAGATGAACCGGTCCAACACAGGAAAACCGTTCTGCTGGAGCTTGATGCTGATGAACAGTGTTTTCGACCTTCTAGGGGCTCGTGAGGACGCGTGGGCCATAATTTGGGAAAGTGTTCAACACGGGAAATCTTCTATTCGATGTAACGAAGATTTTGGGACTGGTCTCGTGTCAATCGGACATCGTTTCGATAGTTTTCGGGGCATCGGAAGGTTTAGGTTCGGGATTAAAAATAGTTAAAAATACGGAAAAATTACGGGGCTTTAGTGAGGGGTTATATAAGTAGTTAGTAACCCTCTAAATTAATTTGGACAGGTTTGGGAGTCCCGGTGACGGTAATCGGCTCGGGGAGCCGTATGGCACGCAAATCGAGGCGGCAGCTCGGACGGTCTGTGAGTGGACCTTGTTTTCTAAATTGGTGCATGCATAAATGTTTATTATATGTTTTAAATACTTGTTTGTGTTGCCATGAGTGCATTTGGATGTGTGGTTACGTATAGTCACGTATTTCGAGGTTTCGGCCCTATACGGTGCCTATACGGGGCTGTATGTCTTTATTGGTCTAAATGAAATGGTTTTGGATTTCCAAATGGATTATGAATATGATTTTATGATGTTGATTTGGATGCTTGTGAATTATATGGTTTCACGTATTTCGAGGCGATTTACGTGCTTGCACGTAAATCGAGGTTTTCCGGTTTTACACTGATTTTCCATACCTGGGGTTTTGGATATGATTTCATGAAATGGTTTTGGATTCGAAAAGGTAAACTCGGGTTCGAAACCCATTTGATTTACGGAGTCGGGCTGGAGGCCCAATTGGTTTACGATTCGGACCGGGGGTCCAGTTTCTATGTGAATTCGGGCCTAGTGCCCAGCTATGTGTTACAAATGGTTTTTACGGGTCATGACGGTTTATGGGAACTGACATGAACCCCTGAAATGGATTTACGGGTCATGACGGTTTATGGGAACCGGCATGAACCCATGAAAGGATTTTATGGTTCATGACGGCTTATGGGGGCCGGGCATGAATCCTGGAAAGATTTAAAGAATGATTTCAAAAGGCTTTTCATATTCCATCCTTTATATATGATTGTCTCCTCCGGGAAGGGTCGTTGGCCTGGGTGGACCCCGGAGTAGTCACGGAGCACTGACTGAGTGGAGTCGCCCCCCAGTTGGGTTCCTTACTCTCAGGATGGGCATGGTTCGTTACCTCCAGGGAGGGTCCTTGATCTACGGACATTGACCTGGGTGGACCCTGGAGAGACTTGGGTTTGAGACCCCGGTTAGCACACGTGTAGCTTTATTTTACCGTGACAGGTTCTGGATATGAATATATTGGATAAACATGGTTTCAATTGGTTTGGGAAAACTGTGTTTTATGATGATAAATGGATTTGGGCTGAGATCCCACATATGCTTACTATGTTATGGTTTTCTGTAAATTGGTTTTGGGCAGGAGCCCGTGTGACTTGTATTTACAGAATTTGGGGCTGAGACCCTATTTATGGACGTTTTAACATATATTATTGGATAAATGGTTTTACTATGCATGCATGCTTTTTAGTGGAGGGTATAAAGGTCTTCTTATGGAAATGTTTTTATAAATTCTTTATTTTTGTCCACTCACAACCTTTCTGTTTTTAATACCCTTCAGGTTGACAGCGGATGTGGACTGTAGTAGAGATCGAGATATCACATGCCTCCTCCGGATCCTGGCGTACTCTGATAGCCCAGGAGGGCAAAGGTCGGAAATATCCCTTGTCTGACACTTCGTGTCAGACGGGAGCAGGGTCATCCCGCACTAGTCCGGGGGGGATTGGGATGGGTCCTGTCAAAACAGGTCAAAAGTGAGTGAGTTACAGCTAGGTCGGGTTCGCTGGTTTGGGCGACCCGAACACAGGACCCGTCAAGAGGTTAGGGGTGATAACGTCATCAGCTGATGTCATCACTTGTCAGGTTTTCAGAGGACGTGGATTACTCAGAGTGTGACACGTGTCACACACCAGTGCACAGTCAGCACTAACATGTTAGTGACATGACCCAATCAGAGGGTGCCACGTGTCACTGACATGTCAGTGACGTGGACCAGTGAGCTGCTGACACGTGGCACATGTCAAATCCCGACACGTGGCACCTATCAGAGTCTAACACGTGTCAGTCTAACATTTTCAGATGATGTCATACTGACATCAATAGAGTTGACCGTTAACTTTTGACCATCAGCGTTGACCCGCGCGTGAGGGCTAGTGGACATGAGTTTTGAGGTGGGATCGATATCATTTTTAAGGTTTCGACGTCACGAATCCAATAGTGCTAATTTCGTATCGATCCGAGATCGTTAGATAGGTCACAATGAGGTTTGATGCCTCGAGAAGCGTGTTTGGGACGCATTCCCTAGCCGGTTTTGTTCTAGGGTTTGTTGTTAGACCTAGTAGGGTCAATTAGTGACCTTTGGATGTATTTGGACAGGCCCAGAGACTGTATTCAGCTTCGGGACAGGTTTAGGCTGGTCGTTAGCATAGTAAGGACTGAGTGTGAGTGGACTCGTTGTTTTATACTGAAATGCATGCATAACCATTTTACATGTTTTCTTAAATATTTTGGAATCATGGAATTTAGAAACTCGAATCATTGGTCATGGACTATACTATGGATTTACGTGAAAACGAGGTTTTCGGACTTGAGACCCATTTGGCAACCGTTTGACTCGGGTTTTGGGGTCAACGAAGATTTGAAAGAAAGATTGGTTCAAATGGTTTGACCGGTGATCCGGTATGAGCAGTTTTCGAGAAACGGACTTTAAAATGGATTCTAGACACGATTTTTGGAAGGTTTCGAGTCTAGTCCCAAATTAAACAGTGGTTTGTTTTGATCTTAGAATAGACGAATTTCAAATATGATATTATTGAATTTCTTGTTTTCACACTTATATATATACCATCTTTTATATGCGGTTTAGTCTCCTCCAGATGTCGAGGATCCTAGAGTTGTCGCGATTCACTACTTGGGATGGGTGACTCAGTAGAGGAGCTCAGGCTCAAGAGTGCGAGTTATGATATCGTCTCGAACATGGTAGGATCCGAGACAAGTACCCTATTTAGATATCACCCCGGACGTTGTGGAGTTCATGTCGAGGAGTACTCGGAGATGAGACCCCGAGTTGTACGCGTACTATAGAGAAATCGTGACTGGTATTGGTTGGACATTTGAGATGTCGAGAATGGGTTATATATATTGTGTTGTTTGGGTATTTGTGTCCATGTCGCTTTATTCGTAATTTATTCCTACTCCATTGTTTTGAACTGTATGCATGCATGTTTACAAACAGAGGGTCTAAATGTTATTATTGCTTAAATGATTTTATAACTCATTGATTTTTGGTCCACTCACACTTTGACTGTTTTTTTGACCCTCCAAGCGTTGATACTGAGACAGTGACTGACTCCGGGACCGAGGCATAAATAGTACCGTTGCGTTCTGTTCACCATGTGGGGTAGGTGTTTGTAATTATTTTATTAGTACGAATATAGTGCTATCGTCCCTTGTCTGACAATACTGTTGTATTAAACACCAGTGTGTATTTTGGAACCCTAGTAAGGGTATTTGTGGTAAAATAACCCTAGTAAGGGTAGTTGTGGTATTTTGAGTTACATGTCAGACGGGAGCAGGCCTTACCCCCAGTGGTCCCTAGAGGGGATCGGGGTGGGTCCTGTCAGAGAAAACGTGGGAAACTTGCTGTATTTTTTTATGTTGTCATGAATTATATTGTTGTAGACTTCAGAACGAGTAGAAATGTTTACAATTATTAGCCTTGATTTAGGAGAAAAGGTTTATTGCTCTAATCTTTTTTATAAATTCACCTACCATCTTTGTTTGCAATTTGCAACCTACTGCAAATTCATTTCATTCTGTCTGCAAATTCGTTTCATTTTGTTTAAACTAATATCTTCTATGTTGTCCCACAAAAAGATCCTTGATTCCAAAACGAATAACTTACCTCAGAATCGTGTTCAGAATCCTCTCCTTTCTCGGCTAACCATCACCCTCATTGTTAGGGTGTTTCCAGCGTCCAAGTTCACAAACCAACCACTTTATCATGATCGCAAGGACACTTAGAGCAAGTTAGTGAGCTTCTGCTTCGAAAACACTAACTTGTGTTCAACCACCTTATTTTCTTCACGGATTTCGCACATGGTTTCGGGTTTGGTATGTTAGTTCTCTCTGCAGCCCAACACTACTTCCTATCTCCATTAAAGACTCCTTTCTTGTCTCTTCCTCTCTGGATACCCCTCTCTCTAATTTTCCCTCACGGTTTAACTTGTGTTTTTACCGTTTTTTTTTTCTTTTCGACTAGACCTCACTGAACACACACACACACCATACTATTCACACAAATATATAAAATGCTTGGTTCGGTGCACACACACACTCCTAAGAGATAAGTTACACTTGTCACTATCTCATCCATTTCTCACAAAATATCTTGAGGGAAAAATATTAAAATAACCTTATAATCAAATTACCAAAATGCCCTTATAATAATCTGGACCGAGGACGAAACCGTCCAAGCTCCATTTCTGGCATGTCTCCTGTCAACATACTCAGAAGGTCCAGGCCTTCGTAACGGTTTTCTCGAATTATCTAAACGAGGTCCTGGTTAAAAAAAGTCAACACTTCGAGCAAAAAAAGTCAACTCTTTGACTTATGGGTAAAATCGTCATTTTCCCCTTAAATTTTCCAATTTCACGTTTTCTCGAAATCTGAATCGATCTAAATCGTTACATTAGCATTAGGTGACATCAATGAGTGCAAATTCATTTTTTTAGAAGTTATAATTAGCGAGACGTTTTGGGTGCATGGCTTGATTCAAGGTATACTTTTGGAATCTTAGGTATACTTTAGCACAAATTAACTTATCATTGTATATTATTCGAAAAAGTCAATCCAAATGAAATTTGGTCAACGATAATCCAAAAGAATAATTATGACTTAAGGAGGATATGAATAATTGAAACTAATCCAAGAGTAATTTGAACGGTATGCTTAAAGAACAGAAGACTAATAAGAAAGAGCATAAGGAAATTTGGGATGTAAGACCCGGTCTTGGAAGCAAGAATGATGAGTAAGACCCGTGAGCTTTATAAGTAAGAACGGTGAGTAAGACCCGTGAGCTTGGAAAGACAAGATCGGTGAACAATCCCACATCGCTCGGGGAGGGAAAGGTGAGGTGCCCTATATGTGTGGGCACGCATCTATCTAACACAAGGCCTTTTGGGAGCTCACTGGCTTTGAATTCCTTGGGAACTCCAAAGTTAAGCGAGTTGAAGTTGGTGCAATTTCAGGATGGGTGACCCCCTGTGAAGTTGCACGTGCGCTCTCGGAAACAAAACCGTGAGGGCTAGGCCCAAAGCGGATAATATTGTGCTAAATAGGTTGGGTTGTGACAATTTGGTATCAGAGCCGGACCCTGACTGGAAGTGTATCAGCGAGGACGCTGGGCCCCAAGGGGGATGGATTGTAAGACCCGGTCTTGGAAGTAAGAACAGTGAGCAAGACCCGTGAACTTGAAAAAAGCAAGATTGGTGAAAAATTCCACTTCGCTCGGGAAGGGAAAGGTGAGGTGCTTTATATGTGTGGGCATGCATCTATCTAACACAAGGCTTTTTGGGAGCTCAATGGTTTTGGATTCTTTGGGAACCCTTGGGAACTCCAAAGTTAAGCGAGTTGAGACTGGTGCAATTTCAAGATGGGTGACCCCCTGAGAAGTTGCACGTGAGCTCCCTGAAACAAAACCATGAGAGCTGGGCCCAAAGCGGACAATATTGTGCTAGATAGGTTGGGTCGTGACATGGGAAATCTCTCAACCTCTGTTATTCATGTTATCGTCATCAACTACCACCATCAGCTTAAGTTTCTCAGTTTGGCTCCTCTTAGTGTCAACCATTTCACATCTTAGCTCTTTGTTCATTATTTTAATGCTTGGTTTGTGTATTTGTTTTCATTTTAGGAATAAATTTTGGCGTAAGTTAAATGCTCACTCTTTCTGTATGATGTAGGAAGATGGTGACTTCATTTTTTAGAAGTTACACATACCATCTCTAATATTTTGTTTACAAATTCTTTTACACCTACCATCTCTGTTTACAATTTGCAACCTACTGCAATTTTTTTTTTCTGTTCTCTTTCCCACCCAGTACCCACATTCTCTGTTAATCACCTACCATCAGTAGCATTGCAAATTCATTTTATTTTCCATGTTGAGATATATGCAAATCTATTTATTTTTATTTTCACACGGTTTGATATATGTATGAAATCTGCTTTGTGCATGGCTGTTTATATATGATAACAAATTTTTGGGTGTATATATATATTAGCAATGAGAGATACACAAGGAGAAAATGAAAATGGGAAGGTCAAGGGTGAGTATGACAAATGGTCAACAGAAGAGAGTGACATGTTGTTACAACTCCTTATTATACGTGGATGGCGTGATAAAAGCGGCAGCATAAGCAAGTAAACAATACTAACCAAGATACTTTCTGTCCTTAATGCAAAACTTAAGTATCAAAAAAGTATTGGGCATTACTCTAGCCGGTGAAGATATTTTAAGAGGATATATGCCAAATATAGCCAACTAATGGAACATAACTTGGGATTTGGGTGGAACCCAATCGCAAAGAAATTCAATGTTGATGAAGATGTTTGGATCAATTATTTTAAGGTAAGGTTAAAATTTAAAATAAATTTATATCTGAGTTCTTAAGCATATGGTTATATACTAAGCGTCTAAATAATATTAATTTTGATTCTTTTATAAGCTCACCCCAAGCACACAAGCTTACGTACCAAAGAAATTGAAGACCATGGGATTTGAAAGTTGTAGTTGGGGGTGGAACTGTTGTTGGGAGAAACATACTAGGGTTAGGTAATGACACTGATGCAAGAACTTATGGGACCAAAGATACACATGTTGGAATAAAGGGCCTTGTGTATGATGATGTCAATGATGTCTTTGTACTAAATCAGAATGAAGAAGCACACAAAAATTTTCCCCTTGGACAATCTTCTTCACCGTTACTCTTTGAGGCCACTAGTTCTGAAGGTCCCCCATAAAGAAACAATTGGAAGAAACAAACTAGAGGTGATAATGTAAGGAATGTTAGCTCATTTGACATCGTCATTATTGAATCAATCGCCACCAACTTTGAAGGAGTATATAATCTATTGGAGAAAAGGGAAAAAAGATAGAAAGAAAAAGGAATTAGAGAAAATTGAAAAAGAAATGAAAGGTTGCAGATGGCATGCTGTCAAATAGACCCCAAATGTGACTGAACGGTCTAGTTACGAAGCGCTTGCATTGCCGAATTCCAAAACCAAAAATGATGCATTTTTTAAAATGTCACTTGAAGAACGCTCAAATTGGATAACTTTCAATTTGGATTTTGTGGCTCTTTGGGTCATGAAGCATCAAGCATTATTGGGAATTTTTCTTTTGTTTTCAAACATTTTTTTAATTTTGGTTAATTAGTATAAGGTGCTTTTGGTTCTTTTGCTATTGATATTGTTGAACTTATAATTGACTCTTGGTTTGTTAATTGGTATCATTGGATAAGTTTCCTTTTTCCTATTACATATTGGTATTAATTGGATAATTTTCTTCTTGGCCTATTACATATTGGATAATTTTCTTCCTTGACTCTTGGTTTGTTAATTGCTATAATAGATTACTGCAATTTTTCTTTTTGATTTGTTTTCCTTGGATAATGTTCTTCTTTGACCCTTGGTTTGTTAATTGGTATTATTTTGGTCGCGCTATTACATATCGCTTTTCTCATTTTCTTCTTTTCTCCTATCAAATTATTTATGTGGAATGACTAAATTGTTATTGTCTTCTTTTTTTCTCCTATCAACCTCTCTAAATTATTCAAGTATGGATTTGTAATACAGATTACAGCCCATTTTTTATTATTACATATTATTGCTCAATCATGATGAGCACGTTTGTATGATTTTAGGTATGTCTCAGTTAAGGGTTTATGAATCTATTGATATTGAGGGAGAAAAAGTGGTGCAAGATTAAATTGAGGGAGAGGAAATGGTGGATGGTGAAATTGAGGGAGAAGAAATGGAGGATGCTGAAATTCAGGGAGAAGAAATGGTGGACAATGATGAAGAAGAAAAAGAAAAAGAATAAGAAAAAGATATAGAGGAAGAAGAGCTTTATAAAATTGTTAAGTGTTTGTTATGTGTCCCATCAGTGCACGAGATCGAGTATGTGTCTCATGGTGCACGGGATCGAGTAAGTGTCTCGTGGATGCACAAAATAGTTAGGTTCCACACACCCACATGAGCGGAAATGTAGCAAATTTGTATTTCAGGAGCGTATTTACTCTCCTACTTGTTGAGATGTGAGGAAAATGTCCCACATTGGAAAAGCACAACTACAATTTGTGCCTTATAAGATCTTGGGCTACTCCCCTCATTGCCAATTGGTTTTGGGGTGGAACCTCAACTTCTTACATGGTATCAGAGCGGGGTTATCTCACGTGATTGGCTTAACCGTCACACGTGTCACACGTACCCAATCAAATCGTCACGTGATAGGCTGGAAAATCCGCCACACGTGAGGGGGCGTGTTGAGATGTGAGGAAAATGTCCCACATTGGAAAAGCACAACTACAATTTGTGCCTTATAAGATCTTGGGCTACTCCCCTCATTGCCAATTGGTTTTGGGGTGGAACCTCAACTTCTTACACTACTATGTCAAGAATATCATTTGGTTGAATAGTTGATGTAAAAGGTTGACAATGTTATAATATAAAGTTGAACATACATTCTCTTTATATAGGAATAAAAAAACCTAATAATAATCTAACTCTTATAAGTAATTGGAAACCTTATTAATAAAAATAACAAGTAAATCACGTAATTAAATCTAGTGGATAAATCCAATTAGATTGTCATGTCAAATCAATTTAGACTTCGATATTTCTAAAAACAATCACCAAATAAAATACAAGTATTATCCATATTTAAAAATGTATAAAAGAAACGGATATGCAATGCCAATCACTCTTATCTTGTTGATAATTAGAATATAAGATACGTTATATAAGTTGACTAACAAATTCTGCATATATATAGATCCCAGAAAAAATTTCCAATTTGCAGTCTTGCATAAACAAGTATATATAAGCTACATTATGGAAGACGAAGACGTAGAACAAATTGCATATTTATCTAACATTATCATCATCCATCACAGCTTATATATAGATCCAATAATAATATCCGTACTCATATTTGTCTGCATTTTCATCTGGTGACTGGTGTCTAGCTAGCTTGCCAGCTTGGTGTATATTTTATGTAACATACATTACATATGAGCCTGCATTTGCTAGTGAATGTTATAGAGTATTTTTCCACGTTTTCTGGGTTTGCGCACGCTTCACAAATATATAATATAATCTGAAATATTAATTGGACTCTCCTAATAATGCTCATTAATTAAATAAATTACACAGGGGCATGATCGATGACCACTTTGCCTACAAACTCTTTTGCTGTCTCATGACGTTTATGATTTGATATTCTTCTTTGTGTCACAATACAAAAAAAAATAAGGGGTTTTTTTTTTCTTCTCCAAATATGCACGAGGCGTTTCCACACATTTTAATATGGGATTGACATTCGCCCTTCATTGAACCCTGGCACCCAAATGAGGTCGATGACATACCATGGGCATCCCTTAAGCCCTCCGGTGGCTAAAAGACATTCAAAGGAATTCAAACATTAAATCTGTGAGCAAATTAGACTAGAGTGCGTGAAACACTAGGCTATATATCCTCTTATGGTTAAAAATAAGGTTTTTATCACCAACACTTACTGTTTGTTCAATGCATTATTTTAATCTCTCTTCCATCAATTCAATCAATCACTTCTATACTCTTATTTAATACATCAATTTAATCTCTAATATCAATCTCATTTAACACAGGTCCTATTAAAATCAAGAGTAATATTGTCAATCAGTCCCAATTTCTAATTTTTAAACGATCAACATTATAAAATTAATTTGAAACAAATTATAAACTATAGAGAAACAAACTAAAACATACAAAATAATAATAATAATAATAATTTAAAGGTCGTTAATTAGTACAACGATAGTGACATTCCTACATATTATGTAGTGAGTGATATTCTTGGGTTCTGACTCTTCTAAAAAATGAGGTTGGTACTAAATGTATATAACCCCCTCTTTCAAATCGTTGGTATAAAAACAAAAAATGTGTCTAAATTTATTTTTTTATTTGATATAATTTGTTTTATTTTTGTGTTGTACTTGTTAGCTGTAAATGAGAAATTTAAGTAGCCAATTGATTTGATGATTATCCTAATTTTGACGGAAAAGTTAACAAAATTGATATTAGAAATTAAGGTTACGTCTGATACATCGTATAAAAAACTTGATAGGATATATAGTACATCAGTGTTTGATATTACTTATATTAATTAGTCACCGTGTAAGTTAATATAATTGTGTGTCTTTATATGATCTAGACCCACTAAAATAGTACCCTTAAAATTGTCTGTATTAAATAGAGAGATGACTAGTAATCTTGAAAAGTATAATAGTAGTAGTAATAATAATAATAATAATATATCAATAATAATAATAATATATCAATAACAATAATAATAATAATATATCAATAACAATAATAATAATTAATAATTAATAATTAATAATAATTAACTAAATAGTAATAATAATATATCAGTAATTAAATAAAATAATAATAATAATAATATGCATAATTAATATTTATGATACATACATTTTTTATCAACTACTATAATATAATCCGGTTAGTATAATATAGTCGAAATTTTAATCCGGTAAAGCATCAAACACCCAACTAAATAATCAACCTTTCTGGTGAACAAATTAGTTTATCCGGTTGAAATAATTAGTATAATAGGACATATCAAACGAGATTTAAATGTATAAAACAAGAATATAAAGATAAAATTAATTAGGTAAAAAAATAAAAGATGAAAATGATTTGTTGAGAATATTAAAATAACTAATAGTAATATTTTTTTTTTTTGTTAGAACAGATATTTTATTCAAAATCCATTGAGATAGTACATGTATAAATATTAGATCCATAAAAAATTCAATTGTGAACATCAAAATCAATAACATAATATGTAAAGGATCTACTGCTTGATTAGAATTACAGGGAAGTAAAAGAAAATTACAAAATTGTAATTACAAAAAAGACAACAACATTGAGTTAAGCAATAAGTGTAGCTTATGGAGTACGTATAAAGTTGACTCATCAAAAAAAATTATGAAAAAACTCATTGAGAAAAAACAAAAAAAAAGAGTACAATCGCTTACAATATGGAAAGTGAACATTGTCCAAAAAGAGACCCAACATGATTGAGTAAAAAACTTAAAAATAAATAACGATTACAATAGTTAAAACAGCTGACGAACTTCAAATCACAGACCATCCATAATAATTTGTTTTTGTATTCAAAATGAATAAAATATATATTAAACTTGGCCTACCAAATCACAGTTATCTGACACGTAGGTTGTCCCCTAGCTAGCTCCTTTCAAGTTTCAACCTCAAACCTCGCCGACCTGCAGTTGTTTTCTCTTGTTGTAGCCCTCCCTGTCTCTTCTATTATGACATAATTATAAATATGGTATTATTTGTATGCCCATCCAGCGAGCGGAGCATGCAGCCAATCAATGATATTAAAAATAACTAATTATCATTGAATATTAATTTAGCCACATGCATGTCATGCCTTGCCTGGTTCATTGGCTCTTGGAGCACATGAAAACAAACTTGAAATTTGGAGATCCTATCTGATTCTGCTACCATATGTATTATCTGTGTTAGCTGTGCAGTGCACCAATCCCTGATAGAGCTGCAACATAGCAGATGATTGCTTTATGTACGTGTTAGTAAACACATCAAATTGTGATTGACAGTTCATACATTTTGTTAGGGATGTTGACAGCTAGTGAGAAACGGTTAGGCTGATCAAGAGAGGTTTTCTTAGTCTCCAAGTTAGTGGTATGATGTAGATGCAAATGTATAAAAGCATGTACGGTTAGTGTGATCAGTAATGTACCGTGATAAGTAATCAAGAATATAATCACAGAGTTTCTTTCTTTCTTCTTCCTCCTGTTTCTTTCTATTTTTCTCTAAATCTCACTCACTTCCACTCATCAAATCACTCGAGTCTGAATACCAAACATGGTATCAGAGCTAGCTTTCATGGATATGGCTAACCACTATACATGAACGATTCTAGAGCTTCCCCAAAGATCAACATATCAAGTTCTTCATCTAATTTTTCTTCTATCAAATTCTTCATCTAATTCTTCTTCTATCAAGTTCTTCATCTAATTCTTCTTCTATCCTTTATAATAGTTGTTCTTGAACAACTTCTCTTGAGTCTTTCTGTCAACAAGTGCACATTACGTGTTTGTACCTTTGTCTCTTACAAATTTTTCATCACATTTTATCTTCTGATACTTAAGAATCATGGTTACTGCTTCGCAACTTCAAATTCTGCAGTCTCCCATTGCCTTTCTCATTCCAACAATAGGAAATACTGTTACTGTCAAGTTAGATGATCATAACTTCATCATGTGGAACTTCCAAATGGAATTGATGCTCAATGTCCATAACATTATGAGCTTTGTCAATGGCACACAGAGGTGTCCAGATCGTGTGACTTCTGATTCACCACCCTCTGATGAGTACCTGATCTGGAAAATGCATGATCAAGCCTTGATGCAGCTCATCACATTGACATTGTCACCTGCATCCATCTCTTGCATAATTGGTTGCAAAAGTTCACAAGAAATGTGGATGTGCCTCAAAGACAGGTTTACTTCCCCTACTAAAGCTTTAATCTTTCAAATGAAGACTGATCTGCAAAACATCAAGAAAGGATCTGAGAATATGACTCAGTACCTACAGAGAATCAAATATTCAAAGGATCTTCTTGAGTCGTGTAATGTGTTCTTTGATGATGATGAAATTATAATACTTGCTCCGAGAGGTTTACTTGCAGAATTTAACACTTTCATATATGTTATTCGTGGAAGAGAGAACTCAATAAACCTCAAGGACTTCAGGTCTCAACTCTTTGCTGAAGAAACAATTATTGAACAATATACTAAACATAACTTTCTTTCAGCCTTAACTGCTGCAAAACTTTCAAGTTCTGGTCCTACACAGGCAGTACCTGAGATTGGTCCATCAAACTCATTTAGTGGCAATTCTGGAACCTCAAATGTATCACATGTTCTCTTTCAACCTGAGCAAAGCATACCAGCATCTATCAATCAAGGCCAATTTCAGCAATTTTCTGATAACTTCCAACAGTATGGTTACAATGGAGGCTACCATCAAAACAACAACAACTACAGCAGTGGTTACAAGGGCAATGGTTACAAAGGGAAGTATAAAGGGAAGTGGAATCCCAATTACAACAACAGTGGATCCAGATCTTGGAATTACAACAACAGCAATAGAAACAACCCTGGTATCCTTGGAACACCAAACTCTCAATAGTTCTTTCCCTCTCCTATATATCAAATCTATGGAAGGAAAGGTCATACAACTGCAGATTGTTATCACAGGCATCAAACTGATTCTTCCCAGAATGGAGAAGGAGAACAATGCCAAATCTGTTGGAAGTTTGGTCATTCAGCCCTTAATTGTTACCACAGGGGAAACTACTCTTTCCAAGGTTCATCACCACCACAAAATCTCACTGCTCTGAATGTTTATGGACTCTCATCTTCACAACAACACGACTACTGGATTGCTGACACTGGTGCCACAACACACATGACATTTGAAATGTCACAGATTCAAAGACCTAGTCCATCTGCTCCCACTAATGTCATTACCACTGCAGGAGGCACAGGTTTGAAAGTGGCTCATATTGAACAGTCACAACTTGTAACCACACAACCTTCACCTCACTGTTTTGTTTTACCTGAAGTTCTACATGTTCCTAACATATCTGCAAACTTGCTGTCTATTAACAAATTGTGTAAGGACAATCATTGTCGTTTTGTTTGTGATGACTCAACTTTTCTTATATAGGACAGGTTCACAGGAACAACACTCTTCCAGGGACTAAGTAAAAATGGACTTTATCCTCTTCCTTTCCATTTGCCTTCCACATCTCAGCCAAGCACTCAGGTTGCTTTTCTTGGAAAAGCAACTCAAATCCAGCTATGGCACAGAAGGTTAGGTCATCACTCAAACCAGATTGTCACTTGTGTCTTGAATAAATCTCATATTCTGCACTCTAAAGATTCATCTCAAACTATCTGTGAATCCTACCTTGAAGGAAAACTGTCTAAACAGTCATTCTCAAACTCTAGTTCTAAGTCTTGTGTTCTCTTTGAAATTGTGCACTCTGATGTATGGGGTCCTTCTCTTACAACCTCCGTTGAGGGATTTAGATACTATGTTAATCTTGTGGATGAATGTACACGTTTTACTTGGATTTTTCCAATGCAAAATAAATCAGAAGTTCATTCTATCTTTGTTCACTTCTGTGCTTATGTTTTGAATCAGTTTTCTGTGTCGATTAAAACTTTCCAAAGTGATGGAGGGGGAGAGTACATTAGTAAGGCCTTTCAAACTTTTTTTGTCCAGTAAAGGGATAACTCATCACATCCTGCCCTTATACACCAAAACAAAATGGACTTGTAGAAAGGAAACATAGGCACATTCTTGAAACAGCCATTACTCTTCTTCAAACTGCCAAACTTCCTGATAAATTTTGGTTTCATACTTCAACCACAGCCACCTATCTCATTAACAGAATGCCTTGTCCCATCCTTGATATGAAATCACCTTTTGAAAGCTTGTTCACAACATTGCCTCTCATAGACCATTTCAAAGTCTTTGGTTGTTCATGTTTCCCCTTACTTCGTCCATATAATAACACTAAATTACAACCTAAAACTAAGAAGTGCATATTCCTTGGATATGCTGAAAAATATAAAGGTTACATTTTTCATGATCCTGTGTCACATAAAACCTTTGTTTCTAGACATGTGTTATTCGATGAATATTAGTTTCCCTACTCAAGTATTGTGTCATCATCTCAATTCATTCCTTTTTCTCAGACTGTTGTCTCACAGAAATCTGTTTCCATGCCTGTTTCCATACCTTGTTCTATTTTTCCTTCCTTGTTTTAAATCCACTCAACTCCTACTCAGTCAACTCAGGCTCCTATGAACTTTGTCCCTGATGAAGACAGTGAGGTACACGCTTCACCAATATCACTCTCAAGCTCACATGTGCAAACTCACAGTTTGACAGCAGCTCAACCAGATAACTCAGATCATCAACCTTCCACATGATCAGCTCAACCAGATATCTCAGATCATCAGCCTATAGTCTCATCTATGCATCCCAGCAACAACACATACAATGAATTTTAGCCCCAATTCCTTGAAGTTGTGTTACCAATTACAGGTGTCAACATGCATCCAATGCAAACAAGATCAAAAAATGGAATTGTCAAGTCTAAGGCCTTTCTGTCTACCTATACCCCTTCCCTTGAAGTTGATCTTACTCTGGTAGAACCCTCTTCCTTTAAGACAGCCTCAACTAGTCCAGTTTGGCAACAAGCAATGCAGAAGGAAATGAATGCCCTTTACAGTCAGGATACTTGGACCCTAGTTCCTCTTCCTTTCTCCAAAAACTTGGTTGGTTGTAAGTGGGTGTACAAAGTTAAGAAGAACTCTGATGGTACAGTTGCAAGACATAAAGCCAGGTTGGTTGCCAAAGGTTTTAGTAATGAAGAAGGGCTGGATTATGGTGAAACATTCAGTCCAGTGGTCAAGACTACCAATGTTAGATTGGTTATCTCCTTGACTGCTCAATTTTAGTGGAACCTAAGACAGTTGGATGTCAAAAATGCATTTCTCCATGGTGATCTCAAGGGGAGGTTTATATGTCTTAACCCCCAAGTTTTGAGGACCCCAAGCACCCAGACTATGTATGCAAACTACAAAACTCCCTCTATGGTATGAAACAGGCTCCTCGAGCATGGAATGAAAAGTTCACAAGTTTTCTACCTGAACCAGGATGTCAGACCACCTGGGCAGATTCTTCACTGTTTGTCAAACAAATTTCTTTTGCTCTGATTGTTCTCCTACTGCATGTAGATGATATCATAATTACGGGGGGCAATTGTAATGACCCGTCCCGAATATCGGGATTGAATATTAATTAATTATGAATTAGAATGACTAATCGGGGATTAGTTGAGTGAAATCGGACGAAACGCGCAAAATGACCGTTTTGCCCCTGGCGTGGGCAAAATGTTGACTTTTAGTTCGGGCGGTCAAATGGACTTTGACCGATGACTGTGACGTAGTTCGGGACGTCACGAGTTCATAGACAGGTGGCACGTTCAATTCCGACATTCGTAGAGAAAGTTATGGTGTTCGGAAGTTGAAGGGTATTTTGGTAATTTGGCATATTAGGGGCCAAATGTTGACTTTTTGATCGGGAGGTCCGATGGGCGAGGGCCAAGGACCGTTACGTAGGTCTCGTCGATACGAATCCAACGACAGGCGGCATGCCGAAATCGGAGATTCGACGACGAAGTTATGGTCACGGAATCGGGCTGATTAACCGAACGAACCGGGATTAAAATAATATTTTAATGTGAACAGTACCCGGTGACTGTGCACATCCGGATGAGTGACAAGTGTCACCCATCCCTTGTTTCCAGCTCCATGTTTCCCTCCCAACACCATCATCACCCTTAATCATCATGTTCTCCACCATTTTCCTTTATTTTTCTTTGAAATTTCTTCAAACCGTGCACATTTTGGGAAGGGATTGAACTGGGAGAATTGGCTCCCTTTCTCTGCCGTTTTTGTGAGAAATTAGAGAGTTTGAATGACTGGACTAACAAGGGAAACACGAGGGGTTGTGAGTATGAGGAATTCTGGGTTTCGAATTTTAGAAATTTTGGGGGGAAAATTCAATTGTTGCGAATTGAGCCGTGAGGAGTGGAATTGAAGCTCGAGTTAGCTTCCTGAGATCAGTACGAGTCGATCCACATCAAAAGCACGAAGAATTGGCAACGTTTTGGCTCTGAACACACTTGGTGACAGAGGAGGAAATTCGAGATTGAGTCGAGGAATTGGAGGCTTCGATGGATGAAATTGAGCTGGGGATTACGTTCCTGAGGATCCCACGATGCTTCTGGAAGGATCAATTGAAAGAAAACGGTTGAGTTTGGCAGACTTCCATGGTTGCACAGTGACGGCTATCGAGTTTGAGTCGTGAAGTTTGAGCAATGGATTGATGCAATTAAGTTGGGGGAAAGGTTTTACTGAGTCCATGGAAGCTTCTGGTTGAATCAATTTAGGGATATCGATCGAAATTGATGGGGTTCGAGGGATGAACAATGGACGGGTGTTCTTGGTGTTCATCATCGAATCGTGAGGTTTGGAGTATGTAATCGTGTAATTGTTATTACAGACCTCTAATTAGACTTGTAACGAAGCTGTATGAATGTTTAATTGAAGGAATTAATGTCGAATTGACAGGATTGGAACCGGGTCTGATCGCGGGCTAAAGGACCCGTTTATCAGACAAACGGGTTAGGCTGGTGACACTGTAGCTGGCGCGTGGGTTTCACGCGCAGCCACTCACGGCGGCGCGTGAGGGCGCGTCCGGCCTAGTCTCAAGGTGAGGTCAACATGACTTTTGATCCTCTCAGTGTAACGAACATTTTGACGTTGATTTCGGTGAAATCGGATATTGTTTCGATAATGTTCCGCGTATCCGAAGTTTTGTTTTACGTTTAAATTACGTATTTAAATTCCGGAAAAATTGGGGAAAATTATATGAAGTATTTTGAGATGTTAGTAACCCTCTATAATGATTTTGGACAGGAGTTGTGATTTCCAGAATTTACGGAAAAACGTGCAGCTCGGAAACGAACCGTTTTGAACGGTGTGTGTGAGTGGACTTTGTTTTCTAACCGTGATGCATGCATATATGATTTCAAATGCTTTATTATATGATTTGATATGCTTTGGCATGATTGGTATTTCAATTCGGTGATTTCTCGGTTTTGTGATTATTATATTATTATATTCTAGCACGATTTTCGAGAAATCATGAAATTGGTTAAAAATGATATTGTGGGCGTGAGAACCCAAGTAAATAATGATTTTGACTCGGAATTGGAGTTACATGTGAATTTGATGAATTTGATAATTTTTGGTATCCTCGTGATTTTGTGATTATTTTAATCAGTCTTTCGGGCACGTTTTACGAGGAACGTGCAAATGATGTTTTGGGCTAAAGCCCGGATTGAAAATGATGTTTTGACTCGGGTTATGAGTCAGGAAGTTGAAAATGATATTTGGACTCGGATTATGAGTCAGTGATTGATTTCATGGATTTACGTGATCGTGGCAACTCGGGTTTACAGTTGCACGGATTTACGTGATATTGATATTTTGGGCTTGAGACCCAATGGAGTTGTGATTTTGGTCGGAATTGTATTTCCATGTGATGACATGATGATATTAATGATTTTCGGATTTATAAAGTAAATCGGGACTTGGGGCTGAGACCCTGTGTTGATATATGATTTGGTTTTTAATGCAACTGTTTTTCACTGGTTTTTGTAATGGTGATATGTTGCGGATATTTAGGGCTTTCGGGAGAAAATATGTTTTTCCCCGGAGTGCACCCTGGAGATAACGCTCGCCTTCGGGATGGAAGTGTTTACCCCGAAGAGGTCACGTAGCACGATCTTTGTCTTGCAGCCCAGGGGAGGCTTGACTCAGATCAGATGTGCTGGATTACATGGATCGGTAAGTGATGTGTTCACGAGATCCGGATCGTCGGCTGGTGAGGTTTTTCCCAGCGACGGATTGCTGACTGATGATGTGTTCACAGCAGCGGATGCTAGGATTTTGAGCGGTCCTTGAGCCTATTGATATGCACGCGTTGCAGGGATAAACGTGACTCTAACCAACAGGATATGGAAATAAGTCCCGTGGATTATGGAAAATGATTTTGAGGAAACCGTGGTTTAGCGGTTAAAATGATTTAAAGAAATTGTGAACTTTTGAGATGTTAAACTGATTTGGTGAACATGAGTTTTTGTGGACCATGGGAAAATATGTTTTGATTTTATCGGTCCACTGTCCATACTTGAATGATTTCATACTATTACTCATGTTTTACGTTATGCATGCAAGTTTGTGAAAACTGGAGGGTAAGAATGTATTTTGGTAAATGTTTTTATAAGAGGTCATTTTTGTCCACTCACACCTTTTCTGTTTTGTTAACCCTTCAGGTCGTGGCGCGTTAATCGAGGCTATTCTAGAGGTGGAGGTATGTGCGGGCACAGGCGCAAAAATTCCCTTGTCTGGCAGGTATTGAAGGGTAGTTTCGGACTTTCAGTTGACTTGTCAGACGGGAGCAGGACCGTGTACGGTTTTTAACGTCCAGTTGGGACGGGTCCTGTCAGCAATGATGCTGCAATCACAGAAGTTGTTTCAGCACTAACTGCTGTCTTTGACATAAAAATCTAGGAAAACTGCATTACTTTCTAGGCCTTCAGATTGACTACACTCCCACTAGTCTCTTCATTTCTCAGTCCAAGTATATATATGATCTTCTCACCAAGACTTCAATGCTTGATAGTTCTGCAGTTGAGACACCAAGTGTGCCTAATTCCAGATTGAAGAAAGATGATGGTCCCTTGTACAGAAACCCAACAAACTATAGGAGCATTGTAGGTGCCCTGTAGTATTTAACCTTCACTAGACCCGATATTGTCTTTTCTGTGAATCAAGTCTGTCACACTCCCTCAGAATCTCACTTTATGGTTGTCAAACGAATCCTCAAATTTCTAAAGAGTACACCCCGTCATGGGATCTCATACAAAACTGATTCCTTGGGCCTCATTGCACACACTGATGCAGACTAGGCATGTGATCCGAATGACAGGCGATCTACAACAGGAGTGGTTGTTTACCTTCGTGAAAACCCCATTTCATGGATGTTCAAGGAGCAGACTACTGTCTTTCGATCCAGCACAAAATCTCAGTATCGTGCTCTAACCATTACTGACAAGACCCATCCCGATTATCCCTCGATAACCGTGAAAGATCCTGCTCCCGTCTGACAATAACTCGAAAGTACAAAAAGTAGTTTCATATATATACATATAGAACATACAAACGATAAACATTGACAGACAAGGGATAGTTCAGTATTCCGAGACCGTTGACCTAGTCAACATGGTTTACAGAGCATAGGAAATATTTACAAGTAGGGATCAAAATCCTACGCTGCAAGGGTCTGAGTACGCAACGGTCTGTTTATTCTTCTGCCTCGATATTAGCCTCAGTACCTGTACACTGGCCTGGAGGGCAATTAAAACATTAAAGGTGTGAGTTGACAAAATAACATTTAGAAATACATTTATCAAAATACAGTCTTACCCTCCAGTTTTGTAAACATGCATGCATATCATAACTTATAACTCAAATAATCAAAATATGAATATAAATCTCAAACATCAATAAAAACACATGATCCAGGTCCAATATATAGTCACGTTATCCCTGTAACGCGTGCAAATCAATAGGCTCAAGGACCGCTCAAATCCCGAGCATCAGCCGCTGTGAACACATCACCAGCCGGCAATCCAGGTCATCATGAACATATCATTGACGGACCTCCATAAAATCCAGCACATCTGGTCTGAGTCGAGCCTCCATTTGCCTGCACGACAACAGACCGTGCTACGTGACCTCTCCGGGGTAAACACTTCCATCCCGGAGGCGAGCGTTATCTCCAGGGTCCATTTCGGGGGAAACATATTCCACACCGAAAGCCCTCATATATCATTATCATGAAAACTAGTGAAAATAGTTGCATTTGAATATCAAAACCATATGAAAACACTTTTCTCAAATCCATAAACCAATTTATGCAAATCTGCGCAATCACAATCTCATTCATAATATAATTCATCAAATCTAATACCAGACTCACAATCCGAGTCAAAATCAAGTTCAAACCCCGAGCCTTAGCTCGAAATATCAGTTTCACAATTTTCTCGAAAATCGTGCCCAAAAGCATATAAAATAATATAATATTCCCAAAAAATCCGAAAATCATCATATCGAAGTATCAATCATACCAAATCATTTCAAATCATATTAGAAGGCATTTAAAACATATATGCATGCATTTAGGGTAGAAAACAAAAGCCCACTCACACACCGTCCAGACTGTTCAGTTTCCAGCTGTTCGTGTTCCTCCGATATCCTGGAAGTATTCGAGCCTGTCAAACAAGTAAGATAAGATTACTAACTTGTTACATAATCTCCTGTACGAATTTCCTAATCGTCGGAATAAAATATTATTATTTTAAACGTAACCTATACGCCTCGGGTACCCAAACTACTCTCAGTTCATATCTGATTGACCCGAAACGAACGCCAATAGGTCCGTATCATCGAGAGTATCAAAATTGCTGTTGGACCCTTCTTCAGATTCCCGGCCACGCGCCCTCACGCGCCACCGCAAGCGGATGCGCGTGAAAGCCACGCGCCGTGAACAGTAACCTGCACAGTGTCGTCTTCTTGACCCGTTTCTCTGGTATTGGGGTCTGCAACCCGCGATCAGACCCGACTCGATTTCCTTCGATTTCAACTCAATTCCTTCCGTTCTTTCACTCATTATCATCAATTCAATCCAAACTAGTGTTCTATAAGTTCAATTTAATCACACAAGCCCTCACAATCCTTGACTCACGATGAACACCCGTCGGGTTTGAATTCGGGTTCTATTCAAAAACAACCTGTTTCCTTCAATTTTTCATACCAGAAGCATCATAGGACCATTATAAACTCGAAATCGAAATCAATTTCATGGATTATTACCTCTAAGTAACTGAACTCAAGCTCGATTTTCCGCACTAGTTGCAGAGTCTGTTCATCACCAATTCAGCTCCAATTTTTGTTCCAGTTGATTGGGTTCGAGTCGCCTAGTTCCCAGAAGGCTTAATATCACTTCAAATTCACACGAAATCGTCCAGAAATTCAAAATCGAAGTTTAAGATTTTGAAGGATTTTTCGGGTAGGTTCAGTAGGGTTCTATCTGGGTTTGTTCGGTTTCCTTCTAGTCTTTCACTCTCCAATTAACCCTAATCACGTATTCAATTGCACGGGTTCTACAGAAAATCGATCAAGGTGAAGGAGAAGTATGAGTGTTCTCTGTGCTGTGTTTGAGTGTTTTGGTCGTGTACTGTTCATCAATTATCCATTGTTTGTTAACCTCAATTAATTAATTAATCCATGCCATTAATCCTCAACAACAAGTGACACTTGTCACGTGATAAAACATATGAATCACTTAAGGGGCTGAATCAGCATGTAATAATCATCCTTCCACCGTTTAAGCATAATCCATATAAAATTACTATTTTACCCTTGAGGTCACAAATGATCATTTTTCCCCTGAACTTCCCAGACCCATAACTTTTTCATACGAACTCCGTTTTCGACGTGCCACCTTTCTACGGATTCAGCGTTCCGAGACCTACACAACGAAACTCGAGAAATGTGCAAAAAGTATTTTAAACAAAAAGTCAACTTTTAGCCATATGTCATCAAGGGTAAAAACATCATTTTCACATTATTTTAATATTTTACAACTTCTGGATTTTCGGGACGTTACAATTACGGCTGCTGAAGTTTCATGGATTCGACAACTTCTGTGTGCCTTGAACATTCCACTTCTTAAGCCTCCCTTGATATATTGTGACAGCAATTCAGGTACCAGCCTGTGTGCCAACCCGATCTTCCACTCTCGAGTAAAGCACATTGAAATCGATTATTACTTCGTGCGAGAGAAGGTGGTTCGAGGTGATCTTAATGTTCAGCATATCCCATCAGGTGATCAAATTGCGGACATTTTCACGAAGGCTTTGACTGATGACTTGTTCTACTTGCACTCCTCCAATCTGATGCTCGAAACCACTTTTTCATCAGCTTGCGGGGGGATGTTAGCTGTGCAGTGCACCAATCACTAATAGAGCTGCAATACAACAGATGATTGCCTCATGCACGTGTTAGTAAACACAACAAGTTGTGATTTACAGCTCATACATTATGCTACATTCTATTAGGGATGTTGACAACTAGTGAGAAACGGTTAGGCTGATCAAGAGAGGTTTTCTTAGTCTCCAAGCTAGTGGTATGATGTAGATGCAAGTGTATAATAGCATGTACGGTTAGTGTGATCAGTAATGTATTGTGATAAGTAATCAAGAATATAATCACTGAGTTTCTTTCTTTCTTCTTCCTCCTTTTTCTTTCAGTTCTTCTCTAAATCTCACTCACTTCCATTCATCAAATCACTCGAGTCTGAATACCAAACCATCTGTTCATTCATGATCCTACATTATCATGTTTTCTGACAGGACCCGTCTCAAATCCCTCGGGATTAGCGTGGGATGTTCCTGCTCCCGTCTGACACGAAGTGTCAGACCAGGGATATTTTCGTCCTTTGCCCAACCGGGCTATCAGAGTACGCCAGGATCTGAAGGAGGAATGTGAATGTCTCGTCTCTACTACAGCCGCATCCGCAATCAACTTGAAGGGCATTCAAAACACAAAAGCTGTGAGTGGACAAAAACAAATATTTTATAAAAACATTTAATAAAAGACCTTTATGCCTTTCATTAAAAACATATGCATGCATTCGAAAACCATTTCTAGGGTTCATGCCCGGTTCCCATAAACCGTCATGAACCATCAAACCATTTGGGCCTTAGCCCGAAATCAGTCAAACAACACATGGGATCTCCGCCCAAACCAAAACACGTGGGAACTCGTCCCAAAACCATATCATATGGGTCTCAGCCCAAAACTAATACGTGAGGGCCTCAGCCCAACGCCATCTCAGTGAAAACTCGTCCACATATACATATATACATATATAACCCATCCTAGGCACTTCCGGAGAAGATGTCAACTCGGGGCACACAGCCCCTAGGGAACACATCCCTAATATAGTCACGATGTCTCTATATATATATATATATATATATATATAAGTATGCATACTACTCGGGGTCTCACTCCGAGTCTTCTCCCAGGAATTCTCCATCTGGGAGGCTCATCTTCGGACCTAGTCCGATCATCTCTCCGGAATCTGGTCCGGTACCACAACATAACGCCTACTCCTGGAACGAGATCCCTATGGGGATACCCACTCTGTTCTGTGAATCGTGACTCTCCAGGTCGACGACTGGAGGAGACCAATCAATAATCTCGTAAGGAGGGTATATACATACGAGTATACAAAACCATAAAATGGGACTCACGCCCGATAACACAAAGCAATTGGGCGTCCAGCCCGAAAATACGACTCAATAGGGCATCTAGCCTAATTTCATAATAACTGGGCATCGAGCCCGAACTCAAATCAACTGGGCATCGAGCCCGATATCTCAGGGTCAGTCACGATCCCGATCATCGCGATGCGTGCAACCATCAATCCAGGACCGCTCTCAATCCTGGTATGTCGCCGTGAACACACCACTACCATGACCATCTCGAGACCATGGTGCACACGTCATCCATCGATCCTCTAAACCTTCAGCACTCCGAAGTCAAGCCTCCATTGGCTGCTCGACAACGGGACGTGCATCGTGACCTCTCTGGAAGGAACACATCCCAATCCGGAGGCGAGCGTCACGTCGTCCATCGTCTTGCACACAGCACCAGTCGCGACCACGACTCAGACCTACGGGTCGTCAATAGGGTCTCATACCCGAGTCAAAACCAAATTCAATTGGGTCTCATGTCTGGTTTTACCTTTTCAAAACCATTTCATGAAAACCGAAAGTATAAGTGCATATAAGCACGTATAAAACCCGAAAACCTCGAAGTACATGCCCATATGTAAACACACACCAAAATGCACTCAAGGCATCCCAAAACACATATTAAAACTTATATAAAACATTTATGCATGCATCGATTTCAGAAAGAAAGTTCACTCACAGACCGTCCTCGATACGCATGCAATACGGCGCTCCCGGGTCAATCGTCATCTTCGGGACTTCCAAACCTGCCCAAATCACTTTAGAGGGTTACTAAGTACTTAATTAACCCCTCACTAAAGCCCCCTAATTTTCTGGGATTTTTAACTATTTTTAAATGCGCACTGAAACCTTCGGACAGCCCGAACTATATCCAAACGAGGTCCGATCGACTCGAAACTAGTCCCAAAATGTTCGTTACATCGAATAGATGATTTTTTGTGTTGCACACATTCCCAAAATATTAGACACGCGCCCCCACGAGTCCAGGGAAGCCACTACACGTGTGCCCATGCGCCGGGCAATGTAGCGTCATCCATGTCCTCCAGCAGCCGATCCGAACCGACCAGCCTGGTTCAATTATGCAACTGAACCGGCGTGACCGGTCCAGGCTCCTACACTGTTCAATTTTCACCGTTTTCTTCCCTAATCGATCCTATTCTTCATGTTTTGATCCTAGGAATCTAAACCTATGAACCAAAACCTCTAAAACCTAGTAAACCCGACCGGTCCAACCTTTTCTTCACCGTTCAAGTTTTTCAAAACCTTCCCCAGGGTTCCTCAATGTCTAACCTCTCTCAAAACCTTCTTAATAACTTCCTAACAACCTATTTAATTCATTATAATCACCCAAAATGACCCATAATAACAGAAATCGAAAATGGACAAAATCGGGTAAAACCGATTACCTCGATCGGTTCCTCTTCCGCCGTCCACGGCGGCTCTTCCTGGGCCAACCACCACGTCCACCAGGTCCTCCTCTCACTCTCTTTGGTCTCACCAGGGATCATAGGGTAGAAGGGTTTGGTTTTTGGGGTGAAGGTTGATCGGGTTTGGGCTTGGAAAGGAAGAAAAGGATCGATGTAAAGGGGAGGGGATATGCATGAAGGAAAAATGATGGGGAATGGATGAATGACACTTGTCATTCATCCATTGGGTCTGAGAAAGATCTGGGCCCCACAAAATTCCAAAAAGGCTTCTGTCTCGTAAAACGTGCAATAGTACGTTCGAACTTCCATGAACCGTAACTTCGCCGTCGAACGTCTGAATTCGACGTGCCGCCTATCTACGGATTCGTATCGTCCCGCTCTACGTAACGATCTTCGCTCCTCGACCATTTGACCTCCCGGGTCAAAAGTCAACTATTGGCCCCTATTCACCCAAATTACCAAAATGCCCTTGAACTTTCGATCGTCATAACTTCTTTCACGAATGTCGGAATCGAACGTGCCACGTGTCTATGAACTCGTGACGTCCCGAACTACGCCACAGTTATCGGTCAAAGTTAATTTGACCGTTCGAACAAAAAGTCAACGTTTTGCCCATTCTAGGGGCAAAATCGTCATTTCGCTCTGAACGTTCGCTAATCCTCGTCTAATCCCCGATTAGTCTCGCTAATTCGTCATTAATCCCGCTAATTCGGGACAGGTCGTTATCTTCTTTTGCCAAGATCCTACATTATGAGATGTGGCAGATATATTATTAATAAAGGGACAAGAAAATATTATAGGGGTTATTTACTTTTTTTTTTCTTTCGATAAGAAGAAAATAATTAAAATTATAAGAAAATCCTTTAAATAACCCATATGAAATTAACATGTCGAGGCACCAAACCTGCATCGGAAAGTACGTGAGCTTCTTCACATATTCTTAATAATTCTTCTTCATATTGTTATAAATTTACTTATACTTCATATAAAATTACATGAATTTGTTTTTTATTAGAATAAAAAGAAAAATGCTATATTTATTGTTTCATCTCAACAGAAATTTGATGGAAAATCAGGGTTCGCAAAGTCAGGTGTGAGAGTGAGTGATATATTGGCTTGTAGCTGCTGGAAAGTCCTCCGATTTCTTGTATTTATGCTCTTAGCTACAGAAGACAAAGAGAGGCATGCATGCTTAGGTACACGATGAGTGATATTGTAGTTGATTTCGTCTTTGGCCGGTTTAATTCGATCTAGCCGACCCAACAAAAAAAATAGCCAAAAGAGTAAATGATGGATATGGTGATTGAATAGGATTTTCAACGAGCCCAAATTGATGTGAATATTATATATGATAGAATACGTACTATATTAAACGAATACGAATTATACATTGGTAACTTCACAATTATGTGATTATTGTTTCAATTATAATACATGCAGTAATTAGATTATAAGATCGTACGTATTCTCGAATTATACTTAGAAAATTGTAAATATCTGTGATATATATGAGTAAAATTGTAAGTTTATAATCCCAAACGAAACCAGATTCTATAGACAAACATGATGATAATGTTGTAAATAATTCTTAATTTGATTTTGATCCGGATTCAATATATGATGAAGATAATTGGATGGTTTTTAAATGTAGTAAAAGGGAAATGATTTTGTTGGTTTCATAGCAAGATATAGTGTTCCTATTCACTCTGAATCAAGATCCCATGTAGAAATTATAGATAGCAATGAATATAGTGAGAAGCCTTACAACAAAAATAATGGAAGGTGAGAAGAGTTGAATGATTCATGATAAAAGAGGGTTTCGTGTTCCAATATATATTTATTTCAATTCCTATCTCCATGATTCCATTGAATATTGGAAGGCTGCTGGACCACTGGTAGTTGCATATATGTATGGGCTCCATTAACCATACATGTTTCAATTCGCTTGCATGATTGCATTCGTCAATTCCAATATAATATTATTCAACTTGGATTTTTCAAAATCATGATTATGGCTATAGCTACATATATAGAAAGTCTGAAATTAATAATATTATATATATATATATATATGATGACAAACCCTAGCTAAGATGACAAACCAGAGGCATGCACATCAGGTCTCCTTATAAGAATTAATTATCATAGTGATTACAACACTTCACTCCAAATTAAACCGACAATCTACCGGCTGGTTTATTAATTATGGATTAAATTGACAAAGCAATGACCACATATAATGTTCAACAAATTAACCATAACAACAATATATATATTAAGAGGACAATCTTGTATTTCACCCTAGTGATATCTCTTTATATCACTTTTTCGATTTATTAAATTATCTTTATACATATATGGTAATCAGAATCATTCGGTCTCTAAATTATCATATCAAGATCATCTTCGTAAAAAGTTAATAAGATAAAAGGTCATTTATTTATTCATATATATTAACTAAATAGTTGACCATAAAAATCTTAATTCTTACTAAAATCATTGATTTGTACATTTGAATGACTAAATGATCTCCAATCTTGTTAGTTTTTTTTACGGAAATGATCTTGAGATGATTATTTAAATGATGAACGGTTCCGATTATGATTTATGTACAATGACAATTAATTCGATAAATCGAAAAGATAATTATTTCAATATAAAAAATTATACAATGTAAAACAAGTTAGATAGTAATTTGATGTTCATTTCAATTGATAAAAGCATTGGCCTGCAGACTACGCACCACCATCTATAGCCGTTGTTTTCCGAACAAATAATGTCGATCGTTTTGCAAAGCACGATTGTAACGCACACTAAAATCACATAACAATGCCACAAAAGGATATCATAACCACCTCACAAAGCCTCGTCCCTTTTATTCCCCTCCACCATTATTGTGACCACAAATCATATTTAGTGCATGTGCCACGTACATAGAGCCCCCGAGACAATCAGTCGAGCCAGAATATCATCCAACATGTTAGATCTCCCATCAAGATTGTAGGTTTGCACACAAATTAAGAGGTAGGGCAGAAATTAACGCAGCTGCCTACAAAAAAAAAAGTAAAACCTGCAAGAATGAAAGGGATTCAATCATATCATTACCTTACCACGAAGGACCGGTCATACCCAGGACCCCGACTACCTGAGGCTGTACCTTCTAGCTCCCTTAGACGTACAATTATTGTTCAATTTTATTCTTCTAATTAATCTAGGACATGAAAGTTCGGCTTTTATTTATATATTATCTCTAATAATGGCATGCAGATGGAAAATTCAACAATATATTATCATGAACTAGAAAAGAGAAAATTACAAATGTGCTTTAGGATTTAGGTCATTTGAGTGTGGGATCGTTGCAATATTTAGTCAATTGTGCTTTATTGCGTCTAAGCCCTAGCCAACCAATGATAGTTTACGTGTTCAAGAAAATAAATTTTTGAATCGAGAAATCAATCATAGTTTCATTTTTAATAATTTTAAATTAAGTTTTATAATAAACAAATACAACCTCGTGATTTGAAAAAAAAAATTATAATCTCCTGAATTTTTTTTAAAGTTACCAAGTTTTTTTTATATAAAAAAATACTAAATAAAAATAATTTATACTTCAATAAATTGACGATGAATATAGATAAACACTTCAAATAATAAAGTTCGACATGTATTGCTATGATCTTAATTAAGGATATGTTTGGATTATATTACAAATAAATACACTAAAAAGTAAAAGATATAGGCATTCTAAATAGGTACGTAGTTAAGTAAATGGTAAGAAAACATATGTACGATCTAAACATAACAAACCACTAAACAAGAGATTTTCAAAATAGCACCTTCATAGATGGAATTTACAAATTCCAACTATATATCATGTATCTAATCATTTGAAAAATCCTTATAACTTCAAAATTCCTCATTTGAATTTAGTTTGCTTGAATTCTAAGGAATTTAAAGTTACTCATTCAAACATAGGAGAATCATGCATAACACAACACAACACAACACAACCTATAGAATCATGTACGCAGCTTCAAATCAGTTAATACCCATAAAGTAATCTTTATTATATATCCGACGTAATGGAAAAATTAACACATTTTTAATTTTAATCCCATAGAAGAAAAAACTTATACAGCTGTAAAAAGTTGAGATTCCACCCCAAAATCAATTGGCAATGGGAGGAGTAGTCAAAGATTATAGAAGACACAAATTGTAGTTGTGTTATCTTCCGACGTGGGACATTTTTCTCACATCTTAACACGCTCCCTCACGTGTAGGGAATTTTCTAGCCTATCACGTTACGATTTGAATGAGTACATGTGACACATGTGATGGTTAAGGCTATCACATGAGATAACTCCACTCTGATACCATGTATGGAAAACGTCCCACATCAGAAACGCACAACTACAATTTGTGTCTTATATGATCTCGGACTACTCCCCTCCATTGCTAATTGGTTTTGGGGTGAAATCTCAACTTCTTACATGGTATTAGAGCGGTGTTATTCCATATAATAGGTTTAAGCACAACTACAATTTGTGTCTTATATAATCTTGGGCTACTCCCCCCATTGCCAATTGGTTTTTGGGGGGAGTCTCAACTTCTTACACGTTATCAAAGCGGGGTTATTCCACGTGATAGGTTTAACTGTCACATGTATCACACATACTCATTCACATCGTCACGTGATAGGCTGAAAAATCCACCGTACGTGAGGGGGCTTGTTGAAATATAAGGAAAATATCCCACATCGAAAAAACACAACTACAATTTGTGGCTTATATGATCTTGAAGTACTCCCACTAATAATTTTAAGATGGAACCTCAACTTCTTACAACCATCACCCCCATTGCCAATTTGTGTCTTATATCATGTCCATCTTCATTATTCAAAATGGCAAGAATTTTATTTAAAAATTTACCGAACATTTTTAATTAGTTTATATATATACCTTGATCGGATATGTTTTAAAAAAATGTGTTACTTATGGTTGAGATCGATTTAGTAACTAACAAAATAGACTATATATGGTCGATGGAGGATTCTTACTGACGCAGTGACCCGCCACCACCGGCCAGTTCGGTGCAGGTCAATTTGATGTCGCACAAAAGTCAACCGATGCAAAGAATGAAGAGATGAATTGTGGCCATCACAGTTAACTAAGTTGAAAACGGAAACTAATATATAAAAGCCAGTTAAAATGAAAGAAAATATTTACCTCCTATTTTGGAGGGGAATCTTTTGGTTCGACTTTTTTTATTTTATCGAATAATTCTTGTAGATACATTATAATCAGAGTCATTTAATTACTAGATTGTCATTTTAAAATCATCAATATAAAAAATCAATTAAATTGAATATTATTTAGCTATTCATATTTTTTATTAACTAAAACGATTATTCATAATGAGAATCTTAGTTGTTATCAATAATCAATGGTATATTTGAAGAGAAGCATTCCAGTGATGTCCCTTTTAATATTTAATTAATTAACTTAGTTTTGTTGGTATGTAAATGTATCGTCGTTAACAGGACAAAGCTTTTGGAGTTTAATTATAAAGAAAAAGTAGGATTTAATTAAAGAACTTGAGCTATGCCAAAAAATAAAAAAATAAATCATGACTTGAACTTGGTATTTCTGAATATCTCGATGGTAATAATTCAGATTAGTCCGCCCATTTGTTGATTAATCATTTCAAGTATATACTCAACATCAAACGTAAGTTCCCACTTCCGACTCCATACAAATAGTAAGCATTCATTCCCTTTCTCTTTTCCTTGGGTCATGGGATTTTCCAATTCTCTGGAATGATTATTTCGTCCTACAATATTATTGTTTGACCAAATCAAGCTAGCTAGCAACGTTACCGGTGTCATTTCAACGTAAAGATCTATATATAATATACCTGCAGAAGGATGCCCATCAACAAATATATACAATGATGAATCGGTTAATGCATTCGATCACTAGATAAACTCCTCATCGATCCAACCGTTTGAATTAATTATATGCGATTTTAAATATTATTCTTAAAAAATTAATCTGTACCATCAATATTTGATGAATTCTATCTTATATATATGTTCAATATTGGATTAAACACTTGCATATTATTTCAATAGGATGAAAATTTTCAAATTTAACCCTCCTATCATTTTGCTCATCAAAATTAATGTATTAATATCAGCTCTATTATAATCTTGCTCCAGACTAATTAAAACTTGATTTAATTATTTTACACAAAGTTACTTTTTATATATATATATATATAGTATTTTGAAAGAGAGAGCCTCATTGATAAACACTCCTATAATTTAAATTTACAACCACATAATTGTAAAGCTAAGGACAAATATTCTGAATTAAAAATGGATATAATATTTAAGGTTCCTCCTCCTAGGAATACAATGCGTTGGACAGCTTGCTCAGAGCCCCCACTATAAAAAGGCAACAAGCCTGGCACCTATTGTGCAACTCTTTCACCCTCTTCCCTCTTGGTTAGTTGTATATATAATTCATAAGCCACAGTGCCAGAAAATAATTTTCTATATATATATATATAACACCAGTTGTATTTGTATAGAGCTAGCTAGAGAGTTCTCCAAAAACTATGAGTGGTAATGATAGTACCCTTCCTGAGACACAAGGGAAATTAACCCTCCCAGATGCCTGGGACTACAAGGGCCGCCCTGCCGAGCGGTCCAAAACTGGTCGCTGGATGGCGGCCGCCATGATTTTAGGTATCCCTAGCTACCCCAAGTTTACTACTACAAATCCTATATATGTGCCTAGCTCGACGATTTCTGATTTTTTAGGCTAATTGGGTACGTTCTCTTTTTTGGCTTTTTATTTTCAGGTGGAGAGGCATGTGAGAGGCTAACAACGCTAGGAATTGCTGTGAATTTGGTGACTTACTTGACCGGCACCATGCACTTGGGGAGTGCTACCTCCGCCAACACCGTCACCAACTTTCTCGGAACTTCTTTTATGCTCTGCTTGCTCGGCGGCTTTGTGGCCGACACTTTCCTTGGCAGGTACACATATTTACATGTTCATTTTTCACATTTTCATTATTGCCACTTCCATCAATTATTACACAATACCTAAGATACCACTAATCATGATGATTGATTGAGTTACTTGAGTAGGTAATACTAAAAGAAAAAAAAAAAACCTATTTTGTAAATCATATTCGATCGTTAGTTAACATGTCGAATCAGATGTATATAACTTTTTATGATCCGAAAATGTAAAAAAAAATTAACCTTACTATATATTCTTCTTCTGACAGATACCTGACCATTGCAATATTTGCCACCGTCCAAGCAATGGTAAGACTTCCAACTTACAACTGACATTAGTTAACCTATACGTGTCTGGCCATTAGGTATATGGTAAAATTAAGGGTTCGACTCCTTTTCTTATTTTCTGAATCAGAAATTACAAAAAGTGATATAACACTTGTTTCTTATATTGTTAAGAGTTTAATTAAAATAAATTTATCTTTTGTGAATAGGGCGTGACAATATTGACAATCTCAACGACAGTCCCCAGCCTCCGACCACCCAAATGCACCGGGGACAGCGGCCAACCGTGCATCCCGGCCAGCTCGAAGCAACTCATGGTTCTCTACATAGCCCTCTACCTCACGGCCCTCGGCACCGGCGGCCTGAAATCCAGCGTCTCCGGCTTCGGGTCCGACCAATTCGACGACTCGGACAAAGAAGAAAGGTTTCAAATGACCAACTTTTTCAATTGGTTCTTTTTCTTCATAAGCATAGGGTCGCTGGCGGCGGTGACGGTTCTTGTGTACATCCAAGACAACTTGGGGAGGCAATGGGGATATGGAATCTGCGTGTGTGCAATTGTGCTCGGCCTCATTGTGTTCCTGTCGGGGACAAGACGGTACCGCTTTAAGAAGCTGGTGGGCAGCCCTTTGACGCAGATTGCGGCGGTGATTGTGGCAGCGTGGAGGAAGAGGAACACGGAACTGCCGTCGGATGTGTCGTTTTTGTACAACGTTGATGACATTGATGACGGACTCAGCAAGAAGAAGAGGAAGCAGCGGTTGCCTCATAGCAAGCAGTTCCGGTTAGTGTCTCAATTCATTACCTACTTTAACTGTACTGCATCAACTGTTTAATTTCTCAATTTTTTCTTTAATTTTTTTTTATACTAATATTTTCTTTAATTAGTTGGGATAATATTCTCTTGTTAAAATATTTGGATTATACATACATATCCAAATATGTTCATCTAGGATTCTAAGATGGCGCTTACAATAATTGATGATAATATATAATTGAGCAACCCCATAGCACTTAATACAATTTAGGGCATAAACTAATTATTTATTTAAGAGAGAATTAGAGTGTTGATCATGTTATTTGAATATTATATTATTGTAATAATAAGAGAGGGTCTTTGGTTTGGTGTTTTTTTTTTTTTTTTCTCTAGTTTGGTTTGGTCTTTGCCATGTGCTTTAATTCACTCATCATCTTCTCGATCAGCTCAATATACGATTCAAAAATCATATATATTGAAATGATCCATCTCCCAATAATTATTTTAAGATAATCATGTGGTGAGAGGAATAAGGGAAGAGGATAAATATGATGTATAAGTAATTAAGAGTGTTGGTGATGAAACAGACAGGTAGCTACCTGACTTTAATTGTTTGGGTAACTCTGATGCCAAATTCATGGATACTCCATCCATAGCAACATGTCTCTATGTATATCATAACATTATATACGCATACATGATGGACAGACCGTTCATTATGATCATATAAGTTTTCTGCAGTGGGCTCCAGGGATTAAACCCTGGGTCACCGAAAAATATTGTATGCATTATATATGCATGCAATTTTTCCATGGATCCATTGATAGCAACATGTCTCTAATATACATATATATATATATATATATATTGCTCATTCATTTTCCCTGGATTGTCTTATTCATTATAATTTCAACCACTCAAAATATGTACATCAGGATTGGTCACAGATATGTGACACATTACATCATCCTACTGTTAACTTTGACTAAAAAATTTAATAAGATTTTTTGCTGATTACGTGTAAAAAAATGTAAAACGGTGCTAGCTATATGGCTTCTTAATTTACACGATTTTATCGAGGAAAACATAATAGGAGAGTTACAACTAAAAATGAAGTTTAATTTCACGTTTTTATTTCTCTTTAATTGGGAAATTAAATAAATCAAAATAAAATTAAAGAAATGCAAGAAAAAAAATGTAATATAAAAATCGGATTTACAATTTTAATTTCACGTTTTGATATGGATTTCACAATTTGTCCATTGTTAGACTTAGAAATGGTGGCAATAATGTAGAGAGAATAAAAAACAAAGAGAATCACGAGGATTGGGGCCAGACTGTCTCTGCAAATGTCTTGTCTTTTGGGGTGAATCGGATGAAGCTAGTTATCACCTCCCCCTACCACCACCTGCAATTTCTTAACTATTTATATGTAATAAAGAAAGCATGAAGATTTTAATTATTATTAAATTGTTTATTTATTTTATATATATATATAATTAAATAATTTAAATTTTATTAATTTTTTTAAGTGGTTGATATTCCAATAATAATATATATACCAAAATAATTTAATAAATAAATAAAATAGTATAAGAAAGCTCCAACATAATGAGATACAAATATATATTATTGTTTTTTTTTTCTTTCATTTGTCACTCAAACACTGCACAAGTCTCAAAAAAAGAAAAACGAGTGATCATGTACTCACAAGACTTCGGATTGAAAATGATTGTAATCAAGCGTAAATTTTGAATATAAGAAAAAATTTAACGAAAATTATTATAAATAAAAGTCTCTCATGTTTCTTATTTCTTTTAAACAAAGGCTTGCATGAATATGAAGCAACTAAATAGTTTCTTCTCTTGTAGGTTCTTGGACAAGGCAGCAATCAAGGACCTTAAAGCAGCGAGTGGGACAACCATGATCGTAAGCAAATGGAGTTTATCAACCCTAACCGACGTCGAAGAAGTGAAACTGATCCTCAGAATGTTACCAATCTGGGCCACAACCATCATGTTTTGGACAGTATACGCCCAAATGACCACCTTCTCGGTGTCACAAGCAACCTCCATGGACCGTCACATCGGAAAATCGTTCCAAATCCCACCCGCGTCCCTCACCGTCTTCTTCGTCGGCAGCATTCTCTTGACCGTCCCCGTATACGACCGGCTCATCGTTCCGGTGGCAAGAAAGCTGCTCAAAAACCCACAAGGACTGACCCCATTGCAGCGCATTGGGGTTGGTTTGGTGTTCTCAATATTTGCAATGGTAGCAGCAGCCCTCACAGAACTCAAACGTCTGAAGGCCGCTAGATCACACGGTTTGACAAACAATCCAACGGCTGAGATCCCATTGAGTGTGTTCTGGCTGGTCCCACAATTTTTCTTTGTGGGGTCAGGAGAAGCCTTCACATACATAGGGCAGCTTGACTTCTTTTTAAGGGAGTGCCCAAAGGGGATGAAAACAATGAGCACCGGGCTGTTTTTGAGCACCCTCTCATTAGGGTTTTTCTTCAGCTCTCTGCTGGTCACAATTGTGCACAAGATCACTGGGGACAGGAAGCCGTGGCTCGCAGACAACCTCAATAGAGGGAAGCTTTACGATTTTTATTGGCTTTTGGCAATTTTGAGTGCTTTGAATTTGGTCATCTATTTGTTTTGTGCCAAGTGGTATGTCTACAAGGACAAGAGGCTTGCTGAGGAGGGCATGGAGTTGGAGGAGACTGACTTTTGTGGCCATGCATAAATTGCATATATACAATTTTCCTCGTCTGGCTTTTTTTTTTTTTTCTTTTCTCTCTGTTAAAGTAAGCTTGAAACTTTGTTGTACAAAAAAAAATAAGATAGGAAGAATCATTGAAGTTGTTTAGCTTTGATCACCTATCTTCAGTCCAAAAAGTTTGGGGAGCTGTCACATGGCACGTAATCAAAACTAGATAAATATGTTATTTTTTACCAGCTGCATAGTCTAAATTCATAGCAAACTAGAAAAGGTTTGCAAAAAAATGTTACGGATGGAAAGATTTGTACACGAAGTTAGCCAAAATTTGAAGAAATGTGTTATGCATTGTGAAAATCAGAGTGTCAATTCACGTACTTAAGCAAAAAATTGAGTTTCTACTTCTCTTCGAGGCACATAGATTGTGAGACATATTGTGATATAAACTAGAATATATTCAAGCAACTATACGTTACAAGATACATAATGATGATAATATTTCAAATATGATAACAAAGTTTTTACCTGAGTACAGGTACGAGGATTTATATATATATATATATATATATATATATATATATTAAATTTTCTTATTCTGTAATTTACATTAAATTATAAAATTATACATATACTTTCAAATCCTGCATTTGCCGTCATATATTCTTTAAAATACTACAACATTATTTTTTCGTTTAATTTTCTGTTGAATATAAATTGAGTGACAAAAAAATGTCACCTGACATAAAATAATGATCTTGTCCCAAAAAAAAAGACATAAAATAATGATAAACATATTAAAAGAATTAAAAATATGAAAATGAAAAATAGAAAAGTTTCTCCCCTCCTCTCGCTCGTCGTTTACCCCGATTACCTCCGGATATGCCGCCGCGTTTTCACCGGAGCGCGGATTGTTCATGCATATCCGATTGAGGTTCTTCCATGGACACTATGATTAGCTTACTCTGTTTATTCTAGAAGAATTAATCCATTTAATTCAAATTTTTTGAATGACATGGCTTGAAATTGCATAAAGTTTAAAGAGAAGAAAGAATCATTTCTAGAATTTTCTTCATTTTGGTCAAGATTAACCAACTCTTGTCATTTCAACAATAGCTTCTCCTAAATTGTAAGCTGAGGTTTTGATTTTTTTTTTTTTTTTCTTTTCATGTTGGAGAACCGATTGAGTTCTTACCTATTTTTCTCTCAACCTTCATCACGCATCTCTTATAAATCAACCACTCAATCAAATCTCAGACTCAATTAATCAGACATGCTCATGAAACCCATTACAACAATCAAAACCCAGATTAGAAAATTCGTTTGGCCTATAAATATAACCGTATAATTTGATATAAACTATAGAATAATAAAATATAATTTGCCCGTGAATCCTTTTTTATCCGAGGGCTAAGGTGGTCTATTCTTTCTAGTTCATATTAATTATTTAGGCCCTACTCGTTTACAGTTAACTAATTTCAAGAAAAATAAAAAGAGACAAGGTTAGGTCAAGTCTCGAGCCGTACCGAGCTAGGTCTCTAACAAGCCAAAAAGAAAACTAGGAGCAAAACTTTGTAATTATTGAGTTAATAAAAATTTGGAGACTTCAATGAAAAAGTCATCCTCATCAGAGCACGGGAAGGCGTACATGTAAGATCGAGCGCTATCTAAGCTGAATCATGTACAACTGTAGACTATATTGATCATTGTACAATTCAACTCATACATAATTCCATATAGCTGCACTAAGGCCTTCAATAATCGTTCATGAAAGTTTAATCCTCCATATAGAAAGCCCTTGGTACTTATCTGATCAATCACATTGTTTAACAATTCACTGATTTTTTTTTTCACCGGTTACTAATCCAGTATACGTATATTTACTTGATTTTAATTCTTATAAGATTATTATTATATGAGTGGGTGTACATATGTAACATAAATGAATTTATATATTAATTACTGAACCCAATTGTTTTTATTCGTCTCTAATTATTTTTTATTTTTTATTTTTGTATCTTTATGTGTCTATCAGTGATATGTTCCACTATCTATAGAAATCAAACTGAAGGAATGAGGAAGAATTTGTTTACGGAACAATTACTTGCAGGATGTAAGCATTTTATGGCCAAAAATTGGGACTGCACAATCATGCACATTTATAAAGAGGACAATAGGATTGTTGATCGGCTTGCGAATTTGGGGCCCGGTTTGGATGTTGGCGTTCACACTTTTGCTCCGGTGCCGATAGAGATTTTTGAAGTGCTCGAGGAGGATCATTTAGGTTTCAACCTCCTTCGGACTATTGTCCTAATTTCTATTTAGTTTGCTGTTTATTTTTTTAATTTTTCCACAAAAAAAAATGGTTGAAAATATCCAATCAATCTATTTGGTTACACTTACAGATCGTGACCCCATCAAAAACTAAGCCTCACTTTAAATGCGCTCCTTATTGTCTAAGATGTCATTATCCCGGGTCCTTGTGTGGTCCAGGATCAGTCTCACAAATCACAATGATTCAACAACTCCTTTGAAAAAGGGCCCATTTCTAACTCAAGTGGCACATAAGCATGAATGAAAACAAATACATCCAAACTCTAAGCCGAAAGATAGATATAAAGATGATAGATCTTCCAAAGCTCAACAAATGTCTTTCCACCACTCCATTATAGGTTGCTATTAGCCTTGGACATAGTTCGGTATGATTCGGTACAAAGGTAATATTGAAATCGTATTAAATAATTTTAATCGATTCGGTACGGTATTTTAAAATATAAAATTGGTACCTTACCATATCATAGTAATTGTGTTCGGTACGATTTCAATACAATTTCGATTTTAAAGTAAAACTATTCAAAACAACAACCCGTCAATGCTCAGTTTATAAGAAATAAATTAAATTAATGCACTGAAATTCAATAAATAATTTATGTGTATATATTTAGGACTACAACCCTAGTTTGTGAAGGGTTTAAATAACAAAAATGAATCAATTAGAAGTTGTTGATATCCAAATTCACCCTAAATATATTTAATTAGGAAGTGAACCAAAAATTTCCAAGAACATTTGGGCAACTGAGAGAGAATTTTTCAAAAACGTGAAGAAAAAGAAAAGCAAATGGGGAATGAAATTAATGGAAGCACCCAAAAAAAAAAGTAAATATTTTAATACTTGAAATACCTGGAGATGATGATTACACGAAACAAGCAAAAAAACAATTAATTAATTATGAACATAGTTGATAAGAAAGAGGAGGGAAAATTCAATCATCTTATTTATGTGCAAGAGAATACTAAACAGATATAAAATAGCTAAAACTCAAAAGATGTAAGCATCCAGAGTCCTAGAAGAACCAGAAACGAATCAAACGCCATTATTGAAAACTCGAGTCATTCATGAGAAGAAGAAGCGATAGCTTTGCACAAAGCTGCTTTGTTTTCTCTAGGTAACCAAAGAGTTTCGGCTAGAAAAACCCAAACTCATCGAAACAGTTCCTGAGTCAAAATGGGGAATGAAAGATCCATTTATGCTTTATAGCTACCTTCAAACTGAAAACCAGTAGAGAGAGACAGAGAGAGAAACATTCTAACACATGCTATACGCAAATACCCAAATGCGAATGATTATACTCAGAAAGCCTCACTTACATCAGCCATCAAGGAGAAGCCGACCAGTGAGAGAGAGCAGCGAGAGAGGAGTTCGTGCAAGAGACTGAGAGAGCGGCGAGGCCGATAACCAAGAGAGAGAGAGAGATAGGCGACGACGGGTCAAGTGCAGATTTGCGAGATCAGAGAAGTGGGCTGTGGGTAGCGGGGTGCGAGAGATAGCGACGAGACCGAGATTAATTTTATGTAAAAAAACTTGGAACGGAATGATTATCTATTTATATTTATATATAATTCAAAAATATTAACTAAAATGAATATTGTAAAATTCTAGGACATTAGTAATAGTTTACCCTTATGTTTGTATTGAATTCAATACTTAATTATAACTAGCCTATTTTATAACTCGGCTCAAATTGCTCCTCTCGTTCCCTTTGATCTCTGATTTTATGTGCACATCTATTCAGTACTGCAAGAGAAGACATAATGCTCGATCCAGTTTTCAATGACGTACAATTTAAAAACCCATTAATGCATTCTTTTATCTGGTTTACACCTTCCTTTCTGTTTCTCAATAATGAAAATTAAACAAATTCAAAATAAAAAGAACAAATATTAGGGTAATGACTAGCGAAGAAAAGAAAAAAACTACAAAATTTGGTAGGGGATTGCCAGACCAAAGCTATTACATAACTCAATGGTGACAGCTGGCAAGACCTTTTTTTTTTCTTTTTCTTTTTATTGCTGATTGAAAATACAAATAAATATGAAAATGCTTAATCAATGGTTAGCACCAAAAAGGAAAACTACAGCTTATGAGAGGATGAGAGAGGAAGAGAAAGAGGGACTAGACAATGAACTAATAATATTCCATGACACTGACAATGAGCATTACAAGGAAATATATATATATAAGACTACAAATCTAACAATCAACTTACAGTCAAAAGATACAATTCTTCGTTTATGTGCCATGGAGGACCACTTTAACTTTTGTCAACCTTGCAACCAAACTCTTGGAAAAATATGCGAAAGGGGAAACACCAAGACATTATGTGAAGGCATTTTATATTTCCTGCGTTTTCAGAAAAATTAAAGACAATGATGAAGTCTTAACACTTCCAGTGAACAACCTCAGTAGAATGAATACATACATTATACAGGAAAACCGAAAAAAGTCGAGGATATTGCAATTTTAAGAATGTATCGACACCTTTTTCCAGACGTAAAGAACACACCTGAATGAATTATAATCATGACCCTTCGGATGACTCATCAAGGCCTTCATTAAATTCACCAAAAATGTCCGGGCATTCATCCCACTTTCCCTGCTTCCGCGTTTCCCAGTAGCCACCAACATAGCGGAAAGGTCCATCTTCACCTTCTCTCTGGAACCATCTGGGTTTCCACCCATTTTCTTGTAACTTCCTCGACTGTGCATTTAAGAGTTTCAAAAGATCAACACCAACATTAATAATTGTATGGTAGTCTTTCAGTTTAATCATATGTTATATAAACATATTGCGGACGATGATACATTGAAAGTAGTTAAAATACATTTGTTTATTCAAAATCAAAGGATGCACCAAATCATGTCGGGAGTTGCTCCCCAATAATCTATGGAGCTCAGTAGTTTATTGTAAGGGAGTAACATAAAGGTCGCAAATCAAAGATTGACCCAAAAGTATCGGAACTTCTTAATTATCAGCAATATAACCTCTCACAACTTTAAGGAATTGGGCACACAAGCTACAAACTCGACTCCAACATATAGGTTGCTTCATCAAATTCGTTCACTCTAATTTGACAAGTGAGTTCGTATGGGATAGATTAATCATCATTTGGCATGGAATATAATATCTGCAGTCAAATTTTCATCACATAAAGTATCCGTATAAATAGGGAAGACACGGGAAATCCAAATGAAATGGCCAAAGCAGACAGTATGAATACTCTACTAAAAAACCTTCCAAATGTATAACCTAAAACCATCTAAAAGAAAATAAGCCAATAAAGCAATATGTAGTAAGTCTCTCAGATGACCAAAAGAAAACAAAGATTCGGAACATACCATTCTTTGTCTTCTTTCCAACCGCTGTTTCTCTACATTTGCCTTTTCATATTCTCCATTCTCCAGATGCCGCTGGTCTGGCCTCATCCTGGAATCCGTGGGTGGGAGCTTGTCCTTAATTCCGTGATCAAATACCCAGGATCAGACAAAGCTATAAAAAACAATTAGATATGCATAAGACTAAAAATGAAAAAGGACATGAAACATTAGATTAATACTTCGTGTCTACCTGTAGTCCAGGTGTTAGCTCGTTCAGTGTGATTGCGAATGAAGTTAAGTTGTACCGTGTCACATTAGGAGGAGGTTTACTACTTCTCCACAACAATAAAGCCTCTGGAGGATTTGGCTTGCCACTCCCATCACCATTATAATAATGCATGCTTTCATCCCACTTCCCAAATAATGTAGCAGCCTTTTTCCCCGTGACATCTTCCACAAATCCATGAACCTATGTGGATGTAAATTACGTAGTTACAATTAATACAAACATCATGTTAGGAATAAAAATCTTAGATTAAAAAGAAAATGATTTTATCCTGAAAGGTTGGCACAACATATAGACCCACAGAAAAAACAGCGGCCAGAATGCTTCACAATTCTCTACAGCACAGAGTCATCATACCAGGCGTACAAATAAAATACACAACTAACCTGGTGAGGATTTCGGTCAAGAATTGATTGCTCTTTGAACTTCAGTTTGCATGAATGCTGACGATTACCGCGTATATGCATTATACCATGGTGATCACAATACACTTTGCCAAGAATAAGATTATATATGCTTGTTGTGACCTATATAGACGACAAAGAGAAATTTTAAGTATGATTGTAGCATAGGAAAATAATCCAAGAAAATGATTCCAACGAGCAGAGATTAAAAGGAAACACGAGTAATACACACCTTACTCCACTGGAAAATTTCTCCATCGTCAAACTCCAATCTCAGAACTCCAACAGGGTCAAGCTGAATAGATCGCCCCCAAAATTTTGTGCGGATATTGCTGTCAGCCCAGAACTTCCACCCTCTACCTTCACAGTGGCAGGCAATGAGTGTTGGATGGTGACTGACCTGTTTAAAAGTACATATTTATTCAAATATTTGTAATTGAGTAGAATAAATGTTGGAAGCATTACACATTTATCCAAAAACTAAACCCTAATAAAACTTATCAAACTTCTACTTTTCATTTTATTAGTTTCTACAAAATAGCACATTATTATTACTCTTTTTAATGTAAAAAAATCCTGGTGCAGAGTCATTCCGAAACTGTGGAATCTCAGAAGTTATATGATTGTCACAAGTAACAAGTTAATGCCATCTCACAAGCTCACCAATCAGATCATATTTCCAAGGAAAATTCTATATACCCACTGCTCACTTATTTTAATTTTCCTACCTTTTCAGAGAAGAATCGAATTCCTTTATCAGGATAGTCAGCTTCATAAGTTTCTCCCAACAAAGGATTGAATGGCTTACAATGCCGCCCTACAGATGATGCATATCCAGAAACCGCAAATGCAGCAACATTCAGAACCCTTTGGAGACTGTTTCCCTGATAAGATAAAGGACCAATCACAAACAGGCAAGGTTCAACAAAACTTTTATAATATTTGATCCACTTAGAGATATTCTACTGATCTTTCTAATGCAGATTCTAGCGGGTCACAAAACTGGTTTGAATATTCTAATGCAAGAAAAAACAGATCCAATAACTGTCCTTTCCTCCTGCTATTTTTCTACTAGTCATCAAAATTTCAAAACACATTCCACCACTATAACCATCAAAAAATTTACAATGAAAGACTAAAAACAAACAGAAAAAGAATCATAAATTAGTGCAGCAATGCATAGTAAGTTAAGAAGACCAATCTCAAACTTACCATTTTCCCATGCTCATATGCCCGGTCCAAAAGATAAGAGTACTCCATGTCCTCGCAACACTTCTGAAGAGATGATATGGGCTCATTAAAGTAAACTGGGAGGCAAACACGAGTGAGATCCTTTCCCACATTGTCTTTGATCATAGACCAAAGGCTGACCCCTTTCTCCTTCTCAACTGGTTTGGGAAGCTCCTTACGCCTTTCAATGTGCGTGTATCTATAATCATGAATTTCCTTCTCCGTTTTCATCTCCTCAACACGATTGGATTCAGAATGTGGTTCACTGTGCTTAGTAGTGTCATTCATAGACCCACAACTTATGCCGGGCTCAGTAAAATACTCTTTTGTGTCATGAAATGGCATTTCATCTTCATCTGAAACTTCTTCAAGCTCTTGTTTCTCAATATCGTCAGATGATTCGGTTGTGCTGCACTCTAGAAACCATAATAGGTGTTAATACACAAGCATGCATGTTAAAGAGCAAGATAAAATATTGCTCCCGGATGGCAGCAATGAGAACAAAAGAATTATAATTTCCTTTGACCATTACAAGTCTTAATAAATATTCCAGTAACCTTTAAATTAATGAAAACACTAAGGAAAATTAGGAATAAGAAGCAAAAAGCTAGCTATTCAAATTGGTAAACAGTGAATATAAATACAGAAGACAGCACTATTGGTTAAATTAAACTATTTTTTGAACATGATGGGTCAAACATTCTTGCATGCATCAACACAAGTGAAACTGGGAGAAAAATCTTATACCTGCACCTGAAAGTTCTTAACAAGCAACCTGAGCCTTTAACAAGGGTTCCACATCAATTTTAGGACATAAGAATGGTATTGTTTGAGTACTGGGTTAGCCTAAAACAAAAAGGAAAGCTCAGTTCATGTCTAATGTGTATTTATACTCTTAACAACATCTCATGGAGATCTTCAGTACAGGTCTGGCCCATCAACTGTAAACCCAACAATAACTAACAACTTCCTTTATTCATTAAACAAGGAAAGTGTGGAACTTAGAACTGGCAAATGAAAAACTGTAATGGAAAAGTCTATAGAGGTAAGAAAAACTGCGTACCACTAAACTTTCCCTGTCCCAAACTGGAAAACTCATGCTTCGTCAATTGGTATTCACCATCATGAATACCAGAGGCTTCAGCTTCGTAATTAGCTGCCTACAAGTAATAGGCTTATCATAAGAGAAACCAGTATGATTATGGTAAATATACGAGAATGCTCTAACAAATTATTCAAAAGGGAAATGACAAATTTTCTTATATATCTGTCCCTCAGAACACTCAAGTTATATATATTGAAGTTTAGAATGATTTAAGCCCATCAGAACTTCTTTCTTGGCCTATCCTTACAGAAACAACCGCTAATTATATTGCGGACATGTATCTGAGGTAAGTTAGGAATTAAAATGGAAGTTGGAAAGAATGTCCAAGCTTGCTAATTATATCCTTCTAATTCCACAAATTACAACTGATTAATGTACTTATATCCCCATATAGGAATGTTCTCTCGCGAAATTTCATTGGAGACTATACTTTCAGACATGATTCTACCAGATCAACAGTCTGTTTGGCAAGAGATATTTCATTTATGGGTACACAAAGAGAAAAGTAAAACAATCAGATCTTTTAACAAATAACCAATTCTACAGCTTTAAAACCTAAGTCATTGAATAAAGATAAGCTTTGTTGTGGTTAATCGGTCCCATATTCTAGCATCCACTTCAATTAATGTGTGGCCAACTGATGCTTAGATTAAAATTAATACGTAATAGTAAAGAATAAGGGTTTTATTCAATGGGATATCAAAGACTTCACATTAGGCAGTCAAGAAAAGTACTGAAATTTGCACAGCCAAACTGAGGATATTGTTCAAACAGATAAGAAACTAATGTGAACCTAATATTTTGGAATCTTCCTTCATAACAAGATCAAGATATGGTTCATTGGTTTTCAAGTGCGACTAGGACCTAAGTAAGTTCCAGTTCCAATCAAAGGGAAGAATTTTTACACCATTTTGAAACATGACCTTACATTTTATAAGAAACAGGGTATTCAAAACATTATTTGCAATCAACAAATTAAATTCGGGTATTCAAATTAAGAAATAGTTACCTCCAACTGCCTTAATGTGTCAAGTAAATTAGATCGTTCTTCACATAGAACCTTAAGTTGTCCTTGTATATGAGAGAATTCAGAAAGCATTATCTGTTCGCAATCCTTCACAAGGCTCTCACTGGTTCCCTCTTCAAGTAAGCGTTTTTTTAGGCTTTCGGTTGATATAGATAAATTAGTTGGCACAAGGGAGAGACTATCATTCAAGGATCTACGTGGAAATAGACTACGATTTGAGACCAAAGCTTGTAGCCAAGCTGCCCGGTCAGTCTTTGAATTAGTTCTTAAATGAAGGGTCTTTGTGGCAGTAAATATATAAAACTTCCGATCGTCAGACTTGCTTTCTCTAAATGATGAGATCTGCTAAACAAAATCAAGCAAACATCTCTTTAGATCTAGATCACACATGAAAGAACTGAATATTGAAAAAAATTAAAATAGCATTTCATGATCACTTCTTAATAACATTCATCAAAGAACAGATGTCAATGGTAAAGCCAGTATAAAAGAAAAGGCAGAAAATTGAACCTTCAATCCTCAGACCAGCAGAAAATAACCATGCATTGATGCACCAGAATTTGTAATTTCGGTTTAAAAATCCAAACCTCCTCGTTTCTCAAAGATTATCTCTGTACAGATAAAATCCTCCTCGACTTCAAGCATATCCACTAATGATTTAAAAACCTTGGTTTTGAAAAGGACTAAGAATATGCTGAAGGATTAAAATACATTCTTTATTTTATGAAAAGTGGTATAAGCCACCTAATAGTCTCAAGGTCACTGAAAAGCAAAATCATTGTTCAACCTCCAAGACTAAATAAAACTTGAAAGCACCACTAACTTGTGAACTCAAACCCACACCAAGTCAAAAGTAAATAAACAAACTAGACCACCAAAACCCAGCAAATCCCGAATCCCACTTCCATATTTGAGAGAAAGCATCATCCCCACCGTCCGATCATGGTAGTTTTGAAAATTAAAATAAAACCTAAAAAGTCTGCACTTTGCACGTCTGTTCTCATGTGTTGGTAACAACTAACAGGAGGCAATAAAAGAACAGAAAAACCAAACCTCGTTTTCTTCTCTTCTTTTGGGTGCTTTTTAGACTGAAATTAGTTTACGATGGGACGTCATGATTTGAGAAAGAGGGAAAGGAAATGGAAAAAAAAGAAAGCTGAAAAGCAAATGAGAGCTTGAATCCAACGAATAAATATCCAGCAGTGATGTGACCACAGGATAATACCTAGGCCTACAGCGTATCCTATCACACCCATATCCACCTGCTGATGTGACCCACTTCACACTAACAGCCAGTTAAAACTGTTAAAAACACAGAAAGTCCGTGAGGTTAAAAATTGAAATTTTGAATTGAAATTGAAAATTACAAAAACCCTGAAAACGAGATAAATAAACACCCAGAACAAGAGGAACAATGTGAGGAACCTCCGGTTCAAGCCCAATTTCCACTCAGATAACAAAGCCTATTCACGTTTCTGGCAGATTCAGAATAAAGAAAAATATAATTTTGATTATAAAAAGAAAAATTGACAAAATAAAGAAAAAGGTAACGTTTTTGGTAAAATTTTGAATCGAGGTTTGCCCATATTGGAAACATTTTCAGAAATACCGCCAAAAGAGCTCCAGCATCCGCGATTGCAGCATTGTTGCCCTACAACTAAATGCAGAGGATAAAAACTACAAGAGACGATATGTTCCGGTACATACATTTACCTTGAGGTGGACGATTCCAACGGTTTTCTGGGGCTTACTGTTCCGTCTTCCAGTCCCGCTGTCCATCCGGGAAAGGCGGTGAGTGGAGATCTCACCGATGAACTGAACGTCGTCCTTTGGCGTCAACAGGCTTAGCGTTTCGGGACGTCTAATCTTCGCGTAGGAGAGAACACCGTTTCGGAGAAGAAACCACCTGGATCTCCATCCCTTGCTGTAATTGGTCCACTTGTAAAGAACTCCAGCGACAGTGGTCTCAGATCCCACCTGCCGTCCACCGACATTGGCCTCAGATCCGAGCGGTGCCGTCGCTAGACTCGCCGGCAGGCTCCGGGTCCTGGAAAGCGAGATCTCCGGAGAATGGTCGCCAAGACCTGCGCTCTCGAGTGTGATGCAGCAGAGCGGGTGCATCTCTTTGACTCGCATTTCGTTTCCCCTGAAACAAAACGACGCCGCGAGCATGTAAGGTGGAGAAGAAAACAAACAAACGATTATAAGCGATAATCGTCAACCGACTGTCAATTTCCCATTCGTTATCCCCGGAGAAGTAACTAACTGCAACAGAGTGTGTGGAAATTGATAATGAGAACCAAATCAGCCAAACGTTAATCAAATATGGAAATTGATCATCGGATTCGAAAATGCAAGCATGCAAAAATTCGATCACCGGAAATTTACCTTCTGAAACAACTAAGAGGGAAAGAAAGGGTGCGATTTTCTCTCTGTAGCTCTCTCGGTTGAAGACGAACCTGGGGAGAGTAGAGAGCTCTGAAACTGAGAGAGATTCGGGGGAGAGAGAGAGAGAGAGAGAGAGTTGTTTTAGAGCGTAGAGGATTATTATTATAATGAGGATCAAGGAGCTTCTTTTTTTCTTTTTCTTTTTCTTTTTTTTTTCTTATCTTCCTTTTCATGATTAATTTTTCATTTTTTTTTAATAATTAATTTGCTTGGATTGATGGCAAAGTATTTATATAGAATAAAGTGGGTAAGGGGGTTTGTTGTCTACATTTGGCGTGTAAAAGAGAGCAGCGAGTGAGACTGAGAGTCTGGGTCTCCGAGACTCAGAAAGAGAAAGCGGGATTGGAGATAGCAAGTAAGGTGGTGGCAGAATGGTAATTAATTGCATAGGGGAACAGATTCCCGAGCTGGAACGACGGTGGACGGTGGCTGTGGGCGTACGTGGCGGTAGTCGGGGGAGGGGAGGTAACTGAGAACTGGGAAATCTGGAATGGGGGAACAGAAAACAGAGGCTAGAGACGCAATTAATAACATCATTTAATGCAGTAATCATCATTTTTTTTTGAATTTCAGTCAATGGGAAAGTTTTCTTCGTAATTTTATTTTTTATTTTTTATTATAGTAATTTGGGCCCTTTTTGTTATAGTAATATGAGTAAAAAAAATTCTTTCCAAGAATAAAGTTCTTAATTGGTACGGGAATATTAATATTGATACTTAGTTCTATCTTCTAATTTTTCTTTTGATGAATATTATTATTTCTTTTTAATATGACAAACGATTTTTTTTTCTTCGACAAATATAATATGTTATTTTATTTCGTATTTAAGTATTTTAAATGGAAATACTATAAATCTTTTATCAAAGAGAGATCGAAAGGAGGGTGGTAAAAAAAGCCCTTAAAATGTACTAGGTCATCAACGTGCAATGGGTCAAGTTGAATAGGGTGGGCTGATTTATACGAAAAGGAAAATTTTAAAATTCAATAATTTACTTTCATACTCAACAAAATCATCCGAACTAACTCTTACTCAATAAACCTAATTTTGCCTATAATAATTATTCTCCTCCTCCGACCTTCCCAATTCCCACCCACCACATTTCTCTTTCCCTCTTGGAAAAAATGTACTAAATCATAACTTCATATGTCTCTCCCTTGGCGGAATTGCCGCATATGAAATTGAGCACAATTTTGCATAGCCCGTCATGTTAGCAATAACACCCGGATGATTCAATCTGTGTCACTTCTAGCCTTGGTTATTAATGCTATAATCAAATGATATTCTTCTTCATACATTATGTAAGAGATCTCAAAATTTGTCTCTTATAAAGAGTGATGTAGATACTCAATGTGTAATATAATTAGCATTTTTTTCTAAATCATTGTATGAACCAAAAAAATCATAAAAATAATAAACAGCTCGATCATAAAAAGGAAAATTTTACTCCAATCACCCTAATTAATTGGCCAATTTTTCTACTTCTCTAAATTTCTAGTTTACCAAACTTTTTCTTTTCTCTTGAAGAAATTTACAGTATTCATTAATAATAATAAATCGTACAAGAGATTAGAGTGGGAGATCATTATTGTTGGTGTTTACTATAATTAGATTAGCTTGATCGATAAGCTATCAAATCCAATCCACTGGAAAGTTGGATCTACAAAATATGGTCTTCCTAATCAAATCAATATCCCGTCGCTTTTACTCATAACCCTATACATATATCATCATATCTACATGCAAAATGATTAAGCCCCAAGACTAGCTAGGTTAGAGCACGCTTCCATTTTTGCCCGAGTAAGGCTTCATACAGCCCTCAGCCTGGGCATTCTAATGGGTGGAGCAATCCTTGTCGCGGGGAGGGGGTGAGGTATGGGCAAAGGCAATGAAAGGTTGCCATGTGACCCCTTTTTTTTCATACTTGTTTGGCTTGCTTTGGGCATTCTTTTATTTATCTATGTTCTTTAAAAATGATTTAATATTTTTTAAGGGATAATGAGTATCATTTAAAGAATAATGACCATCGAATTAACATTTTTACATTGTTTTATTTTTTATATATAAAATTAAATTTGTATAAGATTTCTACATTATTATTATTATATTATATTAAAAAATTACGATTTCTACATTTGTATAAGAAAATAATTACAAAAAATTTAAATTCTTATTATTTATCTCTTCCTATTAAAAACACAACAAATAACTTCAGATACAATGTCATTAATAGTGCCATTTGAAAGACTAATAATGCCTTCCACTTGACAAAAAAAACAAAACAAAAGAAAAAGGATGATGACTTCCACAATTTCCTTATCCTAAACAAGAATATTGTACAAAATTTGACTACTTTACCCTATTAAAACCAATTATAGATCGATGTGACACTCGAATGTGATAAAATTCTACACACTTTATTCGTTGTAACTCCAAATTGGATTGTAACACTTTGGATACAATCTTTTCATTTTGACCATGGACATAATAAGATCCCCTTGTTGTTTTTTTTTGGGGGGGGGGGGGGGGGGGGGGGGGGTGGTGTGTGGGGGTGTTGGAGTTGGGGTTTGTGTTTTGTAATGTTTTCTCCTTAGCAAAAGCTCATTTCATTAATCATTAGAGAAAGATTAATCTCTTCGTATGAATATTAATTAAAACTTTCGGCTCGATTTCTTCTGAATGTCAACATATATACCTAATTCATAATTTGAAAACACAGTACACCAAATATCTAGCTAGTGAGAAGTCATTTTCAATTAATAAATGGCTTGTTACATGTTTTATAGATACAAATTAACAAGTTTTTATTTTTACTTATAATGTATATAGGGGCTTCTAAAAAATTAACAATTTCACGTACTATATCAAATAATATTACAATCTAATTATTTATATATTTATAACTCATCTTTCGATTAAGATGAATTTTTATAAGAAAAATGTCTGAAAAAAATACAAAATAAATTATTAGATTATAATATTATTTAATTAATTTAATAGCTAGGTTTATCTAATGGTTAATTATATATATATATATATATGGAGAATAGACCGTAAAGGGTTGGTGATGGACGGTGTGGGGGAAGTGGTAATAGTAATACTAATAGGGCTGCACATGTGGTACCCCTTAGTTAAGAAGTTTAGTCAATATTGTTGCTGGACACAGCTCTTAAATGAAAGATTGTTACTGATATGGACATGCATCATTTGAATGTCTTCTTTATAATAAACGTTTTGTAAGTTAGAATCAAATTAAACTGGTTCTCAACTAAAATATCACAAAATATTTATAAATGAATGTTCAATAAACTGATCCATATCATATTTTTCCCTATGATTATCAGTTCCTAGTAGCTTTAGGAAGCTTTAATCCACCCAAGAACATTGTGCTCATAGGCGCAGGTATTTCTACCAACGAGTAACCACCAACTAACCATGAATATTTAATTGGGGAAATTGACACGAAATAGTAGAAAAAATGGGGATCTTTATTTTGTTGGATATCTTACCTCATAAAAAAAAAAAAGTTAATGTAAGAGTAGTACCAAATAATTCTCCAGGAATGTTCCAATTACAACTAAAGATACATTGAGTCCCTCCCTCTACTAGCGCTATGGTTACGGTTCTCTCTTTGTGTAGAGAGCATGGTGGCAGCGGCAATCTGTTGGCGATGTTGAAGTTGGGTTGCCGCCTGTCACGCTTCCGCCTTTTCTAGTAGAATATTGTCCGTTTTTGGCCCTACTAGTTTCATTTGTCCCACATGCACGATTCCCACCCACAAAATGTCAGGACCCACCCCGGTTTCACCCCGAAGACCGAGGTAAATCTTGCTCCCGTCTGACACCCCGATACAAAACCAAGGAAACTCACTAAAGTAACACAGTCAGACGCAGGAGAAACTATACAATACATCCCGAAAGTATAAGTTTACAGAGCATAGTACTAAATACGAAAGAAAGGAAACCGGTAAACTAAATACACGCACACGGAAAAATTTAAACCACTCCAGGATCCCTCTCGCGACTTCTATGCCTCAGACGCTGCCTCGACGCCGAAACCCCGCTCTAGCTCCACGACCTGGTTTAACCCTCCGTTATAAGAAAACCATTTATAAGAAAACCGGGTTTAACCCTCCGTTTTGAAACCACATGCATAACCTAGTTATTAAAACAGGTATAAATCGATCCTCATAAAACATCATAAGAAACAGAAACACTATAAAATGAATAGAAAAATCATATTATAAGCATCATAAAACGTGAATAGCAAATCATCATTTTCCGATCAAACCTGCTGGACCTATCCGAGTCTTTAAACTCCCGAGTCTTTAAACTCAATTCAGGCCTCAATAATATCCGAGTCTTTAAACTCCCGAGTCTTTAAACTCAACAGGCCTACGGGGGAAATATCAATATATCCGAGTCTTTAAACTCAATCCGGGTCTTTTAAACCCAATCCGGGCCCGTCCCCCGTCAATCAATATCCGGGTCTTTAAACCCAATAACCAGATCCAGCAAATCCAATCAAAACCATGTGAAAAACCTTTTCCAAATCTACATCCAAACCCGAATCCGAAATCACCGGTTCGATGCCCTTCCGGTATCCAGAACCGTCATTCCGAACTCAAATCCGGAAATTCACTTTCTCGTAAAACGTGCCAAATAGTTATTCCTCGAAAACCATGCAATTATATAAAACCACATCATAAATCCAACAATCATGAAATCACGTATATAAAACAAGTGTAGAAAACAGTTATGCATGTTCGAGTTTAAGGAAAGGGTCCACTCACAGTACTGAGCCCTCAATCGCGTCCCGAACGTCTTGTACGTTCCTCAGCTTCCTCGGGAACTCCCGATCCTGTCAACAACCACCAAAGTACGTTACTAACACGTCCACCAAGACTCTCCTAATTTTCCCCGAAAATCCCCGGGTCCTAAACGTACCGAACCGGAACCCTAAACCTTCACCCTCACGGAACTACTTCGAACCGACGTCCGATTAATCCGAAACCACCTCCAATAGACTCGTCACAACACCTAGACCAAAAACCTAGTTGACTACTTTCCCAACCGCCGCCGTACGCGCCCCCACGCGCCGCCCAAAGTGGCTGCGCGTGGCCCTCACACGCCAGCTACAGTACATCTTCAACCTCGAGCAGACCCGGTTCAGCACAGTTTCTGCAACTTGAACCGGCGTCAGCGGTTCTCCGCCGTACCTGCACCAAATCGACTCCTCTCTTCATCCACTGCTTCCTCCCGTCCTAAGGAACTCATCCCCCTCACTCCAATACCTCGACACGGCCTAAAACCTGTCGACTCTAGTTCGAACAAAACCCGTACCAGTCCCCTGTTTCCTTCTCCGGCCACCCAGGTCTTCCCCCGTCACGGTGGCTACCCAAAACTCTTCCTAGGACTGTCCTAAACCTCACCCAACTCACCAAGACCGTCGACTCTCACCCAAAACCCACGACTTTCAAACTGAGCAAAATGGATAAAACAGAGCACACAGGGTACTCTCCGTTGTCTGTACTCCGCCGTTCATTCCTTCGTCACGGCAGCACAACCAGCAGCTACCTAGGACTCAACTGAGTCCCCTAGACTTCACTAGACTCCTCGATTCAACCCCTAACGCTACAACTTTCGACTTGAAACTCGACGGCGAAACAGAGCACAAAGAGAAAAGTATGAAATTTACCTGCTTCCAGGCGCCGTCGTGAGCTCTGCCGTGAGGCAATAGCTCCTCCCGTCCACCGCCAGCCTCTAGACACCTCCACGAGTCCAATTGCACCAACACACGGCCGCACCACCACCACGATCGTCCAAGTCCTCTCTGTTTTCTCTGAAAACCGACTGCCCCGTCCACCGTGTTCTTTCACAATTTCTCTCCCCCAAACACTCACCAGTTCACTCTTCCACCCTCTGATCACTCCTCACTTACCAAAACCCACTAACACTCACCATCGTCTCTCAATTTCTCTCAATTCCTCCCTCTGTTTCTGTCTGGGTCGAATAACACACACGGCACGGTTGCACCCCAAATAATTGGACCGTGCACTCACTAGAACCAACCATACCTCCTACACGTGTCACCAATCCCTCAACTCCTCTCCCAAGCGGCTCAATCTCAGCCCTCCATCTTCCCTCTCTGTGCACAAATCCCCAGACAACCAAAAGACCAAAATACCTCTCATTTAAAGTCAAAATTACGATTTTACCCTTACCATTTTAGACCCGTAACTCACACCTCGTACGTCCGATGAATACGTGTCGCCTGTCATCGAACTCAGGACGACGAGATCTATCTAAGTATCCTAGGTCAACGTACCAAAACCCGTTTATACGAAAAGTCAACTTTTCCCCCCTAATTTAGCCAAATTACGGTTATGCCCTCAACCTTCCGGACATCATAACTTCCTCCTCGGATGTCGGAATCGGGCGTGCCACCTGCCTACGGGTTCGTGACGTCCCGAACTACGTCCTGGTCACCAGTCAAAGCCCATTTGACCACCCGAACTCAAAGTCAACTTTTTTCCCAAACTAGGGGCAAAATCGTCATTCTAAGCTAATGACCTTATCGGGACCAACTAACCCCCGATTAAGCTCACTAATCCCATCTTAAACACTATCTTAACCCTACTTTCCGGGACTGGTCGTTACAATCTACCCACCTAAAAAGAATTTCGTCCCCGAAATTCCACAGTTAGTTCCCGACACCTAGGGTCCCCTACCTGGTAAGCAATACTAGCTTAACAAAACCCACTCCTGGGTTTCCTATCTAGCATCTCCACCTTGGGTATTTCACTCCGTCCCCAACTACCAGTAACACTTCATGGTGTACGCAAGGGAAACCCTATGAACAGAAAACAAAGGTAGTTTGAAATACCTCATATGGAGTACCCAATAAACTTCATAGAGTACGTCCTCACGTACTACCACCACACTTTCCAGAAACCCTTCTCAAATCCTACCCAGGACAAGCTAGGCCAACAGGAAAACCTATCTACAAAGTCCCTCGGCTGCTATTTCGACCACACCACTTGTCAGATAAACCTACAAAGTCCTCAAGGTAAACTCTAGATTGTGGGTTCTCTTCCTTCAATAACCTCATATCGATCAGTTATAGTCACTCCTTTCCTATTCCTTCATTCCTTCAAAGGAACTCACCGTCCCGCTCTAGGTCATCTAGGGAACATCCTAGACTCTACCCCGGAATCCAACAACAAGACTGGGTACAACACAACCAAGGATAGTAAAAATACCTGTCCACGCATCTGGTGCCGACTGAACCTCCTGTTGAGTCATCGAATACACTCGGGCCTGAGATCCCGACGCTCTACCACGTCCCCTCGAACTACTAGTGGCACCACCACCTCCTCTAGTGCCCGCTGTCCCTGACGCTGTACTCTGTCCAGGCTCCGCCACTCCTCGGCCTACACCACCTTCCTGTGGCAACAGTGGACACTCACGTCGAAAGTGACCTCGCTCTCCGCAGTAAAAGCAAACATCCCGACCGGAAAGACCTGGTCGCCCTGTCGACGCAACAGACGTCGCACTAGCTTGCGGAGTCGGCTGTGCTTGGTAACCCCGGAATCCTGAACTCTGGAAACTACCAGGTCTACCGAAACGATCATCGCCGATGACGATGCTCCACCGAAGTTACCTCTCTTCGGTGTCCTCTTACTCGAAGCTCCAGAAAAAGATGGCTCCAGCGTCGCACCGGCAAACTCGCCTCAACCCTCACCGCAGCATCCGACAACTCTCGGAGCGTAGTGAATGATCCAGCCGTCACAATGGCACGAATCTCACCTCGCAGGCCCAACTCAAACCTACGACACTTCTCAGCTTCAGTAGCCACAAACGCAGGAGCAAACCGAGACAACATCTGGAATTCCCGTTCGTACTCAGCCACACTTAGATTCCCTTGTTGAAGCTGCAGAAATTCAGCCTCCTTGGCATCTCGGAAAGAACGAGAGTAATACTGCTCCAGGAACCGTTCCTTAAATGTCTCCCAGGTTACAGTGTGGGCATCCCAGCCAGACAAGTGTCACTCATCCATTGCTGATTATGATCCCATACATGCATCCCCCTCCCTTGTTCGTGCAAACCAACCCACACAAACCCAAACCCGATCCCACCATACCCATCGACCACCAACACCCCAAATCTCTTCCCCCTTCACTTGGTTCAACCTGAGGATGAGGTAGAGAGTGGCTGAGGACTGAGGGAGGCTACAGGATGGCCTGAACCGCCGTGGATGGCGGCGTTGAGGAGGAAAACCTGACAAAGGTATCAGTTGGGTCCTTTTTCCTTTATTTTCGATGTGTACTATTATGGACGGTTTTGGATGATTGGGTAAGGTTTATTAGGTTGCTAGGGGAGTATTATGGAGGTGTTGATGGTGGTTCACGGCCAAGGAGGGCTTGGGGAAAAACTGGAAAATTAGACAGTGGGTAAGGCTTTGAACCAATAGGTTTAGGGGGGGTGTTTCTTCATCCATTTTATATGGTTAGACTCCTAGGGATGTGAGGAAGAGTGTAGGATTGAATAGGGGTGGAATCGGACCAAAATAAGAGGGTAAATCCACTGAACTATTCACGTCGGTCAAGTTCGGTTCGAACCAGGTGGACCGGCTGGTTCACCTGAGGAAAAAGAAGAAGACTGTAGCAGGCGCGTGGCTCCCACGTGCAGGAGCTTTGGCTAGCGCGTGTGGGCTCGTGGCCCACATTCTAGGGGGTTCTAACATGTGAAATCATCTATTCGATGTAACGAACATTTTGGGACTGGTTTCATGTCGATCGGACATCGTTTCGATAGGTTTCAGGGTGTCCGAAAGTTTAGGATCGAGTTTAAAAATAGTTAAAAATTCGGGAAAATTACGGGGCTTTAGTGAGAGGTTAATAAGGTAGTTATTAACCCTCTATTACAATTTGGACAGGTTTGGGAGTCTCGGCGACGGTGATTGGCTCGGGAGAGCCGTATGGCACGCGTATCTAGGCGCAGCTCGGACGGTCTGTGAGTGGACCTTATTTTCTAAATTGATGCATGTATACATTTTTATTATATGTTTTATACATATTTTGTGGTTCCATGAGTGCATTTGTGTGTGGTTACGTATTGACACGTATTTCGGGGTTTCGGCCTTATACGGTGCCTATACGAGTTTGTATTTCTACGTTGATTTAAATGAAATAGTTTCGGATTTAAAAAGGATAAACTTGGGCATGAAACCCATTTGGTTTTGTCTCAGGCATGTAGCCCTATCGATGACCTTCGAGTCTGAGTCGTGGTCGCGGCGAGTGCTATGTGCACGGCGACGGACGATACGACGCTCGCCTCCGGACTTGGATGCGTTCCTTCTGGAGAGGTCACGATGCACGTACCATCATCGAGCAGCTACTGGAGGCTCGACTTCGGAGTACTGACGGTTCAGGATATCGACCAGTGATGGGTGCACCATGATTTAGAGGTGGTCGCATCAGTTGATATGTTCACGGCGACATACCGGGATTGAGAGCGGTCCTGAACGGATGGTTGCACACATCACTAGGATCAGAATTGTGGCTGACCCTGAGATATCGGGCACGGTGCCCAGTTGAGTCATGTGTTCGGGCACGAGACCCAGTTACTTTATGTTTATGATTTCGGGTCGAGGACTCTAAATGGATTTCTAGTTTCATGACGGTTTATGGGGACCGGGCATGAATTTTTTCATTATATATATATATATTCATATACCTTCCTTATTTGGATTGTCTCCTCCGAGGAGGGTCATTGGCCTGGGTGGACCCCGGAGTAGTCACGGAGCACTAACTAAGTGGAGTTGCCCCCGTTGGGTACCTTACTCTCAAGAAGGCATGGATTATAACCTCAGGGAGGGTCATTGATCTACGGACATTGACTTGGGTGGACCTTGAGAGACTTGGGCTTAAGACCCCGGGTAGCACGCGCGTAGGTTTAGATACCGTGACAGGATGGGTTATATGAATTATATGTATATGCTATATGATATATGATGTATACAGGTTTTGGGCTGAGTCTCACATGGATTTGGACAGTGGCCCGTGTACTTGGTTTCGGTTATGGTTTTGGGCTTAGTTCCGACATATGGTTCTTTTGCTTAAATGGTTTTCGAATGCATGCATACTTTTTAGTGAAGGGTACAAATGTCTTTTCGATAAAATGTTTTTATAACTCTTGTTTTGTCCACTCACAGCTTTTAAATGTTTTGACTGCCCTTCAGGTTAATCGCGGATGTGGACTATAACAGAGACTGAGATATCACATATCTCCTCCGGATCCTAGCGCACTCTGAAGCCCGAGAGGGCTAAGGTTGGAATTGTCAGACGGGATCAGGGTCGTCCCGCGTTAATTCCGGGGGGATTGGGACGGGTCCTGACGCTTCACTTAAAAGATGCATGCATCATAAAATAATTATTTCAAATACTTCCTCGGAAGCAAGACATATTGCTTCCAAATCAAAACACAGTGAAAAATGTTTCTCAGTAGACGCCACTACCTCAGCAGGGTCTTAGCCCAACACCAAATCATATAGGGCCGCAACCCAAATCATAGAACACGTGGGAACACATCTCATCCTCAATGTCAGTCACGATTCTAATCCTAGCACATGTGCGTATAGCTCAGGACCGCTCACAATCCTAGCATGTCGCCGTGAACACATCACTCGTCGGGACCGACTCTAGATCATCGCGAACACATCATCGATCGATCTTAGAGGATAACATAAACACTCTTAAGTCGAGCCTCCCTTGGTCATTACTTCCCACGCCTGCTCGACAACAGGCAGTGCATCATGACCTCTCCAGAAGGAACATATCCGCAGTCCGAAGGAGAGCGTCATATCATCCGGGACTCACCCAAATGCCATCATCAATAGGGCCTCAAGCACGGAACATCACCAAATGAGTCATAACTCAAAAACCAGTGTCCAAAGACACTTCATATCAAGGGATTCCTCGAATCTTATAAAATCCACAACTAGGTCTCATGCCCGAAATATTTTTCGTAAAACTCATAACTGGTTCACCGCCCGACTTATCTCATGTTTAACTATACTGTAAGTCAAACAACAAATCAACTAGGTCATATGCCCGAAAGATATTTCCAAATCCGAAAACCCTTTCTCATTTCCAAAACACTTTCAAATCATCGTTCAACTGGGACTCGTGCCCGAATCTTGATTTCACGCATCTCCGTAAAATCTTCAAAATCGTAAATCAGTTTTTTCGGTTTCACTTCTCTCCGTGAAACCTTCGAAATCACATAACACACAAGCACGTAGTACACTCGGCCGAAGCCCAAACATAATATAAAACAAAAATCTCGAAATAAGTGCAATAACGCATTTTCCTAGGAAAATGCCCAACAAATCATATTTAAAACACATGCACTTATGACATCTCAAACCATGTTCATAAACACATATAAAACATGTATGCATGCATCATGTTCATAAAACAAAGTCTACTCACATATCGTCCAAGTTGCGCCTCAATACGCGTGTCATAAGCCTCTTCGGGCTAATCCAACTCTCCGGGTCATGCGGACCTGTCCAAATCATACTCAAAAGTTACTACTAACCTATACAATTCCATATCAAGAACCCCCAACATTCTCGGAAAAGTCAACGTGTCCCATACACGCTTCCTTAAACTTTAATCCTCAATTTGACCAACCTAACGATCTCCAAGCGACTCGAAACCACCTCCATTGGATTCGTATCGTGAAAATATTTAAAATGATCCTAGTCTCACCTCGATATTCATGCCTACGCGCCCCCACACGCGGGTTAAAGTGGTTGGTTAACTGTCACGACCCGGCTCATCTAACACAATATTGTCCGCTTTGAGCCCAGCCCTCACGGTTTTGTTTTTGGGAGCTCAGTAGCTTTGGGGGGGATTGGAACCCCAAAGTTAAGCGAGTTCACAATATTGTCCGCTTTGGGCCTCGCTCTCACGGTTTTGTTTTCGGGAGCTCACGGTGCAACTTCCCATAATGGGTGACCTATTGGGAAGTTGCACGTGAGCTCCCGAAAACAAAACCGTGAGGGCTGGGCTCAAAGCGGACAATATTGTGTTAGATGAGCCGGGTCGTGACATTAACGTTGACCAAAAACTCAACGCTGACGTCAACAGCCAATGATGATGTCAGCATGACGTAATCTCTAACCGTCTGACAACTACCACGTCAGCTGATGACGTCATCACCCCTAACCTCTGTCTGGGTCAGCCCATTTCTCTAAACCGAATCGCGCAAACCCGCGACCCTGACTCAGTTCATTGTTCTCCATTTTCCACCAAAATTGATCTCGTTGATCCCTACACGATGGTTCAATTCTATGCAATTGATCGATGGACTCAAAAACGCGTAAAACATGTTAAGATTTACCTGTCTTGGACCACCAGCCACAGCCAAGCTTTCGCCGCCCTTATAGGGCCGTCCAGCCATCGAAACCCTTCACTTTCAATCCCCATGAACTCGCCCATGTCCCAGAAACACAACCCAGTCAGCTAAACCATTCATCAAACGTCCAAACACCAATTCGAATTTTGAAAGGTCACATGTTTTCGGTTTTACCTTCTTTACGGTTTTACGGCCTCCGCTTAGCTCCGCCACCTACCACCAACCTTTCAGCCTCACCGTCACACCCTCACCTTCACTCTCAGTCTCTCAGGGTTCCTCAACCGAACCAACAAGGGAGGGGGAATTTGGGTGGTTTGGGTTTCGGGTTTTTGGTGAACAAAAGAGACAGAGAGGTTAGGTGAATGTATGCAAAGGGATGGGAAATGGATGAGTGACACTTGTCACTCATCCATTGGGCCTGACTGTAACGACCCGTCCCGAATTCCGGGATTAGTTTAGTGACTAATCTTGATTAGCGAGGTTGAACGGTGGTTAGTAGGGCGGAATCGGACAAAATGTGCAAAATGACCGTTTTGCCCCTGGTCGTGGGCAAAATGTTGACTTTTTGATCGGGCGGTCAAACGGACTTTGACCGATGACCGTGACGTAGTTCGGGACGTCACGAGTTCATAGACAGGTGGCACGTTCGATTCCGACATTCGTAGAGGAAGTTATGGTGTTCGGAAGTTGAGGGGTATTTTGGTAATTTGGCTTATTAGGGGCCAAATGTTGACTTTTTGATCGGGAGGTCCGATGGACGAGGGCCAAGGACCGTTACGTAGGTATCGTCGATACGAATCCAACGACAGGCGGCATGCCGAAATCGGAGATCCGACGACGACGTTATGGTCAAGGAAACGAACTAACGAACCGAGGCCGGGATTAAAATAATAATATAATAATGAATAGTGACCGTTGACCCTACACACCTGGATGAGTGACAAGTGTCACTCATCCCTTGAAACCAGAATCCTTGTCTTAGGGGAAACATCATTATGATGTTTTAATATTTATTAATTAATTAATTAATCATTTTAATTTCCATTAATTCCATTTGTGTTTTCTTAACCGTGTACAACCAAATCCAGTTTTCTCCCACCCTTGATTCCTCTTCCATTGCTGAACCTGAGAGTGCGAATTGTGAGTGAGTTGAGTGTGATTTCAACTGGGTAAACACGAGAGAGTGGCAGTGAGGAAGAACTGAGAATTCGAAAAATTGAGTTTTGGGAGGGAAAATCAAATTGAAGGAATTGGGCTGTGATGATCGAATTGGAGGTTACAAACATCTTCCTGAGGTTGAGACGAGTCGATCCACATCAAAAACGAGAAGGAATGGTGCCGTTTTGGCTCTGATCGAGCTTGGTGACAGAGGAAGAAATCGAAGCTGAGTCGTGGAATTGGAGGCTTCGTTGGATGCAATTGAGGTGGGGAAACTACTTCTCATGATCCCACGATGCTTCTGGGTTCATCAATTGAAGGAAACTGATCGAGATCGATGGACCTCCATTGATGAACAGTGACGGTGCTCGAGTTTGTGTCGTGACGATTGAACACTGGATTGAAGCAATTGGGTTGGGGGAAATGATCTACGGAGTCCATGGAAGCTTCTGGTTGAATCAATTTCAGGATATCGATTGAAATGGATGGGGTTCGAAGGATGAACAACGGACGGGTGTTCTTGGTGTTCATCATCGAATCGTGGAGTTGTAGGTACGGTCTTGTGTAATCAATGTTACAGAACTTAAATTAAACTTAAAACGAAGCTAATGGAATGATCAATTGTTGTAATTAAGGCTGAATTGATAGGATTGGAACCGGGTTGTGTCGCGGGTGAATTGGACCCGTTTACCAGACAAACGGGTTGGGCTGGTGACACTGTAGCAGGCGCGTGAGTTTCACGCGCAGCCACTCACGGCGGCGCGTGACGGCGCGTGGACGCGAATCTCGAGGTGAGGTCAACATGACTTTTAATCCATTCGATGTAACGGACATTTTGGAATTGGTTTCGTGTCGATCGGACACCGTCTCGATATTGTTCGGGATGTCCGAAGGTTTTTAATTAAATTTAAAAATAAGTAAAAATTCGGGAAAATTACGGGACTTTGATAGGATGTTAATGTTGAGGTTAGTGACCCCCTAATGTGATTTGGACAGGATTGGGAGTCCCGGTGATAGTGGTGTGGCCCGGGAGGGCCGGTGGCACGCGTATCGAGGCACACGGTTAAAACGGTCTGTGAGTGGACTTTGGTTTTATAAATCCTATGCATGCTTAAATGTGTTATATGGTTTATATACATGATTTCTATGATGGTATTTGTGAGCATTGATTTTGGTTATGTTGCACGTATTTCGAGGTGTTTTCCGTATTTCACGTATATCGGGATTAACGGTTTATTTGTGGTTTTGTGTGCTTGTGGTTAAATAAATAATATGATAAAATGGTTTTGAAATTGGAAATATGAACTCGGGCTTGAGGCCCAATTATGTTGGAAATTTCGGACTTGGAGTCCATTTGAATATCGGGCCGGGGGCCCAGTTGGTTAATGAAATCGGGCCAGGGGCCCAGTTGGTATGAAATCGGGCTGAGACCCATTTGAGTTATGTTATCGGGCCAGGGGCCCAGTTGATTTATGAATTCGGGCCGTGGGCCCAGTGGGTTTATAAGTCGGGCTGCGGGCCCAGTTGGTTTACAAATCGGGCCGTGGGCCCAGTGGTTTATAAAATCGGGCATGAGGCCCAGTTGGATAATAAATGTGATTTCGGGTCAGGGACCCTATATTTTATAATGGTGATTTTGGGTCAAGGACCCTAAATGGAATTATGTGGTTTTATGGAAATTTCGGGCAGGGCCCAATGGTAATAATGTGATAAAAGGATTTAATAAAACTGTTTTCCATATACCATCTGGATACAAGGATATATGATGGTCTCCTCCAGATGTCTGGGACACTGGGGAAGTCACGGTGCATTGCCTGCGAGGGGTCATTATACGGAGCAGCCGGACCGTATGATGACTCAGGAGCAGGATTGCTATGATTGACGTCAGGGACGTCAGACATCAGGGATGTCAGATATATGGACCCGGAGAGACCCCGGGCAGCACGCGTAGCTTATGAAACCGTGAGATATGACGTCAGGGACGTCTAGCGTCTGGGACGCTAAGCATCTGGGATGCAGGTGATGGTAATGGTAAAATATGGATTAGTGAATAAAATGGATTATTGGTTATGAAATGGTATGTCGGGTCAGGGACCCTAAATGGTTTCGGATTTTGAATTAATGTTCATTTATGGTAGTGGGTGGTGACCCACATGGTTTTAATATGTATGGTGGTGGTATTCCACGGTTTTGGGCTGAGTTCCCACACTTGGTTTTTGGTTAACGGTTTTTGGGCTAAGGCCCTAATGGCTCGGTTGAGCAAACGTTTTGGTTACTGGTTTTTGGTGGCATGCATACGTTTTTATTGGAGGGCATAAATGTCTTATAAATGTATTTGGTAAACTTATTGGTTTTTGTCCACTCACAGCTTTTGGTTTTAATGCCCTTCAGGTTGATTACGGATGCGATTGCAGCAGAGACTGAGACATTGCACACCTCCTCCATCGGTCCTTGCGCACTCTGGATGGCCCGTTTGGGCAGTAGCTCTTGGTTATCCCTTGTCTGACACCCCTTGTTGGACGGGAGCAGGGCACATTCCACGGTAATCCCGGGGGGATTGGGATGGGTCCTGTCAACTTGGTATCAGAGCACGGTTGCTCTATTTGTGCGCGCAGGTCGAGGGTGTGATGTCTCATTGGGCTGCAATTCGTTATCAACCTGATAGATAGTTTTTGGGTTTGGATAGTGGATGGAGTGCAATTGGCCCGATACGCCGTGCGTTAATGTGATTCGACCCAAGTGGGGTTGATTGTGGTGAACTGGTATAGTGGGACCGTCGGTTCGGTCATGTGATATTGGATTGTTGTGCTGCTAGGTGCAGCCAGGTTCGGGGAACCTCACGTGAGTAATGGTCTAAAATGTGAACCCTTGTGGTGGTTTCTAGTGTGAGGGATGTTGGTTCATCGGAGTTGGCCGATGACCTAGTGGTGGAACCCACGTTGATGGGATGGTAGGATTGGATTTGACGTCTATTCGATGTCAGGACCGCGGGGTCGGTCAGGTTGTGGATTTATATTACGGAAAACTGTTTGGTTCGGTTGAACCATAGGGTGTGATTGTGGAACCCTAGTATTAAAAAGGTAAACCTTAATTGTGATTAGCGGGTGAGAACTTGTGCTGCGAGGAGTGGCTGAGGTCATGAATGACCATGTGGATGGCTCTGGTGAGTCTAGGCAGAACTATGAGATTCGATTTACGGATACGGTTCTGAGATAAATTATGGAATCCCGTGTTGGATCGGGTATTGGTGTGATGTGTGGATGTGGATCTCGATAGCAATGACAGTTAGTCGGTAGTCATATGGAGATGACTGGCTATCAAGGGTAATCAGTGTGGTCATAATACTTGGAGATCAGGGGACGTTCGGGGAACGTTCATTTTCCTGATAAGGATTGTCAGAATAGTGGTACCTATAGTCGTGAGGTACGGGATCGTCGTTCCGTATGAACGGAGATCCAGGATTGTCATATTTGCACACGGTGTGCAGTATGGATGTTTGCGGGGTTGGTACTTTTGTGCTGATGCTAGTATGGATGCATGTGTGCTGATACTAGTGATGTTGATAGAGTGTTGGCGCTGGTACTAGCGCTGGTGCTAGTGTCAGTAATGGTGTTGACGATGAGCCACAAATTGGGGTGTGACTCCGTCATGATGAACATAAGTTCGGTCTTTGAGATTCGGTAGTGGTTGAGGGATGGACTGGATGGGATCCAGTTAAGATTGTGCTGTGTTGGGATAAGTCCCAATAGTGGTGAGATAACCAGTGATGAGTGGATTAAAATGGTATAATTAAGACTTAAGGAATTTTGGGATGATTAGTGGATTTGGGGGAGTTGTTGGCAACTCCAAAATTTGTGCGTTTTTATGTTTTTAAATATCCCTAAAATGTACATGGAAATGATTAAAACTGGAAAAGACGAGGAAAACCATTAGTGGTATAAAGGTAGGAATTTGTAATTGAGAACTTGGAAAACCGAGTGTTGAACCTGTAAAGGTCGGGATGTGCGAACGGGACAATAACGGATCGATTGTGGACACGTTGTCCAAGTGAGTTGAGGAGGTAGGAAGTCTAGTGGCTAGACTTGACGTCTTGTTGGGAGCATGTCTGTTTCCAACGTGGTTGGAACCTTGAATTCGAGAAGCGTTGTGATTGGGGAACGAGAGTGGTGTTCGTTCTTGGTGATTGGTATTCCGAAGTCATTGGGGTTGACTTCTTGCTTTCTGCCCTGGCAGACGTTGAGTGTAGTTACCAGTACGTTGAGCGTGTATTGGTTGGTGAGCCCGTGTGTGTTGTGAGGTCCTTAGGAGGAACTACGTGTTCGAAATTAGGTAAACGAGATGTTTCATTTTCTGCTTGGTGGCAGACGATGTTGGGGTACATGGCGTGGTGAGTGCATCGAGTTTTGGTTGCATCCACGTAGGATGAGTTTTGACGTCATCATTTTGGATCATCCTTGGTTTTTCCTAGGTGGAATGACAAGGATTGATACAAGGTAATCCGTGAGAATCCGCAGTCTCGACGTGTCTCGTCGTTGACTGATCTGTCTAGTTGTCGGAGTCGGTTGTCAATCGTTGTGGCGATCTAGGATTTTGACGTTATTGTCAGGGACACAGTGTCTATCTGGGTCGTGATCTTGATGATTCAGATAGGGGGAGAGTATATCACTCTTACCTTGGTACGTGAGTCGTAAATGACGAGATTGAACTTCTTTTCGAAGGGCCCGTAGGGTATTCTACTCGGGTGAGTAGGTTTTCAAGGTAGTTGAATTTTGTCAACCTTAGACGTGTGGAGGTTGGATTGGCTTCCCTATGAAGTCAATCAAGTGTATTGAATGGGTAACCGATAGGTTTGGTTTTGGTGTGTCTTGGTAAATGTGAACGAGATTTCGGGATTTGGAATCGAATATCTGGGTGACGATTCAGGATTCGATTTTGGAACTTGAAAGTATATTTCCGGATTTGGGTACGGAATGGTTATTCCAAATGCTAGCTTACGGAATAATGATTTCGGATTCGGATTTGGAAATGAGTTCAACTGTGATGTCTGGGTTTGGATCCGGGATTTCTTACGAAATTGCGGATTTGGATTCGGAATTGGAACTAGATGTTGGGTGGAGTTTCGTTTTGTCTCATGCTGGATTGGGCAAACGTACTCCATTGTTGGAACGCGTTCGGCTATGACCTAGGTGGTTGTAGTCTAGTTATTAGGTAGATGTGTGTACTTCGTACATGGTTCGAGGTACAATACTTGTAGACTTGTGATGTCTAGTTACGGTATACGGGATATACCCGAGGTGTGTTGGTGAACGTGTTGGTAGTCGGATTGGTTCCGATACCATGGGATTGGTTGTGGACCGGACATTACTATGCAATGGGTCATGGTAATTCTGATGTGTTTAATTACACACAGGTCGTGTGAAATGTCGGTAAGGGTATTGGTGAGTCGAGTACGTTGGTGGCATATGTAGCCACGAGTGAGTCTAGTGTCAGTTTTCGACTGACAACAACTGTGTGGTGACAGATTGTCAGGATGTGTCAACATAGATTGTTGAGTGGGGTCAGCTGACTCCTAGTGGGAGTGGGAAAGGAACCGTCGAGTTGTTGCGTCAACGAGAGGGTGGATTTGACAAGTGGTGTCAAATTCGAAACAAGTAGTTTCAGTCATTCGACGGGGTCGAATGTAGTCGTTGCATTTTGAGTATTAGTGGTACGTAGAGTGCAGACAAGTTTTGCCTGGTTAGTTGGTGTGCGGGTGTACACGTGTTGCGTGGTCGATTCCACTTTCCACGGGGTGTTCGTGGAATCAGGGTAATCGAGTTTCGAGAGCGAAACTTTTTAAGGAGGGAAGTACGTTGAGTTTAGAGCGGTTGGAATTTCGAGGACGAAATTTATTAAGGAGGGAAGATTGTAACGACCCGTCCCGAATTCCGGGATTAGTTTAGTGACTAATCTTGATTAGCGAGGTTGAACGGTGGTTAGTAGGGCGGAATCGGACAAAATGTGCAAAATGACCGTTTTGCCCCTGGTCGTGGGCAAAATGTTGACTTTTTGATCGGGCGGTCAAACGGACTTTGACCGATGACCGTGACGTAGTTCGGGACGTCACGAGTTCATAGACAGGTGGCACGTTCGATTCCGACATTCGTAGAGGAAGTTATGGTGTTCGGAAGTTGAGGGGTATTTTGGTAATTTGGCTTATTAGGGGCCAAATGTTGACTTTTTGATCGGGAGGTCCGATGGACGAGGGCCAAGGACCGTTACGTAGGTATCGTCGATACGAATCCAACGACAGGCGGCATGCCGAAATCGGAGATCCGACGACGACGTTATGGTCAAGGAAACGAACTAACGAACCGAGGCCGGGATTAAAATAATAATATAATAATGAATAGTGACTGTTGACCCTACACACCTGGATGAGTGACAAGTGTCACTCATCCCTTGAAACCAGAATCCTTGTCTTAGGGGAAACATCATTATGATGTTTTAATATTTATTAATTAATTAATTAATCATTTTAATTTCCATTAATTCCATTTGTGTTTTCTTAACCGTGTACAACCAAATCCAGTTTTCTCCCACCCTTGATTCCTCTTCCATTGCTGAACCTGAGAGTGCGAATTGTGAGTGAGTTGAGTGTGATTTCAACTGGGTAAACACGAGAGAGTGGCAGTGAGGAAGAACTGAGAATTCGAAAAATTGAGTTTTGGGAGGGAAAATCAAATTGAAGGAATTGGGCTGTGATGATCGAATTGGAGGTTACAAACATCTTCCTGAGGTTGAGACGAGTCGATTCACATCAAAAACGAGAAGGAATGGTGCCGTTTTGGCTCTGATCGAGCTTGGTGACAGAGGAAGAAATCGAAGCTGAGTCGTGGAATTGGAGGCTTCGTTGGATGCAATTGAGGTGGGGAAACTACTTCTCATGATCCCACGATGCTTCTGGGTTCATCAATTGAAGGAAACTGATCGAGATCGATGGACCTCCATTGATGAACAGTGACGGTGCTCGAGTTTGTGTCGTGACGATTGAACACTGGATTGAAGCAATTGGGTTGGGGGAAATGATCTACGGAGTCCATGGAAGCTTCTGGTTGAATCAATTTCAGGATATCGATTGAAATGGATGGGGTTCGAAGGATGAACAACGGACGGGTGTTCTTGGTGTTCATCATCGAATCGTGGAGTTGTAGGTACGGTCTTGTGTAATCAATGTTACAGAACTTAAATTAAACTTAAAACGAAGCTAATGGAATGATCAATTGTTGTAATTAAGGCTGAATTGATAGGATTGGAACCGGGTTGTGTCGCGGGTGAATTGGACCCGTTTACCAGACAAACGGGTTGGGCTGGTGACACTGTAGCAGGCGCGTGAGTTTCACGCGCAGCCACTCACGGCGGCGCGTGACGGCGCGTGGACGCGAATCTCGAGGTGAGGTCAACATGACTTTTAATCCATTCGATGTAACGGACATTTTGGAATTGGTTTCGTGTCGATCGGACACCGTCTCGATATTGTTCGGGATGTCCGAAGGTTTTTAATTAAATTTAAAAATAAGTAAAAATTCGGGAAAATTACGGGACTTTGATAGGATGTTAATGTTGAGGTTAGTGACCCCCTAATGTGATTTGGACAGGATTGGGAGTCCCGGTGATAGTGGTGTGGCCCGGGAGGGCCGGTGGCACGCGTATCGAGGCACACGGTTAAAACGGTCTGTGAGTGGACTTTGGTTTTATAAATCCTATGCATGCTTAAATGTGTTATATGGTTTATATACATGATTTCTATGATGGTATTTGTGAGCATTGATTTTGGTTATGTTGCACGTATTTCGAGGTGTTTTCCGTATTTCACGTATATCGGGATTAACGGTTTATTTGTGGTTTTGTGTGCTTGTGGTTAAATAAATAATATGATAAAATGGTTTTGAAATTGGAAATATGAACTCGGGCTTGAGGCCCAATTATGTTGGAAATTTCGGACTTGGAGTCCATTTGAATATCGGGCCGGGGGCCCAGTTGGTTAATGAAATCGGGCCAGGGGCCCAGTTGGTATGAAATCGGGCTGAGACCCATTTGAGTTATGTTATCGGGCCAGGGGCCCAGTTGATTTACGAATTCGGGCCGTGGGCCCAGTGGGTTTATAAGTCGGGCTGCGGGCCCAGTTGGTTTACAAATCGGGCCGTGGGCCCAGTGGTTTATAAAATCGGGCATGAGGCCCAGTTGGATAATAAATGTGATTTCGGGTCAGGGACCCTATATTTTATAATGGTGATTTTGGGTCAAGGACCCTAAATGGAATTATGTGGTTTTATGGAAATTTCGGGCAGGGCCCAATGGTAATAATGTGATAAAAGGATTTAATAAAACTGTTTTCCATATACCATCTGGATACAAGGATATATGATGGTCTCCTCCAGATGTCTGGGACACTGGGGAAGTCACGGTGCATTGCCTGCGAGGGGTCATTATACGGAGCAGCCGGACCGTATGATGACTCAGGAGCAGGATTGCTATGATTGACGTCAGGGACGTCAGACATCAGGGATGTCAGATATATGGACCCGGAGAGACCCCGGGCAGCACGCGTAGCTTATGAAACCGTGAGATATGACGTCAGGGACGTCTAGCGTCTGGGACGCTAAGCATCTGGGATGCAGGTGATGGTAATGGTAAAATATGGATTAGTGAATAAAATGGATTATTGGTTATGAAATGGTATGTCGGGTCAGGGACCCTAAATGGTTTCGGATTTTGAATTAATGTTCATTTATGGTAGTGGGTGGTGACCCACATGGTTTTAATATGTATGGTGGTGGTATTCCACGGTTTTGGGCTGAGTTCCCACACTTGGTTTTTGGTTAACGGTTTTTGGGCTAAGGCCCTAATGGCTCGGTTGAGCAAACGTTTTGGTTACTGGTTTTTGGTGGCATGCATACGTTTTTATTGGAGGGCATAAATGTCTTATAAATGTATTTGGTAAACTTATTGGTTTTTGTCCACTCACAGCTTTTGGTTTTAATGCCCTTCAGGTTGATTACGGATGCGATTGCAGCAGAGACTGAGACATTGCACACCTCCTCCATCGGTCCTTGCGCACTCTGGATGGCCCGTTTGGGCAGTAGCTCTTGGTTATCCCTTGTCTGACACCCCTTGTTGGACGGGAGCAGGGCACATTCCACGGTAATCCCGGGGGGATTGGGATGGGTCCTGTCACTGACCCAAAGTATTTGGGCCCACTAGGGACAAATGCTCAATCGTCTCGTAAAACGTGTAATAGTACCCCGAATCTTCTGTGACCCGTATCTTTCCCGTCGAATGTCCGATTTCGACGTGCCGCCTGTCTACGGACTCGTATCGACTTGATTTACGTAACGGTCATCGGTCCTCGTGTATTGGATCTCACGGTTCAAAAGTAAACTTTTTACCCTCGTCTAGGGGTAAAATCGTAATTTCACCTTGAACGTCCAACAATCCTCGTCTAATCCCCGATTAGCCTCGCTAATCCACAATTAAATCTTAATTAATCTCAAAAATTTAGGACGGGTAGTTACAGACGTGCCCGCACTTATAAGACACATCACCTATTTCCCGCTAAACCTATTTCCCCCTAAGCGATGTGGGATTGCTCAATGTTCTTCCCATGCACGGGTCTTACATTATTGGACTTCTCTATGGTTAATTCGATCTACAGAGTTGGCGTATGGTGGTGAAATATCCCACTTGTTGGTTCAATCATCATCAGTCGTGGAGGCAGAATCGATCGTGACTACTTCATCCTCGGCACCAAGCGCTTTCTTGAGGGGACAATGACTCAATTCGATGAAGCACAAATGGAGGACAAGAGAATATTTCTTGGCTTCGACGCTGGAGGACTCCATGTGTGACCTGTTTGTGTTGTGAACGTGGATTTTTGTTCACCACTCCTTGACTCTGCATCAGAGGTTAATGCCATTCAAGTGGTACGGTTCTTGCAAGAGGCGGAGACCATTTAGGGTGAGCATTGTGCACTAGTTAGTGTTGTTGTGCGGTTGTTGCAGATGCTGAGAATGCCCAATTTTTGGTTTCAAAGCCGCCGAGAAAATCAGGCAATCTTTTGGACTTGTCCAGCCTATGCTCCGATGCTTGAAATTTCGAATTTGGTTTGATGCTGCTCCGCCATGACTCGAAGGGTAGCTTGCGGGTGATAGTGAAAGGTAGAGGAGTTTTCTGCCTATCTATTGTTAGCAATCCCAATGGAAATGAGGGTTGATGATGGAGGATACTACAGGTTGGTTGTTAGTATTCAAGACTCTGCTTAAGTGTTGTAGTGTCTTGATTGTTAAAGCTCTTTTGTTGAGTTAAACTTGGTTTTCTTCCTTTTGCTGAGGGTGGACACTCTTTTTCCTTAACTAGTTATCACGAATAACATGTAGATGAATTTTTTTTTAATGAAATCTACGATTAACTCTAGTATTGTACTCGTTTTTTCTTCAATCAATGAATCTATCTTCTAGATAAAAATAAATAACAAAATCTCCAGCATTTTATATTAGTCTATCTTCCTTGACTGGTTACACAAACATTTTTTTAAAGTATATGATACTTTGGTTAATTATCTAGATTAGTCTTATTTCCCTAAACAATAAAGACAACTTTTTTGTTCTTAAATAAGTTTGGAACTCTATAAAATTTTAATAACCATGATTTATGCATCTTATGGTCATATATTTTATCAATAAAAATATCATACTTCCGTAATTTTACTCATTCCCATTTGGTTTTAATGTTTATAATTTATATCAAATGTTAATTATTTTCGAATTTACATTAAAAGTGTATCCACGTAAGCATTTTTCTGTATATAATTGGATTTAAATCCATCCGCTCGATTCCATAGAAGATTTTTATTTATAATAAAGCATGACTAACACGATCTGAACTTAAGGCTTGGTTTTTTTTTTTGGGTCTAACTTAAGGCTTGGTTTGAATTTTGATAAAATAAATATATTAATGAATAATGATGCATACCTTAGAATCCAAGCAATGTGAATCACCCAATTTCATGGCGGTTGCGCCCATATATATAATTATAATACATATATGTATGTGTATATAATATATATATATATGTAATTATGTACGTCTTTTGCAAGAAAATATCCATAATATACATAATATACATATATGTAATACATATATATACATATATATATATATTTGCGCAAAACAAACTAAAAATAAGAAAATAAATAGTCCAATAAAAAGGTGCAAATGAGTCACTTCCACCATTGTCATTGTCTATCATTTTCCGATATTATGCTACATTCGTTAAACTCTGAAGATGACAAGGATACTGTCTACCACTATGCATATGTTTATCTAGACTCCATCGAATATTTGCTCTAGTAGAGATAATCACATACATAATCACTAGGGTTCCTCTAGCCCATCATGGCCTTGAGCTCCATGCTCACACAATCCCTTAACCCACTAACACCACTCTACACTAGGCATTTCAATCCACCGTAATTGACACCATTTCCATAATAGAGGATCGTAATCGCTTGATCAAAACTCAGCAAGTCACATCACGAGGCAAAACCCTACAAAGACATATCAAGGCATCAAGCTTCTGAAGACAAGATTTCACCGGAAAATTGACTCGTCGAGATATCGAAATTCGTGACCATAGTTGACACTATAACGATTCAAGAGGAAAAAGAACTTTTAAGACTAACAAATTTTGATGAAATCAATATGAGACCAGTTGTATTATTTATTTTATTCACTACATCCATATAGGTACTAGGGAGGAAGCTTCTTTGGATCCGAAAAAAATTGAAAGAATTTTTTTTGAGGAATAATAATAAAGGGAATTTCTTAAGATGAATGATATTTTATTTTGTCGATAAAATAATAATGCATTATAAAATAAGATAGATAACAATAGTTTGATAATGGATTTTGTCAGGTTAACTTTCGGTGATCAAAGTCGACAAGCACGACACAATACAATTGAAGGACATGACTCACACCTTTTTGAAATCTCCTACACATCACCATAGTCATCGTTGCCCGAATAATTGACATTTCACACAGTATTATTATTGCACACACTATGATTCAATACAATAAAAAATAAGATACATGACCACATCTCCTTTAGGAATATCATACACAATCTCAAAAAAAAAAAAAAAAAAAATCCTAAAGCAAAGTCTTGTAACCAACCTCAATTTTAGGTAGCCAACACTGTTATCAACGAGAGTCTTGTAACCAACCCCATCTTCGACAGAGTTCCTCACATAGATATCAACGAGAGTCAATTAACCAACCCAAAAGGTTGCTTGAATTATTTGAAATATCTAAAATTTAGAACTAAACAACAACATTACTAACTTCGCAAACAAGCACCGCAGCTTCCATGTCCAGCCGCTGTTATCATTACCAACCTCCATCTCGACCACAAATCATAGCACCGCACATTTATCAGGCCTGTCAATCACACTAGACCATTGAACATGTCATATCTCTAAGCAAAAATTGTAGATCTGAACACCTATCGAAGGAGATGGGTTGAAGAGATGCTGTGTAATTAGAAGATGAAACTAACGAAACCAAAAATGACATTAGGAGGCTAGCTAAAATTGAGACAATTTCGAAGCAAAGTAAACCGTTGTTAGATTCGTGACTTGCATATGTATAGACACAAGTATATCTCGCAAACAAAAATTTCTTAACTATTATTATGAATAGAAAATGGCCAAATCAAAGCAAACCGATGGATTTGATGATGCTTCTAGTTGGAGTCGGAAGGTTTTAATTATTGGTTCGCGTAGAGGATGAAACAGTACCGAGTATTACATCCTGAGTTGAAGTTAATATGTAAAGAGAGATTGAAAGCAATACCCACCCCCAAAAATAATGATGTCATCTCTTTGTGAGACAAAAATAATGCATGTTATCTCCTTATCTCTAACCCATGTGTCTATATTAGAGAGTGTCTTAATACCCCATTTTCCGATTGGCCCCCCTTCACATAGGAGCTTAACTTAAGATAGTCCTAATCACAAGTCGCTTCATGCATGATCCTAATAACAACAAAAGTAAACAAACAAAACTAGCCATCTATGCTTCTAAATCTATCACAATAAGGCAAAGGCAAACCTCGAGTACTTTATTTTTATCAAGATTGTATCTTCAAAATAAGGTGGCTTTTGTTTGTATTTCTGCTCTTTGTATTTGGTGATTTTTGCTCTTTTGAAGTTGTTGTTGTCTTTCGGACTTGCTGAAACTTGCTTCTTTTAATACAATTTTAACTTAACAAAAAAAAAAATTAAGGTGGCCCGTGTACCAACAACTCATTCATTAGATACCCGTTGCTATTATTTCAGTTGTTATAATTAAATTTTAATAAATTATATTTAAAATATAATAAGTTGAATGACAATATAATGTGACGTGAGGCAGACGCAATTTGAATTGAAGAGATTGATGACATGGCAACAATACTAGTTTTGTTTTTTCACAAGCCTATAATACATCTTTATGGACATGAAGGTCGTGGGAGTTGTTGAAGGCGATGGGTGTGGGGATCCAATTGGGAGCCACATGCTCATGTCTCAACACTAGCAAGTAGGAAGTAGGGTTCATTATAATTTTATGAACCTCCATTCTCATCTCATCGAATCAATTCAAACTACTCCCCCTCCTGTGTACATACACAATATTTACATCGCAGTCACATATTGTGTGGACGATTGTAGTCCTCTCATTCTTTCAACTTATGCACTTAAATAAATTCATATAAATGAGGTTGAGTTTGACGTCGTTGGGTGTAGTAAAAATTGTCATCATCATTTTTTGTCACGAGAGAAATGCGTGGTGATAATATTTTACTGAGAATTCATTAAATATTTTGCATCTTTCAAAAATGATTTCGTATAACATATACCGAATAAGTTAACAAAAGAAAAATAAAACTTCCATGGGCTTTATCAGTGTACTCAAGTGTTCTCTTAATCAGTAAAGCGAAAAGAAAAAAAAATGAAGAGATCGAGAAAAAAGGGGGTGACATACTTGCATTTGTCCTAATGAATGCAGACATATTATTATTTAAAAAAAAACTCTACGTTACATTTTATAATTAAATTAAATTCTAAATAAAAATTCGACACAAGAATTTAAAAATAATGTATACATTTTTTTTATTATAAAATTTAAACTTACACGCATAGAATAGAAAAAATATTATAAGAACATTAAAGAAATGGAGAATCATCTTCAATCTATTACATTCTCTCATGTTTTCAGAGATGTTAATTTCGTTGCAATACTTTGATTAATCTTAGTCAATAAGATAATATAGATCAAATCTGAAGTAGCGATGTGCCCTTATCGGCGTCTATGGCTTCGAGTTTATCGGCGATGTGCCCTTTTACTTTTGCTTTCCAATTCAAATGGGTAATAACAATCGGAAATTGGTTTACGTACTCCAATTTTTTTTTTAAAAAAATTCAATCGTTAAATTGAATAAAATAAATTAAAGATAAATTTTATAAAAAAAATTGCAGAAAGAAACTGGTGGAGTTTATAATATTTGATAAGATATGATATGAAGTTTGTAAAAGTGGAGGGGGAGATGGATAATTGGATATCGTCTTTCTATGCAGCTTAAATTAGTATCTACTTAAACTGCAAAAAATGCTTTTGTTTGTGCCTGTGGAAGCAAAGAAGCGTGCGGGCATCATTTCCAACTTGTATGGGATTTTGTAATCACTCAATCTACTAATTAATCACCCAAAATAGCAGCAACTTTTAGGCACCCTCCGTTGGATTTTTGGTATCTAATGATGCTAGTAAGTAGTGCCAAGTGACATCACACAACACAAAGTTTATTTCATTTGTAGGGAGACAACAAGAATAAAAATAAATAATAAATAAATAAATAGGGGAAATACCAACGAAATAATAAAGTCCGTGGGCTTTACTTACTAGTGGTACCATTCTTCTCTTGGATGGGGAGATAAAAGATCAAATTATAATTCTTGATTTGGATGTGGAGCAAAATGTGCACAGCCTATTGTTAGTAAAAAAAAAAAAAAGTGGATTGAAACTATTTAATTAAATTGCAATTATTTTGATTCAATTCGATTTTATCCAATTGTTTTCATAATATATCACATTTTATTTGAGGTGAAGCTTACCTACTATTTGTTATGTGGGAGATCTCTAATTTGACTCCCTTCGGATGAAGTCGATATCCAATATTTATATAATGGAAACAATTTATCACAAGAATTAAAAAAGAAAGAAAAAAGACAAATCCGCATTTTAATGCCTGTTTTTGTTTCAAAATATGCCTAAATAACCATTTATTTTATCAATTTCTTAAACTGAAATTTCTGCCTGCAAGAGTACTGGTACTGCATGAAGAATTCCACTGGAAATAGGCTATATATATAGTACATGTTTTCAGATTTTCTTTTGATGGAGATGTGCAGCACAGGATATGTTAGGACTCTGCCATTCTTACTTCAACGAAGAAAATACCAGTCTGCAACTTCACATTCAATTTAACAGATTTGAAGATATGACTTAACCTTTGCTAACTCTTATATATACCACAAATATTCCGCTCACAATTTCACTATTGAAGAAACCATCAAACAATTTTGCTTGTGCTTGTGCAATGTTGCTTAATTAATAACGAAACCTTTTATTTTCTATGTCATATAATAAAAATCGTTCATGAGAAAAATCAACCAAATAAACCGTATGTGCTTATAATTTTAATATTTAATTGTAATTTATCTATCTATTGCATTTAAATGACGATTTAGAATTAATTTATTTAATTGTAATTCATCTATCTATTCTATTGCATTTAAATGACGATTTAGAATTAATTTATTTGAAAAATAAACCAAATTAACAGTCATGATGATTTAACCCTCAAATTATTGCATTATTTCTCATATGAAGTGTACAAACTGCATTGACAAGACTCTTTGTCCTTGGTCTCCCCCCACTGGAAAATACCTCTTTTCTGTTTGCTAGATCTCTCTCTTCCTCTTCCTTACAAACATAACAAAACAATTAGCAATTTCCTCCATTGAAGATCACAAGATTTCCAGATGGGAAACCACTCACTTGAGCACTAGGGAAGACCCCCACAGCTCCTTGTGTCCTCTATGCATGGAGGCAATATTTCTTGGTTCCCCCTATCATATCATATCAAATTAATTTATATTAATTTATATCATATCAAATTAATTTATATCATATCACAAATTGTGTATCTAACAAACACAGCATGTGCCCTGCCCATACCATCACCCCTCTCACTAGTCCATGCCAATGTTTATTAATTCAACTCATTGGATTCAATTTCTTTCTCGTTTTCCATTTGATGTGCCTGCATATTGGGGGGGTCTTCTCTGCTTGATTGATTTACCTTCGCTAACACTAGGTACTAATGTCTTTTGTAGGCCACTCAAAGACATCATTGAGTTGAAATTTCTAGTGTCAAATGTGAATGCTTGTGTTTCTTTATAGACTATTGGTCTTTTTTTGTCATGTGCAATATTATACGACTAAATAATACCCCTAATTTCACGTGTAGTTCTTGACACAGCAGAAGCAAACTATTGTATATGATTAAATGGCATTTCTCTTAATAAAACAACAAGACGTATTTTCGATTTGAAATCCTAAAAATAGAAGGACACCGCTCAATCTTAGTAGGAAACGTACATCATCAAAAATTACCTAGCTTGGTAGCAAAGTAATAAGGTACCCTTGAGAGACCGTTGTAGGGTAACAGCTCCTGCCCATCACATATCTAGCAACTTATTAAGGTCTCAAGAGATATCATAGTTTATTTATTTAATTTTTTTTTCTTTCTCATTTTCCTTTTTGTACTATATATCATTCCAATAATTGTTACCGCATCAGTCATGAGTGGTTTTTACTTTTCCTGTGAAGCAAACCACTACAACAGTCTTAATTAGGATTATATATATACATGACACAACATTGTTGAAAATATACGGATTTTAACGCTGTTGGTTTGTTGTTTTATGTTTTAATTACCTGGAATATGAAGAAAATTATCTTCAAATTCAAACATTTGGGAGACAAATTTATATTTGCAACCCCAAATGAGTCAAATCAGCAGAAACAGATACTATATAGTCATTCCGTCGTGTTACGAACACTCTTTAGCATCGTCGACCAACGAGAGGGATCAATTGGGTAATTCAATAAAGAAGAAACCCTGCCGATACAGCACGTAATTTGTACGTACGAATACTGTAAATTGAATAGTTGAGACAATATGTGTGATTAACAAGACAAAATCCCATTTGCAATGGCACCGGCTAAAGAAATAATATAAGGGAGAAATTAAACTAGCTACGATTCTTATTTGAAGAAGAAAAAAACAGTGAAATTTGCAGAAGAATGAAGTTGACTAATGAAGTTGGTTTAACGCGATTATTTGATAAAATGATATTTAAAGTTAACTACGTTGATTTAACACATAAAAAGATATTGGAAATGCGAGATTACATCAAATAAATATTAGGTATCGATTTCACCTGATATGAGAAATAATGTTAGATTATGACACTAAATAACGTAAATATATAAATTAAAATATTATTAATTAATCTTATCTATGAATAGAATAATAAACCAAAGCTCGGTCTCTTATTTGGATAAAAATTTTTTTTTGATAGAAAAGATGTTTTATTTAAAAATATCTTACTATAATACATGTATAGATACTAGTCCCTCGAGAGTAAACGTCAGGAACAATAGTACGATATGTAAAAATAATATGCGTTTTGATTAGATTAATGGGGAACTAAAATAAACAAATAAAAGATAAAATAAAATATAGTAACATTTTAACTATAATATATGATTACACAGAAATCATCAACATAGTAATCAACGAATAACTAGATCTTGTGGGGATCGCATGATGCTGTCTCATTAAAAAACTTTTCCAAAGAAAATTCAATAAGAAAAAACTTGGTAAAGAAGAAAAAACTTGGTAAAGAAAAAAAAGTGCACCACACATCGTACCATATGGGAGACAGATCATCCTCAAAAGAGACCATGCTCAATGAGAGGAATCTTGATTGATGCCTGCAGATGTGAGCTCAATAATTGCTACAAAACCAGCCCAACTGCCACTAACCTCCGTCGTCAATTACCGTTAACCTCCCTCAAGTGCCATCAACTGCTACTAACCTCCTTCATGTACGTGTCATCAACTTCCATTGGTCTCTTTCGACCGCCATCAACTGACGCTAACTGCCCTTAATCAAGCACAAGCCACCTGACGGGCTGAGGTGTGCTCTAGCCCACCTGAATTTTTTTAATGCTAGTTTATTTTGATATCATATGATATTTTGTCCACATAAAAAAAAGAACTTATATGTTTCAATTTAAGTATTTTATATGGTATTGTTTTGCATGATTATATATTGTTTCCAGCCACAAAGTATGTATTTTGATTATGTATATGTTTAAAATCAATGAAATTCAATTATATTATCAAAATTTATTTAAAAAACAAATTAAACCGCATTTTTAATTTTTGGATTTGTGCCTATTATCAACTCCCACAGACCACCCTACTGCCACCACAAGCTTTCTAGTTTCAGTGTGCAATTAATGTTGGTTATCATAGGTTGTGTTTGCATGAGGCCAAATTATATGACAAATGTTGTTTGGTTAAAAGGAATTGTTCAAGAATCAGCTTCACATGAAGTGAAGCAGCCCTTATGAAGTGAAGCAGCCCTTAACAGCAAATAACTTCTTACCATATATAAGGGAATGCCACTTGATCAAATAAAGCAACTTATGTAGTTTGATACTTGATAGTTAGCAATTAGAGGGCAAGTAAATGAAAATGGGAAAAATAGTGCAATTTGTTCTGTGATTGATTCAAGAGGGAAGATAAACAGAGGAAAAGAAAACGATCGAATGACCATATTCTCATTTGGTTTAACTTGGAAATCAAAATAAAAAAACGCAAAAGTAATAGGGTTCATGTGAGAGCTGAATTGAAAATAAGGAAAATATACAGCTTGACCCAAAATGCACTGCAACCTTATTTGTCAAGTAATCACCTGCTCAAAGGTTTCCCTCACATGTATCGCAAAGTAGGTGAGAAGTTTCTAAGTAACCCAAGATAACCTATTGTTTATTTCAAGAGCGTATAATTTAAATATTTTAATTGACCTCATTTGATATAAAACATACATACAAATTAATTCAATTTATTAAAATAATATCATTTATTAATATCAATAATTTAGTCAATTAAGATAGTTTAAATATCATTTCTCTAAATGTTATATATATGATATAAGCTAGCCTATACGTCGTTGACTCAGACAACAGTTTTAACCCTATACTTATTATTACTTACTAGCTCACTTTGAGGGCGATCGCGGAGTCACTAAATGAAGTCCTCTGATTCCTTCGGAGGTGCTTATCCGCATCGAGGCATTGATGATTAAGTGACATGTAAAATATGGCGATGACAACATCATGTTGATCGTGAGCCGCCAAGTACAAGTCTCGTAACAATACTGGCACAAAAAGATCAGTTATTCACTTGCCGATCGTTCGTGAGTCGAGCTCGCTAGCTCGTATAAAAGAAGGATGAGGCAATGAGCATGGTGCCGACAATCATAGTATTGAATTTTTTTTTAAAAAAAATACATGTATAAAATAAGAATATTAGAGAGGCTCAAGGTCACTTAAGACTCTCACTACTATGAAAGTAAGACAAAAAGTTAAGAGTCACTCCTCAATATCATTTATTTTTTTTAAAAAAAACCTTAGAGCCACAAACTTCATAAACTTAATGACTAAAATGCCCTTTGAAGCAAATGTTATATGTATTAAAACTGATTATCTATATTATTTTAGTATTTACCAATATCATCCACTTCCTTTTTATCAATTTATCATTATCTCAAAAACCAACAGAGAACTAAAAGAAGGGCGAGGATTCAAATCAAAAAACACGAAGAGGAACCCATTAAACTAAAAAAAATTATCTTTATCTCTACTAGGCTTGTAGTTACCAAAAATCACCCACCAGCATGGGGGAGAGTATGTTGAGACCATTTGGTGAGTTAGACGGTATTATGATATCATATTAAATTAAATATATATATATATATTAAATTATCTTTATCTCTACTGGGCTTGAAGTATACTTATTTGGCAAACAAGATTCAGAAGTATGGTGTATATGCTTGGCATAAAAAAAAATTATTTAGCCATTAATAACAAGTTCAAAATGTTGTATATCTTCTATTGTGACTATTTTTTTTTAGTAGTAAAAAAAACTCATTTATAAATATTGTAAACTACATTTTTAATTATTGATAAATGACTCAAAAAATAAGAATGGATTCACATCAAAAAATTATTATTTAGAACTATTATAATTAATACATATAAACTATGTTTTTAATTTTATAATTATATTTTAAGTTACTTAGAATTATTTTAAATTTGTCAGGTATTTTAATAGAAATTTCATGAAAGCAAGTAATAAGAATAAAAGTACAAGAAAATATTGAAATTAATAACCGACCAGGCTCCCACTCATTTTTTTTTTCTTTTTCCGGTTTATTTGTTTAAAAAATAAAGAATAAAATAAATAAATCACAATATATTCGTAAATCAGTTTTCATAAGTAATTAGGGTAATTAGCGGACGCAAAAAAAAAGTGCTTATTTTATTCGCTGAAAAAAGCTGGTCAGAACTATCCTAATAAAAAAATGATTTTATTTTGTGCAGCATGATGCGACATGAAAGTTCTCACACGCACGGAACGCTTGCGGTAATGTTAGCATATTGTATTAAAAGGATTTTATTTATGATTGGATTTTTTAACTTAAGCTTACCCTTATTAAGAGTTTGGTGGGTTCCACTTCTATGACAAAACTCAACATCAGTTGTACTGTCTCCATCTCTACGCATACAGTCATACATCCAAACTTGAGTCTGAATCCCTCTGAGCCCAGGTCCTCTCCTCCTCCACTGTGTTATGGCAGCGATACACTGACACTTGGGTCATACAGAAATTCATGTCAAATCTATCCACCTGTTCACAGGTGTGTGTTTTGCCATCCACTTCGGTTTTCCTGTGGTCCTTTTTTTTTTTCCACTTTTTCTTCAAAGGAAGGACCGAAATTTTCACGAGCATGTGGCAAATCGGTTCATTACGTATCTGTGCAGGAAAGTATTCAGAGACACCCTCACATGACTTTGTACTTTGATTTCACCCTTATCAGCATCATCCATCATCCTTCAACGGGTAATCAGCGTCATCATCCATCATCCTCCACCGTTGATCATCATCACCATCATCTGAGGCTTCTGATGAACTCTGATGAGCCAGATATTTTGAATCCTAAGTTGGGTCGTTTTCAATTAGACTCGAGACTTCTCCACGTTTCAGAAGCTCAGAGCGTGTGATGCCCTGATGGTGCATATAATACAAGCACCAACTACAATTCTGACACCCCCAACAAGCCCATCACAACCATCATGTATATCTGGATTTATGTTCAATCACCGAAATTTACCGATTTATCACCGATTATATTGGTTTTCCGGAAAATATATGACCACCAATGCCTCAAAGCGGCACCAAGTACGGTTTTGTTGATGTAAGTTCATTTGTTAGGACACCCTTGAGCCTAAAGTGACTGCGATTTGTACAACCTTCTCATCTATAGATGTTGATAATGACCTTCACTTGAGAGTTCTAGTTCCTATGGTATAGTGATGAAATAGATAACCCACTTGGGATTTCTCATGTCCTAGCAATCATGCAAGTGAAGGTGAAAGTAGTTTCAAGCCTAAAATGTTGACCAAGTTAAAGCAGGCAAAGTAAACATATCTTTCAACTTGTATTCTCATCTTCCAGGGTTCAGTCTCCATTTCTAGCCAACCCAGGCACATGATCAATTCCTGTTTGGACCACAGCACTAGTGCAGAACAGCTTGTGTTAGTTTTCTCAGGGAAAATTTGAAAATGAAAAATAATAAGTGTGTGTAAACTCAACAACAATCATGGAAAGGAAGCACACATGAAACGGTGACCCACAAACTGGAAAAAGATCCAATCCAACTACATTTTCCAAATTGTAATTGCACACAGAACAATCTCATGGCCTCAAAGGAGGAAAACCATGATTTCAATGATTAATATCCATGGTGGAAGCCACCACCTCAAGTAATAGATGGTTCACAATCTAAATAGTATGAGTTCAATAAAAAAGAATTAGCACTGGTAGGGTAACAACAAAACGATAAGACAATGAATTCAATTTCAAAATAGTCATCAACAGGTATGTAATATTCATCTCTTTTCACCGCAATTGACAGTGGATCCAACCAAAATGAGAAAAGAACAGAACAAGGGACATTTACAGTTGTGGAACCCACATGCATCTATGATTGGAATTTACTAACCCGCGTGTGAGGGATTCACCTAGCATTCCTGTTATAACAATAATTGTAAGCACTAATCTTTCGGGTTTTTGTTCAAAGAAATGAGTTAGCAGCTAATCAATCAATCAGTCAATGAAGAAAGCCTTATCGAGTAAAGCTTGGCACAAAGAGCGTACACTTATGTAGATGATTAGAGAGAGGAGGGGGTGGAAAATTTTGGTACCTTTCCGTTGAACTAAACTTTCTATTTTGACACTCACTGAATTCCAATGTAGTTACATAACAGAAATACACAGGTTAATGCACATTTGGAGAGAAGCAAAATTCAATACATCCAGTACAAGAATAATGAAAATGGAAGATACCACTTCAGAAGCAAAAAATTTGCCAGCATATCATTCATCAGCCTGAACCCAACAAATTACATCTGGAGATCACCTGGTGTGCAGGGATATTTCCTCTACTTTCCACAATCAAAGTGAAATTATATAGAAGATCATCCCGCCATGCAGCATAGATGATACAATAACTGTTGATGGCTAAACCATTTTCATATTCAACTGGGGTCACCACTCACCAGTAAGGAAAAGGAGCATCTCAAACGTTGAGGAAGTTATTTTTACCACACTGCCTCCGAGCCGTAACTACTCGTAAGGAAAAACATACTTTCTGACAGCACCAGATTTTCACATGCGATCAATGATATCCCAGCTGCTCCAGTCTGGAGCCGTCCTACATTTTATGATCAGAAGCTATCCTCCAGTCAGATGTCATCTCCATCAGACTGAGAATTGTATACAACCTACTTCAAGTACAAAGCCATAAACAATATGGGAATTGGCACTAGGAATCAGTTAGGGTAAAGCATGTTTACTACCACAAAACAATTGACATAACTGCTATGGTTCAAAGAAGAAATACCAGCGGTAGTACAATTCAGAACTAAATCTGTTTGGTGTTCATTTCACTGATCAAAGTGACCAACTTTTTTACCATCATCCAAGCAGGAAAACAACATTTGTAATTCCTTTGAAAGTTTTGGAATCCGATACTGAACAGAATATTATCCCAGCCCAACCCAGCCCCAACCAAATCTAAATTAAAACATTTTCTTTCCTCGTTTAAATGCTACCCATCCAAGTCCCTATATCCCTTAAGCATCAGCTTTCTGGAATTTCCAGATTCACTTTTTCTACCACATCACCCAGTAAAATGGCTACAAAGCTCTGCTAACAGCTTCATATTCCATCAATAAATTTGTATCTGATATTTTCACTCATTTCATAAAGTATTAGGTGACAAGTCTGCATGCTTCTTCTAGCCCTTCCATTTTCTATTTTCCTAAATCAACAGCATAACATTCAAATCATAAAGGCATTTAAACGTATTTTTGGAGGTGGGGGGCAGGGGAGAAAAAGAACATAGAAATTGCCAATTTGTATACTATATAACAAAAGAGAGTTCTGCCATCATCAGATAATAAATTATACTTACATTCTAGATAGTAGTACCTAAGCTTGTGAATTTTTTTTTTTTTTTTTAATACGATAATGATAACTGTTAATAGTTTGAAAGAGAACATGCTATTTCTTAACCAGAAGCTTTTCTATTGACCAAGAATGCAGTCCAACTAATGATGACATGTTATAAGGGAATCAACGTAAAAAAGGTTCTACACATACAACCCATACAAAGGTTATATACATACAAACAGGTCAAACGAGGTTTACATTTATTTATTGCTATCACCACAGACAAATTTAAATAAAGGCATAGGCACCACAATTGCGGCAGAACTTAACCACCAATATCACCAATTCATCAACACCAACTTCACCACACCTCATCAAAACTTCATTGTATAATATCAAGAAAACTGGAATTATAATGAGGGTACCTCACTGGATAATGAATAATCAAAATTATTTCTTAACTTCTAGTCCTCTAGTTCTAAAATTTCTGCATTCACAATGTTAGTGGTTCTTAATAACATTCAGCCCCTTAATCTTTAACATTAACATCATTGCTGCTGTTATGGCTAATAAGACCGTGTCACCACCGTTCCATTCAATAACATGCACACAGCTTAACTTTAAGCAAAATGATTTGCTAATGTAACCAAAGTTGTTAGGTTGAGCTCCAAAATTTTAATACCATCAATTCAGAATTCAAAAGTACGAAAATTTTAATAATACATCAACTATCAAAGCTCTGAACTTTCTAATCAAAATATCTTCTCCAAACTCATTCAAACATATGCGTGTGCGCAACTTGAATATGGTTTCTTATTACTAAAAGAACAAAACTTACAACGACGTTTAGCGTTCATACCTTAAAACCTGAGGAATTGAGACGCAACGACACCCTCAAGCACGCCCAAACACGCCCCAGCAAAAACGTCGGTGACGAAATGCCTGCCTAGCAAAATCCTAGAAAACGAGGTGGCGGCGGCCCAGGTCCAAGCAACCAAGACCAAAACACTCACGGCCTTGGCCTGGTCTGCGACGATCCAGCGGTCTATGTACGGAGACGTGAACCGGAGGTGGGCAACTGCATCGACGAGGGCAACGGCGGAGAGGTGGAGAAGGGTAGCGACGAAGCAAACCCGAGAGGCGTGTCCGCTGGGGAAGGAGAAGTGGTCGACCGAAACAGCAACGTTCATGTTTTTGTTGTATACAGGACGGGAACGGCGGAAGAGGATTTTGATTAGCCGATGAGGGCAAGGTCGAGGAGGAGGCCGAGGATAAGTGGGGAGAAAAGTGGCCTGAGTATTTGAATTGCGCTTGGGCTTGAGCCTGGGATTGTAGTGGGGTTAGGGTCGGAGCGAAAAGGAGGGAGAGAGAGAGAGGGAAGAATAATCGAAAGTCGGCGGAGAGTTCGAGGATGAGGAGGATCAAGTGGGGGAGGAAAGGCTTGGCGAGGATGTGGAGATGTTGGGAGAGACTCGTATCTAGAGTTACAAAGCGGTGGACGAGCGTGGGTGATGCCATTGGCGGCGGCACTACGGCGGTGCGGGTGCTGGGTTTGGGGGGTGGTGATGCCTCCATGCTAGTATGTGAGACGGCACGGTAGGCGGTTGAGTTTTTGCCAGTTGCAAACCAACTTTTTTTTATCTATTGGTTGAAGAGAGACGAAGCATGGGCCAAGTGGGATAAAAACTCAAGTGGGTTTTATTTTGGAGGCCCAAATAGCATTATTAGGGGCTTCTTTTGAATATTTAGTATTTACACAATTCATGGCCTGGCAAAAAAAATAATTTGCGTCAATTATACAATAAATTCATTAAAGACCATGTTTATAAAGGGTCCATTGGGCCCCGATCTTAGCCATGGGAACATTGTCTCTCTTTCTTTTACCTTAAATCTGACCATGTTTATAAAGGGTCCATTGGGCCCCGATCTTACCATTGGAACATTGTCTCTCTTTCTTTTACCTTAAATCTTTAGGTTTTAGTTTAGCGAGAGAATTAATTTCATCAAATTCAATCTATTTCAAATATAAAATAAATGTATTTTATTATAAGGGTATTAGAGTAGAGTAAACATAAAAGAAAATTTATCAATTCAATATCCTTAAAATATTATGATTAAAAGAAAGTAAATTTTTTTTCATACCTAATCTTATCTTATCCTCCCACGATGAAATTACCCCAATTTTTTTATCTTCAAAATGTGTTGAATTTAAAATGTCGTCAAATCCAAAGCCAATCTCCCTCATCAAATATAGAGTAGAGCTATTTAGTATTATGGTTGAGTGATATTCCTCTCCGCAGATTATGTAGGAGGAATCAGATTTGACGCTCGTAAAGGATATATAAAGTTGATACTTAATACGTATTATATAATCCCTATTTCTTGTATCATTGTATCAAAATAAAATGTTTTAAGATTTAGAGTTTATAAAAGAAATAGTAGTTTATATGCAACTAAATGAACCATTCATAAACCCATGGCCAGAAGTTGACCCAGGCCATTGATGATACAATGAAGAAAATGAAACCAGAGCCTCATAGAGCGATAGGCACATGGTAATAATGCCGCTGCTTGAAGGTGCGTACATAAGATTTTTGCATGACATATGAAAGAGCAAATGAAGAAAAGAAAAGACCAAACAATTATACATGATTTGGCATCGTGAGAAGGGCCAGTTTATAAATCAAATTAATAATTTGTAACTTGGGTTGAAAGCAAAGCAATACAGAAAGTAATCAATAATGCCATAATGGTTAGGGGTTTGAAGAATCAAATGGGCATGTCGCATGGGAGTTTTAAAATTGAATATGCATGACAATTTGTCCCTACTTCTGGAGAAGGGGAGATGATAGCAGCCAGGGCCAGGCCAATCTATGAGTCAAATAAGCCTTCAAATATGGAGAAAATGCGGCACATGGAATTCCCAAAACATTTCATTATTCCTCTTTTTATTCTTTAATCATGTGGAATATGCAGTCCATCTTCATAATAAAGATGCATTTTATTTGTGCATGCAAAATCGTGCGATGAACTTCTTTAGTATTCTTCCGGTACCCATAACTTCGGGCAGAGCCCTTTGGATTTGTCTCTGTGTAGCAAACTGTGGCGTCACTTTTAGACTCTACAACTAGAACAAAACATTTTAATCAGAACTTGACGAGCATGAGTAAGATTCGAACTTATGATCAGAAACTTACCGAACATGATCCAGCTCTTTCTCCTACCAACCCGCCTATGCCCTATTAAGTTGCATATGCCCCAGTAAATTGCATGATATTGGTAATATCCTTTGAATGAAAGGGCTATGATCGTTATTTGTGGACACCTGCCTTCAGAGGGAGAGGACACCTCCTTTGAATATATTTGATTTTTTTTTTTCATTTTGTTAAGTTTGTCAATTTTATTTTAAAGTCCGAGTCACTAAAATCAACCTTCAGAGTTCAGACTAATTCAAAGTAAAACCGACTGTTTTGGTTTTTTTCTTTAATTTGCATTGATTTGGTTCAGTTCAGCAATTCAAATGCCTACCTCGATCCCTTACATGAAGCCCAATCTAAGAGAAAGGCAACAAAAGAAACAATAATTCATTATCAAAATAGTATTAGCTAGCAAATAATGAAAGAACGCATATCGTAGGAGAAACTCATAAGAAAGATTATCAGCAAATTAAGTAAAATCATGAGCTTAATTCTATCTTTAGGCAATGTATATACATTTAATTGTATTTCATTACATTTCAATCATTCAAATAATTTAACATTCTAGAGCATGCCATCGATGTGTGATGTGTTATATTTTGGAGCGTTGGATTAATCAAATTAAAGGGTTAATTAAATACAATGAATTGTAATTAAAGGATTCATCTGCAGGAAATTCTTCATAAATGTTCTTAACGTCATATTGATTGAATTACTCCAGCATTATAATCAACTAGCCTCCTCAGTCATCGGGTATAAAAAGTCGTTCTTTTTTCTAATCACGTAGGCTAAGCGCTGTTTTTTGTTTCTCTAGCTATATCGGGTATAAACAAAATTGTTTTCTTTTCTAAATTTTTGTATTTTGTTCGTAACTAATAAATAAAAGAAAAAAAAAATAGAGGGATGAAAAGTGGGATGGGAGGTTAATCACGAGAAGGTGAAATTAACAACAATTTTTTTCCTTATTTTTTTAATTTCATTTAATTTTTTTTCCCCACAATTTTAACCCTTTTGATATAATTTTATATGTTCTTTAATTTCAGTGCATAAGTTCTTTTAGTTTAATGATGATTATATATTCTATAGAACTTCTTGACATATAATATATTTATTATATATTCAATTCCTTCTTAATTATAAACATAAATAAATAAAAGGTTTATATAAAAAAATATATTGGCTTTATAACACGCTAAAAAATCACACACTAATTAATCCCAATATCTAAATTCTTAAACGAAATAAATAAATACTACAACTAACACTTGGCTGTAAATATAGTACGTAATAAAAGTGTCGATATATATTACAAATTTATTACTACTATATACGTTTGGTGTTTATGATTAGATGAGATTATATTAAATAATTCATAATTTCAAGATATTTTAAAAATAGAAGAGAATGATTTTTTTTTTTAGTCAAAACATAATTTGTTTGTTGTCTTCCTATTCATGTTGGGATTGATGTGCCATCTGGGGAGCCCCGCTTAGCTATAAGCCCATTTATTTCAACCACTAATTTAATTATAGTCACCTCTTTAATCCTATTATTCTGAGAGAATTAAAACATAGCCAGTGACCTTAATTAACACATGGAAGAACGTAAAAAAGAGAGGAAACAAGGCATGAAAATCACCTTCAATAGATATAAGGCCACGTACAATTGAAAAGTAGGCTAGAAAAATGGAAGAATGAGAAGCGATAAAAATGAACAAATAAGTGCTTTTTATGTGATGATAGATTTGATACGTCCTAGTATGTAAAGCCAGGTACGTGGCGGCTGGTCGTCGTCTGTTGCTTGCAGCTAACAAGATTGCCAACCTGAGGCCATTTTCAACACTCACGGGGCACATATTTTATATATATGTCTACATCTTAAACACCAGATAATTCCAAAACGCAATGCCATAAGCTAGCTAGCTAGGGAAAAATCAAATCAGAGGAGATCGAAGATGAAGGAAGGAAGTTAATTCCTAGTCGATCTATGAATCCATATGTGCCCATGCAGAAGAAGGACCACCATTTGGATGCATGGATGGATCTGGTCATCTGGGTCCAGTACTTTCTCTAGCTAGCGGTCCTCAATCATCACCACCCATTGCTAGCTATGTATATATATATATATGATCATTATCGATCGACATGCTCATTTTCTCCCTAGCTAGGGGAAATCCAAGCCAAATTTTAGATTTGTTTTTGAATCAATAATGATCCGAGAATCACTCTCCACCTTGTGATCATACTGCGTGTATCATCGTCATTCATCTGCCCTACCCGCCACTCTACGTCCTCCTAATACCCCAATAAATGAAATAGTAAAATTGCCCTTTAAAACCGTGTGTTTTACACTAAATTTGAAAGTCATATGTAAACTCTAAAATGTTACATTTGAATACTTTAAAAGTTTCACTTATCATATTCCACTGTCACATTTTTTGGCACAAATTCCGTCAGCTAATGGAATGGCACGTACGATGCGGCCGATGCCCCACCCAAAAGTGAATCTCAAAGTAACTTTAGGTAAAATTCATCAATTAGACCCTAGTTATTTGTCATCAAACATTTCAGTACATGGGAAATATTGGGCATGAGATAATCAATAACTAATTAAGTAATTTACTAAAACTCATTTTGAGATTCATTTTTTGATGGGGCCAACACCTATGACACCATTACTAACATTAATTTTGCTAAAAAAATATGACGGTAGGATACATATGAACTTTTTAGAGAATGTAAGTACATAAATGCAACATTTAAGAATTTACTCAAAATTAAATAAAGCCAGCTTTTGATTGTTTACCTTGAGACCTTGAGAAATTATAACCTGCATTATAATAAGATATATGCGTGTACATCAGAAAAATTGCCATTAATGGGCGTCGAATGAGTTTTTAAGAGATTAAAGGCTCAATCAGGACTTAAGGGCCCAAGCTCAGCCAATATCCACAGATGGATCATGGGGAGAGCGCGAGTAATGAGCCGCCGACAACTTTAGTACAAACACTGAAAACCCGTCAGAAGCGGTAAGGGGATAAGTGACCAAAATAGTAGCAACTGAGATGCATATGGGAATGCACATGTCGACTATCCATTACCCCAGACCACCTATAAAAGGAGAAGAAGACATCTTCTCAAACGAAAACCAACTCAATTCAAACAAATACAATTAATCAAACTCAATCAATTACAACAACTGAAAAACCCTCAAAAGTTTTTCTTTGTTACTCAAAATCTAGCATTCTTGGCAAAAACTTGTATCCTCGACCTAGTTCCGGACTCAATTCTTCTCTCTCAAACCCCTCTCAAAAAACTTTCAATTCAATCTTACTTGCAACCCAAGCTCGTATCTGGAAATTTCCAGACCTTCACATTACTTTCCGACTAACCTTCATCTACTTGTTTGAAGATCATCATCCTCACTTGCGATTGCCTTTAATCAGTCTCTTGAGACCCCCTACACCCTCACAAACCTCATAAAATCATCCCCGACATCATCATGTCTTTTTATTGCTCTGCTAACACCCTTAGTATGATTTTCAATGGATGTTCATATCTGTTGATGATCTCCAACGCCAGCTCATGGCTTAGTCTAGGGATGATATACTCCATACACATGTAATTCCACCTTCATTCAACTATTTAATTTATGTTCTAAGTGTTTGCATCCCCTCTTCCCTTTTCTTTGACTCAATGGCTCTTCCAAATCTTGGCTCTGATAACTGGAAAATACCAACCAATGATTCTACATGCTGCTTAAGCCCTTAGAACCATTGTCGTGTTCTAGTTTCAGTATTTAGACAGCCTGATTTGGAAGGGTCGATCTGTCAACCCCTTCTCCTAACTCTCTGGGAAACTGAATTGCATGTCTCGAACATGAACAACGCCGAACATTGAATTTGGACTAGGAACAAATGAAAATATTTAAAGTCTTCGCGAGAGGCATAGAAAAGAACAGCGCAAGCAAGATGCTCGCTTGTCCAAACTTTTCACTTGATTTCGAACGATAGTTCATGAGCCTCAATTCAGAACCAACCACTAACCATATCTAGTAGCAGTCTCTATTAGTGGCATGCCTACTTGAAGACAATTAGAAGGCCAAGCTAGCAAGACCAGCCAGCCAGGGGCAGGCCCGCAGCACCGCGGTCCAAGGCTTCCAGCCTTCCCTCCCTTTGCCTTAGTTACTTATACTGCATCCCCTTTGTAACAAGCTACAACGAAGAGATCCCCGCTCACCCACAAGCCCACACCCACGTATCTGCTCTTTCGAAAACTTGCCGTCGAATAACAACCCGAATTTCGCTACAACAAATTTTTAGGTACGAACAATATGACCTCATCTTATAATGATTGTAGATATTGTATTAATTGCATGCGGGACTGGGATTGGGAGTGGTGTGCAAGTCAAAGCTCTCGTGTACATTTTGATCGATACAGGGGATTTAGAAGGATGGTTTTTGGGTTTCATGACTTTCACAATAGAGCTAGTAGTTACAATATTTTGTTGGAAATTAAAGAACCACAAAAATGTACTTAACTTAAAAATTGAACTAGTGCGTTTGAAGCGGATTTGAAATAATTATACCCATAGAATCACTTTGAAGTCAAATCATTTTTCAATGTTTTCTTGAGTGCAAAGACGAGGTGGGAATCAATTATTACAAATAAAAATGCGTAATCTCATTTTAAATTAAATCAATCGATAACAAAGTTGATTTACTTTGATTTGATGTATTTGACATCCAATGAAATCAAACCAAACCGCAGATATATATTAAACAATATAATACTTGTCATCACATTTTTAATTTATTAAATTATTTATATATATATTGGAATTATTTCATTTTTAAATTATTTATATTAAAAAAATTATAAATAATTTAATCATTCATATACATAAATAATTTAATATTACAATCATAATGGTAATCAATACCATCGATTTATTTTAAATATTTGAATTACTAAATAATCTCTAATATATGTTCGTAATTTTTGTGTAAAAGATCTTAAAATGACGATTTAGAATTTAAACAATTTCGATTCTAATATATACATAAAAATTTATTAATAAATCAAAATAATTGTACGAGAAGATACCATCAAAATACAATGCAAGTATTATCACGCTTAACGGTTTCTAAATTAAATTCTACTATGCTAGCTACTAGATAAATGTAAAAACCTAACCAATCAAAATTGTAATGGTATTATTTTACGTATTGTGCAGTTTGAGGTATTTTAAATACCAAATTGAAGAGCTTCCAATCATAAAAAAAATAGGCAGTGTAAAAGTTAATTAATAAGACTTCAAGTATTTGAAATGGGCCCAAATCATTTATCATGCGTGTTGGCTTTATATTGAAGATGTTATAGTGGGAGCAAAAATGGAGACGCGTGAATGGCAACCCCACAAGTTTTTGACATGGATGCAGAGTTCGTTCAGAAATAGGATGCCAATTCGACAAGTCCCATTCCCAAGCTGCATTGATGGGGGATTTACATGGTGTTAGAGATCAAGGTGTATATGAATTTGTGCATATCAATTAAATAAAGCAAAAACGGATTCAGGAGACTTGAATTCTTTTTTTTTTTTTAAATTTCAAGCCAACATCGCATTGATGTTTCCATGACCCCAAAGTTGGTCAAAAGATGTATAATATGAGTGTATGACCATTCAACCCCTTAATTAGGGCAACAAAGACCCAAAGAGAGAAAGTCACAACTCCCTTTCAAAAGCCAAGGTCTTTCACACCATCATTGAATCACTGATCATTGTTTTCTTTCTCTCTTTGCTTGCTCTTGAGACTTTGATCAATCTCCATTCATTGTGTCAACTACCTACCTCACTTACTTATAACTCTTCTCATGCATTGGAATTAAGGGGCATTTATGATTTCCTTATTAAAAAAAACAAAATCTCAACCATAAAATCTAGGGTACGTCTAATAGAATTTTCATGGGTTTTCAATTAATTTAACATTAACTTACTTACTTGCAATTACTATTATAATTTAATCTTTTTTTTATTGTATTGTAGTAAATTTCAAACATCTAATCTGACTCTCGTAATGATATTAATATCCTGTAATTATATATAGGGAAAAAAAACATCGATCTACTTTGATAGCTGCGGAACCCAAAATCATCCGAAAATTATGGAGCCGACACGTGTCCCGTAATTCCCAAAAATGACCAAATTGCCCTTGGCAAATAACGCTGATCATTTGAAAAAACACCCACACATTAAATAATCTATTTACCAGTTAAATACGTTATTTGATCGGGTTAAAGTGTCTGTAATATTGATACTCTCTTAATTATCGTTATTCTTAATAACGGATAATTAATATTAATATTAAAATACAATAAATATCATTACTATCATGATGAGCTATCATTACAATTATTAAATAATATATTTAATAATAATATATTATTTACTAATTAAATATTCAAACCGACCAATCAGAACGCTCCAAGGCTCCCAAGATTTTCCTATAAATAGCAAGGCACATTTCATTTCCAAGGTACGTTGATTCTTCGTTTCGAAGTATATCCCTTTCCTCTCTCGAAAGCTAACTTAGGCATCGGAGTGTTCTTGGTCGAACAACCCCCCGGGAAAATCGATCGAGGCAACGATAGCTAATTGTTTGCTGTTTGCAGGAATTGTGAGGACTTTTCGCGAGACGGGTTCAATCTTTGATTCAACAATTGGTGCTTTCATTGAGAGCTATTGAGATATACTCAGAAGAAAGCTATCTCATTTGTTCATCGTTCATCTTTCTTCGTCGTTCGTCGTTCATTCGACATTGTTCGAAGATTTTGAACGTTGTTCATCACTCATCAAGAATTCGTTCATCGTTCATCTTTCTTCGTTCGTCGTTCATCGACATTGTTCGAAGATTTTGAACGTTTGTTCATTCGTTCATTCTCCCTTCGTTCGTCGTTCATTCGACATTGTTCGAAGATTCTGAACGTTGTTCAAATTATCCATCAACAGCTTTCCACTCAACATTCTTCGAATCAGCATGGCTAAGGTTCTTCGATCCGTTCAGTCAGCCGGAGAAGGTGTTTCTTGCCCTCAACGGCCCAGACGAGGAATGAAGCTCACATAGAAACTCCGGAGAAGCGCCCAGCTCGACTCGGGCGTGTGTCCCATAGAAGCGCCCTTTGAGGACACTCGAAGGGAGACCAACCTTCAGTTTTGAAGCATTCCCCTCTCCAGCTAACCAAGTACCCCGCGCTAGAGGATGGAACTTCGACTTTACAACAGGCAAACGAGAGGTTGATAGGAAATGCAGCACGACATGATCAACTCACAACAAACATGGTCCTAAGGGACTTTCTGGACGGGGGTCATGACATCTCAGGGAGAAGTCGTCACCAACCTCCCCAGGGACAACTTGGCGCAGCAAGTTGAAGGGTTAAGCAAACAAGTTCAACTTCAGTCAGAGCTCTTGCAGCAACTCCTAGCAGGGAGACCAATCCAGGAGCAGGACAGACGATCCACGTCACGTGGAAGACAAGAGAGTGCCCAAAGACGTCCTGGGAAAGAGCAGGTCCGCTACCAAACAATGTCACGAGATACTTCGCTAGGCGACTCTAGAGAAGAAAGTCACGCTCATCGAGCGAAAAGCCCACAACGCCTAAATCCGTTAGTACGTGAACGGCTAGGAGGTAGGACTGGGGCAACTTCACGGGCAGAGCACTCACAACACTCACATGGGAGCAGAGGGCAAACTTCGAGCTCTATACAAAAACCCAAAACGATCTGCCCACGGCAGTAAAGGGGGAAGATGAAGCCTACTCCCCTGCACGATCCCAGAGATCAGGGGGAGAAGCTCAAAGAGGTTCTCAACGATTAGCAAAAAGGGACTCATCGCCTCGGCAAGGAGCATTGCGGGCTAATGATGTTCAAAAATTACTGGGACATGCACCTTCGTGGCTCAACAAGGTGGCGATCTAGAGGACGATCTACGTCGCCAGATACAGGCTTTCTACGCCCTTTATAAGGGATATTGAGGAGGAGCCATTCACCCAGAGATTCGCAACCACCACAAGGGTTCACATTTTAGACCATTACTCACATGAGGTTCCCCGAACCTGGCTGCACCTAGCAGCACAACAATCCAATATCTCATGACCGAACCGACGGTCCCACACTATACCAGTTCCACCCCAATCAACCCCGCTTGGGTCGAATCACATTAACGCACGGCGTATCGGGCCAATCGCACTCCATCCACTATCCAAACCCAACCCACTATCTATCAGGTTGATAACGAATTGCAGCCCAAAGAGACATCACACCCTCGACCTGCGCGCACAAATAGAGCAACCGTGCTCTGATACCAAGTTGACAGGGAACCCATCCCAATCCACCCGGGATTAACATGGAATATGCCCTGCACCCGTCCAACAAGGGGTGTTAGACAAGGGATAAACCAAGAATCACTGCCCAAAACGGGGCATCCAGAGTGCGCAAGGATCGATGGAGGAGGTATGCAATGTCCCAGTCTCTGCTGCAATCGCATCCGTGATCAACCCTGAAGGGCATTAAAACCAAAAAGCTGTGAGTGGACAAAAAACCAGTAAGTTCATCAAATACATTTATAAGACATTTATGCCCTCCAATAAAAACGTATGCATGCCACAAAAACCAGTAACCAAAACGTTTGCTCAACCGAGCCCCTTAGGGCCTTAGCCCAAAAAACCGTTAACCCAAAAACCAAGTGTGGGAACTCAGCCCAAAACCGTGGAATACCACCACCATATACATATACGACCATGTGGGTCACCACCCAACTACCATAAATGAACATTAATTCATTAAAATCACACAATCATAAATCCACCCGGAAAGCCATTTCATTAATTCGTATTTTACCATTACCATCACCAGCATCCCTGATGCTAGACGTCCCTGACGTCATGTCTCACGGTTTCACAAGCTACGCGTGCTGCCCGGTGGTCTCTCCGGGTCCCATATATCCGACATCCCTGATGTCTGACGTCCCAGACGTCAATCATAGCAATCCTGCTCCTGAGTCATCATACGGTCCGGCTGCTCCGTATGGTGACCCTTCACAGGCAATGCACCGTGACTTCCCCAGTGTCCCAGACATCTGGAGGAGACCATCATATATCCATGTGTACAGATGGTATATGGAAAAAAAATAGTTTTATTAACTCATTTCACAACATCACAATGGGCCCTGCCCGAATTTTCCATAAAACAACACATTTCCATTTAGGGTCCCTGACCCGAAATCACATTTATTAAATATAGGGTCCCCTGACCCGAAATCACATTTATTATCCAACTGGGCCTCATGCCCGATTTTATGAACCAACTGGGCCCACGGCCCGATTTGTAAACCAACTGGGGCCCGCAGCCCCGACTTATAAACCAACTGGGCCCGCAGCCCGATTACGTACTCAAATGGCCGAGATTTCCAAAACAAGTGGGGCTTCAAGCCCGAATTCATCTTTCCAATATAAAAACCATTTTATCATATTACTTATTTAACCACAAGCACGCAAAACCACAAATAAACCGTTAATCCCCGATATACGTGAAATACGGAAAACACCTCGAAATACGTGCAACATACCCAAAATCAATGCTCACAAATACCATCATAGAAATCATGTATATAAAACCATATAACACATTTAAGCATGCATAGGATTTATAAAACCAAAGTCCACTCACAGACCGTTTTAACCGTGTGCCTCGATACGTGTGCCACCCGGCCCTCCCGGGCCACACCACTATCACCCGGGACTCCCAATCCTGTCCAAATCACATTAGAGGGTTACTAACCTCATTATTAACATCCTATCAAAAGTCCCGTAATTTTCCCAAATTTTTACTTATTTTTAAACTTAATTTAAAACCTTCGGATATCCCGAACAATATCGAGACGGTGTCCGATCAACACGAAACGCAATTCCAAAATGTCCGTTACATTAAATAGGACAGAAGTCATGTTGACCTCACCTCGAGATTCGCGCCTCCACGCGCCCGCCACGCGCCGCCGTGAGTGGCTGCGCGTGAAACTCACGCGCCTGCTACAGTGTCACCCAGCCCCCAACCCGTTTGTCTGGTAAACGGGTCCAATTCACCCGCGACACAACCCGGTTCCAATCCTGTCAATTCGATTCCTAATTCCTTCAATTGATCATTCCATTAGTTTCATTTTAAGTCCAATTACAAGTCTGTAAACTCAATTACACAAAATCCTTACCCAGATTCCCACGATTCGATGATGATCCACGAAGAACACCCCGGTTACTGTGCAATCATGGAACTCCCTCAATTACTGCAGGTTTCATCCAATTGATGATTCCAGAAGCATCAACGGACCCTGAGGACCAATTCCCCCCACATCAATTGCATCAAACCTGTGCTCAAACGTCACGACTCAAGTTCGAGCACCGTCACTGTTCAACAATGGAGTTCTGTCAATCTCGATCGGTTTCCTTCAATTGATGAACCCAGAAGCATCGTGGGATCATGCGAAGCAGTTTCCCCCACCTCAATTTCATCCAACGAAGCCTCCAATTCCACGACTCAACTTCGAAATTCGCTCCTCTGTCACCAAGTGTGATCAGAGCCAATTGGTGGCCAAATCCCTTCGTTCCTTCGACAATTCTGATCGTTGTGATCCCAGAAAGCTCGAAGTAATCACCAATTCGATCCTCACAAGCCCCAAGTTTAAAATCCGAACTTCCCCCCCAAAATCCAAATTTTCGAATTTCAGTTCCTCAGCCTTCCTCAATCTCCCGTGTTTACCCAGTTGAGTTAGTCTCAACAAGCACTCAATTTTGCCTCTCAAACCCAGTTAGAGAAGGCAGCAAACTCCTCTCCAATTTGATTCCCCCATTTTGCACACGGTTTGAAGAAACAAAGGAGATTAATGGAGAAAATAAATATTAATTAATTTAATTAATAATAAAACATCATAATGATGTTTTCCCCTAAGACAAGGATTCTGGTTTCAAGGGATGAGTGACACTTGTCACTCATCCAGGTGTGCTGAGTCAACGGTCACTATTCAATATTATATTATTATTTTAATCCGAGCCTCGATTCGTTAGTTCGTTTCCTTGACCATAACGTTGTCGTCGAATCTCCGATTTCGGCATGCCGCCTGTCGTTGGGATTCGTATCGACGATACCTACGTAACGGTCCTTGGCCCTCGCCTATCGGACCTCCCCGATCAAAAAGTCAACATTTGGCCCCTAGTAAGCCAAATTACCAAAATACCCCCTCAACTTCCGAACACCAATAACTTTCTCTACGAATGTCGGAATCGAACGTGCCACCTGTCTATGAACTCGTGACGTCCCAAACTACGTCACGGTCATCGGTCAAAGTCCATTTGACCGCTCCGAACAAAAAGTCAACATTTTGCCCACGACCGGGGGGCAAAACGGTCATTTTGCACATTTTGTCCGATTCCGCCCTACTAACCATCGTTCAACCTCGCTAATCAAGATTAGTCACTAAACTAATCCCGGAATTCGGGGACGGGTCGTTTACAATCTTCCCTCCTTAATAAATTTCGTCCTCGGAAATTCCAACCGATCTAATCTCAACGTACTTCCCTCCTTAATTAGTTTCGCTCTCGAAACACGATTACCCTGATTCCACAAATACCCCGTGGAAAGTGGAATCGACCCACGCAACACGTGTACACCCGTACACCAACTAACCAGGCAAAACTTGTCTGCACTCTACGTACCACTAATACTCAAAACGCAACGACTACATTCGACCCCGTCGAATGACTGAAACTACTTGTTTCGAATTTGACCCCACTTGTCAAATCAACCCTCTCGTTTGACGCAACAACTCGACGGTTCCTTTCCCACTCCCACTAGGAGTCAGCTGACCCCACTCAACAATCTATGTTGACACATCCTGACAAACTGTCACCACACAGTTGTTGTCAGTCGAAAACTGACACTAGACTCACTCGTGGCTACACATGCCACCAACGTACTTAACTTAGTAAACGATTACCGACCTTTCAAACGACCCTGTGTGTAATTAAACACATCGGAATTACCATGACCCATTGCATAGTAATGTCCGGTCCACAGCCAATCCCATGGTATCGGAACCAATCCGACTACCAACACGTTCACCAACACACCTCGGGGTATATCCCGTATACCGTAACTAGACATCAAAAAGTCTACAAGTATTGTACCTCGAACCATGTACGAAGTACACACATCTATCTAATGACCAGACTACAACCACCTAGGTCATAGCCGAACGCGTTCCAATAATGGAGTACGTTTGCCCAATCCAGCATGAGACAAAACGAAACTCCACCCAACATCTAGTTCCAATTCCGAATCCAAATCCGCAATTTCGTAAGAAATCCCGGATCCAAACCCAGACATCACAGTTTAACTCATTTCCAAATCCGAATCCGAAATCATTATTCCGTAAGCTAGCATTTGGAACAACCATTCCGTACCCAATTCCGGAAATATACTTTCAAGTTTCAAAATCGAATCCTGAATCGTCACCCAGAAATTCGATTCCAAATCCCGAAATCTCATCACATGTACCAAGACACACCAAAACCAATTACCCGTTTGATACCTCCAATTGACTTCATAGGGAAGCCAATCCGACCTCCACACGTCTAAGGTTGACAAAATTCGACTACATCAAAAACCTATTCACCTGAGTAGAATACCGTACGGGCCCCACTTCAAAAAGAAATTCAACCCCGTCATTTACGACTCACGTACCAAGGTAAGAGTGATATACTCTCCCCCTATCTGAATCATCAAGATCACGACCCAGATAGACACTGTGTCCCTGACAATAACGTCAAAATTCTAGATCGCCACAACGATCGACAACCGACTCCCACAACTAGACAGATCAGTCAACGACGAGACACGTCGAGACTGCGGATGCTCACGGATTACCTTGTATCAATCCTTGTCATTCCACCTAGGAAAACCAAGGATGATCCAAAATGATGACGTCAATACTCATCCTACGTGGATGCAACCAGACTCACTGCACTCACCACACCACGTGACACAACATCGTCTGCCACCAAGCAGAAAATGAGAAATCTCGTTTACCTAATTTCAAATACGTAGCTCCTCCTAATGACCTCACAACACACAAGGGTTCACCAACCAAGACACGCTCAACGTACTGGTAACTACAGTCAATGTCTGCCAGGGTAGAAGGCAAGAAGTCAACCCTAATGACTTCGGAATACCAATCACCAAAAACGAGCACCACTCTCGTTCCCCAATCGCAACTCTCCTCGACACTAAGGTTCCAACCATGTTGGAAACAGACATGCTCCCAACAAGACGTCAAGTCTAACCACTAGACTTCCTAACTCCTCAATTCACTTGGACAACCCCGTGTCCACAATCAATCCGTTATTGTTCCGTTCGCACATCCCGACCTTTACAGGTTCAACACTCGGTTTCCCAAGTTCTCAATTACAAATTCCTACCTTTATACCACTAATGGTTTTTCCTCGTCTTTTCCAGTTTTAATCATTTCCACGTACATTTTAGGGATATTTAAAAACATAAAATCGCACAAATTTTGGAGTTGCCAACAACTCCCCCAAATCCACCAATTATCATGACGTAGGGGACGTCATCCCAAGATTACTCAAGTCTCAATTATACCCTTTTTAATCCACTCCTTACTGGTTATCTCGCCACTATTGGAACTTATCCCAACACAGCACAATCTTAACTGGATCCCATCCAGTCCATCCCTCAACCACTACCGAATCTCAAAGACCGAACATATGTTCATCATGACGGAGTCACACCCCAATTTGTGGCTCATCGTCAACACCATTACCGACACTAGCACCAGCGCTAGTACCAGCACCAACACTCTATCAACAACACTAGTATCAGCACACAGGCATCCATACTAGCATCAGCACAAAAGTACCAACCCGCAAACATCCATACTGCACACCGTGTGCAAATACGACAACCCTGGATCTCCGTTTATACGGAACGACGATCCCGTACCTCACGACTATGGGTACCACCATTCTGACAATCCACATCAGGAAAATGAACGTTCCCTGAACGTCCCCAAGTATTATGACCACACTGATTACCCTTGATAGCCAGTCATCTCCATATGACTACCGACTAACTGTCATTGCTATCGAGATCCGCATCCACACATCACACCAATACCCGATCCAACACGGGATTCCACAATTTATCTCAGAACCGTATCCGTAAATCGAATCCCATAGTTCAGCCTAGACTCACCAGAGCCATCCACATGGTCATTCATGACCTCAGCCACTCGTCGCAGCACAAGTTCTCATCCACTAACCACAATTAAGGTTTACCTTTTAACACTAGGGTTCCACAATCACACCCTATGGTTCAACCGAACCAAACAGTTTTCCGTAATATAAAATCCACAACCTGACCGACCCCGCGGTCTAGACATCGAATAGACGTCAGATCCAATCCTACCATCCCATCAACGTGGGTTCCACCACTAGGTCATCGGCCAACTCCGATGAACCAACATCCCTCACACTAGAAACCACCACAAGGGTTCACATTTTAGACCATTACTCACATGAGGTTCCCCGAACCTGGCTGCACCTAGCAGCACAACAATCCAATATCTCATGACCGAACCGACGGTCCCACTATACCAGTTCACCCCAATCAACCCCGCTTGGGTCGAATCACATTAACGCACGGCGTATCGGGCCAATCGCACTCCATCCACTATCCAAACCCAACCACTATCTATCAGGTTGATAACGAATTGCAGCCCAAAGAGACATCACACCCTCGACCTGCGCGCACAAATAGAGCAACCGTGCTCTGATACCAAGTTGACAGGACCCATCCCAATCCACCCGGGATTAACATGGAATATGCCCTGCTCCCGTTCAACAAGGGGTGTTAGACAAGGGATAACCAAGAATCACTGCCCAAACGGGGCATCCAGAGTGCGCAAGGATCGATGGAGGAGGTATGCAATGTCCCAGTCTCTGCTGCAATCGCATCCGTGATCAACCTGAAGGGCATTAAAACCAAAAGCTGTGAGTGGACAAAAACCAGTAAGTTCATCAAATACATTTATAAGACATTTATGCCCTCCAATAAAAACGTATGCATGCCACAAAAACCAGTAACCAAAACGTTTGCTCAACCGAGCCCTTAGGGCCTTAGCCCAAAAACCGTTAACCAAAAACCAAGTGTGGGAACTCAGCCCAAAACCGTGGAATACCACCACCATACATATACAACCATGTGGGTCACCACCCACTACCATAAATGAACATTAATTCATTAAAATCACACAATCATAAATCCACCCGGAAAGCCATTTCATTAATTCGTATTTTACCATTACCATCACCAGCATCCCTGATGCTAGACGTCCCTGACGTCATGTCTCACGGTTTCACAAGCTACGCGTGCTGCCCGGGGTCTCTCCGGGTCCATATATCCGACATCCCTGATGTCTGACGTCCCAGACGTCAATCATAGCAATCCTGCTCCTGAGTCATCATACGGTCCGGCTGCTCCGTATGGTGACCCTTCACAGGCAATGCACCGTGACTTCCCCAGTGTCCCAGACATCTGGAGGAGACCATCATATATCCATGTGTACAGATGGTATATGGAAAAAAATAGTTTTATTAACTCATTTCACAACATCACAATGGGCCCTGCCCGAATTTTCCATAAAACAACACATTTCCATTTAGGGTCCCTGACCCGAAATCACATTTATTAAATATAGGGTCCCTGACCCGAAATCACATTTATTATCCAACTGGGCCTCATGCCCGATTTTATGAACCACTGGGCCCACGGCCCGATTTGTAAACCAACTGGGCCCGCAGCCCGACTTATAAACCAACTGGGCCCGCAGCCCGATTACGTACTCAAATGGCCGAGATTTCCAAAACAAGTGGGCTTCAAGCCCGAATTCATCTTTCCAATATAAAAACCATTTTATCATATTACTTATTTAACCACAAGCACGCAAAACCACAAATAAACCGTTAATCCCGATATACGTGAAATACGGAAAACACCTCGAAATACGTGCAACATACCCAAAATCAATGCTCACAAATACCATCATAGAAATCATGTATATAAACCATATAACACATTTAAGCATGCATAGGATTTATAAAACCAAAGTCCACTCACAGACCGTTTTAACCGTGTGCCTCGATACGTGTGCCACCGGCCCTCCCGGGCCACACCACTATCACCGGGACTCCCAATCCTGTCCAAATCACATTAGAGGGTTACTAACCTCATTATTAACATCCTATCAAAGTCCCGTAATTTTCCCAAATTTTTACTTATTTTTAAACTTAATTTAAAACCTTCGGATATCCCGAACAATATCGAGACGGTGTCCGATCAACACGAAACCAATTCCAAAATGTCCGTTACATTAAATAGGACAGAAGTCATGTTGACCTCACCTCGAGATTCGCGCCCACGCGCCGCCACGCGCCGCCGTGAGTGGCTGCGCGTGAAACTCACGCGCCTGCTACAGTGTCACCAGCCCAACCCGTTTGTCTAGTAAACGGGTCCAATTCACCCGCGACACAACCCGGTTCCAATCCTGTCAATTCGATCCTAATTCCTTCAATTGATCATTCCATTAGTTTCATTTTAAGTCCAATTACAAGTCTGTAAACTCAATTACACAAATCCTTACCCAGATTCCCACGATTCGATGATGATCCACGAAGAACACCCGGTTACTGTGCAATCATGGAACTCCCTCAATTACTGCAGGTTTCATCCAATTGATGATTCCAGAAGCATCAACGGACCCTGAGGACCAATTCCCCCACATCAATTGCATCAAACCTGTGCTCAAACGTCACGACTCAAGTTCGAGCACCGTCACTGTTCAACAATGGAGTTCTGTCAATCTCGATCGGTTTCCTTCAATTGATGAACCCAGAAGCATCGTGGGATCATGGGAAGCAGTTTCCCCACCTCAATTTCATCCAACGAAGCCTCCAATTCCACGACTCAACTTCGAAATTCCTCCTCTGTCACCAAGTGTGATCAGAGCCAATTGGTGGCCAAATCCCTTCGTTCCTTCGACAATTCTGATCGTTGTGATCCCAGAAAGCTCGAAGTAATCACCAATTCGATCCTCACAGCCCCAAGTTTAAAATCCGAACTTCCCCCCCAAAATCCAAATTTTCGAATTTCAGTTCCTCAGCTTTCCTCAATCTCCCGTGTTTACCCAGTTGAGTTAGTCTCAACAAGCACTCAATTTTGCCCTCAAACCCAGTTAGAGAAGGCAGCAAACTCTCTCCAATTTGATTCCCCCATTTTGCACGGTTTGAAGAACAAAGGAGATTAATGGAGAAAATAAATATTAATTAATTTAATTAATAATAAAACATCATAATGATGTTTCCCCTAAGACAAGGATTCTGGTTTCAAGGGATGAGTGACACTTGTCACTCATCCAGGTGTGCTGAGTCAATGGTCACTATTCAATATTATATTATTATTTTAATCCGAGCCTCGGTTCGTTAGTTCGTTTCCTTGACCATAACGTTGTCGTCGAATCTCCGATTTCGGCATGCCGCCTGTCGTTGGATTCGTATCGACGATACCTACGTAACGGTCCTTGGCCCTCGCCTATCGGACCTCCCGATCAAAAAGTCAACATTTGGCCCCTAGTAAGCCAAATTACCAAAATACCCCTCAACTTCCGAACACCATAACTTTCTCTACGAATGTCGGAATCGAACGTGCCACCTGTCTATGAACTCGTGACGTCCCAAACTACGTCACGGTCATCGGTCAAAGTCCATTTGACCGCCCGAACAAAAAGTCAACATTTTGCCCACGACCGGGGGCAAAACGGTCATTTTGCACATTTTGTCCGATTCCGCCCTACTAACCACCGTTCAACCTCGCTAATCAAGATTAGTCACTAAACTAATCCCGGAATTCGGGACGGGTCGTTACAGAAAAGGCCTCCAATGAGGATGAACCCCATGGAAAGTCTGCAACTGGAAAGCTCAACAAGAGAAAGGCAGGGCAACACTCCCAAACGCCAGTTATGGGGAAGCCTAACTTGCAGCTATCTTTACCAGCCCATCAGATCCACAATGAAATTAAGAACAAGCCATGGTTTAAGAAGCCAGAGCCAGTCAAAGGCAATCAAGAGAATGCTGATAAAACCAAATGGTGCGCCTATCATGAATGTTATGGGCACAATATCAGCACATGTATATCTTTCGAAAGATATCTCCGAAATCTCCTGAGGGAGGGGCATTGTACAGACTACATAAAAAAAAGACTGTAAATCACATGGAGAACAAAGAGTCAAACGAGCCAGCGTCAAAGGTGATCCGCATCAACTAGACGCAAGTCAACATTAGAAAGACATAAAACTCTATGGAGCTTTTCAATTTTGCTTTTCAAGTTGCCTTCTGAATTCAAGTATCAATGAAATGAGATTAACAAATTGATTTGTTCACCATGTACAATTTTCAAAGCTTATTCTCTCTAGTGTATAAAGCCTTCATGATCGAAGCATCCAAGCCTTCGTCATCGAAGCATCTGAGTTTTCGCCTTGCGAAACATCTAAGCCTTCGCCATGCGAAGCACCTAGGCCTTCGTCATCGAAGCATCCAAGCCTTTGTCATCAAAGCATTCAAGCCTTCGCCTTGCGAAGCATCTAAGCCTTCGCCATGCGAAGCACCTAAGCCTTCGTCATCGAAGCATCCGAGCCTTCGCCCTGCGAAGCATTCAAGCCTTCGTCATCGAAGCATCAAAGCCTTCTGAGTCCTGCAAATTTCTGTGCAGCAGGGAGAGCTCATCTCGAGTGGTATCTCGCTCATTTTCTATCAGCATCCTCTCTGCACGGCTCATCTCCAACTCGCCCATTTTGGCTTCCGATGTGAAATTGAGATCTCAAGTTTTCTTAAGTTATCGCAATCTCACATCAACAACATAACTTTCCATTTCCGCCTGCCCTTCGCATCAAGATGGCATATTCGCAGGGCCAGAACGGAAAGGTTAGGAAAGAAGTTGCTCGGTATGCTTATGGGTTAGGAAAGAAGTTGCTCGGCATGGTTTTTTCTCCCAAGAACCAGTAAGCCCTTGTTTATTGTCCTTCTTCTGAACAACTGTCTCCTTCAAGCACAGTGGAACGCACAACCACTCCTTGATTGGGATGTCTGAAAGCTTCTCGCCATTCATGGAGAAAGTAGTCGGCTCATGTCCCGAAACTCTGGAAGAACGTCTGTCGCCACGCTCCCACAAGGCAAGTTTGCTGGGTCTCTCGGCACCTTGACGCATGGCGAGCATATTTGCGGTACTAGCAAGAGTCACGGTGAAGGTGATCCAGCCTACCAATGCTCTCTGGTCACATCCGCTAGTGCACTCAGTCACCGCCAAATTCCCGTCTTTTGTTCTTCCCCAATTCGACACGATTCCTCTTCGTTTTTGTTGCAAGGAGTTTCGTTTTGATCCCAGGAGCTTATTCAAACCTCAAATTCCCTTCTCCTAGCTCACAAATTCAAATTCGAATTTCCCTTGATTTTCTGAATTTTCGAACTCTGGATATACCCAGTTCTCTCAGTCCCTCGATTTCCTCTCTCTCAATTCAGTTCCTTAAGCTTTTAAATTGCTCAATGACGGTGAGACAGTGGGATATCACGGATCAATTTGGACAAAATGATTACAATTACCCTTAATTAAAGGTGAGTATCATTACCCCCAAAACCGGATTCCATGTTATCTGGGGTAAGAAGAAGACAAAGGACAGGTATCATTGTCTGATCAAGGTTAAAAGACCATTTTGCCCCTGGTTCGACAAAATACCATTTTGCCCCTAGCCTTCCGTGACCCGTAACGTTCGCATCTGAACTCCATTTTCAACGTGACAAGCAGAAGTGTGAGGCAATCCTCAGGTCCGGGGAGGCGTGTTTGTCCCATGCACCGCTAACTTCGATACAGTTAACTCTGTACGTGCTGTCATTGAACTTCGTCCTAAAAAATAGCTCCGCTTTAGGTACGACCCGAGAAAGCCGACCGCCGACAGGGTTTTTTTCCTCTCATGCTTAAAAAGCCTTCATGGAAGAACATCTGTCGCCAGGCTCCACAAAAACATCATCTGGAAAAGCAATTTGATTGCGAGCCTTCCACTCCTTGAAGATTTCGGGTTTCTCAAAACTCCATATATTTCCCTCGGAATGGACTAAGGCAACAAGAACCGCCACGCTCCCACAAAGCAAGTTTGTTGGGTCTCTCGGCACCTTGACGCATGACGTGCATATTTTGTGGTACTAGCAAGAGTCACAGTGAATGTGATCCAGCCTACCAATGCTCACTAGTCACGTCCGCAAGCGCACTCAGTCACCGCCAAATCCCCGTCGACTGTTCAGCCAAACTCCGCCCACCACGTGGCGCTGTTTGTACACCCGCTTCAACAAAGTTTCTAAACACCTTCGACGGATTCTTGACGTATAGGAAGCATTTTTTGGTACTAGCAAGAATCACATTGAATGTGAGCCAGCCTACCAATGCTCGCACACACCATCCAAACCGCTCGCTTTCTAAGCTGCACGCGTTTCCGTAATTTCCGACGCTTTCCAGGAATCTCGAATCCTGTCCAAAAACATCATAAAATGTCAATAATAACTCTATGAGTATCATATCAATCTCCCACAATTTTTTGGGTACTAAATATTAATTTAAAACATAACCTAAACCTTCGGTGAACAGTGATTTGCTACAGTGCGCGGTGGACAATGTTTTGCTACAGTGCGCGGTAGATAGTGTTTTCCTACAGTGCACGGTGAACAGTGATGTGCTACAGTAATTAGACTCTTCAAACACTCAAATACTCACTCTCATGAACAATTTGTGTTGTTCACGGATTGATTAAGGAAGAGGAAGATTAATGGTGTTTAAATAGGATTAGAGATGGATTAAAAAATGATTAAAACATGATGATGATGTTTTCCATGAAACATGGATTAAAACATGATGATGATGTTTTCCATGAAACATGGAGCACATTTTAAGGGTCCTTAAATCAAGGGATGGGTGACACTTGTCACTCATCCAAGTGTTCACAATCAATGGTCACTATTCACAATTTAATATTATTTTAATCGAAATCCCAGTTTGTTCGGTTAATCATTTTCGTCCCCGAGACCACAACTTCGTTTACGAATCTCCGATTTCGGCATGCCGCCTGTCTATGGATTCGTATTGATTCGACCTACGTAACGGTCCTTGGCCCTCATCCTTTGGACCTCCCGGGTCAAAAGTCAACATTTCGCCCTTACCTTTCAAAATTACCAAAATACCCCTCGACTTCCGAACGTCGTAACTTCTTCCTCGAATGTCGGAATCGAACGTGCCACCTGCCTATGAACTCGTGACGTCCCAAACTACATCATAGTCATCAGTCAAAATCCATTTGACCATCCGAACTAAAAGTCAATATTTTTCCCACGCTTGGGGGCAAAACGGTCATTTTGCACATTTTGTCCGATTCACTCCACTAATCCCAGATTAGTCATTCTAAATCATAAATTAATTAATATTTCATCCCGATACTCGGGACAGATCGTTACACCCCGCCTTCGCAGACCCATAACTTTCGCATCCGACCTCCGATTGACGCATGCCGCCTGTCTACGGATTCAGCGCCTCGGTACCTACTCAGCAGTAACAAGTAAATATGGTAAAACAAGATTCCAAACAATGTACATCCCTTCGGATTCCCTGAATTCCGAATCGATGTGGGGGCATTTGTGGAACCTAAAATCATCCGAAAATTATGGAGCCGTCACGTGTCCCGTAATTCCCAAAAATGACCAAATTGCCCTTGGCAAATAACGCTGATCATTTGAAAAAACACCCACACATTAAATAATCTATTTACCAGTTAAATACGTTATTTGATCGGGTTAAAGTGTCTGTAATATTGATACTCTCTTAATTATCGTTATTCTTAATAACGGATAATTAATATTAATATTAAAATACAATAAATATCATTACTATCATGATGAGCTATCATTACAATTATTAAATAATATATTTAATAATAATATATTATTTACTAATTAAATATTCAACCGACCAATCAGAACGCTCCAAGGCTCCCAAGATTTTCCTATAAATAGCAAGGCACATTTCATTTCCAAGGTACGTTGATTCTTCGTTTCGAAGTCTATCCCTTTCCTCTCTCGAAGCTAACTTAGGCATCGGAGTGTTCTTGGTCGAACAACCCCCGGGTAAATCGATCGAGGCAACGATAGCTAATTGTTTGCTGTTTGCAGGAATTGTGAGGACTTTTCGCGACGGGTTCAATCTTTGATTCAAGAATAGCTAATGAGTCTGTAAGCATGTTAAGGGGTTTAATTAACTCAGATTATTTTAAATTTGAACTTACTTTAAAGTTTGTGTATAATTTAGTGTTATACGGACATGCATGTGGGTATATTAATTTATAGAATGCTTCCGTTTTTTATACACTTTTCATTTCTCAAATATGCAAAAAAAACACATTTTTTAAAAAATACTATTTATACGATTCATACATCCATATATTTCGCATTTAATACACAACATTGATGCACAAATCTTATATATATTTCATACGACTTTGAGTAATACAAATAAAAAAAGTTTGATGAAACTTTTCAATTGATGTACGTACGTATATAATTTGTGCTACACATTCTCATACAACATGTTTGAAATATAGAAAAGAAAGTTGGAGAGGAACTTGGAGGGTTTGAAACCAAACAATATATAGAGAGCACGCTTGGATTGGATATAGAAGTAGAACGCAGTTCCCGGGGATTTATGGCTCAAATGGACTGAGCGCGCAGGCGTGAGAGAGCAAAGGCTGCCAAAAAACCACAAACCCACTACTACTCCATGGTTCCTTTTTGAACTCCTCAAACCATGCACTTCTTCAAACTACCACCATACACAATCTTCATAATCACCACATTATAATCAAACCACACCAACCTCATTTCCATTTTGATTGTAATTTTCCCCATTTTGCCTAATTGGGTTGCTTAAGAATTCATTTCCGTATCAAGAAACGCCAACAAAAATCGTTACAATTACTATGTCACATTATGACGTATTATTTGTATAAAAGGAATTTTTATTCCAATTTTCATGTTCGAATTAAAATCACGAGGGAACAATAAATTCAAAAAATAAATTAAATTAAATGAAACCCATTACCATTACATAGCGAACTGATTTTTACACTTCACAAATTTTAAAAAAAAAATCCAATAAATAATAAATGCAAAAATCAATTCCATATATATGGTAATTTAGTATGTCATAGTATATGTATATATATATATATAATCATAATTGTTTGATTAAGTTTTGACCATCTCAGTAAAATTGTCTGCTTAAGTAGCTACAAAGGCCATTATCCCAAGGAGCACCAAAGATTGTGCAAACCCTAATTAATTGAGTGGCTCATTGCCAAGGGTTGGCTACTAGCTATAGTACCCCAAAAAAAAAAAAAGATAAAGCCTACAGTCTAGTTGAGAGAAACTTGTCGTTTTTGACTAGTTTAAATTTCAGAGCTCTTTAAGATGCACTAAGCACTCTCTGCCAGTTTCTATTCTTCTATTCTCTATTCCCACTTCAGACTCCTATAAAAGATTCCACCTCATTCTGTCCCCTTCCATGTACTTGCTTTTATATAGTTTGGAATTTAGAAAATATAAAATACAAATTAGGCCATAATACCCCTAAATCAGTGGTTAATACTTAATAGAAATGTTAATCACCATCAGTTTTGGGGTCATGTCTTGACTTCTTACATTGTGCCACATGCATGGATATGAGAGAATGGATTTGTTTCTTCGAAATGAAACCTCACCAAGAAATGTGAACGGAAGAAACAAACCTCACCAAGAAATGTGAACGAGTTATTATTTCTTCGATCTGAAGCAGCTCGCTCAGCAACACAAGTCATTATAAGGCAGCAGTGAGGGTTAGATGCCAGTCAGAGCTCAACTATAGAGCAAAGCCTTTATTAGAAAATGACTTGACTTACTCTCACCAACTCAAATCTCTGTATTTTCAAATCAGTGCAAATCAATTAAGGTTTCGTTTAATATTACTTTTCTTTCTTCTAAAAGTCACCTCATTTAAAAATGAATTAATACAAAAATATTTAATAAAAATAAGAAATCTCGCTACCTAAAAAATAATTGATTTTTTATAACAATTTTCAAAAGTAATCTATTTGTTACTTTTATAAATTAATTTAATCAAAATTATTTAAGTGTACAACTAATTTATTAGGAAAGAATAATAAAAACGATTTAAAAAAAATACAGCATAAACAACTTTTTTTTAAAAAATACAACAATATACAACAATACCAAAGTGGCCTCAAGGGCCTTTTCTTTATTTTCTTTTCAACACATTTAATTAAGGAATAATTAATTAATTGACTGATGTAATACAAGACAGGGTCGAATAAAGTGAAGAAAAAAAAAATGGTTACAAATTGGCAAGCGACTACGTACATGCGCAAGAATATATTAGTTAGCTTATCGTGTTGTTTAGATGGTTTTCAAAAAGTTTAGGATTTTGGGTAATTATATGTTCTTTATTTATGAGATATTAGTTAGCTTATCTTGGATCTCCTTATACATTTCCTTTTATTAATTAGATTTCAATTTCTAAAAGGGTTATAAGTTTATGGCTACATATAAGCCTACCTTAATATTATATTAAAAATTAATTATCTTTTATATTATTCAATCAAATTGAGAATTTCTCAATTATTTTTCTGATGGTTATAATTTATGTTTTTTTAGGATTTTACGCTTGTAAATCTTGTTATTTTATATTAAATTATTTATGCTAATATTTAAACATATATAATACAAATATTAATTTACAGAAATACAAATATTTAATTATTTTAATAATAAAACATTTTTGTTTACAAGTAAATTGATAATATGTCAGCCAAAAGTATGTATTTGTACACATTTAATATTTATACTCACAAAAAAAAATGGTGAGACACTATTGCCATGAGCGAGAGGTGCACTGAAATTTCAGAAGAAAACAAAGTTGTTATTTAGCTTTGATTTGCAGGTTCTTTCACACTAGGACATCATTGTGTGCATTTCAATTTTCAAAATGATGGGGAGAGAAAATAGAGAGGATTTGTTTTTTTCAATGATTTTTCTTTGACTTCACATCTTTCACTCTTTTTATTTTTTGCATAAGAAATGATTTTGTCAATGTATCAATAGATTTTTGGTCAAAAAGGATGTATCTTTGTGTTCATGCTAGGCCTTTTGTTTCAAAATAACAACAAATGAACCAAAATAAAAAAACATATTCCGCAGAGAAAAAGTTAACCACAAACATAAATATTCATAATATATATATATATATTAATAACATTTATAACCCACTAAATTAAAAAGTTGTTGACATATGAATTTTTTTTTGGGAGTCTTCTTTTTTTATACAATGATATATGGAGATTGAGATAATATGGTATCGAATAACCTAATCTTTTATGAGAGTCGGATTCAAACTTCCTACCTAATATATGAAGATAAATAATATTAAGCTAAAGTATTAAGTTGCGTTTTTGGGAGCTCTGAAAGTAAAAATTTACTTTGATTAGTTCTATTTAGCTGCGTATTGATTCGTTTCGTTTTGTGGTGTTTTTTTTCGCCAGATTGAAATCCCCAACATGGTCTTAATGTGACATGCCGCATATTTACACCGATGTTCTATTCAATGGATTTAAAAAAAAAAATTATTGACCTTCATTTTTTAGGTTTTCAACTTAAGGTTTTAACTAGGCCTCGATTTTATCTTTTTACCCCTCATAATTTTGTGTAATATTCTTTATTTCCTCAATAAAATTTCTATATCATTAAAAAGAATTAGTTAAATTCTAACTTTAAAATGAGGAGCATAGTTCCCCCCCCCCCCCCCCCCCCCCCCCACCATAGTTGGAGACTCTCTTAGTGGAGCATTTAATCTATATTAAAATGAGTAAAGAAATTGTAATTCAAAATTTTTGAAGTTACTTATTAATATGTATCAATTTTTTGGCGTTCAAATTTTTTTTTTCCCCAATATCATTTGTATAAGAACAAATAAAAACATAACTCAATATTGCTGAAATGAAAACAATGAGAAATGACATATCATCTCATGAAGTGAAGTGATGTTATATTAGCACAATTTTTCTTCTTTTAAAACCAAAAAAAAAAAAAAAAAACCGAAAAATCAAAGCTCTTAATTAGGTTTAAAGTCTCTTCTTCCACTAATAAACTAATTAAAAGCTATTCTTTATGAACAAAACGAAAAGAATTGAAATCATGATGATCAAATCTAACCAACAGAAAATACAAAAACAAAAATCAATCCACCACCCAACCCAACCCAACCCAACCAGCAGGGTAAGTAACCAGGCAAGTTACCCTCTCTTTCTCTTTTGTCTCATCAAATTAAAATCCATTAATGCTGAAATTTGTTTTGTTTGAGCGACATACTTCCTCCTCCCATGAAAACAGACAGAAATCCACGTGGGTAATCCTAATTTCCTCATTAGGGTTTTTCCGTAATTCCACCACTGCCACGTATCCGGTTGAAAGTTGAAAAATCTCCGTTTAATAAACGCGCCATATCTGTCTCCTCTCAATTTCATTCTTTTCTTTTCTCCAACACAAATGAGAACCAGAGGAGAGAGAAAGAAGACGAAGAAGTGCTAGAGAGAGAGAAAGACGGAACGCCGCGCCAGCCAGCCAGCCCCCAGCCAACCCATTCAAAGCAAAATAAGCTGAATCCAGAGGGGACACACGGTGTCGTTTCGAGCTCCGTTAATGGCGAGTGGGTGGGTGAAATCGCTGCAGTGCAAATCAAGGGCTTTCGAAGACGTTTACCACCCCAACCCCAAAAACCTCGTCACCGGTGCGAGTTGCAAACAGAGCGTTCAGAACATCAAAGACGTCATCGACGCCGCAAAACACCACAAGCCCAGAAAACACAAACCACGACCGCTGAGCCCACCGCCGTCTAAACAATCCAATCCCAAATATGCAAGAGTTGCCAAGCCCGAACCCCCTCCCAGCCCGTCCCATCATGCCCCAATCCGGCCCACACGACCCCAGGACCCGTATCTTCCGGCCCTCACCGAGCTCCCGGACGGCCACCCCTCTCGCAATGTCGTAGAGATTATCTTCCACACCAGCTGGAGCCCAAAGGCGTTTTCAGGTCGAATCGAGATGATATTTAAAGTCCAGCACGGGTCGAAGACCGTTGCCCGGTTCGAGGAGTACAGAGAGGCCGTGAAGGCGCGGTCTCGGGCCGGGTCCCGAGCCGGGGCCCAGTGTGAGGAGGAGAATGCGCGGTGCGTCGCGGACGGAAACGAGGTCATGCGGTTTCACTGCCTGGGACCAACTACTTCCGGCTTTGGGGTTTACGACGCTTGCGGCGGCGCTTGGGGGTTCACCGGCGGCAAAGGAAAAGCGATTTGCACGTTCTCGGGTAGCGGCGTAGCCCACGAGAGTGCGGGTGCCGGTGGGACCAGGGGTCGGAGGGCGATGATGGTTTGCCGGGTTGTTGCAGGTCGAGTGTCGAAGCAGTTGGAGCTCGAGTCGTTGTTAGATGGCCGGGTCGGGTTCGACTCAGTGAGCGGGGACAATGGCCAGTTGCTCGTGTTCGACTCACGCGCCGTCTTGCCTTGCTTTCTAATCATCTATAAACTGTAAAATACTAATGGCCCTTTATATTGTTTTTTTAATTTTTTTTTTATTTCGTCGTGTTATATATTTCTGTGAGGTTTCGATCACACCTTCTTGTCTTACATTTTCTTGCATTTATCAACTCAATTTTTTCTTCTTCTTGTTTTCTGGTTTTGATATTTTGGTCTGATTATGGAAAAAATTGAGTTGATAAATGTGTTAATTAACCAAATTTCCGTTTAAATTCTTTTGTAGACAATGCTTTGCGTAATATTTACTGTTTCATCATGTAATTATTGGCTTTATTACATGATTTAGTTTGGTATGCTTAATAGGGACCGCAAACTTTTGCTTTGAGATGCTTTAAGAAAATATTATTTCGTTTTAGATAGCCGACTTGATTACTTAGGTTGAATTTTGGTTATGACCTAACTAAAACCTGAGCTTAGTAAGATTATTTAAATTTTTTCGAATTCGCAAAAACCAAAAGAAGAAAAAAAGAATTGAAATTTGAAGATGATGACATTAGTTGAGATTATTATTAGTGTTAGGATTAAGCTGGTTTTAAGAGTCACCAACCAACATAATGATCGTCGTTGATGGTTGTGGTAATGGAAAGAAATTTACTTCCACTCTTCAACAATAAACTATGCTCCTCTTCTTCTTATTACCTCTTGGGTTCAAGTTCTTCAAAGTTTATTCGTCTTCAAATTTCATATTCTCGATCATCATAGTATTATAGTATTATTCATAATAATTGATTTTGGTGTCCGGTGCCATATAGTGGTGGACAATATTTCTCGTTGTTTTAGCCAATTTCGTGGAAGCGGCGATAATGGTGGCGATAGGCCGCGACAACGGTGGAAGTAGCTCATTTGAGCCCCTACTTAGGTCCCGCCTAACCCCTAGACCCCTATTGACCGCCCTATGAACGTCTTGTACCGTTTTTAACATTATTAACTGTCACGTCAACAGGGTGACGTCGACAAGGGCTGACTTCAGCACACCACATCAGTGCGTGTGGGGCGGCTCGTGGGGAAGATGACATGACCCGCCCCGATCCCCCTGGGACCACACGGGGACGTGCCCTATAACGACCCGTCCCGGAAGTCCGGATTAGCGAAGGGATTAGTAACGGATTAGTTAAGTTAATCGGTAGTTAGTGGGTTATTGTTGGACCGTTAGCGCAGAATAACGATTTTGCCCCTGTAATGGGAAAAATGTTGACTTTTAGTTTGGACGGTCAATTGGGCATTGACCGATGACCGTGACGTAGTTTGGGACGTCACGAGTCCGTAGACAGGTGGCACGCCTGATTCCGACATCCGAGGAGGAAGTTATGATGTTCGGAAGGTTGATTGCACTTTCGTAATTTGGTTAAAAGAAGGGAAATGTTGACTTTTTGCTAGACTCTTAGTTTTCACGTAGACCGAGGACCGTTAGATAGGTCTCGACGTTCTGAGTACAACGACAGGCGGCATGCTTCCATCGGACATCGAACGGTTAAGATATGGGTCTAGAAAGTGAAGGGTAAAATTGTAAATTAGACTCACAGGGGTATTTTGGTCTTTTTGGTGTCTTGGGAAGCGTGCAACCAGATTGGAACAAGTGTACAGAGATTAGTGGATATTTTGGGTTTGGACCACAGGATTGTGACATGTGGCTGTTTTCTGGTGGCTTCTAGCCACTTACACGAGCACAAGTAAATTTGGACTGTGTGTAATGACCCGTCCAAAATTCCTAGATTAGATTAGTGACTAATCACAATTAGTGGGGCTAATCGGTGATTAGTTAGGCGAAATCAGACGAACGATGCGAAATGACCGTTTTGCCCCTAGCGTGGGTAAAACGTTGACTTTTCATTCTGGCGGTCAAATGGACTTTGACCGATGATCGTGACGCAGTTCGTGACGTCACGAGTTCATAGACAGGTGGCACGTTCAATTCCGACGTTCGAGGAAAAAGTTATGACGTTCGGAAGTTTAGGGGCATTTTGGTAATTATGGTTAAAAAGGGGTCAAATGTTGACTTTTTGATTGGGATGTCCGATGGCCGAGAGCCGAGGACTGTTACGTAGATCGTGACGATACGAATCCATAGACAAGCGGCACGTCGAATTTGGACGTTCGACGGCGAAGTTACGGTTCACGGAAGTTCAAGGGTACTATTGCACAAATTACGAGACGGTTGCACTTTTGGACTTTAGTGGGGCCCAGATATTTTATGGGGGCCCAATGGATGAGTGACACTTGTCACCCATCCACAGGCCACCCAAATTGATTTATGCATCTCCTTTTAGCTTCATCGATAATTTTCTTTCTTTGTTCCTAAACCTAACCCGTTCCACCATTCTCATCCAAATCCAAACCCTTCAACCTTAAACCCATTTGAGAGAGACAGAGAGTGAACTGAGGACTGGCTGGACGTGGTGGCTGACCAGGAAGGGCCGCCGTGCACGGCGGAGGAGAAAAACCGAGCAAGGTATCGGTTTTAACCTTTTTAATTCTATTTTCGATTTTGAGTATTATGGGCCGTTTTGGGTGTTGGTTTCGAACTAATTAGGTTCATAGGGAGTAAATAGGAAGGTTTTTGGAGGCTTTGGACGTCGGGGAAGCCCTGAGTAGGAGGGGGGATATTCGAACCGTGAGGGATTTCTTGGACCGGTCGGGTTTTAGAGGTTTTAAGGGTTCTAGGTTATTGGTTTAGGTTCCTAGGACAAAAATAGGAAGGATAGGATCGATTAGGCTTGAAAACGGTGAAGATTGGACCGGTTATGGGCTTGAACCGGTCACGCCGGTCCAAGTTGCAGGCGAACCGGATCGGACCGGTTCAGACCGGTCGTCGCGAGGAGGAAGACGACACTATTCACTGGCGCGTGGCTCCCACGCGCAGCCACTTCAGGCGGCGCGTGCGGACGCGTGGGGGAGAATTTGAGGATGGTTCCAACATGTCAAATCATCTATTCGATGTAATGAACATTTTGGGACTGGTTTCGAGTCGATCGGACATCGTTTCGATAGGTTTCGGGCTATCTGAAGGTTTAGGTTCGGTTTTAAAAATAGTTAGAAAATCGGGAAAATTATGGGACTTCAATGAGAGGTTAATGAGGCTATTAGTAACCCTCTAAATGAATTTGGATAGGTTTGGGAGTCCCGGTGACGAAGATTGACCCGAGAAACGATTATGGCACGTGTATCGAGACGCGGCTTCTAACGGTCTGTAAGTGGACCTTGATTTCTAAACTGTGATGCATACATAAATGTTTTATATGGATTATGATTGTGAATATATGATATGGATTTGGATATTGGTGAATTATATGCTTTCACGCATTTCGAGGCGATTTACGTGCTTGTACGTAAATTGAGGTTTCCGGTTTTACTCTGATTTTCCATTCTTATGGTTTTGGAAATGGTTTAATGAAATGAATTTGGATTTGAAAAGGTAAACTCGGGTATGAGACCCATTTGAATTACGAACTCTCGGACTTGAGGTCCAGTTGATTTAACGAGGCATCGGGCTTGAGGCCCAGTTGGTTTACGAATCGGACTTGAGGTCCAGTTTGGATGTGGATTTGGGCCTAGGGCCGAATTATGTGTTACAAATGGTTTTTATGGGTCATGACGGTTTATGGGAATCGACATGAACCCATGAAAGGATTTTATGGTTCATGACGGCTTGTGGGGGCCGGGCATGAATCCTTGAAGGTTTAAAGAATGATTTCAAATGGTTTTTCATATTCCATCCTTTATATATGATTGTCTCCTCCGGGGAGGGTCGTTGGCCTGGGTGGACCCCGGAGTAGTCACGAAGCACTGACTGAGTGGAATCGCCCCCCAGTTGGGTTCCTTACTCTCAGGATGGACATGGTTCGTTACCTCCAGGGAGGGTCATAGATCTACAGACTTTGACCTGTGTGGACCCTGGAGAGACTTGAGTTTGAGACCCCGGTTAGCACACGTGTAGCTTTATTTTACCGTGACAGGTTTTGGATATGAATATAATGGATAAACATGATTTCAATTGGTTTGAGAAATTGTGTTTATAATGATAAATGGATTTGAGCTGAGATCCCACGTATGTTTACTATACTATGGTTTTCTGTAAATGGTTTTGGGAAGGAGCCCGGGTGACTTGTATTTACAGAATTTGGGGCTGAGACCCTAATTATGGATGTTTTAACATATATGATTGGATAAAGGGTTTTACTATACATGCATGTTTTTTAGTGAAGGGTATAAAGGTCTTTTATGGAAATGTTTTTATAAACTCTTTATTTTTGTCCACTCACAGTCTTTTTGTTTTTAATACCCTTCAGGTTGACAGCCGATGTGGACTATAGCAGAGATCGCGATATCACATACCTCCTCCGGATCCTGGCGTACTCTGATAGCCCGGGAGGGCAAATGTCGGAAATATCCCTTGTCTGACACTTTGTGTCAGACGGGAGCAGGGTCATCCTGCACTAATCCCGGGGGGGATTGGGATGGGTCCTGTCATTGTGTGTGTGAGTCGTGTTTTTGCAAAGAGAGAAAAACAGAGACGGTGCCTGAGGAGGAGAAATCGATCGGTTTCTGGGCGAGGGTGTGAGTGTTGGTGACCCAGTGAGTGAGAATAGAGAGGATTTGTGAAGCTAGTGAGTATTTGGTAGAGGGTTGTGTGAGGAAAGGCTGAGAGGAGAGTGAGTTTCCAGGAAAACAGAGAAGAGTTGAGGTGCTGGTGTTGTCGTGTTTCGATCAAACCCTTCAAAAATTGGAGTGTGGGAGTGGTCAGAAGGCAGAAAAGAGGCGTTGGACGGGCTGAGCTACGGCGGAGTTCACGGCAGTGCATTGAAAAGGTAAACTTTCACTGTTTCCCCTGTTTTTCTATTTTGGTTCAAACTGGAAGTCGTGGCTTTTGGGGCTGAGTCGATGGGTTCTGTGAGTGCTGTGAGGTTTAGGAGGTTCCTAGGAAACTTTAGAACTTGAATCCGTGATGGGAGGAAGCACGGGTGGACGGTAACCGAAACAGAGGTTTTGGTTGGTTTTGGGTTTGAATTAGGGAGGTGTGTTTCAGGCCGTGATGTTGTATTTTAATTAGTGGATTGAGTTGCTTAAAGTAGGACGAAGCTTCTGGATTTGAAAGGAACAAAAACGGACGGAGGATGGCGGAGAACCGGTCACGCCGGTTCAGACCGGTCTGACCATCGAAGAAGACGGTGAACAATGACTATGTGCAGGAGCTTGAGGCCCATGGGCAGCCATTTTGGGCGGCGCGTGGGACGTTTTCCGGGGAAGTGTCCAACATGGTTTTTGGTCTAATTGTTGTAACGAATCTTTTGGGATAGGTTTCGGGATGATCAGAAGTAGTTTCGGGTTAGTTCTACGGGATCGAAGGTCTAGGGTCCCGTTTAAAGTACGCTTAGAAGTTCGGAAAAATTTTGGGATTTGAGCAGGACTTTTGTGAAGTAGTTAGTAACCTCGTTGTGGGCTTTGGACAGGTTCGGGAAAGCCGAGGATAACGGAATGGCCGGATGTAACGACCTATCCCGGAATCCGGGAATAGATAGTGACTAATCATAATTAACGGGGTTAATCGGTGATTAGTTGGGTGAAATCGGACGAACGATGCAAAAGGACCGTATTGCCCCTAGTCATGAGTAAAACGTTGACTTTTTATTTGGGCGGTCAAATGGACTTTGACTAATGACCGTGACGTAGTTTAGGACGCCACGAGCTCATAGACAGGTGACACGTTCGATTCCGACGTTCGAGGTGAAAGTTATGACGTTCGGAAGTCCAAGGGCATTTTCGTAATTTGGACAAAAGGGGGAAAATGTTGACTTTTTGACCGGGAGGTCCGATGACCGAGGACCGAGGACCATTAGGAAGGTCTCGATGGCCTGAGTCCGTAGACAGGCGGCACGCGTCAATCGGAGTTCGGATGACCAAGTTACGGGTCAGGATGCGTGATGGGCATTTTGGTAATTTATCAAATGAGGGTAAAATGGTAATTTTGGCTGTGTTCTTGGGACAGCCGTGTATGGTGTTGGTTCCTTCTCAGATAAACAGAGCACAGGTATGGCTTTGTTTATGAGGAAAAAATGGTTGGGCTGAGTGAAATGAATTGTTAATGATGAGTGCTTTGGGGTTAGTTGAGATTGTGGGAACACTTTGCCGTGGCTGGGACAGATTGCAGAGCTTTTGTAATTGTTTTTGAAATTGAGAGGTTTGGACAGAGCACGAGCGTTTTGTTTAGGAAATCAATTGCTTGGGCTTGGAGTAGGGAATTGTTTATGCTTTGGGTGGGAAACAGAATTTGTGGGACAGTGAGGTGCAGTGCACGGTTGTTTCCTCTATTACTGGGTGCCGTTGGAAATGGGTAACAGAGCACTTGAATTTTATTTTCACACTGAGCAGAGCACGGGTCGTTTTAATCGATTAATTGTAGTGTTTGAATCAGTCTTTGGGTGGTGAGAGAGAGAGGGAGTGAGTGAGTTGAGTTTGAGAGGGTGGAAGGAAAACTCAAACCCGAAAAACTACCATTTCGAATCTCATTTTCAAATTTTTATTTGGGCGGCCAATTGATGGAATTGGAGCTGAATTCGAGCTTCTAGACGTTCAAACGAGTCGAATGGGATCGACAATGAAGGATTTGGTGAGGATATGAGCCCAGACGGCTTGTGAGTTTAACTTTTGAAATCTCAGTTGAGTTGGAATGGTTCGAGGGATCCAAGCTTACAATTGAGATCGAATATAGGTTCCTGGTAGTCCTGCGAAGCTTCTGGTTCGACCAATTGCAGAAGAACTATGAGGATCAATGTACTCCAAAGAAAAACAGTGTGTGGTCGTTCATCGGGAAGTTGAGCCTAATTAGATGGTCTGAGGTAAGTTTGACACGACCCATCCCAATCCCCACGGGATTACCATGGAATGTGTCATGCTCCCGTCTGACAAGAGGTGTCAGACAAGGGATAACCTGTTGCCACTGCCCATCCGGGCTTCCAGAGTGCGTAAGGATCAATGGAGGAGGTGTATGATGTCCCAGTCTCTGCTGCAGTCGCATCCGGAATCAACCTGAAGGGCATTAAAAACAAAAGCTGTGAGTGGACGAAAATAAACAAGTCTGTTTAAAACATTTATAAGACATTTATGCCCCTCAGTAAAATCATATGCATGCACCATCATTTAAAATCATATATCATATAATATGAACCATAAACATAATTTTAGCCACTGCACTATACACTCCAATCCGACATCCCTGACATCAATAAGGTCACAATCACAAGGCTACGCGTGCCACTCGGGTCTCAATTTCCGAGTTCAATCCCCGAACCCCGTTCGGGTACAGCATCCCCGATGCTTAGCGTCATAGACGCTGGACGTACTAGACGTCCGTGACCTCTCCGTGGTACCTCATCCGGAGGAGACAATATAATATGGAAGGATCTATACAGTGCAGCACCAAATACATTTTATTGATATCTAAATGCAAAGCATATATATACATAGATAAAATCCAAACCAATCTTTAAGTTTCATCGGACGGGTCTCAAGCCCAAATACCGTGAAACGTGCCATAACCATAATTTCAATATCATCAAAACCATTATAAGTCCAAATAGTTGATTTAAATCCAAAATCATTTATTCGATTCCATTTTGGGGTCCCCGACCCGAATCACATGAATAAATCAACTGGGCCCCTGGCCCGATTTTATAATTTAACTGGGGCCCTGGCCCGATTCACAAGTTAACTGGGCCCCTGGCCCGAATTCATAAGTCCACTGGGCCCCCGGCCCGAATTCACATGTTAACTGGGCCCCTGGCCCAATTCATAAGTTAACTGGGCCCCTGGCCCGATTTCATAATTCAACTGGGCCTCTAGCCCGATTTTACTTTATTCAAGTTCGTAACCATTTCATGAAATCATATCCAACCACATTTATGGAAATCGGTGCAAATCCAGAAAACCTCGGATTACGTGCAAATACGTAATTCACCTCGAAATACGTGAAATCATTTTAAATTCACCGATATCCAAAATAAATCATTTGATCACAATTATAACAATCATGAAACATTTATGCATGCATCGAATTTATAAAACCAATGTCCACTCACAGACCGTTTAACCGAGCGTCTCGATACGCGTGCCGTAGGCCTTCCCGGGCCACGCCACTATCACCGGGACTCCCAATCCTGTTCAAATCACATTAGAGGATCACTAAAGTCATCATTAACATCTTATTCAAGTCCCGTAATTTTCCCGAATTTTTAAGTATTTTTAAACTGGATTTAAAACCTTCGGACATCCCGAACAATGTCGAGACGGTGTCCGATCGACACGAAACCAATCCCAAAATGTTCGTTACATTGTATAGGACAAAAGTCATGTTGGAAGTTTCCCAAAATTACCTCACACGCGCCCCCACGCGCCGGTTGAACTCCCTGCGCGTGAAACCCACGCGCCGGGTACTATTCACCGTCGTTTAGCCCGAACGTCTGTAAAACGGGTCGCCGTGACCCGCGGGCCAACCCGACTGGTTCTCAGTCATTTCTCCATCATTTTGGACGGGGTTTTCACCTGCAAGATCGTCTGAGTTCAACCAACAGTTCTGTGGAATCAAAAACCAGAAGTAACGTCCAGATCGTACCTCCCCGATCGAGAAACTCACGGCCAAAACTCCTTCGTTGACTGCTCTCAGCTCCGACCACCATTCTCCTTGAAAACGGTCCCTATAGACTCGTCTCATCCTCTGAATCATCATCCTGATCACTAGATCGACTAAAACGTCGTAAAATCCAAGCTGCCATTTTAGACCCGAGAACGGACTCGCGGGTTTAGGCTTACCTCGCCGCCGTGGTCACCACCGTGGCCACCGAAACGCCTGGACTGATCACAGGAACATCCATCACCCTTCAACACGATCACAAACAGTCAACATCGACCTCCTCAATTTTTGAGTTTCGGACCTCCCCTGTTTTTCCCCTCCGTCGCCAACCCCGCCGTCTCCCGTCGTCTCCCGCCGTGCCCAGTTCACAACAGTCCTCACACAATCCACTGCACGGCCCAAGGATACAGATATGGTGGTGGTGTGTAGTGTGAGCCGTGTGCGTGTTCACGGGTTAGAGAGAAAATGAGAGTGAGAGTGTGTAGTCTGATTCAATTAAAGAGAGAGAGAGGGAAAAGAATCAACGGCCCAGATTCAATATGTGGTTAGAGATGGATGACCCAGATCAAAAGGTGCAATAAGTGGGAATTCTTTAGATTTTTTAATTCCAATAATTTAATCAAATCTCACCAATCCAGATTTGATCCCATAAATTAAGTTTAGTGGTCCACGTGTCCCACTCAGAATCTCAGACCAATCAGAGAACGCCACGTGTCCTCGCCTCGTAATGCGTGCATAACGAAACCAAACTTCCGTGACCCATAACTTCGTCGTCGAATCTTCGATTTCGGTATGCCGCCTGTCATTGGATTCGTATCGACGAGACCTACGTAACGGTCCTTGGCCCTCGGCCATCGGACATCCTGGTCAAAAAGTCAACATTTCTCATTATTTCGTCCAAATTACGAAAATGCCCTTGCACTTCCGTACATCATAACTTTCACCACGAACGTCGGAATCGAACGTGCCACCTGTCTACAAACTCGTGACGTCCCAAACTACGTCACGGTCATTGGTCAAAGTTCATTTGACCATCCGAATTGAAAGTCAACGTTTTGCCCACGCACAGGGGCAAAACGGTCATTTTGCACAATTCGTCCGAAATCACCCAACTAATCCCAGATTAGTAAATCACAATTAAATATTATTGAATCCCGATATTCGAGACGGGTCGTTACAAAGTTAGACTTGCTTGATCTCACAAAACCTTAATTAAGTCCAAAACGAGGCTGATGGATGGTTTAATTATAGAAAACAAGCCGGAATTAAAGGAGATTCAGCCGGGTCGCTTCGCGGGTTACCGGACCCGTTTACCAGAGAAACAGGTGAAGGAGGAGATGAACAGTGCTGAGTACTGTTGTAACAACCCGTCCTGAGAATCGGGATTAGGAGAGTGATTAATATGGGAAGAGCGAGCTTAAGTAGTACTTAGTTGGAGATTTTGGATCGATAGGGTAAGATGACGATTTTGCCCCTAGTTCGGGCAAAGAGTTGACTTCTCGTTCGGATGGTCAATTGGGTATTGACCGGTGACCTGGACGTAGTTTAGGACGTCATGAATCCATAGGCAGGTGGCACGCCCGATTTCGACATCCGAGGAGGAAGTTGTGATGTTCGGAAGGTTGAGGGCTTAACCGTAATTTGGGTAAATTAGGGGGAATAGTTGACTTTTTGTAGAATCGGGTTTTGGTACGTTGACCTAGGATGGTTAGATAGTTCTCGTCGTCCTGAGTTCGATGACAGGCGGCACGTATTCATCGGACTTACGATGTGTGAGATATGGGTCTAGAAAGGTAGTGGCATAACCGTAAAATTGAGTAAAAAGGAAGGGCAGTTTGGTCTTTTGTGTTCTGGAATTTGTGCAGAGAGAGAACAGATGGACGGCTGGGATTGGACCATGTGGGAGTGCATGGATTGGATGGTGACACGTGTTGAAGGACTAGAGGGTTCTGGGTGGATCTGGTGTGAGCACGGTTCCAATTACTTAGGTGAGCCCGTGTGTGATCGTGTGTGTGTTTCAACCAGAGTGAAACAGAGTGAGGCGGTGAGGAAAAATTGAAGGTTGATCGAGGGTGCTGGTGAGTTGTGAGTGTGTGTGGGTGTCTAGAGAGTGGAAGGGAGACGGTAAGAAGGTTGGGAGGTGCGGAGGTCGTGTGGTTGTGCGGTTGGGAGCCACGGGGATTTCAGAGAAAACAGAGAGGAGGTGTGAGCTTGTGGTGGTGCGGTGGCCGTGTACGGTGCAAGGGGACTCGAGAGGAGGCTGAGGCGGCTCTGCGGACTCCAGGGAACGCGGCGGTGAGCACGGCGGTGGATGGTTGCAGGTAAATTCTAATCTCCATGTATGTGCTCTGTTTTTCCGTTGAGCTTCAAATCGAAAGTCGTGAGTCTAGGGAGTGAATCGAAGAGTCTAGGGGAGTCTAAGGAGTTCAGTTGAGTCCAAGGCGTCGTTTGGTTGAGCTGCCGTGACGGGAGGTGCACGGTGGAGGTTAACACGACGGAGTGTGCTTGTGTGCTCTGTTTTGGCCGTGAGTTTCAAACGGCGAGTCGTGAAGATTGGAGTAGAGTCGAAGGTCCAGGTGAGTTGGGTGAGGTTAAGGATGGTCTTCGGACGAGTTTGGTGTTGCCACCGTGAAGGGGGGTGAGCTGGGTGGCCGGGAAGGAAAACAGGGGAATTGGGCCGTCTGGTTTCAAGCTTGGGTCGACGATGATGGGGCCGTGTCGAGGTGAACGGAGTACGGGAATAGGTAGGGCAGGTCTGGACGAAACTGTGGGTGAAAAGAGGGGTTGAATTGGTGGCCGGACGGCGGAGATCAATTCTCGCCGGTTTCGCCTGCGACGGCCGGTTCAGCACAGGTTGAAGATGGTACTGTAGCTGGCGCGTGAGGCCCACGCGCAGCCACTTTGGGCGGCGCGTGGGGGCGCGTGCGGCTGTTTCCGGTGAAGCGTCCAACTAAGTTTTTGTTCTAAATGTCATGACGAAGCCAATGGACTAAGTTTCGGGTTCTTCGGACGTTGTTTCGGGTTAGTTTTGCAAGGTCGAAGGTCTAGGGTTCCGTTAAAAAGTATTTGTAGAAGTTCGGGAAAGGTAAGGGACTTGAGTAGGACTCTTGTGAAATAGTTAGTAACCTCGTTATGGGTTTTGGACAGGTTCGGGAATTCGAGGATAACAGACTGGCCGGGAACGGCGTAAGTGCGCGTATCGAGGCGACGTCGGAATGGTCTGTGAGTGGACTTTGTTTTTTTTAACTCTTGATGCATGCATATATGTTTTTATATGATTTCTATACCCGATTCTATGATGTGAGTTATGTTTGTACTGGTTTATGGTTTTGTACGTTTTTCAAGGAAAATGACAGTTTACACGTTTTACGAGGTTTGATAACTATCGTGATTTGAACCTGATTTTAATGGTCGGATTTTAAGGGAAGTAAAGGATTTTGAAAAGTATTTTCGGGCTTGAGGCCCAATTCAAAGGTGTTTTCGGAAATGAGATTTCGGGTTTCGGAATCGGAATTCCGGGTTACGATTCGGGATTCGATTCGGGACTTGAAGCGGATTTCGGGTTTGGGTTCGGAATGGTTATTCCGGATGCTAGCTTACGGAATGATGGTTGCGGACTCGGACCGGAAAATGAGAAGGAAATGAGTTCTGGGTCTGGATTCGGAATGACGGTTCTGGATGCCGGAAGGGTATTGGACCAATGATTTCGAATTCGGGTTTGGATATGGAAATGGAAAATGGTTTTCAAATGGTTTTGGGATTGGATTTGCTGGATCTGGATATTGGGTTTAAAGACCCGGATATATGTGACGGGGGACCGGCCGGATTGGGTTTAAAGACCCGGATTGAGTTTAAAGACTCGGGAGTTTAAAGACTCGGATATAGTGATATTTCCCCCGTAGGCCTATTGAGTTTAAAGACTCGGGAGTTTAAAGACTCGGATATGATTGAGGCCCGGATTGAGTTTAAAGACTCGAATAGATCCAGCAGGTTCGATGGATGAGAATGTGACTTTACATGTGTTTTGGGTTTCACTAAGGCTTGATGCTGATGTTTTGGGCAGTGGCCCGGATGCAATGGTTTTCGGTGGTTTTGGGCTGAGGCCCGGAATTGGAAAAAAGAAAATGTGTTTGATTTTCGTATATTGTTTTATGACGTAAATTGATATGCATGCATTGGCTTTTTTTTTACACGGAGGGTATAGATGTTTATGTTTTCTGAAAACTGTTTTGAACTTAACTTTATTTTTGTCCACTCACAGTCTTTTCGTGTTTTCGATACCCTCCAGGTTGTTGCGGTGCGGGCTGTTGGGCGAGTGAGATGGAGACATCACGCGTACGATCCACAGTAGCACTCTGGGAAGTTCGGAAGATTTTTGGACGGTCGGATCGAAACTCCCTTGTCTGATTTACGTGTCACACGGAGGTTAGACGTTAGTTTGACCCTTGTGTCATGTGTAAGTTAGACGGGAGCGGGGTTTAGCCCTTAATCCCGGGGGATTAGGGGTGGGCCCTGACAACTGTAGCAGCGCATGGCTCCCACGCGCAACCGCTTGCGGTGGCGCGTGAGGGCGCGTGGGGTCCGATTTTTGAGGTAATTCCAACATGACTTTTGTCCTATACACTGTAACGAACATTTTAACGTTGGTTTCGAATTTATCGGACACCGTCTCAATGTTGTTTCGAGGGTCCGAAGGTCTATGTTATGTTTTTAATTAACGATTAATTCCCGAAAAATTATGAGAAATTAGTATGTTGTTATTTGAGACCTTGAAATGTGATTTTGGACAGGATTCGGGTTTTCTGGAAAATGACGGAAATTACGGGAACGCATGCGGCGCGAAATCGAGTCTTAAGAACGGTGTGTGAGTGGACGTTGCTTTCAAAATTTAATGCATGCATAAATATTTCTATGATTTCTATGATTATGATTATGACTTGTGTTGATTTCGATTTCCCGTATTTATACGTATTTTTGATACGCACACAAAATTGCACGTATTTCGAGACTATGGATTCGCTTGTGTTTTGATGTTGGGTTAACGAATGATTTTATGTGATTTGTACGTATTATGTTTTCAAGATGTTTGATTGCGATTGTGAGTATGGTTTACGGTGTAGACACGTTTTTCGAGATTTCTGCGGTTTTGCACGTTTTACGAGATTTTGAGTATATTGTGATTTGATCACTGTTTGATGTTTGGATTTGGAATTTGAAATGCGATTTGTGATTTTGAGGATTTTAAAATGTATTTTGAAAAAGTTGATTTCGGGCTTGGTGCTCGGGGCATAAAAGTAACTTTGATTAACGAGATTTCGGTTTTCGGAAATTGAAAGTGGATTCTTGGTTTGGGTTCGGGATGATGTTTCCGGATGCCGGCTTACGGAATCATTGTTGCGAATTCGAATCCGGGAATAAAAGAGGATTTACTAAAGTGATTCGGTATGAGTATACATGCCCCGTGTTTTAAATGATTTGATTATGTTTTTGTGAAGTAAGATTTGGTGATTTGAATGTGGAAATTCGGACCATGAGTCCTGTTATGACAAAAATGTGTTTTCGGATTGGATTGGAATTTGGATCACGATGGATCCCGAGTTGTTGTGATTTACAAATGTTTTGGGTTTAAAGACCCATTGAAAACTGTTTGGGGTTTAAAGACCCGGGTGCTATTGCTGGAGCACGTTTTGAGTTTAAAGACTCGGTTAATTGATGACGGGGGCGGGCCCGAAAATTGGGTTTAAAGACCCGGATTGAGTTTAAAGACTCGTGAGTTTAAAGACTCGGTTATTGTGATACCCCTGAGGCCTATTGACTATGTTTTGAGTTTAAAGACTCGTTGATATCCCGGAAAGGCCTGATTATGCGCATGGTTTTGAGTTTAATGACTCGGGCGCACTTGATATTCAGCAAAATGTTTGACTTGTGATTTATTGTTAGTTTCTGATGTTACGGATGTGTGGGGCAGTGGCCCGGTTTTATGGTTGATGGTTTTGGATGATGTTTTGTTCGTGGGGTTGATTCGTGGTTTGGGGCTGAGGCCCGATGTTTATGATTGCGGGCTAAGACTAGAAGGTTAAGAAAAGGGAAATGTTTTTGAATTTGATACACGTTTTTTTTCTTATGTTGAAAATGTTAACCGATTGCGAAATGATTTTTGTATGCATGCATTGGTTTTACGTGGAGGGTAGAAACGTTTTCTGTAACTGTTTTATAAACTGATTTATTTTTGTCCACTCACACCTTTTGGTTTTTATTGACCCTCCAGGTCGTGGCGCGTTGGTCGAGGCTGATCGAGAGGCGGAGGCATGAGTAAGTACGTGTGGCTATCCCTAGTCTGGCAAGTACTGAGGGTAACCTGGGAATTTCAGTCGTCTTGCCAGGCGGGAGCAGGATTGGGCACGGTTAACAATGCCCTTTTTGGGGGCAGTCCTGTCACCGGAAACGGCGTAAGGGCACGCGTATCGAGGTGACGTCGGAATGGTCTGTGAGTGGACTTTTCTTTCCAACTCTTGATGCATGCATATATGTTTTTATATGTTTTCTATACTTGATTCTATGATTTTATTTATGATTGTGATGGTTTACAGTTTTGCACGTTTTTCGAGGAAATGACGGTATTTTACGTTTTACGAGATTTTGATGGATATTGTGATTTGAACCTGGTTTTAATGATTTGATTTCAAGATTTGAAATACGATTTGATTTCAAAGAAAGTAAAAAGATTTTGGAAAGTGTTTTCGAGCTTGAAGCCCAGTTCAAAAAGTGGTTTTGAGAAACGTGATGTTGGGTTTTTGAATCGGAATTCCGGATGACTATTCGAGATTCGATTCGGAACTTGAACGTGAATTTTCAGGTTTGGTTTCGGAATGGTTATTCCGGATGCCGGCTTACGGAATGATGGTTGCAGACTCGGATTTGGAAAGGAGATGGATATGGATTTAGAATCGGTTTTCAAATGGTTTTGATTGGATTTGCTGGATCTGGTTATTGGGTTTAAAGACCCGGATATTATGATTGACGGGGAACGGGCCCAGATTGGTTTTACAGACCCGGATTGAGTTTAAAGACTCGGGAGTTTAAAGACTCGGATATATTGGTATTTCCCCCGTAGGCCTGTTGAGTTTAAAGACTCGGATTATTGAGGCCTGGATTGAGTTTAAAGACTCGGGAGTTTAAAGACTCGGATAGATCCAGCAGGTTTGGTGAATGGAAATATGATGTGGTTTTCAACAAGATTTTCCGATGTTTTGGGCAATGGCCCGGATGAAATGGTTTTCGGTGGTTTTGAGCTGAGGCCTGAGATTTGAGAAAAAGGAAAATGTGTTTGCTTTTCATACGTGTTTTATGACATGAAATTAATATGCATGCATTGGTTTTGAAACGGAAGGTATAATTGCCATTGTTTTATGAAATGTTTTTGAACTTAAACTTTATTTTTGTCCACTCACAGTCTTTTCGTATTTTCGATACCCTACAGGTTGTTGCGGCGCGGGCTGTAGGTTGAGAGAGATGGAGACATCACACGCACGATCCACAGTAGATTCGGCATACTCTGGGAAGTCCGGAAGCTTCGGTACGGTTGGTTTGAGAATCCCTTGTCCGACTTACGTGTCACATGGAGGTTGGACGTCAGTTTAGCCTTCGTGTTATGCGTAAGTTAGACGGGATCGGGATTTAGCCCTTAATCCCGGGGGATTAGGTGACAGGACCCATCCCAATCCCCCCGGGATTACCGTGGAATGTGCCCTGCTCCCGTCCAACAAGGGGTGTCAGACAAGGGATAACCGAGAGCCACTGCCCAACGGGGCATCCAGAGTGCGCAAGGATCGATGGAGGAGGTGTGCAATGTCCCAGTCTCTGCTGCAATCGCATCCGTGATCAACCTGAAGGGCATTAAAACCAAAAGCTGTGAGTGGACAAAACCAATAAGTTCACCAAATACATTTATAAGACATTTATGCCCTCCAATAAAAACGTATGCATGCCACGAAAACCAGTAACCAAAACGTTTGCTCAACCGAGCCCTTAGGGCCTTAGCCCAAAAACCGTTAACCAAAAACCAAGTGTGGGAACTCAGCCCAAAACAGTGGAATACCACCACCATACATATACGACCATGTGGGCCACCACCCACGACCATAAATGAACATCAATTCATTAAAATCACACAATCATAAATCCACCCGGAAAGCCATTTCATTAATTCGTATTTTACCATTACCATCACCAGCATCCCTGATGCTAGACGTCCCTGACGTCATATCTCACGGTTTCACAAGCTACGCGTGCTGCCCGGGGTCTCTCCGGGTCCATATATCTGACATCCCAGATGTCTGACGTCCCAGACGTCAATCATAGCAATCCTGCTCCTGAGTCATCATACGGTCCAGCTGCTCCGTATGGTGACCCTTCACAGGCAATGCACCGTGACTTCCCCAGTGTCCCAGACATCTGGAGGAGACCATCATATATCCATGTGTACAGATGGTATATGGAAAAACAGTTTTATTAACTCATTTCACAACATCACAATGGGCCCTGCCCGAATTTTCCATAAAACAACACATTTCCATTTAGGGTCCCTGACCCGAAACCACATTTATTAAATATAGGGCCCTTGGCTCGAAATCATTATTTAAATCCAACTGGGCCTCATGCCCGACTTTATGAACCACTGGGCCCACGGCCCGATTTATAAACCAACTGGGCCCGCAGCCCGATTACGTACTCAAATGGACTCCAAGTCCGAGATTTCCAAAACAAGTGGGCCTCAAGCCCGAATTCATCTTTCCAATATAAAAACCATTTTATCATATTATTTATTTAACCACAAGCACGCAAAACCACAAATAAACCGTTAATCCCGATATACGTGAAATACGAAAAACACCTCGAAATACGTGTAACATACCCGAAATCAATGCTCACAAATACCATTATAGAAATCATGTATATAAACCATATAACACATTTAAGCATGCATAGGATTTATAAAACCAAAGTCCACTCACAGACCGTTTAAACCGTGTGCCTCGATACGCGTACCACCGGCCCTCCCGGGCCACACCACTATCACCGGGACTCCCAATCCTGTCCAAATCACATTAGAGGGTCACTAACCTCATCATTAACCTCCTATCAAAGTCCCATAATTTTCCCGAATTTTTACTTATTTTGAAACTTAATTTAAAACCTTCGGACATCCCGAACACTATCGAGACGGTGTCCGATCGACACGAAACCAATTCCAAAATGTTCGTTACATTAAATAGATTAAAAGTCATGTTGACCTCACCTCGAGATTCCTGCCCACGCGCCGTCACGCGCCTCCGTGAGTGGCTGCGCGTGAAACTCACGCGCCGTGAACAGTGTCACCGTTTAAACCCGTTTCTCTGATAAACGGGTCACCGTGACCCGCGGCCCAACCCGACTGGTTCTCAGTCAATTCTCAACCATTCTCAGTTCCGTTTGTTCCTACAAGATCGTCCAAGTTAGACTAAGGGTTCTGTGGGATTAAAAACTAGAAAACACGTCTAGATCGTACCTCCATGATCGAGAAGCTCACGACCAAAACTCCACCGTCGACTGCTCCCAGCTCCGACTACCATTCCCTTCGAAAACGATCCCTACAGACTCGTTTCAACCCCTAGATCATCATCCTGGTCACTAGATCGATCGAAGTACGTTAAAACCCAACCTGCCATTTTTACCCGAAAACAGACTCACGGGTTCGAGGCTTACCTCGCCGCCGTGGCTCCCGCCGTGGCCACCAGCACGCCTAGTTCGACTCCAGGAACATCATTCACCTCTCCAAAACGATCAAACACCATCCCACAACGATTTCCAATTTCTGAGTTTCGGACCTCCCCTGTTTTTCCTCTCCGCCGCCAGCCTCGCCGTCTCCCGTCGTCTCCTGTCATCTCCCGTCATCTCTCAAGCCTCACCGTGCAGCTAATCTTTCACACACACCAACACAGAGGAGATTGGTGAGGTAGTTTGGACGTTTGGATGTTTTGGGCCGATTTGGTTCCTCTCGGGTCTGGGGGGTTTGTGGGCTGCGCCGCCGCCCGTGGTGGTTGTTGCCGGCGTCTGGGGGTGGCTGGTGATTACCTGGTGCCGTCTGGTGTGTGAGGCTGGGCTGTGAGGTGATGATGTGCATGATCAAGGAAGGAAACCGTGCTCACGGTTTTGAGGGAGAATGAAAATGGGTGTGTGAGTTGTCTGATCAAATACAAGGGAAGGAAATGAATCAACGGCCCAGATTCAATCTCAGTTTAAAATGAAGGGTGAGGATTCCATGAGAGGAAATGATTACCTACACCAATGGCCAACAAGAACCCCTGATTTAGGGAATGTAAGGGATGGTGACACGTGGCATATATCCAAGGGTCCAGATTCGTTTTGATTAAAGTAATCAGATATTATTATTATATTATTATTTTAGTCCGAGTCTCGGTTAATCGAGTTTACTTCCGTGACCAGAACTTCGTCGTCGAATCTCCGATTTCGGCATGCCGCCTGTCGTTGGATTCGTATCGACGATACCTACGTAACGGTCCTTGGCCCTCGTCCATCGGACCTCCCGGTCAAAAAGTCAACATTTGGCCCCTAACATGCCAAATTACCAAAATACCCCTCAACTTCCGAACACCATAACTTTCTCTACGAATGTCGAAATCGAACGTGCCACCTGTCTATGAACTCGTGACGTCCCGAACTACGTCACGGTCATCGGTCAAAGTCCATTTGACCGCCCGAACAAAAAGTCAACATTTTGCCCACGACCAGGGGCAAAACGGTCATTTCGCACAATTTGTCCGATTCCGCCCTACTAACCACCGTTCAACCTCACTAATCAAGATTAGTGACTAATCTAATCCCGGAATTCGGGACGGGTCGTTACATTAGGGGTGGGTCCTGACATGCCCTGCTCCCGTCTGGCACCCAATTATAACATGCCAATCTTACCCTTAATAAATTCAAATGCATAAATATCCATAATAAAGTCATACATAAAATCCAAATACAAATAGTGTCAGACAATGGATAGTTTCCAAATGCAGGTTATTGAGCGCGACTCTAAGATACTCTATGAGCCAACTTACCCAGAAGTGGGGTTCAGGTGCGCAACGTAAATCTATGCCTCTGCCTCAGGGTCCTCGTTCACCTCAGTAGTACGGTCTGGAGGGGTCAGTAAAACAATAAGGGTGAGTGGGCCAAAACTCAAAGTTTTAATAAAACAGTTCATCATATCGAAAACATATAGTTTTACCCCTCCGTTTTCCAAACATGCATGCATCAGAATCAAAAACCATAATAGCATATCATATAAGCATAACAGAATAATGCAATCAAAATCATAACATCAGCCACTGCACTATACATCCCAACCCTGACATCCCAGATGTCTGACGTCCCAGACGTCCAATAAGGTCACAGTCCCAAGGTTACGCGTGCCTCCCGGGGTCTCAATCCCAAGTCCAAATCCCGAACCTAGTCCGGGTATGGCATTCTAGATGCCTGACGTCTCAGACGTCCAATCATAGCAATCCTGCTCCTGAGTCACCCTACGGTGCGGTCCCTCCGTAGAATGACCCCTCGCAGGCATTGGGCCGTGATCACTCCAGGGTACCCATGTCCGGAGGAGACAGTATCACAAGGGTAGATCTATACAGTGCAGGACTAAAGATAATCATCGAAATCCGTATACATATATATAACTCAAAACAGAGCATGTCTAACCAGACGAGTCTCATGCCCAAAACCTCGTAATACGTGCAAGAGCCATAATTCAGGGCATTTCAAATATCAATTTGATCATATAATATAATACTCAAAACATTTATGCATGCAAGTGTTATACGAAATCAAAGGCCTACTCACGGTACAATCCCGCTACAAATCTGAGCGTATAACCCTGCCCTAGTGCTATTGTACAATTCCTATCATGTCCAAAGTACACGTAAAGGTCACTACAAGTACCTACTATTCAACCATGAAACCCTAGACTGAAATCGGCTCGGGAAAGCCGTCCGAACACGTTTCCCGAGACTTCAAACCCTAGTTTGACCAACTTAACGATCTCCGATTCACACGAAACCACCTCCATTGGATTCCTATCATCGAAACCTTGAAAATGGTACTGGTCCCACAAATTTTCTGTTCACACGCGCCTAGTCAAAGGCTGTTCAACGCTGCTACAGTACATGCTGGCGTCATCCCTAACACTGTCAGAGGACACGTGTCACTCTCTGGTTGGTCCCTGGTTTGACTGTTTCTGACATGATGACATCATCATGACGTCAGCATGATGACTCATCATGGCCAGATGACCGGGTCAACCCGGAATCCTAAAACTGGGTCATCGTTGACCCGCGGCTTGACCCGATTCCAGATCCCGTTTTCGGCCACCATTTTTTATCAGATTTGGCCCTAGAGAGTCGTTACTTCCTACCCTAGAGTTCTGTGGATTCAAAAGTAGGTTTTAAATCGAAAATGCTACCTGTAACTCGAAAGGAAAGCCGACAGCCAGCTCCAGTTGTCTTCTCCGTCGACTCCCTCTATTTCCAACCTCGAAAACAGGTTCTACTTGATCGTCAATGTCCCTATAACACGTCCCAAAAGTGAGGAATGAAACACAACGTCAAAACTGGTCATTTCGAAACAGGGAAGAAAATGAAGCCTCTCGGGTTTTCCAGCTTACCACTACCGTGTCGCCGCCGCAGGTCGTCCCGTCCAGTCCTCAGTCCTCCTACCATCCTAGTACGCCTAGCCCTACGTTGGTTCAACTCCTAGTGATGAGGTTTGAATGGTTGGTTCTTCGGGGTTGGTCTTTCCTTCTCGCGTCTGGGGGGTTTTTGGGTTTTTCAGACAAGGGTGGAGGGAGGTGGTGGTGATGGCGGGTAAAGGTGGTGGGTGGTGAGGTCTAGCCGTCGTCTTGAGGTGGAGCAAGCAGGGAAGGTGGTCATCTGGGTGTATGTGTTTGTTCAAGGGAGTGAGCCGCGTGTTCACGGTTGAGGGAAAAAAATATCAAAGTGTAAGTGACACGACCCATCCCAATCCCCTCGGAATTACCGTAGAATGTGCCATGCTCTCGTCTGACACGAAGTGTCAGACAAGGGATAACCTAATGCCGCTGCCCACTCGGAGCTTCCAGAGTGCGCAAGGATCGATGGAGGAGGTATGCGATGTCCCGGTCTCTGCTGCATTAAAAAAACAACAAAGGCTGTGAGTGGACGAAAATAATCAAGTTCATAAAACACATTTCACAAGACATTTATGCCCTTCATTAAAACGTATGCATGCCTCGAAAACCAGTAATCAAAATATTTACTCAAACAGGCTATTAGGACCTTAGCCCAAAAACCTTAACTCAAAACCAAGTGAGGGAACTCAGCCCAAAGCTATAGAATACCAAATTCGTAAATACAAAACCAAGTGGGCCACTGCACAAATCCAAAAGAAAACCATTTCATAGATCCATTAGTTCCTATTTACCACATTACCATCTCCGACATCCCAGATGCCTAGCGTCCCAGACGTCATATCTCACGGTAAGAAGCAACGCGTGTTGTCCGGGGTCTCCCCGCGTCAATATCTCTGACATCCCAGATGTCTGATGTCCCAGACGTCTGATGTCCCAGACGTCTAATCATAGCAATCCTACTCCTGAGTCACTATACGGTCTGGTAGCTCCGTACAATGACCCCTCGCAGGCAATGCACCGTGACTTCCCTAGTGTCCCAGACACCTGGAGGAGACCATCACATATCCTCATATCAAGATGGTATATGGAAAACAGTTTTATCAAATCATTTCACAACATTTCAATGGGCCCTGTCCGAAATCTCCATAAAACATCACAATTCCATTTAAGGTCCCCGACCCGAAATCACATTTATGAATCATAGGGTCCCAGACCCGAAATCACATTTATAACCCAACTGGGTCTCATGCCCGATTCTATAAACCACTGGGCCCACGACCCTAATTCGTAAATCAATTGGGCCCCTGGCCCAATTTCGTAAATCAACTGGGCCCTTGGCCAGATAATATAACTCAAATGGGTCTCAGCCCGATTTCGTAAACAACTGGGCCCTTGGCCCGATTTCATAAAGCAACTGGGCCCCCGGCCCGAGTACGTAACTCAAATGGACTCAAAGTCCGAGGTTTCCAAAAAAATTGGGCCTCATGCCCGATTTCATCTTTCCAATTTCAAAATCATTTCATTATATTATTCATGAAACCACAAGGACGTAAAACCACAATAAAACCGTCAATTTCGATATACGTGCAATACGAAAAACATCTCGAAATACGTGCAACATACGCAAAATCAATAATCACAATCACCATCATGGAAATCACGTATATAAAACATATAACACAGTTAGGCATGCATAGTATTTATAAAACCAAAGTCCACTCACAGACCGTCCAACGCTGCGCCTTGATACGTGTGCCATAGGCCTTCCCGGGCCATACCACTATCACCGGGACTTCCAAACCTGTCCAAATTACATTAGAGGGTCACTAACCTCTTCATTAACCTCCTATTAAAGCCCCGTAATTTTCCCGAATTTTTAACTATTTTTAAACTCGATTCAAAACTTTTGGACGTCCCGAACAATATCGAAAAGGTGTCTGATGGACACGAAACCAATCTCAAAATGTTCGTTACATCGAATAGATTAAAAGTCATATTGACCTCACCTCGGGATTCGTGCCCACGCGCCGTCACGCGCCGCCGTGAGTGGCTGCGCGTGAAACCCACGCGCCTGCTACAGTGTCATCGTCACAACCCGTTTCTCTGTGATTCGGGTCCTGCAACCCGCGAGATGACCCGATCTGTTCTCTGTCAAATCGACATCAAATCTTTCAATTGAACATTCAAACAACTTCGTTTTAAGTCCAATTAAAGTTCTGTAAGCTTAATTTCACCAATCATTACCTTAATCCTTCAATTCGAAGATGAATGTTCGATGAACACCTGGGCACTGTTCCTTCTTCGAAGTTCATCAGCCCCATCAGATTTCTTTCATTTGATCCACCCAGAAGCTTTGTTGTACTATGAGAAACTCATTTTCGAGTCTAATTTCATTGTTTGATCTCTCCAAGATCACGACTCAACCTTCGATTTCCTTCTTTGTTACCAAGTCCGTCCAGAGCCCAAAAGCCATCAATTTTCTTCATTCTTGATGTGGATCGACTCGTAATGACCTCAGGAAGCTAACTCAAGCTTAAATTTCAATCCTCATAGCTCATAGCTCGAATTTCGAATTTTCCCTCCAATCTCAAGGAATTCGATTCTCAGTTTCCAGTTACCCTCACTGTCCCTCGTGTTTTCCTCTCTAGCTTAGTCTTCTCAATCTCTCAATTTTCCACTCTCATGCTTAGCTGTGGAAGGGAAATGATGATGGGAAGAAAACTCACCCTCTCACCCTTTGTTTGTTCACGGTTCAAAGAAGAACACAGAGAAGATAAAGAATGATGGAAGATGATGATTAAGAATGATGATGGAGGATTGACGGGAAACATGGAGCATAATTTAGGCTCAAAACAAGGGATGAGTGACACTTGTCACTGATCTAGGTGTCCACAATCATCAGTCATTGTTCACTATTTTAATAATATTTTGATCGAAATCCCGGTTCGTTCGGTTAATCGATTTCGCTCCCGTGACCACAACTTCGTCGTCGAACCTCCGATTTCGGCGTGCCGCCTGTCTATGGATTCGTATCGACTCGATCTACGTAACGGTCCTTGGCCCTCGTCCAATGGACCTCCCAGGTCAAAAGTCAATATTTGGCCCCCTTTTCAACCAAATTACCAAAATACCCCTCGACTTCCGAACATCATAACTTCTTCCTCGAATGTCAGAATCAGACGTGCCACCTGTCTTTGAACACATGACATCCCGAACTACGTCACGGTCATCAGTAAAAGTCCATTTGACCGTCCGAACTAAAATTCAACATTTTGCCCAGCCTAGGGGAAAAACGGTCATTTTGTACATTTTGTCCGATTTCACTCAACTAATCCCAGATTAGTCATTCTATACCATAATTAATTAATATTTAATCCTGATACTCGGGACGGGTCGTTACAGTGAGAGAGAGAGTTGTCTGCTCAAATAAAAAGGAAAAGAAATGGAACGGATGGTGCAAATGCACTCTGGGGAAAAAGATGAACAGCTGGGATTTTATGAGAGAAATAAAGATTAAAATATTTAGCCAATAGGGACAAGATCCATGAAATAGGGAAATGGGAGTGTGGGATGAGTGACACTTGTCACTCATCCAAGGGTCTAGATTAAATTCAGCTTCATTTCAGATTACATTATTATATTATTATTTTAATTTAAACCCTTGGTTCGTTCGATTAATCGATTTTACTCCCGTGACCATAACTATTTCTTCGTACGTTCGTTTTCGACGTGCCGTTTGCCTACGGACTCGTGACGTCCCGATCTACGTCACGGTCATGGGTCAAAGTCCTAAATATTTCCCGGGGAAAAAGTCAACTTTTTTCCCTCCAAGGGCAAAATGGTCATTTTACAATAAAATAATAATTACGAAAGTTCGGGTCGTTACAGAAGACCAGTCTTCCACTGGTGTGTAGAAGTATTTGGGCAGAAATTCCAAGACACGACGACATGTGTTCGAAAGCTTTCGACGTGGTGAATCTAATGGTGACAGTTTTAGATCGATCGGAGTTTGTTTAGTGGTAGTTTTGGGCATTCAAAGTCACGAATTGCTTATTTAGGCACTCGAATGTGAGAAACCGCCCCGTATAATGGCTAGGCGTTTAGGTGGATTTACGTTTATATCTTTATATATATATATATAGTTATATAAGTTCTTATATATATAGTTATATAAGTTCTTATATATATAGTTATATAAGTTCTTATATATATAGTTATATAAGTTATTATATATATATATTTAGTATTCAATATATTATTCATTTATTACATTTTGTCTTTAAAAAAAAACCACATAGCCCCTACTTAGGTCACGCCTAACCCCTAGACCACTATCGACAGCCCTAGAAACGTCTAGTACCATTTTGAACATTGTTAATTGCCATGTCAATTGGGTGACGTCAGCAAGGGCTGACTTTAGCACGTCACGTCAGGGTGTGTGGAAGTGCTTAGGCAGAAATTCTAATGCACGACGGCATGTGTTCGAAAGCTTTCGACGTGGTGAATCCAATGGTGACAGTTTTAGGTCGATTAGAGTTTGTTTATGGGTAGTTTTGGGCATTCAAAGTCACATATTGCTTATTTAGGGCAGGTGTACTATCCTGAGATTTAAGGGGGGTTTATGTACAATGTTATATGTATTGTTAGTCACCCTGGTTATTATTATGACAGATCAAGACGCTTCAGGGATTTCAGAGAAGTGCACAGCTTAAAGGGAAGTTACCGGTTGGATTGTGAGTGGAATGTTTGTCGATTAATTTATGATGCATGCATATTATAAATTTTTATGGTTTTATTGCATGATTTGGTTTGCAATGATTTGAATATATGATTCTAAATACTTTTCGGATAATTGCCTTATTTTAGAATATATATTCGGGATGTTGTTTTTGGACATAAGTTATTACGAATTTTGGGATTTTGCTGGTATTTTAAAAACAAGTTAAACTGTATTTTTGTAAACTGTTTTTCCCATTATAGTCATCCTCATGCGATTGGATAGCTATTCCGGAGTTAGACTCCAAGGGTTCCCAAACACGGAGTCGGACTCCACATTCTGACGAAGTTGAACTATGGAGGTTCCATGATTGTGTATGTGTAGTACATGGGATTAGGTGGTTAGACCATCAAGATTCTAGGTTTGACTATTATTGTTGTGTGCAGAGGTTTTCAAAATGCTTATAAACAGGGATTTCAGATAACTGTGGGCCAGAAGCACTTATATGTTTTACATGATTTATATTGGTCCCACATTTTTATATTTAATTTTTTTATCTGAAATTAAGTGTTTATTTGCCTTTGCATGCATGTTTTTATAAACCGAAGGGGAAAAAGTATTATTCCGAAAATATTTTCCAAATACTTTTATTTTTGTATGCTCGCAGTTTTTCATGGTTTTCGTACCCTACATGATGTTCATATGTCGTGGGTTATATTGAGGTTGAGGCATATTACTTGGGACTGTGCACTCTCGTTAATCAGAGTAGGATTTTGATTATTTACCATTTGTCTATTGCTCCGTATAACCGTTAATTGCTGACTTTTGTTTAACGGTTGACACGTGAAGTATCTCTTATCTGACATTATTTTTCGTATTATCTAATGACTGAATGTACTTTTGGAATTTAAAATTTTTGTCTCAAACAAGAGAATGTCCTTTCATGAGTATCGAGATGATTTCGGATAGGGTTCTATCATCTTTTCTATTATCCATTTATAGATATTAAGAAAAATATGATTATATGCTTGTAAACAATTGTGAACTTGCACTAAGCATAATATAGTATGAACAACTAGTATAATATAATTCATTTAGTACATATAATATTATCGACATGTTAATCCGGTAGAGTATCCAACACCTAACTACCATAATTTATCTATCCGGTAAATATATTAGCTTATCTAACTGAATAGTCAATATAATACGTTTTGTCAAACAAAATCTTAAGGATTACAACTTCAAAAACCAAGAAATTATTGTTTTAACCAGTAATAGGGCTACGAGCCTACAACGCAGCATTAATTCACGACGGCCTAATTCCCTCAGCAATATTTCATTCATATTCTGCTTACGTTACGGTAATATTCTTCTTTTCGTTAGTCATAAGTGTAAACTAAATTTCAAATTCAACTTATACATATATTTGTGAGGGTTTTACTTTTACACACAGTGAGATACCATTTTCTAAGTTAACCTTTTCCTCTATGTCTGAAATAGAATACACATTAATATATTAATATTTAGTTATACATTTTCAGGTTTTTTTTTGTCAGCACTTTTATTTATTTATTTATTTTATAAATCTAAACTTTTAATTTATTAATCACTGCTTCATTGAGGTGATTAATATTTGGGATATATAGATCCAGTCCAACGGGTAATTTTTAGGTTTATGTCAACTATGCCGTCCTTTATACTATATAATTATAAAGTAAGAATACGATGTATGTTTTAACAAAATTAAAATAAAATTACGGAGTATGATATATGTTTATGACACACACACAAAATTAATAAACTCGATCTCCAACTTAATTAATAATCATCCGTATGTACGCCGTTTTTTTCCTCAATTAACTTAGCAACGCATCATTATGGCCTCCCATATAACCTCGAAAAGACTAACGTAACTTTCCACTTAAATTTTGGCCTCTTTCGAAATGCTTGGTTATAATCGTAAGAGAAAAGGTATACATAACCAAACAAAAGGTACGTATGAAATTTTCCAAATTTGGTTAAAATGGTTTGAAAACGAAAAGACATGGAAATGGAAAGCAAAGATGACGTTTTCCTCTACAAGCATCAGAGTACGGTAGTTAGTAGTTACTACTTACTTTTGTTGTTAGGCTCTGCATTTCTTCTATTTTTTTAACAGGCTTCACCCTTTCTGGTGTTGTTAAAGAGTGAAGAAAGATCGATGCAAAAAAAAAAAATAATAAAATAAAATTTGAAGATGGTTGATCAGTAGCAGTCAGTAGGGTTTTCTTGCTGCTGGGTATATAGGAGAAATTATTATTATATAGTAACGCACTACGATTACGTGTTATATATAATATGGATAGACAAGCTACAAAATTTATATTTTACATTTTTTATTTATCAAATGTTAATAAATAACTATATAATACGACATCATCTAATAATCGATGTAGCCGTGCAGATATTGGCGCCCCTCTCGGCTGCTGCTGATGAAAGTTAATTTGGCGAAGTAGAGCGCAAGTCACGCAAGTGATGGTGCCAAAAGCTTTAACTTGTAACTTGTAACTTGTCTTAGCAGAAAATGAAAGGTGGTGTATGGTCACAATCTTTGATGTAAACCTAGTGACCAGATACAAATTTGATTTATATATGCTTTACCAAAACTCATCTCCCTTGCTATTAGGAGGCCTATATGTCCATGTATGCTTTCGAAGTCAAGCAAAATTTAAATATTTACATCTGCACATCAAGCATTACGCCTAAACAATTGAAGCTTCTTTAATGGAATTTGGCACGCTTGTTTCAAGAGGCCCGACTCCCTCCAACACCGGTGATTTTATGCCGAAAACAATTGAAGCTTTTTTAATGGAATTTGGCAAGTTAGTGTCAAGAGGCACGGCTCCCTTCAATATCGAAATTATCCCTAACTTGTAAATATCACATGTATATATGATATATGTCGAGTTTTATTACAAAAAGTTTCGTTGTTGTTGAAAATAAAAATATTTATTATATATTATATTTTATTTTTCTATTTTTCCGATGTGAAATTCTTCGACAGTTTGAACTAGTACAAAGAAGGTGAATTTGGACTAGGATGCAGGAGAAAGACAACATTTGATTGACCCAAAACTAGCTCTAGTTGGAGTGGAAAAAGGATTGAATTAAATCACACAATGTTCTATCGTCAAGTATCGAATTTCACATCCCTAGTACTATTGACGAATGTAAAGGTTAACACTAAACCACTTAAATAAACAAACCTTTTCACGTTTTTTGGACCCAACTAAAAGACTCAAGGCCCACTAGTCTGAAACCAAGATGAGATCAAGCCCTTCATCCCTTTATTGGGTTAATTGGGTACGGCTCCCCTAAAAATCTAAAGGCTATCCTGAAGCCGCAGTTCCTCCCATCACCTTGCCTCAATTACCTTAAATCCCTGAATTACAAACAAGACGGCACATACACCACACGAACGTAGAAAAATCACTAAACAATGCTATATAGGTATTACAGAGAAATTTCATCTCAACGTTTTGCATCTAATTATTTACAGACTACTTAGAATTTTGAAATTGCTAATTTTTAATTAATTTTTTTAAGAAGTTTTGAAAATTTGAAGTTTCCCATCCAAACATACTAAGTACTTGAAATTCTTTAGCCGTATTTCATTTTCATTTCTTTTAGTCATTGGTAAAGAACGTCAAACACAACCAGTTTATGAAGTTGGCATCAATTTATCCCACCTGGTAGCAAACTAGCTCAAATTTGAGTTGGGGTTGCTCGAATAGATGGGGTATTGAGCTCGACTCCAAGAACAGCTTTTTCTAGTTGCAGTTGGATATTGGATTAAGATTTCAAACATAGCATCAGATCATGAACAAGAAAAGTAGAGATTTGATCCATACCCAGATTTCAATTTGGTTTCAAAAGAGATTGAGGCCGAGTGTTAAAACTGGGCAAGTATACAATGTAAGCAAATAATCATCATCCTTGATGCTCTCATTCATATTTCATAGTTCATAGTTCATAGTTCATAGTTCATGCCATAATGGTCGAACACGCTTTCATTTGGGCACTCTGTTAAGTGCCAGACTCACTAAGACAACATGCCTGTATCCACCGGCAGCTCCGAACTGAGAGAGACATAGGATGAGCTTACATAATTCAGCTCATGGAACAACAAAGAAAATGAGTCCTCCAGCAGTTCCTAAATCAAGTGCTTTCTGGAACTCAATGCTCTATGCTACTAGTAGTACTATTAGCTAAAATGAAGGGTCCCAACAACCAAGGTTTATCAAAATTCAGCAATCATCGAAACATGGAAAAGGGTACGGATAGGATGAATCAAATCGACTGGATTCATTGCCAATATGGGGTAGCTAGCTCTAGCTCAAAGTGTGCCTGGAATGTACATGTTTTACATGCAGCACCGATGCAGATGAATCATGCAATCTTGCCAGGAGATCATTGGTATTCAACAAGTACATACAAAGGCTTGCCGTGCAATCGCTCACGACCCTGCAACATCCACATTGTCATTACAATTAAGGCACAAGGCGTATAAATGCAAACCAGCCATAGACACAAACCAACTCACATGTAATTCCGGCAACTCAATTAAGCATGCACATTCAACTACTTCTGCTCCAACGCGTTCTGAGAAACGACATTTAGTTTAAGTAAATTAAATAGCCCCAATCGGCAGTAAAAGGAACATAGCAAACAAATCAGAAGCACAAAGTTCCTGTGTCCACGTTAAACAGAACAATTACGTTGACAATCCAATGAAGAAACATTGTGTACTTATTAAACTAGATTGTTTTGACAACCCACCAAAAAAAATAGTACTCAACAGAAACAAAAACTGAAATTCAATCATCTTATCAGAAGCTACATTGTGACAGCACTTCTAGCTACGCAAACATAATTAACCAACAAAGTTTTGGATGAAAAATATGCATTTCAAAGAAATACTCAATCATAGATTAGAAACTGAGCAGGATTGGACTGAAATATGAACTTGACACGGATCACCTGTGACTAGACCCATAGCGAAAATACTGACTGCTCTAATAGTTTTAGCCAACAGCTTCTTTACAATATCAAAAAGTGATTACCCAACAAATTCATTGCAGCACGCAGTGTGCCTCCTGTGGCTATTAAATCATCAACCACCAGAGCCCGCTCACCCAGTTTAACTGCTCCAACGTGCATCTCAAGACGGTCCCTTCCATACTCCAAAGTGTACTCTTCAAAGATAACATCACCTGCCACCAAGGAAAAGTTTTACAGCGCTCTTAAGTTAAGCCCCAACTTCAAAGATGAGATTTAAAAATCTCGAGTAGAAAAAGAGTGGTTCTCAAGGCACTTACTTAAAACCTTGAGAGGAAAAAGAGATGCTAAATGTCATAAGCCCATAATAGAATATCGCTATTATAAAAAAAAAAAACATATATATATATATATATAACTTCCTATTTATCAAGAACCACATAAACTATAAGGGAGGTATAAACAACAAATAAATAAGCTCCAAAGTTATTTGAAGCAATAATTCCTAGATATTCCTCAAAGTATTAAAAACAACAACTAATAAGAGACATTCCATTTGAGGAATTATAAGAAAGGCCATAGAGAAAGACATTCGAGTAATAGAGAGCACACCAAAATATATTTTAATGCCAAAAGCATGAAATATCAAGGATTCTGAGTTCTCCATATGAGGGCAATTCCAGGTAGTGTCTTCAAGAAATCACACATAAATGGCCCAATCTAATGGCATTATAGTTACACCACTTTTAAACTATGTCAAAAACTGTCTTGCACTTCATCACAAAACGTTAAGACCTACATATCAGTATGTGGCATCTGAATGTCATATGGGATTACTGTTTAAAGCGATTTTCAATGCAGAGCGCCAACAAACTTTTGCTATATTAAAAGATAGAAGTATTGCTTACCATATGAACATACTATACATCACAAGACAAAACAAGATGTTCACCTATCGTCAGTGATACCAAGAGATGTGCAAAATATCTTAATGGCTAAGAAAATTACCAGGCAACTTCCCTGGTTTTCTCAGGGGAACAAACTTTGCTCCTATTGCCAATGCAATGGGAGGACCAAAGATAAACCCTCGAGCCTCAATTCCTGGAAAACGAAAAAGAAACCTCAAATTTTAGAGCACCGCAAGGGTAACGCAAATTCTCAATGCATAGATTTTGAGACTTTAAAAGATACAAGGTTATCATAATTAACAAAGAAAAGGCACCAAGAAGCACAACTTCTGCGTGAATCTGTTAAAAGAGCAATGAAAGTGCACCAGCACAGATAACTCAAAACGAACCATCTAAAATGCCAGGAAAGGAGACAAATAAAAGAACTTTTAACATGATAATGGGGAAATGCACAGTTACAGTTACTATCGGGTATTTAAGTTTCCACTAGGATATAATGATATCTAGAGTCCAGATAATGGTCCAACCATATTCAGGTCCTCAACACGTTTGACTGCATTTTCATTTCAGGTTTATACGTTTCCACTAGGATGCAATGATCTAGTGAAAAAGGTCCAGCATATTCAGGTGCCCTGCTCAAAAGAACCAGAAAATGACATAATCTTTTCAAGTAAACACTAGAATACAATGAATGATCTCAATGGTCCAACCATATTTTCATTGGCAGTTTTAAGTTTCAACTATAATACAAGACCTCTAGAAAAAATTTCAACCATATTCAGGAACACTAGTAGGGAATAATAATAATAATAAAGGAAAGTTATTAAGTTTCTCTGAGAATACAATGATCTGTCAATGGTCCAGCCATTTTCAGGTGCCTCACTCCACAGAAACAGTAAACTGCTTTTCAAGGATAAAGTGCTACGATGCTAAATCCTTTTATTATAATAAGCACAGAACAAATGCCAAATTAAAACAGGACATTTTGAACAGAATCCCTACATATGAAAAATAGAATAAAACGTTTCTGATATAATTACAACCAACTACAGAGTAATAGTTTGTTATTTTTACTGTAAAAAATTATCCATGCTATGATTTCGTTTCCATGGTAATTGAGGCAACGGGAAGTAGGAACCTAGGAAATATTGGCTCTTCTAGTGGTTAAGGAAAATAATCAAGCACATTCAACTAGGTAACATCAATTAACAAGGGTGTAGATAAGGCATGCTAATTCTCATATTTTCAACAAGAAATACGACATCTTGTTCATATCAGGGTGTAATTTGGAAGTAGATTAATAGGTATAAAGGCTTTCATTAACAGAAGAAGACAGCATAAGTCCACAGAAGCGCACAACTAGATAGATCCTAGTCTACACACATCAGGACAAAACCATAAACAACTTTGGACCAAATCATTTAGGAAATGAATATAATAACTGAGAATCAAGGCCCATCAATAATAAGATGACATTAGATTTTCAGCTTTGCAGGACCTATAGTAGTATATTTTTGCATACCTACTATAAGCTATGAACGTAATGCAAAGCATGTGTATACATAAACAAATATGTAATCAAGTCAATCGAGATTAGATTCCTTGAGATGAAAATGTCACTTTACAAGTTCCATCTACACAAAGTGACATAATTTTCTTCATAATCTTCCAGAATGTAATATTTTCCAAATCCGTAGGGCCAAAAAAATAAAAACTCCATTCTATAAAAGTTACTCTCAACGGTACTTTTATCAATCTTCGAAGGAGGAGTTGGAATTGGATAAATATTATATACAAAAAACAAAGCCAAGACAGCAAAGATGCATAACCTTAGTACTGTACTGATTACATGCTAATAATAAACTCCAACAATGAACAGCAACTAACGGACACAAAGAAGAGCAGCAACATAAAGATTGAATAAATAAGGGTCACCCAACAGTAAAGTTGGAAACCCACATTATAATGAAGCCAAAAGATCCAGCCCAATTGAAATGGGGGTCCACTTTTAACGAGGTGGGCATCGATCACCAACTACCACCATCCACGCAAATCGGACCCAAGCACATGCCCCAGAGAGAGAGAGAGAGAGAGAGGGCAAATGTGAGGAGCTGATTAAAAAAAACGAAGGAGAATAAATAAAAGAGCTCCAGGGAGAGTTATCAGTGGCACAACCCACTAACAAGGCTTAGAGTCAAATAAGAAATCACACCCAAAACCCAGTGTGACTTCCATTTCCATAATGTCTCTTAGAAGCATTCAAAAGGACAACCAGAAACTTATGCAATATGGAGCAATTCTGCATCACTCAGGCCTACTTTTCTCATAAGCATGGACCCCACCACCTTCAAGCTAATCGCTGTTATACAAAAGTTGGTTAGAAAGGCTTCGGGCCTTTGGCTCAATTGCTCGCAATATTTAACCCCCATTTCTCCATCTGTTATTTAACAAAAAGGAAATTATAAATAAATAAAAAAAATTCTTGTCCTTGTGTTCTTTACCTGCAACCACTGAAATGTTTTTTCCTTTGTATCTCTCAACGAATAAATCGATTGTATCCTTAAATGCTTTTGGGTCCAGCAATAAAGTTGTGATATCTTGGAACATAATACCTGCACAGTATTAGCAGTTCTATTACATGAACCAAAAATAGTTTTTTCTTCCAACAGAGAAAACCCAGGCAAAGAAAAAAAAACTTGTAATAATTTAATATAAAAAATATAAAACCAAGATGAAAAGAAATTTTTATTTTCATCACAAAGGTTATCACTTTATGAATAAAAACTGAAAACCACTTCAGTGTATTACACAATCATATTTTTCACAATGATAAATTTGACATTTTGTAAAACATCTTGAGCTTGTTGAGGTAAAAGAAAAAGGGAAACATAAATTTTGCCAAAAATTTAAGGTGGGAGAGAGAGATAAGAACAAACCAGGTTTAGGGAAATCAGGGACGACACGAATCTTGGTTTTAATGCCATGGATGCGAGGATCTTCGTCTTTGAAAACCGACATTGTTGTGTATGCAAGAGACCCAAAAGAAGTTCCTCTTTCTTTCTTTAAGTTTTCCCTCACCAAAACCCCAATTCAGAAACCTCTGTGACAGAAACACAGAGCGAGAGAGAGGGGGGAGGGGGAGGGAGGGCGTAGGCACAGAGATAAGAACTTAGTAAATATATATAGAGAGAGAGAGAAGAGCAAGTGCTGTGTGACTTCGGGAGAGAGAGTGCCACTGTGTATAGTAATAAGTATTGTGTGCGTTTCTATATGGGGTTTATTTATGTATTTTTTAGGTAAAGAAAGGAGACGATGATGCTTAAAACTAACTAAAAAGGAAGGGAGAAATGAGGAGGGCGTGGAGCCAAACACAGCCTTAAGTAGGCGCGGCCCCGGGGCCTGCTATTATGAAAGTAACCATACGCCGATTTCGCGCGTTCTTTGAGCGCAAAAGAACGTTTTACTCCTCTTCCTTTGTTTTTATTCCGGAATTGTCCATTTTTCAAGTTTTTCCTTCTTTAAGTTCATTGTTTTCAAGTTTGATCATTAATCAAATTTAAGGACCCAACTTTGCAGTGTAAAAAAAATCTTAGATAGTGTTAAAAAATTTTGAATCAAAATAATTCTTAGATAGAGTGATTTTTATGTATATTATTTTATATTTTCCTTTTATATTTTTGAGTCATCTTTTTTGCATTTTCTCCTTTCTCGATCTGATAGTAGAGTTTAGGTAACATTCCTTGATGTAACTTAGCATATTCCTTTCAACACTTTATCCACCATAATCGTCACCTTTTAACATTTTTGGACATTAAAGAAACTCTTAAAACTTAAAAGGTGTAGGATTCTTTTTTCTTTTCTTTTGTGTGTGTGGGTTGTGGTTGTTGTCTCTCCCGTGGACATCATTCTTGTGGATGATTTTTTTTCTTTTTTTTCTTTTTATGTGGATAACACTAATCAGGTTGGTTAAGGCTCAAAACCTATATGGCTGCAAATGATGAAGCCCTCATATTTGCAAGAGGCCAGTATTGAGCATAGAGGAATATGTACATTGCAATCAAAGAGATTTTTTGCAGGTGAGCCAGCAGCCAAAGAAAAAGACCTTTCTCCAACAAAATCAACCAAATAACTTTAATTTTGATCTGACGTAGCAATTATATAAAAAATCTTGTGATTATTAATATTATTAATAGTACTACTGGTTCATTTCATTAGTGCAGTTGATGAAATATTATTTCAACATCCAACCACAATTTGCATTTGTTACAAACTTTATAACACAGAATGGTCAAATGCCCAACTATTGATTTGTCATTAGCTTTCTAGCTAGCTAAGCTATTGTAAAGTTGGGGACAACCATACTTTCAAATCTAAAGATGAAGCTAGTGATAAATCACCCACTCTTCTATTGTCGACATGCATCAATATTCTCTAAGCTTTGAATAGATAGATGCAAACAAATTAAAAAGGCATATATGATATCTCCATCAACAACAAAAAATGGAGCTGATTTTTGCACTTTCATGCATTCCTCTATTTATTATTACCGTCAGATTGAATAACTCAAATCAAAATCACTATATAGAAACAAATAATTGAGTGTAGAAGAAAAAAAATAGAGTGTGAAAATTACTTCCTGAAAAAAAGATACCAACACAAGGTATATGATAGTGATATAACAATTCCTATTCATCTATGTCACCAGGGGAGGCCTTAGTTTGGTCCAACAAAAAATCTTTTCCCCTTGTTATCTTGCCAAAGTAAATCCCCATAAGATAAAAACAAGAACAAGTGAAAAGAAAAAGACGAAACAGAAAGATCCGAAAAATATATAATCAAGTATATAAAAAACATGAAAACTCTATTTGTGATTATTATAACGTGTAATTATTCGATCGGCTTGTTTGGGGTAAAAAGAATTGGAATAGTAGTTGGCATGTGTTCGGGTCAGCTCGTTTACACATGCTCGAGCCTATAGGATAATGATTATCTCATAGAAATTTTATGTGTCTCCAATCTTGATTAAGCTTGGGTTGACTCGAGCTTTAGCCCAATCTAAAGGCTTGAGGGTGAATAAGGAGAATGCTTGAATGTTCTTTCAACTCAGGTACGTACTCTTGGTGATGTTTATTGGTCACCCTTAACCCCAGCATTCCCTTGCCCCCCTAACAGAAAAAGTTCGGTGCTTGAATTAATGTTCTTTCAACTCAACTCGGGCATTCTTAGAATATGTGACGCAATATTTTAGATTAATTTAATATTATAGAATTATTCAATATCTTAATTTGATGTATTAGTTAATTAAAATAGAATATATTTTTTCATTAAATTTATTATAAATAGAATATAATATTTATTTTTATATATTTAATAATATATTAAAAAATATTCTATCTTTTTTCCTCATTTTATTTTTAACAAGAGGTGCGCAAGTGAGAAGCAATGGAGACAAATTTCTATTTACAGCTCTTTTGACAGATTGCTGTGCCACATCTTTATCTCTGTGTATCAGAGGTTGCTTTCATATCTGTATAATAATATTCTGTGGCCAACTCATCATCCCTTTCACATTAACCTAAATTTCATTTTCTGGTTCCGTGCCCTCTTAAACCCAACCCTACTCTAAAGCATGAGCCATGCATTACCTTACACAGGAAGCGTAAGAGTAATTTCATAAATAATATTATGACAGAAAGCCTGCACATAATTTCTGCCTGGAAGCAAAAGGATTTGATGAAGACAGACAGTGGATCACACACCACTCATAAACACCTTTGCCTAATCCAGAGTCTTATAAGACAAACATATATTGTATACATAAGCTTATGAAACAATTAGTTGAGTTATGTGCATTATATATTGTACCGTTCCTTGAGACAATATTGCATAAGCTTATGAGATATCCCTAATTGCACAAAAATAAAAGTATTTGTTCGTACTAGCCAGCTAGTTTATATTATTCATTATACAATATAATTTTGAATTTTTAAGATTTATGTACATGATGTAATATTAAAACACATCAGTAACTAAGCCTATTTTTAATTTCAGGTCAAGTTATTTACTACCATTGTTTATGCAAGAATGAAAATATTATTTTTCACAGAAATATCGATAGCTAAATTTATAAAAATATCGACGGATATTTTGATATCGCTATTAGTATCATTTACGCTCAACAAAAAAATGTTCGAAATTTAATTCAGCGTACATAAAAATTTTGAATGAAATTATGGAAAGAATTTAAGTACCTAATAATATTTATATAAGACAAATACAGATATTATGCAAATCAAAAGAAGATTTACTTCTCCTCCTGAATTTTTTTTAATCAAAATTTTTAAATATCATTCGATGTTTTTTCTCTACCAAAATATAAATATATTAACAAAAACATGTTGATATTGTAGATATTTTTATTTATGTATCCGTGAGACTACCCGTGAACCCTAACTATAAAGTAAATCAAAGGCTGATCAAATTACTTCGGAAGATTGGAGGGAAAACAGAAAAACCAAGAAAATCAGGATAAAAAGAAGCTTTTTCTCAGGAAACAAACAGGTTGGACAAAATTCCCAAGCCCAAGAGATATGTAAAGGCTACATGAAACGGGGGAGGTTGTTCAGTCACTTGAGCTGACGACATGAGACGAGAGGGCAATTGGGCAAAGGTGGGGTACTGGGACAAATGAAGCGCGTGCATTTCAGTGAGTAGTCCACCTAGCTCTGCTACTACTTCTACGTTTGTCTTTGTCTCTGTCTTTGTCCACTCCACTGCTTGCTGGAACAACTTTTGTACGTTCGGATCTTCTCGCCTGTCCAACCCTCGACACTCCTGCCAGGCGTTAATGACTATTTTATCCCTACTTGAAATTCACATTACCACTCAACCCAACCCTTAAAAGCATCGAGATTTTTTGAAATAAAATTTTATATTTATATAAGCTAAAGACAATGTTAACATTATCATCGTCTTCACTTTGATGTTTAATTAAAATATAAAATAAATTTGTTTATTGCTTAACAATCGCTGAATAAACGAACCCCTATATATTTTGAATTTGGTTCATTTTTGTTGTTACATATTTGTTGTTCCCATGCTAACTTAAAATTGAAAAGTTTTAATGATCAAATGTGGGAAAAGAACGAAAAATAAATAAATAAAATAATAAAATTCATCATTCTATAATGAAGTATAAATATATGCATCATATATGCACATGGATCAATTACTAGAGATGTGATGGCTACCTAAAACTCAGATCTAAGGCTCCCTTTAATATATATATATATATATATAATTAGTTTATAAAAAATTATATTTTTAATAGTTAAGTGTGAATTAAATATATATTTTTTATTATTTTTATGGGTCTTCAAATAGTTAATTGGACCGGCTCTGATCAATTAGCAAATAATAAGCTCAATATTTTATAATTAGTTCGATTAAGTTTGTAAAATGGGTCATCTTATAAGACTAATACACTATAGTCTAGTAATAATTTCATACACATTGGTTGATGATGTATGTGAAGTTTAATATACCTCGTTCAATATGTAAGATATTCCAATTCGAGTCCTTTGTACAAATGGCTATCGGCAATAACTTTATGGATATACATCCATCCAATTAATGAATTCACCATCCAATTGCCATAAATCAACAAAAATTGAAGATAATATAGAAAAATCCAACAAAAATTGACTGCTAAATTGGATGAGATGAATACATCCATTGAATCATTTCTGCATAGCTATAATAAGGTAGTACGGGATGTAGGGCGATGGAGGGGTAAGCTGGGCTGTTTGTTTGATAGGTACATAAATACATACACATAGATGGGGGATCTTCTCGGAAGACAAGCCAAAGATCTTGCTGTCCCTACTTTCTCCGTCTATCTCTCCCCACGCACCCATCAACGATCAACGCCATTCCATGCGCAGCAGCGCCGATGCCTTTTGGAAATCCTATGCTTTACACTTCACAGTTTACAATTTAGGCCAAAAACAAATACATGTTAACTAGGGAGGTTGGCTTAGTTGGCAAACCTGCCTGCCTTTGAGGAGTTATTCTCTAAAGGTTCAGATTTCAAATCCTATTTGTAATAACATCTTGGTAGGAGTAGGCGAATGTTTGTAAAGACGATGTATAACTAAAATTTTGATTTAAAAGTTCATCAGTGAGTATAAAAAATACATGAAAAGCCCCAATGTACTAATTATGAGTGAGGGAAAAAAAAAATGAGTTCTACATTGAGAGGGTTCTAACTTCTAAGTATAAAAAAGAATGTTGCTCATCATCTACCACTTGTAGCTCTATCAATTAATTTGGCATTTGCATTGCATGGAGGCCCGTAGTTTACTCATTATGTGTGAGTTCAATGAGTTTTACATTGGGAGGGTTCTAACTTTTAAGTATTAAAAAAAAATGTTGCTCATCATCTACCACTTGTAGGTCCATCGAATAGTATTTTGTGCTATTAGTGAAATTTATAATTAAGTAGTACACATCTGGATTTAATTTGTATTGTTTTATCATCGATAATTTCATTTGGGGGATGAATTTAGGATTTCAAAATTGTGCAAGTTCAACTTTCAATTATAACATCTTGCATGACAATTACCTTTATTATCAGTAGTAGATTATAAATTAAATTTAAATAAGTTAAATTTACATGCTAAGGTTTTAAAAAATTCAACTGTTCTAGTGAAATTTATGACATGTACCAAGTTTGTTTTGCTAAAAATTTGAATTTGAATGTGGATTTGGATTTGGTAACAAGTCTGTTTGATCCGAAACTGAACCTAACGTAATGAGACCTGTTGGGGGATCTAGGACTCGATAGGGGGTGCTAGTTCAAATCATGCTTAAGCATGCCGAGTGACTTGCAAGGAAAAGAGAGAAATACTAGACACCAGTAGGATGCCGGCCTAAAAGGCTTTGATACTTAAATCAGTAAGAGTGATGGGAAACCAATAAGTAGATCACAGCACAAAGACTCAAGAATCAAGGTTGCCTGTGTTTAGAGAGATAAGTAAATGAGATAGAGTACCTTTATGGAAGGGTTTTGAGGGTATTTATAGTAGCAATAAATGTGGTGATTGGACACTGTTGAAGTAGGTTTCAAGCTACAACACGAGATGTTGCCGCGTGTCCCGCAGATTCGGGATGTGTGTCATGTGACAATGGAACTCCTAGCATGTCACAGAGTTGGTACTTGTAGTTAGCTAATCGGACCAAGGGTGTTGATCGAACCTGCCGAGAAAGCATGCCAAGTGGTAAAGACATGGACCTTGTTGGGCGCCTGCTATTAGCATATCCTGCCGAGTGGCCTACCTGGTGAGGCCTGCTGATTAACATCATTGGTATTGCCTGTCGAGTGTAGTGGCTGGAGTAATCCTGCCGATTGAATTGTCTACCGATTACCTGGTGGTGGATTATATGCTTCTGGTGGTGCTGTTCGTACTGAGCATGGTTGGTCGTCATGGTATCAACAAAGTCGATCTACAGTTAATAAAAATTTATAAAACACTAGATTGTATGTATTTGATGACAATTTTATATGGAAGCTCACTAAAAAAGGAATTTTCTCTGTCAAGTCTACTTATGAGTCTCTTTTCCTTAATGACTTTAATCAAAATCGGAGTTGGGATTTCATTTTGGAAGTTGTCTTTGCTCCACAAAATTCTGACCTTTCCTTGAACTATTGGTCATAGTAAAATTCTCTCAAACCTCTAGAGATGTCATCGTGGTCTCTCTATTGATTCTAGTTGATCTCAATGCCCTTCTATTAAAAAAAACATAGACCATATTTTCATATGTTGTCTATGTGCTCTTGCCATCTCGAACACATTGAACATGCCCCACAAGGTGAGCCATTCTTTTGCTTTGGATTTTCAGATGTGGACCTTTATTAACCTCTCCTTCCATCATCATAATGCTCTTGGTGTTCTTTGGTTCTTAATGTTTGCTTCCACACTTTGGTTTATTTGGAAGTGGAGAAATAATTCATATCCAACAATCATCAAGAACCTCCCCTGTAGCCTCAAAGCTATATTACAAGATTTTTCAGAAATTGGTTTGATGGCAACAAAAAGATAACTTCTATGGAGCATAGACATATCATCTCTATGCATTGGAGTGCTCCTCCCCTAAGGGATTGGTGTAAGCTTAACATTGATTGTAGTTGTACTAGGCCTTTTGGTAGCATTATTGCGGGTGGTTTAATTCGTAACCATGATGGTAGTTAGATCAAAGGATTTGCTGCTAACTTTGGTTGTGGTAATAATCTTGAAGCTAAACTTTGGGGTGTGTTTAGTGTGGAATAATGTGATTTCCAAGTTGTTATTTCGCTTATTTTGTCCTTACTTGTCATCCTTTTCTCACACTTGTATGTGACTGGAGAAGGATATTGAAAGAAGTGTATGAGGTTCGTCATGTGTACCGGGAGAAGAACCACATTGCTGATTTTTTAGCCAATTGGAGCCATGGTCGTGATATTGGTTTGCACTTGCTGGATAACCCCCACCTGCTACTTCGGCAATCGTCAATTCTGACTCTGTGTAGAGTCCTTTCAAGGATTGTGCCTATCTAGTTTCCTTTGGTTTTTTTAGGCTCTACCCTCCATTGTACCAAAAAAATAACATATACATGAACTCTTAGATTAATTTAAAATTTCAAAATAAAAAATCATATAGAGAAAACAGAGGAAAAAAAAATCACCAATAATTCCTTAAGATAAATGACGACAAATCATTATAAAGATTTTTAAAAATTCAGCAATTCAATTAACGTAAGTATTTTGCCTTACTATTACATTCCTCCTCTCTACTTTCTTCCTCTTTTCTCCGGAATTTCATCACTCCGTTGGATATCTTTTCATTCGATGAACATATCATGATAAGTTTATGTGTGTGTATATATATATATATAGTAGGTCTTCATATTTGTTTTTCTTATTTCTGTTTTCTGTAAATGAATGGTTCTGGTGGATTCCAACCCCATCCGTTTTTTGTAGGACGTGTGAGTGTGACGTTGTTATCTATGATGGCCACTACTCCGGAGAAAGAAAATTGATTGGATATGAACAGAAATAATTATGGTGACAAATATGCTTCCTCTTTGGACAAAACAAATTTGAAGGAGGCCATATATATTATCCACTTGTTTCTTCTTCACTTATTGGTTACGCACTCTACCATGTATATGATAAAAAGGAAGAAGAAGAAGAAGAAGAAATCCTATCATCTACAAGAGTGGGTAGGTTTAAAATAACTTGTATAGTTATAGTTCAGATTTGAAATTAAGATAAATATAAATCTCATTATTTATATAAATCAAATCTAAAATTTCTTGTTAATTATAATGGATAATTTAGTTGATCAATAATTTAATTGGCGGCCTCTTTATGTTGTAAGTCTAATCGAATGGTTAGTTTCGTATTATATAACTAACTAATTGACTCTAGAATGCTTATATATGTATTATCGAGTAAACCTCGTTGCAATGTATCAAACGTAAGAAGAAAATGATTTGTTTTCTGTTGATTTATATTTTTCTGTTTAGATGTTACAGAATAGACTATATTTGTCGTTGCGTGGACGCAAGTTTCAACCTTAAATTATAAGCATATATCCAGACAACTGGTTGATGATATAGTTGGGATAAGAAAAGGGCATGCAGTTCCAAGGGACAATGATGTTGGATTTTCAGCACAATTGACTGCAATAACCTTCAAAGTTTTTTTTTCTACATGAACCATAATTGGAGTTTCATGCGGCTATATTGGGGTCCTACCACTTCACCAATCACAACTCACCACTCATCGCTCATCGCTCATGGTTGAGAATAAATAACATTACCATAGTACACCCCTACTGCCTAGCTAGTACTCATCACTCATCACCCATCACCCATCACCCATTCATGCACCAATCCACACCCATCATTCAATACGTGTTGGAGCACACTAGGTGAAAAAACAAAACCCACACACATCATATTTCTTAAAGGATCTTAATGATTCAATGAAAGATATAATGACAAAAACTCTACACAATTTCAATGGAAGATTTAAATCCTACACCATCCAAAAAAAGGAACAAAAATTAACAAAAAAGAAAAGAATTTTTTTTTAGAGGTATCCAATGTGAAATTGGTGTAATCTAATGCCACCTGTAACAAAGAAAAAACCCATAATGCATAATTACAAATGACAAAACCCTAGTATAAGAACTGCTGCTAATTTGAAGTTTGTGTTAATTTAATTGTATTTATTTTTATTTGATATGCGACTTGTCTTAAGTATGATAATATAATATTTTATGAATAATATGATGAGATATTTATATTTTAAACGGTAAGTGCTCAATGAATGATGATTAATTTGTCTTGTCTTGTACTACCTTATTTCTAAGTGTGAAGGCTATGAGATCTTTCTAGTGTCTCCCATATTTTGTAGCTTGTACTCATCTTCAATGATGGCAATGGCAAGAAGCAAGACGGTAGGTAATTTCCAGGGTAGATAGAAGGTTCAGTTGAGACAAATTGGTGGGTCGCTAGAATTGTTTACAAAAGATATGTCGAGGATTTGGGTACAGCAAATCGGGCTTTAAGATTGAGCCAGCGCAGGCACATCATTAAATAATCTATTGCAATGTAACATATTTGTAATCAAATCAACTCGGTGATGAAACAAATCTCTCATCTAAATTGGTGGCTTAGCTTCTTTTCCTTGTTGGCTGGCCACACATTCTGGCCCTCAAGTTTTGGGCCTCCTAGATTGCAGGGACTTGGAACCCATTTGGGCTTTCTAATGAGGATTTTCACGTTCTATTTTTCTTATTCTGTATTCCTCTTTTTTTTTTCTTTTTTTTTTCCAATATATTTTTCTTTGATTTATTCAATGTGAAGGGTTAATAAAATATGGAAAAGTGCATTATAAAAAAAGTGGAGTGTGAAAATCAATTTCCTATTAATATTTAGTAGTATTCTTATTCATTGTATATGAATGTATTTCATTGCATGTTTTGACTGTGGGCATCTTTTTATATTTATTGATGAAATATATCTTCCAATTTTGTTTCCAAGTTTTTAATACAACAATGTTGCGAGAGAGATAAATTGGGTATCAAATTTGCTTTTTACAAGAGTTGAAATTGAGACTCCTACTATCATGTGGGGAGAAATACCATTAGATCGCACTACTAGTTTTTCTTAAATTTAGCATGTAATTTTTGCTCACCCGAATTTTGTGCATGATTTGCCATTGTTAATAACCAATGAGTCTAATCTTCTTCTTAATGTCATTATATAAAAAAGCCTTTCCTGATAATTATTGACAATTTTTTTGTTGAACTTTCCCAGTAATTGAACATTTGGATTTAATTTTTGTGTGTTTCGAAATACTTATGTGTATCTAAAACATGTCACTTAGTATTGGGTATCGAATTTGCTCTTTACAAGAGTTGAAATTGAGACTCTTCTTATCATGTGGGGAGAAATACCACTAGATCGCACTACTAGTTTTTCCTAAGTTTAGTATGAAATTTTCACTCACCTAAATTTTGGGTGCATGATTTGCCATTGTTAATAACCAATGTGTATAATCTCCTACTTAATATCATTATATAAAAAGGCCTTTCTTGATAATTATTGACATTTTTTTTTTGAACTTTTTCATTAATTGAACATGTGGATTAAATTTTTTCGTTTCGAAATACTTACGTGTACTTAAAATATAGGTCACGTAGTGTTCTTATTCCACATGTTATACAATAGGTGGACAACATGGTTGACTGGTAATGTATCGCAATAAAAAAAATTGCAATTATTATATTATGAGTAGGTTAAAACATAATCACGTGACATTTCGAGTATATGGAAGTGCCACTCTAATTCCACATTGTTGTGTGCCTCCATTTTGTTAGTTTATAGCTCATTTCCGTCCGGTCCATAACTCCATATTATTTATTATCCCAGCCCAATTGGTTAAAGGAGCTCTCATATGCACAGCACAGCTACATTTGTTCTGGAAACCATTGTCTTAGCAATTTTGTAGCCTACTTGCGAGCCTGGTTGGCAACTTGGCATACGTTACATATCATGCCAGTTACTGAAATTGGATCCTTGAAGGTCCAGCTGCCATTTGTGAGAGAATTGGTGCCGCTGACCTCCAATTGTAGGGAGAGCTAATCTTAGCCATTAAGGTAATCACTCGCCTAAAAATTAGATGCCATCTTTGGTAGATTTGGTGAGGAGTCTATTTATTCTTTGAGAGAGTGCTATCAAATGCATTGGGATTTGGGTTTTATGACTGATTTTCTCCTCGTGTTCTCTGAACTAGACGTAGGCTTTAACACTGAACTAGTATTTTCATATTTTGTCTTGGTGCTATATTTTACACACATTCAGCTCTTTCCACAAAGCAATGTCCTTATATCACTTTGTTTTCACTTACATATCATGATGCATGTTATGGTCTTGTGGCATCGAATCTGTCTACAGCTGCAAAACAATTCTCACGTTCTCAATCATTATTTTTGGATTTCTAAGTTACCAACACTAATAGTCTAATACTAGGATGAATACATGAATCAGAAAGTAACTAAATGGTTCTAAAGCCAGAAAATCACCTGGAAGTTAATATCATATGCACGCAACCAATGGTCACAAATAGTGATAGATACTTGCTCAAATCGACGTCCTTCCCTAGTCAATGACAAGATTTTTTCTTCCGTGGAACATGGTTCACTCGTGAGCTTTTGTTTCTAACAGGAGCGCACCAGCTGTTGCCATCGGCCATCTTGCCTCTGAATTTTTTGTACTCTCTTGATTTTAAAACTGCCTCCATAATGTTTATATCTTCACAGATTTCGTGTCGCGAAAGAGATGCCAGACTAGGAAGAATGTCTCTCTGAAAATCTTTCATTCTCCTCCCCCTTCTCAACTTAACACCAAAATCCTTGCTACCACTGTAATCTACCTCAGGAGGCTTTGTTGACACGCAATAATCTTCAGCGTTGCACTCTGTTAGGCTTAGTGTCATTAACTCAAAAAAATCAGAGGAAAACTGCGGTTTCTCACTCTCCTTGGATTTTATCTTATTTGATCCTACTTTGTAGTCACAATCTTGAGAACAAGATGAGGTCTCCAATGAGATTCCAATGAGTGCTTCAGCTGCCTCTCTGATCAAAACATCCAATTCACTGCTGTCGGAAGATCCTTGCTTCTGCTCACCCTCCAAGGCTTCTGAAACTTGAGACTCTACATGGGTTCCGGATAACTGATCAACGGAAAATGGATTTAAGCTTCCATGCTCAACCTCGGATTGCATAGTCTTTACGCTGCTGGATTCAATATCAACAATGCAGCACGACTTACTTGAAGCAGAAGATACATTACTATGTCCATATTGCTCTGGTTTTTTACTTTGATCACATGAACGAATACGACTGTTTAGGAGTTTCATGATGAACCCATCATTTCCATTATTGTTACAACCAACTGCTTCATTGAGATCTATCTTCGATCTAGATGCAACTTCCAAACTTACATGGTCCGTTTCACTTCTTCTCAACGTATCAACTTTGGAACTCCCAGCAGAATAATCTGTTCCCTCAACTTTTCTTTTGGATATCATGAAAGCAAAATTCCCAGCATCAACTTTTTGAAACGTTTCAGAAGTCTCATTTGAGCCATTATTACTTTGCTTTTGCCCAGCTCCGAAGCAAAGAGTGGTCTCCTCTACCTTGTCACCTAATCCACAAAAATCATGTGATGAGCTGGCCGTTGAAGGATGGGCTACTGGATGATCATTTGAGAGACAAGATGAATCAAAATGCTGAATTTTGTTAAGGTCCAAAAGCCCTGCTTCACATGAACTAAAATCTTGCCTCCCGGTGGACAAATTGTGGATGGAGATACCACTGGAACACCTTTTCAATCCTGAAGAGCAGACAAACATAAGTCTAAATGCACACAACTAAAAGTTCAGAAATACAACTCTATTCCGCCCATTATTGTGCATAGATTTGCAATGTGAACCGTACCTTGACTGAAAGGATTGCACTCACTGTAGTCTAAAAGCACAGAAACCTTTGAATCACGCATTCCCCTGAAGTTTTTCATTGGAGTATTGGTTCTGAAAGAGAGTGGCTGTTCCAAATCTTCCTTTGGTGTCCTCTCAATTGATTCTTCTAAATCAATCATTTGTTGTGAGCCGGAATGAGTTTCTGCATCAAACCAACTTGACTTACTACACCCTTTTGTCTTCCTTTTGACCGGTTGAATGCTCAGGGAAAGCTTCAGCTCCTCTGGATCTGCGACATTATCACAACAAAGACAACTCCTAAGTTTTAAAGTTACATTCTAGTGATCCATTTTATTACTCTTGCACAGATTCTTACCAATATGGCTAACGCAGTCATCTGAGGGAAATCTATGATCAGGAGTTCTCGGCTGAATCTTATCATATGCACTGTTGCATCCTTCTAACAAGTCCTGAAATTTAGATTGCATAAATCCAACTTGAAAGAAAAGCACCAATCTCATCAAATAAACATAAAATAATCTGAAATGAAAGTGGGTAAGAGTTTAAAAACTCAAAGAGATAAATGAAACTAGCCTCCATGAATTATCCACCGTCCTTTATCTTATAACCACTCTTCATAACAATTACGAAGTCAAAGATTTGCTTACCATAGGTTCTTCTCTGGTAGAATTTCTGAAAGGTAACATAGTCGACTCAACACTAGCTCTCCAGAAATTGTATCTACCAAACTCCATCTTACTCCAGTTCTGCATCAATGTCGTCTGTTTCCTATATAGATGATGGAGTTCATGAACCTGAAGTGAAACCGATAGCAAGAAAATTAGTTAGAGCAGATCCTAATTTTGATTAAAACCGAAGTTTCCAATCTAAATAATTTATGCAAAACAATGGCATGGAAGAAAAAAAAAATTCTATCTTTCAAGCCCTACATAACATCTATCAACATCGAGGTCTGCACAATACAAAGGAATTTTATACGATAATCAACCATGCACATGAACACAAAATCTGTGGTCCTAAATCCAGTGACTCAAGTTTTATCCTGTGATTAAAGTGTCCTATACCTGGTTTTTAAACAAAACCTCCTGGTTGAGCATAGTCGTCCTCAAAACATCGTTCGGAGAACCTGCGTATGCTTGCATTGACGTCAGATCAAGATCTCCGCGCATCAACATTTTTCTTTTCTGAAATTACATCAAATCAGATTTTTCATCTTTAAGCATGACAAAGTTTATAAAGGATTTCCAATGTTTTTCTCTGCAAATCTCTCTTTAAGAATTGCATGTATCGATTCAACCTAACAAAGTTTAGGAAAACTTATGGCCTTTGCCTTTCCTCTGAAAAAATAAGATTTCTACAGAAATCAACAAACGACTGAAATTGGCGACCCAAGACTGTTTTATTGTTCACTCTTTGCCATTTTCATGACCTAAACTTCATCATCTGACTTTTACTCCGCCTATCTCTCGTCCCTCCCTCTCCCTCGGCATTTTTTCACTATTAGAACGAGACAGGCGCAATAGATCCAAATGCAGTTCTTCAAAATGGCACCACTAACAACATAGATACTCTCCCATTTAACCACCTCAGTAATTTATCTCAAAAGGCTATTCATTATATATTGTATTTGTTTATTCCAAGTTTTTTTACGTGGGACTTGTACTTTACAACAATTTATATATCCTATTTGCAACACAATGTGGAAGAACTAAACACTCTTGAGAATATGATAATCCTGGGAGCATGTCTTCCTTTTTGGTATTTGGGGCAAACCTAGAAAACGTTTTCTGGATTTGTTGTTCCCTCCAACTACCAAAGTAAAGGCATAATTACTACTATTAACGCATCGAACTCTTAAATTTCCAAAAACAAAGAAAACCCAGGACATTATTACTTTGTATTTTGTAACCACTCAAACAACAAAGCAAACAACCTTAATTTTCTTAATTTCTTATCAACAACTACACAACACATTCAAGGTTCCAACCCCAAACGACATGTTTATGCATATATGCTGTAAAATCTGGAAATGTAGAGAGAGATAGAGAGAGAAGGTACCAAGATGTGGAAAACCCAAAAGCAGAGTGTTTTGGCATCCCAATATCTGGTGCTGTCGTTGCTGCTTCTTCTTCTCCACTAAATTCTCATTTTCCACAGGATATCAGAGAGACTATGATCCAATACAAATGCTGCCAATGGTTCAACTCTCTCAATAGAGAGAGAAAGAATCGGATCACAATGGGGTCATCACAAGAGTGATGGAAGGAAAAGATAATTCTGTGAAAGGGGAGGAGAGTAAGAAGCAAGAAGCGCAGGGAGGGCGCGTGGGGGACCACAGGCCCCAAATCATCTTATTTTTTTCTTTTTTTTTTCTTTTTTTTCTTTTTTTTCTTTTTCTGTGTCTGCGGATGATATTTTTTATAATCTGTGCGTCTCTTTCTAGCTTCTCCCTCGGTCGTTGCGATTCCTTTTCCCTTTCTCGCTCTATTACAAGTTTACAACTTAGATTTATGGTTTAAGGAGAAGGGGAGAGAGAGATGGAGGTGTCACTTGTCTTGTCAGATGTCCTTCTCAGCGACAATTTCAACTGTACCCTGGTTATTAATAAATATTATTTATGTTACTTTCTTATCCACCTCCTCCCCTTATCTCTCAAATGACATCTTTGACCTCCTTTATTTTGTTTTATTATGTTCTTTTATCAAATAAATAATTTTTTTATTATTAATCAAAACATTATAACATAATGAAAGCCCACAAATAAAACATAGAAATAAATGATATTAAATTTATTTGAATATAAGTCTAATAATATAAGTTTAACACAATTTAAAAATAAACGTAAATCTAAAAAATAGAAATATGCCATCTTCCAAACTGCTACCTTCAAACGCCGCCCAAATCACCACAAACCAACAAGCACAAAACTACCAGAAATAAGGAAAGTATTGGTGTAACTGAAGAAATCAGCGAAAAATAGGTATGAACAAGTCACTCGCGCAAATAACGCTCCCATAATCCATTCGACATGTGTATAACACACTTTGAAGACAATCAAATGTCGAAATAGCAGCTGAGTTGAGAGGTGGACTTTGGTGGTAGGGTGATCAGGTCTAGTGCCATCAAAAGCTTTGGATGAAGGAAGAGGAAGGGATTGAGGCATGATGCAAGGAAGTTAAAGTGGAGATCGGATGATAGATCTAATAGGCCTTTGGAAATCTCCAAGAAAGGAGAAGGGAAATCCTCCACAATGGGAGGGGCCAAAAGAATGCCACTATGGACAGAGAGCAAGCCAAAAAATAGCAAACTAACCAACCAAAAGTCACAAATCCAAAAAGGAAAGCAAACTAGCAGAAAAAAAGTAAAAAATTAGCAAAGTCAACCCACAAGGAAAACCAAGCCCAGAAATCAAACCCAGTCACAATGAAACCTAACAACCCACACAAATACAAATCCACAAGGAAAATCAATACCCACACAGATACAGGGCCACCAAAGGAGGCGACAGTGATGTCGCCGGAGGAAACCAAATTTACCACTAACCCTGCAGAACGATGGAGCGGTTAAAATATTGAAGCTCTTTCAAGCTTTGGAGCCTCCAACAAAGCTAATGGTGTAAACCGAAGGCACTAAAGGAGAGGAGCAAAAAATGGGGGTGTGACCCAAAAAACAAAAAAAAAAACTTGGAAGAAAAGGAAAAGAGAGGGAAAAGTTGAAACTCGTCTAGGCTTTAGAGTCTCCAACAAAGCCAATGGGGGGGGAAGGGGGGCGCGAGCAGCAAAGAAGTGGGGGGACGGAACAAAAACCAGAAAAACAAAAAAAAATTGGAAGAAAATAGGAAGAGAGGGAAAACCAAGGGGGAAAGGGAAGACATGAGGTATGGGGAGGGGGTAGAGTCCTTACTTAGATCTACACCCAAAAGGGTGAAGATCAAAGAAGAAACCCACCCCAATGCTTGACAAGACCCATCCCGATCATCCCTCGATAATCGTGAAAGATCCTGCTCCCGTCTGACAATAACTAGAAAGTACCAAAAGTAGTTTAACATATAAATATATATATATATATATAGAACATAACAAACGATAAACATTGTCAGACAAGGGAAAATTCAGTATTCCGAGACCGTTGACCTAGTCAACAGGTTTACAGAGCATAGGTAATATGTACAAGTAGGGATCAAAATCCTATGCTACAAAGTGTTTGAGTACGCAACGGTCTGTTTATTCCTCTGCCTCGATACTAGCCTCAGTACCTGTGCACTGGCCTGGAGGACAAATAAAACATCAAAGGTGTGAGTGGACAAAAAGAAAGTTCTAGAAATACATTTATAAAATACATTCTTACCCTCCAGTTTCACAAACATGCATGCATATCATAAAACATGAAATCAAGTATGAATAGTGGATTGATAAAAATATGTTCATTAAATCAGGCATAAATATCAATCAATCAGCATAATACCACCAATCCTCAATACTCAATCTCAATATCCAAGTAATCCGTCACGATAGCAATGCAACACGTGCAACTCGGGTGTCTCATGTCCGAGTACTTCCCTAGGATCAACGACGTCTGGGGTGATATCATCTCCAGGATCAACGACGTCTAGAGGATATCATCATAATCTCACACTCCTGAGACTGAGCCTCCCTCGGAGCTACTCATCTCCAGGTAGTGGATCGTGACTACTCCAGGATCTACGACGTCTGGAGGTGACCATCAAATCACAGAGGATGGTATATGTGGAACAATCATCAAATCCAGCAATCTCATTTTTAAATAAATTATATCTCAAATCAAATAAAAAACATTTCAACCGGGCCTCTGCCCGAAACATAGCTTTCATAAAACACGTTCCACAAATCCATTATAATCACGCAAATCCATAAATGATAGTAAAAAATATTTCATAAAACACGTTCATGCCTGGTTCCCTTGAACCGTCATGATCCATAAAATCCATAACAAGGGTTCATGCCGGTTCCCATAAACCGTCATGAACCAGAATGACCTGACAAAGGTTCATGTCGGTTCCCATAAACCGTCATGAACCACAATGACCTTTCCAGAGTTCATGCTGGTTCCCATAAACCGCCATGAACTTGGAAATCCATCTAGGGTCCCTGACCCGAAATCATCAGTGTAAAACATCTGGGTCTCGTGCCCGAACATATGACATCAACTGGGCACCGTGCCCGATATCGAAGGGTCAGTCACGACTCCGATCATAGTGATGCGTGCAACCATCCATCCAGGACCGCCCTCAATCCTGGGATGTCGCCGTGAACAAATCAACCGACGCGACCACCACAAGATCATGGTGCACTCATCACCGATCGCTATCCTGAACCGTCAGCACTCTGAAGTCGAGCCTCCCCAGGCTGCTTGACCACGAATCGTGCATCGTGACCTCTCCGGAAGGAACACATCCCAATCCGGAGGCGAGCGTCGTATCGTCGATCGCCGTGCACATAGCACCCGTCGCGACCACGATTTAGACCCGAAGGTCGTAAATAGTGTCATATTCCCGAGACAAAACCAAATGGGTCTCATACCCGAGTTTATCCATTTAGAAATCCAAAACCATTTCATTTAAATCATTAAAGGAATACAGACCCGTATAAGCACCGTATAAGGCCGAAACCTCGAATTACGTGCCTATACGTAACCACATACAAATACACCCATGGCATCATCAAACATGCAATAAAACATATAATAAACATTTATGCATGCACCAATTTAGAAAACAAAGTCCACTCACAGACCGTCCGAGCTGCCGCCTTGATTTGCGTGCCATACGGCTCCCCGAGCCGATCACCATTACCAGGACTCCCAAACCTGTCCAAATTTTAATAGAAGGTTAATAACTACTTAATTAACCTCCCACTAAAGCCCCGTAATTTTCCCGTATTTTTAACTATTTTTAAACCGACCCTAAACCTTCCGATGCCCCGAAACATATCGAGACGGTGTCCGATTGACACGAAACCAGTCCCAAAATGTTCGTTACATCGAATAGAAGATTTCCCATGTGAACACTTTCCCAAATTATGGCCCACGCGTCCTCACGAGCCCCTAGAAAGTCGAAAACACTGTTCATCGTCATCAACTACAGAACTGAACCAGTTTACTGTAGCAAAACACTGTTCATCTCGGGTTTTTCTTCCGTTTCTGGACTGATTCGGGGTCCGTTTACTCCCATTTTAATTCCTAAATTCCTATTTCTTCATTTCCTATCTAACTCAATCCCTAAAACTAAGAAAAACCACCCGAAACCAAGCTTCCATCCGCCATCAATGGTGGCCGGATTTTCTCCGGTCGTTCACGGCCATGTACGGCCATCCCAAGCCCCAAAAATAATCCTATTCTACTCCTAGGGTCCCCAGAAACCTTACCCAATAAATGAAATGGAGTAAAAACCATTAAAACCCAAACTCAAAATTTCAAACATTTTCCTTACCTCACGGTCTCTCCGCCGTCCACCATCCGCCGTGAGCCACCCCCCGCCGTCGTGTCCTCCTCCTCGTCCCAGTCCTGCCCTCACTCTCACACGGTCACACTTGATGGAGGATTGTGGTGTTTGTGTGTTTTGAAGAAAAATGAAAATGGTGGATAAGGGGGGTTCGGGTTTTGTGTTTGGAGAAGAAGAAAATGCAAAGAAATGAAGATGATGATGTGGATCTGGTGAGAGGAGTGAAATGGAGGGTGAGGATTGAGAGATTAATTGATAATGGATGGTTAGGATTAATGGTAGGATAGATTAATTATATAATAATAATTATAATATTATTTTATTAAGTAGATCCACATTTTGGGGGATTTAGCCAATAGGATGAGTGACACTTGTCACTCATCCATGGGACCCACCAAAATATCTGTCCAAATCAGATTTCGCCAAATCGTCCCCGTCTCGAAGTTCGTGCATAGTGAAATTGAACTTCCGTGACCTATAACTCTCCCGTTCGAAGTTCGATTTCAGTGTGCCGCCTGCCTATGGATTCGTATCGTCCTTATCTACGTAACGGTCTTCGACCCTCGGCCATCGGACCTTTTGGTCAAAAAGTCAACATTTGACCCCATTTAACCAAAATTACCAAAATGCCCCTAAACTTCCGAACGTCATAACTTCCTCCCTGAACGTCGGAATTGAACGTGCCACCTGTCTATGAACTCGTGACGTCACGAACTATGTCACGGTCATCGGTCAAAGTCCATTTGACCGCCCGAACGAAAAGTCAACATTTTACCCACACTAGGGGCAAAACGGTCATTTCGCATCGTTCGTCCGATTTAGCCTAACTAATCACCGATTAACCTCACTAATCGTGATTAGTCACTAATCTAATCATGGAATTTGGGATGGGTCGTTACATATTATGTAACGACCCGTCCCGAATTTCGGGATTAGATTAATGACTAATGAAGGATTAGTGAGATTAATCGGTGATTAGTTGAGTGAAATTGGACGGGTACCCCTAATTTTGGGTAAAATGTTGACTTTTGACTCGGAGAGTCAAATATACGAGGACCGATGACCGTGACGTAGATCGAGACGTCACGAGTCCATAGACAGGCGGCACGTCGAAATCGGAGGTTCGACGGGAAAGATGTGGGTCTAAAATGGAAATCGGCACTATTGCACGTAAACCGAGAAACAGAGGGACAAGTGGCAAGATTGGATTTGGATTGGAAATCTGAAAAACCGTGTTTTGGGCTGGTGCCTTTATGTATACTATTTTGGGTTGTTGTTGTGTGCTAAATTATGTTTCGGTTTGGATTATGTATGCTGGATTAGTTAACCTTCGGCGATTGGATCGCCATATCCAGAGATGGACTTTCTAGATTTCCAGAGACGGGCTCAGACGTAAACTGGGTTGAACTCCCCAGGTAGCGACGAGGTTGGACCTTGTAGACCCCGTACTCTCTTACCAGTAGTGCACATAGGATGCTAGTTGGACAGCAGCTGGTTGGACCAGCATGATGAGGTTTGACATTGAGTTGGCTAGGTCTGCGACGAGGTCAGGTTTGGTATTTCATTATAGCGATTGGTGGAAATGTTTTCAAAGCAGCTAAGAGCTGGCGTTTTTAGTAAACTGTGGGCCAGAGGGCCTTTATGTGTTATGTGATTTCAAGTTGGACCCATGATGTCTTTATATACATGGTACTGATTACTTAAGCATAACGTTTTTTTATTGATTGTGCATGCATGTTTTACAAAACGGAGGGTTTAAAGGTAATTTTCGGAAAATGGTTTTCCAAACCTTTATTTTTGTCCACTCACACGTTTTATTGTTTTTGACACCCTCCAGGTTGATTACGGGCGAGGGCTGAATGAAGGTTGAGGTATTACGATGAGTGCGTACTTTGGTTACTCTAGTTATTATGTAGCGTTATCCCTGGTTTGTCATGTAGATTAGGATGTTTATTTTATCCCGAGGGTATTAAGGTCCTTTTACAAGGTTGTGTCAGATGGGAGCGCGACCTTTCCTGCTAATCGAGGGGGATTACGGTGCGGGTCGTGTCAAGAGCATTAAAAATTCACTCTCTAAGGAGTGATTTTGAATATACACATATGAAACAAGATAAATTTCTTTCTACATATATGTTTAGACTACTTGGTGTTGTTAATCAAATGAAGACTTGGAGTTAAGATATTACATAAAATGAGATTAACACAAAAAATCCTAATAAGTTTAACCAAGAACTATAATTCTATTGTGTCAATACATGAAAAGACTAGGGATCTAAAACATATTAGTGTTGAAAGTATCACTGCATCAATTAGGGCATTTGATCAACGTTTGGAGATACATATTAATGGATAAAGAGAAAGCATTTTCAAGCAGGAATATAAGTAACAAATCACAAACACAATTCAATCCTAATAAGGGAAATTTTAAGAAGAAGTTTAAGGGAAACAACAAGGGATGGAACAACAATAAGCTCAAGAACAATGCAAATCCTGAAAGCAAGTTCATTGTAAATCAGAAAGGTGAAAACAGTGGCTTTAGGGATGCTTGTATGATCTGTAATAAGTCACACTACGATGAATGCTGGTACAAGGTCAAGGTAAAGTGTTACAAGTGCTCTAAAATTGGTCACATTGCTAAGGATTGTACTATTAAGAAGAATGCCAATTTAGGCCAGAAAGTGGATGACATAGAAGGAAACATGTTTTATGCTTGCCATTCTGCCTCTATCGAGAAGAGTGTGGATGTCTGGTACCTGGATAATGATTGTAGTAACCATATGACAGAACATAAGTCTTTCTTGACTAATATTGACATGAGTCTGAATGTGAGAGTAAAGATGGGTACATGTGACCTAGTTCAAGCTGCTAAAAAAAGCTCATTAATGGTTCATACTAGTCAATGTGACAAGTATATCAAGGTTGTGATGCCTGTACCTGGTTTGGATGAAAATTTACTAAGTGTAGGCCAATTGGTGGATCATGGATACTCTCTAGCATTTGGAGACCATTATGTCGATGTTTATGAAGAAAATAACATGGAGCACATGGTTGCTAGAGTTCCTATGAAAGGTAGCAGATGTTTCAAGTTATCTCTAGATTATGTGAATCTAGTAACTAGAAGAGTAGAAGCCAAGGAAAGCTTAGAACTATGGCACATAATATTTGGCCATTTGAACTATTCTAGTCTAAAAATACTAAGACCGAAAGATATGGTGATTGGTTTACCTAGCCTAGAAGAAGACAAAGAAGTCTGTGAAGGATGTATCTTAGGGAAGCATCATACGACTCCATTTGATACAGAAGCAGCTTAGAGGGCATCCTCACCTTGTGAACTCATACACTATGATGTATGTGGTCTTATGCAAACAGAAACAATGGGAGGTAATGTGTATTTTCATACCTTTATTGCTGAACATACTACAATGGTTACACTGATCTCAGTCGTAAGGGTGCCCATCGATCTAGGGTGATTATGCCCTGCATCTCTACCATGAACCTGATTTCTCCACTCATGATTTGAATCACGATGAGCAATAGAATTTTCTTTAGGTAAAAGTGTTTCTTTTGTGCCAACAGTGTAAGACCCGTGTCCTAGAGGGAACGGTGAACAATCCCACATTTCTGCGAGGGGAAATGCTCTGGGAGAGGATGATGGTGTGCCTTAAAGGTATAAGCACACACCTATCTAGCACTAGGCTTTTTAGGAGCTCAAGTGGCTTTGGGGCTGGATTGGAACCCCAAAGTTAAGCGAGTTGAGGCTGGTGCAATTCCATGATAGGTGATCCCCTGGGAAGTTGCACCATGAGCTCCCGAAAACAAACCGTGAGGACGAGGCCCAAAGCGGACAATATGGTGCTAGATGAGTCGGGTCCTGACCGAGGAGGGTCGGGTCCTGACCGAGGAGGGTCGGGTCCTGACCGAGGAGGGTCGGGTCCTGACAATTTGGTATCAGAGCCGGACCTCGACCGGGAAGTGTGCCAGCGATGACGCTGGGCCCTAAGGGGGGTGGATTGTAAGACCCGTGTCCTGGAGGGAACGGTGAACAATCCCACATTCCTGCGAGGGGGAATGGTCTGGGAGAGGATGATGGTGTGCCTTAAAGGTGTAGACACACACTTATCTAGCACTAGGCCTTTTGGGAGCTCAAGTGGCTTTGGGGGGGATTGAAATCCCAAAGTTAAGCGAGTTGAGGCTGGTGCAATTCCATGATGGGTGACCCCCTGGGAAGTTGCACCATGAGCTCCCGAAAACAATACCGTGAGGGCGAGACCCAAAGAGGACAATATGGTATTAGATGAGTCGGGTCCTGACAAACAGTGTCAGAACCCGAATCTCCTCTGTCATGTCCCGACTCATCTAGCATCATATTGTCCGCTTTGGGTCTCCTTGCCCTTGCCCTCACTGTTTTGTTTTCGGGAGCTCACGTTGCAACTTCCTAGGGGGTCACCCATCATGGAATTGCACCAACCTCAACTCGTTTAACTTTAGGGTTCCAATCCCCCCCAAAGCCACTTGAGCTCCCAAAAGGCTTCATGCTATATAGGTGTGTGCCTACATGACAGGACCCATCCCAATCCCCCGGGGATTAGTGCGGGATGACCCTGCTCCCGTCTGACACGGAGTGTCAGACAAGGGATATTTCCGACCTTTGCCCTCCCGGGCTATCAGAGTACGCCAGGATCCGGAGGAGGTATGTGCTATCTCGGTCTCTGCTACAGTCCACATCCGATGTCAACCTGAAGGGTAGTCAAAACATTAAAAGCTGTGAGTGGACAAAACAAAAGTTTATAAAAACATTTCATAAGACATTTGTACCCTCCACTAAAAAGCATGCATGCATTCGAAAACCATTTATCCAAAACAAACCATATGTGGGACTAAGCCCAAAGCAGATATAAATCAAGGTCGAAAGGACCACAATGAAAACGACCATACGGGCCACTGCCCAAATCCATACGGGACTCGGCCCCAAACCATAAAGAAACCAAGTACACGAGCCACTGCTCAAATCCTGTGCACACCTGTACACACCACATATCATATATCATATATTCATCACATACATATATATAAGTCACACAACCAATCCTGTCACGGTATCCAAAGCCACGCGCATGCTACCCAGGTCTTAATCCGAGTCTTCTCAAAGTCAAGATCAATGTTCGTAGACCACTGACCCTACCCGAGGTAATAGTAATCATAGCCTTCCTGAGAGTAAGGAACCCAACTGGGGGGTGACTCCACTCAGTCGGTGCTCCGTGGCTACTCCGGGGTCCACCCAGGCCAACGACCCTCCCCGGAGGAGATAATAGAAGTAAAGGAAGGTAGACGAACATATATATACATAACATAAACATTCATGACCGGTTCCCCTGAACCGTCATGATCCATCATATCCATAATCAGGTAACATGCCGGTTCCCATAAACCGTCATGTACCGTAATAACATAACAAGGGTTCATGCCGGTTCCCATAAACCGTCATGAACCACGATACCACAACAAGGGTTCATGCCGGTTCCCATAAACCGTCATGAACCTGGGAATCCATTTAAGGTTCCCTGACCTGAAATCAAAATCGTAAAGTGACTGGGTCTCGTACCCGAACATAGGACACCAACTGGGCACCGTGCCCGGAATCTGAGGTCATATGCCCGAGACAAAACCAAATGGGTTTCATACCCGAGTTTAGCCTTTTAGAAATCCAACACCATTTCATTTAAATCAATAAAGAAATACAGACCCGTATAAGCACCGTATAAGGCCGAAACCTCGAAATAGTGCTTATACGTAACCACATAGACATGCACCCATGGCATCATCAAACAAGTAATAAAACATATAATAAACATTTATGCATGCACCAATTTAGAAAACAAGGTCCACTCACAGACAGTCCGAGCTGCCGCCTCGATTTGCGTGCCATTCGGCTCCCGGAGCCGATCACCATCACCGGGACTCCCAAACCTGTCCAAATTTTAATAGAAGGTTACTAACTACTTAATTAACCTCCTACCAAAGCCTCGTAATTTTCCCGAACTTTTAACTATTTTTAAACCGACCCTAAACCTTCCGACACCCCGAAAACTATCGAAACAATGTCCGATTGACACGAGACCAGTCCCAAAATATTCGTTACATCGAATAGAAGATTTCCCGTGTTGAACACTTTCCAAAATTATGGCCCACGGGCCCTCACGGCCCCTAGAAAATCGAAAACACTGTTCATCGGCATCAACCTCAAAACTGAACCAGTTACTATTCACGGTTACTGTTCACCGTTACTGTTCATCTCGGTTTTTCTTCAGTTTTCGGACCGATTCGGGGTCCGTTTGGTCCCATTTTAATCTCTAAATTCATATTTCTTCATTTCCTATCTAACCCAATCCCTAAAACTAAGAAAAACCACCCGAAACGGAGCTTCCATCCGCCATCAATGGTGGCCGGATTTTCTCCGGCCGTTCACGGCCATTTCCGGCCATCCCAAGCCCCAAAACTAATCCCATTCTACTCCTAGGGTCCCCAGAAACCTAACCTAATTAAAGAAATCGATTAAAAACCATTAAAACTCAAATTTGGATTTTTGAATAATTACCTAAGGTTTTCGGGTTCTCTTGGTCGTGCACCACCGTTAGCCACCACCGTCCCCAGCCGTGGCTCACCGTCCTTCGTCTCTCATCTCTCTCTCACAGTCACACTTGGGCTCATAGGATGAATGATGGTGGGGTGTGGTTTCGGGTTTGAAGAAAAATGGAGAAAATGGGCAAAACATGGATGGTTTCGGGTTTGATGGAGAAAATTGAAGGAAATGATGTTAGTTGATGGCTGATGAGAGAAGGCTAAATGGATGGCTAAGATTTGATGGATTAAGTTAGATGAATGGCTATGATTTAATGATGTGTGGATTATATTATAAAATATTAAATTAATATTATTTAATTACTTAGATCCACAAATTAGGGGTCTTGACCAATAGGATGAGTGACACTTGTCACTCATCCATGGGACCCACTAAAAATATCTGCCCAATCAGATTTCGCCAAATCATCCCCGCCTCGAAGTACGTGCATAGTGAAATCGAACTTCCGTGACCTATAACTCTCCCGTTCGAAGTCCGATTTCAGCGTGCCGCCTGTCTATGGATTCGTATCATCCTTATCTACGTAACGGTCTTCGGCCCTTGGCCATCGGACCTCCCGGTCAAAAAGTCAACATTTGACCTCCTATTCACCCAAATTACCAAAATGCCCCTAAACTTCCGAACGTCATAACTTCTTCCTCGAACGTCGGAATTGAACGTGCCACCTGTCTATGAACTCGTGACGTCACGAACTACGTCACGGTCATCGGTCAAAGTCCATTTGACCACCCGATTGAAAAGTCAACGTTTTGCCATCACCAGGGGCAAAACGGTCATTTCGCACCGTTCGTCCGATTTTGCTCTACTAATCACGGATTAGCCCCACTAATCGTGATTAGTCACTAATCTAATCTAGGAATTTGGGACGGGTCGTTACAACCTTCCCTCCTTAATTAATTTCGTCCTCGAAATTCCAACTATCCTAATTCCACATCCACCTCGTGGAAAGTGAAATCGACCTACCTCGCAACACGTGTACGCTAGTACACCCACTAACCAGAACAATACTTACTCGTCTACAGCCCGACGTGCCACTAACGCTCTCGTCGTATCGACTACACTCGACCACGTCGAAAAACAGTAGCCATACGGTCCGAATTGACACTACTTGTCAAATCTACCATCTTGTTGATACAACAACTAGACGGTTCTCTTCTCAATCACTAATCTATCCTGACGTCTGCTCCCACTGGGAGCCATCAGACCTCACTCAACGATCCACGCTGACACCTCCGACAGACCGTCACCACTTGACAGTCGTCAGTCGAAAGCTGACACTATACTCACTCGTGGTTACACTAACCACCAACGGACCCAACCAGAAGTAAACACTTACCCACACAGCCTTTCACTCAATCTGTGTGTAACTAGACCCATCAGAAATACCATGACCCAATGCACAGTACCCAACGTCCAGTCCACGACCCCGACTACTCCAATGGTATCGGAACCATGCTGACTACCAACACGCTCTCCAACGTACCACTGGTATAACCTATATACCGTCACCAGACATCCCAAGTCTGCCCGGTGTCGTACCTCGAACAATGAACAAGGTACGTTTAGCTACCCATCAATCAGCCTACAACCACCTAGGTTGTAGTCAATCACGTTTCAATTATGGAGTCCATCTGTCCGATCTAGACAAATCGAAACTCCTACCCATTATCTATTTCCAAATCCGAATCCGAATCCGCAATTTCGTAAGAAATCCCGAATCCAAATCCAGAAATCATATCCATAATCATGTCCAAATTCGAATTCAAAATCATTATTCCGTAAGCTAGCATTTGGAATAACCATTCCGAACCCAAATCCATAAAAAGAAAATCTACAGTCAAGCTCTAGAATCAAATCCTGGATCGTCACCCAGAATCCGATTCCAAAACCCAAATCTAGAAATCCTTTTTCAAGTTCCAAAATCAAATCTTGAATCGTCATCCAGAAATCTGATTCCAAAACCTGAAATATCGTTCACGTCTACCGAGACGTACCAAAACCAAACCTATCGGTTACCCGCTCAACCGATTACCACAATACGATCGATTGACTTCATAGGGAAGTCAATCCCAACATCAACACAACACTAGGTCAGACAAAATCCGACCTCGTTAGACACCTACTCATCGGACAACTACTCAGGCGAGTAGTAAGCCATATGGGATTTACCTCGAAAAGAAGTTCAGTCCCAACATGCTCCACTCAACATCCAAGTAAGAGTAATAACTCTCCACCTATCTGGATATCCAAATCATGATCCAGATCCAACACTACGTCAAACGACTATAGACGTCACGATCGAGACTGTGGGTCCTCCCCAATCACCTCGTATCAATCCTTGGCATTCCACTGCGGAAAACCAAGAATGATCGAATAATCCATCCTACGTGAATGCAAACAACACTCGCTGCACTCACCACGTCATGTAACCTAACATCGTCTGCCACCAAGTAAAAAAAATGAGGAATCTCAGTCACCTAACTTCGATATACTCATTTCCTCCTGATGGTCCAGAACAAATCCCGGGTCCACCAACCAATACACAATCAGTGTACTAGAGGCAACCAACAACATCTATATCATCAACGTCATCTACCATCATCAATCATGGTAGAATCCGAGAAGTCACCCAAAACGACTTCGACATACCCAATACCAAAACGGAAAACCCGCATTCCTCTCGTCACCTCAATCGCAACCTCTCGCGATTTCGAAGTTCCAACAAGATTGGAAACAACATACCCGGACATCAACCACGTGTCCCCTAACCAGTTTAACTCTATCTGAGACCTACTCTGGGACCACAGATACCGAACATATACGTAACTCGATGGAGTCACATCCCGACTCGTGACTCACCGTCATCACAATCACCGGCACCAGCACCCGCACTAGTACCAGTACACCAATGCATTATCACCTGCACTAGTATCAACACACAGGCATCCACACTAGTAGCAGCACATTAACACCAGTATCAGTATTAGCACCCCGTGTGCAAACTGACAACCCTGAATCTCCGCTCATATCGAACGACGATCCCGTACCTCTACTCACATTGGAGAAACTCTACCTCCCTCGTACCCAACAACTCTGGGTACAGTCACCCTGAACACTCATACGAGAAAAAGAAACGTCACCTGAACTTCACCGATTACCAACAATCGTAACTACAACCACTCTCGGTAGTAGTGCCTGCCACAACTCGTGCAGACCAAGCCACCAGATATAGCGATCTAGACTCCGCATCCAACGGAATCCATCGACCGTACCAACTACTCCGTATCCCCGCTCCGGGATTCCATCGACAAGTACCAACCCTGATAACTTGTCCAACGAATCACTAACCAATTGTAACTCGACTCAACCAATGTCCTCTACCAGGTCACCAATGACCTTAGTTGCACCAAACGACAACTAAAGTACCACGACAACCAACTATGTCTAACCGATAAATATAACCTCGACTGCGAAGTGCAGTCCCAACACAAGCTGACATGACCAGACCGACTAACGAATCCAAATTCGAATAGTCGTCCAAGTCAAACCACTCGTCAACTCGCCTTTCCAAACCATACCCACCAAGGTAGGGTTCCACGATCACACCTAGAGTTCCTCGGAACCCAACTGCGAAAAGCAGTAAAATCAACAATCTGACCGACCCTACGGTCCGACATCGTAAAGACGTCAATCCAATCCTACCAACAATCCAACTCGGATTCCTCGTATCCGGTTGCTAACTGCCAACTGCAGTAAATCTATCTAACTCAACCAAATCCGATCATCCGATGATCACAATTCCCAACTAGTCGTCGGAACCAATCCTACGACATCGTGAAAGACGATCCCAACTAACCGTCTCACGATCACACTCCAGAATACTGTTTATCCCTTTGTAGGGTCCCACACTGTCATCCACGACAGAACTACGGCAACCCCGGCATCGAATGCCGAACCAAGGCATGCCAATCCTACTAACTATCGTACCGGCACCGCGACAATCAGGTTGACTATGAACTGCAGCCCCTTGAGATATCACATCCTCGACCTGCGTACATACTCCAGGAGTTACACGGTTGCTCGAATAGAGACAACCCCGCTCTGATACCACGTTGACAGGACCCATCCCAATCCCCCGGGGATTAGTGCGGGATGACCCTGCTCCCGTCTGACACGGAGTGTCAGACAAGGGATATTTCCGACCTTTGCCCTCCCGGGCTATCAGTGACAGGACCCATCCCAATCCCCCCCGGGATTACCGTGGAATGTGCCCTGCTCCCGTCCAACAAGGGGTGTCAGACAAGGGATAACCAAGAGCTACTGCCCAAACGGGCCATCCAGAGTGCGCAAGGACCGATGGAGGAGGTGTGCAATGTCCCAGTCTCTGCTGCAATCGCATCCGTAATCAACCTGAAGGGCATTAAAACCAAAAGCTGTGAGTGGACAAAAACCAATAAGTTTACCAAATACATTTATAAGACATTTATGCCCTCCAATAAAAACGTATGCATGCCACCAAAAACCAGTAACCAAAACGTTTGTTCAACCGAGCCATTAGGGCCTTAGCCCAAAAACCGTTAACCAAAAACCAAGTGTGGGAACTCAGCCCAAAACCGTGGAATACCACCACCATACATATAAAAACCATGTGGGTCACCACCCACGACCATAATTGAACATCAATTTAAAATCCGAAACCATTTAGGGTCCCTGACCCGACATACCATTTCATAACCAATAATCCATTTTTACCACATAACACATATCCAACCAATAAGCCATTTTATTCATTAATCCATATTTTACCATTACCATCACCAGCATCCCAGATGCTTAGCGTCCCAGACGCTAGACGTCCCTGACGTCATATCTCACGGTTTCATAAGCTACGCGTGCTGCCCGGGGTCTCTCCGGGTCCATATATCTGACATCCCTGATGTCTGACGTCCCTGACGTCAATCATAGCAATCCTGCTCCTGAGTCATCATACGGTCCGGCTGCTCCGTATAATGACCCCTCGCAGGCAATGCACCGTGACTTCCCCAGTGTCCCAGACATCTGGAGGAGACCATCATATATCCTTGTGTCCAGATGGTATATGGAAAACAGTTTTATTAAATCCTTTTATCACATTATTACCATTGGGCCCTGCCCGAAATTTCCATAAAAACACACAGTTCCATTTAGGGTCCCTGACCCAAAATCACAATTATTAAATATAGGGTCCCTGACCCGAAATCACATTTATTATCCAACTGGGCCTCATGCCCGATTTTTATGAACCACTGGGCCCACGGCCCGATTTGTAAACCAACTGGGCCCGCAGCCCGACTTATAAACCCACTGGGCCCACGGCCCGAATTCGTAAATCAACTGGGCCCCTGGCCCGATAACATAACTCAAATGGGTCTCAGCCCGATTTCATACCAACTGGGCCCCTGGCCCGATTTCATTAACCAACTGGGCCCCCGGCCCGATATTCAAATGGACTCCAAGTCCGAAATTTCCAACATAATTGGGCCTCAAGCCCGAGTTCATATTTCCAATTTCAAAACCATTTCATCACATTATATCCAAGTCATAAATATGGAAAATCCATGTAAAATCGGAAAACCTCGATTTACGTGCAAGCACGTAAATCGCCTCGAAATACGTGAAACCGTACAATTTACCAACAACCAAATCAACATCACACAATCACAACCATAATCCATATAAAACATTTAAGCATGCATAGAATTTATAAAACCAAAGTCCACTCACAGACCGTTTTAACCGTGTGCCTCGATATGCGTGCCACCGGCCCTCCCGGGCCACACCACTATCACCGGGACTCCCAATCCTGTCCAAATTACATTAGAGGGTTACTAACCTCATTATTAACATCCTATCAAAGTCCCGTAATTTTCCCGAATTTTTACTTATTTTTAAACTTAATTTAAAACCTTCGGACATCCCGAACACTATCGAGACGGTGTCCAATCGACACGAAACCAATTCCAAAATGTCCGTTACATTAAATAGGACAGAAGTCATGTTGACCTCACCTCGAGATTCGCGCCCACGCGCCGTCACGCGCCGCCGTGAGTGGCTGCGCGTGAAACTCACGCGCCTGCTACAGTGTCACCAGCCCAACCCGTTTGTCTGGTAAACGGGTCCAGTTTGCCCGCGATACGACCCGGTTCCAATCCTATCAATTCAGCCTTAATTACAACAATTGATCATTCCATTAGCTTCGTTTTAAGTTTAATTTAAGTTCTGTAACATTGATTACACAAATCCTTACCCAGATTCCCACGATTCGATGACAATCCACGAAGAACACCCGGATACTGTGCAATCATGGAAGTCCCTCAATTGATGCAGGTTTCATCCAATTGATGATTCCAGAAGCATCAACGGACCCTGAGGAACAATTCCCCCACATCAATTGCATCAAACCTGTGCCCAATCGTCACGACTGAAGCTCGAGCACCGTCACTGTTCAACAATGGAGTTCTGCCATTCTCCAACGTTTTCCTTCAATTGATGATCCCAGAAGCATCGTGGGATCATGAGAAAGCATTTCCCCACAACAATTGAATCAATCACAGCCCCAAACTCCACGACTCAGCCTCGATTTCTTCCTCTGTCACCAAGCTCGATCAGAGCCAAAACGGCACCATTCCTTCCCGTTTTTGATGTGGATCGACTCGTCACAACCTCAGGAAGATGTTTGTAACCTCCAATTCGATCATCACAGCCCAATTCCTTCAATTTGATTTTCCCTCCCAAAACTCAATCTTTCGAATTCTCAGTTCTTCCTCACCGTCAATCTCTCGTGTTTACCCAGTTGAAATCACACTCAAATTGCTCACAAATTCACACTCTCAGGTTCAGCAATGGGAGAGGAATTGGTTGGGAGAGTGTTGGATTTGGTTGTACACGGTTAAGGAAAATATGGAGATTAAAGGAAATAAAAGATTAATTAATTAATTAAAAATTAATTAAACATCATCATGAGGTCTCCCCCAAAAACATGGATTCTGATTTCAAGGGATGAGTGACACTTGTCACTCATCCAGGTGTGTTGGGTCAACGGTCACTATTCATTATTATATTATTATTTTAATCCCGGCCTCGGTTCGTTAGTTCGTTTCCTTGACCATAACGTCGTCGTCCGATCTCCGATTTCGGCATGCCGCCTGTCGTTGGATTCGTATCGACGATACCTACGTAACGGTCCTTGGCCCTCGCCCATCGGACCTCCCGGTCAGAAAGTCAACATTTGGCCCCTAATAAGCCAAATTACCAAAATGCCCCTCAACTTCCGAACACCATAACTTTCTCTACGAATATCGGAATCGAACGTGCCACATGTCTATGAACTCGTGACGTCCCGAACTTCGTCACGGTCATCGGTCAAAGTCCGTTTGACCGCCCGATCAAAAAGTCAACATTTTGCCCACGACCAGGGGCAAAACGGTCATTTTGCACAATTTGTCCGATTCCGCCCTACTAACCACCGTTCAACCTCGCTAATCAAGATTAGTCACTAAACTAATCCCGGAATTCGGGACGGGTCGTTACAATCAGAGTACGCCAGGATCCGGAGGAGGTATGTGATATCTCGGTCTCTGCTACAGTCCACATCCGATGTCAACCTGAAGGGCAGTCAAAACATTAAAAGCTGTGAGTGGACAAAACAAAAGTTTATAAAAACATTTCATAAGACATTTGTACCCTCCACTAAAAAGCATGCATGCATTCGAAAACCATTTATCCAAAACAAACCATATGTGGGACTAAGCCCAAAGCAGATATAAATCAAGGTCGAAAGGACCACAATGAAAACGACCATACGGGCCACTGCCCAAATCCATACGGGACTCGGCCCCAAACCATAAAGAAACCAAGTACACGAGCCACTGCTCAAATCCTATGCACACCTGTACACACCACATATCATATATCATATATTCATCACATACATATATATAAGTCACACAACCAATCCTGTCACGGTATCCAAAGCCACGCGCATGCTACCCAGGTCTCAATCCGAGTCTTCTCAAAGTCAAGATCAATGTCCGTAGACCACTGACCCTACCTGAGGTAATAGTAATCATAGCCTTCCTGAGAGTAAGGAACCCAACTAGGGGGTGACTCCACTCAGTCGGTGCTCCGTGACTACTCTGGGGTCCACCCAGGTCAACGACCCTCCCCGGAGGAGATAATAGAAGTAAAGGAAGGTAGACGAACATATATATACATAACATAAACATTCATGACCGGTTCCCCTGAACCGTCATGATCCATCATATCCATAATCAGGTAACATGCCGGTTCCCATAAACCGTCATGTACCGTAATAACATAACAAGGGTTCATGCCGGTTCCCATAAACCGTCATGAACCACGATACCACAACAAGGGTTCATGCCGGTTCCCATAAACCGTCATGAACCTGGGAATCCATTTAAGGTTCCCTGACCTGAAATCAAAACCGTAAAGTGACTGGGTCTCGTACCCGAACATAGGACACCAACTGGGCACCGTGCCTGGAATCTGAGGTCATATGCCCGAGACAAAACCAAATGGGTTTCATACCCGAGTTTAGCCTTTTAGAAATCCAACACCATTTCATTTAAATCAATAAAGAAATACAGACCCGTATAAGCACCGTATAAGGCCGAAACCTCGAAATAGTGCTTATACGTAACCACATAGACATGCACCCATGGCATCATCAAACAAGTAATAAAACATATAATAAACATTTATGCATGCACCAATTTAGAAAACAAGGTCCACTCACAGACAGTCCGAGCTGCCGCCTCGATTTGCGTGCCATTCGGCTCCCGGAGCCGATCACCATCACCGGGACTCCCAAACATGCCCAAATTTTAATAGAAGGTTACTAACTACTTAATTAACCTCCTACCAAAGCCTCGTAATTTTCCCAAACTTTTAACTATTTTTAAACCGACCCTAAACCTTCCAACACCCCGAAAACTATCGAAACAATGTCCGATTGACACGAGACCAGTCCCAAAATCTTCGTTACATCGAATAAAAGATTTCCCGTGTTGAACACTTTCCCAAATTATGGCCCACGGGCCCTCACGGGCCCCTAGAAAGTCGAAAACACTGTTCATCGGCATCAACCTCAAAACGAACCAGTTACTATTCACGGTTACTGTTCACCGTTACTGTTCATCTCGGTTTTTCTTCAGTTTTCGGACCGATTCGGGGTCCGTTTGGTCCCATTTTAATCTCTAAATTCATATTTCTTCATTTCCTATCTAACCCAATCCCTAAAACTAAGAAAAACCACCCGAAACGGAGCTTCCATCCGCCATCAATGGTGGCCGGATTTTCTCCGGCCGTTCACGGCCATTTCCGGCCATCCCAAGCCCCAAAACTAATCCCATTCTACTCCTAGGGTCCCCAGAAACCTAACCTAATTAAAGAAATCGATTAAAAACCATTAAAACTCAAATTTGGATTTTTGAATAATTACCTAAGGTTTTCGGGTTCTCTTGGTCGTGCACCACCGTTAGCCACCACCGTCCCCAGCCGTGGCTCACCGTCCTTCGTCTCTCATCTCTCTCTCACAGTCACACTTGGGCTCATAGGATGAATGATGGTGGGGTGTGGTTTCGGGTTTGAAGAAAAATGGAGAAAATGGGCAAAACATGGATGGTTTCGGGTTTGATGGAGAAAATTGAAGGAAATGATGTTAGTTGATGGCTGATGAGAGAAGGCTAAATGGATGGCTAAGATTTGATGGATTAAGTTAGATGAATGGCTATGATTTAATGATGTGTGGATTATATTATAAAATATTAAATTAATATTATTTAATTACTTAGATCCACAAATTAGGGGTCTTGACCAATAGGATGAGTGACACTTGTCACTCATCCATGGGACCCACTAAAAATATCTGCCCAATCAGATTTCGCCAAATCATCCCCGCCTCGAAGTACGTGCATAGTGAAATCGAACTTCCGTGACCTATAACTCTCCCGTTCGAAGTTCGATTTCAGCGTGCCGCCTGTCTATGGATTCGTATCGTCCTTATCTACGTAACGGTCTTCGGCCCTCGGCCATCGGACCTCCCGGTCAAAAAGTCAACATTTGACCTCCTATTCACCCAAATTACCAAAATGCCCCTAAACTTCCGAACGTCATAACTTCTTCCTCGAACGTCGGAATTGAACGTGCCACCTGTCTATGAACTCGTGACGTCACGAACTACGTCACGGTCATCGGTCAAAGTCCATTTGACCACCCGATTGAAAAGTCAACATTTTGCCATCACCAGGGGCAAAACGGTCATTTCGCACCGTTCGTCCGATTTCGCTCTACTAATCACGGATTAGCCCCACTAATCGTGATTAGTCACTAATCTAATCTAGGAATTTGGGACGGGTCGTTACACTACACCTTTAAGGCACACCACCATCCCCCTCCCAGACCATTCCCCTCTTGTAGGAATATGGGATCGTTCATCGTTCCCTTCAGGACACGGGTCTTACAATCCACACCCTTTAGGGCCCAACGTCCTAGCTGGTACACTTCCCGGTCGGGGTTTGGGTCTGATACCATTCTGTCAATACCTGATCCTCCTCTGTCAGGTCCCAACTCATCTAGCACAATATTGTCCGCTTTGGGCCTCCTTACCCTTGCCCTCACGGTTTTGTTTTCGGGAGCTCACGGTGCAACTTCTCAGGGGGGGTCACCCATCATGGAATTGCACCAACCTCAACTCGCTTAACTTTGGGGTTCCAATCCCCCCCAAAGCCACTTGAGCTCCCAAAAGGTTTCGTGCTAGATAGGTGTGTGCCTACACCTTTAAGGCACACCACCATCCTCCTCCCAGACCATTCCCCTCTTGTAGGAATGTGAGATCGTTCACCGTTCCCTCCAGGACACAGGTCTTACAAACAGATTGGGATTGATCGTTTTGTAATAACACATTGTTGTTTTTTTCTGCGAGCAATAAAGTAGTGATCAACTCCGTGAACTTGGTTAATTTCCTCACCATGTATTGTTGTTGCAGAACAATACATGAGGCATGAAATATGGATAAAGTCTTCTCAAGGATGCCAATTTCTCCCCCACAATATTTGAAAAGAAACCGGATTCGATATACTTTAGAGCCATATTTGTTTACAGATTTGATGAAATCATGAAAACGAAGATTATGTCAATCATGTCTTGTTTCAGAAAAGAAAATAACTTTATGGTGATCAAATTGATTTGCCAGCAAAACCCATAGTGTTCTCGGGTCTTCTTGATTAAGATACTCACATTGTAGTGCCCAATCCATAGGGATGGTCAAATGGGTTTTTTTGAGGGTGTGGGTAAACCCTTACCCTACATGGGTACAAATGGGTTTTATACCCATTCAGACTCATCTTCAATTTTTGAGGGTTTACCCAAACCCTACCCATTGGGTAATGGGTACCCATGACATTTTACATTTATTTTCTCCTTTCAATTTTTCTTTTTCCTTTTGTTTCATTTTGTTTTAACTTCTAATTTTTTATACCTTTCAATTTATTTTGCTTTTCATTTTTCTTTTTACTTTTCATTTTTCTTTTACTTTTTATTTTATTTTTTTTTACTTTCATTTGTCTTCAACTTTTTATTTTTAACTTCTAATATTTTGTCCTTTCAATTTCGTTTGCTTTTTTTTTGTTTTTCAATTTTTTTTTTCAAATCCTCTCAATTTCTATTAGAGTTTCTGTTACAATCCGTCTTGAAATTTAAAGTGAGAATTAGTAAATGACCAATTTACTTTTCTATCCTTAATTATCAAAATTTGTCGAGTTAACCAAGACTAGTGAATGAGTTATTTGAGAATTTGACTCCGAAAATTTTCCAATTAAATGAAGAATGAGTAGTAAATGTTGAAATAGAATTCAAAACTTGAAGAAAAAAAACTCATTAAAATTTTTATTATAAACAATTTTTAAGAATTTATAAAACTCCCTTTAAATTATTTCATGGTTGTGAAATCTTTAAAAATTTATAGTTTACTTTGATTTTTGTTAAATCATTTAAAATGAATTATTTAAGTTCTTAAAAAAATTGATGTTAATATAAATTCGTAATATTTTTTTGTATAATTTTTTTGATGAAAGATGAAATAACTGATATTTAATTGAAATAAAATAATTTTAAATAATAATACCTAATAAATAATAATAATAGTAAGAATATAAAAAAAATAGTAAAAGGAAGAAAGTGTTAAAAATTCATTGATAATTTGAAGAATGGATAAAGAATATACTTTTAATTTAATGGGTATTAAATACCCTCAATACCTATGGGTAAACCCTTACCCTACCCATTAGATGATGGGTAAATTTTTACCCATTTAATTTCTACTCATTTCAACAATACCCATGGGTACCCATGCCCATAGATAATTATGCCCATCCCTACTAATCCATGTGCCTCCTGATAACAATCATAACATTAGTTTTTTTATGTTTTGAAGTCACATAGTCTTCTTGATGATTGAGCGAATCCTTTTCGCATAAGATTAAGCTTCACATCTTCAGTCCACTAGTAATAGTTTTTTCGGGAAACTTCTAATGTATCAAAATTGAGCTTATTGAGATGTGTCATTCTCTACAATTAATAAATAACACTATTAGTGCTTTGAGAAAACTCATCTATAAGCGACTAATGAGACTTATAGGTTCTATAATATAGCATGATTAATTTAAAGTAAACATGTAATGATGAATCGTTTTGGAGTTTCCTTTATTATTAGTTTGTTTATGAAATTCTGATTCAGAGACATTTCTTAAGAGTACTGAAAATATATTTAATCATCTAAAAAACATTTGATGCCTCTTTGCAGCTGCAATGTTTGAACATTGATCATGATGGTCAAACAACAATCCATGTATAATGCCCACCAAATTATCAAACAATTATTCAAACATATAATCAAATATCATCCAATTCCGTAAACATCAATATTATCATAAAGCATTTTCCAATCAATATCCAATTTATCAAACATCAATGACTACCGTGATCATTTATGTTTCATATAATCAAATAATTTAACAATTGAACATCAAATTATCAAATAATTCTAGAATTCACATGTTTTTAGGGTTTGATTAACAATAAAATGAAGGGGTAAAAGATGTCATTTTTTAGAGTCTAATATATAAAGTAGTCTATTACGGTAAATAGTAACAGTAATTAAAGAAGCCAATTGAGGACATTGTTTAATATTGTTGGTTGATCTGTATCATCTACTTTAGTCCATTGATGAATTTTTTTTTAACATTTAAGTCTTGAATTTGATCAGTGATATTGAAGGCAAGTGAGGGAATCGACCCGACTATGGATTTCATATTTGAGGTTAGCTAATAAATATTAAATTACCTATTATAGTATCATTCGTGTGAAACTAGGTTATCACAAAATTTTAATTTTGATTTTTTCCTCCACAAGGGTTGTGAGGTGTTTGTGTTCTGAAGAGGTACATTATAATTCATGTACTCATATATTATAATCAATGTACCTATTTCTACCTATAGGTATATTATAATCAATATATCTTTCTCTACCTATAATTATCTTAGAATCAATATACCTTTCTCATATACAGTTGTTTATGTAGTCTTCCTTTTAGAATTTAATTGTTTGTAAGCATTTGTATATTTTGTAGTTTAACTTAATTTGAAACTGTAACAAATTCTAGGGAAAAAAATGTTCTAATGTCTAAACGATTGATTAATATAAAATAGAAGGATAAGTAATAGACAGATAATCATTAATTTACATATTATATCATAATTTATACACGCATGACTATAATCAGAAGGAGGAAAACAAAAAATTTAAAAGTTAGATAAAATACATGAATGGCTATAATTTTGCAAAATTATCAGATAGTATCCAAAAATTTTAGATGAATGAAATGACTCGTAAAAAAAAAACTATGTGCACAACAATTTATTTTGAAATAATATCTTATCAACATATATAAAAATTAAATATAAAATAACTAAATTTTAAAAAAATTTCATCCTCATCTAATAAACAGACTCCGAACAAATAGATTTAGTATGTAAGTAGTTGATTAAGAGGGTATAAAGGTTATTAGGAAAATAAAAAAATTATTAAAGAAAAAAAGTAAATTTTTTAAATAAAGTCTAGTAAATCAATAAATGGACTAACTTATAAGTTATACATAAAAATTGGATTTATTTATAATTATTTCTAAAATAAATAATGATCAATGAAATTGAAATTGGATTTTGAGATACCAAAAACTTACTTAGTTGAATTAATTATCCTCTTGAGCAATCCGTAATTCTCTCATTGAACGAACTCCAAATCAAAGCTATCGTACTATTGTGAAAATTTTGAATTGTATGTATGTTATTTGAAAGAACGTTTAAGAGACCAGAGAAAAAACTATATCTCTATATTAACTTAATAATAAAAAATAATATTACTCATATACAAATGATAAAATTAAAGTAATGTATGTCTAAGTGCCTTTAATTCAATTGATTTTAGTGTTGATTTGTAGATAATTCAAACACCATCAACATATTGTATAAAAAAAATTCAAATTTTTTCCCATCCCTTATAATAAAAAAAATGTATAAAAAATCTATCTACCCTGTATGAAAAATTGAAAATAGACCCGAACTTATAAATATTTGTCACATTAGCTCCAAACTGTAAAGGTAGCAATGGCGGAGCCACTAATTTATAATTAATCGTCACATTAGCTTCAAGCTGTAAAATTAGCAATGGCCGCCTTGGAGAGTATGGCAAAACGCAATCCAAACCCCACGGGCTTTCGAAATTAACCAACAAAATAAATGTATGAGAAACTAAACAGACAAGCAGCCGAGCAGACGATGTCTAAAGCCAAAAACCAGTAGCCACACAATTTTCCTACTATCACTATAGCGACCAATCAAATGGCGTCCCGCCAAGTGGCAGTGATCGGTGCCGGCGTGGCTGGCCTGGTCGCCGCACATGAGCTCCGAAGAGAAGGTCACACAGTCGTAGTCTTTGAGCGAGGAGACCAGATCGGAGGCATTTGGGTCTATACTCCTGAGGTAGAGTCCGATCCAATTGGCGTCAACCCAAATCGGACCAGGGTCCACTCAAGCTTGTACCAGTCGCTCAGGACCAACCTCCCAAGAGAGGCCATGGGGTTCAGGGAGTACCCATTTGTGGCCAAACAAGATCAAGAGAGAGACCCGAGAAGGTTTCCGGGTCACAGGGAGGTGTTGATGTACCTCAAGGACTTTCGCGACCGAGTTTGGGGTCTTTGAGATGGTGAGATTTAAGACTGATGTGGTGTTCGTGGGTTTGGTGGACGGTGGTAAATGGAAGATCAAGTCCAAGAGTAAGAGAGGTGTGGATGATGAGATTTATGATGCCGTGGTTGTCTGCAATGGGCATTATGCTGAGCCCCGCATTGCTGAAATCCCAGGTACTAATTATCAATAACTTTTCTTAAGTTCTAAACCTCTCAACTTTTAATTGTATGTTTGATACTTGTAAGTTTTTTTTTTTTTTTGGTACTTGGAATTTTCTCAAAGTTATCACCTTTTCCATATATTGGTTTTTTTTTTTTTTTTGATCCAAGCTTCCATATATTGATTAGGGCCGTTTAGCATTACTTTTTTTTTCCCTTAAAAAAACTGTTTTATTTAAAGTGAATAATACAAAAGTGTTTAATTATTTTTTTTTGAAACACGATGAGTTTTTGACAATTTTTAAAAGCAGGTTTTTTTTACAAAAATTATTTTAGTGCATAGTTACTTAGTTTTAAAAAGGGTGGAAATATTTGAAACATTTTCATGCAAAGGGTTGAAAAGCTTGTAATGTAGTAAGATATAGGGGGTGGGCTGTTAACATTTGTCCATGGTTATGTAATGCATTTGCAGGATATAAGAAGAATAAACTATTGGTTCTTACTCTTGTTCGTCTGCTTCATGTGTTTATGGAACATTGTTTTCAGGCATCAAGGCATGGCAAGGGAAGCAAATTCACAGCCACAATTATCGTACCCCTGAGCCATTTCGAGATCAGGTCCGTGTCACTTTCTGTAACCTATATGAACTTCTCTAGATTGTGTTCTCCTGAGTTTCTGATCAGCTTCTAATGGAAGCAGGTCAAAGTTAATTGGGTAAATTGTAGGGAATTATAAAGTACTCGTATTTTTGTTACTTTTTAACTCTATGTAGTGAGTAGCTAATCTAATCCATTTGCTGCTTTTTGCTTAGGTAGTAATCTTGATAGGGAGCGCCACGAGTGCTGTTGATATTTCACGGGATATAGCTGGAGTTGCAAAAGAAGTCCACATTGCATCTAGAGCTGTTGCTGATGAAACCTTGAAAAAACAGCCCGGCTATGATAACATGTGGCTTCATTCTATGGTAATCAAATTCATCCAGGAATGTTCAACTTCATTTGAGCCTGATGCTCGAATGTAGGTTTCTCCAAAGTACTGATATTCGTGAAACCAGTGCAGATCGAAAGTGTACACGAAGATGGTAGTGTTGTTTTCCGAGATGGGAGTGTAGTCCTTGCTGATGTAATTCTTCACTGCACAGGGTATATACTTTGCTTTAGATTTTATTAGGACTTTATGCAATATTGTAACGTTCCATATTGATTCTGGGTATTGGGAAGTTTCTCAAAAATGAAAGAGCACATTGGAATTTTTACTCAAGGTACAAATTTGATTTCCCTTTCCTTGAGACCAATGGCATTGTGAGTGTGGATGACAACCGTGTAGGGCCTCTGTACAAGCATGTCTTCCCACCTGCTCTTGCTCCCTCACTTTCTTTTGTTGGATTACCATGGAAGGTATTTCTCTTCTTCAAATTATATGCCATATTTTTGTTGGATCTTCTGGCTTGTTGAAAAGTAAATTTATGAATATTATGGTACCAGGCTGCTCTTTTCCCCTTGTTTGAATTTCAAAGCAAGTGGATAGCAGGTGTTTTGTCAAACCGTATTGCACTTCCATCGCAACAGGAGATGACAGAGGACGTCAAAGCTTTCTACTCTTCACTTGAAGCTTCTGGCACCCCTAAGCGATATACTCATAACATTGCTGATTATCAGGTAACTTCAGTCTCTTGGTTAATTGCCTAAGTTGTTAGTCTCAACTCTCAAACCTTACGGCCACGGGCCACCATATGAGCATAGAACGAGTTGATTCATTGTCAGTTGAGAGCACCGGGTATGATGTAATTGCTAAACAAAATAGCTTATGCAATTGATAATTTAAGCACATAGATCATATTAGATTTTTCGAAACATAATGTGGTTCTGGTTGGAAGAACGCAGTTTCATCTCCTTAACAGTTGGAACTTGGAAGCCTTCAATTTGACTAATTAAATCAGAATGCATGGCAAGAACTAATGAGTAGAATTATAGAATCTATATTGCTGCTGGTTATCTTTTATGCTTATTATCCTGATCTGTTTCGTCTCACTAATCAAACATCATTAACAGTTTTTTCCCAAAATATACCTTCTTCCATTGTTTTGTATAATCCCATTGTTCACACTCAATCATGTCAATATTGGTTTTTCTGTTTTCAAACGCTGCTTTATGAACAGAATAAACAATGTCGACTTATGCAGCCTGGATATGACGATTGGCTCGCAGCCGAGTGCGGATGTACACCCTTTGAAGAATGGAGAAAGCAAATGTACTTTGCAGCTTTAGAAAACATGCTTACACGACCAGAGACATACCGGGATGGGTTGGAAGATCACCATTTAGTATTGCAAGCTCATGAGGACTTCAAAAAATACACCTTAAAAGGAGACCTGGTTGTATATAAGTGATGTCCAACGATGTGCTGGCAGTGCCCAGATGAAGGTGAAACAAGCGACACCTTGTTCCTTTTGAATTCTGTTGGGTTCTTGATGTGGTTAAGAAATTGTTTTTGTCAAATCACAACTGTATGCTGTTTTAGTACGCAAAATAAATAACACTTAATGTGTATAGAATAATAGAAGTGCTCCATTTAAGGCTAAAGTTGTAGCTAAATTTCTCAATATAATTCAGCTCAATTTGCTATTACTACTAGGGTCAGGTGAAGAGGGATTCGTCATAACGGTAGTTGGTTGGGTTTAGATTTTACTAGCAATTAGGTCCGCGCGTTGCTGCGAGATTATTGAATTGAATATTACTAATTTTCCATAAATGAGCAGTGATTTTTTTATATCTATAAAAGAAAGGGAAAAAAATGCAGAATCGGTAAAATATTGTAAGGAAACAATGTTTTTATTTTATCTCTTTTATGATTTTTTTTTATATGTATAAAGGAAAAGAAAAAAAAAAAAAAAGGAAAATTTTCTTTTGATACGTATAAAGGAAAAGAAAAAATATATATAAAGGAAATGAAACAAAAAATAAAGGAAAAGAAAAAAAAATTTGATATGTATAGAGGAAAAAAAATAATAATAAAAGAAAAGAAAAAAAAAAGGAAAGGGAAAAAAATTGATATGTATAAAAGAAAAGAAAAAAAAATCAAGGAAAAGAAAACAAAATAAAGGAAAAGAAAAAAAAAATATCAAGAAAAAAGAAAAAGAAAAAAAATTTAAAGGAAAGGGAAAAAAAATTGATATGTATAAAAGAAAAGAAAAAAATCAAGGAAAAGAAAAAAAATTGATATTTATAAAGGAAAAGAAAAAAAAATTAAAGGAAAAGGAAAAAGAAAAAAAAAAGGGTAGAAGTGGAAAATCACTGTAGATCTACAGTGATTATAAAAGAAAATAAAAAAAAATCAAGGAAAAGAAAACAAAATAAAGGAAAAGAAAAAAAAAATATCAAGAAAAAAGAAAAAAATTTAAAGGAAAGGGAAAAAAAATTGATATGTATAAAAGAAAAGAAAAAAAAATAAAGGAAAAGGAAAAAGAAAAAAAAAGGGTAGAAGTGGAAAATTACTGTAGATCTACAGTGATTTTTCCACTTCTCCTTTAGTGTAGATATAATTATATGATTGATACTCAACGTATAATCTTTATTAGCAATATCGTAACGACGTCGTATCAAAAATTTAGTTCAATTTGAAGTACCCTCTTCAGATTAAAAAGAGAAGTGTTGAAGCAGAAATCGAACCCGCCGCGAAAAGTTCTCACAATTCCTTGGAAATGAAATGTGCCTTACTATTTATAGGGGTGAGTGAGATGTTCAATTTCCATAGTTTCGACGTGGGACAAATGCTCATCAATTTACCTCTTATATAGGGGTGAGTGAGATGTTCAATTTCCATAGTTTCGATGTGGGACAAATGCTCATCAATTTACCTCTTATATAGGGGTGAGTGAGATGTTCAATTTCCATAGTTTCAATGTGGAACAAATGCTCATCAATTTGCATGCTAACACGTGTTATACAAATCGAGGGTGGAGAGGCTTCCACATGTCATTCTGGTTTGGGCCATGTCCGGTGCTTGGGCTTACAAGTATTATTGCCAAGGGCAATTTGGTCATTTTGAGAATTATGGGCCACGTGGCAGCTCCACATTTTTCCGGTGATTTTGGGTTCCACAAATGCCCCCACATCGATTCGGTATTCAGGGAATCCGGAGGGATGTACATTGTTTGGAGTCTTATATTACCGGGTTACCAGTTACCGTTGGGTTCAAGAATCGATTCCGTGTTTATTTGACGATTTTGCCCCTGGTTATAAAGGTAAAAAGTCCATTTTTAGTTTTAGAATGACTATTCTGGGTTTAGTGGTGTGAATCGGACATAATGTGCAAAATGACCATTTTACCCCCAAGCATGGGCAAAATGTTGTCTTTTGAACCGGGGGGGTCCAAAGGACGAGGGCCAGAGACCGTTACGTAGGTCGAGTTGATACGAATCCATAGACAGGTGGCATGCCGAAATCGGAGATCGGATGCGTAGGTTATATGTCTACGAAGGCGAGGGGCATTTTCGTAATTTTTGAAGCGAAGGGCAAAACGGTCTTTTTGAGACAAGCGAACGGTGGACGCTGACTCATGCTACCTACCAATGATTCTTGCTGCTTTGTCTAGACAACATGGAGGAAATCAAGGATTTTAGGGACCCTAAACCCTTAATTAGGGAAAACTCAATCATTTTGTCCAAACCTTGATTTTGTTAAATAGCAGAGCAATTCGATTGTGAGAATGAGAGATTAGAGAGTCTGAATTGGAGCAAAACAAATACGAAGGACAGAGGGTCGCTGGTTTTGCAGATTTTCGAAATTTTGGAAATTTGTGGTGAAAATTCGAATTCGAATTCGTGAGTCTTGAGGATCAAAATTGAGGCTGGATTAAGTCTCCTGGGACTAATTCGAACCGATCCAAATCAAAAACGGGGAGGATTGAGGCCGTATCGAGCAAGAACAGAAGCTTCAAAATCCTCGAAAAATCGAGCTTGAGTTCTACTAGCTGGAGGTAATGATTTATCAAATTGATCTTGTAAAATCGTTCCTTATACTCTCACGATGTCACGTCGTGGACGGAGTTTGGCCGAAAAGTCGACGGGGACTTGGTGGTGACTGAGTGCACTTGCGGACGTGACTAGTGAGCATCGGTAGGCAGGATCACACCTACTGTGACTCTTGCTAGTACCACATACATGCTCGCCATGCGTCAAGATGCCGAGAGACCCAGCAAATTTGTCCTGTGGGAGCGTGGCGGTTTTCGTGGCCTAAGTCCATTCCAAGGGAAAGATATGGATTTTGAGAAGCCTGAAGACCTCATGGAGTGGAAGGCTTGCAATCAAAATTCCTTTCCAAACGACGTTCTCGTGGAGCTTGGCGACAGATGTTCTTCCAGAGTTCCGGGACATGAGCCGGCTGCTTTCTCCATGAATGGCGCGAGGCTTTCAGACATCCCGATCAAGGAGTGGTTGTGCGTTCCACTGTGCTCGAAGGAGACCATTGTTCAGAAGAAGGACGATAAACAAGGACTTATTGGTTCTTGGGAGAAGAAAGCATGCCGAGCAACTTCTTTCCTAAACAAAAAGCATACCGAGCAACTTCTTTCCTAACCTTTCCGTTCCGGTCCTGCGAATGTGCTATTGTGAAGGGCCGCAGAAATGGAAGATTATGTTGTTGATGTGATATTACGATAACTTAAGAAAACTTAAGGTCTTAATTTCACATCGTAAGCCAAGGTGGGCGAGTTGGAGAGGAGCCGTGCGGAGAGGATGCTGATAGAAAATGAGCGAGATACCGCTCGAGATGAGCTCTCCTTGCTGCACAGAAATTTGCAGGACTCAGAAGGCTTTGATGCTTCGATGACAAAGGCTTGAATGCTTCGCAGGGCGAAGGCTTGGATGCTTCGATGACGAAGGCTTGGATGCTTCGATGACGAAGGCTTAGGTGCTTCGCATGGCGAAGGCTTGGATGCTTCGCAGGGCGAAGGCTTAGATGCTTCCCAGGGCAAAGGCTTAGATGCTTCGCAAGGCGAAGGCTTAATGTTTCGATGACGGAGGCTTGGATGCTTCGATGACGAAGGCTTAGGTGCTTCGCATGGCGAAGGCTTTTTACACTAGAGAGAATAAGCTTTGAAAATTGTACATGGTGAACAAATCAATTTGTCGATCTCATTTCATTGATACTTGAATTTAGAAGAAAACTTGAAAAGCAAAATTGAAAAGATCCATAGAATTTTATGTCTCTCTAACGTTGACAGTCTAGTTGATGCGGATCACCTTTGAAGCTGGTTCGTTTGGCCCTTTGTTTTCCATGTGATTTACAGTTTTGATGTAGTCTGTACAATGCCCCTCCCTCAGGAGATTTCGGAGATATCTTTCGAAAGATATACATGTGCTGATATTGTGCCCATAACATTCATGATAGGCGCACCATTTGGTCTTATCAGCATTCTCTTGATTGCCTTTGACTGGCTCCGGCCTTTTAAACCATGGTTTGTTCTTAATTTCATTGTGGATCTGATGGGCTGGTAAAGATAGCTGTAAGTTAGGCTTCCCCATAACTGGCGTTTGGGAGTGTTGCCCGGCCTTTCGCTTGTTGTAAAGTCGAAGTTCCTTCCCCTAGCGCGGGTACTTGGTTAGCTGGAGAGGGGAATGCTCCAAAACTGAAGGTTGGCCTCCCTTCGAGTGTCTCAAGGGGCGCTTCCATAGACACGCGCCTGAGTTGAGCTGGGCGCTTCTCCGGAGTTTCTATGTGAGCTTCATTCCTCGTCTGAGCTGTTGAGGCAGAAATACCTTCTCCGGCTGACTGAGCGGATCGACGAGCCTTAGCCATGCCGATTCGAAGAATTTTGAATTTGGAAAGCTGTTGATGGGTAATTTGAACAACGTTCAGAATCTTCGAACAATGTCGATGAACGACGAACGAAGAGAGATGAACGATGAACAATGTTCAAAATCTTCGAACAATGTCGATGAACGACGAACGAAGAAAGATGAACGATGAACGATGAACGATGAACGAATTCTTGATGAGTGATGAACAACGTTCAAAATCTTCGAACAATGTCGATAAACGACGAATGAAGAAAGATGAACGATGAACAAATTCCTGATGAGTGATGAACAACGTTCAAAATCTTCGAACAATGTCGATGAATGACGAACGAAGAAAGATGAACGATGAACAAATGAGAGAGCTTCTTCTGAGTATAACTCAATAGCTCTCAATGAAAGCACCAATTGTTGAAGCAGAAATCGAACCCGCCGCGAAAAGTTCTCACAATTCCTTGGAAATGAAATGTGCCTTGCTATTTATAGGGGTGAGTGAGATATTCAATTTCCATAGTTTCGACGTGGGACAAATGCTCATCAATTTACCTCTTATATAGGGGTGAGTGAGATGTTCAATTTCCATAGTTTCGATGTGGGACAAATGCTCATCAATTTACCTCTTATATAGGGGTGAGTGAGATGTTCAATTTCCATAGTTTCAATGTGGAACAAATGCTCATCAATTTGCATGCTAACACGTGTTATACAAATCGAGGGTGGAGAGGCTTCCACATGTCATTCTGGTTTGGGCCATGTCCGGTGCTTGGGCTTACAAGTATTATTGCCAAGGGCAATTTGGTCATTTTGAGAATTATGGGCCACGTGGCAGCTCCACATTTTTTCGGTGATTTTGGGTTCCACAAGAAGTAATACTGCATTAATTCAAATCACTGATAGTTCAGTATATGCAGTCAAAACTCATACTTAGATTTGTTCGTGTTTGATGAGTTTAGTCTAATTTTTTTTAATAAATAGTTCACTCTCGAAGTTATTTATTCATACGAAATATAAACAAATAACATAGTTACTAAATAAAGAAACAAATAATTATTTACTCCGAGTTAATAGAAAATTTATGAACAATAATAACACATAAAAAATAAATGAGGGTCACAGTTTGATTTTGTAGCCTAGAATATTAGCATTTCGCAATAGGTGAAGCTCGTTGATTTAGTTTTTTAAAGATTTATAACTCACTTTGTTCGTCAAATCGTTTCAATGTATTGCAAAAACGTTTCTTTCCGTTGCTCCAAATCGTTAATACTTTTATTTAGGATGTTTATGTGTCATAACGTGATTGGATGTTTTATCTATTTTGTAACAAAATATTAAATTTAAATATTAAAAAAGAAAAAAAAAACAAAGATGAAGAACATTTAACCCATCTGGGTTTCTCAGCCCATTCCCATGTCCACCCCCATAATCAATATGATCCCATGGTGTTTAACCTCCCTTACAATCAACCTGTTCCATCGGTCATTTCAAAACCACTGGAATCAAAACCCTGAATCCTCAAATCCCCAAACTTTAAATCAAATCTGTACAAAAATGGCTCTTCCAAGTCTTCTTGGTCCAGCAGAGCTCAACATCCCTTAAAAATCCAGCGCCAATCGCAGTCCGCCGAACACCCCCCGCCACCATCAACTGTGTTTCTAAACCCAAATTCCAACTAAATCCCAAATTCCAAACCAACTCAAAGAGGAATACCAACAAGACATAGCCAAGGAGACCGCCAAGGACATGGAAGGGCTTGTGTGTCACATTGAATCTTGTAGTGGGAGTTGCGTCTGGGAGTTCAAAGACCAAGGAACCGAATCAAGCCATTACCAAGAAACAGATACCCATTAAAAAATCAACCAAAAAAAACCAAGATTCAAAAATGTTGACAGGCTATAAAGCTCTGCAATTCTGCATGCAACCACAAAGACATGTGTCTCTATGAAAATCCAAACAGACGACTTAGCTGCGCTCCTTTGGATTCATCACACGCCCTTTTGCTTCAAAATAAGACCCTTTTTTGACACCAATCACTATATTTGGTTAAAGAAGAAAAAATATACTCAAATTTTATTTTGGGTTTGTTGGTTTCTGATTCCTGCAATTAGGACAAACCAAGCCCATCACTTTGTTTTGCTCAATTTGTCAATTTTCCTCATGGGTTGCTCTTGTTCTTGCTCATTGTGATTGGCGGCGGAGCTGTCATCCATCACTTTTGTTTTGCTCAATTGTCAATTTTCCTTCATGGGTTGCTCTTGTTCTTGCTCATTATGATTGTCGGCGAAGTTGTGATTGGCGACCATGAGGTCAATGAAGGGGTTACCGGTATCGGAAGGCTACGATTGGTGACGGGTTCTTGAAGGGATGGTGTTTCTGAGCTCTAGTGGACCAAGAAGACTTGGAGGAGCCATTTTTGTACATACTTGATTTAGAGATTGGAGATTTGAGGATTTAGGGTTTTGGTTGCAAGGGATGTTAAACACCCTGGGAATGGGTTGAGAAACGCAGCTGGATTGAATGTTCATCTTTGCTTTTTTTTTTTCTTCCTAATATTTAGATTTATATTTTGTTACAAAATAAATAAAATATCCGATCATTTGATAACACATTAGCATCCTAAGTAAAAGATTAACTCCTGGAGTAATAGAGGTAATAAAGAGTTTTCAGAGAGTATTGCAACGATTTAGTGTTTAGGAGTTATTAAGATTTAATATTCAGGTAATAATTTTTTTTAAAAATAAAAATATGTGATAACAAAAATTCAGTTAATTTTTATCTTAATGTATAGATAATTAATCATAAATTTAAATTTTAATAATATATTATAAGATTAATTTTTAATAAAATAAATAAATTTCCTGTATTAAAAATAAATAAATAAATAAAGATGTGTGTTTCTAATAAGTAGAAATGAAACTTTTCCAAAAAAATTTAGTTACTTGTCAAAAGAGCATCACCATATCGCAAGTCAGAGGCGTACTTCGCCCCAGACCGAAAACGCCAAGGTGCCGTCTTTTGTCCGACTCTGTTGTCCACAATTCGACAATGCAAACCGCGCTCCACCTACCGGCTTCCCGCCATGTGGCAGTTATCGGAGCCGGAGCCGGTGGCTTGGTCGCTGCGCGTGAGCTCCGGCGGGAAGGTCACAAAGTCGTCGTCTTCGAGCGAGAAGACCAAGTGGGTGGCACGTGGGTCTACACTCCGATGGTAGAGTCCGACCCATTTGGGCTCCAGCCAAACCGATACACGGTCCACTCGAGCATGTACAAATCGCTGAGGACCAACCTCCCGAGAGAGGTCATGGGGTTCAGGGACTACCCATTTGTGGCCAAAGCAAAAGATAAAGAGAGAGACCCGAGGAGGTTTCCGGGTCACAAGGAGGTGTTGATGTACTTGAAGGACTTCGCGAGCGAATTTGGTATCTCTGAGATTGTGCGGTTCGAGACGGAGGTGGTTGTTGTGGATTCGGCGAAGGGTGGCAAGTGGATGGTGAAGTCGAAGAGTAAGAGAGATGGTGTGAATGATGAGATTTATGATGCTGTTGTTGTCTGCAATGGGCATTTTACTGAGCCTCGTACCGCCCATTTTCCAGGTATCAATATCATTTCTAGTGATTTTTTTTTTTTCATTTTTTGGTTAATGTTTATAATTTGGATGATTTGATTATTTGTTGGTGTTAGATCATCTTCTGTATTTGAATATCTAAAGCTGTGAACATTATATTGGTTTTTAGATTTTGTTCACGGGAAATTTGAATTGTGTTTTGTTGGGATTCCAATTTGTATGTTATAATTTGCATAAAGTTTGTACCTTTTAAATGTGTTTCTGTGGAGATTCTCTGTTCTTTCTTAAAGGGTGTATGCTTCGAGAAAATCTTACATGTGCTGAATTTTATTCAATTTCAATTAGGCCTTTTCGCAAGGTTGATTATTTAAGGTATAGAATGACCGTTTTAGAGCTTAGATTGTAGGTATAGTCTTGGATTAGTTATGGCTTAAATTTTAGGATTTGAGAAAGAAGGACGTCTTGCCCAGAGAAGAAGTTTGCTTTAGGTTCCTATTTCATTCTGCAATCAATGCACTAGTGTAAACTACTAAACTGTATTGATTGAGGCATAGAAAGTTATATTGGTGCCATGAAAGGAGCTTTCTGAAGTCGCAATTTGAATTGCATTGCAAACTCCTTAAGGGTGAAAATTGTGCAACAGCTTGTATATGTAGCTTGGCGAAGAACTATTTGCTGCCATAATATGTAAAAACCAAATACTTCTACAATGAAAAATTATGAAATATAATATGGACCATTTTTGTATGCTGAGTTCATGCTATCTAATGCAATCTCAGGTTTAATAAAATAAAGTGGTTCTTACTTTTTCACCTTCCCCTCAATGCCATACACATTCTTTCAGGCATTGATGCATGGAAGGGGAAGCAAATTCACAGCCATAATTACCGTACTCCCGAGCCATTTCAAGATCAGGTTTGTGTCAGTTTTTGCAATCAGTAGAAACTTCTAGGTTGTGTTCTCATGAGTTGCCAATGTGACCATATATGTGAACCACGGAAGCTTCTAGGCTGTGTTCTCATCGTGGACTTCTGGTTCTCGTGTGTACTGTGTATTCTGACTATCAAGTTTCTCCTCAAAAACTTTAAAAGACATTTTTTAAAAAGAAAGCAAAGCAGCTTCTAATGAAGAAGGTCAATTAATGAGGAAGATTATTTTAGGGCCTGTTTCATAACTATTTGATTTTTGGTTTTCACTTTTTGTGTTTAATAAATGAGAAAAGTATATGTAGGAAAGGAAGGATGAAGATGGGTGGTGCGAGGTAAGGGCAGAAATAAAGAAGAATGACTGAAAACAAAATCTTGAAAGTGAAAACAACTTAAAAAAAAAAAAAAAAAAAACTGGTTCTTAGTTTTTCATTTTGTGTCGTTACACTTTCCTTTTATATTTGTATTCCCCTCTATCTAACATAAACATGTAAACTTAAATTTTAAAGTCAAATGACTATCTACGGGCCGGTAGATGTTGGGTTTTTGTTTTCTTTCACTTGTACATTGTGGTTAACTTCTCTTATTTATTTCCCACTTTGCATAGGTTGTAATTTTGATAGGGGGATCAGCTAGTGCTGCTGATATGTCTCGGGAAATAGCTGGAGTTGCCAAAGAAGTCCACATTGCATCTAGGTCTCTTGCTGATGAAACCTTTGAAAAGCAGCCTGGCTATGATAACATGTGGCTTCATTCTATGGTAAAACAACTCACCCATGGTAAGAATTGGGTGGCTATGATGTGAAGTTCATCAAGTGCATTTTTTAACCTGATGCTGGAAGATAAGCAGATCCTAAGTTTTGATATACTTAAACCAACGCAGATCAAAAGTGCTCATGACGATGGTAGTGTTGTTTTCCCAGATGGGAGTGTTGTCCTTGCTGACATCATCCTTCACTGCACAGGGTATATGTTTGGCTTTTTTTAGGACTTGATGTTATGAATTTATTATGTAATGTTCCTTAGTGAATAATTAAAAGTGCAACAAAAAAGAAATAGGAAATAGCAATTGTTAATACATTTTTTTTTCTAGGTACAAGTATCGTTTCCCTTTTCTTGAAACCAATGGCATTGTGACTGTGGATGACAATTGTGTGGGGCCACTCTACAAGCATGTTTTCCCACCAGCACTGGCTCCTTCACTTTCCTTTGTTGGGATACCATGGAAGGTGTTTCTCTACTTTAAATCATATACCATATTTTGGTTGGATCTTTTGGTTCGTTCTTTGTTGAAGTGAATCTTTGTTTATCTTGGTTACAGGTTGTTCCTTTCCCCTTGTTTGAATTTCAAAGCAAGTGGATAGCAGGCCTTTTGTCTAATCGAATTACACTTCCATCCAAAGAGGAGATGATTGATGATATCAAAGCTTTCTACACTTTACTTGAAGCTTCTGGCACACCTAAACGATACACACACAACTTGGGTGATACTCAGGTCAGTTCAGTTTCTGTCGTTCCCTGCCTTTGCTGTTCGTTTCATCTTTCAACAAGGTTGACCTTACTAGATGTTCATTCATCGTCATTGGTTGAGAAAACAAATGAAAAAGCATTTCAGACTGTATGTGATTCTAAAGGTGGGACATCCATTGACTTGATTAGCTCGACCCATGATAAATGACTGCAAATGAGATAGTTTAAGCTCATAGTTTATGCTGTCATTTTCATTTGTTTCCCAAATCGTTTAGCTTCCATTTTTTTGTATATCTCGTCTTTCGCACTTAATCTTGACAATATGTGGTCGTTTGACATTCTGCTTTACGTGTTATAGATGAACGTTAACTTCATAGCTGAAGCTACTAGTTTTTCTCGCTCACTGTTCTAGTCTCTGTACTCGCATATGTCAAGTAAAGAATATATAATTGAGTGTTGTGTTTGCAGTTTGAATATGATGATTGGATTGCAACTCAGTGTGGGTGTCCAGTCTCTGAAGAATGGAGAAAGAAAATGTACTTGGAAGCTTGGAAGAATAAGCGTATACGGCCAGAGACATACCGAGATGAGTGGGACGATGACCATTTAGTAGCGCAAGCTCATGATGATATCAAGAAATACACTGAAAATGGAGTTAGCAATGGATAAGTTCTACTGATGCCAAATGATTTCTTCCCAAAAACAAATGATGTTATTATATAATGTTTTTTGTTCCTGTTCCTGGGGATACCTTGTGGTTTAGGAAATAATGTTTTTCCCCCACGAGGTTTGGGTTCAAGTCACCAATGTTGTACTTGTAAACTGTTATGTGTTCCCTTTATGAAGGATGATGTACAAAAATAAGATACCGAGAATGACGAATAAAATTTAAGTTGCATTTTTTAGCATCTTTCTTTGGTCTAAAGAAAATCGGAATTCAAAAGGTAATTATGGATTCAACTCAGAAATGTCCATCTGCTGATGCATTCTGAATTGAACTTTATCCCAGGTAACATGTTCGACAAGGCTAGACGCCGAAATCAAACCTAGAGATGGAAACGGTAAGTCGAGTGGTTGAAGTGAAACAAAATCAAGATTGATCAAACTATTTCTCAAAGCATATTTTCTTCCCTTGACTGTTTAATACAAATTTGTTTCCTGTTCACTTACAAAAAATTCATATACAAACTACAGAGTATTCATTTGTAATATAAATTCACCAACAATCACAAGTTTTAACCATCTTCTTCTTTTTCTTAGACATGAACCCGTTTTCCTCTGTAAACAGATAGTTGTACTTCTGCAACACCCTCTCTTTTTCTTCAACTCTGCCTAACATCTCATATGCATCTGCCACCCTCTGGATTATTGACTTCTGCGGAGGTTTCCGATCGAAAGCTTCCAGGCTTTCAAAAAGCTTCCAAATGTAAGCATGATAACAACAGGTTAGTCTAGTAGATGTTAGGTTCAAGAAGACGAAAATGAAGAAAGGGCCAAACATCAAGCCATTTTAGAAAACTGAAAACAGTCTGAACAACATAAATTTTACTTTACCATAAAGGCATAATTGGACAAGACAAAAGGTCCCCAAATATTATATCGCATTATTCTGCTTCAAACTATAAAAAAATCAGAAACGAAAATTATAAAGAATAGTATTCCCAAGTTTTCTAGCCAAGGAGAAAAGGAGAAATATACAGAACTAATCGTACCTGAAAAATTCTATGCCACTGCTGCTCCTTCTCAAGAGCAATCAATGCCATTGTAATTTTTCCAATGGGAAAGTCTTCCCCCCATGCAACCCATCCATCCAGAGTTCCATAAACAACTTCCTTACTGCCGCTGAGATCAAGAAGCTGCAAAAGTGGAGGTTTTAATAACTTGCACAAGAAGCAAAACCACCACATTCAAACATTTTAGATGATAATGACAGTATTCGTATTTTTCTCTAAAAAACAGCTTGATAATTTGCTTGGTTATTCCTTTCTTAATGGTGATTTGCAAATATTTTCATGAGTGCTTGAATATTGATAATACTGCTCCTAAGAGAATGATTAATGATGACAAATTTTTCATGCTTTGGCATAGAAGATTAGGCCATATCTTAAAGGACAGAATTCATAAATTAATAAGAATGGAAAATTTGTCCAACTTACATTTTGACGATTTTGGAAATTGCATTGACTGTTTTAAAGGCAAAACCACAAACCCCAAAAAGTTATGGTTCAACTAGGAGTAGTGATTTATTAGAAATCATACATGCATATGTATGTGGTCTGTTTCCAACAAAAACTATACGGGGGAATTTCTATTTTGTGCTTTTCATAGATGATTTTTCTAGGTATACTTATTTGTACTTAATTTATGAGAAATCACAAAATTTTAGTAGTTTTAAAGTCTATAAATTAGAGGTTGAAAAAACATGAACAAAAATATTAAGATAGTGGAGGAGAGTATTTTGGAAGGTACACAGCAGCTGGGCAACAAAAGGGTCATTTTGCTTTGTTTCTTCAAGAACACGACATCATTGTTGAATATACAACACTAGGTGCTCCACATAAAATTAGAGTAGCAGAAAGGTAGAATAGAACATTGAAGGATATGGTTCAAAGTATGCTCTCGCATTCTCAACAGCCTGAATTTTTATGGGGAGAAGCTGTAAAAACAGCTAATTACATACTGAATAGGGTACCAAGCAAGTCAGTTTCATGCAAACCAATTGAGCTTTGGACTAGAAGAAAACCAAGCTTCAATCACTTTCATACATGGGGTTGTAAATCTGAGGCAAGGATGTACAATCCAAATGAAAAAAATCTTGACATGAGGACCACTTCCTGTTACTTTGTTGGTTATTACGAAAGATTCAACAGATTCAAGTTTTACTGCCCTACTTCATTCACTCGAATTGTTGAGACATATGATGCCAAGTTCATAGAAGAATTCCATTCTCCTCATTCATATTCAAGAAATTCCTATGTGTTTGATGAAATTGATGAAGCAGCAGCATGATCATCAAGTAACACCATCAACATTCCAGTTCCAATAACAGACCACAACAACGTGCTCTTGAGAAACCAATTCAAGAGGACGTCAATCCACCTAATAATGAACCAGAAACTCAAGTTTCACCTGTTGATCCTCAAGTTGCAATGAGAAGATCTCAGCGACTAAGAAAATCTGCAATTTTAGGCAATTACATGGTCTATCTTCAGGAAATGGATTCTGATATTGGAGACCATGATGATCCTATTTCATATAAGGCTACGATGGAGAGTCCACAATCGGCTCTTTGGACATCAGTCATGGAACAAGAGTTATCCTTCGTGAACAAAAATGGTGTTTGGACATTGGTTGAACCCACTACAGAAGTTAAAGTTGTAGGTTGTAAGTGGATTTACAAAACCAATAAGGATTCTGATGGCAGAGTTGAAAGACTAAAGGCAAGACTAGTAGACAAGGGGTTCAACAAAGAAAAGGCTTAGATTACACTGAAACTTTCTCTCATGTGTCAACAAAAGATTCTTTTCGAATCATAATGGCTCTCACAACTCATTTCGATCTTCATTCGCACTAGATGGATGTGAAGACTGCCTTCCTTAATGGTTACCTCAAAGAAGACATTTTTATGAAGCAACCATCAGGATTCATTGAAAGGGGGAATGAGAACTTAGTGTGCGTGCAAACTGAACAAATCCATTTATAGGTTTAAGCAAGCCTCTAGATAATGGTATTTGAGGTTTGATGAGGTTGTGACTGTAAAATATCTAGACTCAAACTTCAAATATATCTATAAAATGTTGTTTGGAGCATTAATGAAGTAAGTGGGATCCAAAATGTAGTAAGTGGTTGTAGGTAAGTGAGATCCAAAATGTAGTAGGTGGTTGTAGGTAAGTGTGATCCAAAATGAAGTAAGTGGGTGGGTGAAGCATTAATGAAAGCATTTAGATGGTTCCTCCTTGGTCTATATAAGGAGAGGTCATTTGCTCATTCCATCAATCTCATCTAAGAGAAACATCTTCCTCCAAGAAGAGAGTGAAGAGTGCCTACTCCAAGTTAAAAGTGTTGAGTGTTGTAGTGTTGGTAGCAAAACAAGTGTGAGAGAGAGAGTTTCCTTCAAGTAGTGTTCTTGAAGTTGTGCATCTTTTTGTACCCCTAATTTCATTAGTGGAGGTTCTTGTTGTTGTTGCCCCATGGACGTAGGAATATTTCCGAACCACGTTATATTCGGTGTTCTCTATTCTTTGCTCCTTTATTTCCTTGCATATTTATCTTTTTTTGTGGGTTGAGTTATTATTTTCATTCTACTATTTTCCGCAACAGTGGTATCAGAGCTCCAGGTTTGTTGAGTGTTAGAATGGAAGGCTCAAGGAGTACCATGGTTCGACTCAACCACTCCAATTGGATTACATGGAAGCCGAGAATGGAGGACATTCTCTATTGCAAGGATCTACATGAGCCCATAGAAAAAGAGGAATTCAAACTTGAGAATATGGGAGATGCTGAATGGAAGAAGTTGAATCGCAAGGCTATTGGTCACATTCGTGAATGGGTGGATGATAGTGTGTTCCACCATGTGTCCAACGAGACTAACGCCCATGCTCTTTGGTTGAAGTTGGAGTCATTGTTCGAGCAAAAGACTGCCTCGAAGAAAGCGTTTCTCATTAAAGAGCTTGTCAACATGAAGTATAAGGAGGGCGTAAGGGTGACTGAGCACCTCAACAACTTCCAAAGCACTGTCAATCAATTGGCCACGATGGACATGAAGATCGCGGATGATCTTCAAGCGTTGTTGCTTCTTGGATCTTTGTCCGATAGCTGGGAGACCTTTGTCATTACTGTAAGTAACTCTGCTCCCAATGGTGTGTTATCTACGGATAATGTTAAAGACAACATGTTAAATGAAGAGACTAGGAGGAAGTCCTCAAGTTCCGATAGTAGCCAAGTCTTTGTGGCGGAGAATAGAGGAAGGAGTAAGAGTAAAGGTCCCAGTCGAGATCGTGGAAGAAGTGCAAGCCGTTTGAGGACACGATTCAATGGAAGGTGTCATAATTGCAATCTCTATGGCCACATGATGAAGAATTGCAACAAACTAAAGAATAACAAGAAGGATGAGAAAGATGGTTCAACCTACCAAAAGAAGGAGGACACAACCAATACTGCAGCTACCGCTACTGTGTCCAGTCAAGCATGTGAGTTGTTGTCTCTTGACAGTGATTGCCTACATGCTGATGAAAATAAAAACATTTCTTGGGTCGTTGATTCTGGAGCATCTTTCCATGCCACGGCGCACTCGGAGTTCTTCACCACATACAAAGTCGGAGACTTTGGGGAAGTGAAGATGGGCAATGATAGCTATTCCAAGATATCAGGAATAGGTGGTGTTTTGTTCGAGACTGATTTAGGCAACAAGCTGTTATTGAAATATGTGAGACATGTTCCTGGTTTACGTCTCAATCTAATGTCAACCGGCGTGCTTGATCAATAAGGGTTCCATCATCATGAGGGAGATCAAAAGTAGAGGCTTACCAAGGGATCGCTAGTCATCGCTAGAGGGAAGTTGTGATGCACCCTTTACAAGACATATGGGAAGATTTGCAAAGGAGAGCTGAATGTCGCAGACGATTCTCCTCCAAATCTATGGCACAAGAGATTAAGTCACATGAGTGAGAAGGGATTGCAAGTTTTGGCAAAGAAGTCTCTCATTCCCTTTGCCAAAGGTACCTCACTCGACTCTTGTGATTATTGTTTATATGGCAAACAAAATCAAGTCAATTTTTCTGGTACCTTCACAAGAAAAGAAAAAAATATTAGACCTAGTACATTCTGATGTTTGTGGCCCTATGGAAGTTGAATCACTAGGAGGTAATAGATATTTTGTCACCTTTATTGATGATGCTTCATGAAAGGTTTGGGTATATTTGTTGAAATCAAAAGGCTAGGTATTCCAAACCTTCAAGCAGTTTCATGTCATGGTGGAGAGGGAGACTGGGAGAGCCCTCAAATGTATCCGCATCGACAATGGAGGAGAGTACACTTCGAACGAGTTCAGAGATTACTGTTCGAAGTATGATATTAGGCATGAAAAGACAATTCCTGGCACCCCACAACATAATGGTGTAGCTGAAGGGATGAACCGCACCATTCTGGAGAAGGTTAGGTGCATGCTGAAGACAGCCAATCTATCAAAGCGTTTTTGGGTCGAAGCTGTGTCAGCCGCTTGTTACCTTATCAACCAATCACCAAGTGTACCATTGAACTTTGAGACTCCCGAATGGGTATGGACCAGTAAAAGCGTTTCATATTCACACTTAAAAGTGTTTGGGTGCAAAGCATTTGCACGTGTATCCGATGAGAAAAGATTGAAGATAGACGACAAAGGCACACCGTGCATCTTTCTCGGGACGGAAATGAAGAAATGGGCTACCGCATGTGGGATCTAAAGACCAACAAGCTATTCAGAAGCAGAAATGTACACTTCTTTGAAGATCAGACCGTGGTAGATCTTGATAAGGAGACAGTTAAAAATGCAGGCCAACTCACCTATGATTCATCACCGCTGCAACAAGAACCCAGTGGCAGAGCTCAAGAGGTTATACATGAAGACGTTCCTGACATGGCTGAAGCACGAGGTGCTGAGATAGTGTCTGAACCTGAAGACGATGATCAGGACGATCAAATTCAGGGGGAGCCAAGCCAGGAGGAGCAACCAGAGATTTCCCAAGTACCTGTTCGTAAATCAAACAGAGTGCCAAAATCGAATACTAAGTATCATTCTTCACAGTATATTCTCACGACCAGTGATGGGGATGACCCGCATTCCAGATACATTCTGTTGACTGGCGATGGAGAGCCTGAAATTTTTGAGGAGGCAAAGACTCATGCAGACAATGACAAATGGATGTTGGCAATGAAGTCTGAGATAGAGTATTTATTGAAGAATGACACCTATGAGTTGGTGGAGCTTCCTAAAGGTAGAAAAGCACTCAAAAATAAGTGGGTGTTCAAGTTGAAGAGGGACGAGAATGGGCAATTGACAAAGTTCAAGGCTCGCTTGGTTGTCAAGGGTTTTGGACAGAAGGAAGGAGCCGATTTCGACGAGATATTCTCACCAGTGGTTAAGATGACTTCTATCCAAGTTATTCTGGGCATGGCTGCTAGCATGGATCTTGAGGTGGAGCAGTTGGATGTGAAGACAGCATTTCTGCATGGTGATTTGGAAGAGGAAATTTACATGGAGCAACCAGAAGGTTTTGAAGTTGAAAGAAAAGGACACATGGTTTGTAAGTTGAAGAAAAGCGTGTACGGGCTAAAGCAGGCACCGAGGCAATGGTACAAGAAGTTTGACTCATTCATGTTGGGTCATGGGTACAAGAGAATAGATGTCGATCCATGTGTGTATATCAAGCAGTTCACCGAAGGTAACTTCAACATTTTATTGTTCTATGTTGATGATATGTTGATTGTGGGGCACGATGTTGCTATGATTCACAAGTTGAAGTCAGATTTGTCAAAATCATTTGATATGAAAGACTTAGGTCCAACTAAGAAGATTTTGGGCATGGAGATCACTTATGACAGGAAGGCGACGAAGCTATGGTTGTCACAGGAAAGGTATGTTGAACGAGTGCTTGAGAGGTTCAACATGAAAGAAGCTAAGCCAGTGAACTCACCTCTAGGTAATCAATTCAAGTTAAGCAGAAGATTATGCTCAACTACACAAGGGGATATGGACAAGATGGCAGGTATTCCCTACTCATCAGCAGTTGGTAGCCTTATGTATGCTATGGTTTGTACTCGACCAGATATAGCACATGCAGTTGGTGTTGTTAGTAGGTATCTCTCTAACCCTGACAGAGAGCATTGAGAATCAGTCAAGTGGATACTCAGATATTTGAGAGGCACTTAAAAGTTGTGCTTGTGCTTTGGTGGATCAAAACCGATGTTAGAAGGTTTCACGGATGCAGACTTGGCAGGAGACCTTGATGCTAGAAAATCCACTTCTGGATACTTATTCACCTTTTCAGGGGGAGCTGTTTCATGGCAGTCCAAGTTACAAAAATGTGTTGTCTTATCCACCACTGAAGCTGAGTATATTGCTCCAAATGAAGCAGGCAATGAGATGATTTGGCTGCAGATGTTCATTCAAGAATTGAGTGTGAAGCAAGAAAGTTATGTGGTGCATTGTGATAGTCAGAGTGCTATTCATTTAAGTAAAAATTCAGTGTACCATCCTCGCACGAAGCACATTGATCTCCGTTATCATTGGATTCGAGATGCAGTATCAAAGAAGCTTTTCCAGTTGAGGAAAATTCACACCAACAAGAACACTTCAGATATGTTGACAAAAGTTGTTACGCAACAGAAGTTGGAGTATTGCAGCAAATCCGCTGGAGTGGACTTCAAGTAGAAGTCACATCGTTTTGACCTAGTTGGCCTAGAGGGGGAGATTGTAAAATATCTAGGCCCAAACTTCAAATATATCTACAAAATGTTGTTTGGAGCATTAATGAAGTAAGTGGTTGTAGGTAAGTGGGATCCAAAATGTAGTAGGTGGTTGTAGGTAAGTGGGATCCAAAATATAGTAGGTGGTTGTAGGTAAGTGAGATTCAAAATGAAGTAAGTGGGTGGGTGAAACATTAATGAAAGCATTTAGATGGTTCCTCCTTGGCCTATATAAGGAGAGGTCATTTGCTCATTCCATCAATCTCATCTAAGAGAAACATCTTCCTCCAAGAAGAGAGTGAAGAGTGCCCACTCCAAGTTGAGAGTGTTGAGTGTTGTAGTGTTGGTAGCAAAACAAGTGTGAGAGAGAGAGTTTCCTTCAAGTAGTGTTCTTGAAGTTGTGCATCTTTTTGTACCCCTAATTTCATTAGTGGAGGTTCTTGTTGTTGTTGCCCCGTGGACGTAGGCATATTGCCGAACCACGTTATATCCGGTGTTCTCTATTCTTTGCTCCTTTATTTCCTTGCATATTTATCCTTTTTTTGTGGGTTGAGTTATTATTTCCATTCTACTATTTTCCGCAACAGTGACTTCATTTGGTTTTATTGAGAACAAATTTGATAATTGCATCTACTTGAAGATGATGAAGTCAAATTTCATTTTTCTGGTTATGTATGTAGAAGACATACTCTTAGCTAGTTCCAATATTCAGTTGCTTCGAGAAACCAAGAGTATGCTCCCTAGTAGTTTTGATATGAAGAATTTATGGGAGGCGCACTTTGTTGTGGTCATAGTGATTCAAAGAGACAGATCTAGGAAAGTGTTCGAGTTGTCATAGAAATTTACATCGATAAAGTTCTTAAGAGGTTCAATATGGAAAGTTGCAGTTCTCGCGATGTTTCAATTGTGAAAGGTGATAAGTTCTCTATAGCTCAATCTCCAGTGATAGGTTTTGAAATTCAGGCCATGAGGCACAAGCAGTATGCTTCATTGGTCGGGAGTGTGATGTACGCTCAAGTCTGTACAAGACCAAATTTAGCTTTTGCACTAAGTGTACTTGGTAAATTTCAGTCAAATTCTGGGATTTCTCATTGGAATACAGGTAAAAAGTTCCTCAGATACTTGCAGGAAACTAAGTCACATGTGTTGGGATATTGTCATGTTGATTCACTTGATCTAGTCTGCTATTCAAATGCAGATTTTGGGAGGATGCATGGATGATCAAATGTCAGCTAGTGGTTATATTTTCAACTTGGCTGGTGGTGTAGTTTCATGGAGGAGTAAAAACGGACTTCCATGTTAGTTTCTACTTTGGAATCATAATATATTGGGTGTTTTGAAGCTATAAGACAATGTGTTTAGTTGAAGAACTTAATTCAGGGTATGAAGATTGTTCAAAGTACTGAGAGGCCACTGAAGCTATATTGTGATAACAGCTCTGCTGTATTCAAAGTTATGGATTTAATGTTGTTAATGTTCATGACATCATAAGACCAAATAAATGTGGGAGTTTCAAGGTACCGACTCACTTAATGTCACATGTCTACAACACTTACATAATAATATGATCTACTTGTGATTTTAGAGTGTTGACAATGAGTCATATTTTCTAATATTCAGCTGATATATTACTATGGATTAGTTGCTAAAAGTCATTTGCTATTTTTTAACTCAGTGATCACTATTAATTATTTATTTGATACATTCTGTTTATGAGTTAGATGCACTCGTGTAGGAGAATGTTGGTTTTTTTCCACGTCATTGTGAGTTTGCAAACTAATTAATTTTGGTATCAAATAAACAATAAATGGATTTATATTAATAGATCTGATATTGTTGGACTTTCATTTAGAATGAAGACTTATGACAGTTAATGAAGTGGTTTTCACCTATTTTCTCCATTTTGATTGACATTTGCTTTCTAATAAGGAGAAGCAGTTGTCAAATGTTGCAATATAAATGGAATGACCTCTGCTCTCATTTCATACACCAATAATATTGAGTGCTTATCCTATTGAGAGTTTTTGGTATTCTAAAAATAGAAAGGAGAAGATTGTTGCAGTTACGAGCTATATCAAACACAGGTTAGAATCTATTCAGTCATTCTTCTTAATCAATTAAATGGATTAATTGTATGATACACATGTGGTTTAAGAATTTGATCTGTGATATTCAAATTATGTGTTTATATTTTGTTTCTAATTGATTGTGGTTTATTGAGTTTAGTTAGATTTCTTGTATCTGTACATAAAAGAGTCCTAACATGTGTGTCTAAAGTGTTAAAGATCATCACATTGCGGCGATGGTGACGAACAGTGGAATGAATAATTTTCTATTCTTACTCATTTCTTGGGCCAAAAAAGATGATTATGAGATAAATGGGCAGGAACCTGCTTCATATTCATCATTTCTTTTTTTTTTTTGGGAATGGTAATCGGTCTCGAGCTTAATTTCTATAAATTAGTTATTTTCAAAAAAAAATTGGTTTGCATTGTATTGGTTTTGCCCAAAATTCTTCATGACAGGGGGCCTAATGCTGCTTTTGGTGTGCCTCTGTGTGGAATCTGGTTGCAAAGTGAAAGAGCAAGTTTCGTGTGAGTTTCTCTTAGTGAATGTATTATATGAATTGTTTGGATATGGTTTGAAAGCAATGCGTTGAGAAGCCTTCGAGCCACAATCTTCTCTAGATGGACTGACTAGGAAGTAAATAGGCATTAACTGCTTTCAAAATAGGCATGTCACTAGTAAATGAGACTATTAGACAATTTTAAGATGAGCTCCATTTGTGGCCTAACAACCTTTCTTATAATCGAGTGATTGTGAGGCAATCAAGAAAATGATTGCATTGTTATTTTCTATGTCGTCTTCTTAATGTATCCAAGAGCTTTAATAAATTTTATTTCTAATCCAGTCCAAGTTCATATGATTTCCATTATGTTCAAGTTAGTAACTTATTATTTAGTAAGTTAGTAATTAGACACGCAAATTCTCTTAACTTGGGATGATAACATTGGACCAAAACACATAGTTGATTTCACGACTTACTCAGTCATGGAACACACTGGTTGGTATATCCCGAATACTTATAACTTTTCAAAGAAATCTGATTATATTGTAATGAAAGTAAAGTAAAAATTCTGAAGAGTAAATGCGTTAGTATCGAAATGCAAGAAGTAACTTACAAGTGTTGAAAGTAAATTATTTTTTTCGTAATCTAGCCTTAAGCAAGCATGACCTTCTAGAAATCATCAACTGAATGAACATCAGTCGGAATCATATTGTAGGTTAGCAGAGCATTTAGGAGACCTCGAGCTGTGGAGGGTTGAGTGTTTGGGTGCCTCAAAGACTGATTTGAACAGCATTTAGGATAAGGTTGGTGCTAGGAGGCCTTCAAAACTAGTCGTGACAGCAAGTCCGGATAAAGGTGATTGTTTGTGGATTTTCAAGACTAACTTGGGATGTAAGTCGCGATGAAGGAAGCTTGGTATTCTTGGGTTAAGAACTGAGAGATAGATTGAAAAGAGAACTGAATTTTGATCCTAGATCGAAAGATACAAGTTGTTCCTAGAGAGGCGAGCCTTTGCAACAAAGAAACTTTTGAGGGTTTACAGTTATTTTGAATTTGATTGAGTTTAATCAATTTACTTGTTTGATTGATTAATTGGTTGCCTTGATAAGAAGGTTTCTTCTTCATTTCTAGGAAGTGGGGCACAGATTTGGATTGCCATATAGACTTTGGTGGGCTCGTACTGCAATAAGCTTATCGAGATTATCCTTTTTCCCTCCTTACTTTTTGTGCGCTTCAGAGCCAATTTTCCCTCCTCCAAGTTTTCACGTCTGCTCATTCCAACTGGGTGTTGTTAGGCTGAGCTTTGTGACTTAGGCATCTAAATTCTTTGGCTATTTACTTTTTTTATCAACTAATTACACTTTTCATTAGATAGGACAAACAAATGCAAAGGTAAAAGAAGTCCAATAACAAAAAAAATTAAGAGGGACATAAGAAAAAAACATAGATAAGACTAAATCTATGTGTATTAAATAAGTCCAAAATAGAATAATTAAAAGACCCATAAGAAACCCTAGATCTAAAATTGGGTAGCCTCCATCACTCCAATTGCAGTCATACACAACAGTTCAAGCCATCACACACTAGCAGATAAATCACTGCTAGAACCGAAAATAGTGAAAATGATACCGAAGTAGTCAGTAGAAGATGGGGGTGAACAAGTCACCCGCGCAAAATGTTCTTCCATAATTCATTCAACGAGTGTAGATAGCACTTTGATAGTAACTCAAATCCACAACCCACCAAGGAAATTCGGAGATGAGAATAGACATGAAGTTAAAAGGCAGAGGTACGTGCTGGAAAGTTCAAAGAGGCATGGCATTGAGAGTAGGGGTGGCAATGGATCGTGTCGTGTCGGGTTCGTGTTGTGTCATGAATTCTGTTTTACCCATTTATGCGCAACCCGAATCCGACCCGTTTAATAATCGTGTCAAGAATGTCTAACCGGAACCCGACCTGTTAATGACCCGTGTAACCCGTTTAACCCATTTAATAAACAGGTCATACTCAAAACCCAATTAACCTATGACCCGTTTGACCCGTTTAACCCGTTTAACATGTTTAACCTATTTAAATTATAAAATTTAATAGATATTTAGGTAGTAAATGGGTAGATATATGTGTTAGTAATGACACGTTTATTAAATGGGTCAATATATAAGCCAATATACGGGTTAACCTGTTAACCCGAAATCTACCCATTTATTAAACGGGTTAACAGGTTATTAAACGGGTTAACAGGTTGACCCGAAACCCACTCGTTTAATAAACGGGTCATAACGGGTTGACCCGAAAATGACCCGAAATTTTAATCGTGCGGGTTGACCCGCATAAATTTCGTGCGGGTTTCGAGTCGTGTATCGGGTCGTGTCAAAAATTGCCACCCTTAATTGAGAGCCACCAATAAGGTGTAAGATCCATGTCCTGGAGGGAACGGTGAACAATCTCACATTCCTGCGAGGGGGGAATGGTCTAGGAGGGGAATGGTGGTGTGCCTTAAAGGATTAGTCACACACCTATCTAGCACGAGGCCTTTTGGGAGCTCAGTGGCTTTGGGTTCGATTAGAATTCCAAAGTTAAGCGAGTTGAGGTTGGTGCAATTCCATGATGGGTGACCCCCTGGAAAGTTGCATCGTGAGCTCCCGAAAACAAAACCGTGAGGGTGAGGACGCCCAAAGCGGACAATATCGTGCTATAGTCGGGTCCTGACCGAGGAGGGTCGGGTCCTGATTGAATGGTATCAGAGTCAAACCCCGATTGGAAAGTGTGCCATCGAGGACGCTGGGCCCTAAGGGGGTGAATTGTAAGACCCATGTCCTAGAGGGAACAGTGAACGATCCCACATTCCTGGGAGGGGGAATGGTCTGAGATGAGAATGGTGGCGTGCTTTAAAGGTATAGGCACACACATATCTAACACGAGGCTTTTTGGGAGCTCAGTGGATTTGGGTTCGATTGGAACTCCAAAGTTAAGCGAATTGAAGTTGGTGTAATTCCATGATGGGTGACCCCATGGGAAATTGCACTGTGAGCTCCCGAAAACAAAACTTTGAGGACGAGTAGGCCCAAAGCGGACAATATCGTACTAGAGTCAGGTCCTGACTGAAAAGGGAATGGGTTAGGTTTTCGCAGAGAGATGGGGAAAAAGGGGAAAGCACCTCCAGTCCATTGTTAAAGCATTCTAAGGGACCAAAAAAATTGTCTTTGGCCCAATGTACGATTTGTTTTTAGGGGTAAGCAGTATCATACACTCTTTATTAGTGAGTATCATTATGTGAATTTAATCTATTAATTATGGATCTCAATTTGCTTTAATTGGTTATCACATTTTTTTCTTCTCTTTATTATATTGTCAAAAATCGTAGCTCACTAATATATTAATCAAACTAACGAGAGTAATATCACAAATAATAATCAATCTCAACTTGTGGTGAGTTATTCAGCTTGTAATTTTTTTTATCTAATCTCATATCTCATCAAGAGACCACTAGTACTATTGATATGATAATATGCTTATGTATAGCGTAAGGCCTTCCACATTGATTTTGGTGAGTTTAATTCCTATATATAGGAATATTTAGTTCATTTTTGTTACTTGAGTTTGAATGTAATAATATTAATAGTACCTTAGCGAGTGTCAATTATGTGAATCTTATTTATTAATAGTGTAACCTTCTATTTATTTGATATCACTTTGTTTTCTTTGTTTTTCTTTATTTCTCTAATCATTAAAAGATATCGCTTACTCCTATAAAAAAAAAATCACAATACTCTCATAAATGAAGAAATATCCTTATGGACTCAATTTTTCTGACCAAAGGTACGTAAGAGTTTGATTACTATTAATATAAACCCAACGCAAATTTTCGAATCAATTATAGATCGCAACGTTTGTGGCTAAATTCAAACCTGGTCTAAATCAGTGACGAAAATTTCGGTGCTATCGCCGATATATCGGAAGATATATCGGAAATTCCGATCATCAGCACCTAAGGAGGGGGAGAAGAAAAATCTTTCCCCAAAATCGAAGATTTCGGCCAATATCGACTGATATTGGCGATAATCGCCGATATTGGCCGAAATCCCCAACTCATTGAACAATTGATCGAGAGAGAGAGAGAGAGAGAGAGAGAGAGAGAGAGAGAGAGAGAGAGAGAGAGAGAGAGAGAGAGAGAGAGAGAGAGAGAGAGAGAGAGAGAGAGAGAGAGAGAGAGAGAGAGAGATTTGGTTGCTTCAACCTCGTCGCCATCCTTGGGGGTATCGTATCCCAGCTGTCTCATTTCTTAAGGAGCTTCTTCTTCAAGCCTCTGCCTTACTGGCCGATCTCCTTCTCCAAAATCGAACCCCCAAAATAACCCAAGACCAAAAAACTCGTTTGCCTCCGAAAGTCCATAAAAAGCTCATCCATTTAGCGATGATGGGTTGGTTGAAGTGGAGGTGGCGACGGCTGACGGTATCCTGGTCACCATCGCAGAGTATAGCAAGAAGATGAAGAGGCAGGGAGACCAAGAGAAGGGTGAGAGTCCGTGTGGGAAGGGGAGAAGTTAATGTTGTCTGTTTCTTATTTATTTCTTGTACAATTCATTTTTTATTTGTTGTTTTTTTTAACTTATCTTCTTCAGCTTCTTTTTTTCTCCCTCATATTTTTTTTTTCTTTCTTTCTTCAGCTTATTTATTTCTTGTACAATTCATTTTTTCTTGTAAAATATGCCGAAAAGTCACCGGGGCCATTTTGAATTCATAATAATAGTGGGTTTGATTTTTATTTTTTTTGATCTGATAGTGGGTTTGGATAACCACCAACAAATAATGAGTGGGTTTTTAGATATTATAATAATTATTATGGATATAGATTTAAATGGGTTTAGACTTTAGAAATTTATAATAAAATATAATAATTAGGCTTTTTAGTCCATGTCACTTGAATTGAAACAAATTATGTTGAACTAAAGAAAAATAGAAAATTATATGTTGAATTGAAGAAAATTATATGAATGGTTAATTTGAATATTAATAGATTTTAGAAAAATATGAGATGAGAATACGATTAATAAGAATTCGTTTTACGACCAATTTTCATTAATTAATGTCCAATTTTCTAAATTATTATGTAAATACAAACTCGCCGATTTTCTAAATTATTATGTAAATATAAACTCCATTATTATGTTTATTTTTATGTTTTAACTATATTAACATTCAATCATAGTAACTCACTTCAATTTATGTTTATATTTAAAATTTTATATTATTAGTCATCTGCAGAACCATATTGCATCGTATTATTCATCATATATTTATTATAACAAAGTTATTTTATCATTTTTATTAGTAAAATATAACCATTATTTGATACTTAAGTTTTCCCCAAAGTTTCATTCCAAATTTCCAACTTTTAGACCGAACTTTCGTCATTTTTGTTGACCGTAAACGATATCGATATTTGGCGCGAGATATCCGTAAATTTTACTAGCGATATATCCGTCGATATCGATATTTTCATCCTTGGTCTAAATTCAAGCCAACACAAGCCCACAAACCGCAACCCTTCGCTCGTGTTTATTCACTAAGACTCTTGCATTGCCTTCTTGACATTTCAAGTCTCGGGAACATTTGAATGATTTTTTTCACTCGTGGGATTGATATTTTCAAACTCTTATGAATTTTGAGTTTGTATGAATATTGGATCGATAATTTATAGTTATTTTTGTTTATGGATAAAAATTTCATTCTTCATGATGATAGTTGAAGAATGATAGTTTTATAAATGATAGTTGCATGATTATAAACTTATAAATAAGTTGATCTAAAAATGAATTTGAATATATAAATTGGAACTTGAAACCAAACCAACCAGATTGGTTTACAAAGCCGAGTGTTTCACCTTGATGTGATTCGACTTTGATTTGGATATATGATAACGTTAGATCATGCGTTGGTTTGTAATTTAAGAAAAAACATACTTAACTCAATCTGCGATCGTCCTACAAGAAAGTTATCACTTAACACATACTTGATACGCTTGGTGATTCTTAGTAATTGAATTGAATAAATCATCATATTTAACATATTTTAAAATAAAAGTGAACATTTTTTCATCGTAAAAATTTCTTCGGTTTCGGGTACGAAAGTAGCTTAACTTATATGGAGGAGAAATTTAGGTTGTTGGGACTTTGGATGTTATGATTACCTTTAAGGTCTTGAAGAATCCGAAAGGCAGACATAAGAAGTACATGATGTGGATTTCGAGTCCAACACTCTTGATCAAAACACAATAATCGATGATGGGAAGTCAAAGATACATAACTAATGCCATAATTCTTAGGTGAGCTTGGATGATTGGTACGTAAAGTTTTTGATCGCTCATTACATGTGCGGATTTTGAGTCACAAACTCTACATTATAAACAGTGTTGAGCAATCGTATTGTTAGTGAACAAGTTTAAGGTACGGCTTTGAAGACTCTGAAAGGCACACATGAACAATACATGATGTGGATTTGGAGTCACACCCTCTAAATGATGGGAAATTCAATTCACATAATTAATGCAATAGTTTTTCGGTGAGCTCGAATGACCGCCACTACATAAAGTTATAGTCTATTACATATTAGAAAATAGATATTTATAGAGAACTGATTAAAATGTTAATCAAATTTAGCCGTGATTTCAATTTGTCATCCGAAAAAGAAAAAAATCTAAAAAACCATCATCATAACTTTTGTAAGATTTATGAAATATTACTCAACCCTAACTCACTCAAGATTTTTTATTTATTTCAAGAGTGGTTTGGACTTTTTTTACAAAGAAAAAGACTAACAAGAGTCATTGAGAATAATTAGTAGATGAGATATACCATAAGAATGAGATAAATCTATCCATAAAAAAAATGAGATATATCTAAATTTTTATCCGATTATATTAAAATACGTAAAATAATAACACCAGTAAAAGTGTAAGTGGACAAAATAAAGTTTGATAAGTACATTTACCAAAACACATTTCTTACCCTCCAGTTCAGTGCACAGGTACGAGGGGTAGAAACGAGGCAAGCGAGGCAAAAGAATAAATAGACCGTTGCGCACTCAAACACTCTACAGAGTAGGAATTTGATCCCTATCTGTAATAGTACCTATGCTCTGTATTGTCTTTGACTAGTCAAACTTGTGACGTCATTGGTCTGTAAAACTTAACTATCCCTTGTCTGACAATGTTTTCGGGATTTGTTGTGTGGTGCATGTATATAAGTTTGGTTACTTTCAGTAATTTTTAGTTATTGTCAGACGGGAGCAGGATTCATCACGACTATCGAGGGATAATCGGGATGAGTCTTGTCAAATATAAGTAGAAAATTTCTTTTTTGTAATTATCGTAAAAATGAAATATTTATTAAGTATAGGTAGACCATTTATGTTCTTATGGATCATAAAATAAAATATATAATTTTTTATCTAATTATATTGAAAAATACGTAAAATAATAAGACAACGTAACGACATAATTAGTTATCAGTATACCAAAATATTAGATCTGCTGTTACCGATTGCACTGTGGCTCCTCATGTGGGCCTGCATTTTATTTGTTGACACGCGTCGACCCACATTTTACCCGAAATCTAAGATTGTTAACTTTCCTTCAAACCAGTAAACCACCAAGGCAGGCGACCCATTGAATTCAATTTGTTGTGAAACCAAGAACAATTACAAATTTACAACATCTTGGAAAGGAGCAAGCAAAGCGTGGGGTTTGAGTGACTCACTGTCTCTCTCTCTCTCTCTCTCTCTCTCTCTCTCTCTCTCCCCCTCCTCCTGCCCCTGCTCGCTCATTACTTCTAGTGAGAGAGCGAATTGAAAAGCATTGGAGTTTGCTCAAATTGGTTTTGACATAATCGCCCAGAATATTTATCCCTTTTTCATTTTTTATTTTGTGTTTTGCCATCTCGCTTTGGACCCTCCGAAGAAAAAAGGGCCTTTCACAGCCTCTGCCTCCTCTCTGTCTCCGCCATAACAATCCAATTGATCTTCTCCTCACATGGGTTTCGTTCACTCCATCCATTGCATGCTTCTCTTTCTCATATATTAGCTCAAGTTTGTGCCTTCCAGTCTCTCTGAGTTTGAGTTTGCTGCATATTTTGGGGGTCTCAAGTTTTACTCGTTACAGAGTTGTAAATGGCCACCAATGCGTCTGGGTTCTATACAGCTCCCACAGTTCCAAGCTTGAGGAGGAAGATTCAGTCTCCAATACGCATTTTTGGATCTGGGTTTCGCTCTCCTGACGGAATCTCCAAGAGGGTATTCTGCTCCTCCATATCTGAAGGCGCAGAGAAGCATGTTGGACCTTCCCCTTCTGAATCCAGAGCACCCAGGTCAGTTCAGTTCCAATCTTTTTCTTTTTTTTGTTTAGGTAGTTGGTCCGTTATTGATTCATATATTGGGCTATGGTACAGCTGTATTCTGTGTTTGAATTTTATTCAACATTGTGTGAGGAATTCTGCTTAGATTTTGGTTTATAATATTGGCTTTCTAAGCCTTTGATATGCATTTAAGAAAAATGTTAATCCGAATTTTATTGTATCCTCTGTTAAAGATGGTCTTGTTCATTTAGCAGAACCATCATAATCAGAAATTATGTATATATACTCACTCGTCTCCATTGGAAGTATATAAATAGCATTTGCAAGGTTAAATCTAAATCGAGCAAGCTGACCTCCTAGTATGTACAATCAACTTAAGGCTAAGATTAAGTCAAATATGTTTACAAGCCTTAGATTTTGGCACAACTAAAGGGGTTGTCTACCAAATCATTTTTAGGACTAACTTTGCTTGAGGTGCAACGAAAATTGATAAGTCTTGTCTCCTATATAAATCGGTTTGTGGGATGAGCTTCCTAGCTTATTCAGAATCTCTCCTGATCCCTGCTACCAGTGTTTAGAGTCAATAAAATTTTGCTCTGTAAAGGGAGGAGTTCTGGGGAGATTCCATAATTTAGTAAGATGTAACTACCTTTTCAACTTTATAGTCATCCATTTTTTCTTTTCTCATTTTCAAGGGGAATTGGTGTTTGGAATTATTATAGTAGGTTGATAGTACTTAAAATGAGGTTTCAGGTCATATTGGTCTTTTGAGGTTACTTGTATTAATGTTCTTCCAATCCCCATTCCATCTGTATTAATGTTCTTCGTCTGGTTATCTCATGAAGCCCTAAACTTGATCCCCTTGCCGGAATAATTTGATGATGTATCCGTCAATATGTGTTGCTATCTAGTTATGAGTAGTGCCCTTTCACAATCAAATTAAGGTTTTTGTTTTGTTATTGTATTTGGATTTTTCTGTGCTCTCTTGCTATCTTATTTAATGCCTTGGAAAAGTGTGCTAAATGTAGAATATAACTAGATTACTTTAATCCCTTTATTTAATGCCTGGTTTTCTGGCTGAATTCTGTCCTCAATGATGATTCTTATCGAGGGCTAGCTTATGATGGGTCTTTGAAAAATGTCTCCTGTGCCAGAATCTAATTCTAATTAGTAAAAATTAGGTCAGGTTGGACCAAGGAGAATGCTATGTGTCTTATGTAATGAGATTGCATTTGGTTGAATGAAGTAAGAGTTTGAGTTGGTCAATGGTAACCTGACTGATCATAAGTTTCTTCTCTTGTTCCCATGCTTGAAAAATATAATTTTACAGGCTTGTCGGTCAAGGTTGCAAGTTAGTTGGATGTGGCTCAGCGGTACCCAGTCTTAAGGTATCAAATGATGATCTTGCAAAAGTAGTAGACACTAATGATGAATGGATATCCGTTCGCACAGGGATTCGTAATCGACGAATTCTTTCAGGTTAGTTCTTATTTCTGTTCAGGATAATTCCACAAACTTACTAACTGTGAACAGTTCAGATGGCTAGCATGTGCTGCGCTTCTTGTTTAAGATCGCATGCTATGATGGACCAGTTGAGCTTATCTAGGATTAACTTTGCTACCTAGCAACTTCGGTTATCCTTTTTCCCTTATTGAACGATAGAGGTTATATAGTTACGTTGGCTTAACCATTCTATTTAGACAGCTAAAGTTATAAAAATACAGTGGGGTTTGTCCTGGGTTGATATTGGTAGTGTAAGATGTAAGAGCAAGTGTAAGAGGGATTTCTTATGGTTGCTCTGGATATTTAATGTTCTTAATCTCAGCACATTTAATTCGACCATGTGTCTCTTTTCTAGTACTCTTACCTAGATGTGCTGGATATTTTATGTTACCCTTTATATCGAATGACATCCTTGCTGTTAAATTACAGGCAAAGAGAGCCTGACAATGTTAGCAGTAGATGCAGCACTTAAAGCTCTTGAGATGGCACAGGTTGATGTTGATGATGTGGACTTAATCTTGATGTGCACATCTTCACCTGATGATCTTTTTGGCGGTGCTCCTCAGGTATATAGACCACTGGATGGTATATCCTCTATCTGGATTAAGTCGTCAAGTTAAACAAAAAAAGTAGGGATTGAATAGTGGTGTGTTATTTGATGGTTTTGTCAATATCGATTTCTATTATATATATTTCGTTCAACATTTTGAGGTGAATCTTTAGTTGCTGAAAACATTTAATCTAGCCAGACATGTAAGTATATGATATCGGAAGATGAATAATTAAAAACCATGTTTTTAACAGAAAAAGAACAGGCAAGATGAATGATAAACATTTCATGTATCCAAACGTTTCTCTCTTGCCATTTAAAGCTATAACTTTATGAAATGTCTATAATTTAGCTAGGTCTTTATTTTCGAAGTGATGTCAACTTTGATTCTGCAATGCATATAGTTTGAACTCAAATAGAACCTGTAGGCTTAACTAGAGCAAAATATTGAAAGTAATTTAGCATGAAACAGGAGTAAATGCTCCAACAAAATATTACTGTGAATGTTCAATTTGTTTTATTCAATACACATATGTTCTTAAACTTATATTATATCGTATTTTCAGGTTCAGAAAGCACTTGGCTGCAAAAGGAACCCTTTGGCTTATGATATTACAGCTGCTTGTAGTGGATTTGTTATGGGTCTAGTATCAGCTGCTTGTCACATTAGGGGTAATGACTTTGTTTACTTTGCTGTAAGGAGACCACTGATACTTTCATTTCAATTGATTTAACTATTGCACAAACTACAGGAGGAGGATTCAAAAATGTTCTAGTTATCGGGGCTGATGCTCTTTCTCGGTTTGTCGACTGGTCTGATAGAGGAACGTGTATTCTCTTTGGGGATGCTGCTGGGGCTGTATTAGTACAGGTGTGTCTACTTCGATGATTTAGAAACTCATATCATTCTATTAATGTTTTCATTTCCAAATTGATGAGTTGTGGAGATTTTGTTGCGAAACGTTTCTTTTGCTTATTTGGAATTGCCATAATTATGTAGGCCTGCGACAGTGAGGATGATTCTTTGCTTGCTTTTGATTTGCATAGTGATGGTGACGGAAATAGGTATGTGTTCTCTCCATTTGTTAGTTGAAAAAGTCTTTATGCCATGTGCAGAATTTTTAAGATTTTTATGTTGATCATGACTGGGAAATTTTCTCATAAATAGTCTCTGATACATGGCGGTCACTTCCTTTGCAGACATCTAAATGCCGCTTTCAAAGAAAGTGAAACTGATAATGAGTTGGGTTCAAATGGTTCAGTCTTAGGCTTCCCTCCAAGACACGCTTCATATTCGTGCGTTCAAATGAATGGCAAAGAGGTCTTTCGCTTTGCTGTGCGTGTGGTGCCACAGTCAATTGAGGCTTCCCTTGCAAAGGCTGGTCTCCCTGCATCTAGCATTGATTGGTTACTGCTCCATCAGGTATGGCGAATCATATCTTTGACAGTCCGTGTGCGATTTTGCAGATTAAATTATTTCTCCACTCCAGCCAATCAAAACTTGTTTCGATAATGGTGACTGGTGATGATTGTTTATATAACAAACATTAATTGATGCAGGCAAACCAGAGGATCCTCGATGGAGTTTCTTCCAGGATGCAAATACCATCAGAACAGGTAATTTCGAATTTGGCAAACTATGGTAACACAAGTGCTGCTTCCATTCCGTTGGCATTGGATGAAGCCGTGAGAAGTGGGAAGGTGAAACCAGGCCATACTATTGCAGCTGCCGGCTTTGGAGCAGGTCTGACTTGGGGTTCTACTATTTTCAGATGGGGCTGAAGTTCAAAACTTCATCTCTCCTTCCGGGACAGAGAGCATCCTAACCCTGCAAAGCGCAGTTTTGCAAATTCTTGCTTCACATCTCAAATGTATGAGAAATTGGGGACGTTTCAGAGTCAGTAATCATCTCCATCTGTTCTCTTTCATCTTTTTGCCTTCTGTGTTTTTTTTTTACGCTTTGGCACCCCCAATAAAATTGTGTTCTTTTTCCGTTTAGTCTAATAATTTTTTTTTTGAAGTTAATTATTAAAAGTCAAGACAACTGAAGCTGTGTATCCTATATGTCTGATTTCTCCTCAAAGACAAAATCTTATGTCTGATTTCTGAAATGAAACATCATTTCCTTAATTGGTCTTAAAACAGAGCAGACAACAAAGCTCAGAATTTTATGTCATAATGCAGAAGTTAGATTGTATTTTCATCAAGTGGCATACATAAACAACTAAATAAATACAAAGACGAAAAAGATTAATAATTACAAATTACTCAAATGACAAGAAAAAACCGAGATTAGGTCACTGAGCAAAAACTTGACCTCTAGATTGAACCTGAACCCTAGATTTAATCTTGTGCAAAACCCCTTCAATTGCAAGATCAAAAGCATCTTTCTTTGTTCTCAAACCCATTGAACTAGCATGCCTTCTGTACATAGTTTTTGGAATCAACTCCAACAGCGTCTCCCTCATTCTCCTGACTTTCCCTCTTGGAATGCTTCTAAGCACATCCAAGATCCTTGTGTCCTTAAACACCACATCCTCCTTTGCTATAAACACCGAAAACTCCCCGTATTGATCCTCTGGCAAGTGCCACCCATACTGGCTCTTGGCGGAGGGATCCTCGAAGAATACAGGGATGCACCCGGCGATAATGCTATCAAATGTGGACCGCCTCGTCGGGGTGTCCCCGGGAGGCTGCAGGCAGAAGCTGGCCTGTAGCATTGGCCTCATGAACCTAATTGGGTCATGCTCACAAATCCCGTTAGAGCAATCTACAACGTCACACAGCTTTGTGAACCCACCCAGTCCAATGCCAAACATACCCAAATTGTCATTGGATGTGACATTATTGTTTTTGGTGGTATTTTCACACTCATTTCTAATGCTTCGCCTAATGTTCGGATTATTCCCGACGCCGCCGCCGCCAGCAAACAACGCAAGCGTGGTCCGCCGTGATCTCCTCGCCCTCTGCATCCACGACTCCAATAGGGACAAATTGGGTGGGTGAAACGAGGTCGGATAAGGCACGGCGTGCTCCTGCCAGGGCCAGGCACGTGCCTCCACCGTCAAAGCCGTGACATTGAAAAACTGAGGCAATTCGAGTAGCGAAGTCCCCCACAGCGGCGGATCGTTCCCGAGCGGCTGAGAAAAATCTACGGCCGGCCGAGCCAGAACCATGAAGTGGTCATGACCCTTATGCCGATTCCACAAACCTGGTTGGTCTCTGGTCAGGAAGTCGTACAAATAGAGGCCCTGCTCGGAGCTCGAATTGTAATCCGGGCCGTACAAGTAGCGGAGGGCGTCGATTCCGGCGTAGTACGGAAGATAAATAGCGTCGGCAGTTTGGGGATCTGAGGTGAGACATGGGTATTCAAGCATCCGGCGATGGAAGATGAGCTCGAGCATTAAGGGGTCGGTTCGGTACCAGCTGTGGGAGAGGTTGTGGGTTTTCTGGCCCAAGCCATGGTTGGCCAAGTAAGGGCAGAAGTCGTCGAACATTGGGTAGCCGGAGCAGTTGGAGAGGAGATCGAGGTTGAAAATGGGCGGCAGGGGCCTGATGTGGATCCAACGGTCAGTGCAGTCCGAGTCTGATTGAGGATGAGGGGGTTGTTGATCAAGATTGTTGGGGATCTGGGTTGAGCATGTTTTTGGTAGTAATTGTATGATGACGGTGAAGAAGAAGATTAGTAAAGTGGACTTGAAGGCCATGGATGGCATGGAGAGAGAGAGAGAGAGAGAGAGAGAGAGATTAGAGGGAAATGGGTGATTTATGGTGGATATTTTGGAGTCAGATGTTTTCAATCAATCAATTGACAGTGGGGGTTTTGGTAAATTTTATGTTTTATCTCCCATCTTTCAGTTTCAACCGCTTTTCCACACCACAATAGTTGGTTTTTAAATCTGTTTTTTTTTTGGTGGATTTTAAACAAATTTGTTTTATAATATTGTTTTAAAACTGCATGAGTGATGAGTGCATGGGACGTGGAGTTTCACCCGCCTGTGTCGGTAGGGGGAGGAGGGATAACGGCTCCGCGAATACGCCGCCGTTTACTGCTTTCGTGATTTTTCGTTGTTTCCTGCGCGTTTCAAATTTTTTCTCCGCCCAACTTGTCCATCTCACATACTTTTCGATTAATTTCAAAGTCTCATATTATTGTTTTGATTTTCAAATTCCCATCTATATAATCGGGAAAATAATCCATATATGTTGAGTAAGTCTTCTTCTAGTCAATTGCAAAAATAAAATAGTGATCCACCTAAATAGTGATCCATATATGTTGGAGTACGTTGGTCATGGTCTCACCTCTATCCTCTTCGTTGTGCAGCCTATCATCTTCTATTTAGCTCCCTGTGTTGGTCCCTGTCCTGCACTGTCTGCTGGTCTGCTCCTCTTCTCTGTTGTTTCTATTGCGGTGGTGGGCTCTCTTCCCTGCTCGTTAGTGTTCAGCTAGCTGGTTTCTGCTGACAGGACCCGTCCCCGAAGGACATAGATAACCGTGCTCGGTCCTGCTCCCATCTGACAAGCCAACTAAAGTTCCAAAATTGCCCTCAGCACTTGCCAAACAAGGGATAACCGTACCTGTGCCCACTCATGCCCCCACCTCTCGAATAGTCTCGATCATCGCGCCACAACCTGGAAGGTCAATAAAACTGAAAAGGTGTGAGTGGACAAAACAAAGTTTTAGAAACACATTTATCAAAATACATTCTTACCCTCCAGTTTCACAAACATGCATGCGTATCATAAAACATGTGACAGGACCCGTCCCAAATCCCTCGGGATTAGCGTGGGACGTGTCTGCTCCCGTCTGACACGAACCAGGGATATTTTCGTCCTTTGCCCAACCGGGCTATCAGAGTACGCCAGGATCTGAAGGAGGAATGTGAATGTTTCGTCTCTACTACAACCGCATCCGTGATCAACCTGAAGGGCATTCAAAACACAAAAACTGTGAGTGGACAAAACAAATATTTTATAAAATATTTTCATAAAAGACCTTTATGCCCTTCATTAAAAACATATGCATGCATTCGAAAACCATTTCTAGGGTTCATGTCCGGTTCCCATAAGCCGACATGAACCATCAAACCATTTGGACCTTAGCCCGAAATCCGTCAATCAAATACCTGGGATCTCCGCCCAAACCAAAACACGTGGGAACTCGTCCCAAAACCATCTCATAAGGGTCTCAGCCCCAAAACCAATACGCGTGGGTCACAGCCCAACGCCATCTCAGTGAAAACTCATCCACATATACATATATACATATATAACCCATCCTAGGCACTTCCGGAGAAGATGCCAACTTGGGGCACACAGCCCTTAGGGAACACATCCCCGATATAGTCACGATGTCATCTCTATACTAGTGTGCACACTACTCGGGGTCTCACTCCGAGTCTTCTCCCAGGAATCCCCATCTGGGAGGCTCATCTCTGGATCTAGTCCGAGCTCTCTCTGGATCTAGTCCACATATCCCTCCGGAATCTAGTCCGGGACCACAACATAATAAGTAACCTCCACTCCTGGAACGGGATCCCTATGGGGATACCCACTCTCGTATGTGGATCGTGACTCTCCAAGTCGACGCTGGATGAGACCAATCAATAATCTCGTAAGGCAGGTATATACATACCAGTATATAAAAACCATAAAAACGGGACTCACGCCCGAGAACACAAATCAACTGGGCCTTCCGCCCGAACATAAAATGCAACAGGGCTTCGAGCCCGATTTCGCAATAACTGGGTATCGAACCCGAATTCGTAATCAACTGGGCATCGAGCCCGATATCTAAGGGTCAGTCACGATTCCGATCATAGCGATGCGTGCCACTATCAATCCAGGACCGCTCTCAATCCTAGCATGTCGCTGTGAACATATCACTGCCGCGACCATCTCGAGACCATGGTACACACGTCGCCGATCGATCCTCTAAACCGTCAGCACTCCAAAGTCGAGCCTCCAGTGGCTGCTCAACAACGGGACGTGTATCGTGACCTCTCCGGAAGGAACGCATCCCAATCCGGAGGCGAGCGTCACGTCGTCCGTCGCCGTGCACATAGCACCCGTCACGACCACGACTCTGACCCGTAGGTCATCAATAGGGTCTCATGCCCTAGTCAAAACCAAATCCAAATGGGTTTCATGCCCTATTTTACCTTTTCAAAACCATTTCATGAAAACCGAAAGCGTAAGCGCGTATAAAACCTGAAAACCTCGAAGTACGTGCCCATACGTAAACACACGCCAAAATGCACTCAAGGCATCCCAAAACACATCTTAAAACATATATAAAACATTTATGCATGCATTGATTGCAGAAATAAAGTCCACTCACAGACCGTCCGCGCTACTGCCTCGATATACGTGTCGTACGCCTTTCCAGGTCAATCGTCGTCTCCGGGGTTCCCAAACCTGTCTAAATCACTTTATAAGGTTACTAACTACTTATATAACCTCTCACTAAAGCCCCCTAATTTTTCGGAACTTTTAACTATTTTTAAACATGCACTGAAACCTTCGGACAACCCGAACTATATCGAGACGATGTCCGATCGACTCAAAACCAGTCACAAAATGTTTGTTACATCGAATAGATACTTTGACATGTTGGAACCTTCCCCAAATTCTCCCCCACGCGCCTGCACGCGCCGCCTGAAGTGGCTGCGCATGGGAACCACGCGCCAGTGAACAGTGTCGTCTTCCTCCTCGCGACGACCGGTCTGAACCGGTCCGGTTCGCCTGCAACGTGGACCGGCGTGACCGGTCCAAGCTCCTACATGGTCCAGTTTTCACCGTTTTCACTCCCAATCAATCCTAATCTTCATTATTTAATCCTAGGATCCTAACCTAATCGATTAGAACCCCTAAAACCCACAAAACCCGACCGGTTTGATTTTCCCCTCACGGTTCGAATTTTCAAAATCCACCCCAGGGCTTCTCGACGTCTCACCACTCCCAAAACCTTCCTAAAAACTCCCTAGCAACCTTATTAACTCAAACCAAACGTCCAAAATGACAGGACCCGCCCCGATCCCCCTGGGACCACCCGGGACTTGCCCTGCTCCCGTCTGACACCCGACATTAAAATACCAAAAATACCCTTATTGAAGATAAAATGCATAAAGAAAATCCATAGTTAAGTCATACATAGCACACCACACAAATACTCAAATACAAATAGTGTCAGACAAGGGATGGTTCCCGAATACAGTTTATTGAGCACGAACCTAGACACACTACGTGCCAACCTACCCAGCAGTAGGGTTCAGGTACGCAACGTAAACCTATGCCTCTTCCTCCTCGGGATCCTCCTCCTCCTCCTCGGGATCCTCCTCCTCGATAGCACTACCTGGAGGGGTAGTAAAACAACAAAGGTGAGTGGGCCGAAACTCAAGGTTTACAAAGTAGTTTACCATTTCGAAAACATATAGCTTTTCCCCTCCGTTTTCCGAAAAGACATGCATAGTATCAAAACCACAAAACCATATAGTCATAAGCAGAATAATATCAACATAATATAATCTTAGTCACTGCACTATACATCCCAACCCTGACATCCCAGATGCCTGGCGTCCCAGACGCCCAATAAGGTCACAGTCTCAAGACTACGCGTGCCACCCGGGGTCTCAATCCCGAGTCCAAATCCCGAACCTAGTCCGAGCATGGCATTCTAGATGCCTGACGTCCCAGACGTCCAATAGTAGCAATCCTGCTCCTGAGTCACTCTACGGTCCGGTCCCTCCGTAGAATGACTCCTCACAGGCAATGCGCCATGACCACTCCGGTGTGCCTACATCCGGAGGAGATAGAATCCTAGGGTAGATCCATACAGTGCAGTACCACAGATAATATCGAGTTCCATTATACATCTATATGACTCCAAACCATTTATAAACAACCAGACGGGTCTCATGCCCAAACATCGTAATACGTGCCATAAATCATACACAAGATAAACAGATACTTTTACTCAAATCACATATAGATATAGTAGAAAGTAAAACAGTTATGCATGCCGAAGTTTAGTGAAATCAAAGGCCCACTCACAGTACAATCCCGCTGAAATCCCGAGCGTAAAGCCCCGTCCAAGGTTTAAAGTACAATTCCTGTCATGCCCAAAACATACGTAAAGGTCACTTTAAGTCCCTACTAAACAACTACGAAACCCTAGACTGAAACCGGCCCGGGAAAGCCGTCCGAACACGCTTCCCAAGGCATCAAACCCTAATTTGACCAACTTAACGATCTCCGATCGACACGAAACCACCGCCATTGGATCCGTATCGTCGAAACCTTGAAAATGGCACTGGTCCCACACAAAATACTGTTCACACGCGCCCCCCACGCGCCGGTCAACCCTCTGGTCAACAGTGCTACAGTGATGCTGACGTCAGCATGACGTCATCACTGATAGTGTCAGAGGACACGTGTCAACAGCCCATTGGTCCTTGGTCTGACAATATTCTGACATGATGACGTCATCATGACGTCACTACTGACGTCAGCATGATGACGTCATCAACTACAGTAACCGGGTCTGCGAATCGGGTCATCGCAGACCCACGGTTCGACCCGATCACAGATCGTGATTCCGACCACCAAAATCGATGGGGTTTGTTCCTATGGACTCGTCTGAACATGTTCTATGGCTCTGTGTAATCAAAACTGGATTTTAAGATCGAGGAATCACCTGAAAAACGACGGGGAACTGGCTGCCGGTTCTGGTTCGTCTTCTCCGGCGAGCCGTCACACTTCCAGCCACCAACTCAGGTCCAAAACGCTCGTCTAGTCCCCTAGGTTAAGTCTCAAAACAACCAAACAAGTTCAACGTTAAAAACGGACGGTTTGAGGCAGGGAAGGAAAATCGGCCTTCACGGGTTTGCAGGCTTACCGCCGCCGTGTCGCCGCCGTGGGCTGCCCAGTCCAGTCCTACGCCGTCCAGAGGTCACAACGGTCCTAGCCCTAGGTTGGTTCGAGCCCAAACGTCACGGTTTGGATGGTTGGATGGTTTTGGGCCGCACGGGTTCCTCACGGGTTTGTTGGTTTTCCGGGTTGCTCCGCCGTCCGTGGTGGTGGTGATGGCCGTCTGGAGGTGGCTTAGAGGTAGGCTAGTGTGTGGGTTGAGGCTGAGGGGTGGTGTGATGGCTGATGTGTTTGTGCAGAGAATGGGAGGTTGCACGGTTTGATGGAATGGAAATGAGAGAATGAATTCTCTCATGGTTTTTAAAACAGAGTGATCAAATGGAATGGAGGGCTGAGATTGATTCTGAGTTAAGAGTGAAGGGTGAGGATTTAAGGAAATTAAACTATTTAATTAATCTCATGGCAGACCAAGATCCAGATTGTTGGGGATGATGTGGATGGGGTAGATGAGTGACATGTGTCACTCATCAAGGGTCCAGATTGATTGGGTTAAAGTAAATCAGATTATAATATTTTATTATTATTTTAAGTTCCGAGTCTCGTTTAGTTCGGTTACGTTCTTGACCATAACTTTTTCGTCGTAAGTCCGATTTCAGCGTGCCGCCTGTCTACGGATTCGTATCGACGAGACCTACGTAACGGTCATTGGCCCTCGTCCGTTGGACTTCCCGGGTCAAAAGTCAACTTTTGGCCCCCAAATGGCCAAATTACCAAAATGCCCCTCGACTTCCGAACGTCACAACTTCTTCCTCGAACGTCGGAATCGAACGTGCCACCTGCCTATGAACTCGTGACGTCCTAAACTACGTCACGGTCACGTGTCAAAGTCCTAAATACTTCCCGAGGTAAAAGTCAACTTTTCCCCCCCTCAGGGGCAAAACGGTCATTTTACAATAAAATAATAATTACGAAAGTTCGGGTCGTTACAATCTACCCACCTTACAGAAATTTCGTCCTCGAAATTTACTCGAATAAAAACGGGTACTGCTCCCTCATCAAGTCTTCGGGTTCCCACGTCGCCTCCTCGACGTCATGGTTCCTCCATAGCACTTTCACAAACCGAATCGTCTTGTTTCTCAGAACCTTGTTCTTCTGGTCCAGAATCTGCACTGGTTTCTCCTCAAAGCTCAGATCAGTCATCAGTTCTACTGGTTGTTCCGGCAAGGCATGTGAATCGTCCCGTAGGTATTTCCGTAACATGGACACATGGAAAACATCGTGCACTCTGGCAAGTTCTGGAGGTAATGCCAACCGGTATGCCACTAGTCCAATCCTCTCAATGATCTCGAACGGTCCAAAGTAACGTGGACTCAACTTCCCGCGTCGGCCAAAACGGATAATTCCTTTCCATGGAGATAACTTAAGGAACACAAAATCTCCAACCTCGAATTCCAAGTCTCGAATTCGTCGATCCGCATAGCTCTTTTGGCGATCTTGTGCTGCCTTCAATCTTTCCTTGATGATTCGAACTGTTTCCTGGGTCATGTCCATCAAATCCGGTCCTAAAGCTGCTCGCTCTCCTACCTCCATCCAACAGATAGGTGTCCTGCACTGTCGGCCATACAGTGCCTCGTAGGGTGCCATCCCGATACTTGCCTGATAACTGTTGTTGTATGCGAACTCCATCAAAGGCAAATGAGTATCCCACGAATCCTGAAACTGCAGTACACAAGACCTCATCATGTCCTCCAGTGTCTGGATAGTCCTCTCTGACTGCCCATCGGTCTGTGGGTGGAACGCTGTACTGAAATGTAAGTTTGTACCCAAGGCGTTCTGCAAACTTCGCCAGAACCTAGATGTGAAACGCGGATCTCTATCAGACACTATCGACTCCGGCGTACCATGAAGTCGAATGATCTCCTTCACAAACAGCTGAGCCAGTCGGTTTGGCTTAAATGTCTCCTGTACTGGTAAGAAGTGAGCTGACTTGGTCAATCGGTCGACAATCACCCAAACTCCATCGCATCCCCTCTGAGTTCTAGGCAATTTGAAGACAAAGTCCATGGTAATGTGATCCCACTTCCACTCGGGAATCGGAAGTGGTTGCATTGCTCCATACGGTCTCTGCCGCTCAGCCTTGACCTGCTGACAGGTCAAACATCTGCTCACAAACACCGCAATATCCTTCTTCATTCCTGCCCACCAATAGTGGTCCCGGAGGGTACGGTACATCTTTGTACCTCCCGGATGCATGGCATAAGCCGAACTGTGGGCTTCCTCGAGAATTTCTGCCCGTAACTCTGCCACTGCAGGAACACACAAACGGCCTAGTTTCACCAGAGCTCCATCTGGTCGGATAGTAAAGTCCTGCCTCTCGTCTGCTTCGACCTCGATCCTGTAGATACAAAGTGTCGGATCCTCCAATTGTGCCTCGATAATCCGATCGACTAGCACAGGTCGTACATGAAAACTGGCCAACAAAGCTCGCTGTTCATCCATCCCCAGCATAACTCCAGCTCTTCGGAGTTCCACAAGCAAAGGAAGGTACACCAGCCTCAGGTGTGCAATCGATCCTGCTGACTTCCTGCTGAGTGCGTCTGCCACAACGTTCGCCTTCCCTGGATGATATTCAATCGTACAATCGTAATCCTTGATCAGTTCCAACCACCGTCGCTGTCTTACGTTCAGCTCCTTCTGAGTGAACAAATGCTTTAAACTCTGATGATCGGTGAAGATCCTGCAAGTCACCCCGTACAGATAATGTCGCCAGATCTTTAAAGCGTGAACCACCGCCGCCAACTCCAGATCATGCGTAGGGTAGTTCAGCTCATGTGTCTTTAGTTGTCTCGATGCATAAGCGATAACTCTGCCATTCTGCATCAGCACGCAACCCAAACCTTGCAACGATGCGTCACTGTAGACTTCGAACTCTCCACTGTTATCCGGCAAAGCAAGAACAGGTGCGGTAGTTAACCGACGTTTTAATTCCTGGTAACTCTGCTCACACCGTTCATCCCAAACAAACTTTACTCCCTTCCTGGTTAAACGAGTCAACGGTGCAGCAATACTAGAGAAGCCCTCAACAAATCTCCGGTAGTATCCTGCCAAACCAACGAAACTCCGTACCTCTGTCACGGTTGTCGGTCTAGCCCAATTTGTCACCGCTTCGGTCTTCTGGGGATCCACACTAATCCCGTCTGCTGACACTACATGTCCCAGAAAACCAATGCTGGTTAGCCAAAACTGACACTTACTCAGCTTGGCGTATAACTGGTTCTGCCTCAGCTTCCCTAACACCGAACGTAAGTGTTCCTCATGAGCTTGAGCACTCCTCGAGTACACAAGGATGTCATCAATGAACACGATCACGAACTTATCCAAATAAGATCGGAAGACCCTATTCATTAGATCCATGAATGCTGCTGGAGCATTCGTCAAGCCGAAAGGCATCACAAGGAATTCATAATGCCCGTATCTGGTCCGAAACGCTGTCTTCGGGACATCTCCTTCAGCAATCTTCAACTGGTGATAACCAGATCGTAAATCTATCTTCGAGAAGTACTGTGCTCCCCGCAGTTGATCAAAGAGATCGTCAATCCTGGGTAAGGGGTACTGGTTCCTTACCGTGACCTTGTTGAGCTGTCGATAATCCACACACAAACGGAGGCTCCCCTCCTTCTTCTTCACAAATAATACTGGTGCTCCCCACGGTGATGTACTCGGTCGGATGAATCCCAAGTCCACCAACTCCTGCAATTGGATCTTCAGTTCCCGTAACTCCGCTGGTGCCATCCGATATGGTGCCTGCGATATAGGTCGTGTGCCGGGAAGTAGTTCAATCGTGAACTCAATCTCCCGATGTGGTGGTAAACCAGGCAAATCTTCCGGGAACACATCCGGAAATTCCCGCACCACAGGTATATCATCGGCACCCGAAGTATCACTATTCGTCGTCACAACATGCGCCAGATAACCCTGGCATCCCTTCTGTAGAAGCTTCGTAGCGGCAAGTGAAGAAATTACTTCAGGTAGCGAACCGTCGCGCTCTCCTTGAAAAGTAACCTCCGACAAACCCGGACTTCGCAGAATCACCCGCCTACTACAACAGTCGATGAGCGAACCGTGCTCAGTCAACCAATCCATTCCCAAGATAACATCAAAGTCATGGATATCCATAAGGATTAGATCAGCTAGCAGATCTACATCCTCCACCCTTACTGGGCATCTCCGGATCACCTGATTCACTATGTACACAACGCCCATCGGTGTACCAACACCCATTTCACTATCCAAGGCTGACACCTCGCGATCTAACATACCCGCACAACTTTTCGAAATAAAAGAATGAGTAGCCCCAGCATCCATTAACACCCGTACAACAATATTTGAGATATGAAGAGTACCTGTAACCACACCAGGGGCTGACCTCGCCTGCTGCTGAGTCACTGCAAAAACACGAGCTCTGGGTCCCGCAGTCTGTCCGCGCCCACGCGCGCCACGCTCAGCACTCTGTCCTCGGCCTCTGGAAGGGTGAGAAGCCGAACTCTGTGTCACACTAACACCTTTGGTCTCGTTGTTCCTTGACAATAAAGGGCAATCTCGGGCATAGTGGCCCGCTCCTCCACAAGCAAAGCAATTAACTGTCCTCGGTCCATCCCAAGACCCTCCTGATGCACCACTCCAAGCCTGATGCTGTCCAGAACTGAATCTCGATCCGCCCCTCTGAGAGTTCCCATGTCGACCTGACCAGCCACGACCACGTAAAGATGAGGGTGCTCCTCGGTAATTTCCCCCCTTAGAGATCTTTGGGCCGGTTGGTCCAGGATGTGGACGATCCCGGCGCTGCCCCTCGCCTGATGATTGTCGCGCCTGGTGTGCCGCCAGACTGGCCTCGACACGAACTGCAGCGTCGACCATGTCCCTCAGAGTCGCGTAGCTAGTAGCCGTCACACTTGCCCGCAACTCCCCTCGGAGTCCCAACTCAAATCTTTGACATTTTTCCTCCTCCGTACTCACGAAAGCTGCGGCAAAACGGGAAAGCTTCCCGAAAGTCTGCTCGTAATCTGCCACGGACATATCTCCCTGTTCCAGCCGCAAGAACTCTGCCTCTCATGCCATGCGAAATGAACGCGGGTAATACTGATCTAAGAATCGGGCACGAAAGACCTCCCATGTGGTGGTGTGAACAGTCCACCCGGACATCTCCAGACCATGCCACCATTGATAAGCCCCGCCTTCCAGTAAGAAGGCCGCCAATGCCACCCGCTCGCCGGGTGGGCAGTGCATCACGGTGAAGATTCTTTCCCATTTCGCAATCCACTCATGGGCATCCTCGGGGTTTGATCCCCCGCTGAACGGTGTGGCTCCCAACCTTTGAGCCCGCTCAATGCTAGCACATTCCATCTCTCTCGCGATTTCCTCGTCAGTTCGTGTTTGAGGAATTCACCTTGGAGGCATAACCCGCTGTTAAGAGGCATAGATTAGATACTGACATCTGTTAAACTAAGTACTGACCACTAGTCTAGCATGCTGACCACAACCTAGTGCTCTGATACCAAGTTGACAGGACCCGCCCCGATCCCCCTGGGACCACCCGGGACTTGCCCTGCTCCCGTCTGACACCCGACATTAAAATACCAAAAATACCCTTATTGAAGATAAAATGCATAAAGAAAATCCATAGTTAAGTCATACATAGCACACCACACAAATACTCAAATACAAATAGTGTCAGACAAGGGATGGTTCCCGAATACAGTTTATTGAGCACGAACCTAGACACACTACGTGCCAACCTACCCAGCAGTAGGGTTCAGGTACGCAACGTAAACCTATGCCTCTTCCTCCTCGGGATCCTCCTCCTCCTCCTCGGGATCCTCCTCCTCGATAGCACTACCTGGAGGGGTAGTAAAACAACAAAGGTGAGTGGGCCGAAACTCAAGGTTTACAAAGTAGTTTACCATTTCGAAAACATATAGCTTTTCCCCTCCGTTTTCCGAAAAGACATGCATAGTATCAAAACCACAAAACCATATAGTCATAAGCAGAATAATATCAACATAATATAATCTTAGTCACTGCACTATACATCCCAACCCTGACATCCCAGATGCCTGGCGTCCCAGACGCCCAATAAGGTCACAGTCTCAAGGCTACGCGTGCCACCCGGGGTCTCAATCCCGAGTCCAAATCCCGAACCTAGTCCGAGCATGGCATTCTAGATGCCTGACGTCCCAGACGTCCAATAGTAGCAATCCTGCTCCTGAGTCACTCTACGGTCCGGTCCCTCCGTAGAATGACTCCTCACAGGCAATGCGCCGTGACCACTCCGGTGTGCCTACATCCGGAGGAGATAGAATCCTAGGGTAGATCCATACAGTGCAGTACCACAGATAATATCGAGTTCCATTATACATATATATGACTCCAAACCATTTATAAACAACCAGACGGGTCTCATGCCCAAACATCGTAATACGTGCCATAAATCATACACAAGATAAACAGATACTTTTACTCAAATCACATATAGATATAGTAGAAAGTAAAACAGTTATGCATGCCGAAGTTTAGTGAAATCAAAGGCCCACTCACAGTACAATCCCGCTGAAATCCCGAGCGTAAAGCCCCGTCCAAGGTTTAAAGTACAATTCCTGTCATGCCCAAAACATACGTAAAGGTCACTTTAAGTCCCTACTAAACAACTACGAAACCCTAGACTGAAACCGGCCCGGGAAAGCCGTCCGAACACGCTTCCCAAGGCATCAAACCCTAATTTGACCAACTTAACGATCTCCGATCGACACGAAACCACCGCCATTGGATCCGTATCGTCGAAACCTTGAAAATGGCACTGGTCCCACACAAAATACTGTTCACACGCGCCCCCCACGCGCCGATCAACCCTCTGGTCAACAGTGCTACAGTGATGCTGACGTCAGCATGACGTCACTGCTGACGTCAGCATGACGTCATCACTGACAGTGTCAGAGGACACGTGTCAACAGCCCATTGGTCCCTGGTCTGACAATATTCTGACATGATGACGTCATCATGACGTCACTGCTGACGTCAGCATGATGACGTCATCAGCTACAGTAACCGGGTCTGCGAATCGGGTCACCGCAGACCCACGGTTCGACCCGATCACAGATCGTGATTCCGACCACCAAAATCGATGGGGTTTGTTCCTATGGACTCGTCTGAACATGTTCTATGGCTCTGTGTAATCAAAACTGGATTTTAAGATCGAGGAATCACCTGAAAAACGACGGGGAACTGGCTGCCGGTTCTGGTTCGTCTTCTCCGGCGAGCCGTCACACTTCCAGCCACCAACTCAGGTCCAAAACGCTCGTCTAGTCCCCTAGGTTAAGTCTCAAAAACAACCAAACAAGTTCAACGTTAAAAACGGACGGTTTGAGGCAGGGAAGGAAAATCGGCCTTCACGGGTTTGCAGGCTTACTGCCGCCGTGTCGCCGCCGTGGGCTGCCCAGTCCAGTCCTACGCCGTCCAGAGGTCACAACGGTCCTAGCCCTAGGTTGGTTCGAGCCCAGACGTCACGGTTTGGATGGTTGGATGGTTTTGGGCCGCACGGGTTCCTCACGGGTTTGTTGGTTTTCCGGGTTGCTCCGCCGTCCGTGGTGGTGGTGATGGCCGTCTGGAGGTAGCTGAGAGGTAGGCTAGTGTGTGGGTTGAGGCTGAGGGGTGGTGTGATGGCTGATGTGTTTGTGCAGAGAATGGGAGGTTGCACGGTTTGATGGAATGGAAATGAGAGAATGAATTCTCTCATGGTTTTTAAAACAGAGTGATCAAATGGAATGGAGGGCTGAGATTGATTCTGAGTTAAGAGTGAAGGGTGAGGATTTAAGGAAATTAAACTATTTAATTAATCTCATGGCAGACCAAGATCCAGATTGTTGGGGATGATGTGGATGGGGTAGATGAGTGACATGTGTCACTCATCAAGGGTCCAGATTGATTGGGTTAAAGTAAATCAGATTATAATATTTTATTATTATTTTAAGTTCCGAGTCTCGGTTAGTTCGGTTACGTTCTTGACCATAACTTTTTCGTCGTAAGTCCGATTTCAGCGTGCCGCCTGTCTACGGATTCGTATCGACGAGACCTACGTAACGGTCATTGGCCCTCGTCCGTTGGACTTCCCGGGTCAAAAGTCAACTTTTGGCCCCCAAATGGCCAAATTACCAAAATGCCCCTCGACTTCCGAACGTCACAACTTCTTCCTCGAACGTCGGAATCGAACGTGCCACCTGCCTATGAACTCGTGACGTCCTAAACTACGTCACGGTCACGTGTCAAAGTCCTAAATACTTCCCGAGGTAAAAGTCAACTTTCCCCCCCCCCTCAGGGGCAAAACGGTCATTTTACAATAAAATAATAATTACGAAAGTTCGGGTCGTTACACAAAACCTCCCATAACAAACGAAATCGAAATTGAATTGAAAATGGTTAAAACCGATTACCTCGTGCTATTTTCCTCCTCCGCTGCCCACGGCGGCTCTGCCTGGCTAGCCACCACGTCCTCAGCTCCTCTTCTCACTCTTTGGGCCTCTCAATGAAGGTGACAGGTTAAGGGTTTGGGTTTGGATGAATGAAAATGGTGATCGGGTTTGGTTTGAAAGGAAGAGAATGAATGATCGATGAAGGGGAGAGATATGCATGAGTTGTTGGGTTGGGCAATGGATGGGTGACACTTGTCACTCATCCCTTGGCTTGTCCAAAATATCTGGGCCGCACTTGCTGCCAAATTGTCCCCATCTCGAAAAACGTGCAATAGTGCACTCGAAATTCCGTGAACCGTAACTTCGCCGTCGAACGTCCGAATTCGACGTGCCGCCTGTCTACGGATTCGTATCGTCGTGATCTACCTTACCGTCCTTGGCCCTCGACCATCTGACCTTCTGAGTCAAAAGTCAACCGTTGGCCCCTTTTCGCCAAAATTACCAAAACGCCCCTGATCTTCCAAACATCATAACTTCTTCCACGGATGTCGGAATCGAACGTGTCACCTGTCTATGAACTCGTGACATTCCGAACTACGTCGCGGTCATCGGTCAAAGTCCATTTGACCTGCCGAACGAAAAGTCAACATTTTGCCCATTCTAGGGGCAAAATCGTCATTTTACCTTGAACGTCTGTTAATTCTCGTCTAATCCCCAATTAGTCTCGCTAATTCGTCATTACTCCTTAATTAATCCCGTTAATTCGGGATGGGTCGTTACAACATGAGTCATAGTGTGCAACAAATCAAGTATGAACAGTGGACCGATAAAATCAAAATATGTTTTCCCATGGTTCGTAAAACTCATGTTCATCAAATCAGTGCACGATATAAAGTATCTGGACACAAATATCAATAAATCATATACCACCAATCCTCAATATCCAATCTCAATATCCAAGTAACCCGTCACGATATCAATGCAACGCGTGCAAACTCGGGTGTCTCACGTCCGAGTACCTCCCCAGAATCTACGACGCCTGGGGTGATATCCTCTCCAGGATCTACGACGTCTGAAGGGTATCATCATAAACTCACACTCCTGAGACTAAGCCTCTCTCAGAGCTACTCATCTCCAGGCAGTGGATCGTGACTACTCCAGGATCTACGACGTTTGGAGGAGACTATCAAATCACAGAGGATGGTATGTGGAACAGTCACCAAATCCAGTAATCTTAAAATCTTTCAAATCTCAAATCAAGTCAAAACATTTCAACAGGGCCTCTACCCGAAACATAGCTTTCAACAAGTAAGTTCCACAAATCCATCACAAAAACAGTGTCCAGAATTCACTTTATAAATCAAAATCATCAATTTCATCATATTCACATGTGACTCCAAATCCGAGTCAAAAGCACTATCCATTTGGGTCTCAAGCCCAAAATATCATTTTCACGCAAATCCGTGCAATCACAACCTCAGTTGCCAATTTCACATAAATCCATAAAATATATCCAAAGACATTACAATATCACCAAATCAATTTCCCGACTCATAATCCGAGTCAAAATCAATCACAAATCCTGGGCCTTCGCCCAAAACAGCAGTTTCACAATTTTCTCGAAAATCATGCCCAAAATCATACAAAATAATATAATATTCCCAAAATCCGAAAATCACCATATCAAAACATCAATCATACCAAATCATGTCAAATCATATCATAAAGCATTTAAAACATATATGCATGCATTCAGGGTAGAAAACAAAAGTCCACTCACACACCGTCCATCTCGCTCACTTTCAAGCTGCACGTTTTTCCGTAAATTCTCGAAGTCGACATTCCTGTCCAAAATCATTATCACGGGTCACTAACATCTCAATATACTTCCTATAATTTTCCCCAATTTTTTTTCGGGATTTAAATACGTATTATAAAAGTAACATAAACCTTCAGACCCTCAAAACAATATCGAAACGGTGTCTGATAAACTCGAAACCAACGCCAAAGTGTTCGTTACATTGCATAGAACAAAAGTCATGTTGGACTCACCTCTAGAATCGGTCCCACGCGCCCTCATTCGCCGCCGTAAGTGGCTACGCGTGAAAGCCACGCGCGTGAACAGTGTTGTCTCCTTCACTCGTATGTCTGATAACCGGACTCTGCAACCCGCGACACGACCCGTTTAGTTCTCCATCAATTCAATATCGTTTTCGACAATTCAAACATCCATTAGCATCGAAATAGGTTTAATTAAGGATCTGTGTACTTAATTACATTCGAACTTACCTCAATCCTCCCATTCGATCTCGAATTCTCGAAGAACAGTCGAACTCTGTTCATCGTCCAATCTCCATTAATTCGCCTTGTTTTCCTTCAATTAACGCATTAGGGAGCTTCGTGGGGTTCTCATAAACATCTTTGCAAGTTCAATTTCATCGTCCTGTGTCTCAAATCCCACGACTCAAGTTCGAACATCTCAAGTTCTCCCCCTTTCTGTTCTAAGCCCAAACGACCCCAATTCCCGTCAAATTTCATTGGGTTCGACTCGTCTCAATCCTAGGAAGCTAAACTTAACCTAAATTTCACTCAAAAACATCCACAACATCAAATTCGATTCTAAGGTCCATTAATGGTTTTTCGGGTTTTTATGGGTTTCGGTTCCTCTGGGTTCTCTTTCACGATTCATCTCTCACACTTCCCTTTAGCTTCTCACGTTTTCACTCTCAATTGCAGTAATTTCCCAGTTGATTTTGGTTGCTGGGATGATCAATCCAACAGTGTCAATTCTATCTCTGTTTTTCACATACACAACCGTTTTACAATTTAAACACACACATAACTCCTAACTGATATTAGATTACTATTACAGCAGCCACTAATCCCCCTTACCAAGTGACAAATATCACTAAATAACAATCCTCATCCAATTTAGAGGGCACATATGTCCTCCACTCAGTTTGACACAACATTAATAGGGCTGCATCACCAAATCACCAAATTCCAGCGGTCAAATAACCTTTTTGCCCTTACCAACAAAATGACCAAAATGCCCTTCGTCGTTCGAGACCCATAACTTTTCCATCCGAACCCCGATTGATGCATACCATCTGTCTACGGATTCAGCGTCTCGAGACCTATCTAACGGTACTTACGGAAAGTACGAACACGGTCCCGATCAAAAGTCAACAAATGTCCCCTTTTTAACCATACCCTTAAACTTCCGAACATCATAACTTTCTCCTCGAATGTCGAAATTGGGCGTGCCACCTGTCTATGAACTCGTGACGTCCCAAACTACGTCACAGTCATTGGTCAAAGTCCATTTGACCGCTCGAACCAAAAGTCAACCTTTTGTCCCATTCCAATGGCAAAATCGTCATTTTCTTCAAATTTTCCAAATTTTCCTTTTTCGAATTTCCAGGGCGTTACATCTGCCCTCTGGTGAAGGGTCTTGGGGTTGTGGTAGGGGTGCTCTGCAGTGGTCGTTGTTGGATTTCGCATGCAGCTTTCGGCTTGGCGTATGCTATTTTGCTCCATGCGGTGGTCCCTGTCCTGCCCCGTCTGATGGTCTGTTCAGCTTCTTCTCCCCGCGATTTGGGCTACAGTGGTGTGCTCTCTTCCCTGCAGTTCAGTGTTCAACTTGCTTGGTTTTCCCTTCGGCTGGAAGGCCTTCGACTGCGGTGGACTGTTGCTGGTTTTCAAGTGTAGCTTTTGGCTCTACAGTTGATCGAAGCTTTTCTTTCAGTTTTTTTCCTGTTTTTTATTTTTGTTTACTTTTTTAATTTTTTTTCTTTTTCGGCTCTGTTTTATGTTATCTTTTTTTTTAGGCTTCTGCTTTTTCTCCTAGTTAATTTTTGAAGCCTCTTGGTTATGCCCTCCGCCTTTTGTGGTACTTTTCCAGCTTTTTCCACTGTGGAGTCTTTCTCTTCTCTTTCCATGGAGATTTCTGGAGTTCTCCTGAATCTTTTTTCCCATCTCCATCTCATTTTCCTTCCACCATGCCTCAATCTCTTCTTTTTCCCTCATCCAATGCCCTTAACAGCGATGGATCTTGAACACTCTACCACCCAAGTCCATCTATCAATCTAGTGACTATTGTAGCTGTAACGACTCGTCCCAAAATTTCGGGATTAATTAAGAATTAATTAAGGATTAGTGGGACTAATCGGGGGTTAGACGCGGAAATATGGACGGACGGTGGGAAATGACCATTTTGTCCCTAAACGAGGGTAGAAAGTTAACTTTTGATCCAGGAGGTCCAATGCATGTGGACCGAGAACTATTAAGTAGACTGAGTCGATACGAGTCCATAGACAAGCGGCACATCGAATTCAAACTTTCGACGGAAAAATTACTAGTCACAGAAGTTTCAGAATACTATTGTACATTTTACGAGACGAGTGACTTTTGTCTTATGTGGGGCCCATATATTTATTTCAGGCCCAATGGATGAGTGACACTTGCCCATCACCATACATACATGCACCCACCTTCACCTTCTTTGACAGGACCCGTCCCAATCCCACTGGGACCACCCGGGGACGTGCCCCGCTCCCGTCTGACAATGACTCTAAACATGCCAAAATTACCCTTAAATAAAAACCGAAGACTTAAATAGATAGATAACGTACAACCACAGTGTTTAAAGTGATACTGTCAGACAAGGGAAAGTAAAATACAACATGTGAGCACAATAGTCAGAGTACATTTATTCGGTGCTCAACCTACCCACAAGTCGGTGTACAGGTGCACAGCTAAGCAAACTAAACCTCTGTCTCCTCCTCCGGGTCCTCCTCCTCTATTTCCGTGTCAGGGTCTAGAGGGGTCAGTAAAACAAGGGTGAGTGGCCCAAAAATAACAGTTTATAAATCAATTTAATAAGAAAATAATCATAAGGTTTTACCCCTCCGTTTTCCAAATCTTGCATGCAGTGAAAACATAATATCGTAATGAAATCTTAACCATAAAACCACAATAATAATCGAAAGGAGAAACTAACATATCATATCAGTGCACTGTAAAACCCAACCCAAATGATGTCACGGTTCTAAGGCTACGCGTTGCCACTCAGGGTCTCACACCCGAGACTCTCTAGGTACATCAGCTCCCGGTATCCCGGTCACTGCCCGAGGTATACGAACATGCCTTCCTGAGAGTAAGCAGCCCAACGGGGGTCAACTCCACTCAGTCAGGGCCCCGTGACTACTCCAGGGTCCACCCAGGCCAACGACCCTCCCTGGAGGAGACAATATACACAGGTAGGAAAGTACAGTACAATAACAGTATAGTTTACCCTATGTCCCCCGGACATCCCAAACAAAATCCACACATAATCCAGACGGGTCTCATGCCCAAAACATTGTAATAACATATATAAACAGTTCATAAGACTCATCGAAATCATAAGTGGAAATAGTAAAACAGTTTATGCATGCAAGCCTTTTATAAATCAAACAGCCCACTCACACTCGGTCCTTGCTGCTCAACGATCTCTAAAAACCTGTATTATTATACCTGAGAGTTACTTAAGGACCCTATGACCTCAATACCAAGACCCTAGAACAGATCCGCCTCAAAATCGCATCCCGGACACTATTCCCGGTGCTCCAAACCCCATTTTGACTAATATAACGATCTCCGATCGACACGAAATCACCTCCATTGGATCCGTATCGTCGAAACCTTGAAAATGGTACCGGCCCCACCAAAATCACTGTTCACACGCGCCCCCACGCGCCTGGTCAACGCGTGGGTCAACACTGCTACAGTACTGCTAACGTCATGCTGACGTCATCACTGACACTTGTCAGGTGACACGTGGCATGTTCTGATTGGTCCCTGGTCTGACAACATCTGACAGGATGACGTCATCATGACGTCAGAAGTGACGTCAGCATGCTACAGTACCGGGTCAGACCCGTTTGACTGGAACCGAGTCGCCGTCGACCCACGGCTTGACCCGATTCCACCGTACGATTCCGGCCACCATTTTCGACGGGGTTCATCCCTATAGGGTCGTCTAGGTTTGTTCTATGGTTCTACAACCTCAAAATAGAAAGAAAACGGGAAGAAACTCACCAGTCCGTCATTGAAACTCACGGCCAAAGTCCGATCGTCGTCTCCGTCGATCCACGCCGTCTCCGTTGTCCAAACTGGTTCCAATCAACTCGTATCTAACCCTAGGACATGTCTATAACTAATTAATCGATTCCTAAGCATCACAACACGTTGGTTCGAAACAGGGAATCAAAACGGGGCTTTCGGGTTTTGGGTCTTACCGCCGCCGTGTCGCCGCCGCAGGCTTCGCCGTCGTCCAGTTACGCTCCTGGGGTCCTCACGGTGCAGACTGGAGCTTCCCCTGCGTCGAGGTGGTGTGGCTGTCACGGTTTGCTTCTTGGACCCGATTCCTCTGTGTTTCGGGTCTGAGTTTGCACGGGGTTTTCAGACGGGGAAAACGGGCCGGTGGTCGCCGGTGATGCACGGTGATGATGAGTAGATGATGGTGGTGCTGCTGGTGGTCACCTGGTGCGATGAGGGGTGCTGGTTCGATCGCCTGGTTTGAGAGAAAATGGAAGGAGATGCACGGGTTAGGGGGGGCTGAATGTGTTTGTGTGTGTTAGAGAGAAAACAGACAGAGATGATCGTGCATGAAGAAGAAAAAGCAGATAGGATGAAGGGCTGGGATTAGTTTAGGCATAAATCCAAGGGCTGGGATCAAATGGAGGGAAAATTAAATGAATATAAAATGAAGGAATAGTGTAATGTTGCTTTATTGGGATAGTATGGGCTTGGATGGGTGACACTTGTCACCAATCCACTGGTTGGATTTAAATATTAGTTGGCACGGATTCCCATAATAAATTATTATTTTATTCCGTTGTTCTCGGTTCGTAAATTCCGCTAAAACGCTTCATTGATCATAACTTCTTCATACGAACTCCGATTTCGGCGTGCCGCCTGTCTACGGATTCGTGACGTCCCGACCTACGTCATAGTCATGGGTCAAAGTCCAAATTGTTTCTTGGGTCAAAAGTTAAAGTTTCGACCCCTTCAGGGGCAAAATAGTCTTTTTACATTAAAATATTATTATTCTCGGTTCGGGTCGTTACATTCTTTGTTTTTTTCCCATTCGAAACCAAAAACCCATTCCTCCTCCCTATATCCTTTCGGTTGAGGACCACATAGAGGCTGAGAGTGAGACTGAGGGTGAGACAAAGAGGTTGAGATAATGGTGGTGGACGGTGGAGCTTCCAGGTGGCCGGAAACCCAAGATTAGGTGGCCTGAAAACCCTTTTCAATTTTGAAATTCGAATTCTAGGTTTTGGACGTTTAGGGACGGTTCTAAGGATTGGGTTATGTTTGTAGGGTTTGTATGAGCCTACGGGGATCGAAAGCAAGGGATGTGGACAGCTGGACGGTTCAGGCAGGAAGCTTGAAGTTGGCCGTACGGGTTCATGATCGAACAGGTATTTTCCAAGCCCTATTTCGTGATTTTGAGTCCACATAGAGGTTTCTGGGAGTGAGACGAAGAGAATGGCTGAAGAACGGAGTGAAACTGTGGTCGGAGGTGGAAGAACGAATTAGGTCAGGTTCGCGGGTCGCGTGACCCAGTTGCAAAGATCCGGGTCGACCTGGCTCAGTGAGAATGATGATGACGTGGCAGGGTGACATCAACATTTGTCAGATGTCAGGCCACATGGCCAATAGGGTGCTACCACGTGGCAGCTGTCAGTCCAGTCAGCTTGACATGTCAGACCACGTGGACCAATCAAGGTGTGACACGTGGCACTATTAGATCTGACAGGTGTCAGAACCTATCAGGTGACGTCATCAGTTGACTTTGATCGTTGACTTTTTGGTTAACATTGCCCGTACCTTTGACCCTCGTGAGGGCACGAACTTCGACACACCGAAACATGGCAATACATGCCAAACAGGATCACACATTTCTATTCCTAACCGTCTTGACTGTAGTCGTACAGGGTCATCGTAAACCGAGCGACCCTGACCTCTGACCACCTCTGGTCTTAATCCGTACATCCTCTATCTGACACGTCCAAACCATCGAGCGGTTACGACTCTCAAGTCGTCATACTGTGTCTACCGATCCACTGGATCCTACTCACCAGTAACGCTACGATTCTAAGCCGTCGGATTCATATGAATACTGATCCTCCTCAGAATCAAATATCGAAACAAGTGGCCTCCGATGCCAATCGAATCTCAAAATACTGTATCACATGTCAAACACCATCTAACTTAAGGTTCGCTTCTACCGAATCCTCATACTAATGCCCTAACTATCAGGTTGATGAAGGGCTGTTACGAATTCCGAGACGTCACATCCTCGACCTACGCGTACTCCAGAGCAAAACATGCTCTGATACCAACTTGTCAGGACCGGTTTCAAATCCCCCGGGATTAACGTGGAACCCGCCTGATCCCGTCTGACACCACGTGTCAGACCAGAGAAAATTCTATCTTTGCCCTCGTCGGGGCTATCAAAGTGTATCAGGATCGTGGGAGGAGGGGAGTGATGTCTCGTCTCTGTTACAGCCCGCATCCGCGATCAACCTGAAGGGCATTAAAACATGAAAACTATGAGTGGACAATTTAAACTTTTCATTTAAAAACATTTTCATAAGAAGATATTTTATGCCATTCATAAATACATACGCATGCATTCCAAAAACCGTTTAGTAAAACATTCATAAAATCAATCAATTCATCAAACATATTTTTGAAATCATTCAAGGGTTCATGCCCGGTTCCCATAAACCGTCATGACCCACAAACACCTTTCAAAGGTTCATGCTGGTTCCCATAAACCGTCATGAACCATAAATCCATTTGGGTCCTCGACCCGAAATCACAATAAATCAAAACAATAGGGACTCAGCCCAATTCACATCACGTGGGTCTCAGCCCAAAACCATTCTCAAAATCTCACAAACGGGGTCTCCGTCCCAAATCACTTTCACAATTTCAAATACGGGGGTCTCTGCCCCAAATCACTTTCTGAAACATAAAACACAGGGTCTCCGCCCTCAAATCTAGTATACGGGGTCGCAGCCCCAAATCTCGTATACGGGGTCGCAGCCCCAAATCACTTTCTAATCATAAAACATAGGGTCTCCGCCCTCAAATCACTTTTCCATAAAACCTCATACGTATCAACATATGTATAACCCATCCGCGGCACTTCCGAGAAGATGCCAACTCGGGGCACACAGCCCCTAGGGAACACATCCCCGATATAGTCACAATATCAATCTCTATACTAGTGTGCACACTACTCGGGGTCTCACTCCGAGTCTTCTCCCAGAAATCTCCATCTGGGAGGCTCAATCACTGGATCTAGTCCGAGCTCTCTCTCTGGATCTAGTCCATACATCTCTCCGGAATCTGGTCTGGGACCACATCATAAATCATAACTTCCACTCCTGGAACGAGATCCCTATGGGGATACCCATTCTGGTCTGTGGATCGTAACTTTCCAGGTCGACGCTGGAGGAGACCATATAAACATATGGAGGGTTCATAATCATTTTCAAAACTCTTTCTTTCTTTCTTTCCCAAAACATATTTCAACTGGGTCTCATACCCGATTTATCTCAATAGGATTCCTCGAATTTGATTCAAATCCATTTCACAGGCCTCGGCCTAAATCCTCAGTTCAACTGGGTCTCATGCCCGAATAATCATTTCACAACTCGAACTGGGACTCAAGCCCGATGTTACAATCAACTGGGCCCTAAGCCCGAAACCATTACTCAACAGTACCTCACGCCCGATTTCACAACCAACAGGGCCTTAAGCCCGAAATCTCAACTAAATGGGTCTCAGGCCCAATATCATAAATCAACGGGGCATCAAGCCCGATAGTACACCTAACTGGGCCTCAAACCCGAATCGTAAACTAAATGGACCCTCGGTCCGATCGTATGGCTCAAATGGACCCTAGGTCCGATTCCTTATCAAATCAAATGGACACCAAGTCCGAGAGTTGTAATTCAAATGGGTCTCGTGCCCGATTTCATGTTTCTAAATCTGAAATCCATTTATCAAACCCTCGTTGAAAACCTAGAACGTATATGCATCGTATAAAACCAGAAATATCGAAATACGTGCAAATACGTAAATCCTAGGCTACCACAAACAAATGCACTCAAGGCATCATAAAACATGTATTAAAACAATTATAAAACATTTATGCATGCATCAATTTCGAAAGGAAAGTCCACTCACAGACCGTCCAAAGCCGCGCCTCGATACGCGTACCATAATCGTCTCCCGGGTCAATCGTCGCCTCCGGGATTCCCGAACCTGTCCAAATTAATTTAGAGGGTTACTAACTACCTAAATAACCGCTCACTAAAGTCCCGTAATTTTCCAGAATTTCTAACTATTTTTAAAATCGAACCTAAACCTTCGGACGTCCCGAACTATATCGAAACGATGTCTGATTGACACGAAATCAGTCCCAAAATGTTCGTTACATCGAATAGATGATTTCGTATGTTGAACACATGCCCAAAAACCCTAGCACGCGCCTGCACGCGCCCCTGGAAGTTGCCTGCGCGTGGGCCTCACGCTCAGGCTACTGTTCATCTTCTTCCCTGCGACAGACCGGTCCGGCCGGTTCGACTGTGCAGTCCGGTCCGGCCCTCCTACTCCCTCATTTTTGATCCTTTTTCTTCCTAATCGATTCTAAACTTCCTAATATGATCCTAGGAGTATGTTTAGATGATCAAATCCACCTAAAACCTTCAAAAATCCACGGTTCAATTTTCCAAAACCTCCCCAGAGGTCTCTCAACCTCCAATCTCCCTCAAAACCTCCCTAATAGCTTCCTAGTAACCTAATACACAAACTCTAATCAACCAAAACCGATCATAACGTCAAAAATTGAAAATGAAGAAAAATGGCCAAAACTGATACCTTTCGGGTTTTGGGCCTCCGTCGTGCACGGTGGCTCTGTCCTGGCCGGCCACCATCATCCACCGTCCTCTCCTCACTCTCTGGTCCTCTCAGTCATGATCAAATAGGGTTGGGTTGGATTTGGGTGAAGGTTACATGGGTTGGGTTTTGTTTGGAAACAAAGAAATGATCGATGATGTTGGACGGGAGATGCATGAATGAATGAGGTTGGCCAGTGGATGGGTGACACTTGTCACTCATCCATTGGTCCACTGAAAAATAACTGGGCCCACAAAAGACAAAACTTCACTTTTGTGTCGTAAAACGTGTCGCTATGAATAGTAACTTGGAATTTCCGTGAACCGTAACTTCGCCGTCAAACGCCCGAATTCGACGGGCCCCTGTCTATGGATTCGTATCGTCCCGATCTACGTAACGGTCCTTAGCCTCGGCCATCGGACCTCCCAGTCAAAATGTCAACTTTTGACCTCCTATTCACCCAAATTACCAAAATGCCCTTGGGCTTCCGAACGTCATAACTTCCTCCTCGGACGTCGGAATCGAGCGTGCCACCTGTCTATGAACTCGTGACGTCACGAACTACGTCACGGTCATCGGCCAAAGTCCATTTGTCCACCTGAACAAAAAGTCAACGATTCGCCCATCCCAGGGGCAAAATCGTCATTTCGCCCGAACGTCCGCTAATTGTCGTCTAATCTCCGATTAGTCTCGCTAATCCGTAATTAATCCTTAATTAATCCCGTTAATTCGGGACGGGTCGTCACATGGGACCAGTGTCATTTTAAAGGTTTTGACGATCAAGATCCAATGTTGGTAGTTTCAAGTCGATCATAGATCGTTAAGTTTGTCAAATCGAGGTTTTTAGCCTCAAGAAGTGTGTTCGGGATGCGTTCCCGGGCTGGTACTGTGCATGGGTTTTAGATACGACCTTGTAGAGTCCCTTAGTGACCATTGGTATGATTTGCACTGGTCCAGAAGTTCAGGAGATTGTGAATTAGCCCCGGGAAGGCTTCTAACACGTGTATTAAGGCGCAGCTTGGACAATGTGTGAGTGGACTTTGCTTTCTAAATTATGCATGCATATATGTTTTAATGTTTTATAAACATGGTTTGAAATGCAATGATTGTATAGTGATTTGAATGATGATTTGTGAAATGAATGCTTTATGGATTTTCATGAGAAGGTAGATCGGGCTTGAGACCCCATTGAAATGATTTCGGGCTTGTGATTCAATTGAAAGGTAGAAAGATAATGGACTCCGAGAGTGAGTCCATTGGAAACCATGTTTCGGGCCAAGGGCCCTATTGGGTTTTGTGTTATGAGGTTTGGGGTTTCGAACCTCGTTTGACATGAAACTGGACACCGTTTTATGTGATTTTTGGAAACTGATTTTTGGGCTGAGACCCTGTGCAAAATAATTGTTTATGAAAATATGTTTCCACTTTTTTATTATGACCATTATATGAGACAATGGCTATGACTCTAGTAGGGATGTGTTCCCCGAAGAGGGCCTCCAGCAAGAATGTGTTTTCTCGCAGATGGCCCTATGAGATGTTGACTATGATTCTGGCAGGAATGTGTATTCCCAGAGAGGACCTTATGAGATGCTGACTATGACTCTGGCAGGAATGTGTTTCCCCAGAGAGGACCCGATGAGATGATGGATATGACTCTGGTAGGGATGTGTTTCCCCAGAGAGTGCCTCTGGTAGGAATGTGTTTTCTCTGAAAGGACCCTGATGGATATGACTCTGGTAGGGATGTGTTTCTCCAGAAAGGTCACAATGACACTACCTGCAAAAGTTTTAGGTTATTGCACTGAGATGTCGAGTCGGGAACTCCGAGCCTAGTGTTGCACCTAGACGTCAAGTCGCGGATTCCAAAGCCTGGTGTAGATCGGTTGTGTAAATCCGAGTCACACGCGTGTCGATATGAAAATCGTGATAGTGACAGAGATAAGTGATTTCCCAGGTGATTTCCCTGTTAAAGATGTATGATTAGAATAATATAAGAATGGGTCCTAGGTTTTTCACGGAGTAATTGTGTCCAGTAGTCATTTATAAACTGTGGTGGTTTTATGATGAAAATATTATTTTTAAGTGATATGCATGCATGCTTTGTAAAACGGAGGGTGAAAGCTTTATTTGGCAAAGGGGTTTTTAACAAATGTTTATTTTGTCCACTCACACGTTTTGTTGTTTTTGGCACCCTCCAGGTTGATCGCGGATGCGGGCTGTAGTAGAGACCGAGACATCACATGCCACCACAGATCCTGGCGTACTGTGGATAACCCCGAGCGGGGGACGAGTTTATCTCTACTCTGACATGCGGTGTCAGACGGGAGCATGCACATACCACGATAATCCAGGGAGATTGTGATGGGTCTTGTCAGTAGCACTGAGTTGCTTTCAAAGTGTTTTTTGCACTTGTCGAATGGATTATGGGAGCGTTTTTTGTGTAGGTGACATGTTGACGCCCATTTTCCGTTGATTTCTTCAGTTTCACCTTCACTTTCTTTACTTATGGTGGTTTTGTGTTTGATGGTTCACGGCGGCTCGGGTGGCGGCTGATGGCGGTGTGTTGGGTGATGGCGGTTTTCCATATTTTAGATTTAGGATTACTATTGGGTTGTTTTAAGTCTATGTTATTAGACTTATATGCACATGAATTTAGTGTTATATGTGTGTATGTTTATATCTCATTTAAGCCATTTTATTTGTTTGCTTTCATTCCTTTGTAATGTTTACTTATTAATAAAATTCTTTTTTGATTGATTAAAAAAATATACAGAGGATTTCGTGGGGTGAATAGGAAGAGAGAGAAAGCTCTGCATTCTCTCAAAACCTCTCAAACTCAGTTTTCTTCTTTTGTATACTCCTTCAATCTCCATGTTGCCTTTCGGGGTGGCACAACCCCATCATCACCATTTGTTGCTCCACCTTCTGTGGTGATATTTTTTGTTACACCATTTTGTGGTGGTTTTTTGCCCCACTTTACCTTATGCAATCAGCTGCGATTCCCTTCGAATTCTCAATCATTATGCTCTGCTCCTAAACCCAATGGTGGCCTCAGTCACCGATCCTCATTGATAGTTCGTGATGGTTTTGGGTTGCATACAAAGTGCATGTTGTAATATTAGAATGGATTATACAAGTGCTTTGGTGACAGGTGGTTTTTTCACCCCTCATTTTCTAGTTGGTTCTATGTTTTGGCTTTTAGTTTTCTCCCTCTTCGTAGTTGCGGCTTTGTGGTACTATGGTTAATAATTTTAGGTTTATTTTATGTTTGGCTCGTGCGATGTTGGTTTAGCCATTTGTCTTTTGCATATCTTTTTGGATTGTTCTTGTTTTAGGGCCTTCAACGTTTTGTATTTGTCTGTTCTTATAAATGAATATGTTTATGACAAAATATATATAGAGAGAGAGAGGATTTCATAAGTAAAAATATAGGAATATGAAATTACTTTTAAAAGTGAAAACGCTCATGGGACGGTGAAAGCTCTACAAACTAGACTACACTTTTGGTACTAAGAGCCTTTGCTAAGTACAGAAATACTCATCAATACATCAACTACTTACTACTCCAGCACTAAATCAATTACTAATCAAGATTCTCAAAAGACAAGGCTCACAATTCAATTATGGAACAAGGAAACATTTAATCCAAAACTAGATAACTAGGAAGGCTCTAACCACGTTAATCAAACACAAGAGCAGCAGACACTAATATGAGTAAACAAATAAGAAAATGACACCGAGATTTTTAGTGTGGTAAACCCTTCAATTTCCACGGGCACTTTGTCAGTCATGAATCAATCTACTAAAATAATAATCAATTACACAGTTTGATACACCAAGACTCCTCTTACTGCATACTAGTTAAGGCAGTCGTATCCTGAAACTGAAATTGATGCGTACCTCTCAGCTAAACTAATTTAACCTGATTGTCTTCTCCTTGTCTCACAGCTCTCACACGGCTGTCAATCACCTTGGAGACTCAAGCAAGTCATTCACCTCTTTGCTCCTCACTCTCTGCTCTCAAGCCACAGTGAATGAATGCTCTCTGGTTGGACCCGCAGCACGCCCTGTTCGTGCTATGCTCTCCCCCTTCTCTCCTCCTATTCTCTATGCCCCCTCTTTTTCCATCATTCGTTGTACGTTTCAGTTCATCAAGTCTTTATGTAGGTAATAAAGATTCAAGTAATGTAGAAGGCCACAGTTTTCTTCTATTTGCTTGATCACACTGTTATAACTGTTTAATAATTGAATCAACACAAGCTAGATCTCAATGCCCCTTAACCCAATAATAATTGAATTAACACAGATTTTAGGGCCCTTTAATTGCCCAAGAAGCATCAAAAATTTTGCTTACCAAGATTGGTAACTTACAACTACTGCTATTAAAACTAATGCTTAACTCCCTCTAGAAAACTATTGGTAACTTGCACTTCTACAACTTGCTACCTTGTCTTTCTCTAGCTATCTTGGTTTCAACCTTATTTCCTAGTGCTTCATGTATTTCGCTCTCTTTCAGGCTTGTGTTGAAAACACTTGGGTTTATGTAACTTTATTGTTAGATGCTGTTTGAATTTATTCATATAGATAGAAATCAAACTTAAATTCAGTTTGATGTAAAATGCCTTCAAAAGGGAAAGAAAAAAAAAGGATAAGAAACCTTAGCTGAAAAGTTTGATTTCTGACGGGCCTACCTAGACCCGTAAAAAAATCTATAGAGGCCCAATAAGTTCACCCTTCAAGTTTTCTTTTCCCTCCACAAACCCCCAAAAATCAATTTCATCGCCTCTTGCTCTCTTCCTCCCACCGACAAGTGACAACACAAAAGTAGGAAAAGAAACTCAAGAATTCCCAAGAAGAATCTCCAAGATGCTCAAAGCCGTAGGTAATTTCTTTGAATTTCTCAGGAACCCACATTCATGAATCCCCCAATTTCCATTATCGCTAATCCAATTGATCAATCTGCAGGTATCTTTGGCCGGAAGAAGACCAATCGTCAATTCAAGGACTTTTACGCCGAGTGGTTCACCGCCCTCAAGCACAATCTCCTCCCTTTGCTTCAGAGCTCCATGTCCGAGTCCGAATCCTCCCTCACTCGCCTCTCCACTCAGGTCGAAGCCCTCCACGGCCACTTCCAATCCTACTACGACGCCCTCGACCTCGCCGCCTCTAACGACGTCGCCCAGCTCTTGTTTCCCGATTGGCGCAACCCTCTCGAAAAGCCCTTCCTCTTCCTCGGCGACCTCCACCCCTACCTCTTCACCAACCTCCTCCGCTCCTTCATCACCGCCAACGACACCGATTCCGACGAGGAAAGGGACCAAGGCAGCACCGTCGCTCAATTCGCCGAGACCAGAGACAGGGAGTTCTTTGACCGACCTTGGCACATCGCGACGGCGTGGAGGAGCCCGTCGCGCCAGTTAATAGGCCGGATAGAGCAGATCGAGCGCGGGCTGAGGCTGATGGTGCCGTCGCTGGTGGCTCGTGCGAGGGATGCACAGGCGGGGTTTCTGGAGCGCGTATCGAAGAATTGGGTTTATGGCAGTCCCCATAAGGAGGCGGCGAAGGCAGCGGTGGCGGGGCCGATGGAGGTTCACAACGATGAGATGGTGTGGGTTTTATTGGATGCCAATAGACTGAGAAAAAGCGTTCTTGTTGAGATTATGGGTGGCACTAGTGTTTACCAGGGTGCTCTGTTTCTTGAGGGGTTGGCCCAATTTCTTGTTGGGTTCAGCGACCCTGAGCTTCTTGCTCAATTTCAGCTGTGCAAGACTCCTCTCCGGAAACAGAGTCGTCTCGCAATTTAATTCATTGGGTTTCGGCAAGGAGCCAATCGCAATGGAGGGTTTCTCTTTTTTTTTTTGGGTTCATCTTAGATTTGGTTATCGAGTGCCATTGGAGAAGTCTTAAAGACTGTAAATTGTTAGGGGAGAGGGCAAATGGTATGTCAAACTGTACGTAGTGTGTAATGAATTTCATCTTTTGGATTTGGTCTGTTCGTCTGTTGGTTGAATGTCTGGTTTTTGTAATCAAACAGTTTTAACAATGAACACTCGTAACATTCCCGAAATATACATAAATTGTGATTCTTATGTATAACTTGTCCCACTGTGTTCTGGTATTTTATTGGAATGATGACTGGAATTGTTCATAGCAAGCACAAGTATTCATTTTGCATCCATGAATCTCATTTTGAAGCTAAAAGCTCATTTTGAAGCAAGCACAAGTATTCATTTCTTGGTTGTCCTTGAGCCCATAAATCAATGGTTTGTGGAATATATGACCCACCCAAGCCCATGTACATACAATCTTGGGCCCAGATGATTACATGCATTTTCTGAGATTAATTAGCAAGTTTAGGCTAGTGAATCTACAACTAATTACGAGAAGAAAAAGAAAATTTTTCAACTAATTAGAGTAACAGGGTTTAAAACTCAAACTTGAACCTGCAAGCTCTTTGATCAAGGGAAAAACAATCCTGCAAGCTTGATGGCATTGACATGGGCATATCCAGTAATATTATTAGGTCATTAAATAAAACATGGAAAACAAGTGACCAGACTAGACCAATGTTGATCTGTTGCAGTGACCTGTTGCAACAGCCAACAGATGAAGTGCCTTGTCTTTCGTTGGACCATGTGGTCCTTCTTAAACGCAAGTGACGCAACGATATCATACAACAAAACTCACATACATATATTTCCCCTCTTATATATTATATACATTCTGAACCCCATGTTGATATGGCCTAAAGTATATCTCTACATATACCAGGTCTTGCCCGCTAGAGGAGCAAATTTTAAGCAGGGTGGCTGATCATGTCGTCATGTGCAATACTCCAATGTAAGGAGAAACTCACCTGGAATATTTAGTGCACATATTATAAATTTATAATAGTAGTTAACAATAAGTTGATATTTTTTATTTTTACCGTATAATGTTAATAATTATTTCCGTACATATTTGCAAAATTAAAGACCCAATTTTTTTTTTATGTCCAACCCAAAGTTACGCCCACATGGGGAAGTGGGAGCGCAAAAAAAGGAAACTAGCTTTGTCAAAGACGAAACTGCTAGAAGGCAAGAGGGGAACTCGACAAGGTCATTGCAAGTAACTCCAAATGGAAATCTACGTAGCAAACCAAGTTTACCCTCAATTGCCTATAATAGGAGAATAAATCATCTTCTCATGGGACAACCAACCAACAAACAAATTGCTTAAATGCAATCAATTTCAAAACAACTGCAAAACACCAAAAGTTTCTCTGTTCAAAAGTTTACCTCATTAGGCACCACTTGTTTTTTCGATTTAGGATTAAAATTCAGTCATCTTCTCAACCTCTGTCTTAGTTCTTAAACCAAGAGTATGCAATCTTTCCTTCATTCCAACTTGGATCCCAATTTAGCTTTGAAGACCCTTCAACACCCACCTTCATTCCGATGTACTTCTATAGTTAGTTTTGAAGGTCACCTAAACTCTAACCTCATATCGACTATCACTCAATTTGGTCTTTGAAACATCTAAACACTCAACTCTCGGCGTCACAACGTTTTCTAAATACTCCGCCAATCTAGAATATTGTGTCATCTCAAAGCTAGATTGCAAAAGAGATAATTTACTTTCAACACTTGTTCTTACTTTCTACGTTCAATACTCAAACATTTACTTTCTAAGTGTTCATATTTCATCTCCATTATAATACAACAAATTGTTCTAAGTTTGATCAAAATATTCAGGATATACCAACTCATATATTTTAATGGTTGATTCTAAGTCATACGATCATCTACGTGTTATGGTCTGATATCATAATTCCAATTTAAGAAAGTTTGTCTATCTAACTGCCACCTAATCAAATAACAAGCTACTAACATGGGCATTCTAGATATAATATAAGCCGAATCTAGACTAGACTAAAAAACAAATTTATTAAAATCCTTGAATATGTCGAAAAGAAGACTTAGTAAATAACAGCACAAACGATTTTGCCCGCTTGATTCACAATCATTTGATAAAAAATAAAAAAGGTTTTTAGACGGCAAACCAAACGCATCTAAATTGTCTAATAGTCTACTAATAGCATGCCTAGAAGGCGGCTAAAAGCATACTTCATGATCAGCCCATTCTGGGAAGGATCATGGCTTCAAGTAAGACAAATATAGTATAGTACCATGGAATCCCACCCTCCAATGACGGGTTGAAGTTAGTTCCTTATCCATTTAAAATGTTAGGTCACTGCAGACACAGCAGCATGATCTTCGAAAATCTTTCTTTCAAATGTCCGAAAAATATGAATAAAAATTGTTTGACACACCTGGTTCAGAAATCAAGGTTAATTAGAATATGAATAGTTAATGGTATAATTATGTACTAGATTAGCTGGAGGAGGGATTATCAGTGCATCGTTATTAGTTTGTAATTAGTTCGTGCACAAAATTTATGATGTTCAAAGAGATCGACCCACCACCCTATTCAGGGTTCTGCAGACAACAGCTGTCCTAAGTCAATAGAAACAATCACAAAATTAAAAATCTGGATTACACGTTCTCATTTTAATAATTTAACGTGAATTCCAATTCATTATTTGGTCTGAAAAAAAATTATAATGATAATTAATGAAACCATATATGATTAGTGACTCATGGGATTACTATATAAAACACTACTCCAGCCACCATATATGAAATGTTTGATCTGCTGCAGAAGGGATATCAGTAGGTCAACTTTGACAGCCAACCTATATATACATGCCACTTGGCTTATACCTCATTGTTTTTGCTTCATTTGGAAATTACAAATTAATGTAACACAGATCCACCATGTGATTTGCTAAATTAACTCTATTTTCCAGAAATGGGAAAAAAAATCACCTCTTTGGTCTTTTTAAAACCTTATCCTTCACCCAAATTGGTAATTTTTATCAATACTTCCTCTCGCATCTCTCCCGATCGCAGTCTCACGGTCTCACACACAAAGGAGTAAAGGACACCAATATATTAACTTGATCGATCTTCCAATTTTCGCTGTGTGAGTGTGATCTTGTTCGAGCAACCACTTGTCCTTCCTTTTTATAAAGCTTATCTTCGATCACCTAATAATTTTTCTATTTTATCTAGTTTTAATTTATGATTCTCTTTCGAAACGGTTTCTAATGCAAAAACAAGAAACCCTTCTGGTTATGCATTAGCCGCCCTTGTTCATAAATCACTTTCAACTCTAATTTTTTTTTTTCGAAAACACTTGAATTTTTCAAAAAAATTAATTTACATTTAGTAAAGAAAATTATAAATAGAAGTGATACTGGCACGTAAGTACAATCTCAAAAGAGCTTTTAACTAGCTACATACACTTGCATCAATCCGCAAATATGTGCCAATATACTCTATCATGTTTGCCTCTCAAAATTGTCATCTGACTGTATAAAAAAACGTTGTTTATATGAATAACGTCCATTTAAACAATATCAAACAACGCTTATTAAATTTCGTCTGATTGGGCTACAGACAAAGATTTCATAATAAATATCGTCGTTTGATTGGGTTATAAATGAAGATTTCTTGTAAAAACTTTTTTCTAATTAGGCATTAGAATACACATTTTTAATAAAAATCGTCATCTGATTGGGCTACAGATCGATGACGGTTTCCTAATATAAATCATCGCTTGATTGGGCTATAAACAATAGTTTCTTATTAAAAATTTCGTCTAATTAAGTATTGGAAGAAAATTTCTCAATAAAAATCATAGTCTATTTAAGCGTTGATGACAACTTCTATATATATATATATAAAGTAATAGGGTAATTTTACCCAACATTAATACACCATAGATCTTCACAAAATTTATTTGAATCATGAAGCAATCACAACAAGACTTATTCTAACAAGATTCATCAAAGCTATATTTGAAGCTCACAAAATTTACATATAACTAGATAGGTACTCAAACTTAGTAAAAAAGGCCAAATGAACCTCTTTCCAAACTTTGTAACTATTGTAGTTTGTTATATACACATGCTTAATGTAGCTATGCATGTATTTATGCCAATTTTGATATCTAGTCATCATCATTTACTCATTTTTTTTTTTAAAAAAAAAATCAACTAAGAAGATTGTAGCTAGTGATCTTTGTTTAAAAAATGGTATTTCAATACTAACAAAATGTGTGTGTGTGTGTATACATATACATCATATACTAACAAGATTGTAGCAATTGATCATGACTAATGTAGACTATGAAATAAAAATGGGTGAGCATAATTTCATTATATATAAGGGACCTAGTGACCTATTATATACTATACTTAATATGCGACAACTCTTTACAGCTTCTCCACGTCCCAAACTGCTGGAGGTTTTGCGTACTTTCCTCACAACTCTTTAGTCGGCTTAGAGGTCATGTCAGTTCCGAGTCAGCCCCTGGCCCCAGCTAACGTGTCACTGCCACGTTACCATCGCTTTCCTCGGAATTTGTGATGAGTGCTCACATACGAGGAATTATTGAACGTGATTGGATGTTAAGTCTCAGTCACCATCCACACCGCCTAAAGCAGATTGACACGCCCACCATGTAAAAAATAAAGAAATTATTGTATACGTTGAACGTTATAATTTCAGAGAATAATATTTGTTTATAATGATGTTTTAATAATGTAAATATCAAGTGTCTCTGGCCAAAAAAAAATATCAAGTATGTCCGTTGTCCTCCATGTCCTCCAACTACAAGGAAACAACACTGCAAAGTATATATATACATATATACACACACTATTATATAGTAAAAAGTCTTATGTCTTGCTTACTGAGTTTATTTATTCAAATCCATCCTAAAACTGCAACGTCATTTTAATTTACCTATTTAAACTCAATTTATTTACACACGTCCTTATATTTTGTCTCAATTTTCTTCAATATGAGATGTATCGTCCCGTTAAATCAAAACTATATTTGAACCTCACTTATATCTTGACATGTATTTAACTCTCATTTTGGACTTCAAAATTGTTTTTAATATCATCATTTTGCCCATTAAAAACGTAACTTTTATTGACTTTCTAAATCGTATAAGTTCATAATTACACACTTTCTCTCAAAAACAGATAACAATCATCGCAAAAGGAAAATCATATAAGAAAAATGCTACTAATAGCCACCAAATTTAACCACTCCCTCCACTCATCTCCCACCCACAACCTTATTCACTCCAACTTCAACATACCAAACAACAATAAGGCGGAAGTGAGAAAAGAAGGAACAAAAGGGTGAAATAGATAATACAGAGTTGTGGAGTTGCAGTCGACTGATAGTTTGAGTGAGACTTAAATAAAATTTCAAAGAATAATATGATTAAAACTTGTAAGAAGCTAAGAAACTTAACAAAAAGGAACGAGCAAGACTAAAAATGAAAAGAAACAAAAAATTGAGTTCGTTTCAAAAAGCTTTTTAGATTTGAGATAAATAATCCTTCTTTAGTATATTGACTATTGACTATTGAGTAATTTCTTGGAGACATCGATGATTCGGATTTGGAGGGAGAGAGGGGAGCAAAAGGAGAAAAGAGCAAATGCCACTTTCAGTGTGGGATGCAACCAGGATTGTCGTTTAAAGTCAGGACGAGGGTTTGCCTCGTGTATCTGATGTGGATCTGTTGACCCCACAATCAGGAAGTCCCTACTCCCCACCTTAACGTACTGACTTTTAACTTTGTTTTGCTTTCATAGGAATCATTTTCTATCAGATAAAAAAAAAAGGAATCATTTTCTAATATGTGTACATTATATTCATATTGTGTAATTTTATATTTTAAAATTTTTAAGTTTCATATTAATGAACATAGCATGTATTAAATCTAATGAAGATAACCAACTTGTATTTTTTTTTATTGGGAATTTGTGTGGGTTTGTATTCAATCCTTAGTCAAGTGTGTAATTTCATTTATTTGTGGTAATCCACAAAATGTGCCAATTTAGGGTACGTATTTTGCTCAACCAAGTATCTTTGGACAGACCTATAAAAAAAAAAGTAATTGGTCGGTCGATCGGAGATAGGCACTCGTGTGGTACCAGTCTAAGTGTACTCCGAAGCCCACGTTAATGGTGAGTCTGTGTGTAAGGAGTGAGTGATGAATACTAATTCGTAAAGTATGTGTGAATAGTAAATATTTTGTTACCTTCATGGGGAAAAGTGAACGTCATTGTTTGACAATAAATATGTTCTTTCGATGTAGAAGAATGCAAATTCACTGTGAGGCCAACACGTGGATGAATGGGGTCTGTCCACATGTCAGTGTTGATCAGACATTGTGACACGACCCATCCCATCCCCCCCCCCCCCCCCCCCCCCCCCCCCGCCCCGGGATTACCATGGAATGTGTCATGCTCGCGTCTGACAAGAGGTGTCAGACAAGGGATAACCTGTTGCCACTGCCTCAGTAAAATCATATGCATGCACCATCATTTTAAATCATATATCATATAATATTAACCATAAACATAATTTTAGCCACTGCACCATACACTCCAATCCGACATCCCTGATGTCTGACGTCCCTGACGTCTAATAAGGTCACAATCACAAGGCTACGCGTGCCACTCGAGTCTCAATTTCCGAGTTCAATCCCCGAACCCCGTTCGGGTACAGCATCCCCGATGCTTAGCGTCATAGACGCTGGACGTTCTAGACGTCCGTGACCTCTCCGGGGTACCTCATCCGGAGGAGACAGTATCATATGGAAGGATCTATACAGTGCAGTACCAAATACATTTTAATGATATCCACATGCAAAGCATATATATATACATAGATAAAATCCAAACCAATCTTTAAGTTTCATCAAACGGGTCTCAAGCCCAAATACCGTGAAACGTGCCATAACCATAATTTCCATATCATCAAACCGTTATTTGTTTTTAGCATGTGAATATATATAAAATGTAAACCAGAAAACATTTATTCAATTCCATTTTAGGGTCCCCGACCCGCAATCACATGTAGAAATCAACTGGGCCCCTCACCCGATTTCACAAGTTAACTGGGCCCCTGGCCCGATCCTCAAGTTAATTGGGCCCCTGGCCCGATTCATAAGTTAACTGGGCCCCTGGTGTAACAACCCGTCCCGAGAATTGGGATAAGTAGTGATGTCCGGAAGGTCAAGGGTATTTTCGTATTTTTGGTAAATAGGGGGGAAAAGTTGACTTTTTGAATAATTGAGTTTTGGTAAGTTGACCTAAGACCGTTAGATAGATCTCGTCGTCCTGAGTTCGATGACAGGCGGCACGTATTCATCGGACGTACGAGGTGTGAGTTACGGGTCTAAAACGGTAAGGGTAAAATCGTAATTTGAAGTTAAAATGAGGGGTATTTTGGTCTTTTGGTTGTCTGGGGATTTGTGCACAGAGAGGGAAGATAGAGGGTTGAGATTGAGCCACTTGGGAGAGGAGTTGAGGGATTGGTGACACGTGTAGGAGGTCTGGTTGGTTCTAGTGAGTGCACGGTCCAATTATTTGGGGTGCAACCGTGCCGTGTGTGTTGTTCGACCCAGACAGAAACAGAGGGAGGAATTGAGAGAAATTGAGAGACGATGGTGAGTGTTAGTGGGTGTTGGTAAGTGAGGAGTGATCAGAGGGTGGAAGAGTGAACTGGTGAATGTTTGGGGGAGAGAAATCGTACAAGAACACGGTGGACGGGGCAGTCGGTTTTCAGAGAAAACAGAGAGGACTTGGACGATTGTGGTGGTGGTGCGGCCGTGTGTTGGTGCAATTGGACTCGTGGAGGTGTCCAGAGGCTGGCGGTGGACGGGAGGAGCTATTGCCTCACGGCTGAGCTCACGGCGACGCCTGGAAGCAGGTAAACTTCATACTTTTCTCTTCGTGCTCTGTTTTGCCGCCGAGTTTCAAGTTGAGAGTTGTAGCGTTAGGGGTTGAATCGAGGAGTCTAGTGACGTCTAGGGGACTCAGTTGAGTCCTAGGTAGCTGCTGGTTGTGCTGCCGTGACGGAGGAATGAACGGCGGAGCCCAGACGACGGAGAGTACCCTATGTGCTCTGTTTTATCCATTTTGCTCAGTTTGAAAGTCGTGGATTTTGGGTGAGAGTCGATGGTCTTGGTGAGTTGGGTGAGGTTTAGGACAGCCCTAGGAAGCGTTTTGGGTAGCCACCGTGACGGGGGAAGACCTGGGTGGCCGGAGAAGGAAACAGGGGACTGGTACAGGTTTTGTTCGAGCTCGAGTCGACAGGTTAGGGACAGTGTTGAGGTGTTTGAGTGAGGGAACTGGATTGCTTAGGATTGGACGAAGAGGATGGTGAAGAGAGGGAGGAAAATGGTGCAGGCACGGCGGTGAACCGCTCTCGCCGGTTCAAGCAGCAGGCACTGTGTCGAACCCGGTCTACGTGAGGTAGACGGTGACACTGTAGCAGGCGTGTGGGGCCACGCGCAGCCACTTTGGGCGGCGCGTGGGGGCGCGTGCGGCGGTTCTGGGAGAAACGGTCAACATGACTTTTGGTCTAGGAGTTGTTGTGAATTCAATGGAGTTGGTTTCGGGTCAATCGGAAGTCGTTTGAGTGTAGTTCCGTGAGGGTGAATGTGTAGGGTCCCGGGGTTCTAAGTCTTTGGTCCGGGGATTTTTTGAGGGCTTTTAGGTGAACCTTCGTAGACGTGTTAGTGACGTATTTTGGCGGTGTTTGACAGGATCGGGATTTCCTGAGGAAGCCGAGGAACGGGTTGGACGTTCGGGACGCGAGTAGGGCTCAGTACTGTGAGTGGACCCTTTCCTTAAACTCGAGCATGCATAACTGTTTTTATATACGTGTTTTATGGTTTTACTTATAAATCTATGTTTATTGAATATGAAATGATGATTTTATGTGTTTGCACGTTTTTCGAGAAAAAGACGGTTTTGGTACGGTTTTCGAGAAAATGTTGGTTTTCGGATTTTGATGTCACATTTGGGGATTTCCACCGATAAAGGTTTTCTAATAATGTTATATGGGTTATGACATGTGATTTGTGATTACATGGGGTTTTGGTATGAAAATGGATATTTTTCCGGATTTGGGTTCGGAATGACGGTCCTGAACGCCGGAATGGCATCAGACCAGTGATTTCGGATTCGGGTTTGGATGAGGATTTGGTAAATGGTTTTCAAATGGTTCTGGGATTGGATTTGCTGGATCTGGATATTGGGTTTAAAGACCCGGATTGATATTGACGGGGGACCGGCCGGATTGGGTTTAAAGACCCGGATTGAGTTTAAAGACTCGGGAGTTTAAAGACTCGGATATATATTGATTTTCCCCCATAGGCCTTGAGTTTAAAGACTCGGGAGTTTAAAGACTCGGATATGATTAAGGCCTGGATTGAGTTTAAAGACTCGGGAGTTTAAAGACTCGGATAGATCCAGCAGGTTTGATCGGGAAAATGATGTTTTGGTGATTATGGTTTTGATACGGTTTCTGATACCTATGCTATGGTTTCTTATGGTGTTTTATAGTGTTTCTGTTTCTTATGATGTTTATAATGATTATTTTTATCAATGTGTTTATAACTGCTGGTTATGCATGTGGTTTCAAAACGGAGGGTAAAAAACTCGGTTTTCTTATAAAATGGTTTTTGAACTTTTGTACTTTCTGGTCCACTCACATTTTCTGTTTTAAATTGCCCTCCAGGTTGTGGAGCGAGCGCGGGGTCTTGACGTCGAGGCAGAGTCTGAGGCATAGAAGTGACGTGAGGGTTCCCAGAGTAGAGTAAAGGCTTCTGCGTGCGTGTAGTTATCGGTTTTATTTGTATGTTCGTACTATGTTCTGTAAATGCTACCTTCGGGACATTGTGTCTAATTACTCCTGCGTTTGACTGGGTAGTATGTGAGTGAGTTTTACTTGAGTTTTGCGTCGGGGAGTCAGACGGGAGCGGGATTTACCTCGGGTTTCGGGGTGAAACCGGGGTGGGTCCTGACAATTGGTATCAGAGCATAGGTTTGTCGAGTTTGTTGGGTCTGTCGGTTTGTGAGGTTGTGTTTCAGTTGTTTGACTACTTCTATGCCTCTTTCAGTGTGCGGTTGACGATGCCTCCGAGACGTAGACCCTCTCCACAACCTGAAGAAGTAGCCAGAGAGACGGAGAGTGCCACGATTGAGCGAGCCCAGCGGCTCGGGGCTACTACTTTTAGTGGTGGGGCTGATCCTGAGGAAGCCCAGAGGTGGATTACCAGACTTGAGCGGATTTTTGCGGTGATGCATTGTCCGCCGGGGGAGCGAGTGTTGTTGGCTACCTTTCTACTGGATGGTGCGGCGTACGAGTGGTGGTATACCCTCGAGTTGTCCGGTTGGGATGTTCACAGTGTGACTTGGGAGACGTTTAGGGAACGGTTTCTGGAACAGTATTATCCTCGTTCTTTCCGGGATGCCAAGGAGGCGGAGTTTCTGCACCTCCAGCAGGGGAATTTGACAGTGGCAGAGTATGAACGGAAGTTTCAGATGTTGTCTCGGTTTGCTCCTGCTTTTGTGGCCACTGAAGCCGAGAAGTGCCGAAGGTTTGAGTTGGGTTTGCGTGGTGAGATTCGAGCCGTAGTGACAGCTGGATCTTTTGCTACCCTCCGAGATCTGTCGGATGCTGCGGTGCGAGTTGAGGCTAGTTTGCCGGTGCGACGCCGGGAACCTTCTATTCCTGGAGCTTCGAGCCAGCGGACACCGAAAAGAGGTAACTTCGGTGGATCGTCCTCGTCGGGCGATGATCGTTTTGGTAGGCCTGGTAGTGCCCAGAGTTCAGGATTTTGGGGTTATCGAGTACCGCCGACTCCGCAAGCGAGTGCGACATCGGTAGCGTCCACGGGGAGACCGAGTAGTGGACCAGGCTGGAATGTGTGTTTCTACTGCGGGGAGCGAGGTCATTTTCGACGTGAGTGTCCACTGTTGCCACAGGAAGGTGGTGTAGGCAGAGGAGTAGCGGAGTCTGGACAGAGTACATCATCAGGGACAGCGGGCACTAGAGGAGGTGGTGGTACAGCCACGAGTAGTTCGGTTGTTCTGTTAGTTTGGTTGTTGGATCCCAGGGTAGAGTCTAGGAGTTCGCCTAGAGGACTTGGAATGTACAGTAAGTTCCGTAGGAGGGTGACGGAAGGTATAGGAAAGGAGTGACTATAACTGATCGATTGGAGACTGTGGAAGGAGAGAACCCACAAGCTAGAGGTTGCCTTTAGGACTTTGTGGAGTTAATCCGACCGTGGCCGGAGTAGTAGCCGAGGGAGATGGGTGGTTGTATACGAGGATGTACTCTATGACTTCTGTCGGGTATTGTGACATGAGGTATTGTATAATACCTTTGTTTTCTGTTCATAGAGTTTCCCTTGTGTACACCATGTAGTTGTTACATAGCTAGGGTTGGCTGTGGTAACAGTAGCTGGGGATGGAGTGAAATACCCAAGGTGGAGATGATAGACAGGAAACCTAGGAGAAGTTGTTGTTGATCTGTTGTTGATTCCGGGTAGGAGACCCTAGGTGTCGGGAACTAGCTGTGGAATTTCGGGGACGAAATTCTTTTTAGGTGGGTAGATTGTAACAACCCGTCCCGAGAATTGGGATAAGTAGTGATGTCCGGAAGGTCAAGGGTATTTTCGTATTTTTGGTAAATAGGGGGGAAAAGTTGACTTTTTGAATAATTGAGTTTTGGTAAGTTGACCTAAGACCGTTAGATAGATCTCGTCGTCCTGAGTTCGATGACAGGCGGCACGTATTCATCGGACGTACGAGGTGTGAGTTACGGGTCTAAAACGGTAAGGGTAAAATCGTAATTTGAAGTTAAAATGAGGGGTATTTTGGTCTTTTGGTTGTCTGGGGATTTGTGCACAGAGAGGGAAGATAGAGGGTTGAGATTGAGCCACTTGGGAGAGGAGTTGAGGGATTGGTGACACGTGTAGGAGGTCTGGTTGGTTCTAGTGAGTGCACGGTCCAATTATTTGGGGTGCAACCGTGCCGTGTGTGTTGTTCGACCCAGACAGAAACAGAGGGAGGAATTGAGAGAAATTGAGAGACGATGGTGAGTGTTAGTGGGTGTTGGTAAGTGAGGAGTGATCAGAGGGTGGAAGAGTGAACTGGTGAATGTTTGGGGGAGAGAAATCGTACAAGAACACGGTGGACGGGGCAGTCGGTTTTCAGAGAAAACAGAGAGGACTTGGACGATTGTGGTGGTGGTGCGGCCGTGTGTTGGTGCAATTGGACTCGTGGAGGTGTCCAGAGGCTGGCGGTGGATGGGAGGAGCTATTGCCTCACGGCTGAGCTCACGGCGACGCCTGGAAGCAGGTAAACTTCATACTTTTCTCTTCGTGCTCTGTTTTGCCGCCGAGTTTCAAGTTGAGAGTTGTAGCGTTAGGGGTTGAATCGAGGAGTCTAGTGACGTCTAGGGGACTCAGTTGAGTCCTAGGTAGCTGCTGGTTGTGCTGCCGTGACGGAGGAATGAACGGCGGAGCCCAGACGACGGAGAGTACCCTATGTGCTCTGTTTTATCCATTTTGCTCAGTTTGAAAGTCGTGGATTTTGGGTGAGAGTCGATGGTCTTGGTGAGTTGGGTGAGGTTTAGGACAACCCTAGGAAGCGTTTTGGGTAGCCACCGTGACGGGGGAAGACCTGGGTGGCCGGAGAAGGAAACAGGGGACTGGTACAGGTTTTGTTCGAGCTCGAGTCGACAGGTTAGGGACAGTGTTGAGGTGTTTGAGTGAGGGAACTGGATTGCTTAGGATTGGACGAAGAGGATGGTGAAGAGAGGGAGGAAAATGGTGCAGGCACGGCGGTGAACCGCTCTCGCCGGTTCAAGCAGCAGGCACTGTGTCGAACCCGGTCTACGTGAAGTAGACGGTGACACTGTAGCAGGCGCGTGGGGCCACGCGCAGCCACTTTGGGCGGCGCGTGGGGGCGCGTGCGGCGGTTCTGGGAGAAACGGTCAACATGACTTTTGGTCTAGGAGTTGTTGTGAATTCAATGGAGTTGGTTTCGGGTCAATCGGAAGTCGTTTGAGTGTAGTTCCGTGAGGGTGAATGTGTAGGGTCCCGGGGTTCTAAGTCTTTGGTCCGGGGATTTTTTGAGGGCTTTTAGGTGAACCTTCGTAGACGTGTTAGTGACGTATTTTGGCGGTGTTTGACAGGATCGGGATTTCCCGAGGAAGCCGAGGAACGGGTTGGACGTTCGGGACGCGAGTAGGGCTCAGTACTGTGAGTGGACCCTTTCCTTAAACTCGAGCATGCATAACTGTTTTTATATACGTGTTTTATGGTTTTACTTATAAATCTATGTTTATTGAATATGAAATGATGATTTTATGTGTTTGCACGTTTTTCGAGAAAAAGACGGTTTTGGTACGGTTTTCGAGAAAATGTTGGTTTTCGGATTTTGATGTCATATTTGGGGATTTCCACCGATAAAGGTTTTCTAATAATGTTATATGGGTTATGACATGTGATTTGTGATTACATGGGGTTTTGGTATGAAAATGGATATTTTTCCGGATTTGGGTTCGGAATGACGGTCCTGAACGCCGGAATGGCATCAGACCAGTGATTTCGGATTCGGGTTTGGATGAGGATTTGGTAAATGGTTTTCAAATGGTTTTGGGATTGGATTTGCTGGATCTGGATATTGGGTTTAAAGACCCGGATTGATATTGACGGGGGACCGGCCGGATTGGGTTTAAAGACCCGGATTGAGTTTAAAGACTCGGGAGTTTAAAGACTCGGATATATATATTGATTTTCCCCCGTAGGCCTTGAGTTTAAAGACTCGGGAGTTTAAAGACTCGGATATGATTAAGGCCTGGATTGAGTTTAAAGACTCGGGAGTTTAAAGACTCGGATAGATCCAGCAGGTTTGATCGGGAAAATGATGTTTTGGTGATTATGGTTTTGATACGGTTTCTGATACCTATGCTATGGTTTCTTATGGTGTTTTATAGTGTTTCTGTTTCTTATGATGTTTATAATGATTATTTTTATCAATGTGTTTATAACTGCTGGTTATGCATGTGGTTTCAAAACGGAGGGTAAAAAACTCGGTTTTCTTATAAAATGGTTTTTGAACTTTTGTACTTTCTGGTCCACTCACATTTTCTGTTTTAAATTGCCCTCCAGGTTGTGGAGCGAGCGCGGGGTCTTGACGTCGAGGCAGAGTCTGAGGCATAGAAGTGACGTGAGGGTTCCCAGAGTAGAGTAAAGGCTTCTGCGTGCGTGTAGTTATCGGTTTTATTTGTATGTTCGTACTATGTTCTGTAAATGCTACCTTCGGGACATTGTGTCTAATTACTCCTGCGTTTGACTGGGTAGTATGTGAGTGAGTTTTACTTGAGTTTTGCGTCGGGGAGTCAGACGGGAGCGGGATTTACCTCGGGTTTCGGGGTGAAACCGGGGTGGGTCCTGACACCTGGCCCGATTTTACTTTATCAAGTCCGTAACCGTTTCATGAAATCATATCCAACCATATTTACGGAAATCGGTGCAAATCCAGAAAGCCTCGGTTTACGTGCAAATACGTAAATCACCTCGAAATGCGTGAAATCATTTAAATTCACCGATATCCAAAGTAAATCATTTAATCATAAATATAACAATCATGAAACAGTTATGCATGCATCGAATTTATAAAACCAATGTCCACTCACAGACCGTTTAACCGAGCGCCTCGATACGCGTACCATGGGCCTTCCCGGGCCACACCACTATCACCGGGACTCCCAATCCTGTCCAAATCACATTAGAGGGTTACTAACCTCCACATAAACATCCTATTCAAGTCCCGTAATTTTCCCGAATTTTTAAGTATTTTTAAACTCGATTTAAAACCTTCGGACATCCCGAACAATATCGAAACGGGATCCGAATGACACGAAACCAACGCCAAAATGTTCGTTACATTGTATAGGACAAAAGTCATGTTGACCTCACCTCGAGATTCGTGCCCACGCGCCGTCACGCGCCGCCGTGAGTGGCTGCGCGTGAAAGCCACGCGTCTGCTACAGTAACTGCTACAGTACCTGCTACAGTCACCATCTTCACCTGTATGTCTGGTAAACGGGTCTGATTACCCGCGATATGACCCGGCCAGATAACCCTCAATTCGACCTCGATTCCATCCGTTCTTGATCCTAAAACAATCATTAACTAATCAATTTCAGTTCTGTGACATCGATTAACATCAACCAATCCATAATCGTGCCATCAACCCGTGATCACCAAAAACGGGTCGATCACCAAAACTCCACGAATCCTCAACCATTGTCAAATTAACTTTCCAGTAAGCTTATTAGGATTAATACGAACCAATTCGAATGCTTAATTTAACACGACGTTACCTCAATCACCACGACTCAAGCTTGGATTTTCTGGCCGTCCACCGCGTCCGTCCACGGCCCTAGGAGCCTCAAAGCTTGCCCCAAATGATCTGGATCGACTCGTGGAGGTTCCAGAAAGCTCAATCAATCATCAATTAGGCTTGGGCTGGCCTAAAAACCGAAGTTCGAATTTGAATTTCTCAAAAACCAGTTTCGGTTTTTTGAGCCTTCCTCCATCATTTCCACTCCATTCCTTTCATTTTCAATCTCAGAGTGAACCTCTCGACTCACTCTCAATTCTAACAATCCAAATCAGCCATTAAAAGCACCTAAAGCCGTCCTCAATCCACTGAGTAATGTCCCATGCACTGACCCAAAAACATAATAAAACCAGTGTCCAGGTTGTAACGACCCGTCCCGAATATCGAGATTTAATGATATTTAATTGTGATTTACTAATCTGGGATTAGTTGAGCGTTTCGGACGAATTGTGCAAAATGACCGTTTTGCCCCTCGGCGTGGACAAAACGTTGACTTTTAATTCGGATGGTCAAATGGACTTTGACCGATAACCGTGACGTATTTCGGGACGTCACGAGTTCATAGACAGGTGGCACGTTCGATTCCGACGTTCGTGGTGAAAGTTATGATGTACGGAAGTCCAGGGGCATTTTCGTAATTTGGACGAAAGAAGGGGAAATGTTGACTTTTTGACCGGGATGTCCGATGGCCGAGGGCCAAGGACCGTTACGTAGGTTTCGTCGATGCGAATCCAACGACAGGCGGCACGCCGAAATCGGAGATTCGACGACGAAGTTATGGGTCACGGAAGTTTGGTTTCGTTATGCACGCATTACGAGGCGTGGACACGTGGCGTTTTCTGATTGGCCTGGAATTCTGAGTGGGACACGTGGACCACTAACCTTTAATTATTGGGATCAGATCTGGATTGGTCAGATTGTTTAAAATATAGGATTTAAATAATATAAAGAATTTCCCACTTATTTTTCATCTTTTGATCTGGGCCCTTCATCTATACTGCTGATGCACATCCCCACCGTCCATTTCCTTATTCATCTGATACCTCCCTTCCTCATTGTTCATTCTTCCTCTGCCCGTGAAGAAATCGAACACACACTCACACCAGCCCATCTCCTTTGTGCGTGGGAGTGAGACCAGCTGCTGGTTTGGACGGAAGGACGACGGTGGTGAGCTGGGAGACGGCGGGAGCCGGCGGAGTGGACGGCGGAAGGAAAAACAGGGGAGGCCGAAAAACTCAAATTTGGAAGTCAATGGAGACCGGTGTTTTGACCGTGCTTGAGAGGTGGACGGAGTTCTGGGATCGAACTGGGCGTTTCGGTGGCCACGGTGGTGACCACGGCGGCGAAGGGAGCCTAAACCCGTGAGTTCGATTCTCGGGTCAAAAATGGCAGGATGGATTTTACTGTCTTTCGATCGATCTAGTAAACGGGAGGATGACTCAGAGGATGAGACGAGTCTTTTGGGACCGTTTTCATCGAGAATGGTGGTCGGAGCTGAGTGCAGTCGACGGTGGGTTGGCCGTGAGCTTCTCGATCGGAGAGGTAAGGATCTTGACGTTGTTCCTTGTTTTTGATTCCACAGAACTGTTGGTTGAACTCTGACGGTCATGTAGGTGAAAACCCCGTCCAAAATGATCCAGTATCGACGGAGAACCGATCGGGTTGGCCCGCGGGTCACGGTGACCCGTTTACCAGTCGTTCGGGTTGAACGACGGTGAACAGTACCCGGCGCGTGGGTTTCACGCGCAGGGAGTTCAACCGGCGCGTGGGGGCGCGTGTGAGGTAATTCTGGGAAACTTCCAACATGACTTTTATCCTATACATTGTAACGAACATTTTGGGATTGGTTTCGTGTCGATCGGACACCGTTTCGTTATTGTTCGGGATGTCCGAAGGTTTTAAATCCAGTTTAAAAATACTTAAAAATTCGGGAAAATTACGGGACTTGAATAGGATGTTAATGATGAGGTTGGTGATCCTCTAAATTGATTTGAACAGGATTGGGAGTCCCGGTGATAGTGAGGTGGCCCGGGAAGGCCTATGGCACGCGTATCGAGGCGCTCGGTTAAACGGTCTGTGAGTGGACATTGGTTTCATAAATTCGATGCATGCATAACTGTTTTATGATTGTTATAATTATGATTAAATGATTTACTTTGGATATCGGTGAATTTTAAATGTTTTCACGTATTTCGAGGTAAATTACGTATTTGCACGAAAACCGAGATTTTCTGGATTTTCACCGACTTCCATAAATGTGGTTGGATATGATTTCATGAAACGGTTACGAACTTGAATAATGTAAAATCGGGCCAGGGGCCCAGTTGAATTATGAAATCGGGCCAGGGGCCCAGTTAACTTGTGGAATCGGGCCAGGGGCCCAGTTGATTTCTACATGTGATTGCGGGTCGGGGACCCTAAAATGGAATTGAATAAATGTTTCCTGGTTTACATTTTATATATGTTCACATGCTGGAATCTATAAATGGTTTTGATGATATTTCGGTTATGGCACGTTTCACGGTATTTGGGCATGAGACCCGTTTGACGAAACGTAACGATTGGTTCGGATTTTATCTATGTATACCTATATGTTTTGCATGTGGATATCAATAAAATGTATTTGGTACTGCACTGTATAGATCCTTCCATATTATATTGTCTCCTCCGGCGAGGTACCCCGGAGAGGTCACGGACGTCTAGTACGTCCAGCGTCTATGACGCTAAGCATCGGGGATGCTGTACCCGAACGGGGTTCGGGGAATGAACTCGGAAATTGAGACCCGAGTGGCACGCGTAGCCTTGTGATTGTGACCTTATTGACGTCAGGGACGTCAGACATCAGGGATGTCGGATTGGAGTGTATAGTGCAGCAACTAAAATTATGGTTATGGTTATTATTATATGCCTTATGGTTTATATTACTGGATTTATGAAATAACTCTTGGATTTACTCTTGGAAATTGAAACTATGCTTTGGTTTCCGGGCTAAGGCCCTATTGGTTATTTCTAAATAAATATGGGATTATTGGTTTTGGTGCATGCATATGATTTTACTGAAGGGCATAAATGTCTTATAAATGTTTTAAACAGACTTGTTTATTTTCGTCCACTCACAGCTTTTGTTTCCAATGCCCTTCAGGTTGATTCCGGATACGACTGCAGCAGAGACTTGAGCATCGCACACCTCCTCCATCGATCCTTACGCACTCTGGAAGGCCTTTTGGGCAATGGCAATCGGTTATCCCTTGTCTGGCACCTCTTGTCAGACGGGAGCACGTCACATTCCATGGTAATCCCGGGGGGATTGGGATGGGTCGTGTCAAGTGGTATCAGAGCATGTTTTGCTCTTTTGTGCGCGAAGGACGAGGGTGTGATGTCTCTTTGGGCTGCTGTTCCGTTGTCAACCTGATAGATAGTTTTGGGTTTGTATGGTGAATTGGGTGTGTTTGGCCCGATACGCCGTGCATGGTTGCGATTCAACCCAGGTGGGGTTGTATACGATTAACTGGTAATGTGGGACCGTCGGTTCGGTCATGTGATGATGGATTGTTGTGCCACTGGGCACAACTGGGTTCAGGGAACCCCAATTGAATAATGGTTTGGGAATGCGAAACTCAGTTGAGTATTGGTCTAAGTTTTGGACCCTAGTAGTGTTGGCTAGTGTACGGGGGTTGGTGCATCGGAGTTAGCCAATGACCTTCGTGGTGGAACCCACGATGGAACCCACGTTGAGTTGAAGATTGGATTGGATTGGACGTCTATCCGATGTCAGGACCGCGGGGTCGGTCAGGTTGTGGATTTTACTGCAAAAGGCAGTTGGGTTCGGTGGAACCCTAGGGTGTGACCTTGGAAGGTGAACCTTAAGTGAGAACTTGTGCTGCGACGAGCGGCTGAGGTCGTGGATGACCATGTGGATAACTCTAGTGAGCCTAGTCTGGATTATGGGATTCGATCTACGGATGCGGTTATGAGATAAAATATGGAATTCCGTGTCGGATCGAATATTAGTGTGATGCGTGGATATGGATCTTGACAACGATGACTGTTGGTCGACAGTTGTGTCGAGATGACTGGCTATCGAGGGTATTTAGTGTGGCTTTAATACTTGGGGATGTTCAGGGAACGTCCATTATCCTGATGTGCCAGTGGTCAAATTGGAGGTACCCATAGTCGTGGGGTACGAGTGCTGTTACGGGATCGTCGTTCGTAATGAACAGGAGATCCAGGGTAACAACTTTACACACAGTGGCTAGCATGGGTGTTCGTGTGCTATGTATGGATGTGGTATGGTGATACCGTTCTGCCAATACTAGTATGGATGCCTGTGTGCTGATACTAGTGTTGATGATGGTGCGCTGGTATTGGTACTAGCGCTGGTGCCGGTGTCAGTGAGTGTGATGACGATGAGCCACCATTTGGGGTATGACTCTGTCATGATGGACAGATGATTGGTATCTGCGACTCAGTGGTGGTTGAGTCTTGGACTGGATGGAATCCAGTGGAGGTTGTGATGTGTTGGGATAAGTCCCAACAGATTTATGATGACAAGTGATGAATGGATCAAAAGGTATGATTGAAAACTTGGGGAATCTAGGGACGATGTTCCCTATGTCATGCGAGTTGGTGGATTTGGGGAGTTGTGATCAACTCCGAGATTGGTAAGTTTGTGTACTGCTTATATCCCCTGAGAGTACAAGGAAATTATTGAAATTGGAAAAGTCGAGGAAACCATTCGTGGTATTGATGTGGGATTTGGTGATTGTGAATCACTTGGAACCTGAGGATTGAACCTGTTTAGGTTGAGATGTGAGACGAAGGCAGTATGGTATGCACATTCAGGCAAAATTGTGGATATTCCGTTCGGAATCGGGGTGTGTGCATACATGATTATTGACGGACGTGAGGTCCGAGTAATGAATTGATTTTGGACACGTGGTGGTCCAAGTGAGGTATGGACGTGGGCAGTCCAGTGGTTGGACTTGACATCTCATTGGGAGCATGTCTGTTTCCAACATGGTTGGAACTCTCGATCCGGGGAGAGTTGTGATTGGGAGACGAGAGGAGTGCTCGTTTCCGCATCGGTGATTGGTATTCCGAAGTCATTAGGGTTGACTTCATATTTCCTGTCGTGGCAGATGATGATTGTTGCTACCAGTACGTTGAACGTGTATTGGTAGGTGGACCCAGGTTTGGCCATGGGTCATTGGACACAAGCAGTTGTGTATGATTTTGGATTTGGTGGTGAAATGCGAGGTCATCTTTCCACCAAGGGAAATTTGGCGAAGGATTCAATTGAGGGTGTAAGACCCTACAATCAGCTTTCGGATGGACTGTTAGCTATGTGAGCATGTGTGGATCCTAGGTGGATCTGATTTGCGATGTTGTCGACTTTGGTTGATGTGACGATCTAGGATCGTAATGTTACTTGTCGGGCGACGTAGCGATGGATATGGATTGTGATCTCGATGATCCAGATGGGTGGAGAGTTTATCACTCTTACCTTGGTATGTGAGTCGTAGATGACGGGACTGAACTTCTTTTCGGAGTGAAGTCCATATGGCTTGTTACTCGGTTGGGTAGGTTTCCGATGTGGTCGGATATTGTCAACCTTTAACGTGTGGATATTGGGATTGGCTTCCCTACGAAGTCAATCGAGTGTTTTGGAGAGGCAACCGATAGGTTCGGTTTTGTTACGTCTTGGTGGACGTAAACGAGATTTTGGGTTTTGGAATCGAATTTCTGGGTGACGATTCAGGATTCGATTGCGAAGCTCGAAAATGGATTACTGGATTCGGGTACGGAATGGTTATTCCAATGCTAGCTTACGGAATAATGATTTCGGATTCGGATTTGGAAATGGATTAAAATGTGATGTTTGGGTTTGGATTCGGAATTTCTTACGAAATTGCGGATTCGGATTCGGAATTGGAACTAAATGATGGGTGGAGTTCGTTTGTCTCATGTTGGCTGGGCAAATGTACTCCATTACTAGAACGTGTTTGGCTATGACCTGGGTGGCTATAGTCAGATTGATGGATTGAGGTACGTACAGGGTACGTTGTACGATGATTGATACTGGTTAGGCTGAGTGGTGCCTAATGGCGGTACACGGGATGTACCAGTGGTGTGTAACTAATGTGTTGGTAATCGGATTGGTTCTGATATCATTTGTTTGGCTGTATTGTGGACTGGACATTGGATACTGTGCGCCGGGCAGAGTGATTTTGTCAGGGTTCAGTGATTGTATGAGCAGGTGCTCTTAACCATGGTTGGCTTGAGGAACCCTAGTATTGAGATGTGTGTTCACTGCTGGGCTGGTATTCAACGTGTTCCAGTTACACCACTTGATTGTGTAAGTTGACGGTATACGTACACTCAGGATGAGTGAATTGGTGGTCTGAGTAACCACGAGTAGCCTTGTGTGATTTTATCACACTGTGATTTCCCAGCGTTTTGGTTCGCTGAGGGAGTCGGCGATTATGGACATTGAGATTATTTTGTGTCGCAGGATTGGGCTTGCCCTGCGAATTGAGATCACGTGGTTGATCTTACGCTACATCGAGGGTGATGTAGTACGTGGTGTTGTCACGGACGAACAGATGGTTGGGGCTTTACTAGGGTGGTAAAGCTTTGTGGTGACAGTTTGACTGGTGGTGTCAGCGTGGACTGACAAATGAGATTTGGTGACTCCCAATGGGAGCAAATGTAAGGATTTATTGAAAATGGAAAGGAACCGTCTAGCTGAAGGAGTCAGCTAAATGGTTAGGCGATTTTATCGCGAATCAGGTGATCATTTCCACTCGAGGTGGTCGAGTGTTGTTGCTATTATGACGTATGACTGTGATGGGATGTCTGGGTACAAACGAGGCTGGTGTTGTCCCAGTATGTGGGTGTACAAGTGTACACAGATGTGTGGTCACATTGTTTTCCACAAGGTGGTTGTGGAATAAGGTTATTGGTAATTTCGAGGACGAAATTCTTTAAGGAGGGAAGGTTGTAACGACCCGTCCCGAATATCGAGATTTAATGATATTTAATTGTGATTTACTAATCTGGGATTAGTTGAGCGTTTCGGACGAATTGTGCAAAATGACCGTTTTGCCCCTCGGCGTGGGCAAAACGTTGACTTTTAATTCGGATGGTCAAATGGACTTTGACCGATGACCGTGACGTAGTTCGGGACGTCACGAGTTCATAGACAGGTGGCACGTTCGATTCCAACGTTCGTGGTGAAAGTTATGATGTACGGAAGTCCAGGGGCATTTTCGTAATTTGGACGAAAGAAGGGGAAATGTTGACTTTTTGACCGGGATGTCCGATGGCCGAGGGCCAAGGACCGTTACGTAGGTTTCGTCGATGCGAATCCAACGACAGGCGGCACGCCGAAATCGGAGATTCGACGACGAAGTTATGGGTCACGGAAGTTTGGTTTCGTTATGCACGCATTACGAGGCGTAGACACGTGGCGTTTTCTGATTGGCCTGGAATTCTGAGTGGGACACGTGGACCACTAACCTTTAATTATTGGGATCAGATCTGGATTGGTCAGATTGTTTAAAATATAGGATTTAAATAATATAAAGAATTTCCCACTTATTTTTCATCTTTTGATCTGGGCCCTTCATCTATACTGCTGATGCACATCCCCACCGTCCATTTCCTTATTCATCTGATACCTCCCTTCCTCATTGTTCATTCTTCCTCTGCCCGTGAAGAAATCGAACACACACTCACACCAGCCCATCTCCTTTGTGCGTGGGAGTGAGACCAGCTGCTGGTTTGGACGGAAGGACGACGGTGGTGAGCTGGGAGACGGCGGGAGCCGGCGGAGTGGACGGCGGAAGGAAAAACAGGGGAGGCCGAAAAACTCAAATTTGGAAGTCAATGGAGACCGGTGTTTTGACCGTGCTTGAGAGGTGGACGGAGTTCTGGGATCGAACTGGGCGTTTCGGTGGCCACGGTGGTGACCACGGCGGCGAAGGGAGCCTAAACCCGTGAGTTCGATTCTCGGGTCAAAAATGGCAGGATGGATTTTACTGTCTTTCGATCGATCTAGTAAACGGGAGGATGACTCAGAGGATGAGACGAGTCTTTTGGGACCGTTTTCATCGAGAATGGTGGTCGGAGCTGAGTGCAGTCGACGGTGGGTTGGCCGTGAGCTTCTCGATCGGAGAGGTAAGGATCTTGACGTTGTTTCACAAGAACAAAGTAAAGAAGAAATGAAATTAAGAAAAATAAAAAGAACATAAATTAAGAACAAGAATTAAAAGAAAGCTAATTAATAAGAAAATCTACAAGAAGTTAAAATGGTCCCCAAAAATGTCTCTCAAAAGAGAGAAACAAAAGAACTAACTAAGAACTAGAACTAAGAAAAATGAAAGAAATGGAAGAATGAAACTAATTGGGGACTCTCCAAATACATGAAATGACCTCCCTATTTATAGGGGGGAAAAGCTAATTACACTAAAAAAAATAAATAAAAACAAATAAAAGTTATAATAAAAATATTAAAAAGTGAAATGATGAGATTGGGTGGTGTTTGTGGGGAAAAGATGTAAAAAAAACAAAAGAAATGTTGCTGGAAATGGGCTGTCAGAAACAGCTGAAAAAGGGCCAAGAATTCGGTGGATGCTGGCTGGAATGGTCCTTAGTGGGTCAGCAGGCGTGCGCTGGAAAGAGAGGTGGTGGCCGGCAGGCGTGCGCTGGAAAGTGGGCGGCTGGTCGGCAAGCGTGAGCTGGGGAGCAGATCCCGCGTTCGGCAAGCGCGCGCCGATGGTGAAGAGCCTGGGCCGATGTGATTGGGCCTGCACAGACTGGGCTGGCGAACTGGGCCGCGAATTGGGCTGGGCTGCAGATGGCTGGGCTGAATTTATTTGGGTTTGGGCTGCACAAATTAATTAATTTAATTAATTTAGAAATATTTCACCGAAATTCGTCCATAATTTATTCGTTATAATTCCGATCGAGACGATTCTTTCGCCAAAATACTCCAAATTACAAATTTTATTTATTTAAATAAAAATAACACAAAATAAATTAATTTATCTATTTATTTAATATTTTAATATTAAAAGTCAAGTATAAAGGGTATAAAATAATATAAAATAATGCTTATTTGAGGACCTATCAAATACCCCCACACTTAAACTTTGCTAGTCCCTAGCAAATACTAAAATCAAACTACAAAATCAAAACAAGTAACCTTTAACCATTTGTCTCAATATTTCATTATTACAATCATGGCATAAAAGATTTTCACTTAAAACATTTAAGCATATGGAATTCAAGAGTTAATACATTGTAACAAAATGTTTTAACAAGTAAGATAATGAGTAAATATGGTGAAATGGATCTCAACATGAATAAAACAAGTATGAATCAACTCACAAGGATATGCACTCATAAGTTCACTCAATTTGTGAGGGTTTGTGTTTGCACTCAAAGTATGTGAGAAATACTCACATAATCGAAATGAAGTACTTTTGCAAAATCTCAAACAAACACCTCAATATAAAAACAAAACATACTTGCACAAATGAACCAAAACCATAAGCTTACTCAAGTGATTGACTCCACTAATCAAAATTTACCATCTTAAGGATCATAAGGTCTTTACGAAGGTTGTAATGGGGCTAAGTTTAGAGGCAAGGAATATATAGGACAAGTGGTGCTTAATTCTTTCCAAGACTCAATAGACTCCCAAAACGTATCATAGCTTCCCAACCTTAGTGCAATGATGTCAGTAATCCATCCCTTCGAACATAGGCCTAATTCCATCATGTTGGGCCTTACAATCATTCTTTGTGTCGGATTTATAAATGTAAGGGACTTAACTCAAACATTACATAACCAAACCTTATTACCTTGATCGAGACTCAACCTTTTTTTTTTTTCTCTTTTTTTTTTCTTTTTTTTTTCCTTTTTTTTTTTGATTTTTTTTTTATATCAAGGTAATAACATGTGTCAACAATACAACAAAGCTTGAGTCGGTAAATCCAAATAATTCACATAAAAGTCTTTCCAACATCATTATTTTCTCTTTACACAATCATTATGTCTTCAACCGAGTTCTTGGAACAAGGGTAAATGATGTCTATACTAAGCTCAAGTGTTTAGATAATCATGGTGATGAAAGAAAGGCTTAATGTGGGCTCAAAAGGGTTAAAACTAAGGGGGTCGCAACTTGTGCGCACAAAATAGGGAACATGGATGTTTGAATTTGTGGTGTTAACCCTAATGCCTTAATCATTTCCAAAATCAGAGAGTTTATTGACTTAAAAGCTTTGAAAATCACATAAAATAAGTTCTAGTACTCTAGAGTTCATTAAAAGCTATGGCAAGCAGTTATGAGGCATATGTATATCAATTTAAACAAAGAACTTATGAATCACTCATCAAAGATGTATATAAAGTTCTAAAGCTCACATAAGGTTCATATGATTCATACTTATCTTATTATGCTCGTTTATGTACCAATTTACATGCATTATCTTCAAGTTATAACACTTAATCACAAAATATTAACAAACAAATTCAAGTTGTAGTGATTATCTTTATGGCCATAACATATTCATTTCTGTTCATTTATATCATTGACAAGTTAAATGGCAACTTAAGACTCATAAAAACACTAAGTTAAAACAGAAAGATTCAAGAAAACAATAATATATATTTTTTGATTTTTTTGAAAATTTTTTTTTTTTTAAACGAATTTCTCTTTTAAAAATTTTTTCACATTTTTTTTTTTGAAATTTTTTTTTTTTAAATTTTTTTTTTTCAACAATTAAAATTGTAAACCATTCCCCCACACTTAAATTCTACATTGTCCTCAATGTAGGAAAATACGAAGTAATTAAACATAGAATCAAAGTAAGGAAGATGATTTACGAAAATAATAGGAAAACACTAAATAAACAAAATAAAAGAGAGTGAAGGGTAAAAGGATAGCAAATCTGTATTGATGACTCCTTCACATCCCGGGAACACATTGGGTTGCCTCCCAACAAGCGCTTGAAGTTTAACGTCCATCCAGCCTAGACAGAGATGCAAGTTAGTTAGTCAGAGATGTACATTAGTTAAGAATGCAAGTTAAATATGCAAATTGAAGTTAATGATGCAATTTGAGTTAAGAGATGTAAGTTAGAGGAAGAGTGCAATGCAAGTTAAACTAAATATGCAAGTTAAATGAAAGATGAAATGCAAGTTAGAATGAAAGATGCAAGTTAATTAAACTAAAGATCCAAGTTAACTTTGTCATGACAAATAATGTAAATTAAGATATAAAAAATATTTACATGTCGGGGGAAGTCAAAGATATATATGGTTCACATAGCTTCAAAGTTTAGATGGAGACTTATACATCCGTGCGGCCCAAGTAAATATCTTGGATTAATTCAACTGTTTGGGCAACTTCAAAAGTGACCAGGTTAGAAAGAATACACATAAGAGGCAGGGCTATTTTCTTAGACTCAAAACCCGTTATGAGTACCGTCTCTTGTCCTAGACATCACCCTCGAAAATTTCTTACTCCAGAGGAATTAAGATGACTCAAGTGTTAACAATTACCGTGGGTGAGAGTTAACAAAAGAGTCATCGCCGATAAAGATCAAAATCTAAACTTCGAAGCACAAGTGATCTACATATAGCTGAGACTAATGCATGAATGCAATAACTATTTACAAGTATGTTTTTTATGCACAATTTACAAATATAACATGACAATTTACGTATGAACAATTTATACAAGTATGAACAATTTATTTACAAGTATGGTTTTATTCACAAGTAATGATATTTACAAAACAATTTCTCATTAACAAACTAACATAAGTATAAGATTTATTTAACAATTTAGATTTACACTAACACAAAGTGAAGATAAATGAATATTTTTACGAATAAATGAAGAAAAAGAAATTTTTTATTTTTTTTTTAATTATTATTTTTTTTTCTGAATTTAAAAATTAAATAAATGAAGAAAAAGAAATTTTTTTTAATTTTTAATTTTTTTTTACGAATTTTATGTTTTTTTTAATTACAAATAAAAATAAAAAAATAAGGAAAGGTGAATATTTACCATAAGCATTTATGAACAATTAAAAAGAATGAACATTATGTACAAGTATGAACAAGAATAATATAACAAGTAAGAAAATTATAAACAAATATAAATGAAAATCTATTATGAACAAGTATGCATGTATACTATGAAATATAAAAGTTATGAACAAGTATAAAAGGTAACAAGTAACATATATACAACATTTATTTACAAGTATGAATTAACACTAACATAAAGCTAAGATAAGATTTTTTTTTTTTATTATTATTTTCAAATTTTTTATTTATTTCGATTTTTTTTTTAAATTTAAATTTAAATTTTATCAAGACATAACCAAATAAATAATTACATAAGAATAAAATAAGTGTAATAAAAAAGTTAATGGAATAAAAAGTTAATGAAATAAATTAATGGAATAAAAGTTAATGGAATAAAAAGTTAGTGGAATAAAAAGTTAATGAATAAAATTAATGGAATAAAAGTTAATGGAATAAAAAGTTAATGAAAAAAAATTAATGGAATAAAAGTTAATGGAATAAAAAGTTAGTGGAATAAAAAGTTAGTGAAATAAAAAGTTAATGAAATAAATTTAAAGTTAAAGGAATAAAGAAAAAGTTTATGGAATACAATTAAAGAATAAAATAAATTAAAAGTAAGGAAAAATGAATATGTACAATATGCATTTATAACAAGTACAAATTAAATTAAATTATGAACAAGTATGATAGAATTTTAAATTTACATAAACAATTTGAATATGAACAAATATATAAAAAAAATTATGAACATTTATGAACGAGTATAAATTAGAAACTATGAATAAGTAAAGTATGAACATTATAAACAAAAATAATAAGAACAAAAATAAGATGGATAAATAAAATATAAATAAGTAAGTAAGGGTATAAACAAATATAATATTAACAAAAGTAAAATTTATAAACAAGTATAATATGCACAATTTATATACATACACTAACAAATTAAAAATGATTTTCAATTTCCCCGGCAACGGCGCCAAAAATTGACTACGCCCAAACTACGCATTAAATTAAACATGTAATCTGAGTGTTATGCAATTTAAACCCTTTTTGTGTAGATGTAGTATTGGTAAATAGGGATCGTTCTTAACCGGGGAAATTAGGGAACATTAATAATGTGTTAGTGGGAAATGAATAAAAGAATAATGAATAAAAGAATTAAATAATAAAAGAATTAAATCATCAAAGAACTAATAAATTAAAGAATAGATGAATAAGAGAATAAAGAAATAAAAGAATAAAGAATTAAAAGAATAAAGAATAAAAAGAATCAAAGAATAAAAGAATAAAGAATAAAAAAGGATCAAAGAATAAAAGAATTAAAAGAATAAAAGAATAAAATAATAAAAGAATAAAGAATTAAAAGAATACAAGAATAAAAGAATAAAGAATAAAGAATTGAAAAGGGGGGTTTTGAAAAAGAGTTGTAAATAAAAAATAAAGAAAACAAGTAAAAATAATTAAATACTTAATTCTACTTCTACTTTAACCTTTGTACTAGTGAACTTTCTTCAAACACATATTTTTACCAACACTCTAACATCATGCTCATATTGAACCAATCACGAAATCATACCTTAATCATCTCAAATACATGCATACATTTTTCATATTATAAATGCACCGAACAGCGATTTAATGCGCCGAACAGCGATCAAACATTAAATCTCTTCAACTCTATTCTAAATGCCCCGAACAGCGGATCAACATTTAGTTTCGAATTGAAGTTTAAGTACTAAAACATATGAAGTAAAAGAAACTCAAAAAGTAAAACACATGGAGATTGCATTCTTACTTACAAATGTTAGAAAGAAAATACCAACACATATATTGAATTATAAGTAAAACCAATAACAATAACAAGAATTTAAGTAGAGAAGTATGGATTTTCACAAGAATCACCGAACAGCGGCAGGAAACTTGTGAAGATGGAAGAAGAAATACGAGGAATTCGGTCTTAAAACTCTTGAATTGCCTTAGAATTACTTGGCCTAGGTATTTCTTAAGGAAAGCATAAAAATGTGTTTAAGAGATCTCAAAGAAATATCACAAGAACAAAGTAAAGAAGAAATGAAATTAAGAAAAATAAAAAGAACATAAATTAAGAACAAGAATTAAAAGAAAGCTAATTAATAAGAAAATCTACAAGAAGTTAAAATGGTCCCCAAAAATGTCTCTCAATAGAGAGAAACAAAAGAACTAACTAAGAACTAGAACTAAGAAAAATGAAAGAAATGGAAGAATGAAACTAATTGGGGACTCTCCAAATACATGAAATGACCTCCCTATTTATAGGGGGGAAAAGCTAATTACACTAAAAAAAATAAATAAAAACAAATAAAAGTTATAATAAAAATATTAAAAAGTGAAATGATGAGATTGGGTGGTGTTTGTGGGGAAAAGATGTAAAAAAAACAAAAGAAATGTTGCTGGAAATGGGCTGTCAGAAACAGCTGAAAAAGGGCCAAGAATTCGGTGGATGCTGGCTGGAATGGTCCTTAGTGGGTCAGCAGGCGTGCGCTGGAAAGAGAGGTGGTGGCCGGCAGGCGTGCGCTGGAAAGTGGGCGGCTGGTCGGCAAGCGTGAGCTGGGGAGCAGATCCCGCGTTCGGCAAGCGCGCGCCGATGGTGAAGAGCCTGGGCCGATGTGATTGGGCCTGCACAGACTGGGCTGGCGAACTGGGCCGCGAATTGGGCTGGGCTGCAGATGGCTGGGCTGAATTTATTTGGGTTTGGGCTGCACAAATTAATTAATTTAATTAATTTAGAAATATTTCACCGAAATTCGTCCATAATTTATTCGTTATAATTCCGATCGAGACGATTCTTTCGCCAAAATACTCCAAATTACAAATTTTATTTATTTAAATAAAAATAACACAAAATAAATTAATTTATCTATTTATTTAATATTTTAATATTAAAAGTCAAGTATAAAGGGTATAAAATAATATAAAATAATGCTTATTTGAGGACCTATCATTGTTCCTTGTTTTTGATTCCACAGAACTGTTGGTTGAACTCTGACGGTCATGTAGGTGAAAACCCCGTCCAAAATGATCCAGTATCGACGGAGAACCGATCGGGTTGGCCCGCGGGTCACGGTGACCCGTTTACCAGTCGTTCGGGTTGAACGACGGTGAACAGTACCCGGCGCGTGGGTTTCACGCGCAGGGAGTTCAACCGGCGCGTGGGGGCGCGTGTGAGGTAATTCTGGGAAACTTCCAACATGACTTTTATCCTATACATTGTAACGAACATTTTGGGATTGGTTTCGTGTCGATCGGACACCGTTTCGTTATTGTTCGGGATGTCCGAAGGTTTTAAATCCAGTTTAAAAATACTTAAAAATTCGGGAAAATTACGGGACTTGAATAGGATGTTAATGATGAGGTTGGTGATCCTCTAAATTGATTTGAACAGGATTGGGAGTCCCGGTGATAGTGAGGTGGCCCGGGAAGGCCTATGGCACGCGTATCGAGGCGCTCGGTTAAACGGTCTGTGAGTGGACATTGGTTTCATAAATTCGATGCATGCATAACTGTTTTATGATTGTTATAATTATGATTAAATGATTTACTTTGGATATCGGTGAATTTTAAATGTTTTCACGTATTTCGAGGTAAATTACGTATTTGCACGAAAACCGAGATTTTCTGGATTTTCACCGACTTCCATAAATGTGGTTGGATATGATTTCATGAAACGGTTACGAACTTGAATAATGTAAAATCGGGCCAGGGGCCCAGTTGAATTATGAAATCGGGCCAGGGGCCCAGTTAACTTGTGGAATCGGGCCAGGGGCCCAGTTGATTTCTACATGTGATTGCGGGTCGGGGACCCTAAAATGGAATTGAATAAATGTTTCCTGGTTTACATTTTATATATGTTCACATGCTGGAATCTATAAATGGTTTTGATGATATTTCGGTTATGGCACGTTTCACGGTATTTGGGCATGAGACCCGTTTGACGAAACGTAACGATTGGTTCGGATTTTATCTATGTATACCTATATGTTTTGCATGTGGATATCAATAAAATGTATTTGGTACTGCACTGTATAGATCCTTCCATATTATATTGTCTCCTCCGGCGAGGTACCCCGGAGAGGTCACGGACGTCTAGTACGTCCAGCGTCTATGACGCTAAGCATCGGGGATGCTGTACCCGAACGGGGTTCGAGGAATGAACTCGGAAATTGAGACCCGAGTGGCACGCGTAGCCTTGTGATTGTGACCTTATTGACGTCAGGGACGTCAGACATCAGGGATGTCGGATTGGAGTGTATAGTGCAGCAACTAAAATTATGGTTATGGTTATTATTATATGCCTTATGGTTTATATTACTGGATTTATGAAATAACTCTTGGATTTACTCTTGGAAATTGAAACTATGCTTTGGTTTCCGGGCTAAGGCCCTATTGGTTATTTCTAAATAAATATGGGATTATTGGTTTTGGTGCATGCATATGATTTTACTGAGGGGCATAAATGTCTTATAAATGTTTTAAACAGACTTGTTTATTTTCGTCCACTCACAGCTTTTGTTTCCAATGCCCTTCAGGTTGATTCCGGATACGACTGCAGCAGAGACTTGAGCATTGCACACCTCCTCCATCGATCCTTACGCACTCTGGAAGGCCTTTTGGGCAATGGCAATCGGTTATCCCTTGTCTGGCGCCTCTTGTCAGACGGGAGCACGTCACATTCCATGGTAATCCCGGGGGGATTGGGATGGGTCGTGTCACAGGTTCTTGTGATTGATTGCCAGCACAATACATGTGCAATCACAATCCAAAGCTGACCCAATTCAGTCATTTAATTGATAAACAATCCATGGGATCGATCGCACAAACATCCCACTTCACGGCTGATCAATCAAACAGTGCTCTCGTGTGAAATTACAATTCTACCCTTGTGCAGAAAATTACCAAAATGCCCATCACGCATCCTGACCCGTAACTCGGTCATACGGACTCCGATTGATGCGTGCCGCCTGTCTACGAACTCAGGGTATCGAGACCTTCCTAACGATCATTGGCCCTCGGCCATCGGACTTCCCGATCAAAAAGTCAACATTTTCCCCCTTATCGTCCAAATTACGAAAGTGCCCCTGAACTTCCGTACATCATAACTTTTGACAGGACCCATCCCAATCCCCCCGGGATTACCGTGGAATGTGCCCTGCTCCCGTCCAACAAGGGGTGTCAGACAAGGGATAACCAGAGCCACTGCCCAACGGGGCATCCAGAGTGCGCAAGGATCGATGGAGGAGGTGTGCAATGTCCCAGTCCCTGCTGCAATCGCATCCGTGATCAACCTGAAGGGCATTAAAACCAAAAGCTGTGAGTGGACAAAAACCAATAAGTTTACCAAATACATTTATAAGACATTTATGCCCTCCAATAAAAACGTATGCATGCCACCAAAAACTAGTAACCAAAACGTTTGCTCAACCGAGCCCTTAGGGCCTTAGCCCAAAAACCGTTAACCAAAAACCAAGTGTGGGAACTCAGCCCAAAACCGTGGAATACCACCACCATACATATATGACCATGTGGGTCACCACCCACTACCATAAATGAACATTAATTCATTAAAATCACACAATCATAAATCCACCCGGAAAGCCATTTCATTAAATCGTATTTTACCATTACCATCACCAGCATCCCTGATGCTAGACGTCCCTGACGTCATGTCTCACGGTTTCATAAGCTACGCGTGCTGCCCGGGGTCTCTCCGGGTCCATATATCTGACATCCCTGATGTCTGACGTCCCTGACGTCAATCATAGCAATACTGCTCCTGAGTCATCATACGGTCCGGCTGCTCCGTATAATGACCCCTCGCAGGCAATGCGCCGTGACTTCCCCAGTGTCCCAGACATCTGGAGGAGACCATCATATATCCATGTGTACAGATGGTATATGGAAAACAGTTTTTATTAATTCATTTCACAATGGGCCCTGCCCGAATTTTCCATAAAACAACACAATTCCATTTAGGGTCCCTGACCCGAAACCACATTTATTAAATATAGGGCCCCTGACCCGAAATCATCATTTTAATCCAACTGGGCCCCATGCCCGACTTTATAAACCCACTGGGTCCGCAGCCCGACTTATAAACCAACTGGGCCCGCAGCCCGATTACGTACTCAAATGGACTCCAAGTCCGAGATTTCCAAAACAAGTGGGCCTCAAGCCCGAATTCATCTTTCCAATAAAAACCATTTTATCATATTATTTATTTAACCATAAGCACGCAAAACCACAATTAAACCGTTAACCCCGATATACGTGAAATACAGAAAACACCTCGAAATACGTGCAACATACCCGAAATCAATGCTCACAAATACCATCATAGAAATCATGTATATATAAACCATATAACACATTTAAGCATGCATAGGATTTATAAAACCAAAGTCCACTCACAGACCGTTTTAACCGTGTGCCTCGATACGCGTGCCACCGGCCCTCCCGGGCCACACCACTATCACCGGGACTCCCAATCCTGTCCAAATCACATTAGAGGGTTACTAACCTCATCATTAACATCCTATCAAAGTCCCGTAATTTTCCCGAATTTTTACTTATTTTTAAACTTAATTTAAAACCTTCGGACATCCCGAACAATATCGAGACGGTGTCCGATCGACACGAAACCAATTCCAAAATGTCCGTTACATTAAATGGGACAGAAGTCATGTTGACCTCACCTCGAGATTCGTGTCCACGCGCCGCCACGCGCCGCCGTGAGTGGCTGCGCGTGAAACTCACGCGCCTGCTACAGTGTCACCAGCCCAACCCGTCTGTCTGGTAAACGGGTCCAATTCACCCGCGACACAACCCGGTTCCAATCCTGTCAATTCGATCCTAATTCCTTCAATTGATCAATCCATTAGCTTCGTTTTAAGTCCAATTATAAGTCTGTAAACTCAATTACACAAATCCTTACCCAGATTCCCACGATTCGATGATGATCCACGAAGAACACCCGGTCACTGTTCAATCATGGGATTCCTTCAATCTCGATTGATTTCCCTAAATTGGTTCAACCAGAAGCATCAGTGGACCACGAGGAACAATTCCCCCACATCAATTTCGTCGTTTGATCAGTAAATGATCACGACTCAAGTATGAACACCGTCCACTGTGCAACCATGGAGTTTCATCGATCTCAGCCGGTTTCCTTCAATTGATGATCCCAGAAGCATCGTGGGATCATGAGAAAGCATTTCCCCACAACAATTGAATCAATCACAGCCCCAAACTCCACGACTCAGCCTCGATTTCTTCCTCTGTCACCAAGCTCGATCAGAGCCAAAACGGCACCATTCCTTCTCGTTTTTGATGTGTATCGACTCGTCACAACCTCAGGAAGATGTTTGTAACCTCCAATTCGATCATCACAGCCCAATTCCCAGTATTCGAATTTTCCCCCCAATTTTCCCGAAATCCAAAATCCAAAATTCGACACCCTCACAACCCCTCGTGTTTCCCCGTTAATTCAATCATCATAGTCTCCCATTTTCTCACAAGAACAGCATAAGAAGGGAGCCAATTCTCCCAGTTCATACTCTCCCTAAATCATGCACGGTTTGAAAGAAAAACAAAGGAAAAGGAAGGATAATGGTGGATAAGGAATGATGATGTTGTAATGATGGTGTTGGGAGGGAAACATGGAGCTGGAAACAAGGGATGGGTGACACTTGTCACTCATCCGGATGTGCACAGTCAACGGTCACTATTCATTATTATATTATTATTTTAATCCCGGCCTCGGTTCGTTAGTTCGTTTCCTTGACCATAACGTCGTCGTCGGATCTCCGATTTCGGCATGCCGCCTGTCGTTGGATTCGTATCGACGATACCTACGTAACGGTCCTTGGCCCTCGTCCATCGGACCTCCCGATCAAAAAGTCAACATTTGGCCCCTAACAAGCCAAATTACCAACATACCCCTCAACTTCCGAACACCATAACTTTCTCTACGCATGTCGGAATCGAACGTGCCGCCTGTCTATGAACTCGTGACGTCCCGAACTACGTCACGGTCATCGGTCAAAGTCCATTTGACCGCCCGAACAAAAAGTCAACATTTTGCCCACGACCAGGGGCAAAACGGTCATTTCGCACAATTTGTCCGATTCCGCCCTACTAACCACCGTTCAACCTCACTAATCAAGATTAGTCACTAAACTAATCCCGGAATTCGGGACGGGTCGTTACAACTTTCATCACGGACATCGGAATCGAACGTGCCACCTGTCTATGAACTCGTGACGTCCCGAACTACGTCACGGTCATCGGTCAAAGTCCATTTGACCATCCGAATTAAAAGTCAACGTTTTGCCCACGCCCATGGGGCAAAACGGTCATTTTGCACAATTCGTCCGAATTCACTAAACTAATCCCAGATTAGTCAATCATAATTAAATATTATTAAATCCCGATATTCGGGACAGGTCGTTACACATTGCTAGGGCTTGATTATTAGTGTGGACTTGGGCCCTAAAGCTTTGTAGGAGTGTATTGAGCTAGAGGTATTTTGACATATTGAGTCTAAACTGATATGGTATCAATAATTTATAATAAAACTTAAGTTATATTATTTATTTTTTGTTTTGAGTGAGGACTTTTATAAACAAAAATACGTGATTGAGATATTTCCATGAGATAACATTTTGTATTCAAAATTATAAAAAGAAAATTCTATAAAATGAGCCATGGAATAGAACTTCACGCTATATCTGTGTATTTTGTTTCGATCTCAAGTCAAGATATTTATACTTAAAGTATATACATTATAACCAAAAAAAAAAATCCTCTTCCAAGCTTTTTACTCAACTTATTTTTAATTTTTTTAACATAATTAAATTTAAATTTCAAGTTTTTATTATTGAATATAAATTAAAAGAAGTGAAGACTCAACGTTCAATTATTTCCAATACAACAAAAACATGACCTCAAACTAATGACGGGAAAGAAAACAATCAACACTATGCCAATCGTTTTACACGAAATCGACCATTTTGCTAGCCTCGGATTCTAATAGATTTTTACTGGATTTGCTTCCACAATTCAACTTTAAATTTGTTTGCTAAAAAAAAAAAACTTCCTAAAATAAAATCACATTAGATTTATTTTTGTTGTGAAAAATCTCAAAAAAAAAAAAGCTAGTGCGTCATTCTAGTCCTAGGACATTCCACTTAAATTTTGGTTTGATCGGTAAATCAAACCCACATCTCGTAAGTACACATACGAAATTCATCATAGCCACTCAGCTAACCAAAAACAAAATATCCAATTAATTTTAGATTTCTACACGCATTTGAGATTTAATTTTGAAGTGAATGCTCTAATTCTAATTTCTAACAGATTTCACATGCGAGTAATACTATGGGTATGAGGTCTAGTGGAGGCCCAACACCCTACTAACTTATATATATTAAATATACATATTTTTTAACTGAGTATTAATATTTTTATTAAGTGGATACTAATTTTTTTTTTGTTAGAAAATAAGTATTAAATTAGTTCTAGTCCAAATTAGTAATTTTCTCTTCTTTATAATGTTGAATTTGTAATTAATTTATTTATGAATCGTTGCATTGTGACCTTTGTGTTTTTTTTTTTTTATTTCTTACTTTTATTATATTATCTATAAAGATTCTAGTAGAATGGTTTGAATTTATATTTAGCAAACATGTTTTTAGTTATATTAAATGGAACCATAAAATTACTTTGATATAGATTACGAGTTCTATTATATTAGATGTTTAATTTTTTATTTTAGAAATATTTTGTAAAAAACTCAACTCTAATTATATCCTAGCTACGTCACTGATTATTGGTACCACCAACACGTTTAGTTTCCACCATCATGTAGCACATGATGTGGCAATTCACGTCAACCCTTTTTGATTCATCTATCTCAATGTATATATAAAAAAAAAAATCAAACATAATATATAAAACATGAATTCTAATAATTTCATTATGCATTAAATCAACTCCTTCTTCAAAAATATAAACCCTAAAATTCAACCATTCTTCTCCTTATTTAACGACTAAAAGCCATGGCCATCAACGTCACATAAGTATTCCCAAGATCTGCTTTGTTTAAAAAAACTAATAGGATTTATGAAACAATAAGTAAATATATTTATCCTTATTTGAAGACTGAAAGTTGTGGCCATTATCATCACTTAAACATTTCTAAGATCTGCTAGGTCTCAAAGAACTCATAGGATTTATGAAATAAGAAGTAAATACATTTTTTGTTTTATTTTTATTTTTTATGTTTAGATAGATAATTAAAAAAGGACGAAGACGATTGTCATATCGTAGCACATGTGATGGTAACAAAAGGGGGTATTTTAGGTGATAACTTGTAGCATTATTCTTCAAAAGGTTCGAATTTGGGGCCATTAGCATATAAGTCATGACTAGAATCATATGAACTATATCGACTTGACAAATACACTATTAGATTATAATTATTAATTGAGCAGACTCATAGCACTCACTAAAGAGAGTGCTAACTTTTTTTAATTAAAGTAATTAAAATAAAATAAATAAAATATATTAATTTATAAATAAAAATAAGAGTATTAACTACCTGAGCCACTACCTTTTTCTCTACTCTTTCCATTAACTAATTATCATTATTTTTAATTATAAGTTTAGCATTTGGTTTTACTATTATAATCTTAACTATTAAATAATTTAAAGGGTATTTTCGTCAAATTTTAATTTATAATAATAGAAAAGTCAAATAATTCTATCATTTTTTGTTTTGGTTTGTTTGAGATGATGGGAAACTTCATTTTCTATAATTATTTATTATTGAATGTTTATGTTTCGTTTAATTTGTTAGTTACCACTTGCCGTTGACCCTCCTATCTAATTGCTATTGAAGTTGCAACAAATTAAACCACTCCTTCCATGGGGCTCTGGTTGCTCCTATAGATAGCTATAATTTCTATTGTATTAATGAATTAAACTCTATGATTAAATAATCCTCGCGTTTATAATGTCAACCAAATTTAATTTTTTTTTTAAGGAAGGTTTGACAAAAATGAAAATGACTTTTTTTAAGGAGAAACATGAGGAAAACTTGGTTACCCCGACCATACATCGAGTGAGATCTGCCTACATCAACTGGAATTTTCTTTACTTACGAAGCATAATTTATCAAGTAAAAAACTTTACGGGGGGCCAGCCACATAAAGTGGTCTACAACCAAATATTGGTTCTCTCTTCCTCTCTCCAACCCCCCTCCTCCCCTGTTCCTCCTTTGTTGTTTGCTCGTAATCAACTCAATTATATGGTCAATGTCTCTTTTTTTTTGGTTTGGTCATATATGGTCGATGTCTTTCTTTCACATACATTATAACAAAAAAGAACAAGGATGGAACTCCTCTCACCCCATTTCTGTTTTGGCCGTATTTGTCTTCTCAACGTGTCGAAAGGATACTTCCTTACGAGAATGCCACATCAAGAAATTAACCAGTACTTTCTAATTAATTTACGTAATTTATCTTTATAAAGTACTTTCAATTAATGCCATTCTCAAAATTGCCTTCGATGGTGCCACAATTTGTTCTACTTTCAAGGCGTGTTCTAATTGACATCATAACTAACGTCATCTCTAGTAATGCCATTCTAAAATGTTAAAGAGCAAAATTTTGGAATTTTGGATAAAAAAAAAAAACTATCTTCAACAAGCGCCCTAAATGTATCATAACGGGCTAAATGTTGATATTTGGGCTAAAGGGCCGGCCAAATATAGCTTGTCCTTTAAGATGGATTAAACTGTGGGATCCCTATTTTTATGTTTAAGTTATTATATTTAAATTTCTTATATTTGACTTGTTGTATTTAAATTTATGTCTCTAAGTTGTTTCCTTTTAGATTAATAATAAAAATATTTTTGAATTAAGTTCAAATAATTAGTCAATTTAAATATTACTATTCAAATTTTGTAAAACTTAAAATTCATTTATTACAATATATTAAATGTAAAAACAAATACAATGATAAGACTCGTAAAAAAAATACAAACGTACATAGGTCTCATTAAAAGAAAAAATACAAACATAAGACTCGTGAAAAGTAACTTACAAATATCTAGACTTGAAAGTAAGACAAACATATTTCTCACGACAATGGATTTCCATTTATTATATCCACCATAAATTAAGTGCGACTCCGCTCATATTTGTTTGGATTACGAGGCCGCATTATTTTGTAACGAGACAAGTATTCTTCTATAGAATAATCGGGTGTTTACACTTAGTAAATTATCTTGTTAATATCTTAATGATTTTGTTAACTTAAAATAATTTTTTAAAAATACGAATTTCACGAGCTGATACATGACAAAAAAAAATCTTATATGAAATATTTTTTATTTTTTCACATATTATAAAAATAGTTAAGATGTGAATTTAATACATTTATTAATTCATTACACTTAAAAATATATTAAAAATTATAAAATATTAAATGAAATAGTACATAACTCTCAACTGCTGGAGATGGTAAAATATAGCTTTATACTCAAGAATGAAAATATTGATATCGACGGATATATTGCTAGTCAAATTTACAGATATTTTGTCCTAAATATCGATATCGATATCGTTTACGGTCAACAAAAATGATGGAAATTCGGTCTAAAAATTGAAAATTTGGAATGAAACTTTGGGAAAAGTTTAAGTATCTAATAATGGTTATATAGGATTAATAAAAACTATTAGATGACTTTGATATAATAAATATATGATGAATAATATGATACAATAGGGTTCTTCCAATGACTAATAATATAAAATTTTAAACATAAATATAAATTGAAGTGAATTACTATAATTGAATGTTAATATAATTAAAAAACATAACAATAAGCATAAAAAAATTTCAATGGAAGAAAAATTAAAAAATGAGTAAATATATTTAAAATTGAAAAAAAAGGATGAAAAAATAGAGTCAATCTTTGTTTAAAAATTGGAAAGAATTCATACATTTAAAAATAGAAAAAAAGGACAAACATCGTTGAAAAATTGGAAAAAACAAATTTAAAAAAAAAAAGGGCATCTTGGGATTTGAACCCTGGAACCTCACATTTTTAGGCATAAGTGCACAACCAACTCGACTAGCCCATTATAATTGAAATTATAAGCAACGACTAATATATAAAGGCTACAAACTAACACTCCTAACAGTCATCTTTCTCCTCCCGCAGGTTTGTGATTCAGGTTTTTCGACCCGACGGCATGGCCCGATTGGAAATTGCTTGTTTTACATCCGATTTTCATGAACTTTGGCCCTATATCCATCGTTTTAAACAAATAATGAGATCTATGGGGTTAACAAAATTTAAACGAAAATTACCGATTTTTTCATCCATGTTTATACTATTCATTACAAAAAAAATGAATTTTTAGAAAATTTAATTTAATTTAGGTGGCACTTTAAGAGGATGTTGTTAAAGATGGCCTAAACTCCTTAAATTTTACAAAGTTTAAAATAATATGAAATAAAAGAATAATGAAAAACAAAAAGAAACGAGAAATAAAGTGAGCACATACTTCCTTTACTAAAATATCAATTATTTTAATTTTTAACTTAAACGATCTAGTTTACTATTTTGTCCCTATTTGTTTTTTTTTTTCTCTGAAATTTCATTAATTCAAGATATTTTTGTCCGACTTCGTTTGGTGGTGAAGCCTGTAACAGCAAAATTTATACGTTGACTTAATAATGATAAAGATAATAGAGAGTGATTAGAAGATTGAAAAGAAAAGAAAAAGTGTGCCTAGATTTTTTTTTTCAATTTTTAGACTTCATCAACCCTATTCAATATAACATAGACAATTACAAAAATGTTTGCCAAAAAAAAAAAACAAATAACCAGAATACAAAAGTTGAAAAAAAATTGATACTTGGGTATTAGAAGATTCCTTCTTGATCCTGAGAAAACGAAATCAAGGGTAATTATATCACAGCGATCCTCTATAATCTATATATTTTTTTATTATTAACACGTGATATTTTAAAGTTTTCAATCAAAAACTACGTCAAAAGTCGGCAAGACTCACATTTCTAACTAAGGACTAATCTATATGAGGGGTAGAATCACATAAATATTTCAACCTCCATGTAGGTACAATTTAAATACCAATTCGTGTCTTGAACCCAATATTAAAAAGTAAAGAATCCACATCATTCGCATCTTCAGTTAATTTCAGCTTTTAATTATTGATTTTTAAAGTAAAAGAAAAAAAGCAACGAAGGAAAAAAACTAAAGTAACTTTTTAATGAATTAATAATTCAGCAGTCCCACTAGCATCGGTAGTATGTTAGTAAAACTGCCGATTTGACAGCTGGAATCTTCGCCCACGTGACTCCTCGCCTACGTGTGGCACCTCCCTCCTTCTTCTCTCTCCATACGTGTATTTCGCAGTTCTTCTTTTCTTCGTATTTTTTTTGCAATCAAAATATTATTATTAGGAGAATACTCATGTTGCTTCCCTAAAAATGTTTTTGTTTATTGAGTGATTAATTCTTTTGGATTAACCTTTCATAAAAATATTATTCTTTCATCATCTTTGTGTATTAAATCTTTTTCAAACAAATCAAATATTATTATAACACCAATCTGATTAATTGATACACATAAATAACCTAAAATAGTATTTTCAATTTTATAATTTCTTTTTTCTTTTTACAAAAAGAAAATTTAAGCGATGCATAAATCTATTTATGGTGAGTCTACAAAAAAATATTTGTAAGACAAAAATAGAAAAACAAGGAAGTTTCCCAAAATACGAATATTTGCCTTACTATTACATCATATGAAATGGAAAAGGAGTTTTGGCAAATACTAATTTGTTGGCATCATAATTCCAAATTAATATTGCTCATATCTTTAACAACATAGGAGTTTTTCACGGTTAAATTAACTTCTTCTTTTTTAATTAGGAAAAGTAGAATTGGAAACCGTTATAACTAAAGTGTAAAAAATAACAAGGGATTTTGGAAAAAAAATATAATTTTCAGACTCTATTTGTTTCCTTATGCACTTCGTTATTTTTATAATTTTATGTGAAAATCAACTTTTTAAATTTAGTACATCATTGATTGAAATAATATGTATATGTAAAAATGGTAAATGCATTATTGAATTACTTATACAAAAATTAAGCAAAAAAAGAAAATTACTTATAGAAATATATTAAAACCTCCCAACACAATATATGTGAAAAGGCAGCATTTTTTGTTTTTCAAGTTAAAAAAATTGCTCATGACTTGAAATTATGTTACAATGTACTTTTTTTTTCTTAGAAAATTTTGTGACCAGTTGAGTTCTCATAATAACAACAGTAGGTTTTTTAGGTTAAATGCACCAGAAAAAAAAAATTCTCAAAATGCACTAGGAACAGAGATTTGTCTCGGTGTATTCTAGGAATAGATACAACGTCAAAAGTATTGCACCATCCGTCGATCAATGTTACAAAATAACAGTAATAATACAAAATAGTAAGGATAATTAAGACATTTTGTTCATTTTATTATATTTTCTATTAAAACTCTTTTTAAAAAATTAAAATTAATAAAATGCCTAATCTTCCCTAACCCAACCCACCTGTCTCTCTACCGGCCGCCCCCAATCACAATTGCCTTCACCTGAATTCAATCACCTAGCTCTTCTTCAGCTGAATTCAATCACATGGCTCTTCTCAGTAGTGCTCGTATATATACCTGTTGAATCAAAGATTGAACTCGTCGCGAAAAGTCCTCACAATTTCTGCAAACAGCAAACAATTAGCTATCGTTGCCTCGATCGATTTACCTGGGGGGTTGTTCGACCAAGAACACTCCGATGCCTAAGTTAGCTTCGAGAGAGGAAAGGGATATACTTCGAAACGAAGAATCAACGTACCTTGGAAATGAAATGTGCCTTCCTATTTATAGGAAAATCTTGGGAGCCTTGGAGCGTTCTGATTGGTCGGTTGAATATTTAATTAGTAAATAATATATTATTATTAAATATATTATTTAATAATTGTAATGATGGCTCATTATGATAGTAATGATATTTGTTGTATTTTAATATTAATATTAATTATCCATTATTAAGAATAACGATAATTAACTCTCGGGGAGAATATCAATATTACGGAGGTTTTAACCCGATCAAATTACGTATTTAACTGGTAAATAGATTATTTAATGTGCGAGTGTTTTTCAAATGATCAGCGTTATTTGCCAAGGGCAATTTGGTCATTTTTGGGAATTAAGGGACGCGTGGCGGCTCCATAATTTTCGGATGATTTTGGGTTCCACAAATGCCCCCACATCGATTCGGTATTCAGGGAATCCGGAGGGATGTATATTGTTTGGAATCTTATATTACCGGGTTAGCTTTTACTGTTAGGTATAAGAAACGAGTCAGTGTTTATTTGACGATCATACCCCTGATTATAAGGGTTAGAAGTCCATTTTTATTTTTCGAATGACTAATCTAGGTTTAGTGGTGTGAATTGGTCATAATGTGCAAAAATGACCATTTTGCCCCCAAGCATGGGCAAAATGTTGACTTTTGAGCCCGGGGGTCCAAAGGACGTGGGCCAGAGACCGTTACGTAGGTCGAATTGATACGAATCCATAGACAGATGGCATGCCAAAATCGGAGATCGGATGCAAAAGTTATGGGTCTACGAAGACGAGGGGCGTTTTCGTAATTTTTGCAAAGTAAGGACAAAATGTTGACTTTTGAACCGGGAGGTCCAAAGGACGAGGGCCAAGGACCGTTACGTAGGTCGAGTCGATACGAATTCATAGACAGGCGGCATGCCGAAATCGGAGATTCGTCGACAAAGTTGTGGTCTCGGGGACGAAAACGATTAACCGAACAAACCGGGATTTCGATTAAAATAATATTAAATTGTGAATAGTGATCATTGAGTGTGAACACTTGGATGAGTGACAAGTGTCACCCATCCCTTGATTTAGGGACCCCTAAACACAGCTCCATGTTTTATGGACTTTAACATCATTATGTTTTAATTATTGTTTAATTATCCCTAATTTCTTTTTAAACTCCATTAATTTTCTTCATCCTACATCTTCAATCCGTGAGAACACTGGATGAAATTGCTCTTGAGAGTGAGTAATTGAGCGTTTGAGGAGTCGGATTTAACTGAGGGAAAACACGGGGATAGTGAGTGTGAGGAGAAACCAGAATCGAAAATTTTGGTGTTTTTGGGGGGAAATTCGAAATTGAAGTTACGAACTTTGAAGATCCAAATTGAGCTTACTTTGAGCTTTCTGGGATTGCTACGACCAGAATCATCGAAAGAACGAAGCCAATGGAGGCCCAATTGGCTCTGAACGGTCAAGTCGACAGTAAGCAAATTTCGACGTTGAGTCGTGATCGTAGAGAGATTAATCGATGCAATTGAAGTGGGGAAAGAGTTTAACATAGTCCATTTGAGCTTCTGGATTGATCAATTGAAGGAAATATGTTGCGATTAAGGAATTTCGAAGTTTGAACAGAGTCCGGGTGTTCTTCGAAGTTCATCTTCGAATCGTGTGGTTTAAGGTAATCAATTGTCTAATTAAGTATATAGAACTTTAATTAGACTTATACCTAAGCTTTTTGAATGTTCAATTGCAGGATTGGGTATCAAATTGGCGTGAAACTCGTCGGGTTGCGACGTGGGTTGCACGACCCGTTTATCAGAGAAATGGGTTGTAGGGACGACACTGTAGCAATCACTGTTCACAGCGCGTTGGTTTCACGCGCAGCCACTCACGGCAGCGCGTGAGGGCGCGTGGTAGACTTTCTGGGGAAGTGTTCAACAGGTGTTTTGCTATACTTAATGTAATGAACATTTTTGGTGTTGGATACGAGTTAATCGGACATCGTATCGATACTGTTTCGAGGGTCCGAAGGTTTTAGGTTATGTTTTAAATTAATATTTAATTCCCGAAAAATTGTGGAAAATTGATATGATATTTTTGGACAAGATTCGAGATTCCTAAAAGGCGTCAGAAATTACGGAATTGCGTGTAGTTTGGAAAACGAGCAGTTTGGACGGTGCGTGCTTGCATTGTTAGGCTGGCTCACATTCAACGTGACCCTTGCTAGTACCGCAAAAATGCTTGCTACGTGGTGAACGGAGTTTGGCTGATCAGTCGACGAGGATTTGGCGGCGACTGAGTGCACTAGCGGACGTGACCAGTGAGCATTGGTAGGCTGGATCACATTCACTGTGACTCTTTGCTAGTACCACAAACATGCTTGCCATGCGTCAAGGTGACGAGAGACCCAACAAACTTGCTCTGTGGGAGTGTGGCGGCAGATGTTTTTCCAGAGTTTCGGGACATGAGCCGGCTACTCTCTTCATGAATGGCGGGAAGCTTTTAGACATCCCGATCAAGGAGTGGTTGTGCGTTCCACTGTGCTCGAAGGAGACCGTTGTTCAGAAGAGGGACAATAAACAAGAACTTATTGGTTCTTGGGAGAAAAAAGCATGCCGAGCAACTTCTTTCCTAACCTATATGCATACCGAGCAACTTCTTTCCTAACCTATCTGTTCTGGTCCCGCGAATGTGCCATCTTGACGCGAAGGGCCTGCAGAAATGGAAAGTTATGTTGTTGATGTGAGATTGCGATAACTTAAGAAAACTTGAGGTCTCAATTTCACATTGGAAGCCAAAATGGGCGAGTTGGAGATGAGCCGTGCAGAGAGGATGCTGATAGAAAATGAGCGAGATACCGCTCGAGATGAGCTCTCCCTGCTGCACAGAAATTTGCAGGACTCAGAAGGCTTTGATGCTTCGATGACGAAGGCTTGAATGCTTCGCAGGGCGAAGGCTTGGATGCTTCGATGACGAAGGCTTAGGTGCTTCGCATGGCGAAGGCTTCGATGCTTCGCAGGGCGAAGGCTTGAATGCTTCGATGACGAAGGCTTGGATGCTTCGATGACGAAGGCCTAGGTGCTTCACATGGCGAAGGCTTAGATGCTTCGCAAGGCGAAAACTCAGATGCATCGATGACGAAGGCTTGGATGCTTCGATGACGAAGGATTTTTACACTAGAGAGAATAAGCTTTGAAAATTGTACATGGTGAACAAATCAATTTGTTAATCTCATTTCATTGATACTTGAATTCAGAAGGCAACTTGAAAAGCAAAATTGAAAAGCTCCATAGAATTTTATGTCTTTCTAATGTTGACTTGCGTCTAGTTGATGCGGATCACCTTTGACGCTGGCTCGTTTGACTCTTTGTTCTCCATGTGATTTACAGTCTTGCTTTTGATGTAGTCTGTACAATGCCCCTTCCTCAGGAGATTTCGGAGATATCTTTCGAAAGATATACATGTGCTGATATTGTGCCCATAACATTCATGATAGGCGCACCATTTAGTTTTATCAGCATTCTCTTGATTGCCTTTGACTGGCTCTGGCCTCTTAAACCATGGCTTGTTCTTAATTTCATTGTGGATCTGATGGGCTGGTAAAGATAGCTGCAAGTTAGGCTTCCCCATAACTGGCTTTTGGAAGTGTTGCCCCGCCTTTCGCTTGTTGAGCTTTCCAGTCGCAGACTTTCCATGGGGTTCATCCTCATTGGAGGCCTTTTCGCTAGTCCCAGCATGGTCATGAGTATGAGCGGCGCTCTTCTCGTCCTCCCAACTTGCATGTCGCTCTGCTAGCGAAAGTATTTTGGAAAGACTTCGCGCATTGCTCATGACGATGTCCCCGTAAAGCTGGCTGTCTCGAGGGAGTCCTTGCTTGAATGCCATTGCCGCAAGAAGGACATTACAGCCGATAATGTGAGATTTCTCCTCACAAAATCTCCGTATGTATTGTCGCAGAGTGTCTTTTGCTCTCTTTCGGACAGAGAAAAGATGGTCGTCTTTCACCTCGATTGTCCGAAGTTGTGCGTATTCCTTCACAAATGTCAAAGCCAACTCTTCGAAGGACTCAATCGACCTCGGGGGGAGATGATTGAACCAAGTCATGGCTTGGCCTTGAAGGGAAGCTTGGAAAACTTTGCACATGAGTGCATCGTTAGACTTGTGGGGGATCATGACTCCTCGATAATAATCTATGTGTTTTACCGGGTCGGAGGCTCCTTTGAATGGAGTGAAGTTTGGCGTTGCGAACCTCTGGGGGAATGGCTCCTCCTCAATATCCCTTATAAAGGGCGTAGAGAGCCGTATCTGGCGACGTAGATCGTCCTCTAGATCGCCACCTTGTTGAGCACGAAGGTGCATGTCCAACATTTTTTGAACATCATTAGCCTGCAACGCTCCTTGCTGAGGCGATGAGTCCCTTTTTGTTAACCGTTGAGAACCTCTTTGAGCTTCTCCCCCTGATCTCTGGGATCGTGCAGGGGAGTAGGCTTCATCTTCCCCTTTACTGCCGTGGGCAGATCGTTTTGGGTTTTTGTATAGAGCTCGAAGTTGCCCTGTAACGACCCGTCCCAAATTCCTAGAGTAGATTAGTGACTAATCACAATTAGTTTGGTTAATCGGTGATTAGTAGAGCGAAATCGGACGAACGATGCGAAATGACCGTTTTGCCCCTAGTGGTGGCAAAACGTTGACTTTTCAATCGGGCGGTCAAATGGACTTTGACCGATGACCGTGACGTAGTTCGTGATGTCACGAGTTCATAGACAGGTGGCACGTTCAATTCCGACGTTCGTGGAGGAAGTTATGACGTTCGGAAGTTTAGGGGCATTTTGGTAATTTTGGTTAAATGGGGGTCAAATGTTGACTTTTTGACGGAAGGTCCGATGGCCGAGGGCCAAAGACCATTACGTAGATAAGGACGATACGAATCCGTAGACAGGCGGCACGTCGAATTCAGACGTTCGACGGCGAAGTTACGGTTCACGGAAGTTCCTGATTACTATTCACAACGGCACGTTTTACGAGACAAAAAGTGCAGTTTTGTCTCTAGTGGGTCCAGATATTTAATGGAGGCCCAATGGATGAGTGACACTTGTCACCCATCCATTGGCCAACCTCACCCACTCATGCACCAAACCCTTCCCCGTTCATCCATTTCTCCCATTTCTTCCCAAAGCAACCCGATCACCATTTCTCACCCAAACACCGAACCCTTCCCTTCTAACCATAACTGAGACCAGAGGGTGAGAGAGGAGGACTAAGGACGGCAGCTGGTGGCTGGAACCGCCGTGGGCGGTGGCAGGAACCCAGAACCCGAGCGGGTGCCCGGTAAGCCCATTTTCAATTTTTGTGTGGATTTTGTTGTTATGGGTCGATTTGGACGATTGGTTTGAGTTAAATAGGTTGCTAGGGAGTTGTTAGGGAGGTTTTGGTGGTGGTTGGACGTCGGGGAAGCCCTGGGAGGTTTCGGGAAAATTGAACCGTGAGGTTCAAAGTTGAACCGATCGGGTTTCGAAGGTTTTAGGTTGTTTTGTTAATTGGGTTAGATAGGAAACATAAAAATAGGAATTTAGGAGTTGGAATGGAAGCAAACAGACCGAAAATGAGGGAGAAGGAGACTTGGACCTGTTACGCCGGTCCAAGTTGCAGGAAAAACCGGACCGGCTGGCCCGGACCGGCTGTGCGAGGTTGACGGTGGTGACGTGACATGATGACGTGGCACCTGTCAGATTGTCAGGTGACGTGGACCACTCATCAGCCGACACGTGTCACATGTCAGTGCACAGTCAGCACTGACATGTCAGTGACGTGGCCCAATCAGGGGCTGACACGTGGCACTAACGTGGACCAGTGCCGTGATGACACGTGGCACATGTCAGACTGCCACGTGGCACTGACATCACAGTGACGTGGACCAATGGGAGCTTGACACGTGGCACATGTTAGAGTCTGACATGTCAGACCTGACAGCTGTCAGATGACGTCATGCTGACGTCAGCGATGACGTCAGCAGGTACTGTAGCGGCGCGTGAGGGCGCGTGGCAGGGAATCTGGGGAAGGTTCTAACATACGAAATCATCTATTCGATGTAACGAACATTTTGGGACTGGTTCGTGTCGATCGGACACCGTCTCGATATGTTTCGGGGCATCGGAAGGTTTAGATTCGGGATTAAAAATAGTTAAAAATACGAGAAAATTACGGGGCTTTAGTGGGAGGTTAATTAAGTAGTTAGTAACCTTCTATTACAATTTGGACAGGTTTGGGAGTCCCGGTGACGGTGATCGGCTCGGGGAGCCGTATGGCACGCAAATCGAGGTGGCAGCTCGGACGGTCTGTGAGTGGACCTTGTTTTCTAAATTGGTGCATGCATAAATGTTTATTATATGTTTTATTACTTGTTTGATGATGCCATGGGTGCATTTGTATGTGGTTACGTATAAGCACGTATTTCGAGGTTTCGGCCTTATACGGTGCTTATACGGGTCTGTATTTCTTTATTGACTTAAATGATTTGGTTTTGGATTTCTAAAAGGATCAACTCGGGTATGAGACCCATTTGGTTTTTTCTCAGGCATATGACGCTATTTACGACCTTCGGGTCTAAATCGTGGTCGCGGCGGGTGCTATGTGCACGGCGATCGACGATACGACGCTCGCCTCCGGATTGGGATGTGTTCCTTCCGGAGAGGTCACGATGCACGATTCGTGGTCGGGCAGCGTGGGGAGGCTCGACTTCGGAGTGCTGACGGTTCAGGATAGCGATCGGTGATGAGTGCACCATGATCTTGTGGTGGTCGCGTCGGTTGATTTGTTCACGGCGACATACCAGGATTGAGGGCGGTCCTGGATGGATGGTTGCACGCATCACTATGATCGGAGTCGTGACTGACCCTTAGATATCAGGCACGGTGCCCAGTTGAGTCATATGTTCGGGCACGAGACCCAGTTACTTTATGGTTTATGATTTCGGGTCAGGGACCCTACGTGGATTTCCAAGTTCATGAAGGTTTATGGGAACCGGCATGAACTCTGGAAAGGTCATTGTGGTTCATGACGGTTTATGGGAACCGGCATGAACCTTTGTCAGGTTATTCTGGTTCTTGACGGTTTATGGGGACCGGCATGAACCCTGGTTATGTTATTACGGTACATGACGGTTTATGGGAACCGGCATGTTACCTTATTATGGATATTATGGATCATGACGGTTCAGGGGAACCGGTCATGAATGTTTATGTTATGTATATATATGTTCATCTACCTTCCTTTACTTCTATTATCTCCTCCGGGGAGGGTCGTTGGCCTGGGTGGACCCCGGAGTAGTCACGGAGCACCGACTGAGTGAAGTCACCCCCCAGTTGGGTTCCTTACTCTCAGGAAGGCTATGGTTACTACTACCTCGGGTAGGGTCAGTGGTCTACGGACATTGACCTTGACTTTGAGATGACTCGGATTGAGACCCGGGATTGGTTGTGTGACTTATATGTATATATGATATATGATATGTGGTGTGCACAGGTGTGCACAGGATTTGAGCAGTGGCTCGTGTTCTTGGTTTCTTTATGGTTTGGGGCCGAGTCCCTTATGGATTTGGGCAGTGGCCCGTATGGTCGTTTTCATTGTGGTCCTTTCGACCTTAGTTTATATCTGCTTTGGGCTTAGTCCCACATATGGTTTGTTTTGGATAAATGGTTTTCGAATGCATGCATGCTTTTTAGTGGAGGGTACAAATGTCTTCGTTAAAATGTTTTTATAAACTTTTGTTTTGTCCACTCACAGTTTTTAATGTTTTGACTGCCCTTCAGGTTGACATCGGATGTGGACTGTAGCAGAGACCGAGATATCACATACCTCCTCCGGATCCTGGCGTACTCTGATAGCCCGAGAGGGCAAAGGTCGGAAATATCCCTTGTCTGACACTTCGTGTCAGACGGGAGCAGGGTCATCCCGCACTAATCCCGGGGGGATTGGGATGGGTCCTGTCAACGTGGTATCAGAGCATAGGATTGCTCATAGGATGCTTATCAGAGCGGGGTTATCTCTATTCGAGCAACCGTGGAGCTCTTGGAATGTACGCAGGTCGAGGATGTGATATCTCAATGGGCTGCAGTTCGTGGTCAACCTGATGGTTGGGATGCCGATACGATAGTTAGTAGGATGGAATCGGGATATGTCTTGGTTCAGCACTGTATGTTGGGGTTGCCATAGTTCTGTCGTGGTTGACAACGTGGGACCCTACGGAAGGATGAACGTATTCGTACGTTAGCATTTTGATCGTGAGACGGTTAATTGGGATCGTCTTCACGATGTCGTAGGATCGATTCCGACGACTGGTTGGGAATTATGACCATCGATGTTTGGATATTGTTGAGTTAAATGGATTTACTACTGTCGGCGGTTAGCAGTCGGATTCGAGGAATCCTAGTTGGATTGACGTCTTTTCGATGTCCAAACAGTGGAGTCGGTTAGATTGTGGATTGTACTGCAGTTGGTAGCTTGCAGTTGGGTTCAGAGTGACCCTAGGTGTAATCGTGGAACCCTACTTTTGGGCGTATGGTTCGGAAATGTGAGTTGACGAGTGGTGTGACTTGGACGACTATTCAGATTTGGATTCGTTAATCGGTCTAGTCATGTGAGCTTGTGTTGGGACTGCACTTCGCAGTCGGGGTTGTACTTATCGGTTAGACCGAGTTGGTTGTTGAGCTACTCAGTTGTGGTTTGGCGCAACTAAGGTCGTGGGCGACCTGGTAGACGACATTTGGGTTAGTCGGAGTACGACTGGTTAGAGTTCGGTTGGACAAGTTATCAGGGTTGGTACTTGTCGATGAAATCCCTGAGTGGGATACAGAGTGGTTAATACGGGCGGTTGATTCCGTTGGATGTGAACCTCGATAGCGATGTCTGGTAGTTAGGTCTGCACGAGTGTGGGGCAGGCGCTACTACCGAGAGTGGTTGTAGTTACGGATGTTGGGAATCGGGGACGTTCAGGGGACGTTTCCTTATCTCGTATGAGATGTCTGGGTGACTGTACCCAGAGTTGTTGGGTATGAGGGAGGCAGAGTTTCTCCAATATGAGCAGAGGTACGGGATCGTCGTTCAGTATGAGCGGAGATCCAGGGTTGTCAGTTTTGCACATGGTGTGCCGATGCTGATATTGATACTAGTGTTGATGATAGTGCGTTGGCGCTGGTACTAGCGCTGGTGCTGGTGCCGGTGATTGTGATGACGTTGAGTCACATCCGTCGTGATGGGCTTATGTTTGGTATCTGTGGTCCCAGATTGGGTCTCAGATAGAGTTAAATTGGTTAGGGGACACGTGGTTGATGTCCGGGTATGTTGTTTCCAATCTTGTTGGAACTTCGGAATCGCGAGAGTTGCGATTGGGTGACACGAGGAGTGCGGGCTTTCCGCATTGGTATTGGGTAATTCGAAGTCATTAGGGTGACTTCTCAGGTTCTGCCAAGGCAGATGATGGTTGTATCACTAGTACACTGATCGTGTATTGGTTGGTGGACCCGGAATTTGTCTTGGGTCATCAGCATGTGTTGAGTATATCGAAGTTAGGTGACTGAGATTCTCATCTTCTGCATGGTGGCAGACGATGTTGAATTACGTGGCGTGGTGAGTGCAGCGAGTTTTGTTTGCATTCACGTAGGATGAGTATTGATGTCATTGTTGGGTATCATCCTTGGTTTTTCCTAGGTGGAATGACAAGGATCGATACGAGGTAATCAGTGAGAACCCACAGTCTCGGCGTGTTTCGTCGTTGACAAATCTGTTCAGATGTGGGAATTGGTTTAGGACTTTGGGTATCGTTATGGATCTGGATCGTGATCTTGATGATTCAGATTGGTGGAGAGTTATCACTCTTACTTGAGTGTTGAGTTGAGGATATTGGGGCTGAACTTCTTTTCGAGGTAAATCCCATATGGCTTACTACTCGCCTGAGTAGTTGTCCGATGAGTAGTTTTCCGACGTGGTCGGATATGGTCAGTCATAGAGATGTGTCAATATTGGGATTGACTTCCCTATGAAGTAAATCGATGGTAATGAGGTAATCGGTGGAGCAGGTATCCGATAGGTTCATGATTAATACGTCTCGGTAGACGAGAACGATATTTCAGGTTTTGGAATCAGATTTCTGGATGACGATTCAGGATTTGATTTTGGAACTTGAAAGAGGATTTCTGTATTTGGGTTTTGGAATCGGATTCTGGGTGACGATTCAGGATTTGATTCTGGAGCTTGACAATGGATTTCCTTTTTATGAAATTGGATTCGGAATGGTTATTCCAAATGCTAGCTACGGAATAATAATTTCGGGTTCGAATTTGAACATGGATATGGATATGATTTCTGGGTTGGATTCGGGATTTCTTACGAAATTGCGGATTCGGATTCGGATTTGGGAATAGATGATGGGTTGGAGTTTCCATTTGTCTAATGCTGGATTGGACGAATGAACTCCATAATTGAAACGTGATTGGCTATGACCTAGGTGGTTGTAAGCTAATTGATGGGTAGGTGTACGTACCTGGTACATAATTCGAGGTACAATACTGGGTATACTTGTGGTGCCTAGTGACAGTATATAGGTTATACCGGTAGTACGTTGGTGATCGTGTTGGTAGTCGGATTGGTTCCGATACCATTGGATTAGTTGAGGTCGTGGACTGGATATTGGATACTGTGCACTGGGTCATGGTATTTCTGATGGGTCTAGTTACACACAGGTCGGGTGATTTGTTGGTTAGTGTTTACTCAGGTTGAGTGAGTTGGTGGTTAGTGTAACCACAAGTGTATCGTGTTAGTCTTGACTGACGACTGTCAAGTGGTGACAGTTTGTCGAAGGTGTCAGCGTGGATCGTTGAGTGAGGTCTGGTGACTCCTAGTGGGAGCAGACGTCAGGATAGATTGGTGAGTGAGAAAGGGAACCGTTGAGTTGGTTGTGTCAACGAAAACGGTAGATTTGAAAAGTGGTGTCGATTAGGAGCGTATGACTACTGTCATTCGACGTGGTCGAACGTAGTCGATACGACGAGAGTGTTAGTGGCACGTCCGGGTGCAGACGAGTAAGTATTATTCTAGTTAGTTGGCGTACTAGCGTACACGTGTTGCGAGGTAGATCGAATTATTTCCACTAGGTGGTTGTGGAATCAGAATAATTGGAGTTTCGAGAGCGAAACTAATTAAGGAGGGAAGAACGGTTGGAATTAGGTCAGTTGGAATTTCGAGGACGAAATTAATTAAGGAGGGAAGGTTGTAACGACCCGTCCCAAATTCCTAGAGTAGATTAGTGACTAATCACGATTAGTGTGGTTAATCGGTGATTAGTAGAGCGAAATCGGACGAACGATGCGAAATGACCGTTTTGCCCCTGGTGGTGGCAAAACGTTGACTTTTCAATCGGGCGGTCAAATGGACTTTGACCGATGACCGTGACGTAGTTCGTGACGTCACGAGTTCATAGACAGGTGGCACGTTCAATTCCGACGTTCGTGGAGGAAGTTATGACGTTCGGAAGTTTAGGGGCATTTTGGTAATTTTGGTTAAATGGGGGTCAAATGTTGACTTTTTGACTGGAAGGTCCAATGGCCGAGGGCCAAAGACCGTTACGTGGATAAGGACGATACGAATCCGTAGACAGGCGGCACGTCGAATTCAGACGTTCGACGGCGAAGTTACGGTTCACGGAAGTTCCCGGTTACTATTCACGACGACACGTTTTACGAGACAAAAAGTGCAGTTTTGTCTCTAGTGGGTCCAGATATTTAATGGAGGCCCAATGGATGAGTGACACTTGTCACCCATCCACTGGCCAACCTCACCCACTCATGCACCAAACCCTTCCCCGTTCATCCATTTCTCCCATTTCTTCCCAAACCAACCCGATCACCATTTCTCACCCAAACACCAAACCCTTCCCTTCTAACCATAACTGAAACCAGAGGGTGAGAGAGGAGGACTAAGGACGGCAGCTGGTGGCTGGAACCGCCGTGGGCGGTGGCGGGAACCCAGAACCCGAGCGGGTACCCGGTAAGCCCATTTTCAATTTTTGTGTGGATTTTGTTGTTATGGGTCAATTTGGACGTTTGGTTTGAGTTAAATAGGTTGCTAGGGAGTTGTTAGGGAGGTTTTGGTGGTGGTTGGACGTCGGGGAAGCCCTGGGAGGTTTCGGGAAAATTGAACCGTGAGGTTCAAAGTTGAACCGTGAGGTTCAAAGTTGAACCGGTCGGGTTTCGAAGGTTTTAGGTTGTTTTGTTAATTGGGTTAGATAGGAAACGTAAAAATAGGAATTTAGGAGTTGGAATGGAAGCAAATGGACCGAAAATGAGGGAGAAGGAGACCTGGACTGGTTACGCCGGTCCAAGTTGCAGGAAAAACTGTACCGGCCGGCCCGGACCGGCTGTCTGAGGTTGACGGTGGTGACGTGACATGATGACGTGGCACCTGTCAGATTGTCAGGTGACGTGGACCACTCATCAGCCGACACGTGTCACATGTCAGTGCACAGTCAGCACTGACATGTCAGTGACGTGGCCCAATCAAGGGCTGACACGTGGCACTGACGTGGACCAGTGCCGTTATGACACGTGGCACATGTCAGACTGCCACGTGGCACTGACAGCACAGTGACGTGGACCAATGGGAGCTTGACACGTGGCACCTGTCAGAGTCTGACATGTCAGACCTGACAGCTGTTAGATGACGTCAGCGATGACGTCAGCAGGTACTGTAGCGGCGCGTGAGGGCGCGTGGCAGGGAATCTGGGGAAGGTTCTAACATACGAAATCATCTATTCGATGTAACGAACATTTTGGGACTGGTTTCGTGTCGATCGGACACCGTCTCGATATGTTTCGGGGCATCGGAAGGTTTAGGTTCGGGATTAAAAATAGTTAAAAATACGGGAAAATTACGGGGCTTTAGTGGGAGGTTAATTAAGTAGTTAGTAACCTTCTATTACAATTTGGACAGGTTTGGGAGTCCCGGTGACGGTGATCGGCTCGGGGAGCCGTATGGCACGCAAATCGAGGCGGCAGCTCGGACGGTCTGTGAGTGGACCTTGTTTTCTAAATTGGTGCGTGCATAAATGTTTATTATATGTTTTATTACTTGTTTGATGATGCCATGGGTGCATTTGTATGTGGTTACGTATAAGCACGTATTTCGAGGTTTCGGCCTTATACGGTGCTTATACGGGTCTGTATTTCTTTATTGACTTAAATGATTTGGTTTTGGATTTCTAAAAGGATCAACTCGGGTATGAGACCCATTTGGTTTTGTCTCGGGCATATGACGCTATTTACGACCTTCGGGTCTAAATCGTGGTCGCGGTGGGTGCTATGTGCACGTCGATCGACGATACGACGCTCGCCTCCGGATTGGGATGTGTTCCTTCCGGAGAGGTCACGATGCACGATTCGTGGTCGGGCAGCCTGGGGAGGCTCGACTTCGGAGTGCTGACGGTTCAGGATATCGATCGGTGATGAGTGCACCATGATCTTGTGGTGGTCGCGTCGGTTGATTTGTTCACGGCGACATACCAGGATTGAGGGCGGTCCTGAATGGATGGTTGCACGCATCACTATGATCGGAGTCGTGACTGACCCTTAGATATCGGGCACGGTGCCCAGTTGAGTCATATGTTCGGGCACGAGACCCAGTTACTTTATGGTTTATGATTTCGGGTCAGGGACTCTACGTGGATTTCCAAGTTCATGACGGTTTATGGGAACCGGCATGAACTCTGGAAAGGTCATTGTGGTTCATGACGGTTTATGGGAACCGGCATGAACCTTTGTCAGGTTATTCTGGTTCTTGACGGTTTATGGGGACCGGCATGAACCTTGGTTATGTTATTACGGTACTTGACGGTTTATGGGAACCGGCATGTTACCTGATTATGGATATTATGGATCATGACGGTTCAGGGGAACCGGTCATGAATGTTTATGTTATGTATATATATGTTCATCTACCTTCCTTTACTTCTATTATCTCCTCCGGGGAGGGTCGTTGGCCTGGGTGGACCCCGGAGTAGTCACGGAGCACCGACTGAGTGGAGTCACCCCCCAGTTGGGTTCCTTACTCTCAGGAAGGCTATGGTTACTACTACCTCGGGTAGGGTCAGTGGTCTACGGACATTGACCTTGACTTTGAGATGACTCGGATTGAGACCCGGGATTGGTTGTGTGACTTATATGTATATATGATATATGATATGTGGTGTGCACAGGTGTGCACAGGATTTGAGCAGTGGCTCGTGTTCTTGGTTTCTTTATGGTTTGGGGCCGAGTCCCTTATGGATTTGGGCAGTGGCCCATATGGTCGTTTTCATTGTGGTCCTTTCGACCTTAGTTTATATCTGCTTTGGGCTTAGTCCCACATATGGTTTGTTTTGGATAAATGGTTTTCGAATGCATGCATGCTTTTTAGTGGAGGGTACAAATGTCTTCGTTAAAATGTTTTTATAAACTTTTGTTTTGTCCACTCACAGTTTTTAATGTTTTGACTGCCCTTCAGGTTGACATCGGATGTGGACTGTAGTAAAGACCGAGATATCACATACCTCCTCCGGATCCTGGCGTACTCTGATAGCCCGAGAGGGCAAAGGTCGGAAATATCCCTTGTCTGACACTTCGTGTCAGACGGGAGCAGGGTCATCCCGCACTAATCCCGGGGGGATTGGGATGGGTCCTGTCAACGTGGTATCAGAGCATAGGATTGCTCATAGGATGCTTATCAGAGCGGGGTTATCTCTATTCGAGCAACCGTGGAGCTCTTGGAATGTACGCAGGTCGAGGATGTGATATCTCAATGGGCTGCAGTTCGTGGTCAACCTGATGGTTGGGATGCCGATACGATAGTTAGTAGGATGGAATCGGGATATGTCTTGGTTCAGCACTGTATGTTGGGGTTGCCATAGTTCTGTCGTGGTTGACAACGTGGGACCCTACGGAAGGATGAACGTATTCGTACGATAGCATTTTGATCGTGAGACGGTTAATTGGGATCGTCTTCACGATGTCGTAGGATCGATTCCGACGACTGGTTGGGAATTATGACCATCGATGTTTGGATATTGTTGAGTTAAATGGATTTACTACTGTCGGCGGTTAGCAGTCGGATTCGAGGAATCCTAGTTGGATTGACGTCTTTTCGATGTCCAGACAGCGGAGTCGGTTAGATTGTGGATTGTACTGCAGTTGGTAGCTTGCAGTTGGGTTCAGAGTGACCCTAGGTGTAATCGTGGAACCCTACTTTTGGGCGTATGGTTCGGAAATGTGAGTTGACGAGTGGTGTGACTTGGACGACTATTCGGATTTGGATTTGTTAATCGGTCTAGTCATGTCAGCTTGTGTTGGGACTGCACTTCGCAGTCGGGGTTGTACTTATCGGTTAGACCGAGTTGGTTGTCGAGCTACTCAGTTGTGGTTTGGCGCAACTAAGGTCGTGGGCGACCTGGTAGACGACATTTGGGTTAGTCGGAGTACGACTGGTTAGAGTTCGGTTGGACAAGTTATCAGGGTTGGTACTTGTCGATGAAATCCCTGAGTGGGATACAGAGTGGTTAATACGGGCGGTTGATTCCGTTGGATGTGAACCTCGATAGCGATGTCTGGTAGTTAGGTCTGCACGAGTGTGGGGCAGGCGCTACTACCGAGAGTGGTTGTAGTTACGGATGTTGGGAATCGGGGACGTTCAGGGGACGTTTCCTTATCTCCTATGAGATGTCTGGGTGACTGTACCCAGAGTTGTTGGGTATGAGGGAGGCAGAGTTTCTCCAATATGAGCAGAGGTACGGGATCGTCGTTCAGTATGAGCGGAGATCCAGGGTTGTCTGTTTTGCACATGGTGTGCCGATGCTGATATTGATACTAGTGTTGATGATAGTGCGTTGGCGCTGGTACTAGCGCTGGTGCTGGTGCCGGTGATTGTGATGACGTTGAGTCACATCCGTCGTGATGGGCTTATGTTTGGTATCTGTGGTCCCAGATTGGGTCTCAGATAGAGTTAAATTGGTTAGGGGACACGTGGTTGATGTCCGGGTATGTTGTTTCCAATCTTGTTGGAACTTCGGAATCGCGAGAGTTGCGATTGGGTGACACGAGGAGTGCGGGCTTTCCGCATTGGTATTGGGTAATTCGAAGTCATTAGGGTGACTTCTCAGGTTCTGCCAAGGCAGATGATGGTTGTATCACTAGTACACTGATCGTGTATTGGTTGGTGGACCCGGAATTTGTCTTGGGTCATCAGCATGTGTTGAGTATATCGAAGTTAGGTGACTGAGATTCTCATCTTCTGCATGGTGGCAGACGATGTTGAATTACGTGGCGTGGTGAGTGCAGCGAGTTTTGTTTGCATTCACGTAGGATGAGTATTGATGTCATTGTTGGGTATCATCCTTGGTTTTTCCTAGGTGGAATGACAAGGATCGATACGAGGTAATCAGTGAGAACCCACAGTCTCGGCGTGTTTCGTCGTTGACAAATCTGTTCAGATGTGGGAATTGGTTTAGGACTTTGGGTATCGTTATGGATCTGGATCGTGATCTTGATGATTCAGATTGGTGGAGAGTTATCACTCTTACTTGAGTGTTGAGTTGAGGATATTGGGGCTGAACTTCTTTTCGAGGTAAATCCCATATGGCTTACTACTCGCCTGAGTAGTTGTCCGATGAGTAGTTTTCCGACGTGGTCGGATATGGTCAGTCATAGAGATGTGTCAATATTGGGATTGACTTCCCTATGAAGTCAATCGATGGTAATGAGGTAATCGGTGGAGCAGGTATCCGATAGGTTCATGATTAATACGTCTCGGTAGACGAGAACGATATTTCAGGTTTTGGAATCAGATTTCTGGATGACGATTCAGGATTTGATTTTGGAACTTGAAAGAGGATTTCTGTATTTGGGTTTTGGAATCGGATTCTGGGTGACGATTCAGGATTTGATTCTGGAGCTTGACAATGGATTTCCTTTTTATGAAATTGGATTCGGAATGGTTATTCCAAATGCTAGCTACGGAATAATAATTTCGGGTTCGAATTTGAACATGGATATGGATATGATTTCTGGGTTGGATTCGGGATTTCTTACGAAATTGCGGATTCGGATTCGGATTTGGGAATAGATGATGGGTTGGAGTTTCCATTTGTCTAATGCTGGATTGGACGAATGAACTCCATAATTGAAACGTGATTGGCTATGACCTAGGTGGTTGTAAGCTAATTGATGGGTAGGTGTACGTACCTGGTACATAATTCGAGGTACAATACTGGGTATACTTGTGGTGCCTAGTGACAGTATATAGGTTATACCGGTAGTACGTTGGTGATCGTGTTGGTAGTCGGATTGGTTCCGATACCATTGGATTAGTTGAGGTCGTGGACTGGATATTGGATACTGTGCACTGGGTCATGGTATTTCTGATGGGTCTAGTTACACACAGGTCGGGTGATTTGTTGGTTAGTGTTTACTCAGGTTGAGTGAGTTGGTGGTTAGTGTAACCACAAGTGTATCGTGTTAGTCTTGACTGACGACTGTCAAGTGGTGACAGTTTGTCGAAGGTGTCAGCGTGGATCGTTGAGTGAGGTCTGGTGACTCCTAGTGGGAGCAGACGTCAGGATAGATTGGTGAGTGAGAAAGGGAACCGTTGAGTTGGTTGTGTCAACGAAAACGGTAGATTTGAAAAGTGGTGTCGATTAGGAGCGTATGACTACTGTCATTCGACGTGGTCGAACGTAGTCGATACGACGAGAGTGTTAGTGGCACGTCCGGGTGCAGACGAGTAAGTATTATTCTAGTTAGTTGGCGTACTAGCGTACACGTGTTGCGAGGTAGATCGAATTATTTCCACTAGGTGGTTGTGGAATCAGAATAATTGGAGTTTCGAGAGCGAAACTAATTAAGGAGGGAAGAACGGTTGGAATTAGGTCAGTTGGAATTTCGAGGACGAAATTAATTAAGGAGGGAAGGTTGTAACGACCCGTCCCAAATTCCTAGAGTAGATTAGTGACTAATCACGATTAGTGTGGTTAATCGGTGATTAGTAGAGCGAAATCGGACGAACGATGCGAAATGACCGTTTTGCCCCTGGTGGTGGCAAAACGTTGACTTTTCAATCGGGCGGTCAAATGGACTTTGACCGATGACCGTGACGTAGTTCGTGACGTCACGAGTTCATAGACAGGTGGCACGTTCAATTCCGACGTTCGTGGAGGAAGTTATGACGTTCGGAAGTTTAGGGGCATTTTGGTAATTTTGGTTAAATGGGGGTCAAATGTTGACTTTTTGACTGGAAGGTCCAATGGCCGAGGGCCAAAGACCGTTACGTGGATAAGGACGATACGAATCCGTAGACAGGCGGCACGTCGAATTCAGACGTTCGACGGCGAAGTTACGGTTCACGGAAGTTCCCGGTTACTATTCACGACGACACGTTTTACGAGACAAAAAGTGCAGTTTTGTCTCTAGTGGGTCCAGATATTTAATGGAGGCCCAATGGATGAGTGACACTTGTCACCCATCCACTGGCCAACCTCACCCACTCATGCACCAAACCCTTCCCCGTTCATCCATTTCTCCAATTTCTTCCCAAACCAACCCGATCACCATTTCTCACCCAAACACCAAACCCTTCCCTTCTAACCATAACTGAAACCAGAGGGTGAGAGAGGAGGACTAAGGACGGCAACTGGTGGCTGGAACCGCCGTGGGCGGTGGCGGGAACCCAGAACCCGAGCGGGTACCCGGTAAGCCCATTTTCAATTTTTGTGTGGATTTTGTTGTTATGGGTCGATTTGGACGTTTGGTTTGAGTTAAATAGGTTGCTAGGGAGTTGTTAGGGAGGTTTTGGTGGTGGTTGGACGTCGGGGAAGCCCTGGGAGGTTTTGGGAAAATTGAACCGTGAGGTTCAAAGTTGAACCGTGAGGTTCAAAGTTGAACCGTGAGGTTCAAAGTTGAACCGGTCGGGTTTCGAAGGTTTTAGGTTGTTTTGTTAATTGGGTTAGATAGGAAACGTAAAAATAGGAATTTAGGAGTTGGAATGGAAGCAAACGGACCGAAAATGAGGGAGAAGGAGACCTGGACTGGTTACGCCGGTCCAAGTTGCAGGAAAAACTGGACCGGCCGGCCCGGACCGGCTGTGCGAGGTTGACGGTGGTGACGTGACATGATGACGTGGCACCTGTCAGATTGTCAGGTGACATGGACCACTCATCAGCCGACACGTGTCACATGTCAGTGCACAGTCAGCACTGACATGTCAGTGACGTGGCCCAATCAAGGGCTGACACGTGGCACTGACGTGGACCAGTGCCGTTATGACACGTGGCACATGTCAGACTGCCACGTGGCACTGACAGCACCGTGACGTGGACCAATGGGAGCTTGACACGTGGCACCTGTCAGAGTCTGACATGTCAGACCTGACAGCTGTTAGATGACGTCAGCGATGACGTCAGCAGGTACTGTAGCAGCGCGTGAGGGCGCGTGGCAGGGAATCTGGGGAAGGTTCTAACATACGAAATCATCTATTCGATGTAACGAACATTTTGGGATTGGTTTCGTGTCGATCGGACACCGTCTCGATATGTTTCGGGGCATCGGAAGGTTTAGGTTCGGGATTAAAAATAGTTAAAAATACGGGAAAATTACGGGGCTTTAGTGGGAGGTTAATTAAGTAGTTAGTAACCTTCTATTACAATTTGGACAGGTTTGGGAGTCCCGGTGATGGTGATCGGCTCGGGGAACCGTATGGCACGCAAATCGAGGCGGCAGCTCGGACGGTCTGTGAGTGGACCTTGTTTTCTAAATTGGCGTGTGCATAAATGTTTATTATATGTTTTATTACTTGTTTGATGATGCCATGGGTGCATTTGTATGTGGTTACGTATAAGCACGTATTTCGAGGTTTCGGCCTTATACGGTGCTTATACGGGTCTGTATTTCTTTATTGACTTAAATGATTTGGTTTTGGATTTCTAAAAGGATCAACTCGGGTATGAGACCCATTTGGTTTTGTCTCGGGCATATGACGCTATTTACGACCTTCGGGTCTAAATCGTGGTCGCGGCGGGTGCTATGTGCACGGCGATCGACGATACGACGCTCGCCTCCGGATTGGGATGTGTTCCTTCCGGAGAGGTCACGATGCACGATTCGTGGTCGGGCAGCCTGGGGAGGCTCGACTTCGGAGTGCTGACGGTTCAGGATAGCGATCGGTGATGAGTGCACCATGATCTTGTGGTGGTCGCGTCGGTTGATTTGTTCACGGCGACATACCAGGATTGAGGGCGGTCCTGGATGGATGGTTGCACGCATCACTATGATCGGAGTCGTGACTGACCCTTAGATATCAGGCACGGTGCCCAGTTGAGTCATATGTTCGGGCACGAGACCCAGTTACTTTATGGTTTATGATTTCGGGTCAGGGACCCTACGTGGATTTCCAAGTTCATGACGGTTTATGGGAACCGGCATAAACCTTTGTCAGGTTATTCTGGTTCTTGACGGTTTATGGGGACCGGCATGAACCCTGGTTATGTTATTACGGTACATGACGGTTTATGGGAACCGGCATGTTACCTGATTATGGATATTATGGATCATGACGGTTCAGGGGAACCGGTCATGAATGTTTATGTTATGTATATATATGTTCATCTACCTTCCTTTACTTCTATTATCTCCTCCGGGGAGGGTCGTTGGCCTGGGTGGACCCCGGAGTAGTCACGGAGCACCGACTGAGTGGAGTCACCCCCCAGTTGGGTTCCTTACTCTCAGGAAGGCTATGGTTACTACTACCTCGGGTAGGGTCAGTGGTCTACGGACATTGACCTTGACTTTGAGATGACTCGGATTGAGACCCGGGATTGGTTGTGTGACTTATATGTATATATGATATATGATATGTGGTGTGCACAGGTGTGCACAGGATTTGAGCAGTGGCTCGTGTTCTTGGTTTCTTTATGGTTTGGGGCCGAGTCCCTTATGGATTTGGGCAGTGGCCCGTATGGTCGTTTTCATTGTGGTCCTTTCGACCTTAGTTTATATCTGCTTTGGGCTTAGTCCCACATATGGTTTGTTTTGGATAAATGGTTTTCGAATGCATGCATGCTTTTTAGTGGAGGGTACAAATGTCTTCGTTAAAATGTTTTTATAAACTTTTGTTTTGTCCACTCACAGTTTTTAATGTTTTGACTGCCCTTCAGGTTGACATCGGATGTGGACTGTAGCAGAGACCGAGATATCACATACCTCCTCCGGATCCTGGCGTACTCTGATAGCCCGAGAGGGCAAAGGTCGGAAATATCCCTTGTCTGACACTTCGTGTCAGACGGGAGCAGGGTCATCCCGCACTAATCCCGGGGGGATTGGGATGGGTCCTGTCAACGTGGTATCAGAGCATAGGATTGCTCATAGGATGCTTATCAGAGCGGGGTTATCTCTATTCGAGCAACCGTGGAGCTCTTGGAATGTACGCAGGTCGAGGATGTGATATCTCAATGGGCTGCAGTTCGTGGTCAACCTGATGGTTGGGATGCCGATACGATAGTTAGTAGGATGGAATCGGGATATGTCTTGGTTCAGCACTGTATGTTGGGGTTGCCATAGTTCTGTCGTGGTTGACAACGTGGGACCCTACGGAAGGATGAACGTATTCGTACGTTAGCATTTTGATCGTGAGACGGTTAATTGGGATCGTCTTCACGATGTCGTAGGATCGATTCCGACGACTGGTTGGGAATTATGACCATCGATGTTTGGATATTGTTGAGTTAAATGGATTTACTACTGTCGGCGGTTAGCAGTCGGATTCGAGGAATCCTAGTTGGATTGACGTCTTTTCGATGTCCAAACAGCGGAGTCGGTTAGATTGTGGATTGTACTGCAGTTGGTAGCTTGCAGTTGGGTTCAGAGTGACCCTAGGTGTAATCGTGGAACCCTACTTTTGGGCGTATGGTTCGGAAATGTGAGTTGACGAGTGGTGTGACTTGGACGACTATTCAGATTTGGATTCGTTAATCGGTCTAGTCATGTGAGCTTGTGTTGGGACTGCACTTCGCAGTCGGGGTTGTACTTATCGGTTAGACCGAGTTGGTTGTCGAGCTACTCAGTTGTGGTTTGGCGCAACTAAGGTCGTGGGCGACCTGGTAGACGACATTTGGGTTAGTCGGAGTACGACTGGTTAGAGTTCGGTTGGACAAGTTATCAGGGTTGGTACTTGTCGATGAAATCCCTGAGTGGGATACAGAGTGGTTAATACGGGCGGTTGATTCCGTTGGATGTGAACCTCGATAGCGATGTCTGGTAGTTAGGTCTGCACGAGTGTGGGGCAGGCGCTACTACCGAGAGTGGTTGTAGTTACGGATGTTGGGAATCGGGGACGTTCAGGGGACGTTTCCTTATCTCGTATGAGATGTCTGGGTGACTGTACCCAGAGTTGTTGGGTATGAGGGAGGCAGAGTTTCTCCAATATGAGCAGAGGTACGGGATCGTCGTTCAGTATGAGCGGAGATCCAGGGTTGTCAGTTTTGCACATGGTGTGCCGATGCTGATATTGATACTAGTGTTGATGATAGTGCGTTGGCGCTGGTACTAGCGCTGGTGCTGGTGCCGGTGATTGTGATGACGTTGAGTCACATCCGTCGTGATGGGCTTATGTTTGGTATCTGTGGTCCCAGATTGGGTCTCAGATAGAGTTAAATTGGTTAGGGGACACGTGGTTGATGTCCGGGTATGTTGTTTCCAATCTTGTTGGAACTTCGGAATCGCGAGAGTTGCGATTGGGTGACACGAGGAGTGCGGGCTTTCCGCATTGGTATTGGGTAATTCGAAGTCATTAGGGTGACTTCTCAGGTTCTGCCAAGGCAGATGATGGTTGTATCACTAGTACACTGATCGTGTATTGGTTGGTGGACCCGGAATTTGTCTTGGGTCATCAGCATGTGTTGAGTATATCGAAGTTAGGTGACTGAGATTCTCATCTTCTGCATGGTGGCAGACGATGTTGAATTACGTGGCGTGGTGAGTGCAGCGAGTTTTGTTTGCATTCACGTAGGATGAGTATTGATGTCATTGTTGGGTATCATCCTTGGTTTTTCCTAGGTGGAATGACAAGGATCGATACGAGGTAATCAGTGAGAACCCACAGTCTCGGCGTGTTTCGTCGTTGACAAATCTGTTCAGATGTGGGAATTGGTTTAGGACTTTGGGTATCGTTATGGATCTGGATCGTGATCTTGATGATTCAGATTGGTGGAGAGTTATCACTCTTACTTGAGTGTTGAGTTGAGGATATTGGGGCTGAACTTCTTTTCGAGGTAAATCCCATATGGCTTACTACTCGCCTGAGTAGTTGTCCGATGAGTAGTTTTCCGACGTGGTCGGATATGGTCAGTCATAGAGATGTGTCAATATTGGGATTGACTTCCCTATGAAGTAAATCGATGGTAATGAGGTAATCGGTGGAGCAGGTATCCGATAGGTTCATGATTAATACGTCTCGGTAGACGAGAACGATATTTCAGGTTTTGGAATCAGATTTCTGGATGACGATTCAGGATTTGATTTTGGAACTTGAAAGAGGATTTCTGTATTTGGGTTTTGGAATCGGATTCTGGGTGACGATTCAGGATTTGATTCTGGAGCTTGACAATGGATTTCCTTTTTATGAAATTGGATTCGGAATGGTTATTCCAAATGCTAGCTACGGAATAATAATTTCGGGTTCGAATTTGAACATGGATATGGATATGATTTCTGGGTTGGATTCGGGATTTCTTACGAAATTGCGGATTCGGATTCGGATTTGGGAATAGATGATGGGTTGGAGTTTCCATTTGTCTAATGCTGGATTGGACGAATGAACTCCATAATTGAAACGTGATTGGCTATGACCTAGGTGGTTGTAAGCTAATTGATGGGTAGGTGTACGTACCTGGTACATAATTCGAGGTACAATACTGGGTATACTTGTGGTGCCTAGTGACAGTATATAGGTTATACCGGTAGTACGTTGGTGATCGTGTTGGTAGTCGGATTGGTTCCGATACCATTGGATTAGTTGAGGTCGTGGACTGGATATTGGATACTGTGCACTGGGTCATGGTATTTCTGATGGGTCTAGTTACACACAGGTCGGGTGATTTGTTGGTTAGTGTTTACTCAGGTTGAGTGAGTTGGTGGTTAGTGTAACCACAAGTGTATCGTGTTAGTCTTGACTGACGACTGTCAAGTGGTGACAGTTTGTCGAAGGTGTCAGCGTGGATCGTTGAGTGAGGTCTGGTGACTCCTAGTGGGAGCAGACGTCAGGATAGATTGGTGAGTGAGAAAGGGAACCGTTGAGTTGGTTGTGTCAACGAAAACGGTAGATTTGAAAAGTGGTGTCGATTAGGAGCGTATGACTACTGTCATTCGACGTGGTCGAACGTAGTCGATACGACGAGAGTGTTAGTGGCACGTCCGGGTGCAGACGAGTAAGTATTATTCTAGTTAGTTGGCGTACTAGCGTACACGTGTTGCGAGGTAGATCGAATTATTTCCACTAGGTGGTTGTGGAATCAGAATAATTGGAGTTTCGAGAGCGAAACTAATTAAGGAGGGAAGAACGGTTGGAATTAGGTCAGTTGGAATTTCGAGGACGAAATTAATTAAGGAGGGAAGGTTGTAACGACCCGTCCCAAATTCCTAGAGTAGATTAGTGACTAATCACGATTAGTGTGGTTAATCGGTGATTAGTAGAGCGAAATCGGACGAACGATGCGAAATGACCGTTTTGCCCCTGGTGGTGGCAAAACGTTGACTTTTCAATCGGGCGGTCAAATGGACTTTGACCGATGACCGTGACGTAGTTCGTGACGTCACGAGTTCATAGACAGGTGGCACGTTCAATTCCGACGTTCGTGGAGGAAGTTATGACGTTCGGAAGTTTAGGGGCATTTTGGTAATTTTGGTTAAATGGGGGTCAAATGTTGACTTTTTGACTGGAAGGTCCAATGGCCGAGGGCCAAAGACCGTTACGTGGATAAGGACGATACGAATCCGTAGACAGGCGGCACGTCGAATTCAGACGTTCGACGGCGAAGTTACGGTTCACGGAAGTTCCCGGTTACTATTCACGACGACACGTTTTACGAGACAAAAAGTGCAGTTTTGTCTCTAGTGGGTCCAGATATTTAATGGAGGCCCAATGGATGAGTGACACTTGTCACCCATCCACTGGCCAACCTCACCCACTCATGCACCAAACCCTTCCCCGTTCATCCATTTCTCCCATTTCTTCCCAAACCAACCCGATCACCATTTCTCACCCAAACACCAAACCCTTCCCTTCTAACCATAACTGAAACCAGAGGGTGAGAGAGGAGGACTAAGGACGGCAGCTGGTGGCTGGAACCGCCGTGGGCGGTGGCGGGAACCCAGAACCCGAGCGGGTACCCGGTAAGCCCATTTTCAATTTTTGTGTGGATTTTGTTGTTATGGGTCAATTTGGACGTTTGGTTTGAGTTAAATAGGTTGCTAGGGAGTTGTTAGGGAGGTTTTGGTGGTGGTTGGACGTCGGGGAAGCCCTGGGAGGTTTCGGGAAAATTGAACCGTGAGGTTCAAAGTTGAACCGTGAGGTTCAAAGTTGAACCGGTCGGGTTTCGAAGGTTTTAGGTTGTTTTGTTAATTGGGTTAGATAGGAAACGTAAAAATAGGAATTTAGGAGTTGGAATGGAAGCAAATGGACCGAAAATGAGGGAGAAGGAGACCTGGACTGGTTACGCCGGTCCAAGTTGCAGGAAAAACTGTACCGGCCGGCCCGGACCGGCTGTCTGAGGTTGACGGTGGTGACGTGACATGATGACGTGGCACCTGTCAGATTGTCAGGTGACGTGGACCACTCATCAGCCGACACGTGTCACATGTCAGTGCACAGTCAGCACTGACATGTCAGTGACGTGGCCCAATCAAGGGCTGACACGTGGCACTGACGTGGACCAGTGCCGTTATGACACGTGGCACATGTCAGACTGCCACGTGGCACTGACAGCACAGTGACGTGGACCAATGGGAGCTTGACACGTGGCACCTGTCAGAGTCTGACATGTCAGACCTGACAGCTGTTAGATGACGTCAGCGATGACGTCAGCAGGTACTGTAGCGGCGCGTGAGGGCGCGTGGCAGGGAATCTGGGGAAGGTTCTAACATACGAAATCATCTATTCGATGTAACGAACATTTTGGGACTGGTTTCGTGTCGATCGGACACCGTCTCGATATGTTTCGGGGCATCGGAAGGTTTAGGTTCGGGATTAAAAATAGTTAAAAATACGGGAAAATTACGGGGCTTTAGTGGGAGGTTAATTAAGTAGTTAGTAACCTTCTATTACAATTTGGACAGGTTTGGGAGTCCCGGTGACGGTGATCGGCTCGGGGAGCCGTATGGCACGCAAATCGAGGCGGCAGCTCGGACGGTCTGTGAGTGGACCTTGTTTTCTAAATTGGTGCGTGCATAAATGTTTATTATATGTTTTATTACTTGTTTGATGATGCCATGGGTGCATTTGTATGTGGTTACGTATAAGCACGTATTTCGAGGTTTCGGCCTTATACGGTGCTTATACGGGTCTGTATTTCTTTATTGACTTAAATGATTTGGTTTTGGATTTCTAAAAGGATCAACTCGGGTATGAGACCCATTTGGTTTTGTCTCGGGCATATGACGCTATTTACGACCTTCGGGTCTAAATCGTGGTCGCGGCGGGTGCTATGTGCACGTCGATCGACGATACGACGCTCGCCTCCGGATTGGGATGTGTTCCTTCCGGAGAGGTCACGATGCACGATTCGTGGTCGGGCAACCTGGGGAGGCTCGACTTCGGAGTGCTGACGGTTCAGGATATCGATCGGTGATGAGTGCACCATGATCTTGTGGTGGTCGCGTCGGTTGATTTGTTCACGGCGACATACCAGGATTGAGGGCGGTCCTGAATGGATGGTTGCACGCATCACTATGATCGGAGTCGTGACTGACCCTTAGATATCGGGCACGGTGCCCAGTTGAGTCATATGTTCGGGCACGAGACCCAGTTACTTTATGGTTTATGATTTCGGGTCAGGGACCCTACGTGGATTTCCAAGTTCATGACGGTTTATGGGAACCGGCATGAACTCTGGAAAGGTCATTGTGGTTCATGACGGTTTATGGGAACCGGCATGAACCTTTGTCAGGTTATTCTGGTTCTTGACGGTTTATGAGGACTGGCATGAACCCTGGTTATGTTATTACGGTACATGACGATTTATGGGAACCGGCATGTTACCTGATTATGGATATTATGGATCATGACGGTTCAGGGGAACCGGTCATGAATGTTTATGTTATGTATATATATGTTCATCTACCTTCCTTTACTTCTATTATCTCCTCCGGGGAGGGTCGTTGGCCTGGGTGGACCCCGGAGTAGTCACGGAGCACCGACTGAGTGGAGTCACCCCCCAGTTGGGTTCCTTACTCTCAGGAAGGCTATGGTTACTACTACCTCGGGTAGGGTCAGTGGTCTGCGGACATTGACCTTGACTTTGAGATGACTCGGATTGAGACCCGGGATTGGTTGTGTGACTTATATGTATATATGATATATGATATGTGGTGTGCACAGGTGTGCACAGGATTTGAGCAGTGGCTCGTGTTCTTGGTTTCTTTATGGTTTGGGGCCGAGTCCCTTATGGATTTGGGCAGTGGCCCGTATGGTCGTTTTCATTGTGGTCCTTTCGACCTTAGTTTATATCTGCTTTGGGCTTAGTCCCACATATGGTTTGTTTTGGATAAATGGTTTTCGAATGCATGCATGCTTTTTAGTGGAGGGTACAAATGTCTTCGTTAAAATGTTTTTATAAACTTTTGTTTTGTCCACTCACAGTTTTTAATGTTTTGACTGCCCTTCAGGTTGACATCGGATGTAGACTGTAGCAGAGACCAAGATATCACATACCTCCTCCGGATCCTGGCGTACTCTGATAGCCCGAGAGGGCAAAGGTCGGAAATATCCCATGTCTGACACTTCGTGTCAGACGGGAGCAGGGTCATCCCGCACTAATCCCGGGGGGATTGGGATGGGTCCTGTCATGCCTCCTGCTCCCATGTGAGTGTTGTGAGTGCTCTGCCCGTGAAGTTGCCCCAGTCCTACCTCCTAGCCGTTCACGTACTAACGGCTTTAGGCGTTGTGGGCTTTTCGCTCGATGAGCGTGACTTTCTTCTCCAGAGTCGCCTAGCGAAGTATCTCGTGACATTGTTTGGCAGCGGACCTGCTCTTTCCCAGGACGTCTTTTTGCACTCTCTTGTCTTCCACGTGACGCGGATCGTCTGTCCTGCTCCTGGATTGGTCTCCCTGCTAGGAGTTGCTACAAGAGCTCTGACTGAAGTTGAACTTGTTTGCTTAACCCTTCAACTTGCTGCGCCAAGTTGTCCTGGGGAGGTTGGTGACAACTTCTCCCTGAGATGCATGACACCCGTCCAGAAAGTCCCTTAGGACCATGTTTGTAGTGAGTTGATCATGTCGTGATGCATTTCCTATCAACCTCTCGTTTGCTTGTTGTAAAGTCGAAGTTTCTTCCCCTAGCGCGGGTACTTGGTTAGCTGGAGAGGGGAATGCTCCAAAACTGAAGGTTGGCCTCCCTTCGAGTGTCTCAAAGGGCGCTTCTATGGACACACGCCTGAGTCGAGCTGGGCGCTTCTCCGGAGTCTATGTGAGCTTCATTCCTCGTCTGGGCTGTTGAGGCAGAAACACCTTCTCCGGCTGACTGAACGGATCGACGAACCTTAGCCATGCTGATTCGAAGAATGTTGAGTTGGAAAGCTGTTGATGAATAATTTGAACAACGTTCAGAATCTTCGAACAATGTCGATGAACGACGAACGAAGGGACATGAACGATGAACAAACGTTCAAAATCTTCGAACAATGTCGATGAACGACGAACAAAGAAAGATGAACGATGAACGAATTCTTGATGAGTGCTGAACAACGTTCAAAATCTTCGAACAATGTCGATGAACGACGAACGAAGAAAGATGAACGATGAACAAACGTTCAAAATCTTCGAACAATGTCGATGAACGACGAACGAAGAAAGATGAACGATGAACGAATTCTTGATGAGTGATGAACAACGTTCAAAATCTTCGAACAATGTCGATGAACGACGAACGAAGAAAGATGAACGATGAAAAAATGAGAGAGCTTCTTCTGAGTATATCTCAATAGCTTTCAATGAAAGCACCAATTGTTGAATCAAAGATTGAACTCGTCGCGAAAAGTCCTCACAATTTCTACAAACAGCAAACAATTAGTTATCGTTGCCTCGATCGATTTACCCGGGGGGTTGTTCGACCAAGAACACTCCGATGCCTAAGTTAGCTTCGAGAGAGGAAATGGATATACTTTGAAACGAAGAATCAACGTACCTTGGAAATGAAATGTGCCTTCCTATTTATAGGAAAATCTTGGGAGCCTTGGAGCGTTCTGATTGGTCGGTTGAATATTTAATTAGTAAATAATATATTATTATTAAATATATTATTTAATAATTGTAATGATGGCTCATTATGATAGTAATGATATTTGTTGTATTTTAATATTAATATTAATTATCCATTATTAAGAATAACGATAATTAACTCTCGGGGAGAATATCAATATTACGGAGGTTTTAATCCGATCAAATAACGTATTTAACTGGTAAATAGATTATTTAATGTGCGAGTGTTTTTCAAATGATCAGCGTTATTTGCCAAGGGCAATTTGGTCATTTTTGGGAATTACGGGACGCGTGGCGGCTCCATAATTTTCGGATGATTTTGGGTTCCACAATACCAAACCCAGAATCGAATATTACCTACTATTTATTTTGTTCATCCGCCATGCCAACCTCCGTGTGTGTCAAGGAGGTGGTGGTTGTCACACCCTCCGATCCAACCCCCGCTTGCATCCTCAACCTCTCCGCCATTGACTCCCAGCTCTTCCTCCGCTTCTCCATTGAGTATCTCTTAGTCTACACTCCTCGCTCGGGCCTAAACCAGGTATTCGTTGTCGCAAGTGTCAAGTTCGCACTAGCCCAGACTTTAGTCTCGTACTTTCCGCTTGCTGGTAGAGACTTTCCCAAACCCAACGAGTCCAGCTTCGGGGTGGCATGCCGATCACAGTGCGCCGTGTTTATCGCAATCGTGATTGACCGCGTTGCTCTCTCTGGCTTCCAAGGGGTACAGGCTCATGCTCTCGCACATCGCCGCATAGGTGTAAACCATCTCCTCCACCTCGTCGTAGCCGACTCACGTCGTCGACTCCGATGACGTCATCTCGTTGATCTCCTTTGAGATCGCGTTTTTCACATCTCGATTCTTTGAGAGTAGCCAGAAGAACCACGTTAGAGCTGCCGTCGTGGTGTCCCGGCTAGGGAAGGAGGGTGAAGCTAATGACAATGTCAGTGACAACCTGTTGGTTTTGGCAATTTCAACTTGATGCTACTAATTTGAACGGCGTCGTCGAACGCCACTGCAAATTTGGCTTGGGGTAGGGACGACAAAAGGTAAGCTGAGTCATGCCCAAATGCGATTCTGCATATGTTATTGAAAGTGTAGCGTTGGAGAATGTCTTAAAAGTCTAGAATTGATTTGGTGGCGGCGGAGTTAGAAAGGATGGGGATAAGGCGATCTGAGAGTTCAGTATCGAACACATGCTCGACGAATTTACGAAGAGACCTGGTGTTGAATTCGTGGTTGGAGACTTGGCGCTGGAACTTCCAGCTGTCGCAGTCGGCATTGAAGATGCCATCGCTGGGGATGTGATGGGCTACGGTGGGGATGGTTGTGATGACAACATACCTGCCGAATTCCTGGGTTTCAAGCCCTCACGATTTCGAATTTATTGGTTTCATGGATGGCTATCTTCTACCATTTTCAACTGCACAAATTAACTAAAATACCCACCCATTATTGGACACTTAGGTGCCACAAAGATGCCATGTCAGCATTATACACCGCCTTTGTAAATCCGCTAGTTAGTTTGTGTAATGGTCTTGATATTGTACCTATTCCTACAACACAATAAGGCAAATCTCTGTTTCTAGTGCATTTTGAGATCGTTTTTTCTGTTCATGATGCATTTAGCCTAAAATTCATACGTTTGGTTGCAATCATAAAATTTCTGAATTAAATGATGATGGAGGTAAAATAACATATTTAAGTGCTTAATTTGTTAATCTTGTTATAAATAATAGTTATTTGTGACGAAATAATAGATAAGTTAAATATTAGGTAAACTAAATTGCTCGAGTTTTCTTATATCAAAACGGTATAAATATTCGCAAGGAAACGGTATAAATATTAGCAAGGATGCTCCTGATGGTGGATTATTGTATCAATATTTCCGAGTTTACTTGATGGTGAATCCTTTATATATAACTCTACTTTAAAAAAGTTCCCTCATTAATAAAAAAAATTTAGAAAAACTTATTTTAAAATTTATATATAATTAGGCTGGAAATGATCACTTTCATTATGCATATATCTTGAGATTTATATGATATACAGTATAAGTACACTTATACCTAGAAAACAAAATTACTAAATAGTTATGAGTTGCTGCAGATACATGACTCACACACAACGACATTTTATGTAAATTAACTCTTCCACCGTTCGCGTGCACAGAACACTGAGACATAATTATAATGTCCACGATATATAGCTAGTAAGAGAAACCAACATCGTATTGAGTCAATTTTAACCTTTTTTTTTATCACCGTTACGCTAATAAATAAATATATCTCATAGATTCGGTTCACCTAAATAATATTTAGATAACTCAAAATTGATTCTTTTATTATACATGCAACCGTTACAATGACTCATAATTATGTCCTAGGTATCCATTCGCCGAACCGCAACATTTCATTAAATTATTTTTGTCATTCTAACCGCTTACATGACGATTACTAACATATCGTTAAAAAAATTTATACTCTACTATATAACCCCAAACACCACATATTTTATTTTAGCATTTATTAAGTCAATTTTAACTTTTTTGCCGCTCGATTGGCAGTTACGCTAATAAATAAACATATCTCATAAGTTTAGTTCACATAAAACAACACTTGGATAACTCAAAATTGATTCTTCCACTACACATGAAACATTACAATGACATGCTAGGTATACATTCACAAGACCTCGATATTTCATTAACTCAAATTTGTCTCTCTTGCCCCTTGCATGATGATTATTGACATATTGTTATGACAATTTTATACTCTCATGGAAGCAACATTGGGATAACTCACCTACACATCAGTAGATTGATATTTTTCTTAAAATACGGAGTTACACATACATATTGGATATTTTGTACAACTAATAAATTAACTATTTCATCATATTCAGTCTCATAAAATGACATCCATAACTCACAAGCTAGCATGCTAGATATATACGCAGATACAAACTTAGAATTGAAAATGAAAGTGGGCTGATTTAAAATCAATTTTCTTAGTAAAATAGTATTTAATAGAAATTTAATAAATTTTTGTTTACTTTTTTTTTCACATTTGAGGTGGGTTGTAGCTCACCCCAAATTAACTTGGATCCGCGCCTGCCTAATATGATGGGCAATTTTGTTAATCCTAAATTAGTTGAAACATACATAATCATAATACTTAAGGAATATAAATTATTTGACTGACTTAATTTATATTTATTATCTCTCGCTAGGCGAATAGTACTAGTAGTAGTTATCAAAGTAAATAATAGGGTAATTTTGTTTTGGTGTTACCCAATTTGACAACCAAATGAATGAGAGAGAGAGAGAGAAAAAAAAAATTGGTTTTCTTGTTAAACACGTCTACTATTTGTTAATTTGGCTCTGAAAACTCTATAAATACGCAAACTTCTCGGCTTGAGATCCTTCCTCTCTTTCTCTCTTTTCTGTTACATTCCGTATCTTTGCCCCTCTCTCTCTCTCCCTCGCCAATTTTTAGGGTTTCCACCTTCTTTCTCCCCTAGGCGCTCATAATCTCTCTCTCCCTCTCTCTCATCATCATATTTCTCTTTCACTCCAATTCTCAGCTTCATTCTCAGAAGAAAAAAAATGGTTGTTCCCGTGGTTCTTCGTGTCCAGGTTTAACCCAGCTAGTCTCCTTCATGTACCATAAAAAATCACAGGTTAATTAAACCAATTTTGCTCTTTCTCTCTCTCTCTCTATCTCTCTCTTCTATTCTATGTATTTCATTTAATTATATCTCACAGATTTATTTTCCGATTAAGAGTAATACCCGATTGAAATCTTCTGATATATGCAAATGTTGTTTGGATTGAACCCAGATCCTTACAGAGTCATTGATTTCGTTTTTGGATAGCTTCATCACTTTGTTGCTATGAAATCCATGACATATATATGGTTCATTGATTGATCAAAATATATATATATATATATATGGTTGGTTGCAGGACCATGTATTATATCCATTATTAATTCATTTATGTGCGGTTTTGCTACTGTTTGTTCATTATTTATTTACAGCTATCTCAATCGCATCTTGTTCTTGTTTCACGGACTAATCAAACGATAGTTGAAATTAGTTTAACATGCAGCTATCTCAACCGCATCTTGTTTTTGCTTCACGAACTAATCAGACGATAGTTGAAATTAGTTTAACGATAAATAAACAGAACATTAACTATTTTGACCAACTAACAATTTGTTGATTGGCGAAAATCTAATGTGAAGTGTATTTTTTTAATGGAAAATGACTTGACAGCCCATATGTTTATTTCACCAGCTTATTTTTTTACGAATTTCTTTTTTGTCGGTTGCTGTGAACTCAGGAAAATGATGTTGAAATTTCACAACGTGTCTTAATCAATTTGCTTGATGTGAACTTTTATAAAGAAAAAGCCTCATGGACTTTGAATGAAAAGCTTCATTTGTTTCTTGGTGCAGTTTTTCAATGGAAGCTTTTAATCAATCGCTCTCAATTTCTACTTGGCCTTGTCGACGGCTGCATAAAGTTTTCACAATTGATCTAGTTCAAGATTGTTTTTTTTTCTTTTCTATAATGGCCCACAATATGAGTTGCATTATTTGTTGAAAGTGAACTTTTATTTTCTGTATGCACAATGCATGTGATAAAGGCTTCATGAAGTGTTTTAGGCTACTAGACAAATCCACGACTCCAATTTATATTTTCGTTTCTATAAAGTAAGTGGGAAAAAATAAAATGATAGTGTCTAGGTGTCGATAAGAAGATGATAGCGGTATAGAAACATTTGAAATTTTTTTTATCTTCATTTCTGATATTAGAAAGAGAAGATGAAACATAAGGCTCTATTTTTAGACTCTTCCTAATTTTTGGTGTTTGTGGCTTTCAAGAAAACAGTCTTAGGTTAGAAGATTGGTTACATTTGTTTTCGATTAAGGCTTGTGTTTATTTAAGAGGAATTAGAATTGGATTTCAATTTAATAATTGACTAAATTTGTTAGTTTGAGTATTACAAATATACGTATGTATTCTAGTGTATTTTAGTTATTATAGAAAATATCGAGATATTTGTATATACATCGTACACGATAGTTGGTATAATAAATATCAAGATATCTGTATATAAAGTGAATTTGGTGTAGAAAAAGTTAAATTTAATTTCTTCTTTAATCTACTGCAGAAAGGAGCTCTAAATAACTACTCTGTAGATGGCAACTGCTATAGTATCAACTCCATGAGAACTTGTACTCTGTGGAGGGTTTAGTGGCCAGAATTTAATGGTGGGCTCTCTGAAAAATGGCCTAATACTACAGGGTGACCCTCCCAAACATGGAATTTTGTAGGTGTGATGTAGGACCAGTTGCCCTATACCAGCGATTGCACCTTTATATTTCCCCTTTTTGCCCTTCATGCATCAATTATTGTTTTTATCCACTCTGATATAACTCAGTCTTTAACTATGTCTAATTATATTAGTGGAAGGAATCTATGTATTAACTATGCTTTCATCATTTTTCTCTCTTTTATATTTCAATAGATTAATTATTATCTTGAGTTTGACTTTGTTTTTTGTTTGGGCTGTTGTTAAAGATCACATGTATTTTCTGTCAATTACATGTTCTAGTTTCTAAAATTGTTATTCGAAGACACCCATATTTAGCCACTTTTTTCTTACTCTTCTGCAGGCAGAGAGAGAGAGAGAGAGAGAGCTTAATTTGGTTTAAGTTTGCTGTTATTAGAAAGCATAAACACATCTCTCCAAAGACCTTCCCACCCCAAGAATGTTCCATGAATGCATCCATTTCTGGGGATGAGAAGGTGTGACTTTGAACACTCACACAGAATTTAGGTTTGCTCATTCATGATCTGAAGCTGTATGTCGTTTCCTTTTCATCATCCGTTTGATGCATTGATGTCATCATCGTCGGCAGTTTTGAGCAACTCTGTGCTTAATGGACTGCTCATTCAGCAGAAGTGACAAGAAAACGTTAATGAGGTGGTTGTTCATAGACAAAAGAGTCGGCTAAATAGTTCAAGCTACCTTTTTTCTTTCTTTAATTAGGATCATACTTTTCATATCAAATCGTGCACTATTTTCCCAATTTTGTGACTTTAATTCCTACTTGGCAACGAAACTGGATCCAATGGAGTTGTCAAATCATGCTGCTCCAATCCTTAGTGATCCTCCACCAATAAGTAAGTCGAGATTAGGCATCCATTCTAGTTTGTTGCCATACTCACAGCAAGGAGCATCATTCTCTTCTGGCAACTACATTAACATCCCCAGAAAAAAGCCAGCCAAGCTTGATGATGTTCGCCCCAACGGCTGGCTTGATGCCATGAAATCATCTTCGCCTCCCCGAAAGAAGCTCAACAAGGACTTCAATAATGCTGAGGTTTTTCCCGATGACGCTGACAATGTTGATAATGCTGATAATGCTTACTGCTCATGGATGGTATGTTTTTCCTTATCTTTAACTCATAGCTCCAATCTTTTCTTTTGTGTACAAATTTTTGAACTTGAATTTCGTTTCATGCTTTGTGACGATGCAGCTCAAGCATCCATCCGCGCTGAATTCATTCAAGCGTATTACAAATTTTGCCAAGAACAAGAAGATAGCAATGTTTCTAGATTATGATGGGACTCTTTCACCAATAGTTGATGACCCTGATCGCGCAATAATGTCTAGTGCTGTAAGAATCGCATCATTCTTTTATGCATAAAAAGCTTCAATCTTGTTTCTCTTCTGTTTCTGAAATCAAATATATTTTTACCAGATGCGTTCTGCTGTAAGAAATGTTGCAAAGTATTTTCCAACAGCAATTATTAGTGGAAGAAGCCGCGATAAGGTTCGAATTGACTCGATATCTGATATGATTTTCCTTTCGATTTCATTGTGCTCCGATGATTCCATGCATTTGCGTGCTTTCAGGTATATGAGTTGGTAGGACTAACAGAACTTTACTATGCTGGTAGTCATGGAATGGACATAATGGGTCCTGTAACTAATACAGACTCCACTCACCATCCAAACTGTGTCAAATTTACTGACCAACAGGTAATTAATCTGACAGTAAATTTCAATTGGGGTCTCATATATATATTTTTTTTCAATTGTTCCATCCTTAACTTAGTGTGTGTTTTGATTAGGGTAAGGAGGTAAATCTCTTCCAGCCTGCTAGGGAGTTTATACCTATGATCGACGAGGTGAAGAAATTTGTTTCGTTTATCGAATCATAGTGATATATTATAATAGTAGTCGTTAACTTAGACCCATCATGCCAGAAAATTGAATGAAAACCTCTGTATATATGCAGGTTTTTAGAACGCTCGTTGAGAATACTAAAGCGATCAAAGGTGCAAAAGTTGAAAATCACAAGTTTTGTGCCTCTGTACATTATCGTAACGTAGATGAGAAGGTAACCAATTGCTTCCTACTTAATGTTTTTGGCTGGACTGTTTGCAAATATAACAATTAAAAGCATGCAATATCATGTGCAAGATTTTGATTTCCTCTTTTGCTTTTGGCTTCTGACTTCAGAATTGGTCTACAATTGCACAATGTGTTCATGATATTCTGAAAGACTACCCTCGCTTGCGATTAACTCATGGGCGGAAGGTGATTCATAATTTCATGGATTTTCCTTTTAAGACTATTGCATTACTTGGCCAAGTTCTTTCATCTGACATGATTTTGGACTCTTTTTTTTTCATGAAACGTATGTCAGGTTTTAGAGGTTCGCCCGGTGATTGACTGGAACAAGGGAAAAGCGGTAGAATTTCTGCTTGAATCTCTTGGTACTGAACCAAACATATCTTTCTCCTTCCATCTCTTTTAATTTGGAAGGTTTTGATCTGAAATGTAGTATTTGGAAAAATGTTTGCAGGGCTAAATGGTAGGAATGATGTGCTCCCAATTTACATTGGTGATGATAGGACCGATGAAGATGCACTCAAGGTACTACTACCACATATGACATACTGCAGTTTAATATCTTCATCATAAGATTTTGTTACGTTGAATTGTGCGCGTACAAAGGCAGCTGATTGGTATAAACTTGCATGGCATTGTTACAGTTCTTGAAGAAGAAGAAGCGCGGTTATGGAATTCTGGTATCGCCGGTTCCAAAAGAGACGAGTGCCTTCTACTCTCTCAAGGACCCATCAGAGGTATGAATCTCATCAGTTAATCTGAACACGAATTATGTTTTTTCGTTTTGATGTCATTTCGGATTCTGGTTCTTGTTTAATCTGGTTCACAAATGCAGGTCATGGAATTCCTCAAGTCTTTGGTGAGATGGAGGGAAGAGGAGAAGGAGGAGGAGAAAGGGAATTAAATGGGAAGAGCATTTGGTTGATGTTTGAATATAGAAGTAGAATAATTAAGGATTTTTAGTGTTTTTAAATTTTGTACTCTCCAAGGACTCAAGGCTGTTCATTAGCAGCAATGTTATTTACAACCTCAGTTCAAAGCCTCTCAATTGTTTGCTTCTTTTGGTTTATATTAGAAAGCTTTTAAACCATTCCCCTTTCAGTTCGTTGTTTTGTTTTGTTTTTTTCTTTCTTCTTGTAAGTTTTCCTAGTCCAAGATGTTGATGGTGTGATTAAGTTCTCAGTTTTGTTTACTTATTTAGAGTGAGAAATTATGAATTACAAAACTCTTGAATTAAAAGCGCCATTTGAAATCTTCTCTCTTATCTTTCCTGTGAATAAGAGGAACAAAATCTCATCCAAACTTTAGCCGTCGGTGCTAACTTTGGCTGGGATCGGTGACAACCTCTTCAACTTTTCTTCAATTCCTGTTTCTCCTACTTCTCTTTTCCTTCTTCTATCTTAATTATCCTTTGCCTTTTCCTCTTATATCCCAACCGCCTCTTCCCTACAACCTACCCTCTTTCCTTTTTGCCATCGCAGTCATGGTCTTGACTTGCTACTCCGTCCAGTGTGGCGTCTATTTTAGCTTCTTTTCTATTGAGGCTTTTGCTTCACCACCGTCATGATGTTTCTCCGGATATGTTCTCCCACGTTCATCTCAATTTTCATCCACAAAACCTCAAGTCTGTCCTCCTTTCTCACCAGATGCTCTTTGCCATGACTCGCTTTGGATTCTCTCCACCGGTTTCCACTCCTTGACCCATTGGCTAACTTCACCTATGATATTCTTTGGTAGACTATAGTTGTGGGTCACTTTTAAAGTGTATGATGCATCTCTTGAATGGTTTATAGGAGTGTTCTATGTACGAGTGATTTATTCAATCCATTTTCTAAATGGTTCTCCAGTTTCACCTTCATTATTTTTAGTGGTGGTGGGTTTTTCTGTGTTGTGGTGATTGTAGCAATTTAGTATGCTGCTCTTTGAGATGTAGAGATTCTCCAATTTTTCAGATTTAGGATTTCCATTAAGTTTTTTAATGTTTTTTATTTTAAATTTATTTTATGCGTAAGAGCCTTTTTAATTTTACTATTTACATTTCATTTATCTATTTAGACTATTTCTATTTATTAGATTTTAATGCTATATATTTATTTATTTAATTTAATACATATGCTTAATTATCTGGGGTTTTTTTTTATTGATTAATTATCTGATTAAAAATATCGTGAATTTAGAAGAACTTTAATAAATCAATATTGTCTTCATGGTCCAAAGGAAAGGCTTTTAGGCCATTTTTAGGCTAGTGCAAGTAAATGAAATGGGCTGAGTCAGTGATGGGCCTGTTAGTAGCCCATCGGAGGATACAATGGATAGCTTGTCCTTATCTAATTAATTCGGTGTCAACTAGAAAATATACTTCCTCGTAATATTCAGCGCCTGTTATTATCCAGTTGTCCGACCTCTTATGCACCATGCTTTTTTTATATTATCTCCAAAACGGTTGTTCCATTCTCAAATGAAGTTGCTTACGAAAAAATAGTTCACCTTCTTCATTTCAAAATTTGTTTAATTAATAACATATGCTCACATAATTATTATTATAATAAATTTATAAAATTAGAGGAAATCATTGTTATACTCTTAACAATTTTTACTTTTATTTAAAATCTTTAATATTTGTATATTAAACAAAATAAAATCTTATATCAAACTTTTTTTTATTCAAAAGTCTCTAAATAGAATTTGTACGTAATAAATTCCACATCTATCATTTTATATCTCAATAAAGAGGATGAGCGAGTTATTGAGAATTTTTTCAAACAATTAAAAATAACATTATCTTTTTTTTTTATCCTTTTTGCCATATGTGCCCCTTAGTGTTTGATTTCTTTGGCCTCTTGGACCCTCTATAAAATAAAAAATAAAGTTCTTATTGTCTGGGGTTCAACGGTAGGGTATATAGTTTTTTTTTTTTTGGGGTGGGGGGTGCTTGAGATGGTGGTTGAAAATCGTATGACATAGAGTTTAATTCTTGAATTTTGTCCATAAACTATACAAAATTAACCAAATTATTTAATATCGGAAAATAAACCCTATGTAGCCAAAATTTACGAATTAAATCATAAACTATACAAAATTAACGAAATTATTTAATATTGGAAGATAAAAAAAATTTAAGTTTTAAATTTAAAAATATTTTTGAAGAATTATTACTTTTAATTATCTTACTTTAACTTAGATTAGATACTCATATTACTTTTAAAATGTGCAAATGAAAAAAAATTATAAATAAGAGTAATGTTTTCATAATCATCAATATAATCTTGTAATAAAAGAAAGTAATGTTGACATCATGATACATTTTGGTAAGCTTGTTTTTCGATTATTGTTGTATTAGTTTATAATTAGATAACAGTAATTGTAATTTATATAAAAATTATAATATATTTTAAATTGTATATTTTTTGATTAGTTAAAAAATCTATGGGATTAATTTTTTTATATATAAATTTTTAAATAAAATTATATATTAATAATTACGTATGAGTGACGATACTAAAATTTTCTGGGCGAATAAAACTCAAAGTATAAGTGGAACTAACTTCAAGTCCCCCCTTGATCCGCCCAATTAACTTCCACCTCCGACTGATTTTTCCCAAAAATGTCAGTCTCTTTGCAATCTCCGCCCTCCTTGGCTATCTCCTCCTTCCAGGTACTCATCGCCTCCGGCTCTCCCTCCACCTAAGCTAACTAACTTAGTACCACTGCGCCTACTGTAATCTTTGATCTTCTTTTCAATGAAATTGACTCACTGCAGGGAACAAGCAGGCTCAGGTTCTCAAATGGATCCCCACCTTACAATTTACTCTTCAACCTCCAACGATCCCTTCCTCGCTTTCGTGCTTCCACTTTCGACACTGGTCAGTAACCTCACTGATCACTTCCGAGCTTACGCAACTTAGTTTTTGTCTTTCTACTTTTTTTTTTCTTTCTCATTTTTCATGCTGAATTAATTTGATTTTCAGGTTCAACCACGGAATTGGACGCGGTATCAAACTTCAGCGAGATCGTTCCAGACACTGTCATTTTCGATGACTTTGAGAGGTATGTAAATAGGTCTTTTGCATCTTCTATTTCTTTAGTTCCAGCTTCCAAAAAAAGAAGTGGGAAATTTGAAATTTGTTGATTTAAATTTTCATATATTTTGTTGAAAAAGTTGATTATTCTTGCTAATCGATGAGAAATTAGAATATTTCTTTCTTCATTTAGCTCAAAAGCGTATGTGTGTTTTTTTTTCTTTTTTCCAAATAAATACATGAAGAACTGGTTTCTTTTGTTTTCTGATTATTTATGAATAGGTTTCCTCCAACTGCTGCTACTGTGAGCTCTTCCCTACTGTTGGGTATATGCAGCTTGCCCGATACCATATTTGGAGTAGGCATTCAATCTTCTGTTGGGAAAATCATGTTTTGAAAATTTTGAAAACAGATTGCAATTGATTGTAGGGTTTGCTCATTATAATTTTATTGATGTAGAATTCTGTGGATATGGCATTAGCAGATTCGGAGTGCAATGAGCAGAAGAACTCTGAATTGAGATTATCGTGCTTCTCCAACAAGGTTGATTTTCTTGTATTTTGGTCGTGAAAAATGCATTGCCTTATTAGATGGATCGTGTGGTTTAGAATTTAGTTATTGGTGTGTAGGCTTTAGTGAATGTTGGTGCTCTTTTGGCAAAGCTTGTCCCTGGTCGAGTGTCGACTGAGGTGGATGCACGTCTTGCATATGACACACATGGAATTATCAGAAAGGTTTTTTTATTGCTTCCTTTTAATTCCATTATTCTTCTTCTTGTTAAAAATAATGCTAACGCATTATGAGAATTGCTGATGTTTAAGGAAATTTGTTGGTAGCTATATATGTACCATGACTATATATGCATTCGGGTCATTCTCGGTTATTCTTTGTAGCATTTATATGAATTTTGTAATGGTCCATCCATTTTGGAGTAGTGTGGATTTGGATTTCATAGTAAGGTTTTTTGTTTAGAGTATGACAATGCATGTATGCTAGGATTTGATTAAGTAGAAAAATGAAGAAAGGAAGTGGATTCAAATGACTGTGCATATATTCATTTCAAACCCCTTTCATTAGTACTGCATTCCGTTATTTCAAATCCTTTGAATCTAGTGTTTTTAGTTTATGTAGCAAATTTAACCTTGTTATCAAATCCAAATCGAAATCCATCCTCAAACAAATGGAGGCCTAAGAGAATTTTGACAATTTTTATTATTTTTCTTATGGAGTTGGAAATCTCATGGTTGGTGTAATAAGTTTGCATTAAAGCTCCAAAAACTCCCATATAACCATGGATATAGATTCTAATTAGGTAACTTTGTCATTTTGGCGTACTGTGTTCTTCAGAATGCAACTCTTCTAGTATTTAGATGCATAAAATGTTTTTGAAAAAAAACTGATACTTTAAAACTCTCCAAGTATCAAATGTGTGCTTTGTTATGTTATGTGCGTGTATTTTTTGCTTCTCCTGCTAAGGTATCATTTGCACTCTGATCCCACTAGATGAATTGATATTATTTTTACTAGAGTTTGATGGAATTGGTTTATTAAATATTCAGGTGCATGACTTGCTGAAGTTGTACAATCAAGTTGCTGTTTCTCCTGAACGTTTGTTGTTTAAAATACCTTCTACCTGGCAAGTAAGTGTCGAAAATTTATGCCTTTAATGAATATTCTCAATGGACTCGAAAGAAGCACATTTATTTTCTCATTTTTGTTGCTCATCACTTGTTGGTTTTGATATAGGGCATAGAGGCTTCAAGATTACTAGAATCTGAGGGCATACAGACACATTTGACATTTGTGTACAGGTAACGTTACAACCCTTTTTCAAAGAAATTAAATTTATTCGTACAAAGAAATATGTAGAAATTCAAGTGATTTATTACTTATTCTTGATTTGAATTTTATGCTTGTTGCACAAACTTCTAAGAGGAAACAATTTTATACAGTTGTAGCAGAGGATACATTTACGTGACCCCGTCTCTCTCCCCCCTCCCTCATTCCCCCTTATTCCTCTCTGTTTAGGCAACAAGATAGCATGGCATTTTACACAATCAGTTGATTTAGCTTAATTGAGAATGGTCCAAATCCGTGATACTCGGATTACATGGTTTACTTTAGTGGAAATAAAAGTTGTTTGAATTATGTACAATGCTGAGGCAGAACCCGTAAGACAGTATAATTACATAACTTAGGGTGCACATCAATAATTGCCAATTATCCTGATGTAGGGATCATAGGAGATACAGGAGATTATAATGGATCCTCTTGATATGGAACTAGATAGACAAGATTTTATGGAGATTGACTCAGGCTGTCTGATAGAACCTAGTCAGCTTTGATGGGATATGTAATAAATAAGAATCCTTGCTTTGTGATTTTGATCATGTGTGGCTTTTACCCTCAACTTTGTACTGCTCAGAATCTCTCTCCATACACACACAATGCCCATCTAAAAGTTTATTTTTAATACTTTAATCGTGTTTGGTGATGGTTTGGTCATTTCTCTTCAGCTTTGCTCAAGCTGCAGCTGCAGCCCAAGCTGGCGCCTCTGTTATTCAGATTTTTGTTGGTCGTCTTAGGGTATTGCTCTATAGAAATTGCATAATGGATCTTTTTTCTTTAGCTTAATATCTGTTTATCGTAATTGATAAAGGTCAAATTTATATTCAGGATTGGTCTCGGAACCATTCTGGTGACCCAGAGATAGAAGCTGCTCTCAAAAGAGGGGAGGATCCTGGGTTGGCCTTGGTAAGTTGGAGGGTTCTCATCTAAGGTTTTGGTGATTATCAATTTTTATTTGTTAGTGTTCTTAAAGGAGACCTCTCTGATTTTTTCAACCTGCATATGCATTTGTGCTACAGAAACTTACCAGAAGTAGACTGGTTTGTGCTTATTTTTTTGCCTAGTTACAATCATATCCCATAATCTCACAACCATTAGCAATGAGCTTAAAGAATTAATTTAACTTATTATTTCCCCATCATTGAGTCACTAACTTAACTACTTAAGTGTGCTTAGGTGCCTTAACTTCTAGCTACCCTTAAATTACTTAGCTAGAGCTTGTTTAAAGGATAATAGCGAAGAGAAAACTGTTCCCATTTGAATATTTCTGAATTGCAGGTGACAAAGGCATATAACTACATTCACAAATATGGACATAAATCAAAGTTGATGGCTGCAGCAGTTCGGAACAAGCAGGATTTATTCAGTCTCTTGGGGTTCGTTTATATGATTCACCTTTAATCTTATATAGCTGGAAGTGAACGATCTTTCTGCTCATGTGGGTTTATATTTGCTCAGGGTTGACTACATCATTGCACCACTGAAGGTACTGCAGTCACTTAAAGAAACAACCACTACCTCTGAAGAGAAGTACTCATTCGTCAGAAGGCTATCTCCACAATCCGCTGTCACCTACAAATTTAACGAAGAAGAGGTCTGTTTTTCTTCAAGTGGTTGAATTATGGATAAATTACATAAAAATACCCAAATTATAGGCGCGATTTCAAAAAGTACCAAAATTATAAAAAGTTTCAATTAAGTACTCAAACTATTAAAACATAACATTTAGGTACCCACCGTTAGAAATCTGTTAAATGTCCAAGTGGCATTTATGAGACATTTTTTATGCTGAGTTGGACTCCATGTGGATAAAAAAATAATTAAAAATTAAATTATGTTAAAAAATTAATAATTGAATTATATTAAAAATAATAAATAAAAAAAAATCAAAATCAAATCCCACCCCAGAGAACAATCCCTCCACCGTCTTCTCCGTCCTCTCCAAACTTAGATGCAAAACCCAGTTCCAAAACTCAGTTCCAAAAACCCATATGCATCATTGAAATATCCAATCCCAGATCCCCCCTCCTTCGAAGAATAAGCTTCCCTTGTTGAACACACTGTGCAATAGCATCACCTTCACCAGGCCTAAGCGCCCCACTATAGCTGATACGCCCTTCACCAGGCCTAAGCGCCCCACTATCCCAAATCCCTCCTCTTTCGTTGTTGCTACTGCTGCTACGCTGACTCATCTTTCTTCTTCTTTTTTATCTTGTACTCTTACTTCTCTTGCTCCTATTTCTCGACTTCCTCCTTCGTCTCCGATCTTCTTCGTCCGATTCAACAACCCTCTCACTCTTTGATTTGGTATCACTGTCCTTTGACTCCCACCCTTCCGCTTAGAACTCGAACTCTTCTTCCTCTTCCTCGACCTCAAACCCTTCAATTCCGACTTGGCCTTCTCCTTCTTTTTCTCCCCAAAATCGCTCTTTGCCTCCTCGCCATATTGCTATGAAATCTTGCCCGCCTTGTCGTCAAAATCCAAATCCTCCCATTCTAACTCAGATTCAGACTTGGCCTTCTCCTTCTTTTTCTCCCCAAAATTGCTTTTTGCCTCCTCACCATACCTCTCAACCCTCGGCGGGCTCGGCGTCACATTCCAACATTCTATGCTCCTCGAAGGTCAGCCCCTTAAGCTCCTAGTCGGACTCCGACTCCGACTGCCGTCCATTCTAGTCCATACGGTTCTCGCCCCGCCCAAATTTGTTAGGCAAAGAGTCTAGGCCTCCATTACCCCCCAGGGCTTCGTCTAGTTTGGATAGTCGGGTAACCCCGAGCGGTTTCAGTGGCGGTGGTTTTTGAATCCGCCGTACTTTCATAGTCAGGGTTACGGCATTGGGACGACCCGTTTACAAGTTGCAACAACGACCACTCTAATCGTTTTTCTAACCTGATTTCCCAAAACAAAATCCCAATCCCTGAAATAGCTTATTGATAGTTTGGGTTTTTGGAATAAATGATGCATATGGGTTTTTGGAAGTGAGTTTTGGAACTGGATTTTGCATCTAGGTTTGGAGAGGACGGAGAAGACGGTGAAGGGATTGTTCTCTAGGGTGGGATTTGATTTTTATTTTTTGTTTTTTAATTTATTTATTTTTAATATAATTCAATTATTAATTTTTTAATATAATTTAATTTTTAATTATTTTTTATCCACATGGAGTCCAACTCAGCATAAAAAAAGTCCCATAAATGCCACTTGGACATTTAACAGATTATTAACGGTGGGTACCTAAATGTTATGTTTTGATAGTTTGGGTACTTAATTGAAACTTTTTATAGTTCGGGTACTTTTTGAAATTGCGCCTATAATTTGGGTACTTTTATGTAATTTATCCTTGAATTATTTTATACCGTGTCAAGAGTTTCTCATTTTTAGCAATAGGGAAGTGGTGAATGAATAAATATAAAGCCAACATTATGTGGACGGTACATGTGGAAGATAAACCTTGTTTCCTTTCCATAATTTTTCCTACCTTGGTCTCATTGCATAGCCTTTAGGAGAAGTGAATTTGGTGAATAAGAAGCCCCTCATACTTCAAAGTTTTAAGAGTAATTTATCAGCGAACCAAAGAGATTGCTAATATTAGAATTCAAGTGGCAGAGTTTGTGCCTTACATGTTATGATTACATTTATCAACTAATCTTCTCCGTGTGTCCAGCTGGTTAAGTGGGACCAATTGACGTTTGCGTCCTCTGTGGGACCGGCAGCCGTGGAGCTTCTAGCCAGTGGACTAGATGGTTACGCGAATCAAGCAAACCGAGTTGAGGAGTTGTTTGAGAAAATTTGGCCACCACCAAATGTATGAACTGCTGCTTGCTTCTGGTGGTAAGCTGATGTCGCCTTTGATGGAATAAGAAAGAACTACCGGTTTGGCTTTTGTTTCCTCCCCTTATACGCTTTTTTTCCTCTTGTAATGTTTATGGCCTGAAACAATTGATCTCAGCAAACAACTTTGATTTATCATAAAAATGTGCAGCTAATCTGAACTTTGTTACACCTTATCCTCAGCTCATCCCCTTTTAATGACTAATGGATTTTGGAAACATGTTGTGCAAAGCGGCAAATATGAGTCCAACGCCAATAAAAGCTAACATAAAATATGAACTGAAGAACAAACATACTTACAGAAGACGCAAAGATTTATGTACTGGATTGACACAGATTTAAACGGATTCTGTATATAAAGTATGGTATAAGTCCGGAAGATTGCGGAGCAGGAATAAAACAGACGTTGAATTAGTGAGAGGAAGGATACAGAAACAAACAATTGAGAATATATAATGACACAAGGGTGTACAGAATAGAGAAGTTCTCGATATTGTATCCATCCAATTTCTAATTTTTAATCCATAAATATTACGGAGTTTCGAAACAAGCAAAGTCTTGTATTATTGCTTTCCATTGTGTAGGGAGTGATCGCATCTGGTTTGGAGATTGTAAGAACAAACACGATACGTGATGAATATAATTTCTCTCTCAATATTGTTGATTAGAGAAAAACATGGCTCGTTGTTATTATTTATTTCATGTTATATATTTTTTAATTTTTTAATTGTATTTGGTTGTTTTAAATGACATAAGGAATCCGGATAATTTGACGATATTTCCTTTGATTTTCGTGGAGAATTTAACAAAATTCACATCATCTATGATCTTGATATGTCCACGAAGAGGTACAGGGTTGATATTGATTGTATTGAAGGGAACAAGACAGATGAAATGATGAATTAAATTAGTACCGACATTGTTGGCAGTAAAAATCCGAACTGAAATGAGACCAATAGTTTATTGTGAACTAAAGTTTAATGTTGTTTACTCCTAAAACATTATTTCATCGTTGAACTCACTTTATACTATTGATATATTTTTCTTTACTCATCATATATGAGATCTTGAATTCGACCCTCGTAAGAAAGGAAAATCAAAATTCAATATATATATGTAATTTTCATCACTCATAAGTCATATCAATGTATAAAGAAAATAAAAACAGAATTTCCAAATATGTTTTTGAGACATATTTAACCAACATTTCATCCAAAATCTTTTTCAACAGAAAAGTTATTTTCAATTTCTATTTAATCTTGTGGCTAGTTTCTAAAATGCAAATTAATTTCAAGTGCTAAGGCCTAGTTGGTTGGTTGGTTTGACACTCAGGACATGTTTACTCTCTATGAACGGGAATAGTGGGTAATAGTAGAAGTAGACAATTAGAAAAGTGAATAATCGTTAGTGAGTAATCATTCCTATTGAGGTGTTTACTAATAAAAAATAATCAAAACATTAATGGGAATAATTTTTATTGTTGTTGTTTACTACAATCAGAATGAAAATTAATTGATTACCAAAATGTTTTTTTTTCTTCCAATTTTCTCAGTCTCTTGTCTGATCATCATCTCAAAAGTTATTTGTTGAAAGATACGATTCATTACAAAATAAATAAAGTGTTCTTCTTTATTTTTTTGAAAGATTCTATTTATTAAAAAATAAATAAATTATTCTTCTTTCTTTTTACGTACATAGAGATATATTTAGGGGAGATGATTATTGTAAAAGTTGTAGAGTAATTGTGGTACATAAAAAATTAAAATAGATAATGAAAATAATTAACACCTCATTTTAGTTAATCTTATTACCCTATAATAGATAATGTCATTAAGGATTTCACATGGAATCCACTAATTAAAAAAATCAATTTTTACAAATAAATATAAAAATACTCGGTAATGGGAATTATTCTCATTGACTTTATTGTCATTACCTCTAAATAAATACCCCTCTAATATATAGCAGTATAACTTAGTGTTATTCTTGTACAAGCGTCAAGTCAGAAATTTCAGATTCGATACGTGCATATTTTAATTTCGTTCCATAATAATTAAAAAAAAAACGTGGGCTGGTAGGTTTCTTTTACTAAATCCATTTCCATTTTTAGCACTGATCGACCTGTATAGAGATACTAGGCTGAAATCCACAGTTGGGCTGAGGGGGGGCCAGCCTGATGAATTGTCCACGCTACTCTTGCCATTTGGAAAGAAACAAAAGAGTACGTTGGAGGTTCCGTCTCCAGTTTGACAAAACCACGTAGACTATGAGTCATCGTAAATGGTCGAGTCAGATCTCACAACCAAATCAGTAAATCACCACCGCAGGGATGTGATCAAACCCTACATATTGATATGTGTAGGTTCCATTATTGAATGTTCAAGATCTCCTATGTTTTTTTTTTCCTTCAATCGAATTAAAAATTCTGGTAAACGTATTTATTAAAAGTATCCTGTCCTTGTAGACAATTCTCTTTAATTTGTTCATGAAGCAGTGTTAATTTCTTGGGGGCATTTGCACATTGCATGTGGAGACTGCAGGCTGCAGGCTGCTGGTATGAGTAGGCATGTGGAAACATGCAGAAATCAGCAGAAGTAAATCAGTGTTGCACAGTTAAGAATTTGGAAAAAGTAAAGACTCATAGCTAGGGTTGTGATCTGGATCTGGTTTTAGGGTGCCTTGTTTGTTTTGTTTTCTTTCACACTGATGAGAATTATTAGTGGAAGACAAAACAGAATGATGGGATTGGAGCATCTCTCATGAACTGTGTCCAATTATTCAATGGATAGACAGATATACATGAATTCAGGTAGCTGTCAATCTGAATCCACAAGATTACCCTAATATATCATCCATATATATCCATGTTAATAATAACTGATCCACCAAGTCTTTTGGAGCCGACAAAGAACAAACCAATGGTAAATTAAATTCGGATTATTTATTGAGTTACTTCAATAGTTACTGATTTACTTGGTATTTAACTGAATTATATAAAATTTGAAATTCATTAGACAACTAACACCGATTATGTTTATTTATACATAAATGAAAAACCACGTACGGTTCATAGTTCATACTCTGTATTTTGTCACGGTAACTTAAATAGAAGGAGTCAATATCAACTTAGGTGGTTGGATTTTAAGATTATTAGGATATGATATATATGTTGGGCAACTTCTTCAACCATACAAATTAGAACAGGAAAGTAGTTTTCTCACTGAAAGTTAGAGAAGCTCAAGCACGATAAGGCGCGGGATTACTGCTACTTCACGTTTATTGTCCTCCGAATTATTCAAACCCAAAACGCAATTAGCATGGGGAAGAACTGAATTAATTATTATTTTTGTTATTGATTAACGTAAGAAAAAGTAGAATTAGAACAAACACCACGAGACTCGCTTCAAACTCGGTTGTCCACTTCTTTAGCCCAAAAAAATAAAAATAAAAAACACAACTCTCTTGTCCATTTGTCTCCCCCTTCATGCATATATAAACCCAACTAAACACAAGCCCATGTCTCAAAACTGGGAAACTGGAAAACTGGAAAACACAACACCAACTCAAACTCGATCATATTCCTCACTTTCATCCGCCAAATTCAAATCTCTCTCTATTTTCTTCCAACCCCGATCTTTCGAATGAACAAATCCCATTTTAATTAATTTGTAGCCAATTTATCATAGACTTCAATTTTATTTCATATGGCAGACCCTCGGCCTTTTCTTCCATCCGATCCCAACGCCCTCCCTTTCACCTACTCTCCTCTCCCCGACCCCGACGGAGCTCCGCAGACCCGAAAACGACACTTGAAGGAGATCCTAGCTGCCTTCTCTGCCTTGTTGATGCTCTCTTTTGTGGCGGTCATTATAAATGGCAAGGATTCAAATTCCCATGCAAACAACCAACATGACCCAGTGGTTTTGGCTAGAGAGCCTTTTGCAACAGGCCCCGAGAAATTGCATGGAGTGTCTCGGGGCATGCCGGCTGGAGTATCCGAAAAGTCCAGCCGGTTGGCCTCCGAGGCGGACGTCACGGCATTTCCATGGAACAATAGCATGTTGTCTTGGCAGAGAACTGCCTTCCATTTTCAGCCTGAAATGAATTGGATGAATGGTACGTACCCAATTATTTTTTTTTGTATCGTTAATTTTTCTGATTGTTTTATTTTTCTTTTGAGTGGACAAAATGAGTTTGGTTGCTTTACGTCGTTTTTATGGTTTTGACTTTTGGTCTAAAAATGAGATTGAATGAATCAAAACACGTCGTTCCCTTCTCTCTATACGTTTTGGTGGCAAACAGAGGTGATTCTACGTACTTTTGTTCTTTTTATTTTATGGATAAAGTTGTCCTCCTGCTTTATTAAGCAAAAATTATGTTTGATTTTACTTTTAAGATGAACTCCCAGTTTAGTATAATTACAAACTAAAACCTCTCAAATAATCAAGGTTTAACGAGTCAAAGAGAACATCTTTTGTGCTGCACAAAAGGGAGTATGATGAACCCGTATCGATTTTTAAATCTGATAATTGATAATTTAAAGCTATATTCGTTTTCACGTTACTACTCTATATCTCTTAAATTTTGTTGATGTGTGTTTTTATATGCAAGTAAGGGTTGGTAAGAAAGTAATTACGTGGGTCCAGTATTTTCTTCTTCTTATTTATTGATATTAATTTTTTATTGATCTAATTTTTTTCTATCTCTTCTTATGATTGGCTTTTTCAATTGCCAATTCTCTGGATCATCACTCTTTTTCGGGCTGCTCCAGATCCAAACGGTATGACAATTAACCTTTCTTTTTTTGTTTATTACCCGCCAATTTTGTATTATTGTGGACCTTTCTGGAATTTTACAGTATAATAGGGTGGTTTCTAATCACTTTGTTCATTAAAAATTAATCGAATTAATAAATTATTTTAATTATTCATGTAAATCGATCGAACAAGAGTTTATCCATTTAAATTGACAGACTTCTCCCAGCAAAAAAAGAAAAAGAAAAAAAAAAAAACTGATCGTCTGGCCTTCAACCAAACTTTGTAGAGCATGTTTGACATTATTCAATTTCAGGTGACGGCTCAATTTCAGCAAGAAGTTCCGTGACACTTTTTATGGTCAAACATGGCCAGCTAGACAATTTTCATGAACTTCATATGAAAAACAAGAAAATCATTCACCGACTTTTTAATTTTCAACAATAGATTCACTGTGATTGTATATTTTGGTATGTAAAATCTGTACTTATGTGGCATATGAATCATACAGGTCCATTATACTACAAAGGCTGGTACCATTTTTTCTACCAATACAATCCCAACAGTGCAGTATGGGGGGACATAGTTTGGGGCCATGCTGTGTCCAAGGACATGATCCATTGGCTTCACCTCCCTCTGGCAATGGTGGCCGATCAATGGTATGACATTAACGGTGTCTGGACAGGATCAGCCACCATTCTCCAAGATGGCAAAATTGTCATGCTCTATACTGGTTCAACCAATGAGTCAGTCCAGGTTCAAAATCTTGCGTATCCTGCTGACCACAATGACCCACTTTTAATAAAGTGGATCAAGTACTCGGGCAACCCGGTGTTAGTCCCGCCCCCGGGCATCGGCTACAAGGACTTCCGGGACCCTACCACGGCGTGGTACACATCGGAAGGCAAATGGCGCATAACCATTGGGTCCAAGCTTAACAAAACTGGCATATCTTTGGTTTATGACACTAAGGACTTCAAGACCTATCAACTTTTAAAGGGGTTGCTTCATGCTGTCCCTGGGACTGGAATGTGGGAGTGTGTCGATTTTTATCCGGTGTCGTCGAAAAGGAGTGGCAAAGGGTTGGACACTTCTGCCAATGGGCCTGATGTGAAGCATGTGATGAAGACTAGTCTTGATGATGATAGGAATGATTACTATGCATTGGGGACTTACGATGAGAAGACCAACAATTGGGTTCCTGATACCCAAAATATTGATGTTGGTATTGGAATTAGATATGATTATGGCAAATTCTACGCCTCCAAGACTTTCTATGACCAAAACAAAGGAAGGAGGGTTTTGTGGGGTTGGATTGGAGAATCTGATAGTGAAAATGCTGATATCAAGAAGGGATGGGCCTCTGTTCAGGTTACAGTTATATCAATTTACAATATATAGTACATTGCTGATCAAATATCAATTCTGTTTCATCAAAATATGGAAAATGTACTACTGTAGATTAGTAGCCGATACCAAACGATCGATAGTTAATTTTCTCTTAATTTGTATGCAGGGAATTCCAAGAACAGTGTTGTTTGATAGTAAGACTGGCGGCAATTTACTTCAGTGGCCAGTGGAGGAGATTGAGAAGTTGAGGTTAAGCAGCAAGGATTTCGACAAGGTTGAGGTCAAGGCAGGGTCTGTGGTCCCACTTCCAGTTGACTCAGCAACACAGTTGGACATTGTCGCGGAGTTTGAGTTAGACAACAAGGTTTTGGAGAGCGTGGTTGCATCCAACGAGGTGTTCAGTTGCGAGACCAGCGGCGGCGCCACCAAGCGCGGTGCTTTGGGACCCTTTGGCCTTCTTGTTCTTGCAGATGAGAGCCTCTCCGAGCACACTCCTGTCTACTTTTATGTTGCCAAACGACCCGGTGGCAACGTTGAAACTTTCTTCTGTGCTGATCAAACGAGGTAAGATTATTCTCGTCTGAAAACAGGACTTAAATTCACAATTTGACAAAAGAACATTCACTAACGCATTTTTTTTTCTTTTTTGTTTTACAGGTCGTCTGTAGCAAATGACGTTAAAAAACAAACTAACGGTAGTTATGTTCCGGTACTTAGAGGTGAAAAATTATCAATGAGAATATTGGTGAGTCGTTTCTTGCTCTCTTATCCAACGTACATAAATAATGTGACATATTTATTCAATTATTTCCAATTGCCAATGATCTGCAATCTTGCATGTATCCAGGTTGATCATTCAATTGTGGAAAGCTTTGCTCAAGGTGGAAGAACAACCATCACATCTCGGGTTTACCCGACGAAGGCGATTTACGGGGCAGCTAGGCTATTTCTGTTCAACAATGCTACTGATGCAAGTGTTAGTGCCTCCCTCAAAGTATGGCAGATGAACTCTGCATTCATACGCCCATTCAACCCACATGAAACCAGCTACGCAAGCTGCAACCATGTTACTACTTTTACCAAATTCATATTCTCATTCTTCCTTTTATTGACTTTATTTTCTGTGAGATAGGGCAGTTAATTCATTTGGCATGCAGAAGATCAAATGCATAAAACATTTGTTTTTTTTTTTGTGTGCCAGAGTTCCAATTTTGTTTCGAGTTTTCTACAATTGAATCGTTGAAAATTTGATGTAGTCGATCAGTTCAAAATAGCTAGTTAAGATCCATTTTTGTTTGGTGAGAATGAGGCCCAAGAAATCTATTGAGTCTGCAAGTTCTGTACAAGTTATCTATCAAGTTTTCTGGCCAGAAATGAGAAGGGCCAGAAGGCCCATTTGCATACATACGATTTGTTTCTCTCACCAATATCCATTCATGAGATATTCCCTCTTTACTCAAATTTTTGGTTTTGACATGAAAGATATTAGAGATCGGGGACTACTCACTACTTGCTAAACCCAAGCGCAATATAAACTCGAAAGTACAAGTGGCGAATTTACAGAGAGTAGTTTTGAAGAAAATTAAACACGATTAATCACTTTTGAAGAAAATTTAGTAAGAATAAATTGCACTAGGGGTGTACTTAATATAGATTTTGCTACGCTTTTATAGAATTTCGTTGATTTCTAATTCTAAGGGAATGTTTACTTAGAGTAATGAAAAAAAATGGGAATGATTCAATTACAAAGTACTTTTGTATTTACTTGCAAAATTAATTTTTTTTAATAGATAGGTCTCACGTGAAATTTTTAATGTTATTATCCATTTAGGAGCGATGAAATTAACTAGGGAGAATGTGTTAATCATTCCCATTACCTATTTTAATTTTTCTATTTATCAAAATTACCTTGCAGCTTTTACCATAATTACAAAACTCAACTACAATAATCATATGAAGATTTTAATTTGGTTTCCAATTATGCATTTCTAGAGTTAATTCATTTTTAGGTAGACTATGATTTATACAAGGCTTGGTGAATTTTATTTACATAGATTATGAATTTATTGATGTTGTTTTTTTTTACTATCATGATGTTTATATTGTTAAGTGATATGGACTTAATCAAATGACTGGTCCTTGAATGGGTTCCAAACATCTGAAAATTTAGCGGAATGGAAGAAATTATATTTCCTTCTTCTTTTGATTCACTATATTCTTAAACTATGAATGAGATCTAATTTAATCATTAACTCAGTCCATTTCTTCACCTCAAGTATATATCTACACATATAAATAAAAAAAATTATTTATTTTTTAATAAATATAATATTTCAGAAAATGAAGAAGGACACTTTATTTATTTATTAATGAATCGAATCTTTCAGCAAAGTGGAAGATAGAAAAAAGGTTGAGAAAATTGAAAAAAAAAATGAAGGGGCAATTTAGTAATGAATTAATTTCCATTCCAATTGATAATAGTAAGTAAACAGTAACAACGAAAATCATTCTCATTAATGTTCTGATTATCTTTTATTAGTAGAAATTTTAATGAGAATGATTACCCGCTATTGTGATTACTCATTACTCTAATTACCCATTATTCCTATTTTTGGGAAGTAAACATGCCCTAAGTGTATTCAATATAGAATTTTAAAAGTTTGTATAACTCATAAGGTATACAATTTAAACTTCTGAAAACTTTCAAAAACTATGTGAAAGTTATGAGGTATTCTATTCATATTTTTATTGAGTTTTAAAAACTCTGAAAATTTAGAGTTATATAATCAGAATTTTTTAAGGGTCAATAAAAGTTTAGTGGTATTCAAAATTGGATTGATATTTATCAAACTCATTAAATGGTCGAGTTTTTTAGATTTGGAAGCGTGAGATATACATATCAAAATCAATTCACTTTCTTACCTCAACCTGATATTTTCATAGACATTTTTCACTTGATTTATTTTTTTTTTTGCTTGAGGACATTTCTATGCTTGCTAGTGAGATATACATATCAAAATCAATTCACTTTCTTACCTCAACCTGATATTTTCATAGACATTTTTCACTTGATTTATTTTGTTTGCTTGAGGACATTTCTATGCTTGCTAGTTAAGATGGCCAGTTCGTTTGTTTTTTCACACCTCTTGATGTGAACAATTTTCTAGGGTGTTTGTTTTCATGATTAGTGTTTCAACTAATTAGAATATCCTCTCTGGAATAATTGATTTTTTTCTACTGTAAAATTGTAATCACATGTAGGAAAAAAAATACATATTCTAACTTCCTAATCACAAGTAGGAAAAAATAGGTGAGATCGATCAACCTGGATTTGCCAACCAAATTTTCTTATCATCATAATCAATTTAGAATGATCAATCTAATTAGGTCACACACATATATATATGTCTTTCAAATATATTAGATTTCTCTAAATTTAATTTTTTATACTTGGATTAAATTGGTAGTGGCACATTATTCAATTATTAGACTTTTATTGTTGTGAATATTCTTGTTTTCATTATGTAATAAGATTTTTTTTCTTACATTATATATATATTCCCATTTTTATATATACTTTATTGTTACGTCATCATGTGGAAATATTCATCTCGTACAGTTCTTGGACATGATTATCAATTATGATTATTGTTTACGGACCCTGCTTTTTTTTTTGTGCCAAATTATTATATTATTACAGTGATGGCTAGTCCCTCATTGATTGTTAGGGTTTTTAGTATTAATAATTTTTTGATAATTAAATAATTAGTTAAACTATTATCCTTTGATTATAAAGCTCTTTAAATTTCTTCTGGAAAAAAAAAACTTCAAATTGAAAAATGTTTATCAAATTCCGCAACTCTCAATCTATAACTATGCAAAACTCTATCAAATTCTATCAATACCAATACAAACCAATACAAACCAATACAAAAATATACAAAACTTTATAACATACAATTATGTATAATTTCATTATTAATTAACTCTATCAACCTACATAAGTGATTCGATTAGTTTAATTTTTTATTATTCTAGACCAGAAGATAAACAATTATATTATTTTGAAAAAATAACAAAATAATTAATAAATTCTAAATATGTTTGTTCACAATAAAAACGAAATTGAATTTCCTTTTGGAAGAATTTCAAGCATAACAACAAATTATCAAAAACTAATCCAGTCGAAATTAGTAAAAATCTACTTGGTAATCAAATTCTTAAAGGGCATGGGTTATGTGGACCTTTTTTTTTTCTTTCTAAGAAAGTGACGATTCATTCAGAAGAAAAACGAACCAAATAGAAGACATTACAAGATATAAAGCGGGTAAAACAGAGAAAAAATAGGAAACTAAAAGGGATTCGGAATAAAGACGCATGACATAACATAAAACGTCCACTACTAGTCCCAAAAGAAAGAAATGTAGCTAGGGGGACAAGGGAGTCCATCATTGTTTAAAATTAACAATAAAAGGGATGGAGAGCAGTCGATTCAGATTTCCCTGCACATTTTTTGTCGAGCTTGAGTGACTAAGATATCAGCTACCTTATTTGTGCTCCCGAGAGTCCACATAAAACGGATACGATCAAATGAGCACAATGAGTATGGAGCAGAGAGAGAATAAAGAAAACTTCATAGTTTCCACGATCAATACAACCAAAAATACACTTCATAAGAGTTTGAGAATCCAATTCCATAATAACATTCCAGAGACCACCGTGCAAAATCAATAACTAAACAATCCGATTCCACGGTCCCGGGATATGTGGACTAAACAATCGGAAAATCAATTACTGTAGTCACTGATCCTAAGAATAGTGTATCACACACCCATCAATCAAAGAAAACTAGATTGAACAGACCGATAAAGTAAGAACCTCAAGTTGAAACAAATCAATAAATTTAGTTCTCCATAGAAATAAAATTAAGAGCATCCCCAATCACTTTTCTTATTCTAAAGTCATGTTTTAACTAAAAATACTAAATTGATATACTCCAACAACATATACTCCTTAATTTATAAAGTTATAAATATTATTTTCAGGAATTTATTAATCTTGATCCCACTAAATAATAACAAAAAATAAAATATGTATCCTTAAAATAATACTAAAATAGTAGCCACTAATTTGACGAAATTAAATTTTAAAGAATCACTAAGAATTCCTTTCTCCCTCTTCAAATTTAGAAGCTCATTTAATTAATTTATTGAAGATGCTATAAAAATTCGGTATTTACAATTACAGCTAACCTTAATTAGCGAAGAAATTAGTTCTCAACCGCCAAATCCGTCATTTCGCTACACTTTCTCTTCCTTTCTCCTTTTCTTCACATTGAATTAGGATTCAAATCTTTTTTCTTTTCGTTCCTTTTAATTCTCACTTCTCCTCCCCCCGTGAGAACTTAATCCCACCAATCATTTGTCCTTGTTCTTGCTGAGCTAATTGCTTTTTTCTTTTTTCTTTTTTCTTTTTATAATTACTGCACACAAAATGAAGCCAAAACAAAAGTAACTATTAAGCCAATTTTAATTATAATAGAAAAATATCATTGAATTATTAAATAAATATGCATCGAGAATATACTATAAGCACATAAAATATGCATTTTTGGCATATGGTAAATATAATATTAAGAATAAAATTTAGTGATATTTTTTTTATTATTATTGAAATGATCTCCTTTTAGCCTTTTTCTTGTGACATATTTAGGGTATGTCTAGCGCTGCTCTTTTAGCCTGGGCTGGGCAGCAAGCACATAGTCCTCAACTCAGGGCATGGACTATCTAATGGGGCGGACTGCCCCAGATTGGGTTGGGCTGGTGGGGGCTGGGGCTATTCTAGCCTCTCCCATTACTTGAGCTAGACTAATGGTAGCCAATGAAGAGCTATCATATGCCAATTTATTTATATATTTGTCAATTTAAATTAATAATTACATTATTTTATTATATTTGTAGTATTTTTAGTATAATTTAAATTTTATTTTATTTTGGAAAAATTTTAATTTTTATAAAATAAAGTTTATTCACTATGATAGTGTTTAAATTTCTTTTATATCTACATAAGTTAAGTAAGATAAAGTATAATTAAATTGTATTTCATATACATTATATAATATTTGTACATTATAATCTTTAAGAAAATAGTTTCTAAAAATTTGAATTCTGAACCCTTACCCCTCTCCATTATAAATACAGCAAACAACTTTAGGCAAAATGTCATGAACAATATCATTTAAGAGGTTAAACCTTATCTCTGGCCTCTTACTCTTACCTCTATCACTAGACATGATCTTAAGAGTAAAAAACATATTAAGGTAAAGAAATGGTAAGAATTAATAGTGACATTAAATATATACAATGAGTATCGACTTTATCTTTTACGAGAATTAAAGAGAAGGAGAATATTAAATATACACACTGATATTAACTTATCCTTTAAAAGAATCGAATTCATGATTTTCCATCATATAATAAGTGAATGGCTAGTGTTATTATTGAAGGGTGAGTAGTTAGAGGGCCAAATCCAGCTGGATTTCACATTGTGGTTAGCTGATCATATGTAATAATTCATACAAAAATCATGGTGTCTCCTAAATTAGTATATCTTTCTAAAACAATATATACTCCATCATTCATTGTACGTGGTTGCAGTGTCCCTTAAGCTTAGATTCACGACGCCTTTAATTATATATATAAATATTTTTCGGTGTCGTTCTTTTTCTCATTACTGCCCAGAAGATCCTCACAGCTCATGCACTAATATTACAAGAAAGGGTATATATGAATATTTGGTATATCCCTTGCGTTGGAATTTTGCTCAAGGGGCAGGTTTTTTATTCAAATCACATTGAAGGGAAGATATTACTATATATATATATATATTTATCTCGCTTTTTATGATAATTGAATTTGAATTTTTTCATATAATATGTGAAGAGGAATTACCAATATTAGTTCAAAATGTTAATTTCTCATTAATAATTCGTCCAATTATGAATGCTTGAGCTAAATCAATACAAAATTTTGAATTTTGTTAGTCTTTTCATAGATCATATTCTAAATTTTGAACATAAAATAGACAGCTCAACCGTTATGTAATTGAAGGACAATAATTAAAAAGACTTAGTCTATGAACTCATACTTATGTTTACAACCTGTATCTTAGAAAATTATGTAAATGAATCAGTTGTGAAGTCTTCTTCTTACAAATGTATGAAGAATTATTTTCTTCATTTGTATCCGTTGGATCAGAAAAGCCCTATGGAGCTCTAGTCAAAATATAGTAATTGCATACTAGTCGATTATGATTTGAATTTGACACAAATTGGGGCCAGTTTGATTAGTGAGTCTAATATAACACTTATTTCCCTATAAATTGTATTATTATTATTATTCTTGATTCTATTTTTCGTAGAGGAGGAAAGAGCCCTTTGCTTGTTGGGTCCCATCGCACGTGGCAAGCCAAGTACCCCTAGCCCTCTGCCCCAACCACGTCATCCGGAAGGTCCACACCCGCTGGGTCCATTATTTATTTTTTTTTATTTTTTTTTCCCACGCTAAAAAAGCTCAGCTTCAAATGCCACAGCCTCCTCCACTAACACAGAGTCAAAATGTGTGGTACCAAAGTTGGCATCTCGAGGTGAAAACTCAAAACTACCCTACAACTTTCAGTTTCAAATTTGAAAGTCCTTCATTTTATGGGGTAAATTAGAAAGAGAGCATCAGAAGTTGATTTATTGATTATGATATTAACGGCCACAAACTAATATTATTATTGTATAGGCATACTTGTAAGTTGTAATGGGTGATCTTAAATTTGGCTATTATAAAATGTAATTTATATATCTAACATGATCGGGCCTAGCCCTGTTAATTGGTTCGAAAAAACCGACCGAAAAATCGAACCGAATCGAAAAAAACCGAACCGAAGGAAAACCGAAACCGTTTGGAGAAAACTGAACCGAACCGAATTGAACTGGTTCGGTTTCGGTTTTCGGTATAACAACACCGAACCGAATCAAATGGACCTAAAAATCGAACCGAATCGACCAGAACCGAAATGCTTTAGGTTACTTTGTAATGAACATTGATTAGTTATAATGGATCTTGATTAGTTGTAATAAACATCAATTAGGTTGTAATGGACATTAATTAGATAATAAATATTGATTATTGTATAAAAGTACAAAAAAAAATTGGTTTTTAGAGAAAATTGAACCGATTCAACCGAACCGATTCACCATAATTTGAAGAAAAAAAAACCGGTTTTAACCGGAATCGAACCGAACCGAACCGAATAAGAGGAAAAACCGAACCGAACCGCATTGGAGGAAAAACCGAACTGATTTTCCAACCGGTTTCGGTTTCGGTAAAAAAACCGAACCGAAAAACCAATTAACACCCTTAATCAGGCCACTTTTGATAATACTTTGATAATCGTGTTCGGTACTGTTTTCGTCTGACAATCAAATTAAAATTTCAAAATTCCCCTTAGGGCTTGGCAACATGAGAATCTGTTAGATAAATGATATATATCGACCATGTCGGAGTTATTGTCTCAATATACGAACCAAACATATTTCGTCCTTCTAAGGTCACCGCCTGCACCAACCCATTAACTCCCTACGAATGGTGTAATCTGATATCTCGACTCATTTTGAGCCCTAAACCAACAATCAAAATCTTTCCAAGTCCCAACCTGATATTCCAACTCTTTCACGAGTCCTGTTCCGATAACTTAGTCATATAAGGAAACTATATCCAACCTCCCGAAACTCAGGGAGTACTATAGGTCTGCGAATTAGTAATCGTCATTAAGGAAGCACATAAATACCTCTAAAGGATGTTCGATGGATTTGAAACCTGCATCAGTGGATTCGTAACAATCAAATATAAAAAGAGTTGTGTTGACTTGATTTTGAGGACCACTGCCACGTGCCACCATGCGCTGTCAGGACCCACCCCGGTTTCACCCCGAAACCCGAGGTAAATCCCGCTCCTGTCAGACTCCCCGACACAACACCCAAGTACAACTCACTCAAATCCAGTCAGACGCAGGAGTAATTAAACAAAATATTCCGACGTTATCGTTTACAGAGCGTAGTACGAAACACAAGGAAAAATAAAACTGGTAAAATACACGCACACGGGAAACTCTAAACTATTCTGGGATCCCTCACGTCCCTTCTATGCCTCAGACTCTGCCTCGACGTCAAGACCCCGCGTTCGCTCCACAACCTGGAGGGCAATTTAAAACAGAAGGTGTGAGTGGACCAAAAAGAATAAAAGTTTCGAAAACCATTTGATAACAAAACAGGGTTTAGCCCTCCGTTTTGAAAACCACATGCATAACCAACAGTTATTAACACAGTCATAAATCAATTTACCATAAACCGCATCATAAGAAACAGAAACACTATAAGCCAGTTAGAAACATCACCACATGTGAATCATAAAACCATATCAGAAATCATAACATCACATCAACATTTTCCCGATCAAACCTGCTGGACCTATCCGAGTCTTTAAACTCCCGAGTCTTTAAACTCAATCCAGGCCTTAATCATATCCGAGTCTTTAAACTCAAGGCCTACGGGGGAAATATCAATATATCCGAGTCTTTAAACTCCCGAGTCTTTAAACTCAATCCGGGTCTTTAAACCCAATCCGGCCGGTCCCCCGTCACATATATCCGGGTCTTTAAACCCAATATCCAGATCCAGCAAATCCAATCCCAAAACCATTTGAAAACCATTTACCAATCCACATCCAGACCCGAATTCGAAATCACTGGTCCGATACCCTTCCGGCATCCAGAACCGTCATTCCGAACCCAAATCCGGAATACCACTTTTCAAGCCTTTGACCCAAATCAAAACCTTGATTCTCAAAATCATGTCCCAAAACCCCTTAAAATCATTGAAATCATTTATCTTCCCAAAATCACCATTTTCTCGTAAAACGTGCTAAAACTGTACTTTCTCGTAAAACGTGCAAACATGTAAAACCAACAAAACATATTCGAGAAACATAAAACCATAAACGAAACCATAAAACAATTATAGAAAACAGTTATGCATGTTCGAGTTTAAGGAAAGGGTCCACTCACAGTACTGAGCCCTAGTCGCGTCTCGAACGTCCAGCACGTTCCTCGGCTTCCTCGGGAAATCCCGATCCTGTCAATCACCATCAAAATACGTCACTAATACGTCTACAAACACTCACCTAAATTCCCTCAAAAATCCCCGAATCCTAAACCTAAAACCCGGGACCCTAAACTTTCACCCTCGCGGAACTAACCTCAAACGACGTCCGATTGACTCGAAACCAACTCCATTGAATTCACCAGAACTCCTGGACCAAAAACCATGTTGACCGTTTTCCCCATCGCCGCCGCACGCGCCCCCACGCGCCGCCCAAAGTGGCTGCGCGTGGCCCTCACGCGCCAGCTACAGTGTCACCCCCAACCTCGAGTGCACTGTGCTGAACCGGCCGCTGCAACTGGACCGGCGAGACTCAATCTCCGTCGTCCGGCCACCATCCCACCTCCTTCCTTTACCATTTTCTTCGTCCAAACCTACCCTAATCAGTCCCCAACTCCGTTCACCTCGATTCATCTCCTACATCGTCGACTCAGGCTCGAACCAGACGGCCCCAAACTCCTCTGCTTCACGATCCAGCCACCCAGCTCACCTCCCTTCACGGTGGCTTCACCAAACTATTCCCTGGACCACACTGAACCTAAACCAACCTTCCTAGACCTTCGACTCAGCCCCTACCTTCACGACTCGCCGTTTGAACCCACGGCCAAAACAGAGTACTGAAGGTCCCTCCGTCGTGCTCTCCACCACCGTGCACCACCCATCACGGCAGCACACTCAAACGATTCCTAGGACTCTCAGGAGTCTCATCCTAACCTCCAGATCCCTCGACTCTAGCCCTAGGTCCACGACTTTCCAAATGAAATCCACGGGAAAAACAGAGCAAAGATCTCACCTGTCGATTGCAACTCCGCCGTGCACACCGCTGCGTACTACGGTGTTCGTTGGCCTCCCTGCAGTCTCCTCAGCCTCCCCTTGCCTTGGTTTGAGCCACTCCACGGCGTAGCCACCACCTTGAACTCACGGTCTCCCTGTTTCCCCAAAACCTTTGCCGCACCACCGCCGTGTCGCCGTGCACGATTGCACCACCAAATCACGACCAGCAGCTTCCTCTTACCTCCCTGTTCCTCTCTCACTCACCAGGACTCGTCAATTACCACGATCAATCCTCACCTTCTCCTCACAAGCTCTCTCTGTTTCTCTGTGTTTCGAAGAACACTACACGGGTAAGCACGAGTGCACCCCAAATAATTGGGCTGTAACACACAGGATTCTCCCAGAATCCTCTAGCCCCTTGCCACATGTCACCAATCCTCCTTACTCTCTCACCACTCTCACCAAATGGCTCCATCCCAGCCGTCCATTCCCTTCTTTCTGCACAAATCCCAATGTGCAGAAAGACCAAAATACCCTCCAGTTTTACACATTTTTACGGTTTTACCAAAACTTCCTAGACCCGTAACTCTCGCCTCGTAAGTCCGATGAATACGTGCCGCCTGTCATCGAACTCAGGACGTCGAAAGCTACCTAACCATCCTAGGTCAACCTACCAAAACTCGATTATTCAAAAAGTCAACTATTTTGCCCAACCCAGGGGCAAAATCGTCATTCTACGCCAGCGACCTTATCGGGACCAACTAACCACGGATTAACCTTGCGAATCACACCTTAATTAGTCGACTAATCCCGGCTCTCGGGACGGGTTGTTACATGCGCCGGTGGATGGCCATACAACAACCCCCACACTCACACACACCGCACTCGCCAGTCATCCCTAACCTCCAGTGGGTCAACCCGATTCTCTACAATTGAGCCCCGACCCGAGTGACCATACTTGACTCCATTATTCGGTTTCTCATCCAATTTTCATGTTTAATCCATCCAAAATTATCTATACACTATCAGGAACAATATTATAATATCAAAACCAAGCAATTTTACTTTGATTTCGCGGGAGAACATTTGAGCTCACAACCCTAGTTTGAATTCGACGATATCAGCAATTTCACTTCTAATTCCTTTGAAGCTCGTTCCTGTTTGGGTCGCCTAGGTCCAAGGAAGGTCTTGGTGACCTTGGTTCCGTATGTAAAAGTTCATAGGTCCATCACAAGGACCACGATTGCCTCTTTCTCTGCCTACCTTGATGGTTTTTTTTCCTTTCTAGGAGGTTTTCCAATCCTCTAGACTTTCCAATCCTCAGACTGTCACAAACGAGTCTATACAGAGGCCAAGAGACCAGGAGGGTTATCCTTCCTCTTTTCCTTGTGATCGTACTTTTTTGTTTATTTTCATTTCTACCATTTTCCTCTTATCAAACACACACACACACACACACACACACACACACACACACACACACACACACACACACACACACACACACACACACACACACACACACACACACAATGGGTGGTGAAGGATTGTGTCATATCCTCTTAGTGTGCATATGCCTTCACACCCGATTCATGCCGAACAAGTGCATATGCCTTTCCCAATTCTGGTACGGTTTTCATTTCACGTTTTATGATGCAGTTTTATAGTGTTTCTGTTTCTTATGATGTTTTACGTTATGGTTTTCTAATATGTAGTTGGGCATGCATGTTTTCAAAACGGAGGGAATAAATAGTATTATTGTTTTTCGTAACTCTGATTTGATGAGCAACTGTTTTTGAAACTTTTATTGTTTCTAGTCCACTCACATCTTTTGGTTTTACATTTTCCCTCCAGGTCGTGGTGATAGCGTCGGGGTGAACGTTGAGGCAGGAATCGAGGCATAGAGCTTACGACGTTCTTCCGTTGCGAGACTAGCATAGTAGGATTTTGTGCCCATTTTGTAGAACTATGCTCTGACTTACCGTTGTATTATATTTACTCCTGCGTCTGATAGTTATACTTACGGTACTATTTGTCAGGACCCACCCCGGTTCCACCCCGAAACCCGAGGTAAATCCCGCTCCCGTCTGACTCCCCGACACCACACTCGAGTAAAACTCACTCAAACCCAGTCAGACGCAGGAGTAATTAAACAAAATATCCCAAAGTTATCGTTTACATAGCATAGTACGAAAATACAAGGAACTAAAACCGATAAATTACACGCACACGGAAGACTTAAACTACTTCGGGACTCCTCGCGTGACTTCTATGCCTCGGTCACTGCCTCGACGTCAAGACCCCGCGCTCGCTCCACAACCTGGAGGGTAATTTAAAACAGAAGGTGAGTGGACCACAATATAAGAGAAGTTTTAAAACCATTTATCAGAAAACCGAGTTTTAACCCTCCGTTTTGAAAACCACATGCATAACCCAGTTATTAAAACGGTTAGAAACCAAAGTACCATATACCACATCATAAGAAACAGTAACACTATAAAACATTTCTAGAAATCACAGCATATATATTATAAAACTATATCAGAATCCAGAAACTGCAATTCATTATTTTCCGATCAAACCTGCTGGATCTATCCGAGTCTTTAAACTCCCGAGTCTTTAAACTCAATCCAGGCCTTAATCATATCCGAGTCTTTAAACTCAAGGCCTATGGGGGAAATCAATATATCCGAGTCTTTAAACTCAATCCGGGTCTTTAAACCCAATCCGGCCGGTCCCCCGTCACATATATCCGGGTCTTTAAACCCAATATCCAGATCCAGCAAATCCAATCCCAAAATCCTTTGAAAACCATTTACCAACCCACATCCAAACCCGAATCCGAAATCACTGGTCTGATACCCTTCCGGCATCCAGAACCGTCATTCCGAACCCAAATCCGGAATCCACCTTCCAGCTTTAAAATCCAATTCATTTCATTACCAAATCATATTTCAAAATCCCTTTGTAAGCAATCAAACGAGTTATCCTTAAAAATCCCAAAACCCTGGCATTTTACTCAGAAATCGACCATTCTTCGTAAAACGTGCCAAATACCGTATTTTTTGAAAAACGTGCAATAATGTAAAATCAACCAAAACATATTCAATAATGATTAAATCCATAAAACAACGATAGAAAACAGTTATGCATGCTCGAGTTTAAGGAAAGGGTCCACTCACAGTACCAAGCCCTCAATCGTGTCCCGAACGTCCAGCACGTTCCTCGGCTTCCTCGGGAAATCCCGATCCTGTTCACAATCACCAAATTACGTCACTAACACGTCTACGAAGGTTCACCTAAATTCCATCAAAATTCCCCGAATCGAAAACCTAAGACCCGGGACCTTAAACATTCACCCTCGCGGGACTAAACTCATACGACGTCCGATTAACCCGAAACCAACTCCAATGAACTCACCATAACTCCTAGACCAAAAGCCATGTAGACAACTTCTCCATCCGCCGCCGCACGCGCCCCCACGCGCCGCCCAAAGTGGCTGCGCGTGGCCCTCACGCGCTAGCTACAGTAGCATCATCAACCTCCTGCACTGTACTGAACCGGCCGCCGTGGCTTGGACCGGCGAGAAGCATTCACCACCGTCCGGCCACCATTTCCTTCCCTTCTTTCACCTACAGTTTCGTCCAGACACCACGAATCCATTCCCCAACTCCTCTTGGTTCGATTCGACTCCCAGCTTCACGACTGAAGCTCGAACCAGACAACCATCAAACCCCTATTTCACGATTCACCTGCTCCGGTCACCTGCCGTCACGGTGGCGACACCAGACAATCCCTAGGGCCTTACTGAACCTAGACTAACCCTCCTATACCGTCGACTCACCCCAGAAGTCCACGACTTTGGGTTCAAAGTTCACGGCCGAAACAGGGTAACAGAGACTCCTCTTCGCCTTAGCTCCGCCGTGTACGCCCCAGTCACGGCGACCATCACAAACCACTCCTAGGACCTCCCTGAACATCACCCCGACCTTCTATGACAGGACCCGTCCCAATCCCACTGGGACCACCCGGGGACGTGACCCGCTCCCGTCTGACAATGACTCTAAACATACCAAAATTACCCTTAAATAAAAACCGAAGACTTAAATAGATAGATAACGTACAAACACAGTGTTTAAAGTGATACTGTCAGACAAGGGAAAGTAAAATACAACATGCGAGCACACTAGTCAGAGTACATTTATTCGGTGCTCAACCTACCCACAAGTGGGTGTACAGGTGCACAGCTAGGCAAACTAAACCTCTGCCTCCTCCTCCGGATCCTCCTCCTCTATTGCCGTGTCAGGGTCTGGAGGGGTCAGTAAAACAAGGGTGAGTGGGCCAAAAATAACAGTTTAGAAATCAATTTAATAATAAAATAATCATAAGGTTTTACCCCTCCGTTTTCCAAATCTTGCATGCAGTGAAAACATAATATTATAAACCAATGAACCACAATAATAATCGCAAGGTGAAACTAACATATCAGTGCACTGTAAAACCCAACCCAAATGATGTCACGGTTCTAAGGCTACGCGTTGCCACTCAGGGTCTCACACCCGAGACTCTCTAGGTACATCAGCTCCCGGTATCCCGGTCACTGCCCGAGGTATATGAACATGCCTTCCTGAGAGTAAGCAGCCCAACGGGGGTCAACTCCACTCAGTCAGAGCCCCGTGACTACTCCAGGGTCCACCCAGGCCAACGACCCTCCCTGGAGGAGACAATATACACAGGTAGGAAAGTACAGTACAATAACAGTATAGTTTACCCTATGTCCCCCGGACATCCCAAACAAAATCCACATATAATCCAGACGGGTCTCATGCCCAAAACATTGTAATAACATATATAAGCAGTTTATAAGACTCATCAGTGGAAATAGTAAAACAGTTTATGCATGCAAGCCTTTTATAAATCAAACAGCCCACTCACACTCGGTCCTTGCTGCTCAACGATCTCTATAAACCTGTATTATTATTCCTGAGGGTTACTTAAGGACCCTATAATATCAATACCAAGACCCTAGAACAGATCCGCCTCAAAAACGCATCCCGGGCACTATTCCCGGTGCTTCAAACCCCATTTTGACCAACATAACGATCTCCGATCGACACGAAACCACCTCCATTGGATCCGTATCGTCGAAACCTTGAAAATGGTACCGGCCCCACCAAAATTACTGTTCACACGCGCCCCCACGCGCCTGGTCAACGCGTGGGTCAACGCTGCTACAGTACCGCTCACGTCAGCAGTGACGTCATGCTGACGTCAGCATGACGTCATCACTGACACTTGTCAGGTAACACGTGGCATGTTCTGATTGGTCCCTGGTCTGACAATATCTGACAGGATGACGTCATCATGACGTCAGCATGATGACGTCATCATGCTACAGTATCGGGTCAGACCCGTTTGACTGGAACCGGGTCGCCGTCGACCCACGGTTTGACCCGATTCCACCGCACGATTCTGGCCACCATTTTCGACGGGGTTGATCCCTATGGGTTCGTCTAGGTCTGTCCTATGGTTCTGTGACCTCAAAATAAGAAGAAAGTGGGAAGAAACTCACCAGAATGTCTCTGAAACTCACGGTCACGGTCCGGTCGTCGTCCCCGGTGATCCACGGCGTCTCCGTCGTCCAACCCGGTCCCAAACAACTCGTCTCCCACCCTAGGACATGTCTATCACCTAACAATCAATTTCTAATCATTAAAAACGGTCGGGTCGAACAGGGAATGAAAACGGGCTTGTCGGGTTTTGGGTCTTACCGCCGCCGTAGCCCTCGCCGTCGTCCAGTTAAGCTCCTAGGATCCCCACGGTGCAGACTGGAGCTCCTCCCGCGTCGAGGTGAGGTGGTTATCGAGGTTTGCTTCTTGGACCCGTTTCCTTGAGGTTTTCGGGTCTGAGTTTGCACGGCGGTTTCGGGGCTGGGAAGTGGGGTGGTGGCTGCCGGTGATGCTCGGTGATGGTTAGTGGATGTTGGTGATGCAGCTGGTGATCGGGTGGTGGTGTGAGAGGCGTGGGTTTGTGTGTTTGGATGGAGAGAAAATGGGAAGAGACGCACGGGTGTGTGAGGGGGGCTGCATGTGTGTTTGTGTGTTTGAGTGAAACGGACAGAGGATGATCATGCATGAATAAGGAAAATCAGAAGAAATGAAGGGCCAGGATTCATTTGAGCAGCAGATCCAAGGGCTAGGAACAATTGGAGGGAAAATAATTAATATAAAAATGTGCTAAATAGTGTAAGTTGCTTTATTGGAATAGTAAGGCTTGGATGGGTGACACTTGTCACCAATCCATCGGTTTGATTTAAATATTAGGTTGGCACGGATTTCCGTAATAAATTAATATTTTATTCCGTTGTTCTCGGTTCGTAAATTCCGCTAAAACGCTTCCTTGACCATAACTTCTTCATACGAACTCCGATTTCGGCGTGCCGCCTGTCTACGGATTCGTGACGTCCCGACCTATGTCATAGTCATGGGTCAAAGTCCAAATTGTTTCCCGGGCCAAAAGTCAAAGTTTCCCCCCCTTCAGGGGCAAAATAGTCTTTTTACATTAAAATATTATTATTCTCGGTTCGGGTCGTTACATTCTATCCTCTCGACTCTCAGCCAAACCTCACGACTTTCCAAATGAAGTTTACGGGAAAAACAGAGTAAAGAGATCTCACCTTCGATTGCAGCTCCGCCGTGCGCACCGCCGCGTGCCACGGTGTTCGTTAGCCTCCCTGCAACCTCCTGCAGCTCTCCCAGCCTTGGTTTGCCTCACCTCACAGCGCAGCCACCACCAAACGTTCACGGTCTCCCTGTTTTCCCCAAATCTTTGCCGCACCACCCCCGTGCCGCCGTGCACAATTGCACCACCAAATCACGACCAACAGCTTCCTTTCAATCTCCCGTTCCTCCCTCACTCACCAGGACTCGTCACCAGCCACGATCAATCCTCAATTTCTCCTCACAAGCTCACTCTGTTTCTCTTTGTTTGTCGAAGAACATCACACACGCACACACGGTTTCACCCAATTAATTAGAACCGTGAACACACAGGATTCCACCAGAAGCCTCTAGCCCCCTGCCATGTGTCACCATCCATTCAACCCTTATCCCATCTGGTTAAACCCCAGCCGTCCATTTTACTTTCTCTGCACAAATCCCCAGATGTGAAAAAGACCAAAATACCCTCCTTTTTACTCGTTTTTACGGTTTTGTCAAAACTTCCTAGACCCGTAACTCTCGCCTCGTAAGTCCAATGAATACGTGCCGCCTGTCATCGAACTCAGGACGACGAAAGCTATCTAACCATGCTAGGTCAACCTACCAAAACCCATTCGTACAAAAAGTCAACTATTCCCCCTAATTTACCCAAATTACGGTTATGTCCTCAACCTTCCGAACATCACAACTTCCTCCTCGGATGTCGGAATCGAACGTCCCTCATGTCTACGGGTTCGTGACGTCCTCAACTACGTCTTAGTCACTGGTCAATACCCAATTGACCACCCGAATAAAAGTCAACATTTTTGCCCGGACCAGGGGCAAAATTATCATTCTAGGCTCCCGGACCTTTCGGGACCACCTAACCACTGATTAACCTCACTAATCACACCTTAATCACTCTACTAATCCCGGCTCTCGGGACGGGTTGTTACACTATTACGGGTATTCTGGTACTTTATGTGTGATTGTCAGACGGGAGCAGGGTTCGTCCCGGGTATCGAGGTGATCTTTGGGACGGGTCCTGACACGGACCGTATAGTGATCCAGGAGCAGGATTGCTATCATTAGACGTCAAGAACGTCAGACATCGGGGATGTCAGAGATATGGACCCGGTGAGACCCCGGGCAGCACGCGTTTCTTAATACCGTGAGATATGCCGTCAGGGACGTCAAGCGTCAGGGACGCTAGGCATCAGGGATGCCGGAGATGGAAAAATAATAAATGAATATTACTGGATTTATGAAATAACTCTTGGATTTACTTTTGGGATTTGAAACTAGGCGTTGGTTTCCGGGCTAAGGCCCTAATGGTTATTTCTAAATAAATATGTGGTTATTGGTTTTGGTGCATGCATATGTTTTTACTGAGGGGCATAAATGTCTTTATAAATGTTTTAAACAGACTTGTTTATTTTCGTCCACTCACAGCTTTTGGTTTTAATGCCCTTCAGGTTGATTCCGGAAGCGACTGCAGCAGAGACTGGAGCATCGCACACCTCCTCTATCGATCCTTGCGCATTCTAGAAGCCCTTTTGGGCAGTGGCAATAGGTTATCCCTTGTCTGACACCTCTTGTCAGACGGGAGCATGACACATTCCATGGTAATCCCAAGGGGGATTGGGATGGGTCGTGTCATCATGGCTTATGTTCGAAATCGATGAGAGTTGCCTTTCTACATCCAATTCCCTTGAAGCTCAATCCTGTTTGGGTCGCCCACATCTAGGGAAGGTTTTGGTGACCTTGGTTTCATATGTAAAAGTCCAAAACCAAAGGTCCATCACAAGGACCATGATTGCCCTTTTTCTCTACCTATCTCGCCGTCTTTCTTTTATTTATTTATTTATTTATTTTTCCTTTCCAGGAGGTTTTCCAATCCTCGGACAGTCACCAACGAGTCCAGAGAGAGAACGAGAGACCAATGAGGGTTCTTCTTCCTCCTTCCTCGTGATTGTGTGTGTGTGTTTTTTTTTTCATTTATGCCTTTTTCCTCTTATTAAACATACACACACAAAACATGGGCAGTGAAGGATTGTGCTCCATCCTCCTGGTGACACTTGTCACCCACCGAGTGAGCCACATCTACAATTGACTAATTCATCCAGAATAGTTTGACAAAAAATTACCAAAATGCCCATGTTTATCTAAATTACCAAAATGCATTAGACCATTATCTTATACATATAATATTTGATTTTCGTGTGTCGCCTGAATATGAAGTCATAAGGTCGAGGCTCATGAAATGGTCCAATATATGGGAGGTTTCCCAATTTTAAATTGATTTTTGGATTCTTAATAGGGGCAATGGTAAATACGCCAATTCTCAATTTATTTTCTAAAAATGCCTCAATCTTCTCGAGTGAGTCGTTAAGTAATATATTAATTAAGATTTTAGACTATATCCAACAAGTTACATATAACATTAATATTGTCCGGATTTAGCCAACTAAGTAGGTGTGAGATTTTATCTCAAAAGTGTTGATTGTATTACTGGAGAATCAGAGACTACAATGAGATTTTAGGCTATGATAATGTTCAGCCAAAAAATGCTTCAATGGATCTCGGATCGTTCTGTTGATTCTTACTCCTAATCTATAATGAGATTTTTTAGGTGTGAGAAGATAGTAAAATTGAAAGGTCTTCTAAATCTAAATAACTTAATTTTTTTTTTTTTTTGTAATTTATAAATCTCCAAATTTTGCTGTTTAAATACATAACTAAATTTGGAATTACTTGAGATTAGGTACATTTTCTTTCATCAAATGACTGGCTTTAGGATATATGTCCAACAACCCTATCCTAACCTGAGTAGCCCCAAATCTTAATCTAAATTACCTTTATTTTGAAATTTGAGTTAGGGTTAGGTTAACCTTTCAAAAGGCCCAAATTGCACTTTTTATAAATATTGCTGTGGTTGAAATTATTATAGTTTTCTTTGTGTTACTACTTAAATCATCTTCTCACGCTTACAAGGGACCAGATATCCTTGTCACTTTTTTCCCTCAGTCAAAACCCAAATTAGAATTCGTACCTAATCGCAAATAAAAATCTAAATGAGAATCAATTTATTAACCAAGAAGAACGAATCTCCTTCTTGAATGGATTACATATAAGGGATGTAAAACAATATGATGCCATTAAAATCTTAACAACAAATCGTAAAAAGGAGTATCGTTATACTTATACCCCAAGAAAATGAATCAGCTAGCTTGAGACATAATAATATGACCCCTCCCTAATCCTCAAGGGCACGTGCTTTCTCGTGATGGCTTGCCCTGCCCTCCGCCCAGCTGATGTCTGCTCCTTGTGGCCTTGCAGTTTCTTTTCTTTGCTCTTTTTTCTGCGGTTGTGTCCCTCTTTTGCTGTTTTTCTGTTGTATCCTGGACCAAAAAAAAAAAAAAAAAAATCCTCAAGGGCAAATTCGTTGATTTATAAATAATTTTTACAAATTTAGCTTATTTTTATGTCCAAATCGAAGTTTTTTTTTGGTTAGATTGTTAATTCATTTCATGATCAAATTAATACAAAGTAGTGAAGACCCAAAAATCAAAACAACCCAGAAAAAACAAAATGCAAATGGCTAAATCAACAAGCCCCAAAAATAAATAAAAACTTAAATTACAGAAGAAAAAATTAAAGGAAACCTTAGATCTGAAATTTGAGTAGCCTCTACTTCTCTAGTCACCGCTGGACACCATAGCCACCACAATACCATGAGAACTATGGGTGGACATAGTGCGGTTCGATACAGATATTGATAATATCCAAATCCAAACGGTTAAAACCTTAATGATTCGATACAGTTTGAATTTTTTAAAATTAGAAATGAAATCGTTTCGATCTAAATCGTTACTAATGGTTCAGTTTGGATTGAAACGGTTTAGGCATAAAAAAATAGCAAGGATACAAAAATAACAGAATAATCACTACTTAACATTTTGTATATTAAACTTACAGATGATTGGATTTCAAACATTACCGTTATATTAAGATTTATGAAACAAATATTACCACTTAATAATATTTTATTATATTCTTATGGATACACATATATTTATCTAGGTATATTTGAGTATCTTTTTATTTTTATTATTTTCACTTTGTACTAATAATAGATTTAAAAATTAATAACAATTAATATTTTTCTTAACGATACAGTTTGAATTTAACGGATTTTCAAAATGAAAATTCAAATAAAAACCGTTACTAACAAAATAGTTTTGATTCTCAAATCGTTTACTTACATCCAACAAGCAGGACAAATTCATTAACGATTAGTTTGTTATATTATTTTCTCTGGATAAAAATATAATTAATACAAATAGAAAATTTTGCATGCGATTAAAGTTTTAAACGGCCACATTCCCTTCCCAAAAACCCGCAACCTTGTCGCATACTCATTGTCAATTAACTGATTTGGTGATATATCTCAGCTTTCCTTGAATCTTAATTTCTAAATTCCATGAGAAGAAAGTTCAATCACACAAAGTCACATACTATTGACTATTAGGTGATTTAGTAATATATATATATATATATATATATATATATCTATCTTCTAAATCTTAATTTGGCAAGCCCGAAAGTTCATTTGCACGGATTTGTAACACAGTAGAACCAGTGCATTAGTTGAATTCAATGCTTAGCTGCATCCACTGCCAAAAAAAAAAATCCTTAGTTACATCCAAGTTCTTGAGTCGGAAGATCTCCTTCACTAAGTCGATATGGTTTGATGAAAAAAGAAACCGTTGAAGAATCGGACGGTGGTGGTGAGCTGGTGCAATCCAACCATGACCTGCCCCATCCATCCCACCCTACATTTATGGTACATGGGACCTCTTCCTGGGAAGTTGCTCACGGCTGGCAATCATGTGGCGCTTTCTGGGGGATCCAGACGTTGTAACTATTTATGTTTTATTTATTTTCCTTCTTTGATTTTCCTTTGTTATTCTGGAAAACAGACAAGAGTCAAAAGTGAAAGAAAATGAATGTCTGTGGGTGTTGGCGTTGGTTATGACTTATGGGGATGAGTGAGACCGTGAATGAATGAGTTAAGAGCTTATGATGAACTGGCTATTGGCTGTCACTCCCTCTTTCTTTCTCACTTTGTGTCCCTAAAATTGCTCACTTTTATCTCTCTCCAGCAACATGGATGATGACTGGTCACCGACAAAAGCTTTACCTTAGCTTGGGATCAGACCTCAAAACCAGCCAACCATTCTTCTCTCTCCCAGTTTTGCCCTTTTCCATTTCTTTTAACAAAACCCAAAAAACAGCACTATCCAACAAAAAAGAAAAAGAGCCGTTCACTCTGTTTCTGCTCTGTCAAACACTCTCTCAGTCTCTCTACGCTCTTTGGTTCCCCTCTCTCTCTCTCTCTCTAGAGGCTCCGGTTTCTTCCTCTTCTTTCTCTTTGTGAGAATGTAAATCAAAGAAAAGCGAAGGAAGAAAATTTGACTTTTGATTTGCGAGAAAAGTATTCTGAAGTCCTGGAAATGGCTTTCTTGAGCTTTTTTACTGTGCTTCTCATTCATATTTGCTTGTTTGTGAGCTTTTCTTCGGCTGAGGATCCAAATATTTACCACCAATTTGAGGTGTCTTACATCACTGCTTCTCCCCTGGGTGTCCCCCAACAGGTAACTGCATTCTCCCTCTAAAATGTACACTTTCTGTTGTTACTTTTAGCTTAATTTTTGAATTTGTGGATGCGGGTCTTCTTGTATTTCATGAACGAAAAATGGGTTGGCTTTGGTTTTCGTAAAGATTGAATCGTCAGCTTCAGATCTGCTAAATGCAACTGTATTTTCAAAATCTGAGAGCTGAGTATTTGTTCTGAACTTACAGTGACATCAAGTACTGAGCTTCTCAGCTGATTTTAGACTATGGCTATTATGGTCTCTTGTAATTGTTTCTGAATCTGCATTACCTTTCAGGTTATTGCCATTAATGGAAAATTTCCAGGTCCTACTATTAATGTGACTACTAACAACAATGTCATTGTCAATGTTCGGAACAAGTTGGACGAGAATCTTCTCATTACTTGGTAGGATTTACTGTAATATGCACGTGAATTTTTGGCAGATACATTATTACACATGGATTAGTTTTTTTGAAGTTTGATTTGCTCAACAGGGCTGGAATTCAGCAACGGCGTAGTTCGTGGCAAGATGGAGTTCTTGGAACCAATTGTCCAATTCCCCCAAAGTGGAATTGGACTTACAATTTTCAGGTTAAGGATCAGATTGGGAGCTACTTTTACTTTCCTTCTCTTGGTCTCCAGAGAGCTTCTGGAGGGTTTGGCGGATTTATTATCAATAACCGGGCCGTAATTCCCATTCCTTTTGCAACCCCGGATGGGGATATCACCGTTTTGATTGGTGACTGGTACACAAGGAACCACACGGTTAGTGCTTCGTGAAATTTTGTACTTCCCTTCCAAGTTCAGATTTAAGATTAGGGTGTAGAATGTTTGATGAAGATGGTTCTTTTTATGGAATGTAGGCTTTGCGAAAGGCCCTTGATGCTGGGAAAGACCTTGGGATGCCGGATGGTGTTCTTATCAATGGCAAAGGCCCTTACCAATACAACACTACACTTGTTCCGGATGGCATTGACTACGAAACCCTTGAAGTACACCCAGGTGGGCAATCTTAGCAAACTATTATGTATATTTTTATGTACAGAAAAATCATTTACTTTTTTGAAAATGTTGTGAAATGCCAGACTCAGATAAAAATGTTCACACCATACCATATAGGTTAGGCTATTTTCTGTTTAGTGTAGTAGTTATTTTCAATAAAATTGTTCATTCGATACCTGCAAAAAGGCTTCTTTTTCATGCCATGTGAGATCATGGTATTGTTCATTGGTTTCAGGAGCAAAAGATTACAGCTAGTAAGTCTTTCATAATCAGGTTTTTAGTGGGAAAGGATTCATAAACACATGCATGTTTTATGTAGTTATATGCATAGGTGGCACTGTAACAGTTTGAAGCTTGAAACTTTTTATCTATGCATGAAGAGTTTCTACGTTATTTGTTTTTTCATTAAGTAATTTCGATGATGCTGTTTCTGTGAGCTTCTACACTCTAGATGAAATTTTCAAACTTGCGATGACAGTGATGTAATATTGAACAGGGAGAACTTACCGTCTTCGTGTACACAACGTTGGGGTGTCAACTAGTCTAAATTTCAGGATCCAGGGTCATAATCTGCTTCTAGCAGAGTCAGAAGGATCATATACAGTGCAACAGAATTATACGAGCTTAGATATACATGTTGGACAATCTTATTCTTTCCTGGTAACCATGGACCAGAATGCTAGCTCTGATTATTACATTGTAGCAAGTCCTAGATTTGTGAATGAATCAAATTGGAAAAGAGTTACCGGAGTTGCAATCCTGCACTATACTAATTCTAAAGGAAAGGCAGCTGGGCCCCTTCCCGACGGACCACAGGATGAATATGACAAAACCTTCTCAATGAACCAGGCAAGATCCATACGGTTTGTTTTCTATTCATATTTTTTGTATTTCGTATCCCAGATTCGGTGATAGCTTTTTAAGCTGATGACATTTCAGTAGCTTTTGTGCAAGTTGTTAGCAGAGGTAATGTGATGTAAAACTGCATAATATGGTAGAAATCTCTTTCTGAAACAGTTGCGGTGACTGATTTTGCAGATGGAATGTATCAGCTAGTGGTGCACGTCCTAATCCACAGGGGTCTTTTAGATATGGATCTATCAATGTAACTGATGTTTATGTACTGAAAAACAAGCCACCTGTAATGGTCAATGGCAAAAGGCGAACAACACTTAGTGGAGTCTCATTTCAAAATCCAGCTACACCAATCAGGCTAGCGGACCAGTACAAAGTGAAGGGTGTTTATAAGCTTGATTTCCCAACCAGGCCACTTACTGGAGCACCGAGGCTGGAAACATCTGTAATTAATGCAACATTTAGAGGATTTATAGAAATCATACTCCAGAATAATGACACCAAGATGCAGAGCTACCATGTGGATGGATATGCATTTTTTGTTGTCGGGTAAAAATTTTTGTACTTTAATTTTCAAAGAAGTTCAATAAGAGTTCTCCTCCAAATGCTTTACCATGCACTGCTTAATTGCAGGATGGACTACGGTGAGTGGACAGAGAATAGCAGGGGCACATACAATAAATGGGATGGAATTGCCCGGTCCACAATCCAGGTACTTTCCTGCAGAAATTCTATTTTAAGCTTATTTGTTTCCTCCTAAATCCTATCTAGTTTGTTTGTCAACTTTTCTTTATTCCTCTTAAACCCTGGACTTATAGAGTACGTCTTACATACTAAATCATTATGTATGTGTTTCCAATGGAATTAAGCATGTTCTTTGCAACCCAAAAAAAGACAAGCTTTTAAGTACGTTTCTTTTATCACAAGTGAAGTCTTCCTCATCATCTAATTCTTTGTGTAAGAAGCATGCAATAGCTGGAGATATCCAGCCCTTAACTTGATTCATTGTATTGTAGAAGAGACAGAAGAACTCTTAAGAACATTCGTTTCATTGGTTCATGCTGTTAATGTGTTTTATGTAGGTTTATCCTGGGGCATGGACAGCAATTTTGATATCTCTGGACAATGTTGGAGTCTGGAACGTTAGAGCTGAAAACCTTGACTCATGGTACCTTGGCCAAGAAACTTATCTTCGGGTTGTTAATCCAGAACCGAATAACAAAACTGAATTGCCCATACCAGACAATGCCTTATTCTGTGGCGCCCTCAAACATTTGCAAAAGTATGTGTTGTGGCCAAATGTACTACCTTTCGGAGCCCCTAATGAGTAACATTCTAATTATACATTTTTTTTAACAGGCCGCAAGATATCTCTTCGTCAGCAGCAATCACAATTAACAGATCAAAGTTGTTCTTCACCCTGCTGATGTTCATCTGCACTTTGATTCCCAATCTCCACTGAAGGTTTTGATTTTCCATAGCAGTGTCTTTTATTTGCTGGAGCATGGTTGGTATCTTAGTGAGAGGTGTGGTTGAGTGTTTGTTTAGGTTTGTAAGATTTTAGTCTTGTTGATATAAATCTTCAGTAAGTTTGACATTCTTTTTTTCTTTTATTTTTCGTATGTTCTCAATCCTCTGCCAGCTTCCCCGTTTAATTAATTGGGAATTATGATTCTTTTATTGCCTGTAACTTATGTAATGTTGACAATTAATTCATCAATTCAATACAATGCAACTTTGAATCTCTGAATAGAACAAGATGATGCTTATACTTTTTTTGCCTCCTTCCCATTTGACATATTTCATCCGTGCTTCCTTAAAGGTCCCATAACGTCTGAGTTAGGAGGTAGGGGATATTTGGTTTTGCTGGTTCACGGGTCCCTTTTTTATCTTCTGGTCTGGATTGAGTTTTGTGTTCCTTGATGTTTACTTGTCTTTTCATGTTGTGAAGTATGTCTTCAACAATTTGAAATACTATATTTACCCCCTTTTTTATATGAATTTATTGCTGAGATAGGACAATGCTCGTCAGTCAAGAACAAGGTTGGATGAAGGTCACCTCAAAAACAAGGTTTAAACCAAAGCACTCAAACCAGACCTTGATCATGTCTGAAACATTTGTAATTTGTTCCAGAAAAAATACAGGGAAATAATTGTTGTTAGAGCAACATAATTGATGATTCCAACTGGGAGGAATAATGAAAGTGGTCATGTGCTCAGAACATTCCAATTTTGTCTGTGGTGCCCAACTGCTTGCCAGTGATCAAGATTGTCTTGCAAACACATGTAGACAAATGCATTGCTGTCTCTCGTGATTATGGTTGCCCTCATGATCTATGCTATATTTTATTTATATATTTTTTCTTTTATTTACAACAATTTCTTTTCTTTTGAGAATTACAAAAATATTGTTGTTTGGGCCTAAATGTTTTGGTAGGTGTTTTAGATCTTAAAGGGCTTCAGCATGGATGGGTTTGGATTAATTAAGTACTTTCTTATCCTAATAAGATAAGGAATTGAATTAGATTGAAATTCGAGTCAATCAAGGATTCATTTGCATAAAAGGCCGATCATGGTGGTTATTGGACAACTTATTTATTAGAAGAGATGTTTTATTCAAAAACACCTTACGAAAGCACATAAATTGATACTAAATTCATCAAGAACTCAATTGTAAACTTTCAGAATAATAAGCACGATCTAAAAAAGATATGCAACCTGATTAAGTTCACTTAAAACTAAAGTAAAAAAATAAAACAAATACACTTGCAATCTAACTATAAAGTGATTACAATAGAATCATCAACAAAGTGTTCAACCACTAAGTGGATCTTATGAACTGCGAATAAAGTTACTTCATTAAAAAACATTTCCTGGAAAAACCTAATGAGAAAAAAAATCATGGTAAGGAAAAAGAGTGCAACGCGCATTGTATGTATTTACATTCGAAAAATACCACTACAGGCCTCAAAGGGGTTTTTTAGAAATTAAAGGTACAATCTGACTTAAGGCACAAGCCCGGACAGTATCCATAGCTGGATCATGAGGAATCACAAATAATGAGTCACTGACAACTCTGACATAGAGCCGAAAATCGTCAGAAGGGACAAGGAGACAAGTGACCAAAGTCGTCGCAACTGAAATGCACGCGAGATTGCACGTGTCGACCATCCACTACTCCAAGACGCCCATAAAAAAGAGAGGCAAACCTCTTCTCAAAAGAGAACCAACTCAACTCAAACAAAATAGTTGATCAAACCAAATCAGTTACAACAACTGCAAAACCCTCAAAAGTTTTATTTGTTACTCAAAAACTAGCCTTCTTGGCAAAACCTGTATCCTCGATCCAGTTCTGGACTGAGTTCTTCTATCTCAACACCTCTCAAAAAATTTCAATCCAATTTGACTTGCAACCTAAGCTCGTATCTGGAGATTTCTCGACCTTCACACTACTTTCCGACTAAGCTTCCTCTGCTTGTCTGAAAATCAACATCCTCACTGCGACTGCCTTCAATCAGTCTCTTGAGACCCCCACACCCTCACAACCTCACAAACTCACCTTCGACATAATCATGTATTTTTATTGCTCTGCCAACACCTTTGGTTTGGTTTCCAACATATGTTCATATATGTTGATGATCTCTGTCGACCCATACTAGCTCATGGCTTAATCTAGGGATGGTTTACTCCATGCACATGTAATTCCACCTCTAGTGCATCTACTTAATTTATGTTCTAAGTGTATGCATCCCCTCTTCCCTTTTCTTTGCATCATTGGTTCTTCCAAGTCCTGACTCCAATAACGGGAAAATATCAATCATTAGTTCTTCCCTTTTCTGGGCTGTGAACTTATTGGGCGTGACTTTGGAGAAGAATGGATATTGGGCTGATATAATTGGATAATTAAAAAGGATTTTATGGCTGGGCATTGAACTTAGGCTATTTTGGATTTTAATCTTTCTAGTTCAGTTATGGGATCTAAGAGTTGGGCTTGGATTGCGATGCTACCAAGCAGCTCGGAATCTCTAATCATTCGGGACTTTTATATTTTTTCAGTGAGAAAAGACATTAGCACAAATTGGACCATTAAAAAAAATAGAATGCAAGGAGAAAAGAAAAAGCAAAAGGTGGTGCCAGAAATAGCAGCGTACACATGAACAAGTTAGTCCAACTCTACGAAGAAATTGGTTAGCCCCTATATCTCCAGGCATATCCTGGGCCATAGTGTGGGTCTTGCTCCATTTTAGTTTACTTTTCAATATGAACAGACTTGGGTTGCTAAAAGACCTTCGTATCAATTAAATTATCTCGGCCTAATGACTAGCGATGAAACAACCCCATTTTATGAAGCAGCGGGGTCATTTTGATGAGCCTTCAATTGATTTAAAGTAGACATAAACCGATTTTATGAAGCAATAGGACTTTGATTAGCCTTCAATTACTTTTTTTTTTCTTAGTCTTCCCAATCTCCTTTATGGGGTTATTTTCGTATCATTTTTTTTTATTACAGGGTAAGCGGAATTTTTGGAAATTAATCATACAATATATCATCGGGGTTCGAATTTGAGACCAATTGTATGTTTATAAGTCAACGCTTGAACTAACTAAACTAGACCAACTTAACTTATTTTCATATCATTCATTTAATCAAAATGTATTTCAAACAAACAAAAAAAACCTATTTTACCTCCATGCTTTTAAGGCACATTTAATTTAGAGAAAAATTGACGAATGTACAATATTTGTATGCACGCTTTATCAAGCGGTAAGAGTTTAACTTAGTTGTGAAAAGTGTTCTTGAAATGAGGTATTCATACACTTCTTTTTCTCACTTTAATTCGAATATGGATATAAATAAATGAAATTTGAAAAGGAAATGCAGGACTTTCTTGTTGTTGCTTGCCTTTTCAAACTTTTGTGATGGATGAGTAAGAGTTGTGTGAAGTGGGAAAGAATGAGTGTGGGTGAAAGAATGTATATTGGTGCTATTAGCTTGCTAGCATGGCTATTATGGACACTTCTTTTAACATGAAAAATGCTTGCAAATGCTTTGTAAAAAGCTAAAAGCAGGGAACTAGCTAGGGAAGTGCTCCGTGGTGGGTGCTGCTGCAATGTTGGAGTTGAAGACTGCATTTTGCTTGCAGTCCAATTCATGCTTTTTGAAGTAAAATGGAGGGACAATTTCAGATATGCAGATCAGCGGAGATGCTTTTTGAATAGACATTTTTGTAGCTGCATGCTATAATTGCTATTCCAAGGGTTTCATTTATTCCACATACTTATCTTCGTGATTTGATTTCACGAATCAACAGTGTTTGATGTTGGGACCATAAATTGCCTTTTGGTAATGGTCGCATCCTATGCATTTTTATGTTTTGCTTTACTAGTCACGCTTACTGTTACTGCCCTGCTGCATATATAAAGCTTTCTCCCAACTCATTCTGATGACCCTTCAGATTGTGGACTCGAATTGCAATTACACATCCCGGGGCTGCCTCTGCAATGCTTCTAGTTGTGACTATACATACATGTTTCCTAATTATATATATATATATACCCATTTTTTGAAGAAAGTTGAGATTTCACCTCAAAATTAATTATCAATAAGGAAATTAGTTTAACTCCTTATAAATTCTTGCTTAATTTTTCAATTGGGGCACTTTTTTTTCTTAACATTTTCAAACGCTTTCACATTTATGGCAAACTATCAAGCCAATCATGTGGACAACTCATATTGAGTAACATAGAGTAAAGGTTGACCCTCTAACTTTACACGTGAAATAACCTGTTCTAATGTCATTAAATAACATGAAGTCAACTAAAGAAGCAAATGAAAATGGGAGGAGTAGCACCCCTATTCCTTATAAACCCTTGAAAACTTGATTAGTTTTCCAATATAAGACTTTGAGCCTTGTGCAAGAGTGAGGGTTTGAACAAAAAATAGATGCCAAAGTGAGAATTCCTATTGAATATTTTCCAAGCTAAGAGAACAACCAAAATATTTTTTTATCCATAGTTACGTAATGAAAATCCGGTTTATTTGATAAAGGGCTTACAAATAAAATTAGGCTTCGTCTGTTTCAGGGAGGGTTTGGATTTGATAACAAGGCTAAATTTGCTATAAAAATTATGAAACAATAATTAAATGAGTTAAGAAATAACTGAATGTAATACTAACTAAAGGGATTTGAAATGACCATATAAATAAAGTTATTAGAAATCCATTTATTTTCTTCGCTTAGCTTCTAATTCAAATCATAAGATGCATGCATCGTAGTACTCTAAAAAAAAAAAATCAGCCTTATTGTGAAACCCAAACCCAAATCCAAATACAAATACCTCTTAAAACGAACGGAGCCTTTGACTAAATTAGTTTAAGACACATAGATCATAAAACATTATATATATATATATATATAGATGGATTGCAATGAGTAGATACAATTCACATGGAGGGATCTGTAAGTAACTACTTCATATGAGTTACTTGGAAATCCTTTATTTAGTCAATTTTTTATGCATTTTCTATCGTCTAGTTCTTTTTTTTTTTTGGCCAAACAGTAGGAACTTAATTAACAGGGACGAATCAAAATGATTACAACTTTAGCTAAGATATTAAATAACCAAGAGGGCTCAAGGCCCTCCAATTTAGAACAACGCATAGAGCCTTTACAGAAAGCAGCAACTTCATGAGCTGCAACATTGTACTTTCCAGAAGTGGATCTTAACTTGACACACTCAAATAGGAGCTGCATCACTAGAATATAAAAAAAAACTCCTTCAATAGTAGCATCCACCCCCATTTTGTTATTACACATTGCACCAAACATTTAGAGTCTGTCTCAAGGATTATCTTCTTACAATTATAATCCACACAAGCAACCATAGCTGCAGCAAGGGCATAACTTTCCGCTTGCAAGGCAGTGGCATAAGGGAGACAACCACCTCCACCTGCAGTAATGAAACTCCCTAGGGAGGATTTGCTAACCCCGCCATAAGCACCTTGGTAGTCCTCCTTGAAAAAAGTATCACAGTTCACCTTCACAAAACCATTAGGAAGTCTGCTTCAGCCCTTTACTACTAATCAAAGGTGATATGACCGATTGTAACGAGGGGGTTTAGCACAACTAGTCTCATTAAACTCTCTGAATTGATCCATCATCAGTTGAATGGTAGTGATGGGATCAACAACAATATCATTGTAGCATCTCATATTATGAAACTTCCATGGGTGCCACAATCTAAATAGAAAGAGTTGCTTATAAATTTTATGTTGCATAGTGTCGTTAATAGTCGTAAGAAGTATTTCTAGTACCACACAAAATTTCACCATCAAGACATCCAATATCCACCTGCAGAGGGCACCCAAACCAGAAAATCCTAGCAGATTTGCAATTAAAGTAAAGATATACATGTGATTCCTCTGCTTCTCCACATTGAGGACATATATTGTCCACTAGGATCCGACACTTCACCAAGTTAGCACGCACCACCAAGAAATGTTTGAAACACTTTTACAAAAACATCTAGGAGGCACTGCAATTGACCAAATGGAATCCCATAACTCATATTGCTGGCTCATACTACTAGACTCTCACGAACTCTACTTCCTCTGAAACTCTCCATTTTCAATAACTTCATAACAACATAATACCTAGATTTAACATAATAATTTTCATCATTGACATGATGCCGTATGTACCTATCATAGCACCCTAAAGGGAAATTATAGCACACAATGAGCTTCCTTATGATTAAAAACATTGTTGACAAACTCAGTATCCCAACACTTACTTTCCACATCAATGAGACCCATCGCCTTAGGAGGTATAAGCGGATGATAAGAGAGAGGGAGGAAGGGCTGCCTCGTGTTTAACCAAGGGTCAGTGAGGATATGAACATTTGTCCATCCCCAATCCTCCAACAAAGACCAGCATTAAGAACTTGTAAGCCTTGCACAATACCCCTCCAACCCCAAGCACTGCCTCGCCCCTCTTTGGTCGGGAGTAGATGCCTATTAGGGTAGTATTTACCTTTCAAGGTGTGACCAAGGATTGAAGCAGGATTATTAAGGACTCGCCATCCAAAGCTTAGTAAGCATTTCCACGTTAAAACACGTCAAGTCCTTGAAACCTAATTTACCAACAACTTTAGGCTTAACTAGTTTATCCCAGAACCCCAATGAATCCCATTTTTCATGGCCGTGCTACCCACCAAAAATCAGCTATAACAAAAACAATGTCTTAACACACAGTAACCGACAGAAGAAAGCTAAAAATAAAGTAAATAGGTATGGCCATAGCAACATATTTGAGAAGACCTTCCTTACCAACAGAAGAGAGATATTTTTCTGCCCACCTTTGAATACGGCTCTCAATCCTCAATCTAGTATCTTGCAAAAATTTCTTCTTTAAGGCACCAAAGTCAGCCAAGAGTCCCGAATATTTCAAAAATTCCTCGGTACATTGGATACTTAGAAGATTGGATAGAGTAGCACAGCTAGTAGAGGATACATCTCTACTAAAAAAGACATCACTTTTGTCAAAGTTAATAAATTGACTAGACTCTTCAGCATAGGTAGTCAGGATCTCCTAATACAATATGCCTCCTCTAGGGTAGCCTTACACATAAAAACCAAGTGATCAACAAATAGAAGGTGGATAAGCTTCAGACCATTAGGAACAGGGCTAATACCCCTAACCAGACCTTCATCTTCATGTTTCCTGATGAAAGCCGAGAGCCCCTCAGCACAAAGCACAAACAAGAATAGTGACAGAAGTAACACACCCCATAATCCACTTAATGAACATATCATCAAAACCAAGCGGAACAAAATAGTCATTAGAAAATTCCATTCAACTTGAACATATGCCTTAGCCATGTCAAGCTTAAACACCATTTCCTCCCCAGTAACACCACGTTTCTGCCCCAAAGAGTGCAAAATTTCGTAAACCACTAATATATTATTAGAGATTTGTCTCCCTTCAACAAAATCAGACTGCATAGGGCTAATAATATGTTTCACTGCCCTCTTTAACCGATTAGTGGAAATCTTGGAGATTAACTTGTAAACGACATTGCACTAGAAATGGCTTAATTACCTCGACACCCATATCCCTTAGGCCAAACCCACCATTCATGTCTTCGGTCGGTTCTGCCTCTAAGTCTCTTTATTTTTCTTTCTCATACATCTATAACTAAAAATATGCCATTTTGTCTATCAATTTGCAATCGGGTCTTGCAGATTCAATTCATCTTGTTTGCAAACTGAGTAGGGGATCAATCACATTTTGATTTGAATTGTATTGGTAATTAATTGGGGGATGAGATGAATGAGTAACTAGGGCTAGCTATTTTCTTTCTGATTTTATTCTATTGAATTTGAATTTGACTTGACTCGCAACAAAAAAAAAATGAACAAGAGAATATGAATTATGAGACTTGGCCATTTGTGATTTGGGTGACTTCAATAGCTCGAGTGGTAAGGAAATTTTTACTATAATGTAGCCCTGTTAATCGGTTTGATTTTTTTACCGAAACCGAACCGGTTTCGGTTCGATCCGATTCTAAACCCAAAACCATTTGAACAGAAAACCAATTAAATCGATTCGGTTCAATTTTGAGCAGGTTTTACTGTTTTTTTAACGGAATCCATCATCCATGTTCAAACGAGAAAAAATCTTTGAGTTTTTCATATCGAAACACAAGAAACAACAAACTTAGAAAAGCAATAACAATCGATCACATCAATAAAAAAAGTAAGTGCCAAATCAAAATTGAAATAACAATCGAGACCCCAAATCGAAACCCCCAATTCTAAACCCTAAATTAGAAATGCCAAATTGAAATTTGAAACCCTAAATTAAGACTCACCATCCTCGAAGACGAAGATGATGCAGAATATCCATCCCCCGAACCTCGATCGATCACCATCTCCCCCAACCCTCAACGCTCGACCCACAATCTCCCCCAACCCTCGATCGATGACCATCTCCCCCAACCTCCAATCGCTCGACTGTGAGCCAAATGAGAGGGATAAGGAGAGACCATGAGAAACCAAGAACGGAAGAGATGAGTGAGAGTCGGAGACTGAAAAGACTGAGAGAGATGAGTGAGAGGCAGAGGATAAGAGGTAAGGATGAGAGGCATGAGACAGAGAGGCTTGAGAGTTAAGAGGCTTGAGAGTTAAAAGGATGAGATCATGATTCATGAGAGTGCGACTCTATCTCTGTCTGTAACAACCCGTACCTTCGGGAAGGGTAAAAATGTAATTTTATAAAGTTTTGTATATAAAGGACGATTTTGCCCTTGTGAATAGGAGACAAAAAGTTGACTTTTTGAATTACCGACTGGATTAGTGTTAACCCTTGACCGTGACGTAGTTTAGGACGTCACGAGTCTGTAGACAGGTGGCAGGTTCGATTCGGACAACCGGAGGAAAAGTTATGACGTTCGGAAGATTGGGGGCGTTACCGTAATTTTGAGTAAACGAGGAAAATGTTGACTTTTTGGAGGACTTGTGATTTTCACGTAGACCGAGGACCATTAGCTAGGTCTCGACGTCCTGAGTTCAACGACAGGCGGCATGCTGTCATCGGACGTCGGACGGAAAAGATACGGGTCTAGAACGTTCTAGGGCAAAACGGTAATTATTTTTACAAGGGGTATTTTGGTCATTTTATTTCAGCCAATTGGATGAGGACAAGTGGCTGAGTGGGGTAGATATTTGTGCTGTTGTCCATAGGATTGTGGACACGTGGGGGCACTGGATTGTTCTAAAGGGTTCTAATGTGTGCACGGCCACACTTTGCTTCTTTTGAACCGTGCTTTGCCTTCAAACACAGAAAACAGAGGGTGAGAGTTCGAGGAGAGCTTGATCGATTTTGTGCCAGGGGGAGTGAGGAGTGATTGGTGAGAGTGACAGGGAGGAGTGGTTGTACTGGTGATCGGGTTTTGGTGGTGAAATCGTGCACGGCGGCACGGTGGTGGTGCGGCGAAGGTTTGAGGAAACAGGGAGGCCGTGAGTTCGTGGTGGTGGCTACGCCGTGTGGTGGCTCAAACCACGACTGTGGGAAGTCCAGGAGGCTGTAGGGAGTCCAACGAGAAACGGGAGACGCGGCGGTGCGCACGGCGGAGACAGAATCGAAGGGTAAGCCTCTTTACTCTGTTTTTCCGTGGTTTTTCAATTCAAAAGCCGTGAGGGTAGGATGAGAATCGAGGGAATTGGTGAGTGCAGTGATGTTCAGGGAGGTTCTATGAGTGGTGTAGGACAGTCGCCGTGACGGGGGCGTACACGGCGGAGCTCAGTCGATAGAGAGTACTCTGTACTCTGTTTGGCCGTGAATTTCAAACGGGAAATCGTGGGTTTAGAGAGTGAGTCGAGGGTTCCTGTGAGTTGTGTGTGACTCAGTGAGGTAGTGGGAGGAGTTTGGAATCGCCACCGTGAGAGGGGAAGCATAGGACGGCCGGGAAGGAAAACAGGGGCCGTCTGTGTTTTTCTTTCGAGCTTCAGTTGTGAAGCTGAGGGGGGAATCGAACCAGGAGAGTGAGGGGGATGGATTCCTGGTGTCTGGACGAAGCTGCAGGAGAAGAGAGGAGATGAAATGGTGGCCGTACGGCAGAGAATGGCTCTCGCCGGTCCGGGTTGCAGCCTGGTGTGAACCGGGTTCACTCGAGGAAGGAGATGCACTGTAGCAGGCGCGTGAGGCCCACACGCAGCCACTTTGGGCGGCGCGTGGAGGCGCGTGGAGAAGAATCCGGCCAAGCTTCCAACATGAGTTTAGTTCTAATTGTCCTAAGGAGTTTATTGGTGTGGTTTTCGGGTGAATCGGACGATGTTACGGAGTTGTTCAGGAATCCAGACGGTTGAGGGTTTAGGATTAAAATATTATTTAATTCCCGAAAAATTGGGGAAATTAGGATTAGGATCCTTGATGTATTTGTGACTCTATTTGGTGCATTTTGACAGGACGGGAGGCACCCGAGACAGTCGAGGAGCGCACAGAGCGCGAGTGACTCGTTCTGGATTGTGAGTGGACTCTTTCTTTCTTTCGAGCATGCCTAACTGTTTTATTGACGTTTTATGAGCTTAAATATGTTTTTATGCTTTTGAATGATGGATTATATGTGATTGATGAGTTTGCACGTTTTTCGAGACATTTCCGAGGATTTGCACGTTTTTCGAGAAAAGATAATTTTCAGATTTTGATGCCATACTTACGATTTCAACCTATACTTGTTTTCTGATAATGATAAATGGGTTATGAAATATGATTTGTGATTATGTGTGATTTCTGGGTATAAGAATGGATTTCCGGATTTGGGTTCGGAATGTCGGTTCGGAACGCCGAAGGGCTTCGAACCGGGGATTTCGAATTCGAATTTGGCGATGGATGTTGCATTGGTTATACACTGGATATGAATTGGATTTGCTGGATTTAGATATTGGGTTTAAAGACCCGGATTGATATTGACGGGGGTACGGGCCCGGATTGAGTTTAAAGACTCGGGAGTTTAAAGACTCGGATATGTTGATATTACCCCCATATGCCTATTGAGTTTAAAGACTCGGGAGTTTAAAGACTCGGATTTCATTTAAGGCCTGATTGAGTTTAAAGACTCGGATAGGTCCAGCAGGTTTGATCGGAAATGATGATTTGATGCTGAAGCTATGGTTTCTATATCCGTTTATAGTGTTTCTGTTTCTTATGGTATTTTATAGTGTATCTGTTTCTTATGAGATTTTATAGTGTTTCTGTTTCTTATGATGTTTCATATTATGATTCTCTAGTACTTCGTTGGGCATGCCTGTTTTAAAAACGGAGGGAACACTGATTCTTAATTTGCCTTAACCTTGAATTAGTGATAAACTGAGTTTAAAACTTTTGGGCTAGGCCACTCACACTTTTGGTTTTTAAATTTTCCCTCCAGGTCGTGGTGATAGCGCTGGGGTGAACGTTGAGGCAGATATCGAGGCATAGAGCTTACGACGTTCTTCCGTTGCGAGACTAGTATTGTAGGACTTTTGTACCCATTTTGTAGAACTATGCTCTGACTAACTGTTGTGTATAGTTACTCCTTCGTCTGATAGTTATGCTTATAGTTGTATGACGGTTGTTTGTTTTTGTTTGATACTGTAAGTGTGATTGTCAGACGGGAGCAGGATTCGTCCCGGATATCGAGGCCATATTTGGGACGGGTCCTGACAATTGGTATCAGAGCATAGGTTTGTCGATTTGTGTTGGGTCTAGGTTTGTTTTACTAACTCTATGCCTCTTTCAGCGTACGATTGATCATGCCTCCGAGACGTGAACCCCCTCCACGACCTGAAGATGAAGCGGCGAGAGGGACTGAGAGCGCTTCGATTGAGAGAGCCCAGAGGCTAGGGGCTACTACGTTCAGCGGTGGGGCCGATCCAGAGGAAGCTCACCGATGGATCACCCGACTTGAGCGTATTTTTGGGGTGATGCACAGTCCTCCAGAGGACCGGGTCTTTTTAGCTACTTTCTTACTGGATGGAGCCGCATATGAGTGGTGGTACACGTTGGATTTGTCCGGCTGGGATGCACATACCGTGACATGGGAGACTTTCCAGGAGCGGTTTCTCGATCAGTACTATCCCCGTTCTTTCCGGGATGCGAAGGAGGCAAAATTTCTTTAGTTAAAGCAAGGGAATTTGACAGTTGCTGAGTATGAGCAGTGATTCCAGATGCTATCTCGTTTCGCTCCTGCATTTGTGGCGACCGAGGTGGAGAAGTGCCGCCGGTTTGAGTTGGGCCTTCGGGGAGAGATCAGGGCCATAGTGACAGCTGGCTCTTTTGCTACATTTCGGGAGTTATCTGATGCTGCTGTCAGGGTTGAGGCCAGTTTACCTGCTAGACCACAGTATTCGGGCAGTGTTCGATGCCGAGAGCATTAATTTCCAGGAGCATCGGGTCAGAGGCCCCCGAAACGGGGAAATTTTGCTGGATCATCATCGGCTGGTGGAGCCCGGTATGGCCGACCAGGGAGTTTTCAGGGCTCTAGATTTCGAGGAGCTAGGGCACAGCCAACTCCTCAGGCGAGTGCGACTTCAGTGGCTTCTACGGGGAGGCATACCGGTGGACCCGGTAGGGATACTTGCTTCTATTGCAGAGAGCGAGGACACTTCTGGAGGGAGTGCCTACTGTTAGCTTCGGAGGGTGGAGCAGGCAGAGGTGCAGCGGAACCCGGGCGCAGTACTGCTTCAGTGTCAGGGGCAGCAGGCCCTAGGGGTGGCGGTGGTGCCACGAGCAGTTCCAGGGGGCGCAGTAGGTCATCAGGACCTCAGGCGCGAGTTTTTACTATGACTCAGCAGGAGGCTAGGTCAGCACCGGGAGTGGTGACAGGTACACTCACCATATTTGGTCACACTGTTTTTGCTTTGATAGATCCCGGGGCTACCCATTCATTTGTAGCTCGGAATTGTAGTTTGGTGACGGAGAGGGAGGTGTCTACTTTGGATTGTGCTTTAGGGGTAAGTACACCTACGGGAGAGGTGTTGGTAGTGACTCAGGTTTTGAGAGAGTGTCCGGTGATGGTAGGTGAGGTTGAGTTACTAGCAGATTTGTTACTCTTGGATCTACGGGACTTTGATGATATCTTAGGTATGGACTGGTTAACGAGACATCATGCTTCTATCGAATGTTTCGATAGGAGAGTGACTTTTCGGAGTCCCGGGTTATCAGAGACTACGTTTCAGGGGGATCAGCGTGCACTTCCTACTGGAGTTATTTTGGCACTTGAGGCTAGCAAGTTGTTGCGTAAGGGATGTCAAGGTTACATAGCTCATGTGGTGGATACACGTGCTACGCCAGTGAGGGCGGAGAACATACCAGTGGTGCGGGAGTTTCCCGATGTTTTTCCCGAGGAGTTGCCAGGACTACCCCCACACCGAGATATCGAGTTTACGATTGATCTTCTTCCAGGTACACAGCATCGTATGGCACCTGTAGAATTGAGGGAACTTAAGGCCCAGTTGCAAGAGTTGGTTGATATAGGATTCATTCGACCGAGTATGTCACCTTGGGGAGCACCTATTTTGTTTGTCAAGAAAAAGGACGGAGGATTGAGATTGTGTGTGGATTACAGACAACTGAATAAGGTAACTATTCGGAATAAGTATCCCCTACCCCGGATTGACGATTTGTTTGACCAGCTAAAGGGAGCCCAGTATTTTTCGAAGATTGATCTACGCTCCGGTTACCATTAGTTAAGGGTTAAAGAGGAGGATGTACCCAAGACAGCTTTCCGGACTAGGTACGGTCATTATGAGTTTGTTGTGATGCCTTTTGGTTTGACTAATGCCCCAGCAGGTTTTATGGATCTTATGAACTGAGTGTTCCGGCCATACTTGGATTGTTTTGTGATCGTATTCATTGATGACATTTTGGTATATTCGAAGAGTGCGAAGGCACATAAGAAACATCTTAGACTCGTGCTTGAGACATTGAGGGGGCATCAGTTGTATGCGAAACTGAGTAAGTGTCAATTCTGGTTGACCAGTGTTGGATTTCTTGGCCATGTGATTTCGGCCGAGGGCATCAGCGTGGATCCTCAGAAGGTTGAGGCGGGTAGCGAAATGGGAACAGCCCAAGACGGTGACGGAGATCAGAAGTTTTCTGGGTTTGGCAGGTTACTACCGACGCTTTATTGAGGGCTTTTCTATTCTAGCAGCACCGTTGACGAGGTTGACTCGGAAGGGAATTCGATTTGAGTGGGACGAGAACTGTGAACAGAGTTTCCAGGAGCTTAAAAGACGGTTGACATCTGCTCCTGTGTTAGCCCTTCCAGACGATAGTAGGGAGTTTGAGGTGTACAGTGACGCTTCTTTGCAAGGCTTGGGTTGTGTCTTGATGCAGCATGGGAGAGTGATTGCTTATGCTTCCCGGCAATTGAAACCCCATGAGATGAACTACCCTACACATAACTTGGAACTGGCAGCGGTGGTTCATGCACTGAAGATTTGGCGGCATTACTTGTATGGCGAGAGGTGCAGGATCTTCACGGACCACAAGTGCTTGAAGTATTTGTTCACTCAAAAGGAATTGAATCTGAGACAGCGCCGATGGTTGGAGTTGCTTAAGGACTACGACTGCACGATTGAGTATCACCCAGGGAAGGCTCATGTGGTAGCCGATGCTCTGAGTAGGAAGTCAGCTAGTTCTTTGTCGTATTTGAGGACAGTATGGTTACCGTTGTTGGTTGAGCTCCACAGGTTGGGAGTAGAGTTGACTGTGGATGATCAGGGAGCACTCCTAGCGAGTTTCCATGTGCGACCTGTTTTGATTGACCAGGTTATTGATGCTCAGTTTGAGGACCCTATTCTAGGTATCATTCGTGTAACGACCCGAACTTTCGTAATTCTTATTTTATTGTAAAATGACCGTTTTGCCCCTGAGGGGGGGAAAAAAATTGACTTTTACCTCGGGAAGTATTTAGGACTTTGACACGTGACCGTGACGTAGTTTAGGACGTCACGAGTTCCTAGGCAGGTGGCACGTTCGATTCTGACGTTCGAGGAAGAAGTTGTGACGTTCGGAAGTCGAGGGGCATTTTGGTAATTTGGCCATTTGGAGGCCAAATGTTGACTTTTGACCCGGGAAGTCCAACGGACAAGGGCCAATGACCGTTACGTAGGTCTCGTCGATACGAATCCGTAGACAGGCGGTACGCCGATATCGGACTTACGACGAAAAAGTTATGGTCAAGAACGTAACCGAACTAACCGAGACTCGGAACTTAAAATAATAATAAAATCTTAGAATCTGATTTACTTTAACCCAATCAATCTGGACCCTTGATGAGTGACACATGTCACTCATCTACCTCATCCACATCATCCCCAACAATCTGGATCTATGTCTGCTTAGATTAATTAATTAATTTAATTTCCTTAAATCCTCACCTTTCATCCTTATGTCAGACTCAATCCTAGCCGTTGGTTTCTAATGCCTATTCTGTTTTAAACTCATCAAACCATACTCCCACATTTTCATTCTCTTAACCGTGCACCCTCTTATCCTTCGAACAATCACTCCAGCAGCTCACCACCCAACCTCCCTCACCAGGCAGCACCAGGCAACCACCAGCAACCTCCAGACGACCATCACCACCACCACGGCCACCCTGCACGGCCGGGCAACCCACAAACCCGAGAAGGAAACCAAACCACCCGAAACTGTCCAATCAACCAAACCAAGACTTCTGGGCTCGAACAAACGTAGGGTTAGGATCAGTGTGACCTCTGGACGACTCAGGACCGGACTGGGCAGCCCACGGCGGCGACACGGCGGCGGTAAGCCTGCAAACCCGAGAGACACCGATTTCCTTCGCTGTTTCGAAACTTCCATTTTTAACGTTAGAATTGTTTGGTTGCTTTTGAGACATAACCTAGGGGACTAGACGACCATTTCAGACCTAAGTACGCGGCTGGAAGCTTGACGGCTCGCCGGAGAAGACGAACCAGAGCCGGCAGCCGGTTTCCCGTCGATTTTCAGGTGGTACCTTCAACTTAAAAACCTGTTTTAATTACACAGAGCCATAGAACATGTTCAGACGAGTTCATAGGAACAAATCCCATCGATTTTGGTGGTCGGGTTGATGAGAACTGGTCGGGTCGAACCGTGGGTTTGCGGTGACCCAGTTCTCAGACCCGGTACTGTAGCTGATGACGTCATCATGCTGACGTCAGCAGTGACGTCATGATGACGTCATCATGTCAGAATATTGTCAGACCAGGGACCAATGGGCTGTTGACACGTGTCCTCTGACACTGTCAGTGATGACATCATGCTGACGTCAGCAGTGACGTCATGCTGACGTCAGCATCACTGTAGCACTGTTGACCAGGGAGTTGACCGGTGCGTGGGGGGCGCGTGTGAACAGTATTTTGTGTGGGACCAGTGCCATTTTCAAGGTTTCGACGATACGGATCCAATGTCGGTGGTTTCGTGTCGATCGGAGATCGTTAAGTTGGTCAAATTAGGGTTTGACGCCTTGGGAAGCGTGTTCGGACGACTTTCCCGGGCCGGTTTCAGTCTAGGGTTTCTTAGTTGTTTAGTAGGGACTTAAAGTGACCTTTACGTATGTTTTGGGCATGACAGGAATTGTACTTTAACCCTTGGACGGGGCTTTACGCTCGGGATTGCAGCGGGATTGTACTGTGAGTGGGCCTTTGATTTCACTAAACTTCGGCATGCATAACTGTCTTACTTTCTACTATATCTATATGTGATTCAAGTAAAAGTATCTGTTTATCTTATGTATGATTTATGGCACGTATTACGATGTTTGGGCATGAGACCCGTCTGGTTGTTTATGAATGGTTTGGAGTCATATATATGTATAATGGATCTCGATATTATCTGTGGTACTGTACTGTATAGATCTACCCTAGGATTCTATCTCCTCCGGATGTAGGTACACCGGAGTGGTCACGGCGCATTGCCTGTGAGGAGTCATTCTACGGAGGGACCGGACCGTAGAGTGACTCAGGAGCAGGATTGCTACTATTGGACGTCTGGGACGTCCAGCATCTAGAATGCCATGCTCGGACTAGGTTCGGGATTTGGACTCGGGATTGAGACCCCGGGTGGCACGCGTAGCCTTGAGACTGTGACCTTATTGGGCGTCTGGGACGTCAGGCATCTGGGATGTCAGGGTTGGGATGTATAGTGCAGTGACTAAGATTATATTATGTTGATATTATTCTGCTTATGACTATATGGTTTTGTGGTTTGATACTATGCATGTCTTTTCGGAAAACGGAGGGGAAAAGCTATATGTTTTCGAAATGGTAAACTACTTTGTAAACCTTGAGTTTCGGCCCACTCACCTTTGTTGTTTTACTACCCCTCCAGGTAGTGCTATCGAGGAGGAGGATCCCGAGGAGGAGGAAGAGGAGGATCCCGAGGAGGAAGAGGCATAGGTTTACGTTGCGTACCTGAACCCAACTGCTGGGTAGGTTGGCACGTAGTGTGTCTAGAGTCGTGCTCAATAAACTGTATTCGGGAACTATCCCTTGTCTGACACTATTTGTTTTCGAGTATTTGTGTGGCGTGCTATGTATGACTTAACTATGGATTTTCTTTATGCATTTTATCTTCAATAAGGGTATTTTTGGTATTTTAATGTCGGGTGTCAGACGGGAGCAGGGCACGTCCCGGGTGGTCCTAGGGGGATCGGGGCGGGTCCTGTCAATTCAGATTGAGGTCGAGGCTGGAGAGAGACAGGACTTTGAGATCCGTGAGGATGGAGCCTTGGTTAAGAGTGGACGGTTGTGCGTACCTGAGGATGAAACATTGAAGAAAGTGATACTGGATGAGGCTCACTGTTCAGCTTATGCGATGCATCCTGTGGGACCAAGATGTATCGTACACTTCGAGAGCATTACTGGTGGTCGGGAATGAAACGTGAGATTGCAGAATATGTCAGTAGATGCTTGATCTGTCAATAGGTAAAAGCCGAGCGGCAGAGACCTTATGGAGCAATGCAACCCTTGCCGATCCCCGAGTGGAAATGGGATCACCTGACAATGGATTTTGTGTTCAAGCTTCCGAGAACACCGAAGGGACACGATGGTGTGTGGGTTATTGTGGATTGACTTACGAAGTCTGCTCATTTCTTGCCAGTACGGGAGACCTTCAGGTTAGCGCAGTTTGCACAGTTGTTCATAGATGAGATTATTCGGTTGCATGGGACTCCAGAGTCGATAGTATCTGACAGAGATCCAAGATTTACTTCCCGATTTTGGCAGAGCTTACAGGAAGCTTTTGGAACTAAATTACATTTCAGTACTGCATTTCATCCTCAGACCGATGGACAATCGGAGCGGACTATTCAGATTCTCGAGGATATGATGCGAGCTTGTGTTTTGCAGTTTCAGGATACTTGGGAATCACATCTGCCTTTGATGGAATTTGCCTACAACAACAGTTATCAGGAGAGCATTGGGATGGCTCCTTACGAGGCTTTGTATGGGCGACAGTGTCGGACTCCATTGTGTTGGACTGAGGTTGGTGAGAGGAGGTTGACTACTTCTGAATTGGTGGAGCTTACTCAGGAAAAAGTGGCACTGATCAGGGATCGATTGAAGGCAGCTCAGGACCGACAGAAGAGTTACGCCGACCGTAGGATCAGGGATTTGGAGTTTGCCGTAGGAGACTGGGTTTTCCTGAAGTTGTCCCCTTGGAAAGGAATTGTGCGATTCGGCAGATGAGGTAAGTTGAGTCCTCGTTACATTGGACCTTATGAGATTATAGAACGGATTGGTCCTGTTGCATATCGATTGGCTTTACCAGCAGACTTGGAAAAGGTACATAATGTTTTTCATGTCTCTATGCTTCGGAAGTATATTCGAGATGATTCGCATATTCTGGAAGCACAACCAGTTGAACTGAGGGAAGATTTGAGTTTCGAAGAGCAGCCTGTAGCGATTTTAGACCGGAAGGATAAGGTTTTACGAAGGAAAACGGTTCCCTTGGTTAAGGTGTTATGGAGAAATCATCAAGTGGAAGAAGCTACGTGGGAACCTGAGGCATTGATGCGGGAACAGTACCCTTACTTATTTCACTGAATTTCGGGGACGAAATTATTTTTAGGGGGGTAGATTGTAACAACCCGTACCTTCGGGACGGGTAAAAATGTAATTTTATAAAGTTTTGTATATAAAGGATGATTTTGCCCTTGTGAATAGGAGACGAAAAGTTGACTTTTTGAATTACCGACTGGATTAGTGTTAACCCTTGACCGTGACGTAGTTTAGGACGTCACGAGTCCGTAGACAGGTGGCAGGTTCGATTCGGACAACCGGAGGAAAAGTTATGACGTTCGGAAGATTGGGGGCGTTACAGTAATTTTGAGTAAACGAGGAAAATGTTGACTTTTTGGAGGACTTGTGATTTTCACGTAGACCGAGGACCATTAGCTAGGTCTCGACGTCCTGAGTTCAACGAAAGGCGGCATGCTGTCATCGGACGTCGGACGGAAAAGATACGGGTCTAGAACGTTCTAGGGAAAAACGGTAATTATTTTTACAAGGGGTATTTTGGTCATTTTCTTTCAGCCAATTGGATGAGGACAAGTGGCTGAGTGGGGTAGATATTTGTGCTGTTGTCCATAGGATTGTGGACACGTGGGGGCACTGGATTGTTCTAAAGGGTTCTAATGTGTGCACGGCCACACTTCGCTTCTTTTGAACCGTGCTTTGCCTTCAAACACAAAAAACAGAGGGTGAGAGTTCGAGGAGAGGTTGATCGATTTTGTGCCAGGGGGAGTGAGGAGTGATTGGTGAGAGTGACAGGGAGGAGTGGTTGTACTGGTGATCGGGTTTTGGTGGTGAAATCGTGCACGGCGGCACGGTGGTGGTGCGGCGAAGGTTTGAGGAAACAGGGAGGCCGTGAGTTCGTGGTGGTGGCTACGCCGTGTGGTGGCTCAAACCACGACCGTGGGAAGTCCAGGAGGCTGTAGGGAGTCCAACGAGAAACGGGAGACGCGGCGGTGCGCACGGCGGAGACAGAATCGAAGGGTAAGCCTCTTTACTCTTTTTTTCCGTGGTTTTTCAATTCAAAAGCCGTGAGGGTAGGATGAGAATCGAGGGAATTGGTGAGTGCAGTGATGTTCAGGGAGGTTCTATGAGTGGTGTAGGACAGTCGCCGTGACGGGGGCGTACACGGCGGAGCTCAGTCGATAGAGAGTACTCTGTACTCTATTTGGCCGTGAATTTCAAACGGGAAATCGTGGGTTTAGAGAGTGAGTCGAGGGTTCCTGTGAGTTGTGTGTGACTCAGTGAGGTAGTGGGAGGAGTTTGGAATCGCCACCGTGAGAGGGGAAGCATAGGACGGCCGGGAAGGAAAACAGGGGCCGTCTGTGTTTTTCTTTCGAGCTTCAGTTGTGAAGCTGAGGGGGGAATCGAACCAGGAGAGTGAGGGGGATGGATTCCTGGTGTCTGGACGAAGCTGCAAGAGAAGAGAGGAGATGAAATGGTGGCCGTACGGCAGAGAATGGCTCTCGCCAGTCCGGGTTGCAGCCTGGTGTGAACCGGGTTCACTCGAGGAAGGAGATGCACTGTAGCAGGCGCGTGAGGCCCACGCGCAGCCACTTTGGGCGGCGCGTGGAGGCGCGTGGAGAAGAATCCGGCCAAGCTTCCAACATGATTTTGGTTCTAATTGTCCTAAGGAGTTTATTGGTGTGGTTTTCGGGTGAATCGGACGATGTTACGGAGTTGTTCGGGAATCCAGACGGTTGAGGGTTTAGGATTAAAATATTATTTAATTCCCGAAAAATTGGGGAAATTAGGATTAGGATCCTTGATGTATTTGTGACTCTATTTGGTGCATTTTGACAGGACGGGAGGCACCCGAGACAGTCGAGGAGCGCACAGAGCGCGAGTGACTCGTTCTGGATTGTGAGTGGACTCTTTCTTTCTTTCGAGCATGCCTAACTGTTTTATTGACGTTTTATGAGCTTAAATATGTTTTTATGCTTTTGAATGATGGATTATATGTGATTGATGAGTTTGCACGTTTTTCGAGACATTTCTGAGGATTTGCACGTTTTTCGAGAAAAGATAATTTTCAGATTTTGATGCCATACTTACGATTTCAACCTATACTTGTTTTCTGATGATGATAAATGGGTTATGAAATATGATTTGTGATTATGTGTGATTTCTGGGTATAAGAATGGATTTCCGGATTTGGGTTTGGAATGTCGGTTCGGAACGCCGAAGGGCTTCGAACCGGGGATTTCGAATTCGAATTTGGCGATGGATGTTGCATTGGTTATACACTGGATATGGATTGGATTTGCTGGATTTAGATATTGGGTTTAAAGACCCGGATTGATATTGACGGGGGTACGGGCCCGGATTGAGTTTAAAGACTCGGGAGTTTAAAGACTCGGATATGTTGATATTACCCCCATAGGCCTATTGAGTTTAAAGACTCGGGAGTTTAAAGACTCGGATTTCATTTAAGGTCTGATTGAGTTTAAAGACTCGGATAGGTCCAGCAGGTTTGATCGGAAATGATGATTTGATGCTGAAGCTATGGTTTCTATATCCGTTTATAGTGTTTCTGTTTCTTATGGTATTTTATAGTGTATCTGTTTCTTATGAGATTTTATAGTGTTTCTGTTTCTTATGATGTTTCATATTATGATTCTCTAGTACTTCGTTGGGCATGCCTGTTTTAAAAACGGAGGGAACACTGATTCTTAATTTGCCTTAACCTTGAATTAGTGATAAACTGAGTTTAAAACTTTTGGGCTAGGCCACTCACACTTTTGGTTTTTAAATTTTCCCTCCAGGTCGTGGTGATAGCGCTGGGGTGAACGTTGAGGCAGATATCGAGGCATAGAGCTTACGACGTTCTTCCGTTGCGAGACTAGCATTGTAGGACTTTTGTACCCATTTTGTAGAACTATGCTCTGACTGACTGTTGTGTATAGTTTACTCCTTCGTCTGATAGTTATGCTTATAGTTGTATGACGGTTGTTTGTTTTTGTTTGATACTGTAAGTGTGATTGTCAGACGGGAGCAGGATTCGTCCCGGATATCGAGGCCATATTTGGGACGGGTCCTGACACTGTCTCTATGAGAAGCAAGAACAAAAGCAGAGATGAAAACGAAGAGACTAAGAGGGTTACTCGTACTTTTGCAAAGAAGAAAATAAGAGGGTGAGAAATGAGAGAGATGACGAAATGGAAGACTGGCGTTGGGTTGTATTGAGTATACAAAATTTTAGGGTTTTAGTGGAGACGGCGCCGTTTGGAAAACAGGAGTTGGGTTGGGCTGGGTTTCCACATAGTTTTTGGGAATGGGTTGGACAATTACTTCTGGGGCTGGGGCTGGGCCTGGGTTGGAATTCCACCTGGTTTCTTGGGTTGGGCTTCCAAAAAAAAAGGGTTCCACTTGGTTTCTTAGACTGAGCTTCCAAAAACAGAGGTCCATTTCATTTAGTTCGGTTTTTTCGGTTTGGTTCAGTTTTGTTAAATTAAGAACCAAAACAGAATTGGGTTAGACTCGGTTTGGTTCGATTTTTACTATTTGATTTTGATTTTCTTTCATTTCAATTTTTTTTTTGTTTCGATTCTGGTTCAGTCCGATTTTTGAGAACCAATTAACAGGGCTACTATAATGGGATAACAACCTATGTATGTGGTGTTGCCTTGATCTGAGGATTTGTGCCTTAGACATCTTGTAGTATAGAGAAATATTTATATGGAGATTTTTTTTTTATGTATATGAAACATCTTGATGTATTTAAACAATGACTTGTAGTATAATAATTGTCATGCATTTTTTTTAATTTAAACAATGATGTATCTTTCTTTTTTAAGAGAAGATATAATTTTTTTTTTGTCAAAACGTAATAATAAGAAAACTATACAAACCAACATAAAACTATTTATTTAATGTATCAATAAGCATTTACTTATTAATAAATTAATATATGTTTTTTCCGCTATATCAATAATCCTTTTTAGTCAATAATCTTCATAGTCTTAGTTATAATATTTTATTTTTTTGTCCGAGCATGAGGCCGGTGGTCACTAGCACATATGGATAAGTCAATAACCAATAGAGTCTCTAATATGTAAAAAATGTTGCAGTTGATGAGTTTTATTATAATGTTTTATGATTTCATTATTAGTAGTAAAGGTCTCTGAGTTATACTTAAATGATAAATAAATCATCCATCCGTTAAAATACTTAATTTTTCTGTTAAAATTAAGTATAAGATTATCTTTTTACTGTTTAATAAAATTTTATCTCTTTTTTACTATCCAATAAATTTCCCTTTTTTTTACTCCAAAAATTTTCATTTCCCTCCAAAATTCCCTCTTTTTTATTACCCTATACGTTCTAAGTACAAAATACCACGCCCAATAAAAAAAAGCCACATCATCAAGCCCACTAAACCGTTCTCGCACACGATTACCACGTTCTCTACTATCCTACAATCCCCGTAAATCCTTTTTTTTTTTCCGAACAGTTCCCGTAGCACCATCACCACCATATTCTTCGATGTTTTCTGCTCACTCGATCTCTATAGTCTCTTCTCCTTCCCTCCTCTATTTCTAGTGTTTCGTTCCCTCACCCTTTTCATACTATCCACTCCTCCTACATATTACGACGTCGACCTCTCTGTATTTTGCTGTCTAAACTTATATTTGGGGCTTTTTTTCTTTTGTGATCATGATTTTTCATGATCAGTAAGCGGAGGTAAGGCCAATATGCAGGTCGATATTCGACTATCGACCACCACAAAACGGAAGAATTGATAACCATGGTTCTTGGACGAGAGTTTTTCCTTCTTCTTTGAACGAGAAGATTTTGAGCAATAACATAATGACTCTTTCACTCTTAATATTTAGATCATGTACCTATCACATGATTTTATGTTTAACAAAACAAATTAAAATTTTAATGGAGGGATGATTAATATACATTTTGGTATAGTTCATGGACATCCTACTAATAATAAAGTTCAGAGATCATAATTAACAATATGGTAAAATTCAGGGATTTTAGCAACCATTTTCCCTTTATAATATATTAATTTATGAAAACTCTACTATAATTTGACGTGCGCCATAGACCTTAAACACAACCGTATACATACATTCTTCTATCCAAATAACGTGTATATATATATATATATATATGCTAGATACAAAACTAAGCAAATTAATATAATTAATTAATTTTTTTTATAAAACAAATATATTAAAGCGTATTACATATAAATCGGTTAATGCACAAGATTAGGATGGGACACCCACTTTTATTCAACCCGTATACAGTAAATTATAAATTCAGTAAATTTTACAAGATACAAATGTTATTATTATTATCTGCCCATTAAAAGGGGTCTCATGCACATTTTTAAAGATGATCTAGAAATGTGGTCCATATAGAATCGATCAATTTGTTGTAGCATGGATCCTCTAGACAATTTGAGTTGACCGTGACTTACAAATTTGTTTATTATGTGGGGGTACGATTGGCACTAGGGTTACTAGTTCATAACTCATCCAATCGAGCTAACGGCCAAACTGCACTTCTGAATTTATACATGATTGCCAAATAATGAGGGAATGCCGACATATAATATAAGGAGACAATTTCATGCAACTATATGAATTTATATATGCCTTTTCATTGTGTTTATATTAAAAATTAACAATTTCATTTTTCTGTGAGCTATAAAGTACATTGTTATTAGTAGGAGACAAAGCGATGGCGAATCCTGCAATTTCTTGTTTGATCGATTTGATGTGTGTAAAGACAAAATAACGTTTTCGAAAAGAGACCACACAATTTTACATGATCCGATCCTCTCTTTTCTTTCTACGATGGGGGGGGGGGGGGGGGGGGGGGGGGGGGGGGGGGGCATGTCAAGGATTCTAATACCATTAATAATGTCTAAACGTACGTGCTTAATGACTATTGGTAATTAACATTATTATTTGGATTCAAATTACCCTATTTACGTTTGCTCATACATTGATATGGTACACAAGTATATATATAGTAATAGAAAAAAAGTATATGTAGAGATGGTTTCTTAATCCAAATTTCGGATAAATTAAACTTATATACTAAAATCGAAAAACAAAATCGACAACATGCATAAGCGAAATTTAATTAAATATATCTATTTAGAGGGACGTCTAGACTTCAAATGAATCTCTATTTATAAATAAAGTTTGATAGAAAAAAAATTACAATATAATAATTATGAATCAATAAGCAATACAAATATTACTATCTAAAACCAAAAATATTAATTTTACGTTAGGCTCAGGCTAAAATTTATTGAAATGTTCTACAAACAATAATCAATAAATAACTCAATACATAATGTTAAAATAAATAAAAATCTTGGAAGGTCGATCTATTCCCTTCCAATACAATTTTGACAATAATAGCTAATTAAAGACTCAAATGTTTAAATAGTTTTTAATTTAAATGAATTTTACAACAATCATTTGTAAATGAGAGATTACGAAAAATATCATCAAATAATAATATTATTTTGTGTAACTGGTTACCTAAATAGTTAATATAAAACACGCCCTACATCAAGAGAGAAAGAATATATATATATATATATAAATATTACATGGTTGATGTATATATATATATATATAAATATATATATATAATTGATTTGGAGTCTAATTAATAATATATTGCCTAGGCGCGCCTTGAGCGTGGCGTCCCTAATTAAATCGCCACAAACCTCTCTTTGCTTAGCGGCCAAGAGGTTGAATTGGTCTTAGGCGCCTCAACGTTTCAAGACTTAAATTTTTGTCTCATCAGATTAAAATCTTCAGCGCTTCAAGCCTTAGACTTCGCCTTAATTAACAGGCTAATTAAACTCACATCGACTGATCAGCACCTCGTCTTTCAAAACATTAATATTTTGCGTGGTCGATTGGTCTATATAACATGCTTCATTTACATCACATAATGTTGCGCATTGGTCTGACTCTCTGACTTGAATTCAGTACATACGAGACAAGTAGTAACAGACATTAATTGTTTATGGGATTACCAAGAAGCAGCATGCATGCACATCTGCATGTATGCAGAAATCAATATTATGAGAGCAATGTAAGAAGTTGAGGTTCCACCCCAAAACCAATTGGCAATGGGGGAGTAGCCCAAGATCTTATAAGGCACAAATTGTAGTTGTGCTTTTCCAATGTGGGACATTTTCCTCACATCTCAACACGCCCCCTCACGTGTGGCGGATTTTCCAGCCTATCACGTGACGATTTGATTGGGTACGTGTGACACGTGTGACGGTTAAGCCAATCACGTGAGATAACCCCGCTCTGATACCATGTAAGAAGTTGAGGTTCCACCCCAAAACCAATTGGCAATGGGGGGAGTAGCCCAAGATCTTATAAGGCACAAATTGTAGTTGTGCTTTTCCAATGTGGGACATTTTCCTCACATCTCAACAAGCAAGACAACAATGGAGAAACTTGATCGAACCACAATAATAAGTTCACAAACAAATATCAAGGACGAACACTGATGAGATACACGATCAACCATAACATAATATTACTAAAGGATAACGTCTTCAAAATACAAGGTTTTTTTGGCAAATGAACTGTAGACATAGAAATCTTAATTAGTAGCATGCATGCACTAGGTCTAAATAGTTATCAACAATATTAAAAGAGACCTCTAGCTGGCAGCTACGTACCTAGCTGGTACTAGTAGCTTATATATATGAGCTGTGAAGAACTACTAATTAGAGTCTTAATTTAAAGCCTTCATCGATCACGAGCATTCTGGGTTTTCCACCATGATCGATCATCACAAAACATTTTTCAGCTCTTAGTAAGGTGACACACGAACATTGCTAACCGAACCAAAGAACCCATCTTTCGTCAGAACATCCTCTCCTTCCTGCACAGATTTAACACAAAATAAATTTACATAATAACTATAATAATAACAATATCAATAATTAAGCAATTCCTAATTTATTTGTATGAATATATAAAGAGAGTAATGGAGGGAGATCGAGGGTTAATATATGAACAAGGAACCTGCTGGCGGAGATTTGTCTTCTTGACAGTCTGGTCAGGCATGAGACCAAAGTGAATGTGTGGAAAGTGAGCCCACTGACAAAAGCAAGAGAAACCAACAAGAGGCTCACAAATCAAAGGGACCCACCATAAGAACAGTAGCAGTACGTGCCACTGTAAAAACAAAAGAAGAGACCCAAAAACCCTAATTTGGTAAAGAAGGAGAAAAGCCTAAGAAATATTAAATTTACATTCTTAGCAGCCGCACTGAAGGCTTCTCTATGGGATATATCAGGATTCACAGACTTGATGCGTTGGATCTCGTCCCTGCAAAAAAATATACACACCCAGATGAATCCACCATTCATGTGTTTTGCGTCAATTTTGGCAACTTTATAATCATTTTATTATGAACTATACATTTTATTTTATTTCTAATAATAACAATAAATATAAAATTTGTTTGAGAAAAAGAAAGAGATAGATATGAATGATGGTTGATATGATTACTCACTTGATGAAACGGTTGTACGCAGAGGGGACTCTCTGTCTCTTCTCCGGGGCTGGACAATTGGACATGGCATGCATACACAAACAGACAAGCACATACAAACACATTTAGATTCAATTCACTAATTCACTTACTTTTTACCACATTCTAACTCCAAAATTATTTTCACCTTCACCGGCCTCTACTATCCTAACACAATTAATGATAACAAACTGAAAAGTGAAGAATACTTCCCTAAATTTATGCTCAATAAGTGAATTGCAAGGTCAGAAGATCAGTTTAAGATTTTCTTAGGTTTCATAAGGGGAAAAAGATAAAGAGAAGGGTTTAAGTGGGAATTGATGTGCTTTATTGGGGTTTTCACTCAACCCTATCTTGCATATGTTGAGTCACTTCATTGATTGATCTAAAATGTTTTGTTTTACTAACTAAGGTTGCGCAGGTCCGGAAGGAGGAGATACAGGGTGGTCCATCAATCTTTCTTTACCATCTATGTTTCCGGGGGGCAATGTACTTTAATACTTTATGATGTTGCTTACTTTAACAATTTCTAAAACATGGTTATTGTAGGGCCAAATATTGTTCAGAAAAAAAAAAACAAACACACACATTAAAATGCTTGGACAGTTGCACGCCAAAGGGTTTGATCAATTCATTACTGGAGTAGATTGGAGCTTAAAACAATCAGCTTTCATATATGATGATAGTCAATAATTTTGCATTTAGGGTTTTGTTGCCAAAAGTTCCCGGTCCCTTAAATGGAAGCAAAAGAGGGCTTGAGTGTCTCTCGCGTGCTTACACCCTAAGATCTTTGTTCCTCCAATGAATAAAAGGCCTTGATTATAACTTGAAGGGTTTAGAGGGAAAGACTATATAGTAAAGGCAGCTTCTTTAGGGCAATATTGTATTTGCGTGTTTGTGAGTGGGGGGTTTTTTTATTAGGGCATTGTGTTGTCTAGCTAGGAGCAAACCCAAAAAGATGATGAGTTGCATTTTGAAATGTTCTTTTTGATCCATACTTTTCCATGACCGAAAGTGAAAGCTAGTTAGGTTGCAAGATGTTTGATTGAAGAATTTGGTTGACCAAGACTGTTTTAATTAGAAAGCTGATGGATCACCGATGATATTGATGGAAATAAATTAGTAATGAGAAAGAAAAGTAATTAAAGAGATGGATGGATGAGTTATCACTTACGTCTGTTGGTAACAGGGGCCCTGGGAAGCTCATCAGCAGCAGCACTTGGTCGGACACCAAAGTCATTCGCAATTGTCTGGTTCATCAGAAAGTTTGGAGTTGCCACATTTGGCATCTCTTCCTGAAAACCCAATATAATACGTAGTACTCAAACCCTAGAGTAAGCTGCAAAATTAGTTAATGAGACAAGAAATAGATGTTAGTGGTATGTACCAGAAGATTGTGGGAGTTATTAGGGGAAGAGGAGAAGAAGGAGTGGGCAAGATGATGCTGAAGCTGACTAGGATTAGAAGGCAGCAGCAGCCCCCGCATGTTCACCGGAAGCAGGTTGGTGCAGTGGCCACATCGCACCGTCACAGTCTTGAACAAGCTCGTGCAAGGAACGCTCACCTAATTCATTCATCCATTCATCAAATTAACACATACATCATTCTTATCAAAATAATAATAACAATGAAAATGAAAATAATAATAGTGATGAAAATAACTATAGGGGGATGTATGATTGATGGAAACAGAAGATGAGTACCGCGAGGACAGTGTCGCAGATGTTGCAATGGACATAGCAGAGCTGTTCCGAAGGAGGGAGGTGGTCGAGGGACAAAGATGAAGCAGAAGAAGATGACATGATATCTTTTCGATGTGATTCCTCCTTTTATTTTATAAAATTAAATTAAAATTTTGGTTGATGATTGGTCTCTTGAGCCTTTGATTGATTGATTGACGGATGACAGCTTAACAACTACCTTGGATCTGCTTTTTTTTTATATATATATTTGGTTCCTTTGAATATGAGTTGGTGTGAAAGAAAGATGTGTGTGTGAGAGAGAGAGAGAGAGATCGAGGGACAGAGATAGATATAGAGAGAATGGGAGATAGAGATAGAAAGAGAGAGGGATGGAGGAAGCGGTGATGTATTTGGTCTAATAGATATAAGAGGGAGGTGTTGTGGGTTACAGAGAGAAACCTCTATACATTCTGTTTCCTCTGATTATTGGTACCCCCCCTTGCCCCCAGTACTCTTGTTTATAAGCTTGCTTTGCTACCTCACCCCAATCATGTATCATCACCACCATGTCTCTGCATATATGCATGTATATTCCATCTCGATCTCATGTATGTCACATACACATACATATATGTGGCATGTAACATGCATGCATGTTCATGGTGTAAAATTTAGGATAATAATATTGGAATATACTAACAACTTTCTTTTTTTTTCCATTTTATAATTATGATATTATTACTTGACACTAGTTGCAACCTTATTTCCATGATATCATCAACGATATTGAAATCAGATGTCAATTATTTGAAATTGAAAATTTTGGTTCATTGATCTATATATGACACACTATTTTGATATGAAAAGTTCATCAGGACGTCAAAATTGAGATATGTTAGCCGTCATTTGGACACCACCATTTAGATGTCAACTAGTTTAGTTCGATTATTAGCTTCCTAGTGGCCATTCCGATATTCAAATTTCGGCCAGCATATATACCTCGATTTTAGCATCCTAATTAATGGACTTAATTTTCGGATTACGATGTGTCAATCTAACTATATATATGTACTGATCATATATTTATAGCAGTTAGATAACGAAACGATTAATTAGGATGGATTCTTCAAAAGGTTACTTAAAAATTGATGGTTGATATAATCAAATGACATTAAAAAAAATTATAAAATAATTTCGAAAAAAGAGAATCACATTAATATACATATATATTAGGTAAACCAGTATATTACTGACAAACTATAGCTAGTAATTTCAAGTTACTGATCAATTATACTAAGTTCAAGTTAGTACTTATGGTTTGCATAAACGGGATTTAATTAAAACGGTGGCATAACAAATAGAGAGTTCTCATCATCAAACAATATTGTTAATGCTGATCATCTAATTAAGTAGTGTTATATGATCTCTCGTTTATCTTTCGATCTCATTTGATAAAATGATTTTCTACTTTAACTTCAATATTTTTTATATAATAATATTGTATTCTAAATATAATTTAAAGAGAAGTGAAAGTTTTCAAATAACTGATGTCCTCGTAATTCAAAATTGAAATTACTAGTATGTAAGTCAAGATTCTTCTAACTAAATTAGACTTCTTCGACAAAACCGTCAACTTTTTTAGATAACTAAACCCGTTCATATTTACTTAATGTTTTGCATATATGGATCTTAAAAGGTGACTTAAAAAAATAGACAAACAAGATAGTATATATATATATATTAGATGAATAAATGAATCCATATTTTACAATTTAAACTTTTCAAAAAAAAAATTTATAATTTAAACATATGTGGATCTTTAAAGGTAACCTGAAAAAAATAGATAATAACGATCATCAGCGTTGCATATAATTGAAAAGAAAAATGAGATCGTTATAACAATTAGACAATGTTTTGCATCAATAATTAAGTTCTTTAAATGTAACTTAGTTAACGAAGCTGAATTTAGTTATTTTCTATTTTTTTTTAAATAGATGACGTTTAAGAGAAAACTGAAAAATACACAAATTTTTTCATCACTACATATCAAACAATATTGTAAGATAAGAAAGTTAATTCACAAAAGAAGGTAATTAATTATAAGTAGCATTCCTCTAATGGGTCATGTTCTGGATGGGGTTGGCATTCCCAATGCTTGCTTTGTGTTTGTGTTATTGAGAGAGAGAGAGAGAGAGAGAGAGAGAGAGAGAGAGAGGAGCAAGAAAGGGACGTGTGCATGGGGGTGATATAGCTTTCACACACTCACGACTCACCTGTTATTTTCACAACGTGAACACCGCCTCTTGGCTCTTGTCTTTGTGTGCTTCTACATTCAAAACATTATTACTTTGATTCCAATTTTTGCCTCAATTTCCGAACCAAACCACCCTTCAATCTCTCTTCTAACTCCTGGAAAATACACTTATCCCATTTTTTTTCACAGATTAACGCCTATATTCATTAATATTAACATTTCCATCCTCCCTCTGAGCCTCTCTCCACTTCTCCAGTCTCCGCCTCCCTAGGGCTTCCCCCTCTCTCTTCCCCCCGTGACTCCCCAAGTCCAACACCATCATAACGCAATCATACACATAAATACTTAGATAATAGTGCCAATTTTGTGTAAAACCCTAAAAATATATTTATAAAATAAATCAGTTCCATGTTTATTTTTGAGTGATTTGACCACTCTCTCTCTCTCTCGCAGCTAGCTCAGAAGACAGATTCGTATTTAAGTCAGTGAGTGAGAAAAAACATTATCGACCTCAGTGGCCATTGTTCATCTCCATTCTTTTCTTACCACCTTTGTCCTTTCCTATAATTGCTTTCTTCTTTTTCGCCTTTTTTTATACCTAATTTTGTTGCAATCTTTTCCCACTCTTAATTTTTTCTCTCTGGCTAGCTAGCCAGTTAGGGTTTCAGGATTTCCGAACTTATGTTACTAGATTGTGAATCTAGATCGACATTAATTAGATTCGGGAATTGACGATGATCATCAAGTATATATAATATTATTAATATATTCTAGCTAATTATTCATTCACACTCACTACGATGAATGGATGATGATCACAAATGAGCTAGCTAGAATGGGCCTTGTATAAGCCAGCCGTATGCAAATACATTAAATGGCCGGAGGAAAAAGTTGTAAAGATGCTTGGGCTTTTACAGACCCATCACAAAGGTGTATTCAAAGCTTGGAAACCCATACCTATTAACGGGAGCAAGCTGAAAGGCAAGTCAGCCTGAGAATCTGAGACACAAACTTGAATGATCAGTACCCTCTTTCCCTAAAGATTTAGTTTGAAATATGACGACCTATTTATTTGACGGCCAAGATAAAGCAAAAACCAGAAAGGAAATAAAATTAAGACAACAAATTCAAAACTTCGTATCATGGCATCCAGTCATTGGTTACCATTAATTAACAAATTAAAAGCCCCTCCTTATGTTGGGTGCTTCTATAGTACATGAGAAGAAATATTGCTTCTTCTGGAATAAAGGCTGTTTAAGATCTGCCCAATACAAACTGAGATTTTCATCCCACATTTAATTAGGAACTCGAGAGTAAAATTTAGTAAAATGCATGGCATGGGATGTTTATTTATTTATTTATTGGTAAATTAATATCATGAGATATTCCACATTAAAACATAATTCTCGTTCGGAATGGGATTTTAAGTTTCAAACTTGATGCATAAAACATTTTTGCTTTAGGCCATTTTAAGCTGGTAGAAATGATTTATGGGGTATAATTAACGTAAGTCAAGTAATTATAAGTATATTAATTGGTGTTAGATCAGACAGTAAAAATTGTAAAAAAGATTAAAAATAGAATCCAACTATCTTTAGACTATCTTCTTTTATTGGCCAGCTTGTAAGAATATATTTATAGTTCAATGATACAAGGCATGTAAGCAGGGACGGCTCCTAAACCCAATTTTCGGATGGGCTAACTTATATACTAGATTAAAAAAATTTGATGGTGCGAATGAATTTTATTAATAAACATAAAAGACACACCTAGCCTGAGGGAATTTAATAAGCCTTACCCGTCAAATGTATCTATGTACATAAATAAGAGATTGATAGAAAGAAGGAAAAAAATTTCAATAAAACTCATAATTAAACATGCAATGTAAATACAAATTATCATTTTTTCATTATAAGTTGTATCCTTCGAGTTTTAAGAGTATCAAATTTTTTTACTATCTCTTCATTATTAGTATTATATTAGATCAAATTAATTAAATTAGATTGGACTAAATTCAAAATCTTAAAGGATCTATCTTGGGTGGGAAGGGCTACAGCCCTCCCAGCCCAAGACAAAGATCTGTCCATGCATGTAAGTACTAGTTGATGAGAGTTAATTCGATTGTAAGGAAAAACAATTATTTTTTCTATTTTCCCAATTAATCTAATAAAATGCAACTCGGTATAACTAAATATGACTTGATAACACTACAAAAAAAGTTCACTTGCTCGACTGAGGGAATATTCGACGAATATCGTGCCGTAGGCGTGATTTTTTATTTTACTTTTTTTACTTTGCCCGACAAAATTTAATCTAGTTCCGACGAATCTCGCGTCGTTTTCAGGTGATATGACTTTGTCCGACGAATTTATCCTAACTTGTCGGGAAAACCTCTAACTCGACGGCTTATTACCCAACTAATTTTAATGTTACCTGACGAATTTTATTGTTACCAAATAAATTTATATTCGTCGGATAAAACTCTTTTTCTTGTAGTGTAACTAGAATGTTTATGGATGAAACTTATAGCGGGTCTAAAAGCAACTGATCGAAGCACCACGATTTGACACAAGGGCATCATATAGGTAGTGGAATCTTACAATTTAGAAGTGTGACACACCAAATAAAAAAATTAAAATCACCTAAATAATATATATATATATTTTTTTTTTTTAAATTTTGACAACATCTCTGGTATATTTGAGACTCTCTGGCTATATCTATTTTTGATAATGATCACGGTCCAATCGTCTATTTTTTTTTTCAGTTGTTGTCTTTTATTTTTATTTCAAATATATTTTTCTTCGAATAAGAGTGGTAGACGACAAACATTTGGATCTTCCTCAATTATAAATTCAGAAGGAATTTGAGATTAATTATTTACAAATTAACGTTAAAACCAACTGAACTAAATTCACTTAATAAGTTGCTATATTTAAATAGTTAAACATTTGATAAAAGGAAGCAATACAAAAGTACTAGTGCGATGAATTGTTGATAAGAACTTAATTTCAAGGGCATCGTGCAAGTTGCTTGTTAATGAGAATATTTAACAAAAACTAGGGCAAATTATACTTTACTGATTAGTTGTGATTTACACTTTATAATAGATTTATCTATGACATTTCAAATGTTGTAATTATCTTTCTATAAGTGTCAACGGAATGAGACTCACTTTCAACCGAAATTGGGTGACATATAAGTGTCAGGCGGCAAAAATATTAATTAATGAAATAATAAAATCTATTTATAAAAAAAATTTAAATAGAAAAAAAAAAATCAACCTCAACACCGAAGCTTTGAATTCTTGAGTTTTAGAATTTGTCTCATAGCATGTACCCATGGACACGTGCTTGGAGCCTCGTGAGGGTTTAGGAGGCAGAATCTCAAAACAGAACTGTATCATTTGCAGTTTTCTACATTTTCTAGAATTTCCAGAAAAAATCAGAATTTTATGAATACTTCGTCAGTGAAGAATACATCTGGTAATGAAGTTTTATGAAGGACAGCTTCTTTTTTTTCGCTATTTATCAGGAAATTTGTCACCAAAGATTACCAGAAATTCTTCCCAGAAATTATAGAAGAAAAATTATTTGCTCATGCACAGCCTCCCCTCGTCTCATCCTCACCCTCAGTTAGATTGGACGATGGATAACAAAAGGATTAGAGCTTTGAATGGACATTTTTGTGAAGAAAGAAGTTGAAATAGTTCATTTTATCTAACCCCATTGCAACAAATTGAAAATAAAGTAAGCAGCAAAAACAGAGTTTCTAGATTCTTCAATTGGGAAATCCAAGAACAAAATCAAAGAGTCGGTTTATCATTTTTTGTTGAAATTCATTTATAGCTGTGAGATCACTGAGATGGTGGCAATGGATTGGCTTCGAGTGGAGATGCCGAAGTCCCTGGCTTTGAGGGTCGCTTGGCTCGGGTGTTGGGGTTGATTTGTACTTTTAAATTTTTTACCACGTAGTGATTATTTTCACTCATTTCTATTAAGTGGTGGACCATGAATCCTATTTCACGTAAATATTTAATAGAATTTTAGCGGAATAATTCATGGACAAATCAAGTTATTGCGTTTTGAAGAGTATAGGAGATAATTACAATATTTAAAAAGTTAAGTATAATCTGTTACAATATTTAAATCTCCAGATTATATATAAAAATGATTTCAACTTTGTAGCCGAATTATAAAAAATTTCATTTAGATACTTAAATTATATGACTATCACCAAATCACTATATCAATTATATTTTCCATTAAAATTGGCGTCAAAATGACACATGCTAAGAAATTGGTCCAAAAAGCTTAGCAAAATTAAAAAGTCAATGTCAGAATTCAAACTAAATCAGGCCCATCAGATAAAAAAAATTATAAATAAAAACATAAAATAAAATAAATCTTCCCCAAACTCAAACCCTAAAATTCCAAATTGAACAGGCGTCCGATCGAGTCTTCTGCAATTCGTCTTCAAGAAGCATAGAAAATGTGCGACTAGTTATAGATTGTCATAGCCGATTTCCCTGTCCCACATGAAATTAAGAGATCACAGCAGCCTTTCAAGTCGAATCCATTTTGGAGACTGGCTTCGTCACCAGCCTGTTGAGCGGCGTCAAAATCTCCTACGACATGTCGTCTCAGAAGCCCAGTACCTTCACCCTTCCATGCCTATCCCTCAGCCCATTGTTGCTTGCAGAATTTGTCAATTCACTGGGAAGAGGTGAACCAAAACCAAACCAGTCCCGAGTACGAGTATGAGATGTTATTGGCTACTTTCGAGAGATTCCGAGAGTCGGAGAAGACTGCAATTGTGCATATTTCGCATAGGGATGTCATCACTAATCCAGACATGCACCGTCTTCTTCTTTTACTCTTGCTCAGAGGCGGTTCTTAAATCCGAATTTTGGATGTGCTAATTTGCATGTTAGATATAAAAGAAATTTAATTGTATAAATAAATTTTATTAATACGGGAAAACTGTTGGTCGCTGAACCATAATGTTAGCAATGGTCGCTGAACTTCATTATTAGTAACAATGGTCCCTGAACTATAACTAAATGTATACTAAAAATCCATCCGTTAACATTGTAACATCTTCTATTAAAAAAATGTCATGTGATAGGCACATGTTCTAATTAGTAAGGGTAAAAGAGTCTTTCATCAAATTTTAACATCTTCGTTGTTGCTTCTTCTTCTTCCTGCTATATTTTTAAAGAAGGTAGCTCAGGAAAAAAAACGAAGAACTTCACAATTTTGGGGCAGATTGATCGAGGGTTTGTTGGAAGTGAAGGTTTCGTTATTGCCTCTTCCTCTTCTTCTTCATGCGCTATTCGTAAAGAAGGTAGCTCAGAAAACAAAACAAAAAAAAAATGGAGAAATTCACAATTTTAGGGCAGATTGATCGAGGGTTTACAGGAAGTGATTTGGGGAAGATTGGATTGGGGTTGGGTTTGAAGAAATTGGGGTTGGGTTTGAAGAAATTGGGTTGCATCTTTGTTGGTTGTTCTCATGGCTACTCTATTTAGATGGTCAAGAGACACTACTCCTAAGTATAGTAAGTCTTCCTCTTTGCAAAATTTTTAAAACATGCTTTTGTTTTTGTTACTATTTGTCTCTGTACTTCACATTAACAAAGCTTTTGTTATAAGGAAATTCTTCCTTATGATATCCCTGTATTTTAATATGTAGAGTTTGGATGTTGAGGTCAAGGATGTTGTTTTTGGTTGATCTTGATGCCTCAGTTTTTCATTCTATGTATAATATTGGATTGGACAAAATGAGAAATTTAGGGTCATCTTGTCTCGTCACTGAAATATTTTGATTTGTATGGAAAAAAATAATGTTTGATTTATATGGCAGGAAATAATGAATATTGCACTCTTCAAATGCACCACTTTGGATTGATGAAAAATGAAGTATACAAAGGAGGGAAGGTATGTTTTGTTGACAACTGCATATTTGACTACTTGATTTTGTTAGATATAAGGAAATACGGGGTAGAGCTAGGCTATAATGTAGACATAACTAAGAGGATAATAGTTTGAAAATATTTTATATGGTGCATGGTAAGACTAGTGAAGAAGCAGTGAAGGAGATTGTAGATGATAAGTGTATTTTTGGGTTGGTAGGCCGCATGTCTAATGAAAACTTTATAGTCTTGTATTTCCATGATCCTAATGATCATAACACAATTGGTAGTGAAGATTGCAATTTAGAATTGTGTACTTTGGAAGTTAATGAGGAGGATGATGGTTTTGAAGAGCAAGAAGAGATAGATGCAATTGATGGTAAAAAAATTCTTTGTTGATACTGATTATGGTGTGAGTGAGGATGAGGTTGAAGCAGCCGTGGAAGAAGATGAAAATGAGGTTGGAGTAGAAAATGAGGCCGGTGTAAAAAATAATGAGGGTGGTGCTAATTACCCTGATTATGTACCTTCTAACAATCCAACTGGGGAAGTTTCATCAGATGGTGAAGCCAGTGATGATCTCAAATTCTCAATTCTAGCAGCGAGGAGGAAGATATTGAGAACTTAGGAAAGAAGAGGTCTAGAAAGAAAAATTGGAAATTGCCTAGTATTAAACACTTTAGGCGAGATATAGATCTAAGAAACCCTCAATTTAAGTTGGGAATGAAATTTTCTTCTAGGATTAAGATCTGTCCATGAAGTGTGAGGTCCAATCCAGCCACCACACTTACATTGCTTTCATGTTGTGAAATTCTTTTCTCCAATTGATGAAGATAACTGCGACACTGTTGTGAAGCATCAATCACCGGCTGCCTTTCTCCAATTGAGTTGAAATTTCGAGTGGGTATAAAGGAATTCTGGGGTTTTTGTGTTGCCTTTCTCCAATTTTATTGATAATTTATAGTTTGGGGTTTTCGAGTTGGGGCACGGGCTGTTTCACAGTTTGGGGTTTCTCCAATTTAAGGTTTCCTTCTAAGGTTGAGGCACGGGCTGGGGCTCCCTACATATATAATGTTAAAATGTGATAATTTTGTTAAACAATAAAAAGACTAACTTACCCTTAATTTTAACAGAAGATGTTAAAATTTTAATGGATGGATTTTTAGTAATCATTTGGGTATAGGCCAGGGATCGTTGTTACTAATAATGAAGTTTATGAACCATTGCTAATATTAGGGAAAAGTTTTGGGACTGTAGCAACAATTTTCCCTTAATAATAAATATAACAAGATACTTCTAGTGAGAGGGATACAATGAACCGTACCCCTCAAATGCATAAATAAAATTTGATTTCAATAAAAAAAAATTACAACAAAAAATGATAATTAAATTTGCAACTACAAATTATCACTTTTTAATTTTGAATTGTACCATTCGAAGCTTAAGAGTGTCAAGATTCTCAATTATCTTTTCATTACTAATAGTATAAGTAAAGTCTTTTTCAATGTGGAGGGTCATACAATCAAGAAATTCATCACGTATTTTATTTTGAAGTTGATTCTTTATAATTCATATAGATGAAAAAACCTGTTCTGTTATTACTATTGAAATAAGATGAGTCAATACATATCGAATGAGCCTATAAATCAAACAATAGTTATCTATCAAAGTTGTTTTCATCAATATTTGACATAACTCAAGAAAAGTGAGTATTTTTAGCCAATTAAATAAAACATTCAATATCAACAATTAGCAAGTATTTTCTAACACTGCTTCCTACAATAGAAACTAGCATATGAATGCAAACCCTCATAGTCATAGTTTTATGTCTCAATTACTTACTCATACAAAAGCCCCAATTTAAACTTCAAAATTTCAAATTGTCAAAACTCAAAAAAAAAAAAAAAACTTTAATACTTAAATTTTCAAAGCCAAAACTCTTCATTCAATTTCTATTTAAAACTAATATTAGAAAATAATATTTTATGCGTCAAAGATTTGATAATAGATAAACACAATAAAATTTTGAAGAAAATAAAAGAAAAAAATTTGTGGGATGAATTTGAAAAAGAAAAAAAATGCTGAAATAAGATGCATAGTTTGCTAATGCCTACTTTTCACTTTGGGTTTAAGCCTTTGAAGTTGATATGATATTATTTAATTATGTGTTGTTAGTTTTATTTTTTAAATTTTTGTCTAAAGCTTAAATTAATTGAACTAAATATTTATTATTGGATGGTCTAGCCAATAATTATCAAGGGAGGCACTTGGGGGGAAGCTATAGCTAGCCCTTTCAGCCCAAAGCGCGCCACAAAACCACCTCTTTCAATCGACACACTCCACACAGATAGCTCCCATGGCCCCGCCTTCTGCCTCTATCAAGCGGCGACAGCCCCTACCTTCCCTTGCAATGCTTCCCGAAGAACCCTTTTTTTCAGGATTCCCCTATGAACGATCATAATAAGGTAAAACTTGAAGATAAGTTTTGTACTCTATTAATTTCTTAATCCCTCTAGTCCGGTGGGCGTTGGCCGAAGAGAGAAGGAAAAAGAACACACAAAGATTTACAAGTCTAATGGGAGAAGAGTCCCCCCCGCGTCCATGCTCATGTTTCGTCTTTTTCCTCTTGGTTCATCTTCTAGTTGGGTTTCAATTTGGGAAAATAGAATTCGGGGCTGATTTAGTATGACTCAGATTTGTGTAATGTCAAAATTACCCTTTCAATTTTTACTACTTTACAAGATGACTGGATTAATTTCTTGGCACATATCCTTTTAACGGTTAATTGGATGTAAAATATAAGAGAGACATGTAGTGATTTGTAGATGGTCATATAGTTTGAGTACCTTAATAAAAATTTCATTGTTAGAGTATGAACTTGAAATAATCCATATAATTTAGGGAGTTTTACGTAGTTTTTCCTTTCCTATACTATCCAAATTAATTTCATAAAATGTTATTATTTTCCCTTATATTTCATTATTTCATACCCATATCTTTTTCTCATAATGGAACCAATTACCACTACTGCATGCCTAAGCGCCTACTCTACCACCGCCACCACCATTACCTCCTTCACGCTTACCTATAATTTTTTTAAATTAATGAAAATACATATGGATCCATTTATTTGTATTCAAGATATATCTAATTTGATAAGTAATCCAACTGAATTCAATTTCGGTGAACTAATGGGCCACACATGTAATTAAGATTCATTCATTCATGGATTGTGCAACATTCAGTCATGACCCATCTAACATTCCAGCTTCCTTTAATTCATGCCCATGCATGTAGTTATAGCTAGGGTGTGTGTATATATATATATATATATATATATATATATATATATATTAATGAGGAAAAGCTATGACTGTAAAAAGCCTGGTAGGAGCTATTTTGTTGCTGTTTGTGTGGGGATATGATGATCGAGGATCTTTGAATCCCTTTCTATGTATATTGTATAGTTTTAGTGTATGGGGATGTGGATGTGGATGTGGGTGTGGTGGGGTTGGGTAAAAACCGAAAAGGTTGAAATCTAGTGTTGCTATGTTGGTGTCTTATATATATATTTTGGTATCTTCACAATTAAATATAAAATATCCTAAAATAAAGAAACAGAACTGATCGAGCTAAATTATGGATCTCTTTTTTGCCTTTGGCATTGCCTTTGCCTTAATTTTCCTTCTTCATCGTTTTCTGTGTGCTCTGGCGATCGAGAGTGCAACTGCAGAGTACGTATGTAGGTAGGAGTCAATTTAAAGGGATGGATGCATGGATGACCTAATTAATTAATACTATATAGGGCCGGTGGTACGTGAATATTGGTATATATATATATATATATATATATATATATAGTAGCAGTGAATCAGTGATCAGTGATCATTTATTTAATCAGTGCATTTTCATCGATCGATCATCTAGCTAGAGCCATGTTAATTGCATGGGCACAAGTTTAAAGGACACCGGGACAAGTACTGTATATAATTATATATAATATGGCGGGGGCTTGAAATTGCAATGTACCCTAACTACAAAAACAACAGGTATATATGCGGGCGATGGGGCATTGGGGGTGGTGGGGTGTGCTCAATTAGAGGAACCACAGTGACACTCCTCATTGCGTTTTTTATTTTATAATGAACTACTTTCCGCAGATCATTCAAGTGCGAAATATATAAGACAAATTAAGGACACTGCTTGGCTTTATTAGCTAGCTGCCTAGCCCGCCCTCATCTTCATCTCCCTCTCTACACAAAAGATATATGATCAGTTACGTGTTCATTCTTTCATTTTCATCCCACCAGCTAATCTCAGCTACTCTTATTTTCTTCCTTTTCTCGTACTAATTAATGCTTTTTATTTACTTTAAATGTACAAATGAATTAGAAGATAAGTTTCATTTTACACTTTACTCTCAAAATTCGTTCATTATAGACGTAAATTTAGAAATTTCAGAAGGAAAAAACGGCAAGGGTTTGGTCAATTCGAGCTCTAATCCTCCCTCTAGTCTTTCTTCCACGGACTAGAATTTGAAGAATGCATAGGGCAATTTGTTACTGGAATTGGCTATCATGTGGTGGTTGGAAGGAGCTACGAGACCTATGCTGCCGTTCTAAAGCTCAAAGCTATGCGACCTCACGAATCTCAGACGGTGTCGTTGTAGCGCTGAGCTCCGATTGATTTGGTAACATTACACAAAAATTTGGATGATGAAACACGTGATACGGCGATCGCCTCTCAATTGTTACAATGGATAAATTTTCAAATTTACCTTTTATATTGACGGAAACTGAGCGGACTGAATGGAAAAGGATTTGAGTGGGATGACTCTGAGTTTCAGGGTGCATATTAATCAATTTTTGAGAATATGGTACAAATGAAACTTATTAGCAAATTGATAGTGCTGTTGTGAAGGAAATCCGGTAGATGAGAATGTAGAGAGAATGTTAGGAGGCAGTCAGATGAAAATAATATATTTGATTATTCTGAGATTAGATTAGGGTTTACAACCATTAATTATCCCTTATATATGAGAGAATAATTAATGAATAAAAAAGGACAAAACTACCCCTAGCACCTATTACATAAATAGACATAACAAATAAAACTATTTACAACACTCCCCCTTGAATATTTCATGTAATGGTACTGCTTGGCTACGCACATATATGTTGCCTCGTTAAAACCTTGCCAGGTAACAAAAACCCTATGGGACAAAAATAACCCTGGTCGAAGGAAAAAGAGTGCAACGTGCGTATAGGCGATCACATCGGAATCTTCTGAGGTAGCTGATGTCGTCTCTTCTGGAATACGGGTAGATAATCCGCCTTTAAGATAAAATGCATTAGTGTTGCTCCACCAAAACCTTACCTGGTAAACCCAGTGGGACAAACCCGTGGTTGAAGGGAAAAGATGTGCAAATGCATATGAGTCAAATCGTAGCATCTTCAGGATGCATTGTTAGCAGGGTGATCATACCAAAATGTGCCTCATTAAAACCTAGACAGGTAACAAAACCCAATGGGACAAAATAACCCTGATCGTAGGATAAAAGAGTACACGATGATCATGTAAATATACTTCGGGATACTCAGTACACTTCTGGATACATGGTATACTTCAGGATACTCCCCCTGATATTGACTCCCCCTGAAAACTATAGATTAGGTAGATCAGCCAGTCTACGTAAACCAATACCTCGCACATGCTGCTGGAATGTGGCCTTTGGTAATGACTTGGTGAACAAGTCCGCATGGTTATCTTGAGATCGTATTGGCTTGATCTCAATCTTCCGATGTTCTTGCTGTTGCTGGTTAAAGAAGAACTTCGGTGCAATATGCTTGGTGTTGTCTCCCTTAATGAAACCGGTCTTCATCTGCTCTATACAGGCAGCATTATCTTCGTAGATAACTGTCGGTTCATTACGGGTGGAACTCAGTCCACATGTACTTCGAATATGCCCAGTAATAGCTCTTAGCCATATGCATTCACGAACTGCTTCGTGCAGGGCTAAAATCTCGGCATGATTCGAAGACGTAGCAACAAGGGTCTGTTTTGTAGACCTCCAAGATATCGATGTGTTCCCAATGGTAAAGACATAACTGGATTGGGAACGTGCCTTATGTGGGTCTGATAGGTAACCTGCATCAGCATACCCAACGAGGCGTGCATCATTTCGAGGTCCAAGGGGGGTTGATTCATTCCTCGATGCATAGGGATAGAATAAGCCCATATCCGTTGTACCTCTAAGGTATCGGAAGATGACTTTTATGCCATTCCAGTGGCGGCGTGTTGACGCAGAGCTAAATCTAGTTAGCAAGTTCACATCGAATGAGATGTCTGGTCTAGTGCATTGAGCGCCTATTGCACTTAGATATGGCACTTCTGGTGTTAATATCTCTTCGTTGTCATCTGCTTGACGAAACGGGTCCTTTTTAGGATCTAGACTCCGGACGATCATGGGCGTGCTTGAAGGTTTTGCTTTATCCTCATTAAAGCGTCTTAACATCTTCTAGATGTAATTCGATTGATGGACCAAATGACAGGACCCGCCCCGATCCCCCTGGGACCACCCGGGACGTGCCCTGCTCCCGTCTGACACCCGACATTAAAATACCAAAAATACCCTTATTGAAGATGAAATGCATAAAAAAAAACCAAAGTTAAGTCATACATAGCACGCCACACAAATACTCGAATACAAATAGTGTCAGACAAGGGATAGTTCCCGAATACAGTTTATTGAGCACGACTCTAGACACACTACGTGCCAACCTACCCAGCAGTAGGGTTCAGGTACGCAACGTAAACCTATGCCTCTTCCTCCTCGGGATCCTCCTCCTCCTCCTCGGGATCCTCCTCCTCCTCCTCGGGATCCTCCTCCTCGATAGCACTACCTGGAGGGGTAGTAAAACAACAAAGGTGAGTGGGCCGAAACTCAAGGTTTACAAAGTAGTTTACCATTTCGAAAACATATAGCTTTTCCCCTCCGTTTTCCGAAAAGACATGCATAGTATCATAAACCACAAAACCATATAGTCATAAACAGAATAATATCAACATAATATAATCTTAGTCACTGCACTATACATCCCAACCCCGACATCCCAGATGCCTGACGTCCCAGACGCCCGATAAGGTCACAGTCTCAAGGCTACGCGTGCCACTCGGGGCCTCAATCCCGAGTCCAAATCCCGAACCTAGTCCGAGCATGGCATTCTAGATGCCTGACGTCCCAGACGTCCAATAGTAGCAATCCTGCTCCTGAGTCACTCTACGGTCCGGTCCCTCCGTAGAATGCCTCCTCACAGGCAATGCGCCGTGACCACTCCGGTGTACCTACATCCGGAGGAGATAGAATCCTAGGGTAGATCTATACAGTGCAGTACCACAGATAATATCGAGATCCATTATATATATATATGACTCCAAACCATTCATAAACAACCAGACGGGTCTCATGCCCAAACATCGTAATACGTGCCATAAATCATACACAAGATAAACAGATACTTTTACTTGAATCACATATAGATATAGTAGAAAGTAAAACAGTTATGCATGCCGAAGTTTAGTGAAATCAAAGGCCCACTCACAGTACAATCCCGCTGCAATCCCGAGCGTAAAGCCCCGTCCAAGGGTTAAAGTACAATTCCTGTCATGCCCAAAACATACGTAAAGGTCACTTTAAGTCCCCACTAAACAACTAAGAAACCCTAGACTGAAACCGGCCCGGGAAAGCCGTCCGAACACGCTTCCCAAGGCGTCAAACCCTAATTTGACCAACTTAACGATCTCCGATCGACACGAAACCACCGCCATTGGATCCGTATCGTCGAAACCTTGAAAATGGCACTGGTACCACACAAAATACTGTTCACACGCGCCCCCCACGCGCCGGTCAACCCTCTGGTCAACAGTGCTACAGTGATGCTGACGTCAGCATGACGTCACTGCTGACGTCAGCATGACGTCATCACTGACAGTGTCAGAGGACACGTGTCAACAGCCCATTGGTCCCTGGTCTGACAATATTCTGACATGATGACGTCATCATGACGTCACTGCTGACGTCATCAGCTACAGTAACCGGGTCTGCGAATCGGGTCACCGCAGACCCACGGTTCGACCCGATCACAGATCGTGATTCCGACCACCAAAATCGATGGGATTTGTTCCTATGAACTCGTCTGAACATGTTCTATGGCTCTGTGTAATCAAAACAGGTTTTTAAGTTCGAGAAACCACCTGAAAAACGACGGGGAACTGGCTGCCGGTTCTGGTTCGTCTTCTCCGGCGAGCCGTCACGCTTCCAGCCACAAACTCCGGTCCAAAATGCTCGTCTAGTCCCCTAGGTTAAGTCTCAAAAACAACCAAACAAGTTTAACGTTAAAAACGGACGGTTCGAGACAGGGAAGGAAAATCGGTCTTCTCGGGTTTGCAGGCTTACCGCTGCCGTGTCGCCGCCGTGGGCTGCCCAGTCCAGTCCTAAGCCGTCCAGAGGTCACAACGGTCCTAACCCTAGGTTGGTTCGAGCCCAGAAGTCATGGTTTGGACGGTTTGGTTAGTTTTGGGCTGTACGGGTTCCTCTCGGGTTTGTGGGTTTTCCGGGTTGCGCCGCCGTCCGTGGTGGTGGTGATGGCCGTCTGGAGGTGGCTGAGAGGTAGTCTGGTGTGTGGGTTGAGGCTGAGGGGTGGTGTGATCGCTGGTGTGTTTGTGCAGAGAGTGAGAGGTTGCACGGTTTAGGGAGAAATGAGAATGAAAGTATGTTGCTCTGATGGTTTAAGAACAGAAGGAGAAAATGGAATGAAGGGCTGAGATTCAATCTGAGTTAAGAGTGAAGGGTGAGGATTTAAGGAAATTAAATTAATTAATTAGTCTAAAGGCAGACATAGATCCAGATTGTTGGGGATGATGTGGATGAGGTAGATGAGTGACATGTGTCACTTATCAAGGGTCCAGATTGATTGGGTTAAAGTAAATCAGATTCTAATATTTTAATATTATTTTAAGTTCCGAGTCTCGGTTAGTTCGGTTACGTTCTTGACCATAACTTTTTCGTCGTAAGTCCGAATTCGGCGTGCCGCCTGTCTACGGATTCGTATCGACGAGACCTACGTAACGGTCATTGGCCCTCGTCCGTTGGACTTCCCGGGTCAAAAGTCAACATTTGGCCCCCAAATGGCCAAATTACCAAAATGCCCCTCGACTTCCGAACGTCACAACTTCTTCCTCGAACGTCGGAATCGAACGTGCCACCTGCCTATGAACTCGTGACGTCCTAAACTACGTCACGGTCACGTGTCAAAGTCCTAAATACTTCCCGAGTTAAAAGTCAACTTTTTTCCTCCCTTAGGGGCAAAACGGTCATTTTACAATAAAATAATAATTACGAAAGGTCGGGTCGTTACACCAAAATTCCATCTGCACGGTGCTCGAGCTCCAGGCCGAGACAGAAGTGTGTTCTCCCAAGATCCTTCATTTCAAATTCTAACTTCAGGTGCTTAGCGGTTCCTTGGATCTCTTCAGGAGTACCAATCAGATTCATGTCATCGACATAAACTGCCACTATAGCGAACCCGGAACTTATCTTCTTAATAAACACGCATGGGCATAATTCATTATTCACATATCCCAATCTGATCAAATATTCACTTAGACGGTTATACCACATCCGTCCGGATTGTTTCAATCCGTAAAGTGAACGCCTCAAACGAATGGAAAGCGTGTTCCGTGGTCTAGAACTATTTGAATCAGATAGCTTAAGTCCTTCAGGAACTTTCATATATATCTCTATATCTAGATCCCCATAGAGACAAGCTGTGACCACATCCAAAAGCTGCATACTAAGTTTTTCAGAAACAACCAAACTGATAAGGTAGCGGAACGTTATAATGTCCATTACGGGAGAGTACGTCTCCTCGTAATCAATCCCAGGGCGTTGAGAAAATCCTTGCGCCACTAAACGAGCTTTGTATCTCACAATCTCGTTTTTCTCATTACGCTTCCTTACAAATACCCATTTAAAGCCTACAGGTTTAACATGAGGAGGTGCGGGAGCTACATGTCCAAACACCTTTCTTTTTGTCAAGGAATCAAGTTCGACCTGGATTGCTTCTTTCCATTTTGGCCAGTCTTCTCTACGTTGGCATTCATCAACGGAGCGAGGTTCGATATCATCACTAGTTATTATTTCAGTAGCTACTGCGAATACAAATATATCGTCGATGATAATATCATTCCGATTCCATATCTCATTTAAGCATGCATAGTTTACCGAGATCTCTCTATTCTCGGGAATGGGTTTAGACGTTGAGGCGTCCCCCAACGTCGTCTCTTCTAAGACAGACCCATAATCCGGAATTATCTCATGAGATGGATCGGATGATATAGTGATATCCAAGGGATTCAATTGTGCCAAATTTGTCCTCTTCCGGGGATAAGAATCCTTCGAACCTATTGGTCTACTTCGCTTCTGGGCAGGGACATATGACTGGTTAGCCGCCATGGCCGTACTTTGTCCATCTGGTACGGCGCGTCCTACGGGGACGTCTATCCTTGCAGGCACGTTTGCAGCATGTATATGTGATCTCGTCACTTTAGCTAGATCAGAGAAAGCGTCTGGCATATTATTAGCTACACTCTGTAGATCTAGAATTCTCCGCACTTCATTTTCACTTTGTGCGGTTCGGGGATCAAGATGAGACATAGTGGAGACAGTCCACATCAATTCACGTCGTTCTTCAGGAACGTTAGCGTTCTTATCTCCCCCTAACGGCGGGAAGACTGTCTCATCGAAGTGACAATCCGTAAAACGAGCGGTAAAGAGATCGCCTGTCAAGGGCTCTAAATATCGTATAATGGAGGGGGATTCATAGCCGACATATATGCCCCTCCGGCGTTAAGGTCCCATTTTTGTACGTTGTGGCGGCACAATTGGCACGTAAACTGCGCAACCAAACACGCGTAAGTGCGAAACATCAGGTTCGTACCCAGTTACCAGCTGTAACGCGGAATAGGGTTGGGTGGCAGTGGGCCTCAACCGGACCAACATAGCTGCATGAAAAATTGCATAGCCCCACGCAGAAATTGGTAGCTTGGTGCGCATAACCAAAGTCCATGCAATCATTTGTAATCGTTGAATGAATGCTTCTGCGAGACCATTCTGGGTGTGAACATGTGCAACTGGATGTTCAATATCAATCCCAAGGGACATGCAATAATCATCGAAAGATTTCGATGTAAACTCCCCGGCATTATCAAGTCGAATGGACTTTATGGGATAATCGGAATGGTGGGCCCTTAATTTAATGATTTGGGCAAGGAGTTTAGCAAACGCAGCATTGCGTGTGGACAATAGGGTCACGTGTGACCACCTCGTCGATGCATCAACCAAAACCATGAAATATTTAAATGGTCCACATGGTGGTTGGATGGGTCCACAAATATCCCCTTGTATTCTGTACAAGAAAGGGACAGAGTCTTTATCGATCTTTGCATATGATGGTCTAGTATTCAATTTTCCCATTGAGCAAGCTTGGCATTGTGTGTCACTAAACACTAGGTCCTTATTTGTAAGGGGATGCCCGTGTGATGTATTGAGGATACGGCGCATCATACCTTGACCGGGGTGTCCCAATCGGTCATGCCATAATAAGTAGTTTCTAGGGTTAGGTAGCTTCCGACTAGCTATGTGATTTGCCTCAATGGTCCTAATAGTGGTCATGTAGAGTCCACTCCTGAGGCATTTTAATTTCTCCAATGTACGCTTCCGGCCATACAAGTTGGATGTTATGCAAAGATATTCCATATTTTTTTCGGTTGTGGTTTCAACATGATAATTATTAGCTCAAATATCCTTAAAACTCAATAACGTTCTGCTGGAACGTGGGGAGTATAAGGCTTCATCAATGGTAAATACGGTACCATTGGACAACATAAATTGGGCTCTTCCGGAGCCTTCAATCAAGTATGATTTGCCAGAAATAGTTAAGACCGGGGTGTGGTTAGGCATTAAGTTTGTGAAAAATATCCTATCACGGAGGATGGTGTGCGTAGTAGCACTGTCGGCTAGACAACAAACTTCACCATTTGACATGCCTAACCATCAATATAACTAAAGTAATCAACAATCACATGTATTAAAAAAAAAATGAATAAATAGATTGAATAATATTCGAGCAAATAACAAAATAAGTCCAAAATAAAATGAATTACCAAACAATGTCCAGAAATAGTAATGGAAGAAATAAATTTAAAAAAAATATTATGCATAAAAAAAAATGGCACAGATGCGATCATATCCATGGGTATGTAAATAACTCAATCATCATTATGTCCAGCTGCAGTTTGGAAATCGGCAATGGCAAGGGTGGTATCAGCGAGGATTGGTCCTGCTGCAAAATTAGCCTCTCGAGTATCACGTCTAGCATGGTACTGGGCAATAGTTTGAGCTGATGCACGACAGGTGCGGGACCAGTGATCACGACCTCCACATTTATAGCATAGGTCCGGTGGGTTTTGATTCTGGTGGCGACGGGCCGGGCCAGGGTTTCTCTCGTTTTGAGCATGCGGACCAGGATGAGCGTGATATCCACCACGTGGACCGAGCCCACGGTTACCACGGCCACGTGGGGCATGGTAATCTTGAGCTCGATCATAGGGGTGTCCACCGCGTCGATTACCACGACCACGAGGGGCATGGTAACCATGTACCCGGTCATAGGGGTGTGCACCATGTGTTGGACGATTACGTCCTCCACCTCTACCACGTCCCCTGTTTCTCCCCCCACGGTTGGCATCGCGAGGTGCAACAGCGTTTGCTTCAGGCAAAGGTGCTGCACTAGTGCCCACAGGTCGGGATTGATCATTTTTCATTAGTAAAATATTGTTCTTTTCAGCGAGCAACAAAGTAGTGATCAACTCCGCGAACCTGGTAAACTTCCGCTCTCGTTATTGTTGCTGCAGGACAATACACGAGGCCGAAAATGTGGAGAAAGTCTTCTCAAGTAGGTCAGTTTCAGTGAGTTCCTCCCCACAATACTTGAGAAGAGACCGGATACGGCATATCTCAGAGTTATATTCGTTTACGGATTTGAAATTCTGAAAACGAATGTTATGCCAGTCATGTCTTGCTTCAGGCAAGAATATATCCTTCTGGTGATCGAAACGATCAGCCAGTGAAACCCATAAAGCTCTCGGGTCCTCTTGACCCAAGTATTCACGCTGCAGTGCGCGATCCATGTGCCTCCGAATGAGGATCATAGCATCCGCCTTCCGATGCTCAGAAACCACATTGTCTTCCTGGATGGTTGAGCGGATTCTCTTGGCAGTGAGATGAAGCTTCACATCTTCCGTCCACTGGTAGTAGTTTCTTCCGGAAACTTCCAGTGCGTCAAAATCCAGTTTGTTGAGATGTGCCATGCTCTACAAAGATTAATGAATAAGATTAGTGCTTTGGGAAAAAATGCATCCATAAGCAACTGATTAGAACTTCAGGTTCTATAATCATGGTATGATAATTTAGAATATCAATGAAGGAAACTGCAGGTTCCTTTTATTTACAAGGGGTCTATGACATTGGTAAATAACGTAAAAAGAATTAAATGAACAAGCAAGCATACAAGGAAACAAGATACAATATGCATAAATATAAATAAATGTTATTTTGATCCTTGATTGAGGAGTATTGCAATGCTTCAGGCATGCATGGGTGTGTGTTTTAGGCCCAAGGAGGACAAAATAGGGTTCTGTTTTTGTTTTTTTTTTGGTCGGAGCCGAGCCGGTCGCCAGCGGAGCCGAGCCGTCAGTCTGGGCCAAGCCGAGCCGCCAGGGGGGCCAAGCCGAGCCGACTGGGCCGGCCAAGCCGCGCTGGGCCTGCGCCTGCGCTGAGGCTGTTTGGGCCGAAGGGGGCTAAGCCCAAGTGCCGGGTTATGGGGTCTGCAGTGAGGCCTGCTAGGCCGAGCAGTTGGGCCTGGGGTTTGGTTGGGCTACAAACCTGCAAGGCTTTTTTTTTTTTCGGCTGGGCCTTCAGGGCCAAATAAAATTTTTGGGCCTTCAGGGCATTGTGGGCTTGGACGGAGTCTTCTGGATTCATGCCTTTCGGGCCCTTTCTGGCCTTCTGGGCCGGGCCTCCGTTTTTTTTTTGTTTTTTTTTCTATAGCCTTCTGGGCTGTTTTTTTTTTTCTTCGGGGTTTTGCTTTTCCGGGCCTTGCTGGGCCTTTTGTTTGGGTGGCCTTTTTGGGCTCCTCGTTGCCCTTTTGTAGATATAGTTTTGTTTTAATTAAAAAAAGATAAAAACTGTTTCCATCAATTATGGATAGTGATGGGAGTCGTGCAATGTTTGGGGTCTACAACAAAGAGTCCATTAATTCAACACCAATTACAAAACCATCAATTCATTGCAGTCACAATCCTATCAAGTGCAGTTTTATGTTTGCTTAATTATAAACCAATATCAACCATCATGTATATGCAAAAACATCATCAACATAATATATCAATTACATACAATCATCATCATGCAATCAAATTCATGTTCGTCTATCATCAATTCATCAATTATCAAAATAATCAAATAACCCTAGAATTACATGCTGGTAGGGTTTTGAATTTAATAATAAAATAAATTAAATTTTGAAGAAACGATTATCAACATATAAAATCATTAATTCAACAATAATCATTAATATTAGAAGTGTACGGCCAACTATGTTTTTTTTTTTTCAATTACCAACTATTAATTCACAATCATTATGACACACTAATTATCAATAATTCATTAAATTAAAGGGATTCAAAATTATTGATTCTCACAATTATTGATTCCAATAAAAAATTATGAACATGAATTCTAGGGTTTTGGATTTAATAAAAAAAATTTTGGACTTAGAAAACTTACTTGATTGGATTTGTCCTTCTCTTGAGCAATCACCGATTTGGAGACGATCGTGCTGATAACGTGTTGTGAAGGAAATCCGGTAGATGAGAATGTAGAGAGAATGTTAGGAGGCAGTCAGATGAAAATAATATGTTTGATTATTCTGAAATTAGATTAGGGTTTACAACCATTAATTATCCCTTATATATGGGAGAATAATTAATGAATACAAAAGGACAAAACTACCCCTAGCACCTATTACATAAATAGACATAACAAATAAAACTATTTACAACAAGTGCATAATATATATATATATATATACACTCATTTACATTAATAAAGCTAAGCTTTCCAAATTTTTACACCAAATTAAGTTTCAAAATGATGTGGTATATTTCTTCCATCTCATCAAATTTTAGTTATTTCATTCTTAGGTGAATATAAACCACATTTAATTTCTTTTAAAGAAAAAAAATTAGAAATTAAATGTAATTTATAATCTACAATTAATTAAGCACAAGCCTTAAGACACTTCAACAGTCAAAGCTTTTCGTCTTATCATCATTTCCATCATCGAAGGCTTCAACCTAGCCTACTAAATTATCGGATCTGATATGGTAACTGGTTTAGCCGTTTAGGTGATGTGAAGGTATGAATAACAACTGCAAAATCCGACCCAATTCACTTCATTAGCAACCACAAATAATTATGGGCTTTAGTATTTGTCTTGGATTTTGCAGCCCTGACTTCATGCAACCAATATAAATTCTGGGTTTGGATCGGTGCCTGGCAAGCGTATTCACTAGCATGTCAGCAAATCAATAATTTTAATTAATTAGTATTAATCAAAAGACTAATACACATATGAACTAATTAATTAAGCTAAAATGTGCGCATGCATATACCTAGATTGACATGGACATCATCATCGACCTTGACATAAAATTGAGCGTCCCAAAATGGAAATGGCGGTGGAGAAATATTTTTATCTGAGTGGCGAGCTCATGGTAGCCCTCCACGTGGTTGAGCCTAAGGAAGTCCTTGTAGGTTTCCTCTTCTACTTCAATTTCTCGGTCAAGCATGCCTCCCGGTGTCGCTCTCTGTCCTATTACAAACCTTATCACAATCCCTCCCTAGCTCCTTCTTTAATTAATTTTGTATAAATTTTGACTCAATTTTTTATTGAGTAATTTTAGTTCAAAACCGAAATCATACTGAGTTTTATATACATTATATAAATTTAAGTGACATATTTTTGCTCAATTATATAATGAGTTTTATATACATTATATAGATTTAAGTGACATAATGTAGAGTTTTATATTTTTACACAATTCTATTAAAACTCATATTAAGTTATATTATTTAATAGATCACCTTCGTATAAAAGTTGTAGAAATTCAAAGTGAAAGGATTAGAAATCATAAACTGTGTAAATAATTTACCAAACTCAACAGAACTCTACAATTTAACAAAGCCAAGTGACTTTTAAATACGTTTTAAAAATTATAATTAAATACATATGAATTTTAGAAACATATAAAATCTAAATGAAATTCTCAATTGAATATACGTTAATGTTGCACGAAATTGGATTTGGGATTTCATTTGGAAGTTGTCTTTGCCTTCTAACATCCCGACTTTTCTGTGGACTATTGGTTATGGTAAAATTCTCTCAAACCTCTAGAGATGTCGTCGTGTTCTCTCTATTAACTCTGGTTTCCTCTGTTGCCTTTCTATTGAAGAGAACATAGACTATATCTTCAGATTTTGCCCCGGTACCCTTGCCATCTGGAACACTTTGAACGTGCCCCATGAGGTGAGCTATTCCTTTGCTTTCGATTTTCAGATGTGGACCTCTATTAATCTCCATTCCCAATATTGCAATTAATGCTCTTAGTATATATTCCTTGGTTCTTAATATTCGCCTCTACTCTATGGTTTATTTTGAAGTGGAAAAATAATTTTATATTCAACAATGGTCTTCAACAATGATCAATAGCCTCCCCTGTAGCCTCAAAACTATGTTATAAGATTTTCTAGAGATTGGTTTGATGCCAGCAAGAAGATATCTTCTTCGGAGTTTAGACATATCATCTTTATGCATTGGAGTGAAGAGAATTGGATCAAGAGGTTTGATGCTAACTTTGGTTGAGGTAATAGTCTAGAAGTTGAACTTTGGGGGATATACATGGGTTTGTGTTTGACATGAGAGGCTAGTTTCAGAGCTGTTATTGTGGAATGTGATTCTCTTGTCTCTATTTCCTTTATCCTGAACCACATTAATACTTGACATCATTCCCTCACCCTTATATGTGACTACAGAATGATATTGAAGAGATTTCTGAGGAGTGAGCTCCATCATATTTGTATTGTGAGAAGAACCACGCTGCTAAGTTTTTAACCAATTAAGGCCATGGTCGTGATATTGGTCTGCATTTGTTGGACCCTCCCTTACTTGCTTTGTCCGCCATTCTGCTGACTCTGTGTGTAGAGTCTATTTAAGGGCTGTGCCCATCTAATTCCTTTTGTTTTCTGTAGGCTCCGTCATCCACCGTGCCAAAAAAAACAATGTCGCTCAAAACTCAAAAGTAGTGTGAAAATTTGGTGCTTATAGCTTCTATTTTTTTCATAAAAAATAAATACCACCTTCTTTTTTAAAAACAAATTAATGTCCCAAAATACATTTCCTTCTTTCTCTTTCGTTCCTCTTCTCAAGCTTGTAGAGAGCCTCAGATAAAAAAAAAAAAAAAAAAAAGCTTGTAGAGAGCCCTTGATCTTGAGCATAGATTTGAGTTGGCAAGTGGCAAACTATCCACCAAAGAAGAAACAAGCACATGTGCCCTCATCCCTTCCACACAACCTTTCCTTGAATTAAAACCGTCCTAAATCCTAATCCATTTCCTCTCTCTCTCTCTCTCTCTCCTAACTCCTCCTACACTCCCTTCCTTGCACCCTTTGGCACCCGATTACTTTGTAAAATGGCACTCACTTTCACTTCTACACTAGCCCTTAAACCCTTGGCCACCACTTCTTCTTCCTCCTCCAATTCAAACGCTTATCCAATTCGTCTGCAATCTCTCTCCAAGCCCTTCTCCCTAGTCTGCCACATAATCCCTCAGAGGCATCATTCTCATGGTAAGCATTTGCGTTGAATTCTTAATTAGCATCATTCATTTGTTGTTGCAAGCACGCAAGCTTATTGATTGCCTCAAAAAAAGGTAGATTGTTCCAACAAGCAATTCAAGGCCAACAATGAAGAGTCGAAGAAATGGAGAAACATTGTGTCAGCAGCATTGGCAGCTGCAGTCATTAGCTTTAGCTCCGGCATGCCCGCCGTTGCTGATCTCAATAAATTTGAAGCTGAGACACCCGGTGAATTTGGGATTGGGTCAGCTGCCCAATTCGGCTCCGCCGACCTCAGGTCCCATTTCCCTGTTTTATTTTTTATTTTTTTATTCTGTTTTAAATTGTATTTTTTTGAGCATTTTGGTGTTGAAGAACAACAATTACATTGTCTTACAATCTTGTAATGCAGGAAAGCTGTACATGTGAATGAAAACTTCAGGTAATGTAATGTAACACTGCATTTGGTATACATTTCAGTAAGGTAACCCCGAATTAGGACGCTTGTTCATAGAAAACAGCTGAAAGAAAAGATATAAGATCTTTGGTAGCTAAAGTTTCTTACTTAGTTGCTCTGTATGTGTAAAATAGAATGACGCTTGCATGAAGAGATTAAGTGTAGGCCATTTTGACGGATGACATTGAATTAGATTGAATAACTCATATACTTCAAACGGAATGTTTTATCAAAATAGTTTGAAGGATTAGAAGATGTAAGTTTCTTAAATTTGATTAAGTTATACTATCTAATATTTTACGATTCACCAAGTGAACCCCAGAATGAGGGAAAGGGGCATGGGTGGTAGCTAATGTGGTTACGCTTGGTTCTGCTCCTTTGTGGTTAGTTTGATTGCAAGCTTGGTACTTTCTGAATTAATGTTGGTTTGTGTAATCTGAGTCTTTACAATCCGTCTAGTGACTGATACAGAAGAGCCAATTTCACATCCGCTGATATGAGGGAGTCAGATTTCAGTGGTTCAACTTTCAATGGTGCATACATGGAGAAAGCTGTCGCATACAAGGCCAATTTTGCAGGTAAGCTTCTTGTCGTTCAACATTAGCAAATAATAACTTGACCTACTTATCATTTAGTAAACACTAGGAGTGACACCCATGTGATGCTGTGGTCTCGTTTCGTGTTTAAAACACTTTTTTTTTTATAGAAGATAGTGGTGATTTTTTTCTTACTCTTCTAGATGAAAAGAAATTCAGAGATGAGTAGAACAAGTGCACAAATAATTGAAAGAAATAGGGAAAAAGAATTCTGATTTTTTCGTACCTAACCCACAAATCTAATCTAACACACAAATAAAAAAGGTGGCAGCTTCAATGCAGACCACATCCTCACCCAACAAAAAATCATGATATTCATTCAAACTCATTATTCAACATCATGTCTCTACATTTTATTAGTAAAAGACTAATCTCACCAATATTTGGATCTCATCCGATCGACCAAGTAAATAGCATCAACTTGATAAGGGGTATATACGGTTGATACCAAGGCACAGTGGGAATATATGTCAGTTTTTTGAAAAAAGGAACTGAAGAATGAATACTTTGCAAGAGACAAAACGTCCTCTTTTTTTTCTATAGCACGGAGTATGAAAGCGCCATATACACTAACAGAAATGATACCTGGGAAACCAAATGGCACTAACAATTAAGCCATGCATTAACCGTGAATTGATCAATGGGGACTAAGGAAAATAAAAGGCAAGGAAAAAGATAAAAAAATTGATATGTTAGTTCTAACCATGTAAAACCATATAAACCTCCCCTGGCAGGTCTGTAATTCTAACCATATTTCTCACAGAATACATACACCAACACCTACTTAAAATTTTCACCTTTCAACATATAATTTGGAGGTTTTTTCCTCCCGGAAAACAATGGATCAAAAGTATTATTTTCTTTTAAATGCAAACTGGTCATAGTGTAAATCTTTCATTCAACTATCAAATAGAATTACATCCTCCTTTATAAAAAATTATGAAAAGAGTGATAAGTAGAAAAAAAAAACAAGCAAATTGATATCGGCATGGTTTGTGTATCACGGAAAAAATAGAAGTAGACGTAGAAAACAGCACACATATCAGAAACGGGCTCCTTAAAGAATCAATTTTTGTCAAGGTGTGCAGTGAAGACATGAACTTTATGCCCATGGAATGCAAGTTCAACAGCCTTATCAAGAGTTAGTCTTTCTGCTCTACCTGCGCTTCAAATTCATAGCAACAACTTAGCTCAAAGGAAATTCCTTTTCAACTTTCAAACATAAATAAGAAGAAGACGAGCCCCATGCTGGTATCCCTTTCTTGGAAGGGAACAAAAAGCAGAAAACAAATGAACAAAAGATAAAGAAGGAAAATTGGTTTCCTAAATCATCTTCTGGAAAATTGGTTTCCTAAATCATCTTCTGAATCAAATAAGTCACAACCCCCACGTCTATATTTATTTCAAATTAAGATGTGCACGTAAAGTGTAACCTACAGTTCATCTTAGTATCTTACTCAACAAGCTCTTATCATTGATTTCTCTGCTACAGGTCATACAACAAACTAAAATGTATATGATGCATTAGATCAGCTGTTTTCAATCTCCATCTTTTATGTTTCTACTTTATCCCACAAACTTCTCTCATAAGTTCCTAATCTTCTCACCAGTTTCGAGACCAATTACCAAACTTCATTTATATTCTTTGATGAACTAAACAACCCAATTCTTGACACAACACACATTTATATGCCATTAAATTATTCCAAGAAAAACCCACTTCTGTTCTATAGCAAAGAATAGGTAGGAAAAATAAACTGATTTTTATTCTTGAGTTTATACCTTATAAGATCCTAATCCAGATCCAGATCCAGAAAACAACATCCCTTATTCTTCAGTTGGCTTTTAAAAAAAATTCCACAAAGTATTGCAACATAAAGAAAGGTTAAGTTTTCAATGTCATTAGAATGTTTAGTTTTCAATTTCCCCTTATCTACGTCACCGCTCACCCACGGCGTAGCAACATGCTCTTGGCTACCATTGATGGAAGTAATTTGTGTAAATTTAGGCATTCTTTACCCCCCCAATGTGGAGGACTCATTAATTGCATGGAAACCTATAACTGCTACAATTTACCCATTATTCTTCAAGTATCATTTATTTTACCTGAATAAAAACAAAAATCTGCTTAGCAATAATTTTGAACTTCTATTAAGATGAAGCCTAATCTTGAAATTGTAATTCAAACTAATTTCTATTGAAAAAAAAATTAAAGACTTCAGAAAGACTCACAAAATTAAGCTGAAGGATGATAAGTAAGAATGGTAAGTAGATGCACACGTCCATGTGACATTTAATAAGAGAATGCGACACAAAGGAGGACACTTAAATGGGACAAGGGATCCCCTCCCGACCAAATGGATAGGTGTGAAACAAATTGAGAAGACAAGTGACAATTCAGGAAAAATTAGGAAATTAATTGTAGAAAGAGTAAAAAAGGAAATGCACCGTGAATGAACAGTACTTCCTTGCTTCTGAACTAGTATATTTATGGATACACACCATTTGTTAATTTCTTTGCCATTTCGCAGGTGCTGATTTAAGCGACACATTGATGGATCGGATGGTATTGCCTTAAAACTTGGCAAAAAAATCTCAAACCATTTGAATTCATGGCATAGTTTTGAGACTGAAAGTTCAAATCCTATCTTGTTTCATTAATTCCATTGCTAAATGACGATCACAGGTCCTTAATGATGCTAACCTCAAAGACGCGGTGCTTGTTAGATCAGTCCTGACCCGCAGTGATCTTGGGGGTGCCCTCATTGAAGGTGCTGACTTCAGTGACGCCGTCTTAGATCTTACCCAGAAGCAGGCATATAATCTAGCCTTCTATATGTTCTACCAGTAGCATTGTCTTGTTAAGCATCCTACTTATTCTTGGGTTTTCTTTTCTCATGTAGGCTCTTTGTAAGTATGCAAGTGGAACCAACCCAACGACAGGGGTGAGCACAAGAGCAAGCCTAGGTTGCGGGAACAATCGGCGAAATGCTTATGGCACTCCTTCTTCCCCTTTTCTAAGTGCTCCGCCTCAGAGACTGCTTGATCGGGATGGATTCTGCGATCAAGCCACTGGTCTTTGTGATGTAAAATGATCACAACGAACCAAAACAACATTTGTCACAAACCTTATCTCTCAACTCACTGATCCCGATTCCAACAATACGATCACAAACCCTGTCTGTATATGTTTGCCGCATGAAGGAAAATACCCAAGTATCTGTACATCCTCAACAAAATTGCAAAAGAGAACCATAAAAATGAAAAACATTTGAAAACGTTTTGAGTATCATGTTACGTGCTTAAAGCCATGCCCATCCCATCTTTCATCTAAATTTCATTTTATTCTTTAGTTAACTATGTGCAAGCTTTATACTAAAGGACCGACTAAGTTGTCAGCTAGGACAAAGAGAAGCTGTTAGACCAAAAAAAAAAAAAGGAATAAATATATATATAGCGGAGAGGTTTTAGAAAGGAGGGTTATATATACAGACCCCCTATAGTCAGCGGTCTTGGAAGCAAGTTCTTACCGAGTATCTTGATCTAACGACACTGTTTAATTCAAGTCTTTAACTAAGAACCCTATTACTAGCAAGTTTTTTGGCTTTGATACTAAATATAGTGGAAGACTAATAAAAACACAAATATTGTTCAATCAATCTTTAATTTATAAATAGGCAGAATATAGATATAAAGAGAGTAGTATAATGATGAAAACTTGAAATAAATAACAAACTATTAGTGAAAACAAAGCTTAGAGACGAGATGAAGATCATATGAAATAAACTCATATTTATGAAGTTTTCAAACTTGTGTAAAGGGAATAACAAAAGTAAAGAACACACTCAAACACTCAAGGCTCGCAATTTTTACAATTCTAATTTCTAGTGCACAACTGAAATGCTTACAACTCAACTCGAAGGCTCCTTAAATAGCAATCTAAAGAAAAGAAAACACTAGGTGTCACACACTGAGATGACCGATTAAAAGCAACCTACAATTATGAACGACATCTTCACTTTTGAATCAGCATCACACGTAATACCGTGGCAAAGAAAAAACAAAATGGCTACCAAAAAAAAGATAAGATTATTATTGCCGACAACACACCAAATCTTAAAGTGCTGAATGCGAGTCTCAACTTAATTATGTACTCATCTTAAATGAAGACTCATCAAACTGCATGTCTATCACAAAGGCCTTAATTTTTCAAAGAGTTTGAGTTATAATTAAACATCCATTACACTCATAGCACATATAACATTCTTACACTATTACAACATGCAACATCTCCTTCAATCCTTAAACATCAAGCCAATAAGCACTGTGCACGCAACCAATCCACGCCTTTCTACGTAATGCTTGACTGTTTTCCAGTTCCCTTTCCAACTTTTCAATATTCCTTAATAATTCAGATATTATTGTCTGAGCTCTAGGAACCACCTTGGGATCCAGCCATTTCCAAAATCTGCAACCACCCTGCATAACATAGCAATCAATGCCCAAAGTATAAATTAAATATGTTGACTCTGGTCCAGCCATTGGCTCCATAATTTTTCCACCAATCAGACTAATTAACCGAACCAAACCACCTCAACACCACAACGGAAGAAAACAATCATCCACTAAAAGTTAAAAATCAAGGGCCCTTAAGGATTTTCGTGAGTATCGTGTAACATACTGCATAATAAAAAAAACAGTCAATAAACACAGACACATTACATATATATAAACCTTATCTAGACAACAAGACCACCATGGATATATAAACAGAACTATGTAAGATGGACAATCTTGCAATGCAGATCGTAAATAATGAAGATTATACAGGAAGACTAATTTCTTGATACGTAATCCATTAGGATTCATCGAGGGCAAGGCCACCCAAGTAAACTAGATATAAAGGAGAGTCTTTAACCAAACAAAAAGACAACATAAGGCAGGGAGAAAATGAGCGGAGCTCATGGCCATGAGCTAAATGTTTTGTGAATAATGAAAGATATTGCACCATTGCAGTGAACTGCATTAATTAAAACCATGCCAAGTTTCCTTGGCCTTCACTGCAGACTGATTTAGGCATAGAAAAGTCATTAGAAATTTGGGAAATTTTTAAGGACAAACAAAAATAGCAATGCATTTTTTTTTAACTATATGTATTATATAGCTGAGAACAGCCATCGCAAACTGTCCTCATCAATAGTGTTAGATAGTTTACCCTTGCCCTGCCCTATTAGAAATGGGTAATTTCCTACCTGCTAATATCTTGTCCATGTACCTATCCCTATTCACAATTGAAGATAGTCTTACTGAAGCTTTTGATTTACCCATATTAACAAATCACAATTTTATCATTATGCATTAGCATCATAAAGTGTATGGTCTCAAACCGTAGCTTACCTCCATTGATGCAATCTTTGAGGGGAGCGTCAAACCTGTATCTTCTCCATGGGTCATGATATACCACCAACAAAATGGGTACTGACAGCCCATCAAGTTTACCACATATGTTCCCTCAACTCACTTTCATCAGTAAACTGTGGAAGCACACATTTTAGTCAAGAAGTCTTCAGAAAAGCTACAAAAAAGAAGATACTTGATGATTTGGTTATTATACTAAATGTGAAGGGAAAAAAAAAAGACTTGGAAAAAGTTCAGAAAGAAATTGTTGAAAATTTAGGTATGGACGTGAACGAATCTCAGACAATGGAAGTAAGGGCAAGATATCTATGGAACAGAGTAAAAGACAAGAAGGCTTTTGTATCCAAAATCAATGTTTTATCAGTGCTGTTGCACCAAACTTCATACTCTCTATTACCCCAAACGTCTTACAAGTCGGCACATCCCATTGCTTCCAAATCAATTCTTTCCAAGATGCCATATAAAGTTACAAGAGTCTTCTTGTCTTTTACTCTGTTCCATAGATACATTGCCTTTACTTCCATTGTCTGAGATTCGTTCACGTCCATACCTAGCTTTTCAACAATGGAAGTAAGGGCAAGATATCTATGGAACAGAGTAAAAGACAAGAAGGCTTTTGTATCCAAAATCAATGTTTTATCAGTGCTGTTGCACCAAACTTCATACTCTCTATTACCCCAAACGTCTTACAAGTCGGCACATCCCATTGCTTCCAAATCAATTCTTTCCAAGATGCCATATAAAGTTACAAGAGTCTTCTTGTCTTTTACTCTGTTCCATAGATACATTGCCTTTACTTCCATTGTCTGAGATTCGTTCACGTCCATACCTAGCTTTTCAACAATTTCTTCTGAACTTTTTCCAGGTCTTTTTTTTCTTTCTTTCACATTTAGTATAATAACCAAATTATCGAATATCTTCCCTTATGTAGCTCTTCACTGCACCCTTGAAAATGTTTCGACTTTTGACTTTCGACCTGCAATAACAGGTATTGCAGCTTGCTCATAGGCAAATTTTGAATACGCGTCAATCATTTGTATTGCCTGCAGTTCAACAACACTAATACATTAAACAAAATGAGACTCATTTTGCACCTAAACAAGCGTAATCATTAGGTCATATGCAAACCTCTTTCTCTGCCTCCTTTGGAGTTGCATGAACAGTATGGCCCTCTTGCCAGAGAAAATCAAGAGTTCCCACAAAGGGTTTTGTCAGCACCCCCATCTTGTTACATTTACCCACTGAATAAAATTAGACATGATAAAATACCAAAGTTTAATGCCCAATGCCTCTAATGATTTTAAGGAACACATCAATTGACTCGAAAAAGCATCACAACTGCACACCTAGTTAATCATAAGAGGGAAATCGCGGTAACTATAAACCCATTGAGTAAACATGTGATTTACTATGGTTTCACTCGTAAGGCGAACCTGCAAACCTTCGGCAACAGCTATTTAGTAACATTGGTAGTTTGAAGACAATAGTTCAGTTTAAACAAACCATAAAGAAATAGATAAAAATGAACAGTTGTTGCTAGAAGATACATACCACAAGTTTTTCTTCAAGCTCCATCCCTCCTTATGCAGTCACAACTACTAATTCAGGACTAAAACCCTTCAACATGACTAGCTTCTTTCTCTAAAAACGAGTAGAGCATAAATTGCAGCATTTCCCACATAATCAGACATCTCATAATTGTAACTTGTAGGCATAAATTAAAGTTCAAGGACATGAAATAAAGGTATTAGGATTCAAAATTCAAATACCTATGGGAAATACATATTATAGTGACAAGTCACTTTAATCTCACAATCAGAAAATAACTATTCAAATTCCCTCAAATTAAAACGAAAGAAATCAATCGAGTAAGGTAGTGAAGCTGGAGTACCTGAATGGCTTCCCAAATGGCGTAACCGTAGGAATGAATAACCATGGTTCCGCGAAGCGGACTGTAATCAACGAGCTTGTATTTACCAAAACATCGATGTACCAAGTATTGAAGTCCTGTGAGTGAGAAGTGACGATCCACTCGATCCCAGACTCAGAGACTCTTCTAAGTGTGTCGACCTAACCATCGGCCTCCGACACCGTGCTCTGAGCTGAAAGAGCGGAAGCAAACACACCAGAGTCCTGAGGTGGTGTGAAGGGCGGAGGACCGGCGAGAATAGCGATCTCAGGGAAGGTAGTCTCAGAGATGGGACCATTTTCGGGACTCGGGATTTTGGGAGTGAGATGAGATTTACGTTGAGGGTGTTGTTCTATGGTGAGTACATTTATCTGTTATGGAGACCTGTTTTTGAATCGTTAGATCGGACATCTAAAGGCTGCTGATCGATTAGTGGCTGAACTTAATAGACTTTCGTCAATCTTGCATTACGGGCTGCCGGGCTGGGTAGCCTGGGTTTTATTTAGGCTGGGCCATTTTTCATTTTAGTTTGCTTTAACTATGAATGGGCACCGGCTTCAAATCAATGAAACACGAAGTATGCCTTTTTCTTTTGTATGTTTTTGAAGGTTCATATCTGTTGTAAATATGTATAACTGATGTGGCTATGTCTATTTAAGGAAATTTACGTACATATGAATGAAAGAATAAACCTTTTCTACATCTATACCCTCGCTGAAATCCCTCTTAATTCTTGTGAAAGGACTTGTTCTCCTCTGACACAAACACCTTAAAATTCCAAGAGTAAAATGAAAATGAAACCCGACATGTCAAGTGAAAACGAAACCCGAAAATAAAATTATTACACAAAGCACAAGCCACAAGATAAACGACCATAACCTTACTCTGAATAACGAGCGCGCAATCCCCAAGTAAATGTATCAGCCTCAATACAGCTCTCGTCTCAAGATTAGCCTAGAGGATACCAAAAACAATGAAAACTCTGAGTGAACAAAAATAAAACTTTTGGAAAACCATTTTCCGAAATAATCATTTTCCCCTTTTGTTTTATAAAAACATGCATGCATAGTCAAATAAACAATTGATTCCAGATAAAACAGTAACATATATAAAATGTGGGTCCAACATAAATCACATAAAATACATAAATGCTCTTGGCCCACATTTCCCTGAAATCCCTGGTTATAAACTATTATGAAAACCTCTGGACACAACAAGCAATAAGAGTTAAACCTTGTCCCACTGGTCCTACAAGCCCACTGGTCCAACTTGCATTCCCTATGTACTATGCGTAGACAACCACGGATCAGATGGAGTCTAACTCCGTCGGCACGTGTGAAGTTCAACCCCGACAGTGTCCGAGTCTGCCCTTGAGAATCATCAGAGTCCAACTCTGAAATAGTGATCCAATGACATGAGGATGACCATACTGGAAAACAATTCATCAAAATACCTTTTACATGTTTTTGAAAATACCCATAAAAGCCCAAAACATTTATAACCCGGGCACCAGCCCCAAATTCGTTTTTTCTCTAAAACTACCATAAAACATGTATCCAAAAAACCACAATTGAATATATATTCTAAAACCAGGCATTTATCCAGAAAACATTTAGAATCATAACCATCCAAACCATGCCATAAAACCATATAAAGATCGAAATATGCACGCATCACAGTTATTAAACAAAGTGTCTACTCACATTCCAATCGATAGCTCAATCCTGAGCTGTGCGCTCCTTCGAAGTCTCTGGGAGTGTCCTAACCTGTTAAAGTAAAACCTAGGGGTCACCAAAAATCCATATAATTTCATATGTACACCCCTCCAAACTCCCGGAACAGTGGACGCGTCACGAACACGCATTTCGAGGCTAAAAATTCCAAAACTACCCCTAAACGAACTCTGATTGGCCTGAAACTAACACCATTGGATTCAGCTCGTCAAAACCTTTCAAATGAGCCTGACACCACCTCGAAATTTGTGCCCACGTGCCTTCAAGTGATGGGGGAATACGCCGCCCACGTGCGTGATGTTAGTTGCTGATGTCACTCCTAGCTGACGTGGCACCTGACACGTGTCCTGACATTTGACAACCCCTACCATGTGGCATCCTCTTATACATGCCATGTGGCACCACCTGCCACATATCACCACCTGTCGTCATGACATCATGTTGGCATCACCCACTTGTTGGATATGACGGTGGCGGAGCTGTGGCAGTCATCAGTGGGCAAAAAACTCCATTTTTTACCCTATACTTCAAACCTCTATAACTTCCTTATTTTTCAACCAATTTGGACAAACTTTGTATCAAAATCTATCTACTCAACCCCATGAATCAAAAAACATACCCAAAATTCAAAGAAAACACCTGAATTCCAAGATATGAGCTCCCAACATTTCAGGTTTCTTCATCCTCTCCCACATTCCGTGTTATATGTCCTCCACCTTCTAATATGGGCTTAGCCTACTCGTTTTAGGCCCTAGAAGCTGATTCTAGCCTTGATTTGGTCCAAAAGTGTCTCAAAATGAAGGTGGGAATGCTGGTTGTATGTGTTTGTGGTGTGGTGTGGGTTTGGGGTTACACGAGTTTTAGGGGAAAAAGAGAGAGAAAATGAGACAAGGATAAGGGCATGTGGGTAAAACATGCCACACCCAAAATATCCAACTTCTCACCCAAAATATCCAACTTCTCAACTTTCCCAAATTTCGCTTACCCAAAACAGAAGTCGCATGTAAACCCAAAGGGAAAACAACCCGAAAAATCCTAAAAAAATCCCCCAAAAATCCCGTTAAATTCGTAATTAAGGTCTAGGTCGTAACATATATTGTTTGATTTGCGTATTTCATAACACGTTATCAATACGAATCTAACCAAATGAGAAATCCTAAAATCGATTTGCTGCAAAAAGAATCCCAAAAAGGGCTCATGCCCAAAATCCTTTTTTTTTCTCTTCACTAATCTTGGAGGAAGTCATCTTTCCTCTCTTCCAACATTCAAAGGAGAAAAAAACCAAAAGCAAAAGGCACGGTCTTGAGATTGACCATGTTTGCCACAACCCACTCTCTAACTCTTCTTTCTTCTCCATTTTCCCTCAAAGACCCAACAATCGCAAAAAAAGGTCGCATGGGGTGACCGAGAATGAAGCCCAAATTCTTCAAGGCTACCTTTTGTGTTTCGCTGAAAGATACGCCACCAAATGAAACGACGAATGTAACACCCTGAAAATTTGAGAAAGTGAAAAATGACAATTTTACCCCTATAAAATCAAGAAGTTGACTTTCTGATCGGGAGATCTTCTGAAAGTTTCGTGAGGGCTGTTACGAATGTCTCAAACTCTTGAGTCCATTGATAGGTGGAATGTTGAAATTAAAGGTCAGCTGGGCTCGATTCCAGTAAAAAATGACTAAGGGCATTTTAGTCAATTTGGGCATAGGGGTATTTTGGTAATTTTACATGGAGGACCTAGAAAGTTCTGGAATTATCTTCATTTTTCTCTATTGTTCTCTTTCATCGACCTACACTGTTATAATTATGTGTAGGTTGTGAGTTGAGGGTAGATCGATGGATGGTGGCCGAAAGTGACGTAAAAAAAAAAGTCATGGAAGTCTACCGAGTAGGAAACCAGAGGGAAATATAGAGATCCAGAAGAAGGAAAAGAAGAAGAAAAGAGGGAAATGAGAGAAGAGAAAGGGATTCTGTGAAGATAGAAGGATGTCGATAGGGGCTTGTGAGGGAACCCCGTGAGTTTTATTTTTGGGTTTCCTAGTTCTAGGCCATTGAACACAACACCGAGTACGGTAGTGGCTCTCTGAAGGTCTTACACCCATCCTAAACTAAGAAAAACATGATTCGAACATAAGGGATGCAGTGGAGCAGACCTGGAAACCATGATCGAAATATGCAAGGTAAGCTTCTTAAATTTCTAGTGCGATTTTCATAATTTTAAGGCCACAGAGGTGTTCCTGGATTAAGTAAGATTTGAATCGAGGTATTAAACGAAGAAATTGAAAGTAAAATGGTGAAAAGAAAGCCGGGTTAACGTCGTGGGTTAGGGGACTCAAAACCAGGAATTCGGGTCGATCCTTCAGAGGTTGCTGGTAATAGGGCATGGCGCGTGGTCACCACGTGCAGAGAGGGTGACAGGGCCCATCCCAATCTCCTCGGGATTAACGCGGGATGACCCTGCTTCCGTCTGACACGAAGTGTCAGACAAGGGATATTTCCGAATTTTGCCTTCCCGGGCGATCTGAGTATGCCAGGATCCAGAGGAGGTATGTGATATCTCGGTCTCTACTACAGTCCACATCCGCTGTCAACCTGAAGGGTAGTCAAAACATTAAAAGTTGTGAGTAGACAAAACAAGCAGTTTATAAAAACATTTTATAAGACATTTGTACCCTTCACTAAAAAGCCTGCATGCATTCGAAAACCATTTAACCAAAAGAAACCATATGTGGGAACTAAGCCCAAAACCATAATGAAAACGACCGTACGGGCCACTGCTCAAATCCATAAGGGACTCAGCCCAAACCAGAAATAAATCAAGTACACGAGCCACCGCTTAAATCCTGTGTAACCACACATCACATATCATATATCATATCTATATCATATACACATATAATTCACACAACCAATCCTATCACGGTTTCAAAAGCTACGCGCGTGCTACCCAGGGTCTCAAACCCAAGTCTTCTCAAAGTCAAAGTCAATGTCCTCAGACCACTAACCCTACCCGAGGTTATAATAACCAGCCTTCTTGAGAGTAAGGCACCCAACGGGGGCAACTCCCACTCAGTCAGTGCTCCGTGACTACTCCGGGGTCCACCTAGGCCAACGACCCTCCCCGGAGGAGATAGAACAAGTAAAGGAAGGTATATGAACATATATATACATAACATAAACATTCATGTCTGGTTCCTCTGAACCGTCATGATCCATATATATACATATAGGTAATATCCTCCATGCCCGGTTCCCATAAACCGTCATGTACCATAATGACCTTTCCAGGGTTCATGCAGTTCCCATAAACCGCCATGAACTTGGAAATCCATCAAGGCTCCCTGACCCGAAATCATAACCATAAACAAACTGGGTCTCGTGCCCGAACATATGACATCAGCTGGGCACCGTGCCCGATATCTCAGGGTCAATCATGACTCCGATCATAGTGATGCGTGCAACCATCCATCCAGGACCGCCCTCAATCCTGGTATGTCGCCGTGAATGAATCAACCAACGCGACCACCACAAGATCATGGTGCACTCATCATCGATTGCTATCCTGAACCGTCTGCACTCCGAAGTCGAGCCTCCCCAAGCTTCCCGACCACGAATCGTGCATCGTGACCTCTCCGGAAGGAACACATCCCAATCCGGATGCGAGCGTCACGTCGTCCGTCGCCGTGCACCAAGCACCTGCCGCGACCATCACTCGGACCCGTAGGTCATCAATAGGGTCATATGCCCGAGACAAAACCAAATGGGTCTCATACCCGAGTTTATTCTTTTGGAAAACCAAAACCATTTCATTTAAACTAACATAGAAATACAGACCCGTATAGGCACCGTATAAGGCCGATACCTTGAAATACGTGCTTATACGTAACCACATACAAATGCACCCATGGCATCATCAAACATGTAATAAAACATATAATAAACATTTATGCATGCACCAATTTAGAAAACTAAGGTCCACTCACAGACCGTCCAAGCTGCCGCCTCGATTTGCGTGCCATACGGCTCTCCCAAGCCAATCACCGTCACCGGGACTCCCGAACCTGTCCAAATCATAATAAAAGGTTACTAACTACTTAATTAACCTCCCACTAAAGCCCCGTAATTTTTCGATATTTTTAACTATTTTAAAACTCAATCTAAAACCTTCTGATGCCCCGAACATTATCGAAACGGTGTCCGATCGACACGAAACCAGTCCCAAAATGTTCGTTACATCGAATAGAAGATTTAACGTGTTGAAGACTTCCCCAAATTCCCCACCACGCGCTGCCACGCGCCGTCCAAAGGGCCCTGCGCGTGGGCTCATGCGCTGGTGGACTGTTCATCTTCCCCAACGAGTGAACTGGTCCAGACCGGCCGGTTTGGTCTTTTCCTACAACTGGACCAGCGTGACCGGTTGTAACGACCCATCCCAAATTAACGGGATTAATTAAGGATTAATGACAGATTATCGAGGCTAATCGGAGATTAGATGAGGATTATCAGACGTTCAGTGCAAAATGATGATTTTGCCCATAGAATGGGTAAAACATTGACTTTTCGTTCAGATAGTCAAATGGACTTTGACCAATAACCCTGACGTAGTTCAGGACGTCACGAGTTCATAGACAGGTGGCACGTTCGATTCCGACATTCGTGGAAGAAGTTGTGACGATCGGAAGATCATGGGCGTTTTGGTAATTTGGTTGAATAGGGGCCAAAAGTTGACTTTTGACCCAGAAGGTCCAATGACCGAGGGCCGAGTACCGTTACATAGATCACGACGATACGAATCTGTAGACGGGCGGCACGTCGAATTCGGACGTTCGACGACGAAGTTACAGTTCACGGAAGTTCGAGGGAACTATTGCACGTTTTTCGAGACGAACACTTATTTGACTTTTAGTGGGGCCCAGATATTATTGGACATGCCAATGGATGAGTGACAAGTGTCACCCATCCATTGCCCATCCAAACCAAACCTATGCATATCCACCATTCCCTTGCATCGATCATTTTTCCATACACCCAAAACCCAACCCGATCAACCCTATCGACCCCAATCCAAAACCCATCCCCACAGGACCATGATGGAGAGGACAGAGAGTGACTGAGGAGCTGAGAACGTGGTGGTCGGCCTAGGCAGCAGCCGCCGTACACGGCGGGGGAGAAAAACCGATCGTGGTAATCGGTTAAAACCATTTTTAATCCATTTTCAGTTTTAATTGTTATGGGTCGATTTGGACGGTTTTAATGAGTTAAATAGGTTATTAGGATTGTGTTAGGATGATTTTAAGGAAGGTTGTAGATCGAGACACCGTGGGGAAGGTTTTGGAAATTTTGAACCGTGAGGAAGAATTGGACCAGTCGGATTTAGGATGTTTTAGGGGTTCTAATCGATTGGGTTAGGTTCCTAGGACGATTATAGGAAGAATAGGATAAATTAGGCTTGAAAACGGTGAAGATTGGACATGTTTTGGGCTTGAACCGGTCACGCCGGTCCAAGTTGCAGGAAAAACCGAACCGGACCGGTCGGACCGGTCTGACTAAGGTTAGGGGTGACACTGTAGCTGGGCGCGTGAGGCCCACGCGCAACCACTTCAAGCGGCGCGTGTGGGCGCGTGGGGGGAGAATTTGGGAAAGTTTCCAACATTTCAAATCATCTATTCGATGTAACGAACAATTTGGGATTGGTTTCGAGTCGATCCGACATCGTCTCGATATAGTTCGGGCTGTCCGAAGGTTTCGGTGCGCTTTTAAAAATAGTTAAAAATCCCAAAAAATTAAGGGGCTTGAGTGAGGGGTTAATTAACTAGTTAGTAACCCTCTAAAGTGATTTGGACAGGTTTGGGTACCCCGAAGATGACGATTGACCCGGGAAGGCGTACGGCGCGCATATCGAGGCAGCAACACGGACGGTCTGTGAGTGGACTTTATTTCTGAAATCGATGCATGCATAAATGTTTTATATATATTTTAATATGTGTTTTAGGATGCCTTGAGTGCATTTTGGTGTGTGTTTACGTATGGGCACGTACTTCGAGGTTTTCAGGTTTTATACGTGCTTATACGCGCTTATGCTTTCGATTTTCATGAAATGGTTTGGAAAAGTAAAACGACCCATTTGGTCTTGATTTTAACTCGGGTATGAGACCCATTTGGATTTGGTTTTGACTCGGGCATGAGACCCTATTGATGACCGACGGGTCCGAGTCGTGGTCGCGACGAGTGCTGTGTGCACAGCGACGGACGACGTGACGCTCGCCTCCGGATTGGGATGCGTTCCTTTCGGAGAGGTCACGATGCACGTCCTGTTGTCGAGCAGCCACTGGAGGCTCGACTTCGGAGTGCTGACGGTTCAGAGGATTGATCGGCGACGTGTGCACCATGGTCCCGAGATGGTCGCGGCAGTGATGTGTTCGCGGTGACATACCAGGATTGAGAGCGGTCCTGGATTGATGGTGGCACGCATCGCTATGATCGGGATCGTAATTGACCCTCAGATATCGGGCTCGATGCCCAGTTGATTTACGAGTTCGGGTACGATACCTAGTTATTGCGAAATCGGGCTAGAGGCCCTGTTGAGTCTTATGTTTGGGCAACAGGCCCAGTTGAATTGTGTTTCGGGCTTGAGTCCCGTTTTTATGATTTTGTATACTGGTATGTATATACCCGCCTTACGAGATTATTGATTGGTCTCCTCCAACGTCGACCTGGAGAGTCACGATCCACAGACCAAAGTGGGTATCCCCATAGGGATCCCGTTCCCGGAGTGGAGGTTACTTATGATGTTGTGGTCCCGGACCAAATTCCAGAGAGATGATTGGACTAGATCCAGAGAGAGAGCTCGGACTAGATCCAGAGATTGAGCCTCCCAGATGGAGATTCCTGGGAGAAGACTCGGAGTGAGACCCCGAGTAGTGTGCACACTAGTATAGAGATGATATCGTGACTATATCGGGGATGTGATCCCTAGGGGCTGTGTGCTCCGAGATGGCATCTTCTCCGGAAGTGCCTAGGATGGGTTATATATGTATATATGTATATGTGGATGAGTTTTCACTGAGATGGCGTTGGGCTGAGACCCTCGCGTATTGGTTTGGGGCTGAGACCCATATGAGATGATTTTGGGACGAGTTCCCACGTGTTTTGGTTTGGGCGGAGGTCCCATGTGTTATTTGACTGATTTCGAGCTATGGCCCAAACGGTTGATGGTTCATGGCGGTTTATGGGAACCGGGCATGAGCCCTAGAAATAGTTTTCAAATGCATGCATATGTTTTTAATGAAGGGCATAAAGGTCTTTTATGAAATGTTTTAATAAAATATTTGTTTTGTCCATTCACACCTTTTATGTTTTGAATGCCCTTCAGGTTGATCGCGGATGTGGCTGGAGCGGAGACGAGACATCGCATTCCTCATTCGGATCCTGGCGTACTCTGATAGCCCCGGTTGGGCAAAAGACGGAATTTAGTCCTAGGAACCTAAACCAATTGATTAGAACCCCTAAAACATCCTAAATCCGACCGGTTCGATTTTGGTTCTCACGGTTCAAAATCCAACCTCCTCCCCAGGGCTTCCCCGACGTCCAAACCTTCCTAAAAACTCCCTAGCAACCTAATTAGTTCAACCCAAAAGCCTAAAACGGCCCATAATACACAAAATCGAAAATAAATTAAAATGGGTAAAACCGATTACCTCGTGCGGGTTTCCTCCTCCGCCACCCACGACGGTGTGGCCTGGGCCAGCCACCACGTCCAGCCGGTCCTCCTCATCTCAGGCCTCTCACTAATGATCATAGGGTAAGGGTTTGGGTTGGTTTGAATGGTTGGGTGAGATCGGGAAATGTTTTGGGTTTGAAATGAAGAATGATCGATGAAGGGATGATATGCATGAAGGAAAGAGATGGCCTGTGGATGGGTGACACTTGTCACTCATCCATAGGGCAGGGATTAAATATCTGGGGCCCACTAAATCCAAAAGTTAACTCGTTTCGTAATTCGCGCAATAGTGCTCTGAAACGTCTGTGAACCGTAACTTTGCCGTCGAACGTCCGAATTCGACATGCCGCCTGTCTACGGATTCGTATCATTCCGATCTACGTAATGGTCCTCGCCCCTCGGCCATCGGACCTCCTGGTCAAAAAGTCAACATTTGCCCCTTTTTAACCATAATTACCAAAATGCCCCTTATCTTCCGAACGTCATAACTTCCTCCTCGAACGTCGGAATTGAACGTGCCACCTGTCTATGAACTCGTGACGTCACGAACTATGTCACGGTCATCGATCAAAGTCCATTTGACCACCAGAATGAAAAGTCAACGTTTTGTCTACGCCTAGGGGCAAAACGGTCATTTTGCATCGTTTATCCGATTTCGCCCAACTAATCACAGATTAACCTCACTAATCGTGATTAGTCACTAATCGTGATTAGTCACTAATCTAATCCTGAAATTCGGGATGGGTCGTTACAGAGGGCCATCGGCGTGTGGCGGCGTGTGCAACCTCCTTTGGCCATTCGATCAACACGAAAGTTTTAGTATTTTAATTTGTGAGTCTAATGGTACAAGTTTCAAGTTAATTGGACATCGATTGAGTATAGTTTCAAGGGTTAAATTATATTTTTTTATATTTTAAATCAAAAATTAAATTGAGTAATTAAAGGGTTTGATTTTTAACCTTATTGATGTTTATATTGATAATTATACTGATGATTATATAAAATGATTATGTTGAGGATTATATTGATGAATCTATGATGTTGATGACAATAAGTATATTGATGCTATGATTATGGAAAATATGAAGATATCAACTAAACTAATAAAGTAGTTTTTACGAAAATGTTATAATGTGAACTAGCATATGGTTGGGATTTTTACTTTGCAAGCCTGTAATGATACATAATTACATATGCTAGTAAAGTAAAAAACCCAACCATATGCTAGTTCACATTATAACATTTTCGTAAAAACCACTTTATTAGTTTAGTTGATATCTTCATATTTTCCATAATCATAGCATCAATATACTTATTGTCATCAACATCATAGATTCATCAATATACTTTGCAAGCCTGTCTATCAACATCATGTTTGGCTATGACCTAGGTGGTTGTAGTCTTGTCAATGGATAGATGTATGTACCTTGTTTATGGTTTGGGGTACGATACTTGGCAGACTTGTGGTGTCGGGTGACGATATACGGGTTATACCAGTTGTACGTTGGTGAACGTGTTAGTAGTCGGCTTAATTCTGATACCATTGGATGGGTTGTGAACGTGAACTGGACATTGAACACGATGCACTAGGCAGAGTGATTCTGATGATTTCAGTGATTGTTGGAGCAGGTGCTCTTAGCCATGGTTGGCTAGTATAACTCTAGTGTTGAGTTGTGTGATCACTGCTAGGCTGGTGTTCAATGTGTTCCAGTTACACCGTCTGTTTGAGTGTGATGACAGTATGCGTATACTCAGGATGAGTGAGTTGGTGGTTAGTGTGACCGCAAGTTGCTTTGCGGCGAGATGTTACCTTGTCGTGACCTTACCAGCATCTGGGATCGCTGAGGGGGGGTGACAGTTGTGGTTACTGCTGTTGGTATTTGTCGCGGGATTGAGTTTGCCCTGCGAAGGGAGATCATGTTGTTGATCTTGTACTACATTGACGGACGTTGTAGTATGATGTGTTGTCACTGATTTGTTACTGATTGGCGCTTTACTAGCGTGGTAAAGCTTGGTGGTGACAGTTGACTTGTAGTGTCGGCATGGACTGACAAGTGAGTTTTGGTGACTCTCTATGAGAGCGGATGTCAGGGCACAGTAGTGATTACGTGGGGCTGTCAAGCTGAAAGAGTCAGCTTAATGATGACATTGCCAATTCTGGTGATTAATTTTCACTCGGGGTGGTCGAGTGTAGTCAGTACGACGTGCATCTGTGATGTGACGTCTGAGTACAGACGAGTTCTGCATTGGCTAGTGGGTGTACAGGTGTACACGTGTTGTGAGGCCCATTTGTTTTTCACGAGGTAGATGTGGAATACGAGTAGTTGGAATTTCGGGGACGAAATTCTTTAAGGAGGGAAGGTTGTAAGGACCCGTCCCGAATATCGGGATTGAATATTAATTAATTATGGTTTAGAATGACTAATCGGGGATTAGTTGAGTGAAATCAGACGAAACGTGCAAAATGACCGTTTTGCCCCTGGCGTGGGTAAAATGTTGACTTTTAGTTCGGGCGGTCAAACGGACCTTGACCGATGACGGTGACGTAGTTCGGGACGTCACGAGTTCATAGACAGGTGGCACGTTCGATTCCGACATTCGTAGAGAAAGTTATGATGTTCGGAAGTTGAGGGGCATTTTGGTAATTTGGCATATTAGGGGCCAAATGTTGACTTTTTGATCGGGAGGTCCGATGGGCGAGGGCCAAGGACCGTTACGTAGGTCTTGATAGGTCCTCAAATAAGCATTATTTTATATTATTTTATACCCTTTATACTTGACTTTTAATATTAAAATATTAAATAAATAGATAAATTAATTTATTTTGTGTTATTTTTATTTAAATAAATAAAGTTTGTAATTTGGAGTATTTTGGCGAAAGAATCGTCTCGATCGGAATTATAACGAATAAATTATGGACTAATTTCGGTGAAATATTACTAAATTAACTAATTAATTATCAAAATTCTTTGCAGCCCAAACCCATTCAAATTGTGCAGCCCAGCCCAGCAAAAGAAAAAGAAAAAAAAAAGCCCACTTCAGAGCAACTCGCAAGCCCAACCCGCGCAAGGCTCCGGCCCGTTGGCCCGCTACCCCATTTCTGCTCCGGCCCATTCCGCGCGCTCAGCCCGCTACTCCATCTCGGCCCGCGTCGCAGATCCAATGCGCCCAGGCCCGCATCTCCACTGCAGCAGCCATCCAACCCAGCCCAGCCCACTACTCCAATCCAATCCGTTCCAACTGTGCCATCCACCTCACCAGCCCACCAAACCACTTCAAGTGCTCCCTTTTTCAGATTTTTCTGCAAAGTATGCAACTTTCCAGCACAAAATCAACCCTAAAACCATCCCTAAAATCATCATTATCCATCATTATTCATCATTCCACTTTTCTTTATTCTTTTATTGTTTTTTTTAATTATTTTTGGTAGCTTTTTCCCCCTATAAATAGGGGTTCAATTCTTGTAATTGAGGGTCCCCAATTAGTTTCATTCTTCCATTTCTTTCTTAGTTCTTAGTTCTTAGTTCTTAGTTCTTAGTTCTTAGTTCTTAGTTCTTAGTTCTTAGTTAGTTCTTTTGTTTCTCTCTTTTGAGAGACATTTTTGGGGACCATTTTTACTTCTTGTAGATTTTCTTATGAATTAGTTTTCTTTTAATTCTTATTCGTAATTTATGTTATTTTTATGTTATTTTCATTTCTTCTTTACTATTTTTCTTGGTATTTTCTTTCTAACATTTGTAAGTAAGAATGCAATCTCCATGTGTTTTACTTTTTGAATTTCTTTTACTTCATATGTTTTAGTGCTTAAACTTCAATTTGATGTTAAGTGTTTTATCCACTGTCGGTGCACTTAGAGTAGAATTGAAGAGATTAAATGTTGATCGCTGTCGGCGCATTTAATTATAAACTTAAGGTAAATCATGTTGTAAATGTTGAAGCATATTGATGTTTGACGCACATTAATGGTTGATGCATTTATAATATTGAAAGATGTATGTAAGTATTTGAGATGATGAATGTAGGATTTCGTGATTGGTTTATTATGAGCAAAATGTTAGAATTAATGTGATTGTTAATTCGAAATTACTTACGTTAGTTTGTTAATGAGAAATTGTTTTGTAAGTATCATTACTTGTGAATAAAACCATACTTGTAAATAAATTGTTCATACTTGTATAAATTGTTCATACGTAAATTGTCATGTTATATTTGTAAATTGTGCATAAAAAACATACTTGTAAATAGTTCTTGCATTCATGCATTAGTCTCGGCTATATGTAGATCACTTGTGTTTTGAAGTTTAGATTTTAATCTTTAATCGGCGAAGACTCTTCTATTAACTCTCACCCACGGTAATTGTTAACACTTGAGTCATCTTAATTCCTCTGGAGTAAGAAATTTTCGAGGGTGATGTCTAGGACAAGAGACGGTACTTATAACGGGTTTTGGGTCTAAGAAATTAGCCCTGCCTCTTATGTGTATTCTTTCTAACCTGGTCACTTTTGAACTTGCCCAAACAGTTGAATTAATCCAAGATATTTACTTGGGCCGCACGGACGTATAAGTCTCCATCTAAACTTTGAAGCTATGTGAACCATATATATCTTTGACTTCCCCCGACATTTAAATATTGTTTATATCTTAATTTACATTATTTGTCATGACAAAATTAAATTGCATCTTTAGTTTAACTAACTTGCATCTTTTATTCTAACTTGCATTTCATCTTTCATTTAACTTGCATATTTAGTTTAACTTGCATTGCACTCTTCCTCTAACTTACATCTCTTAACTCAAATTGCATCCTTAACTTCAATTTGCATATTTAACTTGCATTCTTGACTAACGTACATCTCTGACTAACTAACTTGCATCTCTGTCTAGGCTGGATGGACGTTAAACTTCAAGCGCTTGTTGGGAGGCAACCCAATGTGTTCCCGGGATGTGAAGGAGTCATCAATACAGATTTGCTATCCTTCTACCCTTCACTCTCTTTTATTTTGTTTATTTACCTATTATTTTCGTAAATCATCTTCCTTACTTTGATTCTATGTTAATTTCTTCGTATTTTCCTACATTGAGGACAATGTAGAATTTAAGTGTGGGGGAATGGTTTACAATTTTGAGTTCAAAAAAAAAATGAAAAAAAAAAAATGAGGTGAAAAAAATGAAAAAAAAAAAATTTGTTTTCTTGAATCTTTTAACTTAGTGTTTTTATGAGTCTTAAGTTGCCATTTAACTTGTCAATGATATAAATGAACAAAAATGAATATGTTATGGCCATAAAGATAATCACTACAACTTGAATTTGTTTGTTAATATTTTGTGATTAAGTGTTATAACTTGAAGATAATGCATGTAAATTGGCATATAAACGAGCATGATAAGATAAGTATGAATCATATGAATCTTATGTGAGCTTTAGAACTTTATATACATCTTTGATGAGTGATTCATAAGTTCTTTGTTTAAATTGATATACATATGCCTCATAACTGCTTGCCATAGCTTTTAATGAACTCTAGAGTACTAGAACTTATTCTATGTGATTTTCAAAGCTTTTAAGTCAATAAACTCTCTGATTTTGGAAATGATTAAGGCATTAGGGTTAACACCACAAATTCAAACATCCATGTTCCCTATTTTGTGCGCACAAGTTGTGACCCCCTTAGTTTTAACCCTTTCGAGCCCACATTAAGCCTTTCTTTCATCACCATGATTATCTAAACACTAGAGCTTAGTATAGACATCCTTTACCCTTGTTCCAAGAACTCGGTTGAAGATATAAAGATTGTGTAAGGAGAAAATGATGATGTTGAAAAGACTTTTATGTGAATTATTTGGATTTACCGACTCAAGTTTTGTTGTATTGTTGACACATGTTATTACCTTGATATAAAAAAAATCAAAAAAAAAAGAAAAAAAAAGAAAAAAAAAAGTTGAGTCTCGATCAAGGTAATAAGGTTTGGTTATGTAATGTTTGAGTTAAGTCCCTCACATTTGTAAATCCGACACAAAGAATGATTATGAGGCCCAACATGATGGAATTAGGCCTATGTTCGAAGGGATGGATTACTGACATCATTGCACTAAGGTTGGGAAGCTATGATACGTTTTGGGAGTCTATTGAGTCTTGGAACGAACTGAGCACCACTTGTCCTATATTTTCCTTGCCTCTAAACTTAGCCCCATTACAACCTTCGTAAAGACCTTATGATCCTTAAGATGGAAAATTTTGATTAGTGGAGTCAATCACTTGAGTAAGCTTATGGTTTTGGTTCATTTGTGCAAGTATGTTTTGTTTTTATCTTGAGGTGTTTGTTTGAGATTTTGCAAAAGTACTTCATTTCGATTATGTGAGTATTTCTCACATACTTTGAGTGCAAACACAAACCCTCACAAATTGAGTGAACTTATGAGTGCATATCCTTGTGAGTTGATTCATACTTGTTTTATTCATGTTGAGATCCATTTCACCATATTTACTTATTATCTTACTTGTTAAAATATTTTGTTACCATATATTAACTCTTGAATTCCATATGCTTAAATGATTTAAGTGAAAATCTTTTATGCCATGATAATAATGAAATATTGAGACAAATGGTTAAAGGTTACTTGTTTTGATTTTGTAGTTTAAATTTTAGTATTTGCTAGGGACTAGCAAAGTTTAAGTGTGGGGGTATTTGATAGGTCCTCAAATAAGCATTATTTTATATTATTTTATACCCTTTATACTTGACTTTTAATATTAAAATATTAAATAAATAGATAAATTAATTTATTTTGTGTTATTTTTATTTAAATAAATAAAGTTTGTAATTTGGAGTATTTTGGCGAAAGAATCGTCTCGATCGGAATTATAACGAATAAATTATGGACGAATTTCGGTGAAATATTACTAAATTAACTAATTAATTATCAAAATTCTTTGCAGCCCAAACCCATTCAAATTGTGCAGCCCAGCCCAGCAAAAGAAAAAGAAAAAAAAAAGCCCACTTCAGAGCAACTCGCAAGCCCAACCCGCGCAAGGCTCCGGCCCGTTGGCCCGCTACCCCATTTCTGCTCCGGCCCATTCCGCGCGCTCAGCCCGCTACTCCATCTCGGCCCGCGTCGCAGATCCAATGCGCCCAGGCCCGCATCTCCACTGCAGCAGCCATCCAACCCAGCCCAGCCCACTACTCCAATCCAATCCGTTCCAACTGTGCCATCCACCTCACCAGCCCACCAAACCACTTCAAGTGCTCCCTTTTTCAGATTTTTCTGCAAAGTATGCAACTTTCCAGCACAAAATCAACCCTAAAACCATCCCTAAAATCATCATTATCCATCATTATTCATCATTCCACTTTTCTTTATTCTTTTATTGTTTTTTTTAATTATTTTTGGTAGCTTTTTCCCCCTATAAATAGGGGTTCAATTCTTGTAATTGAGGGTCCCCAATTAGTTTCATTCTTCCATTTCTTTCTTAGTTCTTAGTTCTTAGTTCTTAGTTCTTAGTTCTTAGTTCTTAGTTCTTAGTTAGTTCTTTTGTTTCTCTCTTTTGAGAGACATTTTTGGGGACCATTTTTACTTCTTGTAGATTTTCTTATTAATTAGTTTTCTTTTAATTCTTATTCGTAATTTATGTTATTTTTATGTTATTTTCATTTCTTCTTTACTATTGTTCTTGGTATTTTCTTTCTAACATTTGTAAGTAAGAATGCAATCTCCATGTGTTTTACTTTTTGAATTTCTTTTACTTCATATGTTTTAGTGCTTAAACTTCAATTTGATGTTAAGTGTTTTATCCGCTGTCGGTGCACTTAGAGTAGAATTGAAGAGATTAAATGTTGATCGCTGTCGGCGCATTTAATTATAAACTTAAGGTAAATCATGTTGTAAATGTTTGAAGCATATTGATGTTTGATGCACATTAATGGTTGATGCATTTATAATATTGAAAGATGTATGTAAGTATTTGAGATGATGAAGGTAGGATTTCGTGATTGGTTTATTATGAGCAAAATGTTAGAATTAATGTGATTGTTAATTCGAAATTACTTACGTAAAAGTGTGGGTTTTGTCTATGAAACTACTCTATGGTTTGTAAGTTCTAATTATCATGAACATTTACATTTTAATTTTTAGTTAGTGTTGTCTTTAGCTTAAATTACAAATCTTTTCAAAACCCCCCTTTTTATTCTTTATTCTTTTATTCTTTATTCTTTAATTCTTTAATTCTTTAATTCTTTTAATTCTTTTATTCTTTGATCCCTTTTTATTCTTTATTCTTTTATTCTTTTATTCCTTTTATTTCTTTATTCTCTTATTCATCTATTTTTTAATTTATTAATTCTTTGATTATTTAATTCTTTAATTCATTATTCTTTTATTCATCTCCCACTAACACATTATTAATGTTCCCTAATTTCCCCGGTTAAGAACGATCCCTATTTACCAATACTACAACTACACAAAAAGAGTTTAAATTGCACAATACTCAAATTACGTGTTTAAATTAATGCGTAGTTTGGGCGTAGTCAGGTCTCGTCGATGCGAATCCAACGACAGGCGGCATGCCGAAATCGGAGATTCGACGACGAAGTTATGGTCACGGAATCGGGCTCGATTAACCGAACGAACCGGGAATAAAATAATATTTTATAATGAACAGTAGCCGGTGACTGGACACACTTGGATGAGTGACAAGTGTCACTCATCCCTTAAAATCAGGCACAAAACATGGATCCATGATTTTGGGGAGACCTAATTATGATGTTTTAATATTATTTTAATTAATTAAACCTTTAATTTCCATTAATCTTGTTCTGTTTCTTACCCGTGCACAACTGAGAAGTAGAGATTGAGAGAGCCTGAAATTGTCCACCATTTCCTTCCATTTTTGAACCAGTGTGTGAGGAATTGAGAGGGTGTTGAGATTTAATCATCAAGGAAGCACGAGGGACAGAGAGAGGGCTTGAATTTGGAAATTCGAATTTTCGAATTTTGAGGGGGGAAATTCGATTAGGATGAATTGAGCCGTGATGATCGATTTGAAGCTTGGAAATAGCTTCCTGAGGTTGATACGAGTGGAACCAGATCAAAAACGAGGTGAATTGATGCCCAATTGGCTCTGAACGGGTTTGGTAACCGTGAGGAATGTCGAACTTGAGTCGTGGAGTTTGAGCTGTGATTGGATGCAATTGAGTTGGGGAAAATGCTTACCTGAGTCCCTTGATGCTGCTGGATTAATCAATTTGGGGAAATCGTGTGACTGTGAAGGTTTTCGATTGATGAACAATGGCCGGAGGTCCTTCGAATGATCGACTTTGATCGTAGGGTTTGAGGTATGGTTTTGTACAATTAACGTTACAGAACTCTAATTAGACTTGATTCGAAACTGACTGAATGTTAAATTGATGGAAACAATGTCGAATTGGTAGGATTTGAACCGGGTCTGTTCGCGGGTTAAAGGACCCGTTTACCAGACAAACGGGTTGGGACGGTGACACTGTAGCTGGCGCGTGGGTTTCACGCGCAGCCACTCACGGCGGCGCGTGGGGGCGCGTCCAGCCTAGTCTCAAGGTGAGGTCAACATGACTTTTGATCCTCTCAGTGTAACGAACATTTTGACGTTGATTTCGGGGAAATCGGATATTGTTTCGATAATGTTCCGCGTATCCGAAGTTTTGTATTACGTTAAAAATACGTATTTAAATCCCGGAAAAATTGGGGAAAATTATATGTTGTATTTTGAGATGTTAGTAACCCTCTGTAATGATTTTGGACAGGAGTTGTGATTTCCAGATTTTACGGAAAAACGTGCAGCTCGGAAACGGACCGTTTTGGACGGTGTGTGTGAGTGGACTTTGTTTTCTAACCATGATGCATGCATATATGATTTAAATGCCTTATTATATGATTTTATATGCTTGGGCATGATTTGTGTTTCAATCCGGTAATTTCTCGGTTTTATGATTATTATATTATTATTTTGGGCAATTTTCGAGAAATTACGAAATTTGGTAAAAATGATGTTTGGACTTGGTTTGTGAGTCCGGGATTAAAATTGGTTGGAAATAATGTGTGGACTCGGATTATTGAGTCATGGATTGAAAAATGATGTGGTGACTCGGGAATGAGTCGATGGTCAATTTCGTGGATTTACGTGAAAATGGCAACGGAGGTTGCAACGCATAGATTTGCGTGATAATGTTATTTTGGGCATGAGAACCCAAGTGAATAGTGATTTTGACTCGGATTTGGAGTCACTTGTGAAATTGTGATTTTATGATTATTTTAATCAGTCTTTCGGGCACGTTTTACGAGGAACGTGCAAATGATGTTTTGGGCTAGGCCCGGAGTCTAAATGATTTCTAAAATGACATTTTGACTTGGTTGGTGAGTCAATGATGATTTCCGGATTATTCTATTGATTTAAATGTGATTTTAATGGTTTATGTGTAAAAGGTATTTTGGGCTTGAGACCTAGTTGAGAATGATCTTGACTTGGTATGAAGTCAAGATTTGATTGAAATGTTTTGGGATGTAATTCCCGGGATGGTTTTCATTGTGATTGTGATATTCCCAGACGGTCGGTGCTTGGGGGGATTACCCAGACGACCGGAGCTTGGGGGATGTGATTGTAGGATCGAGAGTTGATCCTATGGTAGTCAGCTTCTCGGATGAGACTGAGCCTGGATGTACCACTCGGAGGTGTCTGAACCTGGGGATGTGTTCGCCCAGAGGTGACTGAGCCCGAGGGGGTTGAGCCCAAAGGTGTTATTCCCGAGAGAGTGACTGGATATTGGCCTACGCGTAGTGCAGCACTTGTGAGTAGTGCAGTTTGATTGATTGTGCACTTGTGAGTAGTGCAGATGTGATTGGTGATATTTTATGCACTAGTGAGTAGTGCGGATTAATTGGATTTGATATATTTATTGTACACTGGTGAGTAGTGCTGATTGGTATTGATTGTGATGATGTACTGGTATTGAGTACGGGTTTTTGGTCCTTGTGGCCAGGTGATTATGTTTTCACATGTTTTGGCCTGAGAGCCGGGATTTGATGTTTTATAACATGAACTGATTTGGTGAACATGAGTTTTATGGACCATGGGAAAATATGTTTTGATTTTATCGGTCACTCATGTTTTACGATATGCATGCAAGTTTGTGAAAACTGGAGGGTAAGATTGTATTTTGATAAATGTTTTTATAAGAGGTCATTTTTGTCCACTCACACCTTTTCTGTTTTGTGACCCTCCAGGCCGTGACACGACGCTCGGGACTGATCGTGAGGCAGTGACAGCAGCAGAAATCCGCGCGAACATCCCTTGTCTGGCAAACACTGAAGGGGAGTTTCAGACCTTTAGTTGACTTGTCAGACGGGAGCAGGACCGGGCACGGTTTTTGACGTCCAGTTGGGACGGGTCCTGTCAGTGAGTGGCTGCGCGTGAAACCCACACGCCTGCTACAGTGCATCGTCCTAACCCGTATGTCTGGTAACGGGTCCAATTAGCCCGCGAGATGACCCGGTTCCAATCCTATCAATTCAGCCTTAAACCTTCCAATTAATCATTCAGTTAGCTTCGTTTTAACTTAAATTAAAGTTCTGTAACGTTAATTACACAAAACATTACCTACAATCCCACGATTCCATGATGAACAATGAAGAACACCCGTCACTGTGCAATCATGGAGTTTCGTCAACCTCAACCGGTTTCTTCCAATTGATGCACCCAGAAGCATCACTGGATCATGAGAAGCAGTTTCCCCACATCAATTACACCGTTTGATTGCTCCAAGATCACGACACAACCTCGATTTTCTTCCTCTGTCACCAAGCTCGTTCAGAGTGAATTGGGCACCAAATTCCTTCATTCTTTCGATGAAATTGATCGTGGCACTCCCAGAAAGCTCGAATTGAGCTCCATTTCGATCCTCAGAGACTAACTCTCAGTATTCGAATTTCCCCCCCAAATTTTCTAATTATCGATTTTGATTTCATCCTCCCTCACTTTATCCCGTGTGTTTCTCTCAATTAATACAATCTTCAAGTCTCTCAATTTCTTCAATTCTGCCATGAGAAGGCAGCCAATTCCCCCAGCTCACACACTCAGTTGGTGTTGTTCACGGTGTAAGGAAATATGAAGAAAATGGAAGAGAAAATGGAAGACAAGGATAATTAGAGATGATGATGATGTTGTAATGATGGTGTTTGGAGGGAAACAATGAGCTGGAAACAAGGGATGAGTGACACTTGTCATTCATCCGGATGTGCACAGTCATCGGTTACTATTCATTATTATATTATTATTTTAATCGAAGCCTCGGTTCTTTAATTCGTTTCCTTGACCATAACTTCGTCGTCGAATCTCCGATTTCGGCATGCCGCCTGTTGTTGGATTCGTATCGACGATACCTACGTAACGGTCCTTGGCCCTGGTCCATCGGACCTCCCGGTCAAAAAGTCAACATTTGACCTCAATTGACCAAAATTACCAAAATACTCCTCATCTTCCGAACATCACAACTTTCTCCTCGAATGTCGGAATCAAACGTGCCACCTGTCTATGAACTCGTGACGTCCCGAACTACGTCACGGTCATCTGTCAAAGTCCGTTTGACCACCCGATCAAAAAGTCAACATTTTACCCACGACCAGGGGCAAAACGGTCATTTTGCACATTTTGTCCGATTTCGCCCTACTAACCACCGATCAACCTCACTAATCAAGATTAGTCACTAATCTAATCCTGAAATTCGGGACGAGTCGTTACAACCTTCCCTCCTTAATTAATTTCGTCCTCGAAATTCCAACCAATCTAAACTCAAACGTATTTCCCTCCTTAATTAGTTTCGCTCTCAAAACTCGACTACCCTGATTCCACAAACACCCCGTGGAAAGTGGAATCGACCACGCAACACGTGTACACCCGTACACCAACTAATCAGAACAAAAACTTGTTTGCACTCAACGTACCACTAATATTTGCGTCGTATCGACTACATTCGACCCCGTCGAATGACTGAAACCACTCGTTTCGAATTGACACCACTTGTCAAATCGACCTTTTCGTTGACGCGACAACTCGACGGTTCCTTCTCACTCACCAATCTATCATGGCATTTACTCCCAGTGGGAGTCACCTGACCTCCCTCAACAACCCACGTTGACACCGTCCGACAATCTGTCACCATTTGGCAGTTGTCAGTCGAAAACTAACACTAGACTCACTCGTGGCTACACAATCCACCAACTTGTTTGACTTAACTATACACTTACTGACATTTCTCCCGACTCGTGTGCAATTTGACTCATCGGAAATACCATGACCCATTGCATAGTACCTAATGTCCGATCTCGACCTCGACTAATCCAACGGTATCGGAACCAATTCGGCTACCAACACGCTCACCTACATACCTCGGGTATAACTCGTATACCATTACCAGACACTACAAGTCTGCGAGGTATCATACCTCAAACCATGTACAAAGTACCCACATCTATCCAATGACCAGACTACAATCACCGAGGTCATAGCCAAACACATTCCAATAATGGAGTACATTTGCCCAATCCAGCATGAGACAAATCGAAACTCCACCCATCATCTAGTTCCAATTCCAAATCCGAATCCGCAATTTCGTAAGAAATCCCGAATCCAAACCCAGACATCACATTTTTAATCCATTTCCAAATCCGAATCCGAAATCATTATTCCATAAGCTAGCATTTGGAATAATCATTCCGTACCCAAATCCGGAAATCCATTTTCAAGTTCCAAAATCGAATCCTGAATCGTCACCCAGAAATTCGATTCCAAAACCCGAAATCTCGCTCACGTCTATCAAGACACGTCAAAACCGAACCTATCGGTTACCAGTTCAATACATTCGATTGACTTCATAGGGAAACCAATCCAACCTCCATACGTCTAAGGTTGACAAAATCCGACCACATCGGAAACCTATGCACTCGAGTAAGATACCATACGGGCTCCACTTCGAAAAGAAGTTCTGTCCCGTCATTTACGACTCACATACCCAAGTTCGTATCGATCCTTGTCATTCCACCTAGGAAAAACCAAGGATGATCCAAAATGATGACGTCAATACTCATCCTACGTGGATGTAAACAAAACACGCTGTATTCACCACGCCATGTAACCCAACATCGTCTGCCACCAAGCAGAAAATGAGAAATCTCGTTTACCAAATTTTGAATACGCAACTCCTCTTGATGACCCCAAAACACGCATGGGCCCACCAACCAATACACGCTCAACGTACTGGTAACTACAATCAATGTTTGCCAGGGCAGAAAACAAGAAGTCGACCCCAATGACTCCATACTACCCATCACCAATGCGGAAATGAGCACTCCTCTCGTCCCACAATTACAACTCTCCTCGAAACTAAGGTTTATGTTGGAAGCAGACCTACTCCCAACGAGATGTCAAGTCCAACCACTGGACTCCCTACATCCCCAACTCACTTGGACAACCACGTGTCCTCAATCAATCTGTTATCGTTTCGTTCGCACATCCCAACCTTTACAGGTTCAACACTCGGTTTTCCAAGTTCTCAATTATACCTTTTTATCCACTCATCACTTGTCATTTTACCACTGTCGGGACTAATCCCAACACATCACAATCTCAACTGGATCCCATCCAGTCCATCACTCAACCACTACCAAGTCTCAAAGACCGAACCTATGTCCATCATGACGGAGTCACACCCCAACTCGTGGCTCGTCGTCATCACCATTACCGACACTAGCACCAGCGCTAGTACCAGCACCAGCGCTAGTACCAGCACCAACACACTAGCGACAACACTAGTATCAGCACACAGGCATCCATACTAGTATCGGCACAAAAGTACCAACATACAAACATTCATACTTGCACATCGTGTGCAAATATGACAACTCTGGATCTCCGTTCATACCGAACGACGATCCCGCACCTCTACTCGTACCTCCTGGATCTCTGCTCATACCGAACGACGATCTCGTACCTCACAACTATGGGTACCACCTTTCTAACCGTTCACATCAGGAAAATGAACGTTCCATGAACGTCCCCTGATCCCCAAGTATTGTAACCACACTAATTACCCTCGATAACCAGTCATCTCCATATGACTTCCGACTAACTGTCATTGCTATCGAGATCCGCATTCTCACATCACACCGATACCCGATCTAACACGGGATCACATAATTTATCTCAGAACCGTATTCGTAGATCGAATCCCATAGTCCTGACTAGACTCACTTGAGTCATCCACATGGTCATCCATGACCTCAGCCGCTCGTCGCAGCACAAGTTCTCATCCACTAGTCACAATTAAGGTTTACCTTTTGAATCCATTAAAATAATAATATAATAATGAATAGTAACTGATGACTGTGCACATCCGGATGAATGACAAGTGTCACCCATCCCTTGTTTCCAGCTCCTTGTTTCCCTCCAAACACCATCATTACAACATCATCATCATCTCTAATCATCCTTGTCTTCCATTTTCTCTTCCATTTTCTTCATATTTCCTTACACCGTGAACAACACCAATTGAGTGTGTGAGCTGGGGGAATTGGCTGTCTTCTCATGGAAGAATTGAAGAAATTGAGAGACTTGAAGATTGTATTAATTGAGAGAAACACATGGGATATGGTTAAGAGCCATTACGTGGATATTCAAAGTACTTATGGACTGTATTCCACCAATAATGAATCGACGATTATCAACACAGGATAATGTTGCCTACATCGAGCAGATGAGAATCGGTTTCATTATAGGAGACAACAACAAGTCATTGCCCAATGCAACATTCCAACAATATGTTCATGGTATTGGATTGTGTAGACTGGTTGTTCTACTTAGTTCTTAATTTTCAAGGGGAATCATTATCAGGGGAGTATCCTGAAACATACTAAGTATCTTGAAGCATACTAAGTATCTAGAAGCATATTGAGTATCCCAAAGCATACCAAGTATCTTGGAGTATACCAAGTATTCTGAAGTATACTGAGTATCCCGAAGCATACTTACAAGACCATCATGTACTTTTTTGCCCTACAACCAGGGTAATTTTGTCACATTAGGTTTTTTTGCCTGACTAGGTTTTAACGAGGCACACTTTTGGTATAGTCACCTCATTGACATTTCATCTAGAAGTTACAATAATTAGACTCATATACATTTACTCAAATTTTTCCTTTGACCACGAGTTTTTCCCATTGGATTTAGCAGGCAAGATTTTAGTTTAGCAACTCTAATATATCATATCCCATAGACATACTATCTACTTATGATCAAGAAGTGATGATGTTAACTACCTCTAGAGTGACAGGACCCGTCCCAACTGGACTTTGATAATCGTGCCAATCCTGCTCCCGTCTGACAAGGCAACTGAAGTCCCGAAACTACCCCTCAGCACCCGTCAGATAAGGGATAACTACACTAATTTCCGCTCATGCCTCCGCCTCTCGATCAACCTCAAACGTCGTACCACGGCCTGGAGGGTCATCAAAACAGAAAAGGTGTGAGTGGATAAAAATAATATCATTTGAAACACATTTCAAAATACATTATTTACCCTCCAGTTTATCAAACCATGCATGCATAGGGTCAAACACATGAATCACCGGCTTCCAAGCCAAAACACATGAAAATCATGTCATAAAACCATTTCGTAAAACAATGATCATAACACAAATCACATAACTCGAGAATTACACATCCGAGGTTTCTCTGGGAATTACACATCCAGAGTCTCTGGGAATTACACATCGAGATCTGCCTTACTGGGAATTACACATCCAACCTCACCGGGAATTACGCATCCCGTCCCTCCAGGAATTAGACATCTGGAGTCACTCCGGGAATTGCACATCCGAAGTCTACCCAGGAATTACACATCTGGGGGCACTGAACATAAATCCGATCAAAATCTTTATTTCAAAATTATCTTTATTTTAAAGTCAAAACCATTTACAACAGGGTCTCAAGCTCAAAATCTCCTTTCACGTAAATCCGTAAATAATTAAATATTCCATAAAATCATCATTAACTCACATTCCAAGTCAAAACATCAGGTTAAAATCCGGGCCTAGCCCAAAACATCAATTGCACTTTTCTAGTAAAACATGCCCAAAACACTTATTAAAATAATCATTAAATCCAATAAATAATCATATCAAATCATCAAGCAATCATTGCAAATCAAATCATGGACATAAATCATGTAAAACATTTAACTATGCATGCATCATAATTTAGAAAACAAACGTCCACTCACACACCGTCCAAACCGCTCGCTTTTCGAGCTGCACGCGTTTCCGTAATTTTCAGTACCTTCTAGGAATCCCAAGTCCTGCCCAAAATCATCATGAAGGGTCACTAATAACTCAATTGATATCCTATTCATTTCCCATCATTTTCCGGGAATTAATTACGAATTAAAAATGTAACATAAACCTTTGGACCCTCGAAACAGTATCGAAACGGTGTCCGAACAACTCGAAACCAACGCTAAAATGTTCAATACATTGCATAGAATAAAAGTCATGTTGACCTCACCTCAAAAATCATGCCCGAGCCCTCGTACATCCACTCATCCTGAGTCCAAAGCCAACTCCTGACTCCTTCTGAGTCCAAGTCCAAACACTCAACTCCTTTCGAGTCTGAATTCAACATCCACTATCCATGCCACCACTGGCATATCCAGTCACCTAGCAAACACCCCTAGGCGAACCACATCCTATTCAGGATCTCCCAACACACACTAAACCATCTCATTCCGGGTCCAACTCGCCCATTCATGCCGTATTCCTCACTATTGGGCTCAAGCATCATCTGGACCCATTCATCCTGACCCCAATCCAGGGTCATACCCACTCCAGGGATTTCCTATACCCTCGTATCTCGTCTCATCACCAGGCCGCACACAGGGCTCGCGTCTCGAAGGCATGGAAAATCAGTAACTCAATGCTCTGATACCAATTTGACAAGACCCGTACCAACTGGACTTTAATAATCGCGTCCGGTCTTGCACCCGTCTGACAAGGCAACTGAAGTACCAAAACTACCCCTCAGCACCTGTCAGACAAGGGATAACTGCACTGATTTCCGCTCATGCCTCCGCCTCTCGATCAACCCCGAACGTCGTGCCACGACCTGGAGGGTCATCAAAACAAAAAAGGTGTGAGTGGACAAAAATAATATCATTTGAAATACATTATTTACCCTCCAGTTTATCAAACCATGCATGCATATGGTCAAACACATGAATCACTGGCTTCCAAGCCAAAACACATGAAAATCATGTCATAAAACCATTTCGTAAAACAATGATTATAATACAAATCACATAACTAGGGAATTACACATCCGAGGTTTCTCTGGGAATTACACATCCAGATCTGCCTTGTTGGGAATTACACATCCAGCCTCACCGGGAATTACACATCTGGTCCCTCCGGAAATTACACATCCGGAGTCACTCCAGGAATTAAACTTCCGGAGTTTACCTAGGAATTACGCATCTGGGGGCACTGAACATAAATCCGATCAAAATCTTTATTTCAAAATTATCTTTATTTTAAAGTCAAAACCATTTACAACAGGGTCTCAAGCCAGAAATCTCCTTTCACGTAAATCCGTAAATAATTAAATATTCCATAAAATCATCATTAACTCACATTCCAAGTCAAAACAACAGGTTAAAATCTCGGGCCTAGCCCAAAACATCAATTGCACTATCCTTGTAAAATGTGCCCAAAACACTGATTAAAATAATCATTAAATTCAGTAAATAATCGTATCAAATCATCAAGAAATCATTGCAAATCAAATCATGACATAAATCATGTAAAACATTTAACTATGCATGCATCATAATTTAGAAAACAAACGTTCACTCACACACCGTCCAAACCGCTCGCTTTTCGAACTGCACGCGTTTCTGTAATTTCCAGTACCTTCCAGGAATACCAAGTCCTGCCCAAAATCATCATGAAGGGTCACTAATAACTCAATTGATATCCTATTCATTTCCCATCATTTTCCGGGAATTAATTTGAATTTAAAACGTAACATAAACCTTTGGACCCTCGAAACAGTATCGAAACGGTGTCCGATCGACTCGAAACCAACTCTAAAATGTTTGTTACATTGCATAGAATAAAAGTCATGTTGACCTCACCTCGAAAATCGTGCCCACGCGCCCTCACGCGCCGCCGCTAGCTAGCCCATGCGCCGTGACACGACCCATCCCAATCCCCCCGGGATTACCGTGGGATGTGTCATGCTCCCGTCTGACACGAAGTGTCAGAAAAGGGAAACCTAAAGCCTCCGCCCCCAACAAGTTTCCAGAGTGCGCAAGGATTGATGGAAGAGGCATGCAATGTTCCAGTCTCTGCTGCAGTCATATCCGTGATTAACTTGAAGGGCATTGAAAACAACCAAAAGCTGTGAGTGGACGAAAATAAATAAGTTCATAAAACACATTTCACAAAGATATTTATGCCCTTCATTAAAACGTATGCATGCATCAAAACCAGTAAGTAAACTATTTGTTAAAAACAACAGTTAGGGCCTTAGCCCAGAAACCATGACTCAAAACCAAATGTGGGAACTCAGCCCAAAATCGTAAAACCAAATTCCAATTCCAAGTGGCTACCGCCCAAAACCATAACCATAAATATCATTCAAGAAAACATTTTTAAACCATCATGGGCATCGCAGATGCCTAGCGTCCCAGACGCCATATCTCACGATATAAAGCAACGCGTGCTACCCAGGGTCTCACCGGGTCCATATCTCTGACATCCCAGATGTCTGACGTCCTAGACGTCCAATCATAGCATTCCCGCTCATGAGTCATCATAGGGTCTGGTAGCTCCGTATGATGACCCCTCGCAGGCACTGCACCGTGACTTCCCCAGTGTCCCAGACACCTGGAGGAGACCATCACATGTCCTGGTATCAAGATGGTTTATGGAAAACAGTTTATCAATCATTTCAAATCATCTCAAGGGCCCTGCCCGGAATTCCATAAAACCATCACAAGTCCAAACGTCTGATTTTCAAATCCAAAAACATTTGTTCAAATTCATTTAGGGTCCCCGGCCCTAAATCACATTTATAACCAACTGGGCCTCATGCCCGATTTCGTAAACCAACTGGGCCCGCGACCCGATTTCGTAAATCAACTGGACCCCTGGCCTGATTTTCTAAATCAACTGGGCCCCTGGCTCGATTATATAACTCAAATGGGTCTCAGACCGATTTTATAACCAACTGGGCCTCTGGCCCGATTTCATAAAGCAACTGGCCCCCAGCCCGATTACGTAACTCAAATGGACTCCAAGTCCGAGATTTCCAAAACAATTTGGCCTCATGCCCGAGTTAATCTTTCCAATTTCAAACCATTTCATTCTACTATTTCCAAAGCCATAAGTACGGAAAATCAGAGTAAAATTGAAAACTTCGATTTACGTGCAAGCACGTAAATCGCCTCTAAATGCGTGAAACCATATAATTCACTAATATTCAAATCAACATCATATAATCACAATCATAATCCATAAAAGACATTTATACATGTATAACAGTTTAGAAATCAAAGTCCACTCACAGACCGTCCAACGATGTGCTTCGATACGCTTGTCATAGGCCTTCCTGGGCCTCACCACTATCACTGGGACTTCCAAACCTGTCCAAATCAATCTAGAGGGTCACTAACCTCTTCATTAACCTCCTATTCAAGCCCCACAATTTTTCCGAATTTTTAACTATTTTTAAACTCGATCTTAAACCTTCGGACACCCCGAAACATATTGAAACGATGTCCGATTGACACGAAACCAGTGCCAAAATATTCGTTGCATCGAATAGATTATTTCACGTGTTGAAAGTTTCCTCAAAAGGCCTTACACGCGCCCCCACGAGCGGCTACAACACCCTACGCGTGAAACCCACGCGCCGGGTACTGTTCATTATCCCTGACCTGCGGCAGACCGGTTCAGTTCGGTCCGACCGGTCCAATTGGACCGGTGTGGCCGGTTTGGTCCATTCTAACCCTTTCTTCAACCCGTTTTCACCCCAAATTCCTCCTAAACCATCTTCTAACTATTTCCAATCGATCTACGGATTCAAAATGAGAAGGCTAAACCTAAAAACCATACCTTCAAGTTTGATGATTGAACTGGTCGTCCAAGCCTCGCCGGTTTTCTCGTCTCCGACCACCCACCAGCCATCATTCCAAGCTCAGAAGATCCCTAGCAACACCTCAAGTACATTTCCATCAACAAAATCACTCCACAATCACCTAACCCTCAACTTCTAACTTTGAAAACCAAACCTTACCTTCCATGGTTTCTCCGGCCACCTTCCACGGCAGCGCAAGCCGTGGCCACCAACCTTATTGTCTCACCTCCCTCACCCACTTTCATGCTTACACCATAAAAAATGAACGAGGTTTGGAGGAGTTGTGGGGTGTGTTTGTGCCGTGCTCTTTAGAGAGAAAATGAGAGAGAGCCCGCGGGGAGAGAGAGGGAGGAGAGAGTTTTCTTTTAAACAAATTAATTAATTAAATAATCCAAAAGTCACCAATTAGAATCAAGATCCACATTTTAGGGTCACCAACCAATGGGATGAATGACACTTGTCACTCATCCAAGGCCCCTCATAAAATATCTGCCCAATCCAATTAAATTAATATTATATTCGAATCCCGAGCCGTAAATTTCCGATTTCGCTCCCATGACCATAACTTCTTCGTCCGACGTCCGATTTTGACGTGTCGCCTATCTATGGATTCGTATCGTCCCGATCTACGTAACGGTCCTCGTCCTTGACCATCGGACTTCCTGATCCAAAAGTCAACATTTACCCCTTTTAACCATAATTACCAAAATGCCCTTGAACTTCCGAACGTCATAACTTTTTCCTCGAATGTCGGAATCGAACATGCCACCTGTCTATGAACTCGTGACGTCTCAAACTTCATCATGGTCATCGGTTAAAGTCCATTAGACCGCCCGAGCGAAAATTCAACGTTTTACCCACGGCTAGGGGCAAACGGTCATTTTGCATCGTTCGTCCGATTTCGCCCAACTAATCACCGATTAACCTCACTAATCATGATTAGTCACTAATCTAATCTCGAAATTCGGGACGGGTCGTTACACACCGCCGCAAGCGGCTGGGCGTGAAGCCCACACGCCGTGTACAGTACCCTGCTACAGTGTCGTCTCTTCTACCCGTTTCCCCTGCAAACGGTCTGCAACCCGCGAGCCAACCCGTCTGAATCTCCCTCAATTCTGCTTTGATTTCTACAATTGAACCGTCCATTAGCATCGTTATGGATCCAATTAAATGTCTGTATCCTTAATTGCATAAACTCTTACCTGAAACAATCAAATTCAACCTCACGTTTTACACTCTGTCGCGGGCATTGTTCCTCCTTCAATCTCGATCAATTCCAGTTGTTTTCTTGCAATTGATTCATCAAGGAGCATCGTAGCATCATTCTAAACAGTCTTGCAACTTCAATTTCGTCATTCAATGCTTCCCATAACTCGAACTCAATCTCGAATGTTTAAAAGATTTGAGGCTTCAGTTCTTGGCCTTTTTCTTCATCAATTCATCCCAATTTTGAGGTGGTTCGATGCGAAATGATTCCAGAAAGATTTCTCTAACCTTAATTCGACTTGGGTTGGTCTAAAACTCAAAAATCGAATCTCAATTCCTAAAAACAAGTTTCGGGTTTTATGGTTTCTGAGTTTGGGTCAAGCTGGGTTCGAAGTCCAGCACTCACTATTCAATTTCCCTTATTTTCCTCCATGGATATCCCGTTCAATCTCTCTGTCCCTGGTGTTGTTCCAATTCGTTCATATATGGTGATCATCCCTCAAACAACAAAAAAATGTGTTGTTATCTTTTTGAATATTCAAACGACAATTTGCCACCAATTCATCCATTATGGTGACAGATGTCACCAGGTGACAATTCCTCATCCAAATCAGCGAGGGGCTGGTGTCAATCCCTTTGATGAGTCACTACTTTGGCCGTCTCAGCACAAGCATGTCCCAAATTACCATTTTGCCCTTCCATGGATAATTATCAAAATGCCCCCAGCCTTCGCAGACCCGCAACTTTCACATCCGACTTCCGATTGACGCATGCCGCCTGCCTACGGATTCAGCTTCTTGAGACCTATCCAACGGTCTTTATGGAAAGTCCAAATAAGGTCACAAACAAAAAGTCAACTTTTGCCCCCATAACCAAGGGAAAATCGTCATTTCCTTCCAATTTTCCAACTTTTCTTTTTTCGAATTTCCAGGTCATCACATAGAGAATCTGATGCGGCTATTTTTTTATCTATGCACATTGAACTCTTTTTCCTTCAACCATAGAGAATCTGATGCGGCTATTTTTTATCTATGCACATTGAACTCTTTTTCCTTCAATTAGAGTTATTTTTGTCTCATAAGTTTTTTGTCATCTGAGAAGATTTTAACGAGACAATATATAGCCAAACAACTCTATCACATGAAATGTCTAAAATAGAGTGTTGTAAATATTTATAACTTATTTGGCTATTTCTATATAAGTATATTTACGTCTATGTGTATAACCAAATCCTAACTCTGTATAATTAGGTCAAGGTAATTGAAAGAATTACCCTTTTCTTTATCTATCTTGTTTGCTTCGCATATTTCACAACAATATATATTCAATTATGATTTTTAAGGAATTTTAAAAAGTTTGGGATATTCAAATTTAGAGTTACATTTATATTTTCATGTGATTGTAAATTATGTTGTATCCAATCAAGAATTTAGAACCTCCACATAAGTTTAGGTACATTAATTGAAAAACTAATTGAGTGCTATTGACTTGGTTAAAATGTAGGCTTTTGTGGAGTTTGATAAACTTTTCAATGACAAACTTTCCAAACAACTAAAATTTTGCGAAGTACAATTGTTATGCACATCGTCATCGAAGGACGAAAATCCCTCAAACAAATATCAAGGGCTATGGTTTTCAAATGACTAACGGTTTGCAACGTACAATTGCTGTCCACGTTATGATCGGAGGACAATCCCTCAAACAAATATCAGTTCAGCCAATCGAAAGGGTAGATGAAAATTAAGCCAACCCTGGTCACCGACACCGAGGAACTTTGTCCCTCTTAATCATGCTCTCTTTTTAGTTGTTGTGGTTAGATTATTATGGTAGTTAGCTAGGCATGGGTATAGTTTTGCAAGTTGATCGACGATGGAGTGTCATAAAAAAGTGGTGGGGATAATCCTACTCCTATAAGTCAAGTTTGAAATTGGAACCACATCGATCCATCCATTCTAATTGCTTGGCGTTTACTTTTCTCTCACTTTCTTCACCACATCACATTCACCATTCGATCACCACCCAATTAAGAAAGCAAATATAGGCAAGTAATGAAACAAAGCATGAGTGTGTCTTCTTTTTCTTTGGCCTAGTCCTAACAGCACCCAGCATTACGTATCATCCCAATCAAGCTATGTGCCCTCCTGCCCTCTCAATTCTTATCTTATTTCTCCATGTGTGTCGCACCCCAAATTAGAAACCTACCTAACTAGCTAGGATCCTCATTCTATCTGTACCTATATATATCCCACAAATGGTAAGAGTTTTGTAAATTTATTGTGCGTCATTATATATATATTTTTTACATATATTCGGTTATATAAGGTCATATCACTACAAGAAAATAATGGTTCCCCTACAAAATGATTTTGTAGGGTAAAACTGAACAATGGTAGGGCAAACAAAGAGCCAACGAAATGTCGTTGGGCAAATACCGTCGGGCTACTGTTGTTGGGCTAAAAGTTGCCCAACGAGAATTGTAAACTCGTGGGGCAGACAGTGTTGACCCTACAGAAAAAATGGTAGGGTGACTGGATAGGGCAACTATCAAAAGTCAACAAAAATGTACCCTACCATTTTGCTTTCAAATATCGTAGGGTCAATAAATATAGGCTATGAAATTTACCCTACGAATATTAGACAATTTGTTGGGCAACTTTATAATTTACAAATGAAAAATAAATTTCCTAATTATTTTTCGAATTAAAATATATAATAATAAATATTATATTAAATATATTTCTAAATAAGATCTTATGAAGGTAAATATAAAAGCAAATATCATTAAAAAAAGATAGTTTTTACTTTACATAAAGATAAAATAAATACATAAAATACATCTACGATTCTAGTGATTATTCGGAATGGTGGTCAAATTCCGAAGTTGATTGATGAGTTTGCGGCTGAACTTGTGGAGGAATTGGCATCCCACTCATACGCATCATCTCAAGCACAAGCTGGAGGGTTGATTGGACGTTAGCATAGTCGGCTCGATACTTTGCACACTCAGCTTCGACAGTCGCACACTTATCTTGGACAATCGATAACTCAGCCTGGAGATTAACAAAGTTGGTCTGAAGCTCTGTGAACCTCTCACTCTGCCCATTGGATGCTCGAGAAGAACTCGATGAGACATCCCTAACTATTGCATCTCCTGCCCCTCGTATTATCTTCCTTGGACGGCGCCCCAAGTGTTTCTCTAAGATCTCGACCGACTTAGCAGGATCTGGTAGAGCCTGTTCCAACATAACCTCATCTTGCTGAGACAACTCATCTTGTACAGCCTCCATGTCTTGTTGCATCCCCTCCTACAAATTCAAACAAATATTAAGAATAATAAAAATTTGGAAATTAAAGTTTTCATGTAATATGAAAAAAAAATTACTTACATAAATCACATCAGCATCTTGGTTGCCGTATCCAGTGTAGACTTGCCCCCAAACCTCCAATTCCGGCCACTTCGACCCGGACTTTCGCTTATCCTCGTGTCGATGTGCATAAGATCGTGACCCTCCATGGTGGTTGTATTTTTTTCCCTTACGATTATTTTTGTTGGCGGTCGATATTCGCTATTAAGTATTAAAAACCATCTTTAAATTCATGTTAATGATAGGTCCTCAAATAAGCATTATTTTATATTATTTTATACCCTTTATACTTGACTTTTAATATTAAAATATTAAATAAATAGATAAAATAATTTATTTTGTGTTATTTGTGTTTAAATAAATAAAGTTTGTAATTTGGAGTATTTTGGTGAAAGAATCGTCTCGATCGGAATTATAACGAAAAAATTATGGACGAATTTCGGTGAAATATTACTAAATTAATTAAATTAATTAATTTATGCAGCCCAGCCCAACAAAAAAAAAGAAAAAGAAAAAATCCGGCAGCCCAGGCCCAGTTCGCAAGCCCTGGCCCGCTTCCGTGCGGCCCAACCCAGACAACCAAGCCGGCCCAACTCGCTTCAGCCTGCTTCTGCCTTGCCCCAGCGCGTTCGGCGCGCGCTTGCCGAATCCTTCTGCACCGCCTCAGCGCACGCCAGCCGAACTTCCAGCCTTCCATTCAGCAGCAGTCAACCGATTTTTCTGCTCTCTTTTCAGCAGCTCTCTGCTGAATTTATTTCCAGCAGCTTCCACCCAATTTCCACCCAACTTCCACCCAAATTCCTTCCACTTTCCAACCCAATTTTGCAACTTTACAACTCAAACCACTTCTAAACATCATCACTAATCTTTATTACTCATCATTCCATTATTTAACATTTTTTATTGTATTTGTTTATGTATTTTTGATAGCTTTTTCCACCTATAAATAGGGCTTCAATTCTTGTATTTTGGGGGGTCCCCAATTAGTTTCATTCTTCCATTTCTTTCATTTTTCTTAGTTCTAGTTCTTAGTTAGTTCTTTTGTTTCTCTCTTTTGAGAGACATTTTTGGGGACCATTTTAACTTCTTGTAGATTTTCTTATTAATTAGCTTTCTTTTAATTCTTGTTCTTAATTTATGTTCTTTTTATTTTTCTTAATTTCATTTCTTCTTTACTTTGTTCTTGTGATATTTCTTTGAGATCTCTTAAACACATTTTTATGCTTTCCTTAAGAAATACCTAGGCCAAGTAATTCTAAGGCAATTCAAGAGTTTTAAGACCGAATTCCTCGTATTTCTTCTTCCATCTTCACAAGTTTCCTGCCGCTGTTCGGTGATTCTTGTGAAAATCCATACTTCTCTACTTAAATTCTTGTTATTGTTATTGGTTTTACTTATAATTCAATATATGTGTTGGTATTTTCTTTCTAACATTTGTAAGTAAGAATGCAATCTCCATGTGTTTTACTTTTTGAGTTTCTTTTACTTCATATGTTTTAGTACTTGAACTTCAATTCGAAACTAAATGTTGATCCGCTGTTCGGGGCATTTAGAATAGAGTTGAAGAGATTTAATGTTTGATCGCTGTTCGGCGCATTAAATCACTTACTTAAGGTGAATCATATTGTAAGTAATAATCCGCTGTTCGGTGCATTTATAATATGAAAAATGTATGCATGTATTTGAGATGATTAAGGTATGATTTCGTGATTGGTTCAATATGAGCATGATGTTAGAGTGTTGGTAAAAATATGTGTTTGAAGAAAATTCACTAGTACAAAGGTTAAAGTAGAAGTAAAATTAAGTATTTAATTATTTTTACTTGTTTTATTTATTTTATATTTACAACTCTTTTCAAAACCCCCCTTTTCAATTCTCAATTCTTTATTCTTTTATTCTTTATTCTTTTATTCTTTTATTCTTTTATTCTTTTATTCTTCTTTTCTACTTTTAGTTTATTATTCTTTGATTCTTTCATCTCTTTATTCTTTTATTCTTTAATACTTTTAGTTTATTATTCTTTGATTAGTTAATTCTTTAATTCATTTATTCTTTAATTCTCAATTCTTTTATTCTTTAATTCATTAATTCATTAATTTGTCAATTATTTAATTATTTAATTCATTAATTTATTCATTATTCATTTATTCATTACTCTTTCCCACTAACACATTATTAATGTTCCCTAATTTCCCCGGTTAAGAACGATCCCTATTTACCAATACTACATCTACACAAAAAGGGTTTAAATTGCACAACACTTAAATTACGTGTTTAATTTAATGCGTAGTTTGAGCGTAGTCAATTTTTGGCGCCGTTGCCGGGGAAATTGAAAATCATTTTTAATTTGTTAGTGTATGTATATAAATTGTGCATATTATACTTGTTTATAAATTTTACTTTTGTTAATATTATATTTGTTTATAACATTTACTTACTTGTTTATATTTTATTTATCCATCTTATTTTTGTTTTTATTATTTTTGTTTATAATGTTCATACTTTACTTATTCATAGTTTCTAATATATACTTGTTCATAAATGTTCATAATTTTTTGTTTTTATTTATATTTGTTCATATTCAAATTGTTTATGTAAATTTAAAATTCTATCATACTTGTTCATAATTTAAGTTTATTTGTACTTGTCATAAATGCATATTGTACATATTCACTTTTCCTTACTTTTAATTTTTTTTTCTTTACACTTTCTAACTTTTTCTTTAATCCATTAACTTTAATTTTATTCCATAAACTTTTTCTTTATTACATAAACTTTTTCTTTATTCCTTTAACTTTAAATTTATTCATTAACTTTTTATTCCACTAACTTTTTATTCCATTAACTTTTTATTCCATTAACTTTTATTACATTAACTTTATTACATTAACTTTCTTTTAATTTTATTCCATAACCTTTATGTTCCACTAACTTTATGTTTACACTTATTTTATTTTTATGTAATCAATTATTTGTTTATGTCTTGTTAAACTTTAAATTTTAAATGAAAAAAAAAGAAAATTCGGAATAAAAAAAAATATATTAATAATAATAATAATAATAAATTTTAAAAAAATCGAAATAAAAAAAATTAATTAAAATAAAAAAAAAAATCTTATCTTAGCTTTATGTTAGTATTAATTCATACTTGTAAATAAATGTTGTATATATGTTACTTGTTACCTTTTATACTTGTTCATAACTTTTATATTTCATAGTATACATGCATACTTGTTCATAATAGATTTTCATTTATATTTGTTTATAATTCTCTTACTTGTTATATTATTCTTGTTCATACTTGTACATAATGTTCAATCTTTTTAATTGTTCATAAATGCTTATGGTAAATATTCACTTTTCCTTATTTTTATTTTTATTTGTAATTAAAAAAAAACATAAAATTCGTAAAAAAAAAAAAATTAAAAATTAAAAAAATTTCTTTTTCTTCATTTATTTAATTTTTAAATTCAGAAAAAAATTTAATTAATAAAAAATAAAAAATAATTTCTTTTTCTTCATTTATTCGTAAAAATATTCATTTATCTTCACTTTGTGTTAGTGTAAATCTAAATTGTTAAATAAATCTTATACTTATGTTAGTTTGTTAATGAGAAATTGTTTTGTAAATATCATTACTTGTGAATAAAACCATACTTGTAAATAAATTGTTCATACTTGTATAAATTGTTCATACGTAAATTGTCATGTTATATTTGTAAATTGTGCATAAAAAACATACTTATAAATAGTTATTGCATTCATGCATTAGTCTCAGCTATATGTAGATCACTTGTGCTTCGAAGTTTAGATTTTGATCTTTATCGGCGATGACTCTTTTGTTAACTCTCACCCACGGTAATTGTTAACACTTGAGTCATCTTAATTCCTCTGGAGTAAGAAATTTTCGAGGGTGATGTCTAGGACAAGAGACGGTACTCATAACGGGTTTTGGGTCTAAGAAAATAGCCCTGCCTCTTATGTGTATTCTTTCTAACCTGGTCACTTTTGAAGTTGCCCAAACAGTTGAATTAATCCAAGATATTTACTTGGGCCGCACGGACGTATAAGTCTCCATCTAAACTTTGAAGCTATGTGAACCATATATATCTTTGACTTCCCCCGACATGTAAATATTTTTTATATCTTAATTTACATTATTTGTCATGACAAAGTTAACTTGGATCTTTAGTCTAACTAACTTGCATCTTTCATTCTAACTTGCATTTCATCTTTCATTTAACTTGCATATTTAGTTTAACTTGCATTGCACTCTTCCTCTAACTTACATCTCTTAACTCAAATTGCATCATTAACTTCAATTTGCATATTTAACTTGCATTCTTAACTAATGTACATCTCTGACTAACTAACTTGCATCTCTGTCTAGGCTGGATGGACGTTAAACTTCAAGCGCTTGTTGGGAGGCAACCCAATGTGTTCCCGGGATGTGAAGGAGTCATCAATACAGATTTGCTATCCTTTTACCCTTCACTCTCTTTTATTTTGCTTATTTAGTGTTTTCCTATTATTTTCGTAAATCATCTTCCTTACTTTGATTCTATGTTTAATTACTTCGTATTTTCCTACATTGAGGACAATGTAGAATTTAAGTGTGGGGGAATGGTTTACAATTTTAATTGTTGAAAAAAAAAATTTAAAAAAAAAAAATTTCAAAAAAAAAAAATGTGAAAAATTTTTTTAAAAGAGAAATTCGTTTAAAAAAAAAAATTCAAAAAAAATTCAAAATATATATATTATTGTTTTCGTGAATCTTTCTGTTTTAACTTAGTGTTTTTATGAGTCTTAAGTTGCCATTTAACTTGTCAATGATATAAATGAACATAAATGAATATGTTATGGCCATAAAGATAATCACTACAACTTGAATTTGTTTGTTAATATTTTGTGATTAAGTGTTATAACTTGAAGATAATGCATGTAAATTGGTACATAAACGAGCATGATAAGATAAGTATGAATCATATGAACCTTATGTGAGCTTTAGAACTTTATATACATCTTTGATGAGTGATTCATAAGTTCTTTGTTTAAATTGATATACATATGCCTCATAACTACTTGTCATAGCTTTTAATGAACTCTAGAGTACTAGAACTTATTTTATGTGATTTTCAAAGCTTTTAAGTCAATAAACTCTCTGATTTTGGAAATGATTAAGGCATTAGGGTTAACACCACAAATTCAAACATCCATGTTCCCTATTTTGTGCGCACAAGTTGCGACCCCCCTAGTTTTAACCCTTTCGAGCCCATATTAAGCCTTTCTTTCATCACCATGATTATCTAAACACTTGAGCTTAGTATAGACATCCTTTACCCTTGTTCCAAGAACTCGGTTGAAGATATAAAGATTGTGTAAGGAGAAAATGATGATGTTGAAAAGACTTTTATGTGAATTATTTGGATTTACCGACTCAAGCTTTGTTGTATTGTTGACACATGTTATTACCTTGATATAAAAAAAAATCAAAAAAGAAAAAAAGAAGAAAAAAAAAAGAAGAAAAAAAAAAGAGAAAAAAAAAAAAGAAGTTGAGTCTCGATCAAGGTAATAAGGTTTGGTTATGTAATGTTTGAGTTAAGTCCCTTACATTGGTAAATCCGACACAAAGAATGACTATGAGGCCCAACATGATGAAATTAGGCCTATGTTCGAAAGGATGGATTACTGACATCATTGCACTAAGGTTGGGAAGCTATGATACGTTTTGGGAGTCTTTTGAGTCTTGGAACGAATTTGAGCACCACTTGTCCTATATATTCCTTGCCTCTAAACTTAGCCCCATTACAACCTTCGTAAAGACCTTATGATCCTTAAGATGGTAAATTTTGATTAGTAGAGTCAATCACTTGAGTAAGCTTATGGTTTTGGTTCATTTGTGCAAGTATGTTTTGTTTTTATATTGAGGTGTTTGTTTGAGATTTTGCAAAAGTACTTCATTTCGATTATGTGAGTATTTCTCACATACTTTGAGTGCAAACACAAACCCTTACAAAATTGAGTGAATTTATGAGTGCATATCCTTGTGAGTTGATTCATACTTGTTTTATTCATGTTGAGATCTATTTCACCATATTTACTCATTATCTTACTTGTTAAAACATTTTGTTACCATATATTAACTCTTGAATTCCATATGCTTAAGTGATTTAAGTGAAAATCTTTTATGCCATGATTGTAATAATGAAATATTGAGACAAATGGTTAAAGGTTACTTGTTTTGATTTTGTAGTTTAATTTTAGTATTTGCTAGGGACTAGCAAAGTTTAAGTGTGGGGGTATTTGATAGGTCCTCAAATAAGCATTATTTTATATTATTTTATACCCTTTATACTTGACTTTTAATATTAAAATATTAAATAAATAGATAAAATAATTTATTTTGTGTTATTTGTGTTTAAATAAATAAAGTTTGTAATTTGGAGTATTTTGGTGAAAGAATCGTCTCGATCGGAATTATAACGAAAAAATTATGGACGAATTTCGGTGAAATATTACTAAATTAATTAAATTAATTAATTTATGCAGCCCAGCCCAACAAAAAAAAGAAAAAGAAAAAATCCGGCAGCCCAGGCCCAGTTCGCAAGCCCTGGCCCGCTTCCGTGCGGCCCAACCCAGACAACCAAGCCGGCCCAACTCGCTTCAGCCTGCTTCTGCCTTGCCCCAGCGCGTTCGGCGCGCGCTTGCCGAATCCTTCTGCACCGCCTCAGCGCACGCCAGCCGAACTTCCAGCCTTCCATTCAGCAGCAGTCAACCGATTTTTCTGCTCTCTTTTCAGCAGCTCTCTGCTGAATTTATTTCCAGCAGCTTCCACCCAATTTCCACCCAACTTCCACCCAAATTCCTTCCACTTTCCAACCCAATTTTGCAACTTTACAACTCAAACCACTTCTAAACATCATCACTAATCTTTATTACTCATCATTCCATTATTTAACATTTTTTATTGTATTTGTTTATGTATTTTTGATAGCTTTTTCCACCTATAAATAGGGCTTCAATTCTTGTATTTTGGGGGGTCCCCAATTAGTTTCATTCTTCCATTTCTTTCATTTTTCTTAGTTCTAGTTCTTAGTTAGTTCTTTTGTTTCTCTCTTTTGAGAGACATTTTTGGGGACCATTTTAACTTCTTGTAGATTTTCTTATTAATTAGCTTTCTTTTAATTCTTGTTCTTAATTTATGTTCTTTTTATTTTTCTTAATTTCATTTCTTCTTTACTTTGTTCTTGTGATATTTCTTTGAGATCTCTTAAACACATTTTTATGCTTTCCTTAAGAAATACCTAGGCCAAGTAATTCTAAGGCAATTCAAGAGTTTTAAGACCGAATTCCTCGTATTTCTTCTTCCATCTTCACAAGTTTCCTGCCGCTGTTCGGTGATTCTTGTGAAAATCCATACTTCTCTACTTAAATTCTTGTTATTGTTATTGGTTTTACTTATAATTCAATATATGTGTTGGTATTTTCTTTCTAACATTTGTAAGTAAGAATGCAATCTCCATGTGTTTTACTTTTTGAGTTTCTTTTACTTCATATGTTTTAGTACTTGAACTTCAATTCGAAACTAAATGTTGATCCGCTGTTCGGGGCATTTAGAATAGAGTTGAAGAGATTTAATGTTTGATCGCTGTTCGGCGCATTAAATCACTTACTTAAGGTGAATCATATTGTAAGTAATAATCCGCTGTTCGGTGCATTTATAATATGAAAAATGTATGCATGTATTTGAGATGATTAAGGTATGATTTCGTGATTGGTTCAATATGAGCATGATGTTAGAGTGTTGGTAAAAATATGTGTTTGAAGAAAATTCACTAGTACAAAGGTTAAAGTAGAAGTAAAATTAAGTATTTAATTATTTTTACTTGTTTTATTTATTTTATATTTACAACTCTTTTCAAAACCCCCCTTTTCAATTCTCAATTCTTTATTCTTTTATTCTTTATTCTTTTATTCTTTTATTCTTTTATTCTTCTTTTCTACTTTTAGTTTATTATTCTTTGATTCTTTCATCTCTTTATTCTTTTATTCTTTAATACTTTTAGTTTATTATTCTTTGATTAGTTAATTCTTTAATTCATTTATTCTTTAATTCTCAATTCTTTTATTCTTTAATTCATTAATTCATTAATTTGTCAATTATTTAATTATTTAATTCATTAATTTATTCATTATTCATTTATTCATTACTCTTTCCCACTAACACATTATTAATGTTCCCTAATTTCCCCGGTTAAGAACGATCCCTATTTACCAATACTACATCTACACAAAAAGGGTTTAAATTGCACAACACTCAAATTACGTGTTTAATTTAATGCGTAGTTTGAGCGTAGTCAGTTAACAATTAAATAAAAATTGATGTAAAAATTTTAACTTAAGACACATACCTGATACTTAGGGCTGTTGAAATGGTCGCATAACCATTCCCACTCCCTCAATCGATGTGACTCTGAGTACTCCAAAGGAGGATTTGCAAAGGCTTCATCCTTAGACGTCCATGTCTGGTAGTACAAATGGATCTCGTGCTTCCATTCTTTGAATCGTGCTTGCCAATGTTTATTGAGATAGTCATTAACATTGAGATCTTCCAAATTGTACTCAAAGTTTACCTTCAAAAAAAAAGTTAGAAAAATATATAAACTAATGAAAACAATGATAAACATTTAAAATATACTTACCGAAAAATCAATCCAACATATGTCCTTATCTTCAGGCTTGAGCTTCTTAAAAGTTGAGGCCAACATCGGGCACTTGGTTCGAATAATAGCACCCATATCGTGTACAACCAAGCTATGGATCTTTTGCTCTGCTGCCCGAAGATGAGGAATGTAAACCACTGGGATTTTTGCCTCTGTTGCCCGACATATTCGTTGAGATGCCAACCCTTTATTGATCCCACGCAAGTTTGATGATGTACCTACACATGATAGGTCACAAAATGTACAAATATAAGCAAAAAAACTAAAATATTTACTTACATAAACAAATCCAACTAACCAGAAGGGAGTACTTCAGCCTCATTCTCATGTTCGCCTGATTCAACATGTGGTGCGGGTTGTGAAGAGCGGAGGAAAGGCCGTGGTTCACCTCGTTTCTTGCTATGGCGTCGACGTGCTGATTGCACACCACGTTGTTCAGATGCTGTGGAATCAGCTGGTCCTTGAACGGACTCAGCTGTGGAGGCTACTGTGGCTGAGGGCGCCTCCTCCACACTTTCATTGACAGGGGTAGTGCGACGGCTCGTGGACGTGATTAATGGGTGAGACGACATTTACTGCTGTTTTCAAAAGACTAATTAGCATAATTGAAATCAACTACATGACAATCTAGAAACCCTTTTTTCTTTACAGGTTTAATCCAACAGCAAACAAATGCAATGCAAAATGAACAAAAATTCAAGACACCATTTGGTATGTCCAGGTCCAAAATTACCAACCATTATCCTTCCCCCTGCTACATGATAGTCTCTAACATAAATATTACCAACCATATTTAAAGAGAATCAACAAAATTTAGAGTAACAAATATATGATTCACAAACCATATTTTTTTATCTCAAATATGTATTCCCAAATCATGTAAACTTTAAAGAGAATGCAGGAAGCTGCATACATTAATATAGAATTCTAAAATTAGATATTAACGAGAATTCTATATTAATATATTTTTTTATTTCAAATATGTATTCACAAATCATATGTATTCCCCCTGCATTCTAATTTCCTGCATTCTAAAGAGAATTTCTCCTAATGATTCCCAAATCTGACATCTTGGAGGTGACTTTGTTAAAGAAACGAATATTGAAACTCTAGTAATGACATGCAAATCCTTAGAATGATCAATTTATATCGATATCCAACCTTAACGACTTAATAAATGAAACTGAGATACTGATGCAGACTTATACTGTACCAAAACATCTATCCATATAGGCTTAAAATAATATACCAAGTACCAATTCACTGAATTCAACAAAATCATCCACTTATTAGATCAAGTTCAGCAAAATCATCAATCCCTCAATTTCATCTCATCGATAAACAATGGAAGAATAAAGAAAACGTCATTCCACTCCTCAAAAGCTCAGTTCAAAACAAGCAATAATAATAAAGAATCGTGATCAAAACAAAAGATTGCAACAAGGGTCAAGGATATGTATCTCCAGAATAACAATCTTATAGGAAAAGTTGACACATTACATTCACGAGCTATTTTTCTATTGAAACCAATAAAAGACATATCTGTAACCTTGCTCTTTTATCTTTTTTACGTTGTGCAAGTGCAACATAGAGAGGCTTGCTTATGCAATCTATCTACTTCCTAATATATTGGCTGCTCTTAAGTTCTTTCCTCCACCTTTACGAAGGCACGCAGCAAGAACGCTCAATCCATAGAGAATTGAACCTAATCTCTGCGTGAATCCTTGCGGCAATCAATTGACTCCAGCCGCATGCTAAGTCATCAAGGTCCGCATCTAAATTAGGTCAGGAACTAGCCCCCCAAAGAAGAGCAATTAACCAAGCACCTTCCCCCAAATCAAACCAATTGAAATCGACATACCAGCTAAAGGTAGTAGACACAAGGGCCCTGCAACCATTTCCCGGCCATTGCCATATAATCATTAATCTGTTAGTAATTTAGACCATGTTCCAATTCAACTAGATAAGTTCAAACATAATTAGCAAATCACTAACTTAAAGTCCTTATTATTGGTTACTGCCTCTGTGAGCTCTGTATGCACTTTCATTGAAAAAAATTAAAACAGAACCCATTTTGAATAATCGATGAAACCAAATAGAATCCTTCAGCAACAAAACAATACATTGTAAAAAATTTCAATCACAAACACTCTTGGATTCAGCTTTCCTATAGCATCCAGAAATCAAATTTCATTTTTCAATTCCCTAACTTCCACACCCTACAAAACAGAGCTCTATGAACAATAGTCACAAACGTAAACCCATTTATATTCATGGATCATCAACCAACTAACCATATTCAAGTATTAAAAAAATCTCTATGAACTAACAGAAGAAAATCAGCAGATAATAGAAACAATAAAATCAACCAGTGACGCCATACCTTGCCCGCTACTCTCTCTCTCACTCCGCAGGGACCGACTAAAACCTTAAGGTTTTGATTCGAACTGGGTTTATGTATTAGAAGATGAGGCTCGGAGCAGGTCGACACTAGAGGTCTCGAAGATCTGACCCGTCAACTTTGAGGTCGAATTTCGCAGCCGTAGGATTGGAGCCGCAATGGTGAGCGTTGCAGATATTACCCACAAAGGAGGCAGCGGCGACGACGAAGTTCTGCAGGAATGGGTTTGGGTTTGGGTTTGGGTTAGGGCTCTTGTTTGTGTGAGAGAGTGATAAAAAGAAAGTGCGTGAGTGAAATTGAGAGAAGGATGAAGACTATGAGATAATAGGGCGATGAAGAAAGACAGAAGTGGCCGGAGACGGATGGTGATGGACGGACAGACTGAAAGGCAGAGTGGACATGGCTGGGGCGAAGGAAAACGGGGAAAGAAATAAAGTAATCTCGCTTAAATGAAAAGAAAAATCTTTGGCCAACGAATTAAATAACACAAACCCTACGAAATTACAATTCAATTTTTCCCCAAAATTTTGGCGGAAAATTTGATTTTTTCGCGAAAAAAAAATGCGGGAATATGAAAAAAAGTGTGGGAGAGATGCTAGTTGTTGCCCCACAACATTTTTAACTTACCCTACGGGAAGTATTACATGTTAATAGTTATTTAATTTTAAGAAAATGATTAATTATATTTCGATACCTATTTCAATTTTTGTTAATCGACATTTAGAATATCTAATTTATGTGTGCATAGACCTCACTGTCGAAAATCATGAGGTTTTGAGCAGTTTAAACCATCCAATTTGTCAAAAAAAAATCGTAGCTGTCGATTTTTCGTTCAATTGATTATCAAAATTTTCGTTCAATTGTTGTTGGAAGTATTAAATTTGATTGATCCAACCGTTCAGCTTGTGGATTTAAATGCGTAGACCTTGCCCGAAAAAAATAATGAGGTTTTGAGTAGGGTAAGGCACCCGATTGTCAAAAATAATTTGTAGCCGTCGATTTTTTGTGAACGGTTACCTAATCATAGAAATTCGAATGTAGCTAATTTTTTGCATAGAGGATCTAGCTAATTTTAAATTTTTGATTATTGAAAATTGTAAAATCCGCTTATTCATTAAACACTTTAGACACTTAAAGGAAAGTACAAGATGTTTATCAAAATTTTCGTTCAATTATTGTTGAAAGTATTCAATTTTATTGATCCAACCGTTCAGCTTGTGGATTTACATGCGTAGTTGGGATCTATGAGTTAATAAGTAAAAATGAAATTTGAAACAACCTGCCCTACGCTTTATGGAATCAACCGTTGGGCAACATGCCTCATGCCCTACGTTTGCTTCCTAATTTCGTAGGGTATATGTATTTCATTTAATTAAATATAGAAAAAAATAATAAAATTAAGTAAAAATGAAATTTGAAATAACCTGCCCTACGCTTTATGGAATTAACCGTTGGGCAACATGCCTAATGCCCTACGTTTTCTTCCTAATTTCGTAGGGTATATATTTCATTTAATTAAATATAGAAAAATAATACAATTAAGTAAAAATGAAATTTGAAACAACCTGCCCTACGCTTTATGGAATCAACCGTTGGGCAACATGCCTCATGCCCTACGTTTGCTTCCTAATTTCGTAGGGTATATGTATTTCATTTAATTAAATATAGAAAAAAATAATAAAATTAAGTAAAAATGAAATTTAAAATAACCTGCCCTACGCTTTATGGAATCAACCGTTGGGCAACATGCCTCATGCCCTACGTTTGCTTCCTAATTTCGTAGGGTATATATATTTGATTTAATTCGATCAGAAATAACAACTAAAATAAATAAATAAAAATTATTTTTGATCTGTCTTGCCCTTCGCAATTTGGACGAAATCGTTGGACCATAGTAATCTTGCCCTACGTTGTCGCGCTCATTTCGTAGGGTTCATGTATATATTTAATTCTATAAATGTTTTCAATTGATTATTGTAATATTTTAATTTAAACATTTAAAACTTCAAGCTTAATTAATTTTGGAAGCGTCATATTACAAGAATAAATTGAGTAATTGAAACATTAAACCATCAAGTTTTATTCAGTGCCAGATTCGTTATCATCCTCCCATTCAAGCTCGTCATCCGAGGAGTGCACACTACTGATTTCTTCATAATCACTTTGAATTGGTTCTAAGTCCCCGAGATCAATAAAAATTCCATCAATCGCAATTGGTGAGACAACGTCGTTTGTTCGTACTCCATCCACATTTAGGGCAAATGCCGAAGAATCCTCCTGGAAAACAATCTGCTGGTCATCATCAGTTTCCTCATTTGCTTCATGGTCTCCGTCATCCATAACCCAAATATTTCTTTGATTTACCATTTCAGCTACTCTCCAACCAGCGCCGACTTTTGGATCATCCACATAAAATACTTGTTTTGCTGTACTAGCCAAGATGTAAGGATCACTCTCATACCACCGGGTCTTTGTGTTAACAGATACGCATAAGTTATCTCGAATGACTCTGCCTGGAATACTTGGGTTCGTATCAAACCAATGACACTTGAACAAAATGACTTCCTTACGCTCTGTGTATAACACCTGTACCACACTTAATAATTTTCCGAAGAATCCCGTATCAGCATTTTCCCCTTCCCCGGGCACGAACACTCCGCTATTTTGAGTAGACAACTTGTCATCTCGGTCAGTGCACACGAACTTTACTCCGTTAATGTGACAGCCAGCGTATGTTTCTCCTCGTACTGGACCAATGGCAAGCTGCATTAATTCTTTATTGAAGTCTGCTGAGTTGTCATCTCTCAGTTGAGCCATCTGATAAGATACACATCATGAATTAAATGGGTCAACTTAAAACAAAAATAAGAAATTATGCAAGCAAAATAATTGACTTACATGGTGAGCAAACCAACTTGGAAATAGTTGTTGGTCCATTTCTTCCCAATTCGAGGGATATTGGGACTTCATCAATGCCTCGTGCTTCTCGTGGAAGGGCCAAACTTCATCACAGTTGTTTAATATGAACCAATGAGCCACCTTCATGTCGTTATTAGTGAACGGCTGCAAAATTGGACCAATTCCGAATGGTCGTGCTGGTTGGGCAAATACGGATAGCTTCTCTGCGCGTTCACCACCATCATCGTTCCGCGGGGTCCTATTGAATGAAGTTTCAACATTTCGAAGGTACATTGAACAAAATGTGAGTGACTCATTTGCAATATATGCTTCCGCTATAGAGCCTTCAGGACGTGTCTTATTGCGGACATATCGTTTGTACCGACCTAGCATTCTGCAAGAAAATAGAATACTCATCTCACATTCATTAAAAGGATAGTAAAGAGTTAACATGATGTAATTTACCTCTCAATTGGGTACATCCAACGATAATGAACCGGACCAGCTAATTTTGCCTCATCTGGCAAATGAATTAGTAGGTGCACCATTATATCGAAGAATGCTGGTGGATATATTTGCTCTAATCGACACATAAGGTAGACAATGTCCTCATTCATTGCAGCCACATCCATCTTTCGCAATGTTCGTGCACATAATTTTTGGAAGAATCGAGACAAATAAACTATTGTCTCAACTACATCATGCTGCAAGTATGGCCGAACACCAATCGGAATAAGCCGTTGTAGCAAAATATGATAGTCATGGCTCTTCAAACCAGACAATGTGTTGTTGTCAATGCCTACGTTACGGGAAATGTTGCCAGCATACCCATCAGGAAATTTTACTGTCTGTAACCACTGCAAGAATTTTTTCTTATTCTCCGGCGTAAATGTATAAGTTGGATGACCTAGTATATATTTTCCATTGACGAGCTTTGGCCATAAGTTACGCCGAATCCCCATTTGTTGCATACCAAGTCTGGTTTTTTTTGTGTCCTTTGACTTGCCTTCAATGGGTAAAGTCGTTCCCATAATGCTCTCTGCAACATTCTTCTCGATGTGCATGGGATCCGCGATGTGTCTAATTCTCAATTTCGACCAATAGGGCAAACAAAAGAATATACTCTTCTTCGTCCAATTTTCTTGTTCCATTGGTTTCGGACCACGTGTGACGAACTCCTGGATATTGTTTAATTTGGACAATATCTCATCACCAGACCATTCCCTTGGTCGTGTCCGTCTCTCTGTTTGGCCATCAAATTTTTCAGCCTCATTACGCCACCGGTGATCCCAAGGTAGCCATCTTCGGTGACCCAAATAACATACCTTTGATGCATGCCAAATGGAGGTTGTGTCTGGTCCACATATTGGGCATGCAAGATAACCCTTAGTTCTCCATCCTGACAACATACCATAAGCAGGAAAATCATTAATTGTCCAAATTACGGCTGCTCGTAAAGTGAACATTTCTCCACTATACTTGTCGTATGTTCGGACCCCATTTTTCCACAAATCCAAAAGCTCATCAATCAAAGGCCGCAAATAAATATCAATGGAATTACTTGGTGATTTGGGACCCGGGATCAAAGTACTGAGAATTGTGAATTCTTTTTTCATGCATCTCCAAGGGGGCAAGTTATACGGGACCATTACCACCGGCCAAGTGCTATATGGCTTCGCAAAACCCCCAAAAGGATTGAAACCATCAGTAGCAAGCCCTAACCTGACATTTCTTGGCTCCGCGGCAAAATCAGGATACCTTATATCAAAATCCTTCCAAGCCTCTCCATCAGCCGGATGCATAAGAATATCATTATCAATGCGTTCATCCTTGTGCCACCTCATATCACGGGCTGTGTGGGTTGACATGTAGAATCGTTGTAATCTTGGCTTTAGTGGAAAATATCGTAACACCTTATTTGGAATCTTGTTCTTTAGATACCTAGGTTCATTGCACACGGGACATTTGTCAAGCTTCTCAAATTCACCATAAAACAATGCACAATTGTTCTTGCATGCATGGATCTTGACATACCCTAAACCGAGACCCTTCAATAACTTCTTCGAGCTATAATGATCTTTAGGTAGACAGTTATCTTTAGGGAGCATTCTGATGATAATGTCCATCATATGATCAAAATGCTTGTTTGTTTGATTATACTGAACTTTCATGTGCATCAACTCCACAACTGCACCTAGAACTGAGAATGTTTTACAACCGGGGTATAATTCACGCTGAGCTTCTTTCATTAATCTCTCATAATGTTGATCTGACTCTTCGGGTTGAAGTCTGGGAGCCTGATCATCCATATCACTTGATGCATGAGGAAAAACATCAGTTAATATATCAAGGACTTGGTCATCATCAAAACGCCCATCCAAAGAACTTTGATCCCCACAGGTCCTAGGATATGAAGATGTCGATGCTGAAAATATAGTTTCGCCATGATGAATCCAATTAGTATAGTTGTGTACTATCCCGTTCCATGCCAGGTGATTTTTTACCTCTTCCAACTCCCCCCAATTACAATTGTTACATTTCCGACACGGACACCTGATACGTCTAGTTTCACTGCAGTGACTCCGTGCAAAAGCAATAAAACTGTCGATCCCTTCCAAATACTCATCAGAACACCTATCGTTCAATTGCATCCACCCTCTGTCCATTATCTCTGTTTTCATTCAATTTCATTATATGAAGCTACTCAACTCGATTAAAGTCGCATAAACGATTATGAAATATCAACATATTTCACTCCTTCAAAACTACATAAATAACTAATGATAAATTCACAAATAAAAATATATTTTAATACGCATATCACACATATCATGGGCTTTACAATTTTCTAATTTCCTAACATAGTTTTGATTTTCTAATTTCCTAGTATATTTTCTATTTTTTATTATCCCAAAATATTTTCTAATTTTGTAACATATTTTCTAGTTAATTTTCTAATATCTTAAAAAAATTACTAATTAATTTCTTAACATATTATCTATATAATTTTCTACAATAAGTTCTAATTCATTTCCTAATTTCTAAAAATATTTTCTAATTAATTCCCTAATTTCATAAAATATTTTCAAATTTCAAATTTTCCTCATAGATCACATAACATAAAAATTTATACATGATTAACCCAACCTTTATACAACTTCTACACATTCTTCCCAAATTATACACAATTTCCTATCAAAATTATATCTCCAAATTGTTTACAAAAATTAAATTCATATGGAAAAACACATACCTTTTTATAAGTGTCTCTCCAAATCAATCACAAATTTCCTATAACACAAGAAATAATTAGTTTACAATCAAAAGTAAAAATTCAAAACTAAAAATTGGTTTTCATATTTTCATACCTCATGATGAAGTTTGATGTTTAAATAAGAAATATAGAGAGATAATTGAAAAAAGGCCAAAATTATGAAGAGATGATGGTGAGAGAGGGAGAGAATGCGCAGGTATCAAACAGTAAGATGAATAGATATGGGAAGAAAGAAGAAGAGGGGCGAATGGTTGGGTATAATTGATTTTACTCTTGCCCTACGCAAATTTGGTTGGGCAAACTTAAAAAATATCGTAGGGTAGAATCTGGTCAACGCTTACAATTCACCCTACGAAATTATTTTATTTGGGCCCTGCGAGAAAAAGAAATTAGTGGGGCTAGGCTTTATTTAAGGCGCCATAAACCTTATTTTTTGGCGCCAACGTTTTTTCGTTTCCCGCCGATATTTGCCCAACGAAAAAGAAGTTACCCTACTATTTTTTTATCGTAGGGCCTAATTTGATAATGCCGCCCTACAGTTACCATTTTACGTCGGCTAAGCCACCATGAGGGGACGAAAAAAGTTTCGTAGGGCCAAATCTGGTAGGGCAGCCCTAAATTTCTTGTAGTGTATATATATATATATATATATATATATATATATATATATATAACCTTATATAACTGAATCGCTATGTAGCATGTAAAGTAGGGGTGGACATAAATCCGTTGAAACTATTAACCGAATCGCTACAAATTGTTATTTATCATACGGTTTGGTTTTGAATTTTCATTTTGGAAAACCATTAAATCCAAACCGGATCATTAAGAAATATATTAATTTTTATTAATTTTTAAATCTACCATATATATACATAAGTACACCGTGATGTGTTTAGTTGGGTTCATTTATAATATATATATATATATATATATATATTGTTTGGAACGTTTGAAGCAAATTTGATAAATGTTGTTATATTTTGTTGGTTTTAAAGACTTCAAATGTTACTAGGTTTTGTTGTTTCATTTCTAGTATTGTTGTGTCTCTTTTATATTTCTTTTATGTTGTGGTTGGGAATGTGATAATGAGTACGTATAGTCTGTACGTATACTACAATTTTTTTACTATGCTTAAATTGTCTGTATTGATCTAAACCAAATTGTTAGTAACAGTTTAGTTTGAAATGATTTCATTAATAATTTTAAAAAATTCAAATCATATCGAACCATAAATATTTTAACAGTTTGAATTTAGATATTACCAATATCCACATCGAACCGCACTCTACTCACCCCAACTGGTAGGTATGTATTTATACTATATTTATATATATGTAGGGTACAAATTTGTGATATACGCACGTTACGTACGCATCCCAATTATTTGTATGTATAATTTTATCAATAGCAATCTACATGATATGGAATAATAAGTTTCTACGCAGTAGTAACTAGGGTTATTGGGATTAGCCCTCGGCATTGGGCCAAATTTTTTGGGTTTGGGCAGGGATGGGCCGGAATTATTAAATAATTTTTATCGGGCGGACTTATTTACATATATAAGAGTCCAAGCTTTTTCGGACTTTTGGGTCGAGCCTACTAAGCCCACTCGGGCCATGCTCAAGGGGACTTTGAGAAATAAGCTATTTTTCAATTTTAAAGTTGCAAAAAAATATATGCATGTGATTTCGTTTGTCTTCATATTGATGAGTCATTTCCATTTATTTATTTCAATTGTAGGTGTATATATTCCTATTGTTTAATTAGTCATTTCACATCAGTTTTGATCTCACAGGCACTCACCCATTTTCAAATTCTTGTTCATAACAATTCTTTTATCAAAAAAAAAAATATTCAAAACATTTTCCCTTGAAAATTGCATTGCGATATCGTTATGACCCCTTATTTGGCTTTGCAAGATTCATTCAAATTTTACAAAAATATGTTTCATGGATCCTACTTCGTCCTCAATCAAAGATGCCTTATCTCCTTCTAAAACTTGCTTCGCTCCATGTTTTAAACTCTCATATGTAACCAAAACTTTACTACTTCGAAGCCCGCCTTTTTTTTTTGAATTTCATTAATTTTCCTGTATTAGCATCACTCTATGCAACAATGACCGTTAATGATTTATTTACATACATCCTCCCCTAGAAAATAGCATCAAAGTAAAATAATTCTATAAATAAAAATGACCGCTAATGATTTATTTACATAATTCTATAAATAACTCTCAAACTATACCTATTGGCATAGTGCAAGTTTAAACATCACCCAATTTTCAGATTTTATGCCTATCACATTACTTGCTGATTGCAACCATTTCCAATTCATATGTATTGCTAAATAAGGGAAAAGAAAAATACCTACCGAGTAGGAATAAATAAAGGTGATCTTCAAACCATCATCAGCCTCATCGTTTACTACAAGACAACGCTTAAGATCACATTGATAAACAACATTTCACCAATCCAACAATAATTTTTTTTTTAAAGTTTCAGGCCTCGTTTGGTATGCCGTACTGTACTGACTATTTCAATCGGATAGACTAATCTGTCCACCGGATAGACTGATTATTTAGTCGGGCGTTTGGTACTTTTCCGGATTAGAATGCCGACTATATTATACTGACCGGATTATATTATAGTAATTGACGAAATACTTATATCTTAAATATTAATTATGTATGTCATTATTTTTATTATTATTTATTTTAATAATAATAATTATTACTATTTATTACATTTTTATTAATTAATTATTTTTGATTTTATCATTATTATTTATTAAAATATCATTACTTATTAATTTATTACTTTATTACTTTTTATTATTAATATTTACTAAATTAATATTTTATTTTTATTATATTACTATATTATTATTATTATTATTATTATTATTATTATTATTATTATATTTTACAAGATTACTAGTTATCCGACTATTTAATACGGACAATTTTGAGCGTATTATTTTAGCGTGTCTGGACCGTATAAAAATATTCAACCGTATTAACTTATACGGTGACTAATTAATACGACTGGTACCAAACACAGGTTTTGGATTATTTAGCCTATACGGACCGTAATACGGTGTACCAAACACACCCTCAATGTCTTCCATTGAACTAGTGAGAACAACATGGGCGGATCAGGCCATTATAAAAAATGGGTTTGGGTGAGTTCAGTGCTTTTAAGTTATTTGAGTTATATATTCGGGTTTACGAGCCGGGCTTATATGGGCAGGTTGGGTTGAGCTTATTAGACTCGGGCCTATCGGGTTTGAACACCCTAAGCCCAAGCTCAGCCCGCTAACTTTCGGGCCAGACCAGCCCACGAGCCATAGCAGGCGATGCCTGACTTTTGTCCACAGGCCTATCGGGCCCCTATAAACCCATGGACTTTTGGATCAAATGTTAAGGGCTAATTGGGATCACCCACATGCAAACTCAAATAATTGGGGTTTACTTTTAATATAATTAAATTTTATTGCTATATTTTTATATGTAAAAGATATTAGAGAATGAGCTAGAGTACATATATCGATTTTATTTTTTAATGGAAGTCGAGACTTCCCACAATGCTGGTTAATAAAAGTTCTAGTAGACCAATAGTATACTAGTGGCATATATATATATATATATATATATATATATATATATGAAGACATTTATTAGTTTCTTGAAGAAAAAAATAATTTAATTTAATTTAATTATAAGAAGAAGAAGACCCTTCAACGTGCAAGTTAATTATCCGATACTTATGTTATCTTAGTACGCATTTGATCGGCCGGAGCACACATGAAAATTATATAATCAAATTCAACATATATAGTATTGCAAATTAAGCCAGTTCTTAGTTCCTGTCGTACTGAGTACGGACTAACATTTTTTAATTTGGTCACTGAGAATTAGTTTACTAAAGTCATGTGTTTTTTTTAGTATTGGGCTCTCCTTTACGTAAGTAAAATTTAGAGAAGACTAACACAACAATCCACCGACACGATCTTCTTCTTAATTACGTATAGCTTTATTTGATAATAAGAAAATCAAACTCACGACCTATGAAATAATTTACAGATTCTTAATTATGTATGGCTTTATTTGATAATAAGAAAATCAAACTCACGACTTATGAAATAATTTACAGATATAAATCCACCGTTACTATTAAGTTATAAAAGGCGAGTGTTGATTACTAATTATATATAGTGCACATTTTTTTAGTACATTATTACGACTAATTAATAGAATATAATACATGATTTGAAGAGTAATTTTTCACATATAAAAATCGAAAATGAAGTATAAAGTTTAATGACTGACTTTGAGAATACAAGGGAATCTATGTTTTACATGACTTCAAAATACAAAAATGAAAACCTTTGAAAAAAGATTTTGGAGAAGCTGTAATTAAGAAGATGTTGTCTAGACGCCAGAAACTGTGGAGCGCGCTTAATTAATTAAATACAATTGGAGACATTTGTGAGATTAAAGTCTACGATCAATGATTCTGCTGCTTCACATGCTGCTGTAAGTTGTAACACAATCGATGACATTCTGGAATATTAGCCAAATTAATAACATTATTATTAATATATAGATTAAACAAACCCTAATCGTATTATTAATTATAAATATTGAGCCACAACATTAATCAATTAATTAATTCATCTGTTTGTGGATTTTTGCAGAGGCATGGAGGCCAGCTCCAATCCAAAATATTTCTTTTATCTTAATTAAGTGACGCAACAAAAAGTAACAAAGACTATCTACATATGAATATGAGCACGTCAAACCTTGGTCAGAAACAAGCACTCACTCGCTTCTTTTTCCTTTTTCCTCTCTGAGGTCCTGAGGAGGAGTCCATTTCCCAACCATATTATTCTCTCTCTCTCTCTCTCTCGAGAGAGAGAGAGAGTTGAATATTGATGAAGGCATAGATTATGAGAGCACGCCCAATGATGTTGTCCCTTGGGGAAATTCTCATTGCTTAAAAGGGAGCTTCATGCTTCATGCTTGACTTCAACTCAAGTAACACAAATGCTCCACCCGTCTCTTTTTATTAATTTGGTCAAATAGCAACCGTATCTATATACATATACATATACATATCCTATTATATATATAGTCCAAACCCTCGTTCGGCTCCTGCTAAATTTTAAAATGATCGAAGTACGTTCTCACTCGGCCTGCTCCGTATCCAATCTAAACCTTCAAGCTTGATGCTCTCAACCTGCTGGCCCGCCGGGAACCTGAGGTCGCTGGTGGCTGCTGATGTTTAAAATGAACCTAGCTACATTATAAATTAAGCATTTAGATCTACTATATATTGTATATGTTGTGTTCAAGTTTTGATTGTCAACCAAAGTTTCTGCTGCTCCATCGGATATGCGTCATCTTCTTGCAAGGTATGCCATTGCCATTGCCAATTAAGTAGGAAAAAAAAAAAGTTTTTGGTAGTTTGTTATAATTCTGGAAATAATTATTGCAAACACATCATAATCCAATACTTAGTATTTATATATCGATCTAGATTCTAGAGTAAGTACTGCATCACCAATTCACTATTACATATCGCCATTTAATTTGTTAGGAGGAAAATTATAAGATTTGTCTTCATGCCTTTCGTCACCCTACCAAAGCAAACAAATAAACACCACATTATCGTAATCCACAGACCATTCCTACGTACTGACAGTTAGAACTTCTTAATTTGAATATATCCACAAGCAGGTACGTGACTAATAAGATCGAGCCACTTTTCCATTTCTTCATCATATGTTAATAATATAGTTTTGTTTCTTTGAAGGCCGACTACATTGATGTCTATAATATTTTTGTAACGATTACAGAAGATTTTTGATGAAACAGTGGACTTAATTTTGGGGAGGAGACAACTTATTCCAAACTCGAAAGCCAAAGTACGGATTGGCTCTGCCCTTCTGCCCCTCAGCATATCCCGGCCATATGCCTCGATTGAGTTTTATTCAATTATGCTATTTTACCAAACTGTGACTACTGCTCCGCTGACGATCGAGGTCTGTGATCAGTGTTTCTGCTTCTTCAATTTTTCCAAGTATCCTTTCAATAATCTCCAATTATAAGTAATTAATGGTGAAGTCTTCATAGAGTCAAATATGCATACATATATGACCATATCCTTTTAAACAAAAATACAAACCATACGTTGAAAGTAACTGGTGTGCTAGCTAGCTAGCTTGCCATTTAGCATGAAGATTTTTACTTGACATTGCATATGATCAGCAGGAAACCAATTTAATTACACTACAAATTTTTTTTTTTGTGTGTGTTGAATGAGGGAGAGAGGAATTGGTACCAGACAGTCAGACACCAATCTCCAGTATTTATTGCATTAATTGTCGATATGATTCCAAATATCGATCAAACAGCCATATGATCAAGTCCTTTTCCAATTCACTACACTATACTTTCAAGTTTCAACGTACATATATACTCGATCATGATCATAACAATTGGTATAATTTTTTTCCATACAATTTTGAATGGCTGAATTTACTTACTGCCGCCATATATATCCTTCATACACGGAAGAATGTGAAATAAGGTACCCTTCGACCGACATTGCAGTCCAGTAGTCCACATATATGTCTACATTACTTTACGTTACTTTGTAAATAATTAATCATATATATATATGGTCTACTCCCTAGTGTATATATATATGTTCATCAACACAAATATAAGATGAGCAAAGTCAAATAGGGAAAATTAATATAAATGGCAAGGGCATATATATATATATAATTGTGTAATTTCCGAGATACATATATATATATATATTGTCAAAGAAATCTGCACCAACTCTTTTTGGGTCAAAAAAAGAGGTGCCTAACTTAGGCAATTATCAATGGAGGGGTGCCTAACTTAGGCAACCCATGTTCCTTTTGAAGCCTATATAAATCCCCATAACTCTCATTTGTAATGCATCCCAAGCATCCCTAGAATCCCTAGAATTAGAGGATTAGAGAGGGTTTGAGAGAAAAGCTTGTGGAAGAATTTTTGTGAGAAAAATTCTTAGTATAATTCGGGGTGGGTTGTGAGTTGTGAGTGTTGTAAACACTTTGTATATTTTCTCCCTTTAGTAAAATGATCTGCAGCAGGTCCGGAGACGTAGGCACAATTGGCTGAACTCCGTTATCAAATTTGTGTGTCTTATTTTCTTTGTTATTTCGCAGTCTCACTAATCTGGCTTATAGGGAAATCTGCGTAATTTCCTAACATATATATATGTATGTACAGCAGCTGGATTCATACTCAATATTGGTCCATGTAAGTACTGTACCTCCTAGTATTAGTATCATCATATTGTACCAGTGGCTAATAATATTATGGAATTTGGGTTGATGGATATCATTTCCAGGGATCAATTTGGCAACTAGAGGTTGACGTCGAGGCATAGTGATCTTGCTGATGAGCTCCAGCATTGTTATTATTATTATCAATGTGTACAGCAGCCACATGAAACATTGGAGCTCCCGCTGCTGCATTTTGCTGTTGCTGCAGGTCCATGTCATGGCTGCTAAGTTGCGATGCAACAAACTTGTCGAGGACCCGCCAATCCATCACTTGATGATCATCAGATTGCTCTACTTGTTGATGATGATGGTGATTGTACACTAGTGGCGATGTTGAAGATGATGAGTTGTTGAACATATTTTGCAATTGCTCCTCATCTTGTGTCAGTGTAGATGACTGCTGCATTATGGAGCCATATGGACCCGCAGATTGACCCACTTTCACTTTCGGGCTCTCCAGCTGAGGGAGCTGGAGAAAAGAATCATAATGCTGGTGAGGAGGCATGGCGTACTGCAAATCGACCTCTTGTTTGCATTGAGAATAGTGTTGTTGTTGCTGCTGATGATGATGATATGGTACTGAAGGAAGATGATGATGATGATAAGAAGGTTGGTGAAATGATCTCCTTGGAGACTCAAGCTCCGGTGGCATGAATGACACTTGTTCATGCCAACATGGTGATTCCATGTCACCCATTTTCCTCACTGTCGCCAATCTCTTCTTGAAAACCCTACAAACAACCCATCCTTCTTCCTGCATTCGTAAATATTTTTAATTAGACCTAGCTTTACTTAACGAACAAAGAAAAAAGAGTATAGTGCACATTTGGAGCAGCAAAAAAAGGAATGCTTACCTGAGGAGAACCGTTTTCATTAGTTTCGAGTCGATATTCATGCATGATCCAATCAGACTTCTGCCCATTTGGAGCGCGGCCTTTGTAAAAGACTAGGGTCTTTCTCATGCCAACTAGCATGTTCCTTACATAAATACCCTTATCTCTTCCGGTAGCTTTCCAAAATCCGGCTTTCGTTGCCCTATTTGTGCGAGTTCCGGTAGGGTACTTCTTATCTTTGTGGCTAAAAAAGTACCACTCGTTTTGATCATCACTACCAATTTTGCACAATTCTGTCCAATTCAACAGCAATAATATATTAATTAATAGTGAAAAATATCGTACGTCAGCCTAATATATTGCAATTGCAAACAATTATGTTGAATTACTACATACTATGTACCTTGGAGATCCCATGGCTCAATCTTGTAAAGATCAACATCTTTGATCACATCAAGGTCAACCCGTTTCGAAACAATCTTCTTTCGAAGATAATAATCAACAAGTTCTTCATCAGTCGGATGGAATCTAAACCCCGGCGGTACATGCGAAAACGTATTCATATTGTCCGCTGTGTAAGGATCAAAAACCTGCATTCAATCAAACATGATCCAAATAATTCACAACATGTTCAAATATTCATCAATATCAACTCAATGTGTGTATATATATATATATATATACTTACAAGAGAGCATGATAAGCGTACTACTTGTGACTAGTGTTAGTATTAACGAGCGGATTGTTATTAGTGAAATAGTTTTATGAATATATTAGAGAAATTAAAAACGTATTAAACTGTTTAGCAACATAAAAAAAATCTCATCAGGATGCAAGTATATATATATGCAAGAATGCCATGAAATTACACAAGAATCGCAACTGTTACCAAGCCTATTGATTTTTAGAGTGGAGAATGCCATGAAAGAAGCCTTCAATAATATTAGCTAGCTTCTTGCTACCACCGAAAGTAAAACACAGAAAGCTCTATGTTTCAATGATTGGTACTGAAAACTTATGTATCAAGGCGCTAAATTAATAGGTTTTATTTATATATGTCTAGAGAAACCTAGCTAGGCACAAAGAAGTTTGATAAAATAGGAAAATAAAACAAAATCTAAAACTTACCTATTTTGAGAACTCTGTAGCTAGGCGCTATAAAATATAGTTTTCCTGCTACCAGCCGGATTTTCTAAAGATTCTTACTAGAATTTTTTAATACGAAAATATTTTCCTAAGACGAGCTGATATTATATAATTATTACATATGTTATAATATAAATGAATATATTATACTGCAAAATAATGAATATATTATACTGCAAAAAGGAATTATAACACGCAGAAGAATTATAGTACATTTACAATACAATAATATGGCATTTATATATAAAACAAGATTGGCAAACAAATTGGGCAAAGTGTGTAGAATATAGTGGGATAAGATTTTCAGGGTCGTAGAAATATCAAATTAGCTATTTGTTCTCATGCATGTCTAAACTACTGATTTACTTCCATACCGAGAGGAACCTATCTCTTCTGGTTCACCATAATAATTAAAAGGTCTAAATAAATATGGAAATGGATTCTTTACAAAACAGTGAAGAAGTTGAATCCTATCATATATATGCATGTCTAGGTTATGCCTAGCTTCTTACTAAAGGAGGAAATTTGGAAAAAGAAAACACTAATCAAAGAGGCAACATTACAAAGGATTTTTCCTATAAATCATTACAAAAGAGTTTAAGAATGATTTTTTTTTTCTTATGTGAGAGTTCAATAATGGTTTGCATGTTTTGAGAACAGATTGAATAAGGAGTTGGAGGTTTTTACATAGATATGCTCAAGGAGTTGGAGGTTTTTCTTATGGTTGCATGTTCATTACTCTACTTTCTGTATTCTATTTTTAAAAAATTTAAAGAGAAAATGGGGAGTAAAAAGTAAAATATAGAGTATATATGATAATCAGCTCCTATTTAATATTAATGTTGAAGAGGAAAAATAATATTTTTTATTAATTCGTTTATGCTCAATAAAAACTTGCAACGAACTATAATCCAATCCAGCAAAAAAACATTATGCATTGTATATATAAAAGATCATGCAAAATTAACTTGTCAGAATTAAAAACCTGTGTATATGATGTGTATATAATTAGTGTGACTTATTAATTAAAAACTTATCTGAATTTTTCACTCAATCAAACGAAAAAAGAGTATTATATATATGCATCAAAGATTACAGCCTACGATACTTTAGTAATATTTTCAGCGACTAATAGTAACCTAATTATTTTTTAGTGAAGAGATTAACAGTAACTTATTTTTACATGTATTCTTAGAATTACTTACTAATTTTGAACCCTAAACTGTTTTTCCCTTCTAACCTTAATTAGGTATACGTGCGTACGTAGGTGATCAATTGTGTTTAATTAACCTATTTAAAAATAATTTATTCCGTATCTATCAAGCTAGCATGATGGAAACCAAGGCATAAATATCTCGTTTACTTCACTTTAACATACGAATGATTATGTGTGGAACTAAAAAATGTAATGAAAAAAATCTGACTCTAAATTTAAATATTGCATAAATTGAGAAGATGAGTACGTCGACCTAAAAAAAAAAGAAAGTAAAATCATACTAAAAGATAAACAAGCCATGCCAAATATATATTATCAACACACATAATGGTTTTTTGTCTGCTCCATAAGAAACTATGAAAGGAATCAAATTAATCGATCATTATCTTATAAATGTAATTACGTAATTAAATAGAGCTGTATTAGTTAATTGTTTGATAAATCAAATTAAGAGTACAAGAACCTAGAGATAAAAGAACCCTGGCACGAATTATTATTTTCCGTTGCGTACTATGATCAATCCACAATATAGATGAAGGGTTTAGGGTTTGGAAAAAATATACATATATATAGATGAAGATTAATTAATTACAGCTAAAGCCTTCTTTATTTTTATTTTTCAATAGAAAGAGCATTTACTTAATATAAAATAAAAGGCACTAATTACACAAGATGTGTGTGCACCTTGTGAGAATTCAAAGGTGCATTATTCATATATTTTCCACGTAATTAGCAAATTTCTGATAATGTTAGGCAATGTAGCAAATTTCTGATAATATAAGGCAATGTAAATATATCCAAGCAATTAAAAACAAAATGATTATGCATATACATGTAGGACTACTCTTAATGATTTTGCTTTTTATGTGTAACCTTCATCTCCATGTGGTAAAAGGATGTGTGGTGTGCATATGCACATATATGTATGTATATATATATATAGTAATTGTGTATTCATCGCAACGATCCATCAATGTTGATCCACAGAAGCCACACTTGATCAATTATATTTTGATCATAATTTGGGTGTATATATATACACCCAAGATATTGCAAGATGTTAATTAAAAACAAATAAAAAGGATGCTGAGATGCAAATTAAAAAAAAAAATTAAAAAGGGTCCTTTTGATTTTGCTGATCATGCCATGGATGATAATGTCACAGTAATCAATTAACATAGCTAGTAACATAATAAAATTGATAAACGAAAAAAAAAATTGATGAAAACGCAAATATATATCTGATCAACAATATGATCATGAGCCCACGACAACATGAAAATTGAAAGCAGGCAGATCGGTTTCTTCATGCACTATGCATAAGAAGAGGAATAAGCATATCATGCTACTGAAACCAACAAATAAGGCAACACAGATCGAGACATGCAATAAGAAAGAAAGTGAAGCAAACCCAGAAGACAAAAAGTGAAGAAAATGATGATGATGATGATGATGATGATGAAGAAGAAGAAGAAGGTGTAGATGAAGAAGAAGAAGAAGAAGAAGAAGGTGACAACCTTGGTAATCTTGTAGGGTTGCAACGCGGTACGGTATAATGGAAGCTAAAATTGCTGCACACAGATCTGATAACCTTGGTGATGAAGTACGTACGTACGTAGCTAGAAACTCGTATATATCTGGCCACCAATATGTATGTGAATATGGGAGGCAAGAAGAAGAAGATGAGATAGCTTTCGTCACTCTTTTTAACTTTTTGCTGTTTTGAAACTCGTACAGAATAATACGATTGAATAAGCAGACAAAAAAAAAAGCACAGCACACACACAAACAAACAGCAAACAAAAAAACAAACAAACAAAGAAGAAGAAATTAAATCCTCGGGAATTGAAGTGATCCTCCCCACGCACTTGTACTAGCAGTCCATGAGAGAGAGAAGAAGATCAGATCCCGAGGAACGGAAAGGAAAGGAAAAAGGAAAAGGAAAGGAGGAAAGGGAAAGGGTAGCTAGGAATGGAAAAACAGAGAAGAAATGTGGTTAAATAAGAACGAAGAAGAAAACAAAAACACATGCCCTAATTAATAATAATCACTCCATCCATCCATCCATCTATCTTTTTCAGAATAATTCAGTTTCTGTGTGTGTGTGTCTGTGGACGGCTTGATTGCTGCAAAAGCTTTGCCCGAACAAAAAGGGAGGCGCTCAAATGGCTCACCAAAGTCATCGATATTAATCAACAAAAAATACATTAATTTATTCATTACTAATTTGAGAGACAGAGAAAGAAGGGTAACCTCCACAGTCACCACCCACCAGTGATGGAGACCAGAAGAGAATTCTATTAAGGGTTGAGCTGAGCTAGCTAGCTTCTTTGATAGCGATCAAGCAAAGGCAAATATTTGGACGGCGAAGATTGATGGATGATGACATCATACATCTCAAATCTTCAAGGACAATGCAGGACAAAACAAAAGGAATTTATTAGCAGTGTGTTAAACAAATTAATTGATGATGATGATGATTGATGATATATATCTATAAATATATATATATATATATTTATATTGTGTTTGTGGAGAGATATTTTGTAATCAATGGATATTTTGGGTGGTGACCCACTCACACTCACCCCTCCATAACTACTAGAGCTGCCTCCTTGACTGAGCCTCTGCCGAACATTCTTCCGCTCAAAAAGTAGCCCCCGCCCTAGCCCTAGCTAACCCTATCTCATCTCTCTCTCTCTCTCTCTCTCTCTCTCTCTCTCTCTCTCACACATAATATATTATATTACTGTTCCATTACAGATGAGTGTACACCGCGTGATGTGCACGCCCAGATTAATTATGATACCGCGGTTAATATATAGCCACCCCTTCTAGATGATTACTATTTCTCTATAATTCTATATATTATTAATTATTATTATTATATCAATAAACAGCTCCCCAAACTTCTAAGACAGAAATATTATGCTGATAATTATGCTATAATATTTTAGTTGTATTTATTTATTTTTGCTTTTATAATTGAAATGCTTCATATTTAAATACATATTTAAATTATGTTTTTTTTGTTCGGTACTTGTCGAGTATTGTTTATTTTAGCATGAGAAAATTATCAACATACACATTGCATTTTATAAAATTAGTAAGAAAGTTACTAGATAAAAAAAATTAATAAGAAAATTATCCTGCATACACATTGCATTTTATCATAACATATTTGAGAAAGTTGGCATCTACATATCTACCTATATATATATATATATATTGCATTGGATGGGGTTCTGAAAAAATTGTAAGGCCTAATCCGTCCCCATCCCCCCAGATAAATAACAAAGATTCAACTCATTCGCATAATATCTTATCAAATACAAATGCGTGTTACACTCATAAATAAATAAAAGTAATTTTTAATTTTTCAATCAACAATCAACATTGTTGCATCAATCATCATATTTAGCATATATTATCCTTGTCGAGCAATTGTTATTATTGGATCAGTTAATTAATAGGGTAGTGTATCGATCTGCTTTTTGCATTTGAGTTCGAATTCATTAAGGTTATATTTGGATGAGGAATTTCAAATTCCATGGAATTTTGAAGTTTTTCATCCAAATTTACGATAATATATATATATTGTGTGAAAATATATTCAAATATAAGTTTATTAAAAAAAGATATTCATTTTAATCAACATGATTACATATATATATAAACAAGTAGCAATTTAATTATTGAAATTCAGCCCTTTTGATAGAACCATCCGTTTTGTATTCCAGGGTAAAAATTAACTAAATTCTTCGTATATATCCTTCGATGGAGTCCTTCTTTAATTAATCTATCAATAAATAACGATATTTTATATAAGAAAATTTTCTTATACGATATTATTGAAAGATTACGTTATAATACACATTATTTTCATTGATTAAAAATTACATATCTTTTCCCTAACATCTCCGAAACCCTAGAGTGTCGCACCCCACAATTTGGATCCCGTTGCAAGACAAAAAAAAAATTCAAAAAGTGCAAATAAATTATAGCAACAATTCCAGAAGGAAACTTTTTAAGGTTGGAACAATTTAATTAATCCTCACCAGCAGCAGTTGCACGCGGGCTCTGGTTGGTTGGTCCGCAATTGTTTAAAATACTTTGTAGAGTATTTTTTTCTCTACCCTCAGCATTCATGACGTGGGCCCCCAAACCGACCCTAGACAATACGATAGCGACACCTCTCCAAATACAATTTGCTTTAATTAAAAATAAAATAAACTGCTCTCGTCGGCTCAGTCGGGAGCGGAGTCGAGCCGAGAAACAGCGAGCCAGGTGAGAGACAGCGTGACAGTGAGTCAGCTAAGGTTGGGTATGTTTGTGTGTTTCTGTGCCTGTGTAGTGGTGGAGTGTGGGGCCCAGCGAACTGAATGATGTTGGGGATTCAGTACGTGGCGGCTGATGGTCCGGCGTGGGCTAGCCCACGATCATTAGGCTCACAATTTGTGCGCAGGCCGGTTTATGCTTGCGGGACCCAGATCTCCCCTTATCCCGTTTTGGGCCCACAGCACTGGCCCCACTAGCCCTCTTTTTTGCAAGAGAAGCTTGCGCGTTGCCTACTGCCACATGTGCCCGTTTCCGTCCAAGAATGATTTACATGATTTTAATACACACTGACATCTACAACACACTTTTGCCATCATTCACCTTTTAAATTTCAACACAAAAATCATTCACGTTTCAAAAAGGAAATTCACTAATTATTTAAATTTCATGAATTTTTTTGTTGTTGATAAAAATAAGAAATATTTCGTGAATGATATGAAAATTGTACAAAAGGATGAATTTTTTTATTCTATTGACTTATTTCACAAAATGTACCTATATAGTCATGTTAATATTAAAAAGGATGTTAGCTAGATTATGAAATAAGTAATGTCCAATAAACATTTTTACTTTTGTACAATAATATCCTATTCTATATATATATAGGGGATAGGGGGGTGTATCTATGTTGAGAAATCAATTCCTTCCTCTCGTCATAACAAATATAACCGGACAGTAAAAAAAAAAAAAAACGCTATAAGTAAAAGAGCACACATGAAATGTGGTTTGAGAGGATCTATATTCTTCTATTGATAGAAATATATAATTAGGATTTTGATGAGGCAACCCCACCATAAGCATTGCTTTGTCCCTGCGTATAGTGCCGGTCCTTCGGCACTGGTCAGGAGCTTTAGGGTAAAGGGTATATGATAAATATGATAGATATAATATATAAGGTAGAAATGGATTTAACTTTTTAAGCTTGTTTCATTGTAACAAGTAAAGAAGTGAAGCAAAAGTCTCACACGTGATCCAAGTGTCATCTTTGGACCCCACCCACCATGCTTCCGTGGCAGCGGGTGATTAATAAGTTTACATTATACTTTAAATTTCCAATGGAAAATGAGTTCATATATAATATTACTCGTCTTGATCGATGGTTATCATAAATACTGAGTAAGCTCAATTTGAGTTAATATTTGGGACAAAAAAAAACTCTGAATATTATGCATAATTATAAAATATAATGTAACTGGTAAATTGCCATTCCTAAATGATAAATTTTATACATCATCATTAGAAATTTAAAACTTATTTAAAATATTTTGCGACTGGAGAAAAATACATCATGAACATGTATTAGGTTCACTCTTTTCGTCTGTGCACTTCATAATATTTACCAATAAACACCAACCACCGTGAGACAAGAGGTGAGTATGGTTTGCATGCACTAATTAATATCATTCACAAAAACTCAATCATAAATATATTGCTAATGCTGCGCACTTAATTGTTACTTTAAATTGTAATAATCCAAAATCATATTGGAAGTAATTAAGTGAGTAAATATGTCGTTAGTACTATCTTATCACTAAGTTAGAATGAATAAAACTTGTTTATGATGTAAACATGAATTGATTAAAGAGTGGTGACATATACTTGAGTTAATTAGCATGCATGAGTAAGGCCATTAATTATTCGACTAGATAGACAGATCAATAACGCAATGCATCCGCAGGAAGATGGATAAAACTTGAGAGCTAGCTCCAAGCTATATCTCGATAGACAATTATATATTGAGGGAGGAAGTTTGCACGCTATGATTGTGCCACGTGGACGGTTTATTACAATTACCATGATTTTTGCTTGTATTGTGTTAATTATCATTTTTTTGAAACAAAAATGATAGTAGATAATTAGGATAGCTTAAATTTATTTTAAATAATCAGTTAATTAATTGAATACTCAGTTTTGTCTTAGTGATCAATAGGCCGAACTTCACTAGGTGGAGCTTGTGTCTGTGTATTGTCCAGAGGCAGAGTAGACGCGATGAAAGTCCAATTGAGAGTGCCTTTCAGTTGAAATTAAATTTAAAGTCTTAGAAATCCAAAGAAGAGGAAATAAGAATAAAAGAAAATATTAGAGGATGAGATAATCCCAATTATAAGTGAGAAATTGAGAGATGTAATGAGAGGAAAACATATACTCTATGTTCGGTGTTTAAAAGGACAAGCCACCCAGAAAAGAATGTTGGTTCCGAAGAAAGAGGTTGTTTGTACAAAAAAAAAAACTATCAAGCCAACTTTACAAAAGAAAGTGAGAAGAATGAGCATCTGTTCTATACTCGTCAAGTTTAAGACAAAAACAAAAAGAAGCGGTTCATAGATAGGGGCTGCACTAACCATATCGCAAGAGGCGAAAACATTTTCTCTAGTATACACAACTCAGTCAAAGGCAAAGTCAAGATGAGAGATGGCACTGTGGTGGAGACGCAAGGCAAATGTATGATTTCTATCCAAACTAATAAAGGTACCAAATACATAAAATATTTTTTATTAGTTCTAGGTTTGGAACATAATCTATTGAGCGTTGGTCAAATGCTTGAGAATGGATACTCTCTATTTTTTTCTAGAAATTTTTGCACAATATATGATGTAAGAAATAAAATAATTATGAAAGCATAGATGGAAAATAGAAATTTTCCAATAGAAAAATGTAACTTCCTTGGAGATACTGGTACAACAACATAAAGGAAGACTGATGCCTAGGCAAAGAAGACACACATGCTTACAAGGCAAAGTAAAGAGGAATATAAAGCTGAAGCGGAAAAGACTTCAGATACTCTAATTGCACAAGAAACACCACAAACATCAAGATCAATTCCTCTGTCAAAGTAACAAGAGAAACGAAGCCAAGGAGAACTAAACCTTTCAAAGGTAAATATGAAACATGCACATTCACAACTATAGAACCAAAAAAATTTTGAAGTTGCAAAGAAACAAGATAAATGGAGAAGGTCGGTAAAATAAGAAAGAAAGTCACTAAAAAAGCTTGTACAAAATGAGGAGCACAAATGTCTTAAGGTCGAATAAAGTCTATAACAGAAAGAAGAAAACGCCGCGAAAATGGAGCAGTTGGATGTATAAAGACATTATCAGAACAAGGCTTAAGAAGAGCAATGAGGATACATCTATACAATTAAGACACTTCTGAGACAAAGAAAAGAGGCATTCTGAAGTACGATTAAAGAATCATAAATGCGCATTATAGATGAATGCTAGAATTAATGCACATTTGTCTAGAATATTCTAGATAACTCAAGAACAAAAGATATGAATATTGGAAATAGATAGACCTAGAGAAATCGAGAAGAATATGGTGATATGTACGTACAAAATGAAATGATGTTGAAAATTATGCTAGAATAGTCTAGCTAGGCATTATCTAGAAACGTCATGATTAAAATATTGTAATAGATAAATGCAAAATGCTATAGAACACAAGCCAACATTAGTGGCCATTAACCTCTATAAATAGAGGTGTGATTCCATGTAATTGTTGTAATGCAAGAGAGTGAAGAGTAAGCCAAGAAGTGTAAGCTCAATTAGGAAGATCTTTGAGTCATTCTAGTAATTAATTAATAGCTAGGTCTTGTTCACACGACCCATCCGAATCCCCCCGGGATTAACGCGGGATATGTCATACTCCCATCTGACACCACATGTCAGACAAGGGATAAACTTCACCTTAACCCGCTCAGGGTTATCCAGAGTAGGCCAGGATCAGTGGTGGAGTGTGATGTCTCGGTCTCCGCTACAACCCGCATCCGCGATCAACCTGAAGGGTATTAAAAACCACGAAAAATTGTGACTTGACGAAAATAAATAATTTAATAAAACACATTTCCATAAAATATACATTTATACCCTTCACTAAAAAGCATGCATGCATTCGAAAACCAGTTAACTCCATCATTTGTTGTAAATCAAACCATAGGTTTTCCAAATCCAAATTCAGTGAAAAATGCTTCTCAAGCAAAGCCATTTCTTTCCTCAAATCATTAGGGTCTTAGCCCAAAACCATAAAATCAACCATGTGGGAACTCAGCCCAAAACCAGTCATATGGGAACTCAGCCCAAAACCAAGTATGTGGGTCACAAGCCCAAATCCAGTAATACAAAAATACCAATCTAGTAAAATATATTTAAACCATCTTTGGCATCCCAGAGGCCTGTAATCCATCTTTGGCATCCCAGATGTCACTATCATGAGCTACACGTGCCCCTCGGTCCCAAGTCTAGTCGCTCCAAGGTCCACCCAGGTCCCTGACCTTCCTTGAGGGGCGGAGGTTTTAACCTCTATCAATCCTGATCCTGGACCTCTCTACGGTCTTTCACGTAGAGCGGCCCCTCTCAGGCAATGCTCTGACTCTAGTGTCCCTGACACCTTGAGTGTAATCCACACATAGGATGGTATAGTTGAAAACTGAAATCAAATCCATTTCAATAGGGTCTCAGCCTGAAGTATAATGTCCGTAAACCATTTCCACAAATCCCATTTTCCAAAACCATTTTCAGTCCAAATCTCATTAGGGTCTCCAAACTCGAAATCACATTTCCTAAACCACAAAGGGGACTCATGCCAAATATCATAACCAACTAGGCCTTAAACCCGATACCGTAAAATGAACTAGGCCTCAAGCCCGATATCTCATTAAATAAAATGGACTTCAAGCCCGATAGTTCATAAGTCAAATAGGTCTCAAGCCCGATTTCATATTCTCAAATCCGAAATCATTTATCATTAATCCATTATAAAATTATAAACCTTGAAATACGTGTAAATACGTAAATTACCTAAACACCACAAACATATGCACTCAAGGCATCTCAAATCATGTATTTAAAACATATAAAACAGTTATGAATGCATCATATTTAGAAAGAAAATGTCCACTCATAGACTATCCTTATTGTTCCTCGATACGCATGCCATAAGCCTCTTTAGGCTAGTCCAACCTCTCCGGGTCATCCGGACCTATCCAAATCACACTCAAAGGTCACTAACCATCTAGAAAAGTTCTAATCAAGAACCCCCAACATTCCCAGAAAAGTCAACGTGTCCTAGACACTTTTCCCTAAGCTAAAAACCTCAATTTAACCAACCCAATGATCTCTGATCGACCCGAAACCACCACCATTGGATTCGGATCGTCAAAATCTTAAAAATGACACGGGTCTCACCTCAAAATTTGTGCCCACGCGCTCCCACGTCCTAGTCAACGCATATCAAAGTCAACTACTAACGTCAACGCTGACATCAACATGGCGTCACCTGATAGGTTCTGACAGTTGTTAGATCTGACAGTGCCACATGTCAGCCATCCACTGGTCCACGTCATTGACATGTCAGTAACACGTGGCAGCACTTGATTGGGCCATGTCACTAACATGTCAATGCTAACTGGGCACTGACATAACTCGTGTCACATTCCTACTAGTCCACCTCTGACACCTGTCAGATGATGATGTCACCTGATGACGTCATCATCGTCTTCAACCTTCGTCCGGGTCGACCTGGTTCAATGTTCCGGGTCGCGCAGATCCGCGACTTGACTTGTTCCAAACTCATTCCTCCGACCACCATTTTGATCCTCGTTTCTTCCTATGTGTTCTTCTAAACCATAGGAACTGATCTATCTAATCAAAACCACAAAAAACCAACTAAAAACTTACCTTGAGTCGATGAACAATGATGACTTTCTAGCTCTCTGCCTGAGCTGCTCCGCCGTTCTTAGCCATCGATTTCGAACCTCATCGACTCGTATAGACCCCAAGAATGCAACCCAATCATTAGAAGCAACCCTCATACGTCCAAAACTAAAAACCCAATTTCAAACTTCAAAATGGTTTCAGGTTACCTGATTCCCGCGACTCCTCTGCAGTCCACAGTGGTCCTGCCACCTCCTCGCCGTCTACTGGTCTCTCAGTCACCCTCTGCCACTCTTTCTCAGTTCAGAACCGGTGAGGGGAAAAGGATTGGGGCTTGGGTTTTGTGGGTTTCGGGTGTGGGGAAAACAAAAAAAATGAAAACAGGGTGATGGCATGCATGTATGTATGGTTAGGAAGCAATGGATGAGTGACACTTTCCATTGGGTCTGATCAAAATATCTGGGCCCACACTAAAGGACAAATGACAAATTTATCTCGTAAAACGTGTCACCTTAAATAGTGCCCAAAACCATTCGTGACCCGTAACTTCCTCGTACGACGTCCTGCTCGTATACGGACTCGTATCAACTCGATCTACGTAACGGTCCTCAGTCCTCGTGCATTTGACCACCCGAGTCAAAAGTCAACTTTTTGTCCATTCCTAAGGGAAAAATCGTCATTTTACGACCGTCTGAACAATCCTCGACTAATACCCAATTAGTCCCACTAATCCTCAATTAATCATTAATTAATCCCATACTCTCGGGACGGGTAGTTACACTTGTACTCCTCCATTGAATCAAAAAAATTGTATTTGTGTCATATCCTTTCCTAACGTCTCTTTTACTCATAAACTCAACATAAACACTCCCAAAACATCATCAGTGGTATCACAGCATCCAAAACTCAACAATTTGTAACAAAATAATTTCACGCATTGGGAATGTTGAAAGAGATTTTAGATAGACTTATTGTCATTTCATAAATAACTATAATGTAAAGCACATACTGTAACACCTCGAACATTCAAGGAAATGAAAATTTGGAGAGATTATGGCAAAATTACGATATTGGCCCTGAAAAGTCAAAAGGTTGACTTTTTGATATGAGCAACCCATGAGTATTCCGTAAACACCATCAAGTAGGTCTCAGTGTCCTGAGTCCACAGACATATAGAACATCAGAATTAGAGTTAGTATGATCATGAAATAGGCAAAAAAGTGATTAAGGGGTATTTTAGTAATTTTGCTTGGAAGGGAAAATTGGTAAATTCACATAAGGGATACTAGGGCTATCTAGAATCTTTTCTCCTCCTTATCTTCAGCCACCCACCGACTTCCCCATCCATGTATAAATATGTGGGCTAGTTTATGCTAGGGATATTCGGTGAGGAAGGACCGAAAATGAAGAATAGAGAAAACTAAGGAAAATGGTGGTCTGATCTGGGGAAAACATAGGAGGAAGAAAAAGGACTGAGTGACAGGACCCTCCCCGTAATCACCCATGATTAACGTGGAAGGACTTGCTCCCGTCTGACACATCCTCATAAAAGAACCACATTACCCTTGCAAACAAAATAAATATCCTAACCACGTGTCAGACTAGGGATACAACCACAACTTAACTAGAATAATCAGAGTATGCACCTACCGTGATACCTCAACCTTCACACAACCCGCGTCCCCGAACAACCTAGAGGGTACCAAAACTAATAAAAAGTGCGAGTGGACAAAAATAAAATGTTGGAAAACCATTTTCCCAAATACATCTTTAAACCCACCGTTTTGTAAAACATGCATGCATAAACAATATAAAACCTTCATTCAAATTAAGCCACAAAATAATTATATAAATAACCATGGGTCAAACCCGAAAACCCATCAACAGTCATAGTGGCATCCTGACCCGCATTTCAATGAAAATACCGGCTCAAAGCCCTTTATAAGAATCTTTTCACACAAAAGATATTTCAATGTAAATACCAAACCTGTAACTTGTTGGCCCAACCAGCTCAACGTCAAACCTCATCATGCTGGTCCAACCAGCCGCTAGTCTAACTAGCATCCAATGAGCGCTATTGGTAGGAGAGTACGGGATCCTCTAGGTCCAACCCTGTTGATACGTATGGAGTCCAACCCCGTTTATGTCCGAGCACATCTATGGGAATCTATGGAGTCCAACTCGAGATATGGCGATCCAATCGCCTGAGATTAACTAATCCAGCATACAGAGTCCAAACAGAAACATAATTTAGTACACGACAACAACTCAAAACATTTATCATACGGGCACCAGCCCAAAACACGGTTTTTCAAAAACCAACATGTAACGACCCATCCCGGAATTCGGGATTAAGTTAGTAACTAATCATGAATAGTAGGGTTAATCGGTGATTAGTTGGGCGAAATCGGATGAACGATGCAAAATGACGGTTTTGCCCCTAGTCGTGGGTAAAACGTTGACTTTTTATTCGTGCGGTCAAATGGACTTTGACCAATGACCATGACGTAGTTTGGGACGTCACGAGTTCATAGACAGGTGGCACGTTCGATTCCGACGTTCGTGGTGAAAGTTATGACATTCGGAAGTTCAGGGGCATTACCATAATTTGGACGATTAGGGGGAAAAAGTTGACTTTTTGGAATACAATTGATTTTCACACAACTCGAAGACCGTTAGGTTCGTCTCGAGGCCCCGAGTACAAGGACAGGCGGCATGCGTGAAACGGACATCGGATGACCAAGTTACGGGTCACGGATGTTGAGGGGCATTTTGGTAATTTTCCAAGTGAGGGCAAAATGGTAATTTCCTGCAAGGAAACTGTTTGAATGTCGTGGAAACAGGGTTTGAATGCCCATTCCGTGAGTGACCTGTTCCATTGATTGTTTAAGCCTAATCTACAATTTTTTAATCAATTAGTGACTTTGGGGGGAGTAGTTTAATCTGCAAAGGCCAAGGGAGAGTGTGCTGTTGGGGAAATGGGGAATTGAACGGTGTGGGTGCTGGTGTTTTTGAGGAAACGCAGGGACCGTGCTGATGAGTGTTCAGTGTGTGTGAGTACTGAGTGTAGTGAATTGTTTATGCGTTGAGTGGGAAACAGGGATTCGTGGACCTACTGAAGGCAGTGCACAGTTGAATTCTATAATGCTGGGTGCTGTTGGAAATGAAAAAACAGAGAGCACTTGAATTTGTTTGTGCAAGTGATCAGGGCACGGGTGACAGGGAATGTTGGTTCAAATTGGCTAAATCAATTGCTGGGGAGAGACAGAGAAAAGGGAGTGAATGTTTTGGTGAGGAGGAACGGGGAGACTGAGTGAAAATGCACCCAGAAACCCGAGACTGTGTTTGATCAAATTCAAAAGTTCAATTCGAAATGTAGGCCAACCCAAGAACATTTAGGGCTCAATTCAGTCTTCTGGGACCTCCCTTAGTCGATTCAGATCTTGGGATCGAAGCTTGAAGCCCTGGGAAGCCTTGGACAGACACGACGGAGTTCAAAAATTTGAAGGAAAATCAGAATTTGAATTGTGTGAGGAATTGGACGAAACCAGGGACAGTAATCGTCTTCTGGGACCATTTGGAGATCAACCGTAGCTATTGGCAAGGGAATCGATCACGGTTTGGCCATGATCACATGTTCCAGTTTCGGGAAAAAGTCCAGGCTTGAGTCATGGTGTTTGAGGTAACCGCTGGTCCAATTAATGTTGTGAATGAGTTTGTATTAATCCCAATAAGCTTGCTGTTATGTTAATTGGATTATGGTTCGGTAAACACAGAGTTTGGGTGATCGACCCGTTTGGGTGATCACGGGTCGTGGGTCTGATTGTGGGATTATTTTGATGAATTATGGACATAGAACTTCAATTAGATAGTTAAAGAATGTTTTAGGATCAAAAGCAGATGAAATCGAGGTCGAATTGATGGCTATCTAACCGGGTTGTCACGCGGGTTGCAGGACCCGTTTGCAGAGGAAACGGGCAAGGACGATTATGAACAGTGTCTGTCACTGTAGCAGGCGCGTGAGTGTCACGCGCAGCCGCTTGCGGCACCGCGTGACGGCGCGTGGGTCCGATTTTCGAGGTAAGTCCAACATGACTCTTGTCCTATACACTGTAACGAACATTTTAGCGTTGGTTTCGAATTAATCGGACACCGTTTCGATGTTGTTTCGAGGGTCCAAAGGTTTACGTTACGTTTTTAATTAACGATTAATTCTCGGAAAATTATGGGAAATTAGCATGATGTTATTTGGGACCTTAGTGACCCTGGAATGTGTTTTCGGACAGGTTTCGAGTTTCTGGAAAATGCCGAAAATTACGGGAATACGTGCGGCGCGAAACCGAGCCTTAAGAATGGTGTGTGAGTGGACGTTGCTTTCAAAATTTAATGCATGCATAAATATTCCTATGATTTCTATGATTATGGTTATGAACTGTGATGATTTCAATTTCCGTATTTTTACGTATTTTCGATACGCACACGAAACTGCACGTATTTCGAGATTCTGGTTTCCCGTATGTTTTGATGATGGTTTAACGAATGATTTTATATGATTTGTGCATATCATGTTATTAAGATGTTGGATTTCGATTGTGAGTATGGTTTACGGTTTTGACATGTTTTTCGAGTATGTCATGGTTTGCACGTTTTACGAGGTTTCGAGTATGTTGTGATTTGATCGGGATTTGGTGATTTGTTTGTGGTTTCGATGTCTTGACCTTGAGATTTGAAATATGAGGTGTTTTCAAGGATTTAAAACGGATTCCAAAAAAGGTGATTTTGGGCTTGATGCTCGGGGCATAAAAGTGATTTTGAATAACGAGGCTTCGATTTCCGGATGTTTGAAAACGGATTCTTGGTTTGGGTTCGGGATGATGCTTCCGGATGCCGGCTTACGGAATTATTGTTGCGAATTCGAATATGGGAATAAAAGAGGATTTACTAAAGTGAATCGGTATGAGTATACATGCCCCGTGTTTTAAATGATTTGATTATGTTTTTGTGAAGTAAGATTTGGTGGTTTGAATGTGGAAATTCGGACCATGAGTCCTGTTATGACAAAATGTGTTTTCGGATTGGATTGGAATTTGGATCACGATGGATCCTAAGTTGTTGTGATTGAAAAATGTTTTGGGTTTAAAGACCCGTTGAAAACTGTTTGGGGTTTAAAGATCCGGGTGCTATTGCTGGAGCACGTTTTGAGTTTAAAGACTCGGTTAATTGATGACGGGGGAGGGCCCTTAATGAGTTTAAAGACTCGTGAGTTTAACGACTCGGTTATTGTGATACCCCAGAGGCCTATTGATTATGTTTTGAGTTTAAAGACTCGTTGATATCCCGGGAAGGCCTGATTCTGCGCATGGTTTTGAGTTTAAAGACTCGGGCGCACTTGATATCCAGCAAAATGTTTGACTTGTGATTTATTGTTAGTTTCTGATGTTTCAGATGTGTGGGGCTGTGGTCGGTTTTATGATTGCGGGCTAAGACCCGATGGTTGAGAAGGAAAAAATGATTTTGAGTTACATACGAGTTTTCCTTATGTTGGAATTTGATACACGGGTTTTCTTATGCTGAAAATGTTAACCAACTGCGAAATAATTTTTGTATGCATGCATTGATTTTACGCGGAGGGTAAAAACGTCTTTTTGTAACTGTTTTTATAAACTTATTTATTTTTGTCCACTCACACCTTTTGTTTTTTTATTGACCCTCCAGGTCGTGGCACGTTGGTCGAGGCTGATCGAGAGGCGGAGGCATGAGTAAGCACGTGTGGATATCCCTGGTCTGGCAAGTACTGAGGGTAACTTGGGAATTTCAGTCGTCTTGCCAGGCGGGAGCAGGACCGGGCAAGGTTAACAATGCCCTTTTTGGGGGCGGTCCTGTCAAACATATTCCAATATCCAGAAATACAATCATAAAATATTTTAAATCCAAAATTTATCCAGCAATCGAAAGCATAGTCATAATCACGACAAATCATATCATAAATCCAGTAAAAACATATAAATATGCATGCAATAGAGTTATGTAAGAAACTATCCACTCACCGTACTGTCGCTCATTCAAAACACGAGCCGTAAGTAAAGCCTCCGGGACGTTCGGGCATGCCCAAATTACACCTAAGGGTCACTATCAACCTATAAATGTTCATATATAAAACCCCTAAAAATCTAGGAACCGAGAACGTGTCCCAAACACGCTTCTCGAGAAGAAAAACCTCCATATGACCTATCAAATGATCTTTGATCGACCTGAAACCACCACCATTGGATTCAGATCGTCGAAACCTTTCAAACAAGACCAATTTGATCTTGAAATTCATGCCCACTCTTCAGTTAAAGTCCAGTTAAAAAAAGTTAACGCTGGTTAGCGCTGACGTCATCTACTGATGTCAGCCCTAGCTGATGTGGCACTGACAAATTCTAACATCAGTCGCCATGTGGCACCCCCTGACACATGCCACGTGGCACCACAAATCACTTGCCATATGGCACTTGACACGTGTCAAATGACGTCATCATGATGTCATCTGGTGACATCATCATGATGTCATGTTGACATCATCATGATGTCATGTTGACATCATCATGATGTCATGTTGACATCATCACTCGCTATAAAAGATGATCGGTGCCTCCGTAGGCCGTCGTCATCGTCGCCACCTCGCTGGCCGAAAAACTCCATTGAAGGTCCAAACTTCAAACCTTCATAACGTCTTCATTTCTCAAACAAATTGAATGTTATAATAGTCAAAATTCATCTACTCGAGCCAAGGATTTCAAAACTGAAACCAGAAATAGGAAATATTACCTGAATACAAAGATATTACCCTCCAAAGTTTCGGCCAACCATTGTTCTCTCACACCGTCCATTCCCAAGCTATTCCACTTTCAAAACCTAGCTTATTTTTCTCGTGGAAGTCCAGGGAACACGATCCCAGCCTTGGTTTGGTCCAAAAAGGTCACAAAATGAAGATGGGAATTTGAGGTGTTATGTGACAGGACCCATCCCAATCCCCCCGGGATTACCATGGAATGTGCCCTGTTCCCGTCCAACAAGGGGTGTCAGACAAGGGATAACCAAGAGCTACTGCCCAAACGGGCCATCCAGAGTGCGCAAGGACCGATGGAGGAGGTGTGCAATGTCCCAGTCTCTCCTGCAATCGCATCCGTAATCAACCTGAAGGGCATTAAAACCAAAAGCTGTGAGTGGACAAAAACCAATAAGTCATCAAATACATTTATAAGACATTTATGCCCTCCAATAAAAACGTATGCATGCCACGAAAACCAGTGACCAAAACGTTTGCTCAACCGAGCCATTAGGGCCTTAGCCCAAAAACCGTTAACCAAAAACCAAGTGTGGGAACTCAGCCCAAAACTGTGGAATACCACAACTATACATAAACAACCATGTGGGTCACCACCCACGACCATAAATGAACATCACTTCATTAAAATCACACAATCATAAATCCACCCGGAAAGCCATTTCAGACGCTGAGCATCCCAGACGCTAGACGTCCCAGACGTCATGTCTCACGGTATAATAAGCTATGCGTGCTGCCCGGGGTCTCTCCGGGTCCATGTATCTGACATCCCTGATGTCTGACGTCCCTGACGTCAATCATAGCAATCCTGCTCCTGAGTCACCATACGGTCCGGCTGCTCTGTATAATGACCCCTCGCAGGCAATGCACCGTGACTTCCCCAATGTCCCAGACATCTGGAGGAGACCATCATATATCCTTGTATCCAGATGGTATATGGAAAACAGTTTTATTAAATCCTTTTATCACATCATTACAATGGGCCCTGCCCGAAATTTCCATAAAACCATGTAATTCCATTTAGGGTCCCTGACCCAAAATCACAATTATTAAACATAGGGTCCCTGACCCGAAATCACATTTATAATCCAACTTGGCCTCATGCCTGATTTTATGAACCACTGGGCCCACGACCCGATTTGTAAACCAACTGGGCCCGCATCCCGACTTATAAACCCACTGGGCCCATGGCCCGAATTCGTAAATCAACTGGGCCCCTGGCCCGATAACATAACTCAAATGGGTCTCAGCCCGATTTCATATCAACTGGGCCCCTGGCTCGATTTCATTAACCAACTGGGCCCCCGGCCCGATTCTCAAATGGACCCAAGTCCGAAATTTCCAAAACAAGTGGGCCTCAAGCCCGAGTTTATATTTCCAATTTCAAAACCATTTCATCATATTATATCCAAGACCATAAACATGAAAAATCCATGTAAAACCGGAAAACCTCGATTTACGTGCAAACACGTAAATCGCCTCGAAATACGTGAAACCGTACAATTTACCAACAACCAAATCAACATCACACAATCACAACCATAATCCATATAAAACATTTAAGCATGCATAGAATTTATAAAACCAAAGTCCACTCACAGACCGTTTTAACGGTATGCCTCGATACGCGTGCCACCGGCCCTCCCGGGCCACACCACTATCACCGGGACTCCCAATCCTGTCCAAATCACATTAGAGGGTCACTAACCTCATCATTAACATCCTATCAAAGTTCCGTAATTTTCCCGAATTTTTACTTATTTTTAAACTTAATTTAAAACCTTCGGACATCCCGAACACTATCGAGACGGTGTCCGATCGACACGAAACCAATTCCAAAATGTCCGTTACATTAAATAGGACAGAAGTCATGTTGACCTCACCTCGAGATTCGTGCCCACGCGCCGTCACGCGCCACCGTGAGTGGCTGCGCGTGAAATCCACGCGCCGTGAACAGTGTCATTAGCCTAACCCGTATCTCTGGTAAACGGGTCCAAATTGCCCGCGACACGACCCGGTTCAATGTCCATCAATTCGATCCTAATTCCTTCAATTGATCATTCAGTTAGTTTCGTTCTTAGTTCAATTACAGGTCTGTAAACTCAATTACACAAATCCTTACCTACAATTCCACGATTCGATGATGAACACCAAGAACACTCCGGTTACTATTCGTTCGTGGAATTCCTTCAATTCCAATTGATTTCCTTAAATTGAATCAACTAGAAGCATCAGTGGACCATGAGGAACAATTCCCCCACATCAATTTCGTCATTGGATCACTAAATGGTCGCGACTCAAGCTCGAACACCGTCCACTGTGCAACCATGGAGTTTCGTCAACCACGACCGTTTTCTTTCAATTGACGAACCCAGAAGCATCGTGGGATCATGAGAAGCAGTTTCCCCACCTCAATTCCATCGTCTAAACACTCCACGATCACGACTCAACCTCGAAATTCCTCCTCTGTCACCAAGCTCGTTCAGAGCCAAAACGACACCAATTCTTCTCGTTTCTTCGACAATTATGATCGTGGCACTCCCAGGAAGCTGAAGGTAATCTCCAATTCGATCCTCACGGCCCTATGATTTGATTTCGAATTTCCCTCCCAAACTCAATTTTCGGTTTTTACTTCAGCCGCCCCCCCCCCCCCCCCCCCCCCACACTCTGTCTCCCGTGTTTCACTCAGTTATCACAGTCTTCATACTCACTCAATTCTCCCAATTTTGCTGCAAGAAATCAGCCAATTCCCCCATCCCTCACACTCAGTTGCTCACGGGTTCAAAGACACAGAAGGAGAATTAGGGGGATTAATTAGTTTAGATTAATGGTGATAATGAGGTTGTAATGATGATGTAGGGAGACATGGAGCAGGTTTTAGGGCTTAGATTAGGGGATGGGTGACACTTGTCACTCATCCGGATGTGCACAGTCAACGGTCACTATTCACTATTATATTATTATTTTAATCCGAGCCTCGGTTCGTTAGTTCGTTTCCTTGACCATAACGTCGTCGTCGAATCTCTGATTTCGGCATGCCGCCTGTCGTTGGATTCGTATCGACGATACCTACGTAACGGTCCTTGGCCCTCGCCCATCGGACCTCTCGGTCAAAAAGTCAACATTTGGCCCCAAACATGCCAAATTACCAAAATACCCCTCAACTTCCAAACACCATAACTTTCTCTACGAATATCGGAATCGAACGTGCCACCTGTCTATGAACTCGTGACGTCCCGAACTACGTCACGATCATCGGTCAAAGTCCGTTTGACCTCCCGATCAAAAAGTCAACATTTTACCCACGACCAGGGGCAAAACGGTCATTTTGCACAATTTGTCCGATTCCGCCCTACTAACCACGGTTCAACCTCACTAATCAAGATTAGTGACTAATCTAATCCCGGAATTCGGGACGGGTCGTTACATTATGTGTGTTTGTGTTTATGTTTGGGGTGGGTGGCACGGGTTGGAGAGGAGCGAGTAAGAGATCAGAGTAATGATGATGATGAAATCCTTATCCAAACATCCCAAAATATCATAACTTTCCCTTTTCCAAAAATACCCTTTCCATAATTAGAAAGCCAAGGTAAACTTGAGGGGCAAAATCATCAAGTCTGCTAAAACTCTGCTCATCCGATGTCCACGTACACATCCAACATTTATCTACAATACATATTAGACAAATGTCACCCGATGTCAATTGCAATCCAACGGTCAATGCTGAAACTCTGCTCATCCTCCACGACCGTATCTGAGAGTAATTAAACTGTCCCTGAAATTTCAAAACTTAACTCCCATGACTCGCTCGAGGCATCGACACTCGTCGACTACACCTGCCACCTCGTAGGTGTAACTCAGAACCCGATCTGTCATCTTTGCTCCCAATGAGCCAGCACAAGTCCTCTTCCACTAGACGATCCCCATCCGTCAACCATAACTACGACGCACCGTCGTGACCATTCAATAACCCATTGTCTCCATTGCTTCCGTCCGAGTTCCATACCAAATGCATGACTCGCACTAGAGTCATCTCACGCTACCTTGACTCATCTGGAGCTCAACTCTGTGATCCTGACTCCTCTCGAGTCCCGATCCGGCACCTTACTCATCTATAATGTATTATGACCACATCGAATACTTGCTCTAATCGAGATAATCACAAATAAGTTTTACTAGGGTTCCTCTGCCAACCATGGCCCTGAGCTCCAAGCTTGCACAATAACTGAACCCTCTAAAGCCTCTCTCCTCTAGAGCACAATACTCAATGCCCGGTCCTAGCATCTCAATGAAAATTCAACATCGGATCCAATCTGATTACCATACCGTGTCCATCTTAGATCCCACCTAAATATCATACTACATCAATCTCGGATCCAATTCGACTATCATACAACTATCTTGCCATCATGCTCCAACACTAGACCATGTCCGTCTGATCCCAAATTTGGAAAAATCGCTTACTAACTCAAACTCTTCTCGAAGTTCTCTCGATCACTAGACCAACACTTAAGACATGTCCAACACGTACTCCTCGAGAACTCCAGAGACAAACCAACCAGTTCACTAACCAATCCAAGCTCCCAGTTAACCTCCAAGGTTAACCGACCTACATCTTCCAAGATGTACCAATCATGAATGATAAATCATGTTAGTTATCTACCTCGACCTTCATCCTGATGGTGCGTGCGATCAAATCCTAAAACTGTGTTGTAACCTCTAATCCAGTGTAACGACCCATCCCGAATTTCTGGATTAGATTAGTGACTAATCACGATTAGTGAGATTAATCGATGGTTAGTTGGGCGAAATCAGACTAACGATGCAAAATGACTGTTTTGCCCCTAGGCGTGGGTAAAACGTTGACTTTTCATTCGGGTGGTCAAATGGACTTTGACCAATGATTTTGACGTAGTTCGTGACGTCACAAGTTCATAGACAGGTGGCACGTTCAATTCCGACATTCGAGGAAATAGTTATGACGTTCGGAAGTTCAAGGGCATTTTGGTAATTATGGTTAAAAGGGGTAAATAGTTGACTTTTGGACTGGGAGGTCCGATGGCCGAGGGCCAAATATCGTTACGTAAATCGGGACGATACGAATCCGTAGACAGGTGGCACGTCGAATTCGGACGTTCGACGGCGAAGTTACGGTTCACGGAAGTACAAAAGTACTATTGCACGAATTACGAGACAAGTGACTTTTGGCAGTTAGTGGGCCCAGATATTTTAAGGAGGCCCAATGGATGAGTGACAAGTGTCACCCATCCACTGGCCATCCCTTTTCCTTCATGCATATTACCTTCATCGATAATTTCTTTCCATTTCCAAACCCACCCGATCTCACCCACCTTGAACCCAATCCAAATCCTTTCCATCTGATCATATCTGAGACCCAGAGAGTGAGAGGAGGCTGAGGATGCTGAGGAAAGTGGCAGGAGGCGGCTGGGCCGCCGTGCACGACTGAGCAATGGTAAGTACTCGGTTTACCCATTTTCCCATTTTATTTTGATTTGGGCATGATGGTTAGTTTTGGATAATTGAGGGATGATTATTAGGTCTCTAGGATAATTTTAGGACGGTTTGGAGGGTGGTTCACGGCAGAGGAAGCCGTGAGGGTGGTCGGGAAACACAGGGTCGTGAGGCCATAGATGAACCATGGGATTTTAGGACGTTTTGATTAGTTTTGTTGATTGGAATACATGAGAAATAAGAAAATAGGAATTTAGGGATTGGATTAGAAGAAAACGGATGAAAAATGGGGATTGGAAAGGCCTGGACCGGTCACGCCAGTCGAGTTGCAGAACGGCACCGAAGCGGCCGGTCTGGACTAGTTCGATCGCTGAGGAAGATAAACAGTGCAGCGGCGCGTGAGCCCACGTGCAGGGCCCTTTGGGAGGCTTGTGGCATTGCGTGGTGGGGAATTTGGGGAAGTTTTCAACATGTGAAATCTTCTATTCGATGTAACGAACATTTTGGGACTAGTTTCGTGTCGATCGGACACCGTCTCGATAATGTTCGGGGCATCGGAAGGTTTAGGTTCGAGATTTAAAATAGTTAAAAATTCCGAAAAATTACGGGGCTTTAGTGGGAGGTTAATTAAGTAGTTAGTAACCTTCTATTACGATTTGGACAGGTTTGGGAATCCCGGTGACGACGATTTTCCCGGTGAGGCTTACGACACACAAACCGAGGTGGCAGCATAGGACGATATGTGAGTGGACGTTGATTTCTAAACTGTGATGCATGTATAAATGTTTTATATGGATTATGAATTCTATGATGTTGATTTGGATATTTGTGAATTATATGGTTTCACGCATTTCGAGGCGATTTACGTGTTTGCACGTAAATCGAGGTTTTTCGGTTTTATACTGATTTTCCGTACTTGTGATTTTGGATATGATTTCATGAAATACTTTTGGATTTGAAAAGGTAAACTCGGGTTCGAAACCAATTTGATCTACGAACTCTCGAACTTGTGGTCCTTTTGATTTAACAAGGCATCAGGCAGGAGGCCCAGTTGGTTTACGATTCGGACCGGAGGTCCAGTTTGTATGTGGATTCGAGCCTAGGGCCCAGCTATGTGTTACAAATGGTTTTATGGTTCATGACGGTTTATGGGGACCGGCATGAACCCTAGAAAGGTTTTATGGGTCATGACGGCTTATGACGGCCGGGCATGAATCCTTGAAAGGTTTAAAGAATGATTTCAAAATGTTTTTCATATGACATCCTTTATATATGATTGTCTCCTCCGAGGAGGGTCGTTGGCCTGGGTGGACCCCGGAGTAGTCACGGAGTACCGACTGAGTGCAGTCGCCCCCCAGTTGGGTTCCTTACTCTTAGGAAGGCTATGGTTCATTACCTCCAGGGAGGGTCATTGATCTACGGACATTGACCTGGGTGGACCCTGGAGAGACTTGGGTTTAAGACTCCGGTTAGCACGCGCGTAGCTCTATATACCGTGACAGGTTCGGTGATATGAAATATAATGGATAAACATGATTTCAATTGGTTTGGGAAATTGTGTTTTATGATGATAAATGGATTTGGGCTGAGGTCCCACATATGTTTACTATGTTATGGTTTTCTGTAAATGGTTTTGGGCAGGAGCCCGTGTGACTTGTATTTACGGAACTTGGGGCTGTGACCTTAAATATGGTTGTTTAAACATATGTGATTGGATAAATTGTTTTACTATGCATGCATGCTTTTTAGTGAAGAGTATAAAGGTCTTGATAAAATGTATTTATGAAATATTAATTTTTGTCCACTCACAGTCTTTCTGTTTTTAATACCCTTCAGGTTGGATACGGTGCGAACCGTAGCAGAGACCGAGATATCACATACCTCCTCCGAATCCTGGCGTACTCTGATGGCCCGAGAGGGCTAATGTAACGACCCGTCCCGAATTCCGGGATTAGATTAGTGAATAATCTTGATTAGTGAGGTTGATCGGTGGTTAGTAGGGCGGAATCGGACAGAATGTGCAAAATGACCGTTTTGCCCCTGATCGTGGGCAAAATGTTGACTTTTTGATCGGGCGGTCAAATGGACTTTTACCGATGACCGTGACGTAGTTCGGGACGTCACGAGTTCATAGACAGGTGGCACGTTCGATTCCGACATTCGTAGAGAAAGTTGTGATGTTCGGAAGTTGAGGGGTATTTTGGTAATTTTGGTCAATTGGGGTCAAATGTTGACTTTTTGACCGGGAGGTCCGATGGACGAGGGCCAAGGACCGTTACGTAGGTATCGTCGATACGAATCCAATGACAGGCGGCATGCCGAAATCGGAGATTCGACGACGACGACGTTATGGTCAAGGAAACGAACTAACGAACCGAGGCTCAGATTAAAATAATAATATAATAATGAATAGTGACCGTTGACTGTGTACATCCGGATGAGTGACAAGTGTCACCCATCCCTTGTTTCCAGCTCCTTGTTTCCCTCCAAACATCATCATTACTACATCATCATCATCATTAATCCACCATTTCCCTAAATTAATCCCCTTTGTTTTTCTAAACCGTGCACAAATTGGGGGAAACTAAATTGAGAGAATTGGGCCCTCTTCCACTGCCGGTTTTGAGTGAGTTGTGTGAGATTTGTGAGAGTGAATCGAACTGGGGAAACACTGGGAACGATTGAAGGCTGGGAGCTGAGAATTCGAAAATTTGGATTTTGGGGGGGAAGATCGGATTTTAAACTATAGGCCGTGAGGATCGAAATTGAGCTCCCATTCAGCTTTCTGGGATCAATACGAACCGATCTGCAACAAGAACGAAGGTAATTGGGGTCGAATTGAGGAAGAACAGAAGGAAGGAGGTCTCTGAAATTTCGAGGTTGAGTCGTGATCGTGGAGTGTTTAGACGACATAATTGAGGTGGGGAAACTACTTCTCATGATCCCACGATGCTTCTGGGTTCATCAATTGAAGGAAACCGATTGAGATCGATGAAGCTCCATGGTTGCACAGTGGACGGTGTTCGAGCTTGTGTCGTGATCATTTAGTGATCAAACGACGAAATTGATGTGGGGGAATTGTTCCTCATGGTCCATTGATGCTCCTGGATGCATCAATTGGAAGAAACTTGCAGCCATTGAGGGAATTCCATGATTGAACAGTGTTCGGAGTGTTCTTGGTGTTCATCATCGAATCGTGGGAATATGGGTAAGTTATCGTGTAATTGAGGTTACAGACCTGTAATTGAACTAAGAAAGAAACTAACTGAATGATTAATTGAAGGAATTAAGGCTGAATTGATGGACATTGAACCGGGTTTTGTCGCGGGTTAAAGGACCCGTTTACCAGGCAAACGGGTTGGGCTGGTGACACTGTAGCAGGCGCGTGGGTTTCACGCGCAGCCACTCACGGCGGCACGTGACGGCGCGTGGGCACGAATCTCGAGGTGAGGTCAACATGACTTCTGTCCTATTTAATGTAACAGACATTTTGGAATTGGTTTCGTGTCGATCGGACACCGTCTCGATATTGTTCGGGATGTCCGAAGGTTTTAATTTAAGTTTAAAAATAAGTAAAAATTTGGAAAAATTACGGGACTTTGATAGGATGTTAATGATGAGGTTAGTGACCCTCTAATGTGATTTGGACAGGATTGGGAGTCCCGGTGATAGTGGTGTGGCCCGGGAGGGCCGGTGGCACGCGTATCGAGGCATACCGTTAAAACGGTCTGTGAGTGGACTTATGGTTTTATAAATTCTATGCATCCTTAAATGTTTTATATGGATTATGGTTGTGATTGTGTGATGTTGATTTGGTTGTTGGTAAATTGTACGGTTTCACGTATTTCGAGGCGATTTACGTGCTTGCACGTAAATCGAGGTTTTCCGGTTTTACATGGATTTTCCATATTTATGACTTGGATATAATATGATGAAATGGTTTTGAAATCGGAAATATAAACTCGGGCTTGAAGCCCACTTGTTTTGGAAATTTCGGACTTGGAGTCCATTTGAGAATTGGGCTGGGGGCCCAGTTGGTTAATGAAATCGGGCCAGGGGCCCAGTTGGTATGAAATCGGGCAGAGACCCATTTGAGTTATGTTATCGGGCCAGGGGCCCAGTTGATTTATTAATTCGGGCCATGGGCCGAGTGGTTTATAAGTCGGGCTGCGGGCCCAGTTGGTTTACAAATCGGGCCGTGGGCCCAGTGGTTCATAAAATCGGGCATGGGGCCCAGTTGGATTATAAGTGTGATTTCGGGTCAGGGACCCTATGTTTAATAATTGTGATTTTGGGTCAGGGACCCTAAATGGATTTACGTGGTTTTATGGAAATTTCGGGCAGGGCCCATTGTAATGATGTGATAAAAGGATTTAATAAAACTGTTTTTCCATATACCATCTGGATACAAGGATATATGATGGTCTCCTACAAATGTCTGGGACACTGGGGAAGTCACGGTGCATTGCCTGCGAGGGGTCATTATACGGAGCAGCCGGACCGTATGATGATTCAGGAGCAGGATTGCTATGATTGACGTCAGGGACGTCAGACATCAGAGATGTCAGATATATGGACCCGGAGAGACCCCGGGCAGCACGCGTAGCTTATGAAACCGTGAGATATGACGTCAGGGACGTCAAGCGTCTGGGACGCTAAGCATCTGGGATGCTGGTGATGGTAATGGTAAAATATGGATTAATGGATCTATGATATGGCTTATTGGTTGGATATGTGTTATATGGTAAAAATGGTTTATTGGTTATGAAATGGTATGTCGGTTCGGGGACCCTAAATGGTTTTGGATTTATGGATTTATATTTATGGCTTTGGGCGGTGGCCCACATGGTTTTAATATGTATGGTTGTGGTATTCCACTGTTTTGGGCTGAGTTCCCACACTTGGTTTTTGGTTAACGGTTTTTGGGCTAAGGCCCTAATGGCTCGGTTGAGCAAACGTTTTGGTTACTGGTTTTCGTGGCATGCATATGTTTTTATTGGAGGGCATAAATGTCTTATAAATGTATTTGATGAACTTATTGGTTTTGTCCACTCACAGCTTTTGGTTTTAATGCCCTTCAGGTTGATTACGGATGCGATTGCGGCAGAGACTGGGACATTGCACACCTCCTCCATCGGTCCTTGCGCACTCTGGATGCCCCGGGTTGGGCAGTGGCTCTTGGTTATCCCTTATCTGACACTCCTTGTTGGACGGGAGCAGGGCACATTCCACGGTAATCCCAGGGGGATTAGGATGGGTCCTGTCAGCTAAGGTCGGAAATTTCCCTTATTTGACACTGCGTGTCAGACGGGATCAGGGGCGTTCCTCGTTAATCACAGGGGGATTGAGGACGGGTCCTGACATCCAGCCATATAGGTCACACAGGAACACTGTCTTAACACTTCATAGTCATCTACCATTAGCACAATCCCTCAATCCGGAGCTCCAACGTAACGATCCGTCCTGAATTTCGGGATTAGATTAGTGACTAATCAAGGATTAGTGAGTTAAATCGGTGATTAGCTGGGTGAAATCGGACGAACGACTCAAAATGATCGTTTTACCCCTGGTCGTGGGTAAAATGTTGACTTTTGACCCGGGAGGTCTGATGGCCGAGGACCGTTACGTAGATCGAGCCAATACGAATCCGTAGATAGGCGGCACGCCGTAATCGGACGTCAAAAGAGAAAGTTATCGTCACGGGAAGTTCGAGTGCACTATGCACGCATTACGAGGCAAGGATTAGGTGGCATTATCTGATTTGTTGAATTTTCAGTGGGACCCATGGATGAGTTACAAGTGTCACTCTTCCCATTGGTCATTAACCCCAAATGGTGGATCTCTTTCTTGATTGGTGAGATTTGGATTAAAATAATATTATTTTTATTATTTTATAATTCTCACTCCTCCCATCCCTTAATCCCAGCCATCCATTTCCCTCAGATCACTCATCCCCACCGTCCCTTTCATCAGCATCACAAATACAAACTTCATTTCTTCTTCCCCATGCACGATACCTTCTTCATTCTTTTCTTCTTCGAACCGTGAAACAAACACCCAACCCACACCCTCAAACCAGCAACCTCACCCACTGTTGATGGTGTGAAATGAAAATGAAAGGGGAGACTAAGGCAAACCGAACGGTGGCAGCGCGGTGGACCGTCTTGTTGGGTGGCTGGAAAATAGTCGAGGTTAGGTATTGATTCAAAAATTAAGGTGCGATTTTATGGTTTATCGATCTATCTGATGAACTGGGACGTGACCTAAGGACCAAGATGAGTAAGGGAGACTCGTTTTCGAAGGGAATGGTGGCCGAAGTCGACGGTAGAGAAAGGTTGCAGGGACCGTCTCCATTTTTCAATCAAAGAGGTACCTTCTCGTGTGTTTCTTGACAGTTTGAATTATAGAACGATTAGGAATGATTAGAAAAAGCTTTAGGGATTAAAAGGATTAAAAAAAAAAAAGTCAAAAATGGAGGAAACGGTCGCGCCGGTCCGGTCCGGTTGAGAACTAGCGAACCAGTTCAGACCCGGTTTGCTGGAGGTTGATGGTGACTGTAGCTAGGCGCGTGGCCTTCACACGCAACCCCTTTGGGCGACGCGTGGGGGCACATGAAGCATAATTTGGGGGTGGTTCCAACATATGAATTAATCTATTCGATGTAACGAATATTTTGGGACTGGTTTCATGTCGATCGGACATCGTCTCGATACATCCGAAGGTTTAGGATCGAGTTTAAAAATAGTTAAAAATTCGAGAAAATTACGGGACTTCAATGAGAGGTTAATAAGGTATTTAGTGACCCTCTAGATTGATTTGGACAGGTTTGGGAGTCCCGGTGACGGTGATTAGCCCGGGGAGGCTTACGACACGCAATCGAGGCGGCAACATAGGACGGTCTGTGAGTGGACCTTGATTTCTAAAATGTGATGCATGCATAAATGTTTTATATGTTTTATGTATATGATCCTATGATGTTGATTTGGATATTGGTGAATTACATGGTTTCACGCATTTCGAGGCGATTTACATGCTTGTACGTAAATCGAGGTTTACGATTTTGCACTGATTTTCCATGCTTATAGTTTTGGAAATGATTTCATGAAATGGTTTTGGATTTGAAAAGGTAAACTCAGGTTCGAGACCCATTTATTTTGGAAGCCCTCGAACTCGAAGTCTATTTAGTTACGTTTTCGGGCTAGAGGCTCAATTGGTTCTTGAATCGATTTCAGATTTGGAAATATGGAATCAGGCACAAGACTCATTTCATTTACGAACTCTCGGACCTGAAGTCCATTTGATTTAATAAGGCATCGAGTCGGAGGCCCAATTGGTTTACGTACCGGGCTCGAGGCCCAATTGGTTTGCGCATCGAGCTCGAGGCCCAGTTGACTTACGTATCGGGCACGAGGCCTATTTAGTTTACAAAATCGGACACGAGGCCCAGTTGGTTTATGAATTCGGGCTAGGGCCCAATTATGGGTTACTATGCTGATTTCGGGTAGGGGACCCATAAATGGATTTATGGTTCATGACGGTTTATGGGGACCGGACATGAACCCTTGAAAGGTTTTGAGAACTATTTCAAAATGGTTTTTCATATACCATCCTTATATGTTTATGGATTGTCTCCTCCAGGGAAGGTCGTTGGCCTGGGTGGACCCCTGAGTAGTCACAGAGCACTAACTGAGTGGAGTCACCCTCATTGGGTACCTTACTCTCAGGAAGGCTATTATGGATTATAACCCTCAGGGAGGGTCAATGATCTACGGACATTGACCTGGGTAGACCCTGGGGAGACTTGGGATTTGAGACCCCGGGTAGTACGCGTGTAGCTTTAGATACCGTGACAGGATTGGTTATATGATTTATGATAAACATGATTTCTTGGATTTGCGAAATTGTGTTTTATGGATAATAAATGGATTTGGGCTGAGTTCCCACATATGTTTGGATCATGGATTTCTGTAAATTGATTTGGGCAGCGGCTAGTATGATTTGAATTTACGGAATTTGGGACTGAGACCCTATAAATGGTTATTGAAACATATGTGGTTTGATAAATGGTTTTTCTATACATGCATGCTTTTTAGTGAAGGGTATAAAGGTCTTTTATGAAATGTGTTTTATCGAACTATTACTTTTCTTCCACTCACAGTCTTTTCTATTTTCACTGCCCTTCAGGTTGATTATTGGTACGGACTGTAGCAGAGACCGAGACATCACACTCCTCCTCCGGATCCTGGCGTACTCTGGAAGCCATTCGGGCTAAAGGTTTTAATTTTCCCTAGTTTGACACTCCGTGTCAGGCGGGATCAGGAGCGTCCTTCGTTAATCCCGGGGGGATTGGGATGGGTCCTAACATCCAATATCGAAGATAGATGAATAGTATATAAAAAAGATAACGAGCCTACAAACATCTTATTCGAGGCATCGGCTACTATATTCACTTTTCTGGAATAATGCACAAATGTATGATCATGGTCATTAACCAACTCTAGCAAACTCCTCTGCCTTGAGTTCAACTTCCTCGGAGTACCAACACATATAAGGCTTGAATGATCTATAAAGAACTTGTACATCTCCCTCAGAGATAATGAGTCCAACTCTTTTGTACTTATGCCACCACGACAAGCTCCCAGTCCTAGGGAAAATAGTTCATCTCACACCATTTCAACTGCCTAGCGGCAAAAACAAAACCTTCCTATGCAGCATAAGTACACAATCCAAATCCGTGTATTGATGTGTCACCTTCAAATACAAAACCTCCATTATTGTCCAAGATAGTCGAACCGAAGCAATAGTGTAACGACCCGTCCCAAATTTCAGGATTAGATTAGTGACTAATCACGATTAGTGAGGCTAATCAGTGATTAGTTGGGCGAAATCGGACGAACGATGCAAAATGACCGTTTTGCCCCTAGCGTGGGCGAAACGTTGACTTTTTGTTCAGGCGGTCAAATGGACTTTAACCGATGACCGTGATGTAGTTCATGACGTCACGAGTTCATAGACAGGTGGCACGTTCAATCCCGACGTTCGATGAGGAAGTTATGACGTTCGGAAGTTTAGGGGCATTTTGGTAATTTTGGTTAAAATGGTCAAAATGTTGACTTTTTGACCAGGATGTCCGATGGCCGAGGGCCGAAGACCGCTATGTAGATAAGGACGATACAAATCCATAGACAGGCGGCTCGTCGAATTCGGACGTTCGACGACGAAGTTACGGTTCACGGAAGTTCAAGTGCATTATTGCACGAATTACGAAACGAACTAACGTTTGGACTCTAGTGGGGCCCAGATATTTATGGAGGCCCAATGGATGAGTGACAAGTGTCACCCATCCATTGCACAGCCCACACATATTCATGCATCGACCATCCATTTCATTTTCTTCATTTCAAACACAACCCACCCGATCTCATTCAAACCTTCACCCAAACCCATCCAACCCTTTTCATCTGATCTTGAGTGAGACCAGCGAGTGAGGGAGAGGCCGAGGAAGCTAGGGAAGGTGGCTGGGAGCACCTGGACCGCCGCACACGGCCGTGAAGGCCCAGGTAACCCGATTACCCGATTATGCCCATTTTAATCCATTTTCCATTTTTGACGTTTTGGATCGATTTTAATGGTTTTAATGAATCAAATAGGTTGCTAGGATAGTTTTAGGATGGTTTCTATGGTGGTTGGATGGCTGGGCAGCCGTGGGTGAGTTTTGGAAATATTGAACCGTTTGGTTCAAAATTAAACCATGGGTTTATGCGGTTTTTAGGTCGTTTTGATGATTGGGTTAGATAGGAAATGAAGAAATAGGAATTTAGGAATTAAAATGGGAGCAAACGGACCGAAAATGAGGACGGAGGGACGCTGAACCGGTTCCGCCGGTTCAGCACAGTGACCGGACCGGAAAACCAGAAAAAAACCGGTTTTCCTGAGGTTGATGGTGATGAACAGTATTTTCGACCTTCTAGGGGGTCGTGAGGACGCGTGGGCCATAATTTGGGAAAGTGTTCAACATGGGAAATCTTCTATTCAATGTAACGAACATTTTGGGACTGGTTTCGTGTCAATCGGACACCGTTTCGATATGTTTCGGGGCATCAGAAGGTTTAGGGTCGGCTTAAAAATAGTTAAAAGTTCGGGAAAATTACAGAGCTTTGATGGGAGGTTAATTAAGTAGTTATTAACCTTCTATTAAATTTGGACAAGTTTGGGAGTTCTGGTAATGGTGATCGGCTCGGGGAGCCGAATGGCACGCAAATCGAGGCGGCAGCTCGGATGGTCTGTGAGTGGACCTTGTTTTCTAAATTGGTGCATGCATAAATGTTTATTATATGTTTTATTACATGTTTGATGATGCCATGGGTGCATTTGTATGTGGTTACGTATAAGCACGTATTTCGAGATTTCGGCATTATACGGTGCTTATACGGGTCTGTATTTCTTTATTGGTCTAATGAAAAGGTTTTGGATTTCTAAAAGGATAAACTCGGGTATGAGACCCATTTGGTTTGGTCTCGGGCATATGACACTATTTACGACCTTTGGGTCTAAATCGTGGTCGCGACGGGTGCTATGTGCACGGCGATCGACGATGTGACGCTCGCCTCCGGATTGAGATGTGTTCCTTCCGGAGAGGTCACGATGCACGATTCGTTGTCGGGCAGCCTGGGGAGGCTCGACTTCGGAGTGCAGATGGTTCAGGATAGCGATCTGTGATGAGTGCACCATGATCTTGTGGTGGTCGCGTCGGTTGATTGGTTCACGGCGACATACCAAGATTGAGGGCGGTCCTGGATGGATGGTTGCACGCATCACTACGATCAGAGTCGTGACTGACCCTTAGATATCGGGCAGGATGCCCAGTTGAGTCATATGTTCGGGCACGAGACCCAGTTGTTTTACACTGATGATTTCGGGTCAGGGACCCTAGATAGATTTCCAAGTTCATGATGGTTTATGGGAACCGGCATGAAACTTTGTCAGGTCATTCTGGTTCATGACGGTTTATGGGAACCGGCATGAACCCTGGTTAATGGATGTTATGGATCATGACGGTTCAGGGGAACCGGGCATGAGTGTTTATGTTATGTATATATATATGTTCATATACCTTCATTTACATGTTCTTCTATCTTCTCCGGGGAGGGTCGTTGGCCTGGGTGGACCCCGGAGTAGTCACGGAGCACCGACTGAGTGGAGTCACCCCCCAGTTGGGTTCCTTACTCTCAGGAAGGCTATGATTACTATTACCTCGGGTAGGGTCAGTGGTCTGCGGACATTGATCTTGACTTTGAGAAGACTCGGATTGAGACCTGGGTAGCACGCGCGTAGCTTTGGAAACAGTGACAGGATTGGTTGTGTGAATTATATGTATATATGATGTATGCTTTATGAGATATACATATATATGATATATGGATTGTGATATGTGCGTTTACACAGGTTTTGGGCAATGGCCCGTATGGTTAGTTTCTTATGATTTGGGCTGAGTCCCTTATAGATTTGGGCAGTGGCCCGTGTACTTGATTTCATTATGGTTTTTCTGGATAAATGGTTTTCGAATGCATGCATGCTTTTTAGTGAAGGGTACAAATGTTTTTCGATAAACTATTTTTATAAACTCTTGTTTTGTCCACTCACAACTTTTAATGTTTTGACTGCCCTTCAGGTTGACAGCGGATGTGGACTGTAGCAGAGACCGAGATATCACATACCTCCTCCGGATCCTGGCGTACTCTGATAGCCCGGGAGGGCAAAGGTCGGAAATATCCCTTGTCTGACACTTCATGTCAGACGGGAGCAGGGTCATCCCGCACTAATCCCGGGGGGATTGGGATGGGTCCTGTCAAATAGTCAATCGTTTCTCAATTCCTGAGAACCTTGCTCACACCAATCATCTCAAACCCATTTGACTCCCTTCTGAGTCAATCTCGTCAACGTCTGAAATCCTGAAGGAACTCCACTATCAAATGCTCGTGATACTCGACTAATCCGAGAGACTCCAAATCTCGGTTACCGTGATTGATTGACGCTAATCCAAAACCATCTTGATCCACCACCAACTCGACCCTTGCTAGTCTACATACATCTAGATCCTTGGAAGATCCACAATAACTTTCTCAATCAACGTCGCATGACCCATAATATCAACACGAGTCCACCAAATCCAGGCTATACTCATCAACATTAGGTGACACTGAGCACCCCTATGAAACCCAGAAGTAACAAACAAATGAACAAGTTCACTAGGCACTCTGTGGTAAAGCATACTCGTTCCAAACCAACTTCATGTCTAGTTGCCTTGTCAAATCAAACTCTCAAGGTTCTACCCAATTACAAGCAAGGGACACGAGGACTCCCCAAGGGTACATCATAAATGAAAAGAATCCCAAGTTAGCTAAATTCTGCAACCAAAACCCTCGATTATCTTAACTTTGTCGGTAGATTCCAACATGGCGTTTGCAAAATGGATTAAGTATCCTGAACCTCATTCTGAGGTGGAAAGCACATAAAAATCTCGACAACACATCCAAAAACTCTTGCACGGCCAATATCTCCCCAAACTCACAGAGATATCTGATAATCTCATACTACGTGTCCAATAACCCTAACAGTCCTTCTGTAGCATCTCCCGACCTCCAATGATAGGACCGGCCCCAATCCCCCTAGATTATTGTAGGACGTGCCTCCTTCCGTCTGACACCGTGTGTTAGACCAGAGATAAACTCGTTACCTGCTCGGGGTCCATCAGAGTACGCTAGGATATGTGGTGGCATGTGATGTCTCAATCTCTACTAAAGCCCTCATCTGCTATCAACCTGAAGGGTATTAAAATCATAAAAGCTGTGGGTGGACAAAACAATAGTTTATAAAAATCATTTATCGAAAAGACATTTGTACCCTTCACGTAAAAATATGCATGCATCATAAAATAACTATTTCAATTACTTCCTCGGAAGCAAGACGTATTGCTTCTCAAATCGAAACACAGTGAAAAATGCTTCTCAATCGAAGCTAGTACCTTAGTAGGGTCTCAGCCCAAAACCAGATCATAGAACACAAGTACGGGTCTCAGCCCAAACAGAAAACACATACAGAACCTCAGCCCAAATCATAGAACACGTGGGAACACATCCCATCCCATCCTCAATGTCAGTCACGATTCTAATCCTAGCACATGTGCAAATAGTTCAGGACCGCTCACAATCCCAGCATGTCACCATGAACACATCACTTGTCGCGACCGTCTCTAGATCATTGCGAACACATCGCCGATGAATCTCAGAGGATAACATCAGCACTATTAAGTCGAGCCTCCCTAAGTCATTGCTTCTTGCAGTTGCTCGACAACAGGCAGTGTATCGTGACCTCTCCCGAAGGAACACATCTGTAGTTCAGAGGCGAGCATCATATCATCCGAGACTCAAACCCGAATACCATCATCAATAGGGCCTCAAGCACCGAACATCCCCAAATGGGTGATAGCCCGAAATCCAGTGTCCCACGACACTTCATATCCCAGGATTCCTAGAGTCCTACAAAATCTACAACTGGGTCTCATGCTCGAAATATCTTTCGTAAAACTCATAACTAGGTCACCGCCTGACTTATCTCGCGTTTGACTATACTCTAAGTCAAACCTCAAATCAATTGGGTCATAAGCCCTAAAGATATTTCCAAAGCTGAAAACCATTTCTCATTTCCAAAATATTTTCAAAATTACCCTTGACTTCAATCAAGTCAAGGTCGTTCAACTAGGACTCGTGTCCGAATCTCGATTTCACACGTCTCCGTGAAATCACTTAAAATCGTAACTCAGTTCCTCGGTTTCACGCCACTCTGTGAAACCTCGAAATCACATAAAACACAAGCACGTAGTATACTCGGTCGAAGCCCAAACATCATATAAAATAGAAATCTTGAACTACTTGCAATAACGCATATGACCGAGGAAAACATGTTCATAAACACATATAAAACATTTATGCATGCATCATATTTATAAAACAAAGTCCACTCACAGACCGTCCAAGTTGCGTCTCAATACGAGTGTCATAAGCCTCTCCGAGCTAATCGGACCACTCCGGATCATCTGGACCTGTCCAAAACATACTCAAAAGTTATGACCAACCTAGACAAGTCTACATTAAGAACCCCCAACATTCCCGAAAAAGTCAATGTGTCCCGGACACGCTTCCCTAGGCTTTAAACCTTAATTTGACCAACCTAACGATCTCCGATCGACTCGAAACCACCACCATTGGATTCGTATCATTGAAACCTTTAAAATAATTTGGGTCACACCTCGAAATGTGTGCCCATGGCTCCCATGCGCTGGTCAAAGTAGCTAGTCAACGTTGACCAAAAAGTTAACACTAACGTCAGCGGTTAATGATCAAAGTCATCGCTGACGTCAATAGTGACATCATCACTAACATCTGACACTGACACATGTCAGTTTGACATGTCAAACCTGACATGATGATGTCATCATCCTTGTCCTTTGTCCAGGTCGACTCGGATTCCTACAACCAAGTCACGTAGACCCACGGACCTGACCCAGTCTGTTCTTCCAACTCCGGACATCAAAATTGATGTCGTTGGTTCCAGTATGATCGTCCAGTCCTAGGCAATCAATCTATGGATTCAAAACACTGAAAAATGGCCTAGATATTTACCTCTAATTCGAAGACAGCCGCCCAGTTTTCTAGCCTCCTGTCTGGGCTGCTCAGCCGTCCTCAGCCTTCGATTCCAATCCCCCAAGACTCGTACAACCCTCACAAGCACAACCCAATCATTAGAAACAGCCTATACACACCCAAAAGTTGATTTCGAATTTCTAACAAAAACCATACCTTTGGAGGTTTCCAGCGACCGTCTACGGTGACCTTCTCCGTGGCCACTATCCTGCTCGTCTCAGTCTGTTCTGTCACTTCCCTATTTATGCCAACAACAAAAGATGAAGGTTTGTGTAGGTTGTGGTGGGTTGTGGTGTTTGGGTTTCAGGTTTGGTTTGAATGAAACAGATGAAAATGATTGGTGCAAGTATGTGTGTTTGTTGGCAATGGATGAGTGACACTTGTCACTCATCCATTGGGCTTGTTCAAAAATATCTAGGCCCACTTAATGACAAATGGCACTCGTATCATAAAACGCGCAATAGTGCCTCAAAACTTCTGTGACCCATAATTTTTCCGTCAAACGTTCGATTTTGACGTGCCACCTGTCTATGGACTTGTATCGACTCGATCTACGTAACCGTCCTCGGTCCTCGTGCATTGGACCTCCCGGGTCAAAAGTTAACTTTTTATCCTAGTTTAGGGGCAAAATTGTAATTTCACCTTGAACGTCTGACGATCCTCGTCTAATCCCTGATTAGCCTCGCTAATCCACAATTAAATCTTAATTAATCCCAAAAATTTGGGACGGGTCATTACATCCAAGTCGTAACTCCCGAAGGAAACAACCCCTAGTCCCTCCAAATAACTAATCGTGATAATTTAGGATTACCAAATATGACTCTTTCCTTTAACACGCACAGAGGAGTAACGAGTAGTCCGTCAATCCATCCCTAGGATCACGTCCAAAACACAATTACCTAGGGAAGTCTATTCTGTCTGACTGTCAAAAACCTTCTACTCAAACTAAATAAGAGATCCAAACATAGCACCCATTAGAGTACGGATACCACGGCCCCGACTCAGTGGAATCCATTCCTGATCAACCAAAGTGAAGAACTTCTAAAAATAAAAAATGAGTGGGTCCGTATTCCACCAACACTTGTACATACTCTCCACAGAAATACAAAACACCTGTCTCTATTCCAGGTATAGCTCATGTGTCTGAAAGTCCCACCGGACTAGAAAAATAACTGTCATCTCAACCAGCCTTCTCGGGATCTTCTCTGTCTCGCTCATTGAACACTGCAACGCGCATGCCTGCCGCTCGAAGGATTTAAGCTAGAAGCGCCCCTCGTCGATGCTCCCTGGTAAACGCATCAGCTAGACGCCTCTGGCGTTAGCCGAAATCATTTGATCGCTGCTAGGATTCCATCAAACTCATCTCCATCACAAATGCCACATTTGATAGAGTCCGGAATGTGGTGAACCTCCAGCCAGCACCATCGCTCGAGTCGTACTCCAAATACCCGACGCAATCGAAAAAGCCTCATTTCCTCAATCTTCGTCGCAACAAACGCGAACCGAGCCAAATCCAGAAATCACTGCTCGTACATAGTAACCGTGAAGTCCTCCTACTCTCACTCCCTGATACAACTAAAGTGAACATAACGTTAGAAACGCTCCTCGAACGTCGCCCTACTCACGATAGTCTCATCCATATCCATAGATCGCAATGTCTAGCACCAACTCTATGCAGACCAATCCAAGAAGGACACCGCTATCGAGATCATGTGCTCATAAGGGCAACTCATCGCCTGTACAATCCCCTACAAGTGTATAGTCAACTGATCGGTCACCCCAGGATCTGATCCTCAAGTACACGTTCCTGGTAACTTGTTCGACCGTTCTCGAATAAGGGTCACCAACAACCGACTGCTCCTAGCAGCATCTCCATCCTGATCGACCATCGGTCATGACACTAAATAATCATTATCTTGGGATCCAATCCACCAGTAACTCTACAGCTTCTAGCCGCTAGGCCCATAAGGTAACCAGGCCGTCTCGAGATCTAACCCCGCTAAAACACGACATCCAATGCCAAATAGAGCCTATCCAAGGTTCTTTCCAACTTAATCTTCTTATCCTTATCCTCGATTTCCAAGCTGATGATAGGGTTGTCGTCATAGAGGCATCACGTCCGAAATGAAACTATCATGCACACTGAGTACGCGATCCCAGAGAGAGCAACCTAGTGCTCTGATACCAAATTGACAGGACCCTCCCCGTAATCACCCTTAATTAATGTGGGAGGACCTGCTCTTATTTGACACATCCTCATAAAAGAACCATATTACCCTTACAAACAAAAAAATATATCATAACCACGTGTCAGACCAGGGATACTACCACAACCTAACTAGAATAATCAAAGTACGCACTTACAATGATGTCTCAGTCTTCACACAGCCCATATCCGCAATCAACCTGAAGGGTGCCAAAACCAATAAAAAATGTGAGTGGACAAAAAATAAAATGTTGGAAAACCATTTTCCAAAATACACCTATAAACCCTCCGTTTTGTAAAACATGCATGCATAAACAATATAAAACCTTCATTCGAAATAAGCCACAAAATAATTATAAAAATAACCATGGATCAAACCTGAAAACCCATAAAAACAATCATTGTGGCACCTTGGCCAACATTTCAATGAAAATACCAGCTCGAAGCCCTTTATAACAATCTTTTCACACAAAAGATATTTCAATGTAAATACCAAACCTATAACTTGATGGCCCAGCCAGCTTAATGTCAAATATCATCATGCTGGTCCTTCCAGCTGCTAGTCCAACTAGCATCCCATGCGTGCTACAGATAGGAGAGTACGGGATCCTCAAGGTTCAACCTCGTCGGTACGTATGGAGTCCAACCCCATTTACGTCTGAGCCCGTCTCTGGGAATCAACGGAGTCTAACTCCGGATATGGCGATCCATTTGCCTGAGGTTAACTAATCCAGCATACAGAATCCAAACCGAAACATAATTTAGTACACGACAACAACTCAAAACAGTTATCATACGGGTACCAGCCCAAAACACAATTTTCCAAAAACCAACATATTCCAATATCCAGAAATATAATCATAAAACATTTTAAATCGAACAGTTATCCATAAATTGAAATCATAGTCATAATCACCGCAAATCATATCATAAAGCCAGTAAAAACATATAAATATGCTTGTATCATAGTTATGAAAGAAACTGTCCACTCACCGTACTACCGCTCGTTCAAAACACAAGCTTTAAGCCAATTTGAAGTCTTCGGGACATCCGGGCCTGTCCAAATCACACCTAAGGGTCACTGTCAACCTATATAAGTCCATATGTAAAACCCCCAAAAATCTCAAAACCGAGAACATGTCCTGAACACGTTTCTTGAGGAGAAAAACTTCCATATGACCGATCAAACGATCTTCAACCGATTTGAAACCACCAGCATTGGATTCAAATCGTCAAAACCTATTGAACAAGACTAGTTTGACCTTGAAATTCATGCCCACAAACGTCGAACAAAGTCTAGTCAACAAAAGTCAACGCTAACGTCAGCCCTAGCTGATGTGGCACTGACAAATTCTGACATCAGCCGCCATGTGGCACCCCCTGACATGTGCCATGTGGCACTACAAATCACCTAACACATGTTAGATGACATCATCATAATGTCATGCTGACGTCATCACTCGCCAGAGAAGATGACCGAAGTGTAACGACCCGTCCCAAATTCCTAGATTAGATTAGAGACTAATCACGATTAGTGAGGTTAATGGGTGATTAGTTAGGTGAAATCGGACGAACGATGCGAAATGACCGTTTTGCCCTTGGGCGTGGGCAAAACGTTGAATTTTCAATCGGGCGGTCACATGGACTTTAATCGAGGACCGTGACGTAGTTCGTGATGTCACGAGTTCATAGACAGGTGGCACGTTCAATTCTGACGTTCAAGGAGGAAGTTACGACGTTCGGAAGTTTAGGGGCATTTTTGTAATTTTAGTTAAAAATGGTCAAAATGTTGACTTTTTGACCAGGAGGTCCGATGGCCGAGGGCCGAAGACCGTTACGTAGATAAGGATGATACGAATCCATAGACATGCGGCACGTCGAATTCGGACGTTCGATGGCGAAGTTACGGTTCAAGGAAATTTAAGGGTACTATTGCACGAATTATGAAACGAGTTAATTTTTGGACTCTAGTGGGACCCAGATATTTAATCCCCTGCACTATGGATGAGTGACAAGTGTCACCCATCCACAGGCCGCCCAAATTGATTCATGCATCTCCCTTTTTCCCGTGCATCTTCATTTTCTTCATTTCTCCCTAAACCAACAATTCTCGATCCCATTTTCAATCCAAGACCAAACCCTTGACCCAGTTGATCATGCCCGTGAAGCCCAGAGGCTGAGAGAATGAAGGCTGGATGATGGTGGCCGGCTGGAAGCCACGCCGCCGTGGACGGCGGCCATGAACCGTGCAAGGTATCGATAAAACCCATTTTCCTTCTATTTTCGAGATGTGATATTATGGGCTGTTTTTAGTGATTAGGATGGGCTTATTGGGTTATTAGGAATGTAATAAGAAGGTTTCTATGGTGGTTGGACGGTTGTGGAAGCCATGGGAGTTTTTGGAAAACTTGAACCGTTTGGTTCAAAATCAAACGGAAGGATTTAGACGTTTTCGGTTGCGTTTAAGGATTAGAATGGATAGAAAACATCAAAATAGGAAGAGAGGAATAAAAAAGGAAGAAGTAGGATGAAAAATGGGGTGTCTAGGGCTGTGAATCGGTCACGCCGGTCCAGTTGGACCGGCCAAACCAGGTGAACCGGCCGTCTAAACCAGCTATGTGTAGAAGACGATGAATAGTGTTCTGTGCACTCTTGGGACGCATGCGGGCGCGTGGACCATAATTTGGGAAAGTGTTCAACATATGAAATCTTCTATTCGATGTAATGAAGATTTTGGGGCCGGTCTCTTATCAATCAGACATCGTTTCGGGTTTTGGGGTGTCGGAAGGTTTAGGATCGGATTAAAAATAGCTAAAAGTTCGGGAAAATTACGGGGCTTTGATGGGAGGTTAATTAAGTAGTTAGTAACCTTATATTAAAATTTGGACAGGTTTGGGAGTCCTGGTTATAGCGATCGGCTCGGGAGAGCCTATGGCACGCAAACCGAGGCGACGGCTCGGACGGTCTGTGAGTGGACCTTGTTTTTTAAATTGGTGCATGCATAAATGATTATTATATGTTTTCAATACTTGTTTGTGATGCCATGAGTGCATTTGGATGTGTGGTTACGTATAGGCACGTATTTCGAGGTTTCGACCCTATACGGTGCCTATACGGGTCCGTACGTCTTTATTGGTCTAAATGAAATGGGTTTGGATTTCCAAAAGGATAATGAATGTGATTTGATAATGTTGATTTGGATGTTTGTGAATTATATGTTTTCACGTATTTCGAGGCGATTTACTTGTTTGCCCGTAAATCGAGGTTTTCCGGTTTTACACTGATTTTCCATACTTATGGTTTTGGATATGATTTCATGAAATGGTTTTGGATTCGAAAAGGTAAACTCGGGTTCGAAACCCATTTGATTTACGGAATCGGGCCGGAGGCCTAGTTGGTTTACGAATCGGACTTGAGGTCCAGTTTGGATGTGGATTTGGGCCTAGGGCCCCGTTATGTGTTACAAATGGCTTTTACGGGTCACGACGGTTTATGGGAACCGGCATGAACCCTTGAAATGGATTTACGGGTCATGACGGTTTATGGGAACCGGCATGAACCCATGAAAGGTTTTATGGTTCATGACGGCTTATGGGGGCCGGGCATGAATCCTGGAAAGGTTTAAAGAATTATTTCAAAAGGTTTTTCTTATTCCATCATTTATATATGATTGTCTCCTCCAGGGAGGGTCGTTGGCCTGGGTGGACCCCGGAGTAGTCACGGAGCACTGACTGAGTGGAGTCGCCCCCCAGTTGGGTTCCTTACTCTCAGGATGGGCATGGTTGTTACCTCCAGGGAGGGTCACTGTTCTACGGACATTGACCTGGGTGGACCCTGGAGAAACTTGGGTTTGAGACCCCGGTTAGTACGCTCGTAGCTTTATTTTACCGTGACATGTTCTTGGATATGAAATATAATGGATAAACATGATTTCAATTGGTTTGGGAAATTATGTTTTATGATGATAAATGGATTTGGGCTGAGATCCCACATATGCTTACTATGTTATGGTTTTCCGTAAATGGTTTTGGGCAGGAGCCTGTATAACTTGTATTTACATAATTTGGGGCTGAGACCCTAATTATGGATGTTTTAACATATATGATTGGATAAATGGTTTTACTATACATGCATGCTTTTTAGTGAAGGGTATAAAGGTCTTTTATGAAATATGTTTTTATAAACTCTTTATTTTTGTCCACTCATAGTCTTTCTGTTTTTAATACCCTTCAGGTTGACATCGGATGTGGACTGTAGCAGTGATCAAGATATCACATGCCTCCTCCGGATCCTGGCCTACTCTGATAGCCCGGGAGGGCAAAGGTCGGAACTATCCCTTGTCTGACACTCCGTGTCAGACGGGAGCAGGGTCATCCCGCGTTAATCCCGGGGGGATTGGGATGGGTCCTGTCAACGTGGTATCAGAGCGAGGCTGGCTCATATCGGAGCTCAGTTAGCTCTTATCAGAGCGGGGTTGTCTCTATTTGAGCAACCGCGGAGCTCTTGGAATGTATGCAGGTCGAGGATGTGATATCTCAATGGGCTACAGTTCGTGATCAATCTGATAGTTGGGGTGCCGATACGATAGTTAGTAGGATTAAATCGTGGTATGTCTTGGTTCAGCACTTGATGCTGGGGTTTCCATAGTTCTGTCGTGGATGACAGTGTGGGACCCTTCGAAAGGGATGACGTAAATGGTACTTTCGAGTTGTGATCGTGTGACGGTTAGTTGGGATCGTCTTCACGATGTCGTAGGATCGGTTCCGACGACTGGTTGGATGTGTGACCAACCGTTGATCGGATTTGGTTGAGTTAGCTGGATTTACTGTTGGGAGCAGTTGGGTTATGGATTACATTGTTGCTGGCGTTTAGCAGTCGAGTTCGGGGAACTCTGGTTGAACTTATGGCAGTTGGCAGCCGGATTCGGCGAATCCTAGTTAGACTTATGGTATGTTTGGATTGACTTCTTTACGATGTCAAGACCGCGGAGTCGGTCAGATCGTGGATTTTACTGCTTTTCGCAGTTGGGTTCAGAGTGACCCTAGGTGTGATTGTGGAACCCTACCTTGGGTGTTTGGTTTGGAAATGTGAGTTGACGAGTAGTTTGACTTTTACGACTATTCGGATTTGGGTTCGTTAGTAGGTCTAGTCATGTCAGCTTTTGATGGAACTGCAATTCGTAGTCGAGGTTATATTTATTGGTTAGGCCTATTTGGTTGTCGTGTTACTCAGTTGTGGTTTGGTACAACTAAGGTCGTGGATGATCTGGTAGACGAAATTGGTTGAGTCGCGAATCGGGATGTGACTCCGTCGTAATGGGCATATGTTCGGTATCTGTGGTTCAGGAGTGGATCTCAGATAGAGTTAAATTGGTTAGGGGACACGTGGTTGATGTCCGTGTATGTTATTTCCAATCTTGTTGGAACTTCGGAATCGCAAGAGGTTGCGATTGAGGTGACGAGAGGAATGCGGGTTTTCCGCATTGGTATTGGGTATTTCGAAGTCATTTTGGGTGACTTCTCAGTTTCTACCATGGTAGATGTTGGTAGAGGATGGTTGCGTCACCAGTACGCTGATCGTGTATTGGTTGGTGAACCCAGGATTTGTTTTGGGTCATCAAGAGGAATCGAGTGTATCGAAGTTAGGTGACTGAGATTTCTCATTTCCTGCTTGGTGGCAGACGATGTTGGTTTACGTGACGTGGTGAATGCAGCGAGTTTGGTTGTATTCACATAGGATGAGTTTTGATGTCATAGTCTTGTATCATCTTTGATTTTCCTCAGTGGAATGACAAGGATCGATACGAGATAATCAGTGAGAACCCACAGTCTCGGCGTGTCTCGTTGTTGACTAATCTGTTTAGATGTGGGAAATGGTTGAGGACTTTGGGCATTGTGACGATTCTCGATCGTGACGTTCATGGTCGGGTGAGGTAATGATAAGATCTGGATCGTGATCTTGATGATCCAGATAGGTGAAGAGTTTATCACTCTTACTCGGATGTTTGAGTGGAGCATGATGGGACTGAACTTCTTTTTGAGGTAAATCCCTTATGGAATATTACTCAGGTGCTTAGTTTTCCGACGTGGTCGGATATGGTCAGCCTTAGAGATGTGTTGATGTTGGGATTGGCTTCCCTATGAAGTCAATCGAACTTATTGTGGTAAATCGTTTGACCTGATATCCGATAGGTTCGGATATGGTGCGTCTCTGTAAACGAGAACGAAATTTCAGGTTTTGGAATCGGATTTCTGGATGACGATTTAGGATTTGATTTTGGAACTTGAAAGTGGATTTCTGGATTTAGGTTTTGGAATCGGATTCTGGGTGACGATTCAGGATTTGATTCTAGAGCTTAACAGCGGATTTTCTTTTATGGATTTGGGTTCGGAATGGTAATTCCAAATGCCGGTTTACGGAATGATGGTTTCAGATTCGAATTTGGACATATATGGATATGATTTATGGGTTTGGATTTGGAATTTTTTACGAAATTGCGGATTCGGATTCGGATTTGGAAATGAATAATGGGTCGGAGTTCGATTTTTCTGATGTTGGGTTGGACAAGTGAACTCCATAATTGAAACGTGATTGACTACAACCTAGGTGGTTGTAGGCTGATTGATGGGTAGTTGTATGTACCTTGTACGTTGTTCGAGGTACGATACTGGATAGGCTTGTGGTGTCTGGTAGCGGTATTTTGGATATACCAGTGGTACATTGGTGAACGTGTTGGTAGTCGGCTTAGTTCCGATACCATCGGATTTGTTGAGGTCGTGAACTGGACATTGGATACTGTGCACTAGGTCATGGTTTTCTGATGGGTCTAGTTACACACAGATCGAGTATCTGTTGGTATGCGTATACTCAAGATGAGTGTGTTGGTGGTTAGTGTAACCATAAGGGAGTATAGTGACAGTTTTCGATTGACGACTGTCAAGTGGTGACGGTTTGTCGGAGGTGTTAACGAGGATCGTTGAGTGAGGTCTGATGACTCCCGGTGGGAGCAGATGTCAAGATAGATTAGTGATTGAGAAGGGAACCCTCGAGTTGTTTATGTCAACGAAATGGTAAATTTGACAAGTAGCGTCAATTCGGAGCGTACGATTACTGTCATTCTACGTGGTCGAGTGTAGTCGATACGACGAGAGCGTTAGTGGCACGTCTGGCTACAGACGAGTAAGTATTTTTCTGGTTAGTGGGTGTACTAGCGTACACGTGTTGCGAGGTAGATAGAATTATTTCCACGAGGTGGATGTGGAATTAGGATAGTTGGAGTTTCGAGAGCGAAACTAAATTAAGGAGGGGAGAACGGCTAGAATTAGGTCGGTTAGAATTTCGAGGACGAAATTAATTAAGGAGGGAAGGTTGTAACGACCCGTCCCAAATTCCTAGATTAGATTAGTGACTAATCACAATTAGTGAGGTTAATCGGTGATTAGTTAGACGAAATCGGATGAACGATGCGAAATGACTGTTTTACCCTTGGGCGTGGGCAAAACGTTGACTTTTCAATCGGGCGGTCAAATTGACCTTGACCGAGGACTGTGACGTAGTTCATGATGTCACGAGTTCATAGATAGGTGGCACGTTCAATTCTGACGTTCGAGGAGGAAGTTATGACGTTCGTAAGTTTAGGGGCATTTTGGTAAATTTGGTTAAAAATGGTCAAAATGTTGACTTTTTGACCAGGAGGGCCGAAGACCTTACGTAGATAAGGACGATACGAATCCATAGACAGGCGGCACGTCGAATTCGAACGTTCGACGGCGAAGTTACGATTCAAGGAAGTTTAAGAGTACTATTCCACGAATTACGAAACGAGTTAACTTTTGGACTCTAGTGGGGCCCAGATATTTAATCCCCTGCCCTATGGATGAGTGACAAGTGTCACCCATCTACAGGCCACCCAAATTGATTCATGCATCTCCTTTTTCCCGTGCCTCTTCATTTTCTTCATTTCTCCCTAAACCAACATTTCCCGATCCCATTTTCAATCCAAGACCAAACCCTTGACCCAGTTGATCATGCTCGTGAAGCCAAGAGGCTGAGAGAATGAAGGCTGGATGATGGTGGCCGGCTGGAAGCCACGCCGCCGTGGACGGCGGCCATGAACCGTGCAAGGTATCGATAAAACCCATTTTCCTTCTATTTTCGAAATGTGATATTATGGGCTGTTTTTAGTGATTAGGATGGGCTTATTGGGTTATTAGGAATGTAATAAGAAGGTTTCTATGGTGGTTGGACGGTTGTGGAAGCCATGGGAGGTTTTGGAAAACTTGAACCGTTTGGTTCAAAATCAAACGGAAGGATTTAGACGTTTTCGGTTGCGTTTAAGGATTAGAATGAATAGAAAACATCAAAATAGGAAGAAAGGAATCAAAAAGGAAGAAGTAGGATGAAAAATGGGGTGTCTAGGGCTGTGAATCGGTCACGCTGGTCCAGTTGGACCGGCCAAACCAGGTGAACCGGCCGTCTGAACCGGCTGTGTGTAGAAGACGATGAATAGTGTTCTGTGCACTCTTGGGACGCATGCGAGTGCGTGGACCATAATTTGGGAAAGTGTTCAACATATTAAATCTTCTATTCGATGTAACGAAGATTTTGGGGCCGGTCTCGTGTCAATCGGACATCGTTTCGATAGGTTTTGGGGTGTCAGAAGGTTTAGGATCGGTTTAAAAATAGCTAAAAGTTCGGGAAAATTACGGGGCTTTGATGAGAGGTTAATTAAGTAGTTAGTAACCTTCTATTAAATTTTGGACAGGTTTGGGAGTCCCGGTTATAGCGATCGGCTCGGGAGAGCCTATGGCACGCAAATCGAGGTTGCGGCTCGGACGGTCTGTGAGTGGACCTTGTTTTCTAAATTGGTGCATGCATAAATGTTTATTATATGTTTTCAATACTTTTTTGTGATGCCATGAGTGCATTTGGATGTGTGGTTACGTATAGGCACGTATTTTGAGGTTTCGGCCCTATACGGTGCCTATACGGGTCCGTACGTCTTTATTGGTCTAAATGAAATGGTTTTGGATTTCCAAAAGGATAATGAATGTGATTTGATAATGTTGATTTGGATGTTTGTGAATTATATGGTTTCATGTATTTCGAGGCGATTTACTTGCTTGCACGTAAATCGAGGTTTTCCGGTTTTACACTGATTTTCCATACTTATGGTTTTGGATATGATTTCATGAAATGGTTTTGGATTCGAAAAGGTAAACTCGGGTTCGAAACCCATTTGATTTACGGAATCGGGCCGGAGGCCCAGCTGGTATACAAATCGGACTTGAGGTCCAGTTTGGATGTGGATTTGGGCCTAGGGCCCAGTTATGTGTTACAAATGGTTTTTACGGGTCACGACGGTTTATGGGAACCGGCATGAACGGATTTACGGGTCATGACGGTTTATGGGAACCGGCATGAACCCATGAAAGGTTTTATGGTTCATGACAGCTTATGGGGGCCGGGCATGAATCCTGGAAAGGTTTAAAGAATGTTTTCAAAAGGTTTTTCATATTCCATCCTTTATATATGATTGTCTCCTCCGGGGAGGGTCGTTGGCCTGGGTGGACCCCAGAGTAGTCACGGAGCACTGACTGAGTGGAGTCGCCCCCCAGTTGGGTTCCTTACTCTCAGGATGGGCATGGTTCGTTACCTCTAGGGAGAGTCACTGATCTACGGACATTGACCTGGGTGGACCCCGGAGAGACTTGGGTTTGAGACCCCGGTTAGTACGCGCGTAGCTTTATTTTACCGTGACATGTTCTTGGATATGAAATATAATGGATAAACATGATTTCAATTGGTTTGGGAAATTATGTTTTATGATGATAAATGGATTTGGGCTGAGATCCCACATATGTTTACTATGTTATGGTTTTCTGTAAATGGTTTTGGGCAGGAGCCCGTATAACTTGTATTTACAGAATTTGGGGCTGAGACCCTAATTATGGATGTTTTAACATATATGATTGGATAAATGGTTTTACTATACATGCATGATTTTTAGTGAAGGGTATAAAGGTCTTTTATGAAATATATTTTTATAAACTCTTTATTTTTATCCACTCACAGTCTTTCTGTTTTTAATACCCTTCAGGTTGACATCGGATGTGGACTGTAGCAGAGATCGAGATATCACATGCCTCCTCCGGTCCTGGCCTACTCTGATAGCCCGGGAGGGCAAAGGTCGGAACTATCCCTTGTCTGACACTCCGTGTCAGACGGGAGCAGGGATGACGCGTTAATCCCGGGGGGATTGGGATGGGTCCTGTCACGAACCCACCGTGGGCCGCCGTCATAGCTACCGCCTCGCCGGCCGGAAAACTCCATTGAAGGTCCAAACTTCAATCCTTTATAACTTCTTCATTTCTCAACCAAATTGGACGTTCTAATAGTCAAAATTCATCTACTCGATCCAAGGATTCCAAAACTAAAACCAGAAATAGGAAATATTATCTAGATACAAAGATATTGCCCTCCAAAGTTTCGGCCAATCATTGTTCTCTCACACCGTCCACTCCCAAACTATTCCACCTTCAAAACCTAGCTTATCTTGCTCGTGGAAGTCCAGGGAACATGACCCCAGCCCTAATTTGGTCCAAAAAGGTCAAAAATGAAGATGGGATTTTGAGGTGTTATGTGTGTTTGTGTTTGGGGTGGGTTGCATGGGTTGGAAGGGAGAGAGTGAGATGATGATGATGAAATCCTTATCCAAACATCCCAAAATACCCTAACTTTTCCCTTTCCAAAAATACCATTTCCACAATTAGAAAGCCAAGGTAAACCCAAGAGGAAAAATCATCAAGTCCGCTAAATAATTTTCGTAAAATCGTGGAAAATTTTTCAATAATTCCCGTAAATCGGAAAAATTTCCAATAATTCCCGTAAATCCCGAATTTACGGGTTGGTTCATTACAATGAGAGAGATAAGGAAAATGGGAGAGACTGGTGAGTTTTTGTAAGTGAAAAGAGGAGAAATATGCCGGGTAGGGTAGTAACCCGTGAGGTCCCTATATCGGGTTCCCAATTTTGGACCAGAAATAAAGTTGTCGTGTGTACTAACGTCCTCCTAACGGTCGTGTGACTCTTCAAGGTTAAGGAGGAGTGGTTTTGAACGTAGGAAAACGATGGAGCTACTCTGGGCAGCCATGGCCGTAGGGATAGTAGGGACGAACTAGGAGTTCTGGTAAGTATTTCTTCCTTCTAATATTATAGATCTTATTCTTAGTTAGATTAGGTAAATATTGATGTTTGGAACGTCGAGAATAGACATGAGATGATCAAGATATGGCTGGGTCTTGTTCGCAGGTCGAACAACCCAGATACCAGACATTCAGGTCTGGGGTGAGGTAGGGGACAACTGTGCAGGCGCGTAGCCACCACGCACAGAGGTCTTACGACGACGCGTGGCATCGCGTGCGGTGTCTTCCAACCGTCCCGTCAACTTGAAAAGTATTCCTTGTAATTTTCTGGATTTATTGATAAAATTTCTGGATTAATTGGATGTTGTTTGGATACCATTTTGAGAGTTTAATGTGTTTTGTTTATATGTTTAATAGTTGTTTAATTATGGTTAATTTGAGAATTTGGTACTACCTTAAAGGGAATTTGCACTCTCATTAAAAAGATATCCAATTCAATTATAGTTCATTAACATTGTGGCTATGTAATTGGTTATGGTGTTGCATAATAAGATCATTAAAGGGATTATATACGTAATGGTGTACATATTTAATGCTTTGTTAAAATTAGGGATTTGGGAATTACGAATATGTATATGATTAGGTAATTGGTGATTTAGTGTGGTAATTCACATGGTAAATTAAAGAAACTATAAGTTGGATAATGCTATGGTTAAACATAGTAGTAATTACATGAATTGTTACTACCATGATAAAATAAACGTGAGATCGTGCCTAGGTCGAAACTAATGCACTTACAAACTTGTAAGAATCTCCATTGGTTGAGGGTTAGTAGGTTGGAAGTAAGCGGAAACCCTCACAAAGGAGGATTTAGTTCACTTAATTCAAAAAGAATTACTTGAGGGTGAACTAGTAGGAATCCCTTGTTTGACATAATTGGTCGAACGGGAGCAAGATCAGATCGGTTTCACGGGAATCCGAAATGAATCATGTTACATATTCAGATAAATTCATAAAGTGACATCAAATCTATATAGTGTATACTCTTCGTGTTAGCAATTTTTTTTCATGCATTATATATGTTTGGAGCAAGGATGGATAAATGGTTAAGTGGTTATTAATTGCCTTTTTTTTTGTCATAAGCATTTAGGATTATAACCGCATTTATCTATAACCAATGGTTATTTAGCAAAAAAGTTATTAACCATTACCATAATTGTGAATATATGGTTAACTGCAGTGCATTGCGAAAATAATTTTTAATTTAAATTATTTCTATTTTTAAAATATTAAAATAGCTAAAATTAATATTTAACAAGAAAAATTTTAAAAATAATAAAAATATGTAAAATGCAAGGGATAATCAACCATCTTGAATATCAACAAAATTTATACCATCGCCTAGAGCTTGACGAGTATAACAACTTTAATACTTGGGTTGATGGCCAAAAATGTAACGGCTCGAAAATTTGAGAAAATAAAAGTTGGAAAAAATTAAGTGAACATGATGGTTTTGCCCTTGAGGGCCAAATGTAGACTTTTTGACTTGAACACTTTGTGGAGGTTTCATGAAGGTTATCACATAGGTCTCGAACTCCTGAATATGTAAATAGATGGTATGCCAAAAATGAAGTTTGAATAAATTCGTTTTGGTCCAAATAGTATAGGGGCATTTTGATAATTTTGGGCATAAAAGTATTTTGGTCATTTTGGAAGAGAACCTAGTGACAGGACCCGTCTTGAAAACGTTTTGATAAATATGCATGGTCTTGCTCCCATCTAACAAGTTCACTGAAGTTCTGAAAACACCTTTAACACTTGTTAGACAAGAGATAATTGACTGATTTCTACTCATACCTCTACCTCTCGATCAGCTCTGATCTTCGTGTCACGACCTGTAGGTTCATAAAAAACATCAAAAGTGTGAGTGGACAAAAATATCATCATTTGAAAATACATTTAAAAAATAAACTCTTTTACCCTCCGACTATAAAACATGCATGCATAGAGAAACACCTGAACAACCAGGTTTCAAATCATATCACAACACAACCTGTGGGACCCACAATTATGACATGTATCAAAGTTCGTAGCCCACATTTCCTAAAATCCATTTCATCAAGTCATGTTACGAACACATGGACATTGACAGCACCCTCCTTGTAATCCCCCTTGATTAACGTGAGAGGACTTGCTCTCGTTTGACACATTTTTATAAAATGACCAATTTATTCTCGGAACTAACGTAAACATACTTACAACGTGTCAAACAAGGAATACTACCATGACCCACTCAGGGTTTCCAGAATACGCAATTCCATGTGATGCCTCATCTTTCACACAGCTAGCGTCCGCGATCAACCTGGAGAGTACCAAAAATAATAAAAAGTATGAGTGGATAAAAACAAAGCTTTGGAAAATCATTTTCCGAAATATACATTTACACCCTTCGTTTTATAAAACATGCATGCATAATCGATAAAAATATTATGTTCAGATAATCCGCAAGATATATAAACCATGGGTCCAACTTGAAATCACATAAATATATAAAGGCCCAATGGTCCACATTTTACCAAAATCGATAGCTTGTAGCCACTTTGAAAACATTGAACACAAATCACAATTATTAAAAATCAAACCTGATCTCGCTGGTCCAACCAATCATAAGTCAAAGCTCGTCTCGCTGGTCCAACCAGTTCGCTAGTCCAACTAGCATCCCATTTATACTACCAGTAGACAACTACGGATCTACGGAGTCCAACTCCGCCAACACGTGTCGAGCCCAACTCGGACCATGCCCGAGTCCGTCTCAGGGTATCCATGGAGTCCAACTTCGGATATAGCGATCCAATCAGCTAAGGTTGACTAAACTAGAAAACGGTATCCAAACCAAAATATATTTTCTCACACGGGCACCAACCCAAAACAATTATCACACGAGTACCAGTCCAAAATAGTTATCATACAGGCACCAGACAAAACACGGTTTTCTAAAAACCATCATTATTCAATATCCAACAATTCTAACCATATATGCATTTCAAATCCAAACATCTATTCAGCAATTATAATCATGCCAACCATAGCATAAAACTAGTAAAAACATATATTTAAGCATGCATCAGAGTTATGAAAGCAAATGTCCACTCACAGTACCGCCGCTCGCTCAAAACACGAGCTGTAAGCCAATCTGAAGCTTCCAAGACGTTCGGGCCTATCAAAGTCATACACGAAGGTTATTAACAATCCATACAAGTTCATATAAGAAACCCCCAAAAACCCCAGAACTGAAAACGCATCTTGAACACGCTTTCCGAGGAGAAACCCTCCAAAACACCAACCAAACGATCTCCGATCGACTTGAAACCACCACCAGTGGATTCAAAACGTTGAAACCTATCAAACAAGACCAATTTTATCTCAAAATCTGTGTCCATGTGCTCTAGTCAATGCTAACGTCACTGCTGACATCACTTGACATCTGACAACTTCTAACATACTGCCACGTGGCACCACCCGATGGATGCCACGTGGCACCACCTGACACATGCCACGTGTCACTTGATGACGTCACGCTACCACGTCAACTCTGACACCACGCCACTTAATAATCTTTTATTATACTTTTATCTGAGTATATATATATATATATATTTATCTGGATATATTTGAGTATATTTTGGTATCTTTTTATTTTTAATATTTTTATTTTGTATTAATAATATATTTAAAAATTATTATATTTCTTAATAGTTCAGTTTGGATCTAATGGATTTTCAAAATGAAAATCTAAATCCAAACTGTTACTAACAGAGCGGTTTGGATTCTTAAACCGTTGGATTTTTATCCGGTCAAATTTAAACTGTTGGATAAATAACGATTTGAAGCAGATAGATAGTAGTTTTAACAGATTCATGTTCATCCCTATACATAATATATAGAGGTTGATACTATTAAATGATAATAGAATGGCACGGATAATGCTTATATAATCAATATTGGTGGAGTGGTACCAAGTCGCCGTACCAAGAAAAAGTGTGAAAGCAACATTGCTACTACTAATGTACATTATTAATTAAGGGAAGCTTTAGTTTTATATATGATACTTATTGATTAAAGAATTGAATTAGAACCATAATTTCTTTTTGTTTCGATCTACATAACAACTTGAAATTTGGGGATTATAAAAAGTTGATGGATAGCAAATGAGGAGCTGAAAGCAGGCAAGAGATGGTAGGGTCTTGGTTGATGATTGCTGATATAGGCTCATCATTGTTTCGGTTCCCCACGTTTAGCCAAAGGATGGCCAACTCAAAATTCAAAAAGTTGTGCTTGCTATATATTATACTTGGAAAAAAGGTTGTCATCCTCTCTCACTCTTATGCCCATCACCCCGTGCTTTTAACTTAAAAAACAAATTTACCAATAGAATTAGACTCCTCTTGGATACTTCCTATTGGTAAACTATATATTTATAAAGGAAAGTTTTTAAAAGGATACTTGTCCATCGATGTGTTCTTGTTGCCTTCAAATATTTAGAGAAGTACCATTGTATTGGCAGACTATTTACCAACAAGTTTCTTATAATATCCTAATATTTTATGAGTATGATTGAAGTGAGGAAGTTGAAATTCTATTATAAATCAATTGACAATGGAAAATATCTCTAACTCCTTATAAGTCCTTGCAGGTCTAATAAGTGAACAATTCATATTAGGTGATGTGGAGCATGTGTAATGGTTATGCAACTTACTGATGTGGGACTTATGGCAAATTTTCAAGTCTAACAAGTGGACAATTCATATTGGGTGGCGTAAAGCACATATGGCGGTTAAGCCTTACATGTGAAATAAAACACTCTAATACCATGAAGGAAGTTGAAGTTTCACCCCAAAACCAATTGACAATGAAAGGAGATGCTCAACTTTTTATAAGCTCTTATAAAGTTGTGCAACTTTCCAATGTGTGATTTTTATACATTCGCATTCTCACAAGAAATTCTACTTCATTACTACTTAGAAAATATAAATTGTTGCATCATAACATAAGTCGATAATAATAATATGTACATGTGTGTAGGAGACATGTACTATATGAATTAACCAAACTAATTAACTTACTAAGTAGCAAAAAGAAGGATGAAGTTAGTATGTATATGATTTTGCTTGTTTATTTCAGAAGGACCAAGAGTATTTTATTTGCACAGTATAAACTTAATTTTTCAGAATTATGATTTTACTTATTTACTCTTGACAAAATCGATCAGGGATGTTGTGGAAGGTTTAACAATTTAAGATTTAAGGTTTTAGAAAGTTTTGGAAAGGATGAAGGGGTTTGGGTAGACATGATTGTGTGAGAGTTTATGGCTTCATATTTAGTTGTGGTTTTTTGGAAGAGCTCAAAAGTTCGGAGCTGAACTCTTCAATATTTTTTTATTATTATTTTAGGACATTGTCAGGATTTCATACTTAGTGAATAGGGGAATTTTTGTATGGTTTATCAGAAATTTTGTCTTTGATTATCAAATTTTGGGTTGTCCTTGGTATTCAAAAATTTGTAATTATGTCTTTGTGTGTTAAAACAAAAAATTGTCAAGAACATGTATGTCATCAACCATTTACATAGAGGTATGTTTCGGTACAAGTACAACTCGAATGTGTGGGAGAGAACCCGAATAGGATCATTCGGCCATTTTAGTCCTTTATTTGGACTTGGGATTAGATTAATATGGAGTTCAAGAGAGGTTCAAATTAGGGATATTTTACCCTTAAATTGTTGGAGGCCAGGAATAATTACTAAAGTCTGTACACCCATTAACTAGCTAAGACTATTTGCATCCTGCCGGTCCATGGTCTGTTCCCGCCTCTGGTCCCCGCCAAAGCATAGCCTTTCCCTTATCCTTTAAAGCCGGTACCCCAAAACGAATAAGAAGATGGCAGCATTGCAATTACTTAATTATTAGCCAATTCCTACTTAAACGTTCTTAATTATAAAAAGACAAGTATGTCCCTTTATTATTAATTACCAACCTCTAAAAAATGTTTGTAGAAGAAGTTTCATTTTCTGTTTTTAATGGTCAAGTTGTCCTTCACATTAGTAATGTAGGAAGCTAGCTAGGTACGTAGCAGAGATGGATGGTACAGTTTGGACCAAGTCTTGCTCAAGTCTCTTTGTGTACCTAAAAAGTATTGATCGAGTAAAGGTTGAGCAATATGATCTACCAGGTAGGGCATACGTATGTTTTGCTCCAAAACTTTATTGTTTGATAGTTATTTGTACGTTATGAAGTAACTCATACCTACATATCAACAAAGAGACTGTATAATTACTTGTTTTAATTTACCTCCAAGTATATATTGTATGTCGCAGACAAAATTAGATAATGTCGCAATACTTCATGTTTATTTAAAGGATAATATTTGCATCTCATCTTGTTAGTATCTTCTCGTACCACTCTTCTGATTTATCAAATTGTGTTTGTACTCATATCATAATCACAACCGTTCATTCTCTAAATCATAATGTCAAGATCATCTCGTAAAAAAATAACAAAATTTGAGGTCTTTTAATCATTCATATAGTGAAAGATTCACTATAAAGATCTTAATTCTTACAAAAACTATTGATTTATTTTATATATATGAATGACTATACGATCTTCAATTTTGTTGATTTGTTACGGAGTTAATCTTGACATGACAGTGTGAGGAGGTACCATCAAGGTGGGATGCAAATATTTTCCTTATTTAAACATAACCAAACTGTTTCCTTCTACAAAGATACATCCAAATATAATTCGTAATTCGATTGTATAATTGCCATAGTATTTCTATATATTATATAATGAAATTAAGGACCTTAAATTTTAAATTAAATTGACACTCATAAAGAATGAAATTGATACTCAATATATATATATATATGTTCCTTCTCAATATTGATGAATAAGAAAAAATTCCACTATCTAACTAGTTTTAATATTTTTATACGGTAATCAAAGAATATTTTGTGTGGTTATTAGGTAGTTTTTGGTGGATTTCTAATGTAAACAAAAATCAATAGAAGTCTAGTGATCATTATGTTTTTTTTCATTTTCACAATTATTATTTTTTGTGCATGAAACATGTAGAAGGGATGTAATAGGTAGAATAAACGAACAAGTGGTATGAAAGGGAAGAAATAAAGGGAAGAGTGAAGAAAAAAAAAATCAAAAACTAAAACCTCACAAATTAGGTTCTGATTTATGGTTTTTAGCTTTCGTTTTATCCCCTATTTCTTCATCATTTTTTTTTATCTTCCATTTTCTAAGGTCTCGGAACTTAAAAAGTGGCTAACTAGTTAGTAGCTACGTACTATCACACATATCTGTTTAAAAAAAAAATTATTCACGAAGACTTATCGCGCGCGTATTTATATTGATATGTACAAAAGGAAATTAAAACTAGAAATGGGTTAGTGTAAACTGCGGATACATGATGAATTGCAACCATAATTAACTATGCTCACTTCCTCAATTTTACCAAAATGGTAATTTACCTGAACATAGAGCATTTTAGTTGTTGTATGGCATAAATAATTGGCGGTAATTATTTGCCATTAATATAATAAATACAATTTTTTGCGGTACATTTTGTTAGTTAATTAGAAAAAATTCTGAATGCGTTAGTTGTAAGTAAGACAATTTTGTTTTATGTGTCTATAACTCACAAAAGAAGTGGGAGGAAATTAGGAACCCTCAAAGCAGCTTAGAGGGGTCGGAGGGCCGTCCTAGTGATTTACGGGTTACACTATTTACTTCTATGTTGTATATGAATGTGCAAATTAAACCAATATTGCTAAAATCCTTAAGGGACCGACCAACTAATCATACATACTTAAATTTACATCTAAATGCATCTCGATCAATCCCACTCTTAAAGTAACTTCTCTATATGCCCCTAAAAATTTACGCCATACAAATAGAGCAAATAAACTCAAATCCAAGATTTATGAAAACATCCCAGCCAGAGTACTTTTACGGGAAATTGTCAACAATAGGTAGCTGATGCAAATGAATGCTTGGCACGGGGCATGTGAAGCAGGAGAAAAATAAAGATGGGTTGTTTTGTTGAGTTGAACTCAGTTTAGAATCACTTGGATGTACAGGCGCATTAACACGTGGCAGGCAATTAGGATTCATCTGCTCAACACTAATTATCTGTCACTGTCTCAGAGGCATGGTTAATTGGTTATTAATTAGAACTACTAATATTGGCACGTGCTTCAGAACAACAGTCATGAGCTTACCTTTTTGGTTATTTGCATGTTCCATAAAATACAAAACCACCATACATATATGCATTGAACACATATCACCTCAATATTCATCTCCACGCATGTATATAGCTCCATCGGGGGCGCATCCCATTCTGGGTTGCTGAGCCAAATTAATACGAAACTAAATTTGTTTTCCCGGTATTACGTACACAGCGAAAGAAGCAAATAATTTAATAACCAAAAATTCGGATTTCAAATCAGATTTTCTCATTGGTTTTGAGTTCAATACACGAAATTCATTTTTGACTTGTGACTAGAGAGAGGCTCAAATACCTTTGTGAGTTTTCTCAATCCCAACTTAGAGTAGTCCTAGATTGATAACTTGGGAATATTACATATCAATGGCAAGAAAAAAATATTGAGCCAAATTAACAGGAAATTGAATTTTGTTTCTTCTTAATAACCGAGATATGGGGGCCGGTTTAACGAAGACGCAATCTTGTAATTAGGGTTTTAATATTACTGCCATAAAATAATCATAAAATGCATGTAGCTAGGCATTGTTATCATGGACCGCATAAGGTTTCAGTGGTTATTTCTATCAATTTACCAAGAAAATTAGTGAAATTACGTATGTGATAATCACATTATGATTTAAATTTGTAAGAAGATATATGTGGAAACCTTATTATAAAATGGATTTACAATTACACTCTATATAAAAATATCTTTCTCCAAGGGCCTACAAGTACTCTATAGAATGGATTCACATTACAAATTTCATGATTACATGAATATCTGGTAAACCCACCACCAATTTCCCTAATTATTATCATATGCATAAAATATAAAATAGAATTATTTGATTAGGTATTTGAATGTTGACTTAATAGTAGGTCAACTGTTGGGCACAAAAACACATGCAAACAGTACTGTGTGTTGCTCAAGGCGTAATGACTCATAATTATTACAATTTGAATGGGATTTGTTGCTCTTTTTAGGAGTGTTGATTGCTAACTTAGGATTGAAAAAACAGAAAGTAAAATGATAATCTGAACCGCAGCTTGAGATTATGATTGCATTTTGGTTTATATGTCCTGTCAAAAATAATAACACCAATTATGGCACGAATAATAAGATTAAGAAATGAGAACAGATAAAGGGTAAGATGATGGAGTTTGGGATAATTACCATCTTATGCAATTGCAATTGTTTCCACCACAAATTTCAATAAATCGCAATTGCATATATATGTAATCTCAAGATAAAAAAAAAAAATTAAACGTATTTTTCTTCACCGGCCTCATTTGATGGCATATATAGATATGATGATTTCATAATTTAATATGTATGTTACGACATATTGATATGTGGATGTATCGTGTACGTGTTATCGATATATTGATATAGAGTGATGATAAAATTAATATATAGTTGAATATAACTAAACGCCGTAATGACAATGTCATACATTCTCAAGTGCATGCAATTAATTGAATGATATATTTGTAATTGAGATATCTCATATATTTTTTATTCTCATAGTAAATAGTGAGCGACACATTGTGAGATTTAACCCAATTTTAAAACAAACGTACTTTCCAATATATTAATTCTATGTAAGAATATGAATAGATTAATAAAAAGAAAACTAACCCTAGCTAGGACCCTATTAGTCATATTTTTGTATAACAGATTATGTCCATATTTCTAAAATACGTACGCATAAAAGATTATGAGCAGCCTTGGCAATTGGCATGCACAATAAAATTAAATGTAACAATTGTCTTGCTAAAAGTGAAAGATATATGTTGGATTTGAATAAGATCGCATGCATGAATGAATGAGGTTGGTAGGGTAACGAATTAAACACAGAGTTTCAGGAGTCAAACTTATAATCATTCCATATATATATATATATATATATATATATATATATATATCTCATCATCGCACCAGCAGCTACATGCACCATGTTGTTGTTGTTGTTGTTTAAGACTATCTAGTAACATTTCAATATGAACTCGTTTGGATTTATTTTATGAAATAATATTTCAATTTATGAGTTTATTTGTAATTTCTAAAATCATTAGAAAGAATAAACAGTAATTTATTAATTAGTTAAAATACTGATTAGCTAGTAAGAAAATGATAGAGGAATTCTGGAATTCTTTTTTTTTGGGAGGGGGGGGGGGGGGGGGGGGGGGGGGGGGGCGGGGGCGCAATTGATGACATTGATCGATGAGTGTTTGATGAATATATAAATCTGAGAATGTATATTAGTTTTGTTTTAGTTTTTTGAATTGGAAGGCCAGGTTGTCATGTCTGTTGCTTTATCTCCAAGCGCCCTGCTTGGAAGTTGGAAGTGTGAACTGTCCTTCTTGGGCGGTGTCGCGTGAGGGCTTCTAGTTGTTGGATATATATATATATATATATATATCTAATGAAGCTGTCATTGGAGTTGATGAGATCTAATTCAAAGTGAAAGATATATATATCAAATATATGAGGAGGATTGAGTAAAAGACAGATCTATAAATGTGGGGGGCTTCCAAAAGATAAGGGCATCAATGTATAGGTCCTTATATAAGGCGATGTGCCTTCTATTGTGTTCACATTTTGAAGGGTGCCCTTCTGAAACTCACTTCCCAACCTTCTGCTTCTGGACGACACAACCCCAATCTAACACCTTTTATTTTATTTTATTTTATTTTTTATCAAAACTAATATCATTGTATTATGAATTTAAGAAGAAGGATATAGACATACATACCATTAAAATTAAGTTATGATAATAAGACTCATAAGTCAATATGACAAACTAATGTGGACAAAAGTCATACAAGCAACTAAAAACTCACACCACTGCTATCATGAAAAATTACAAATCAAGCCCATAAAGTCCAAATAAATAAATAAATAACCTAACAACACCTAACCCTAAACCGCCCACCTCCACCATAGAAATGAAACATGTACCGCTATCAAACTCATCACACATATGGTCTTGAAGAACATGTAGATGAGAGGCGTATCTAAGAAAGGCTTGATCTACAACGATCCAATGACGTATAAATGCGAATAAAAGACCTAAAGTTCTAATCTAACTACTATGATCATAATTAAAGGGAAATATTTCAGCAAACTCCTCCAATTAATAGTAGGGTAGAACAAAATTGAGAAAAATGATAAATTTTAAAGTAAGATTTTAGGCAAAGGAATGGGTTGAATTTTTTTTTAAAGTAAAATAATGATGATGAGGAAACTAAATTTGAGCATGATTCAGAGCAGACAGTCACTACAAGGATTAATCCTTATTAATTACTAAGTCAAAAGAAAATAAAAAAACAATAGAGGGGAGGATGGAAGAAGATTCTACTCTCTCCTCCTCCTTGGTGTGCTTTTTCTTTGAGATTGAGAGGAGAGAATTGAGAGTAGGATTTTTCCAAAACTTGATTGGTTCTAGTGTTGACTTATAGACAATTGATCTCAAATTCGAACCTCAATAACATATTGTATGGATAATTTCAAAAAATTATTCCTTCCCTTGTAATAAAAAAAGGAACAATAACCTTTATTTAGATAAAATTACATTGAAAGTTAGAAATGGCAGGAGCTTATATATGGCCCCTTCGTTTACATTTTTCGAAACGATTTTAAAATACTATATTGTAAAACCAAAAAAAAAAAAATAGAACTTTCAATTTTTTAGAATATATGTGATATTCGTTTATTTCAAAAATAATTTTGATGAATGAAAAAAAATAAAATTTATTTGGTACAAATATATCAAAATTAAATAAGAAACTAAATAAACTCAGTTGAAGACTTGAAGGGCAATGAAACTAATTAAGGGAGAATATTATTTGTGATCCAGGTTATACATATGGATGGCAAACCATGTCTATATGACTCATTTCAACCATATGGTGTGTAAATTCAAGCCCAACCATATGGTGTGTGAACTACGTGCCTCAGATATGTGGGAACAAATAGTAGAAAAACACCAAGGATTCGGGCATGATTCATCTAATGATGATTATAAATTTGTGCAAATTGTGGAGTTTCAAAGATTTAAAATATCATCGACGAGGTGACGAACGATATCTCCGCATAAGTAGAAATTATGAAAGGATTGTTCAGAATTTTCAAGTCAATGTTTACAGCTTAAACTCCAACTTGTGGAAAAGGATCCAAAGCGATATGCATTCCAGTGGATCCTTTCGAGTTGACCACTCATAATAACTTCAGTCAAATGCAACCCATAATGTGCCTAATCTTGATCTCATTCACTATCTATCTCATCATTATCATTCTCCAGTAATAAGTCTGATGTTCTTATATTACATATAAATTTTTTATGAAGTTTATTTTTGAAGAAATTAATCTTTTACTTTTCTGATCATTTGTGTGGTTGTATGCATCATGCTTAGGGGAAGTAGAGCCTTACGAGGGAAACTTATTTGCTGCGCTAATTAATTGCTTTCGGATAGTTTATTGCTTAGTGTCATCACGCTGTAAAAAAACATTCATATTCCTTTGTGATGTCTGCGTTCTATCTTACAATCTCAAAGGAGAAGAGACCAGCTGTTTTTGAAGAGTGTGATGGCTGACATTAGGACCATGGCTAGTTCTCTCCTAAGAGTCTCTTGGAATTGGATTCTTAGGACGGCAAACCAAGCTGCTCATACTGTTTCAGCATATATGAAGAGTGCGATGCACGACGAGGTTTGGATCAACCGACCCCATCGATCCTAGTGTATGTATTATGGAATGATGGATTGCCGTGCCTCCCTAATGCTCAAGTCGCTGGTCGAGCTTGATGGTCACTTAGTTTCGCTGTCATGGCTCAGCTAGCCTTCAATGTTTTATTTTCTGTGCTTTGCTGTAATTATCTTTGTTTGCTTCTGCCTTGTGGCGTTTGTTGTAGCGCTCTGCCGTTGTAGGCTTGTAGCTTCTATAAACATATTTTCAGACCAAACAAAGAAAATAATATTTACTATTATTTTTTAATTAGACAGTGTATATTGTTTAGTATTTTGGCTTATTTCTTTCTGTAGCTAGAAATTTCGGATGCCTAATAACATGGATCAATTTGGACGATGGGTTTGTAACTTCGCGCAGATTTCCTTTGTATCGCACCAAAAGAAGAAAAAGAGTAATTCAGTGATTTCACCATCCGTACCAATTTCCGCCCGTATCAATTTCCGCACTATACTTTTGACAGAAGAAATCTAGTTTTTAAAAACAATATCGACAAATCTAGCTTGTGGATGATTTAAATTCCATATAATTGACCATATGATGACTAGAAGCTCGCAATACAAAGAAAGTAAAATGATGTAATCTCTTAAGAAAAAAAAAACGAGTTCAGTGGCATTTTCACTGATGAGGTAAGTGGCAGTTGCAGAAGAACACAGGAAAAACCGAGCTATTCCCTCCATTTCCACCTGGCTTTCGGTCTTAAGAAAGATTTCGGCCTTAAGAAAGCCGGTTTTGGACTTGTAAAATAGAAAACATGAGCACATAAGAGTACATAGGCATCTTGACTAGTTACTAATTGATCGTGTGGATACCCTTTTCATATCAAACTAGTTGGTTAAACCGTTAAAGGTCTACGTTGACAATATGATAAACAAATAAGATCGGTTATTATCTAATCAGCTCAGACTATATTAAAGTTAGCGTGAATCAACAAATATCTCTACGGATGTAACATATAAAATACCTTTTTATAGTGTAGTGGACAAAGATCAAGTAATAACACATCTGTGATACTTTTGGTAGCTCAAAATTTTCTCAGATAAAGATTAGTCCCTGCAAAGTAGACAAGTATACTAACATGGAAGGTCAAGAAAACACTAATGTGTTAATTTCTAGTTGCAGGAGATTCCTACAAGAATCGTCGTGTTAAAGCAAAATACAACCTCTCTTCAGCCGAATTTGAGTTTCAAACCCGCATATCCTTTACTGATACTTTACTATCAGTATTTATTCTGAGTTGGAAATTCTATCAAAATAATCATAATATTGTTCCATTTATTAAAGAAACAAGAGAGAGAGAGAGAGAGAGAGAGAGAGAGAGAGAGAGAGAGAGAGAGAGAGAGAGTACCTTGAAAGGCTGGTTAACAAGGATTCATGGGCATGATATGTTCTTCCAGCACAGGAGCATACCCGTAGAATAACTCTCGAATGCAGAAAGCAATCTTTTCGCACTCAAATGGTAAAAGAAGCTTTTTTCTTCAGTATTTTCCCCTCCACGAATGCCACTTTAGTTTCAACTGATACCACAAAGGAGGAGTACCATGAATCCCTCTGGCTAACCTCGGATCAAACACATCAAAATTCACTCGGCTCAGGGAGTCCAGTAGAACCTGGGCGGGTACAGCTGGCAGCAGCACTGCATAAGCCTCTAAAGGTACTGTACCAGCTAAATTACGAGCCTTCTGCAAATGGACATTAGCTACTGATGCCATCTCAAAAACTGCTTCACATAAGCTCTCGCGGGAGTCCAAATGGATCTCTGATTGGCCTCCATGCTTAACCAACAATCCATGCTTGGCTGCCACTTCAGTTGGTATATAAGAAAAATGGCGGTTGAGACTACCATGGTAAGGCAGTGACTTAAGCAGCAAAAGAAGCCCATTTGCTTTACCAATATGTGATGCCGCATGATCAGCTGCAGTTGACTTGATACCACCAGCTTGAAGTGTCAGATAAAGAATCGTTGATATGGTATCTTCAGCATATTTCTCCAAGTCTTCAATCTTTTCTGGGGCATCACCAACTTCCCTTCTTGCATCATTGATCCGCGCTTCTACAGACCGTTTCAGCCATGCCTTACTAATTTTGTACTCATGTACCAATGACAACAGAGCTTGTGCTGTTGGGTGCTCAATTAACTTGTTGGCATAGATTTTGTCTATGGCCTCTTGCCACCAGACAAGGCGCATAAGACCAACCCGGGGATCAGAAGCAACATCCATGGCACGAGCTGTTTCAACATTTAAAGCACGGACTACAAATGCAGCCTTACGCATGTTAGGGGGCAATTCAAGGAGACAAAGGTAGTTATGGTAATCATAACTACGGACTTGCTGCACGCAGTATGACAAAGCTGCTCTTAAGCTACTAGATCCCGAAGCACCACTCATCAAATACAAATCGTGTAGTTCCTCCAACAATTATACAACTACACTAATTCCAAAACCAAACTATGCTTAAATTGCATAAAACTTCATTCAGATGAGTTAGCATTTAAAGCCTGAGGACCGATCGCCTGAAAAAAGAAGGATAGCTATGATGTAAATCTAAATGGCAAGAGCATCAATACAGCTCAGCATCAAAAAATGTAACCAAGGTTATAAAAATTTGTTTTAGTCAAGGATATTTTCATCTTCAACCGATAAGAACGCAAGTACACCATATGCTGATCAAGAAATTTAAACCCACAAAAGGAATCATATCCCTTAGATTACCTTCTTTTCCCTTATAACTATAGTATACAAAGAAAGACCATAAACTCCGTAAAAGAACTGATTGCTTGTGTTTGAAAGGAGTGATAAATATTTTTATAAACAAACCTGGCAGTCAATCGAAAATGCAGGTGGATTAGAACGGCAGTTTTTGGTTAGACAAAACCATCAGCAAATGTTAACTTATCCGATTCATATTTGCTATGCAAACCCAACACATTAACTTCCCCAAAATTTATCGACAACGGACTCAAGAAATGAGAAAAAGAGAGGGAAAAAAAAACTTAGCCAGCACATTTATATTTGTAACAGGAAATCAATAAACCAGAACTACGGCACTTTCATCAGGCTTTTTAATTTGTGTTTACTTTTAACAAATTAAGAATACAACTACAATAATCAATTTAGTGATAAAGCAAGAAGAAATCACAAAATTTTGGGATGATCCGTCTTACATCTACCGAGATAATATTCAAAATCAAATAAAATGACTGGCAACATGAAATGAAATCGATTCTTACCTTAACCCAAAAGCTAGAGAGAGGTTGCTGTAGGTGAAGCTTAAGACAAGATTTCAACTCTGTCAAACTCTCCTAAGTGGAATAAGGTTTTTAGTTGACGGCCACCATTAAGACCAAGGGAAGGAGGCACAGAGAAAGCTCTGCAAGCTTAATCGTTCATGTGGGCTACGCCACAAAAAGAAGGCACTCGGCGGTGCATATATATACCTTTACGGGTCGTTTTGTTCGCTAGCATTCCCCGTTTGGGCGAAAGCTCTTGGGCTTGGTAAAGCCAACCGTTGCCCGTTGGCCTGCTAGTTCTGCCCAAACTTGTACCCGGCCATTATAGTGTTGACAAACAATGTAACCAAAAATTGACTCTTAAATTTAAAAATATCTTGGAAAAAAAATGTCAATTTTTAAAGATCTTAAAAAATAGTAAAAAAAAAAATTACTCAAATAGGCTAATAATTAAAAAAAAACATTGGTGTTTATATATAGGTCTAATTTTAGAGGTGGATTTCCAATGTAGTCAACTTTAGTAATGACAGTAAAAAAATTTAGAAAAAAAAAAAAAAACTTTACTAGTTGGAGTCGAGTAATGACTCACCGTTCCTGTTAAATAAACTTAAGGTTGATAATTTTTGACACGACTCGAAACTCGTACGAGATTTATCCGGGTCAATTAGCACGATTAAAATTTCGAGTTATTTTTTGGTCAATCCGTTATGACACGTTTAATAAACGGGTGGGTTTCGAGTCAACCTGTTAACCCGTATAATGACCTGTCAACCCCATTTAATAAATGGGTAGATTTCCGGGTTAATCTATTAACTCGTATATTGACCTATGTATTGACCTGTTTAATAAACGTGTCATTACTAACTCATATATCTACTCATTTACCTATCTAAATACATATTAAATCTTATAGTTTAATAGGTTAAACATGTTAAATAGGTTAAATGACAGGACCCATCGCAATCCCCTATGGATTAATGAGGGATGACCCTGCTCCCGTCTGACACGAAGTGTCAGACAAGGGATATTCCGACCTTTGCCCTCCTGGGCTATCAGAGTACGCGAGGATCCGGAGGAGGCATGTGATATCTCGGTCTCTGCTACAGTCCACATCTTATCCAACCTGAAGGGTATTAAAAACAGAAAGACTGTGAGTGGAAAAAAAGTAATAAGTTTCGTAAAACACATTTATAAAAGACATTTATACCCTTCACTAAAAAGCATGCATGCATAGTAAAACCATTTATCCAATCATATACGTTAAAACAACCATTTATAGGGTCTCAGAGCCAAATTCTGTAAATACAAGTTATACGGGCTCCTGCCCAAAACCATTTACAGAAAACCATAACATCATAAAACATAATTTCCCAAACCACTTGAAATCATGTTTATCCATTATATTTCATATCCAAGAACCTATCACGGTAAAATAAAGCTACACGTGTGCTAACCGGGGTTTCAAACCCAAGTCTCTCCAGGGTCCACCCAGGTCAATGTCCGTAGATCAATGACCCTCCCTGGAGGTAACGAACCATGTCCATCCTGAGAGTAAAGAACCCAACTGGGGGGCGACTCCACTCAGTCAGTGCTCCGTGACTACTCCGGGGTGCACCCAGGCCAATGACCCTCCCCGGAGGAGACAATCATATATAAAGGATGGAATATGAAAAACCTTTTGAAATCATTCTTTAAACCTTTCCAGGATTCATGCCCCGCCTCTCATAAGCCGTCATGAACCATAAAACCTTTCATGGATTCATGGCAGTTCCCATAAACCGTCATGACCCGTAAATCCATTTCAAGGGTTCATGCCGGTTCCCATAAACCGTCATGAACCATAAAAACCATTTCAAGGGTTCATGTCGGGTCCCATAAACCGTCATGACCCGTAAAAACCATTTCTAGGGTCCCTGACCCGAAATCACCATCATAACACATAACGGGCCCTAGGCCCGAATTCACATACAAACTGGACCTCCAGTCCAAATCGTAAACCAACTGGGCCCCCAGCCCGATGCCTCGTTAAATCAAATGGACCTCAAGTCCGAGAATTCGTAATTCAAATGGGTCTCGTACCCGAATTTACCTTTTCAAATCCAAAATCATTTCATTAAACCATTTCCAAAACTATAAGAATGGAAAATCATAGTAAAACCGGAAAACCTCGATTTACGTGCAAGCACGTAAATCGCCTCGAAATACGTGAAACCATATAATTCACAAATATCCAAATCAACATCATCAAATCACATTCATAATCTATATAAAACATTTATGCATGCATCACAGTTTAGAAATCAAGGTCCACTCACAGACCGTCGGAAGCTGCGCCATTTCCAAAACCATAAGAATGGAAAATCATAGTAAAACCGGAAAACCTCGATTTACGTGTAAGCACGTAAATCACCTCGAAATTCGTGAAACCATATAATTCACAAATATCCAAATCAACATCATCAAATCACATTCATAATCCATATAAAACATTTATGCATGCATCACAGTTTAGAAATCAAGGTCCTTTCACAGACCGTCCGAAGCTGCGCCTCGATACGCGTGCCATAATCGTCTCTCAGGCCAATCACCATCACCGGGACTCCCAAAACTGTCCAAATTGTAATAGAAGGTTACTAACTACTTAATTAACCTCCTACCAAAGTCCCGTAACTTTCCCGATTTTCTAACTATTTTTAAAGTCGATCCTAAACCTTCGGATAGCCCGAAACCTATCGAAACGATGTCCGATTGACACGAGACCAGTCCCAAAATGTTCGTTACATCGAATAGATGATTTCATATGTTGAACACTCACCCAAAGGACTGGACACGCGCCCTCACGCGCCAGGGTACTGTGGATCATCTTCAAACTCCAGACCGGTCCAAACCGGCCGGTCCTGTGCAGGCGGTCCAGCCGAACCGGCGTGACCAGTTCAGGCCTTTTCCCCCATTTTTTTGGTCCGATTTCAACCCTAATTCATCCTATAATTAATATCTCTTCATTCCTTATCAATTCCAATCATCAAAACAACCTAAAAACACCTAAATTCCATGGTTCAATTATTGAACCATACGGTTCAAACGTCCTAAAATCCACCCATGGCTTCACAGCCGTCCTACACCTCCCAAAACCATTCCATTAGGACCCTAATAACCCCCTAAAATCATTCTAATCACCTAGAATGACAGGACCCGTCCCAACTGGACGTCAAAAACCGTACCCGGTCCTGCTCCCGTCTGACAAGTCAACTGAAAGTCCGAAACTACCCTTCAGTACCTGCCAGACAAGGGAATTTTTTTTTGCGCCTGTGCCCGCACATACCTCCACCTCTGGAATAGCCTCGATCAACGCGCCACGACCTGAAGGGTTAACAAAACAGAAAAGGTATGAGTGGACAAAAATGACCTCTTATAAAAACATTTACCAAAATACATTCTTACCCTCCAGTTTTCACAAACTTGCATGCATATCGTAAAACATGAGTAATAGTATGAAATCATTCAAGTATGAACAGTGGACCGATAAAATCAAAACATATTTTCCCATGGTCCACAAAAACTCATGTTCATCAAATCAGTTTAACATCTCAAAAAGTTCACAGTTTCTTTAAATCATTTTAACCGCTAAACCACGGTTTCCTCAAAATCATTTTCCATAATCCACGGGACTTATTTCCATATCATGTTGCTTAGAGTCACGTTTATCCCTGCAACGCGTGCATATCAATAGGCTCAAGGACCGCTCAAAATCCGAGCATCCGCTGCTGTGAACACATCATCAGTCAGCAATCCGTCGCTGGGAAAAACCCTCACCAGCCGACGATCCGGATCTCGTGAACACATCACTTACCGATCCATATAATCCAGCACATCTGATCTGAGTCAAGCCTCCCCTGGGCTGCAAGACAAAGATCGTGCTACGTGACCTCTTCGGGGTAAACACTTCCATCCCGAAGGCGAGCGTTATCTCCAGGGTGCACTCCGGGGAAAAACATACTTTCTCCCGAAAGCCCTAAATATCCGCAACATATCACCATCACAAAAACCAGTGAAAAACAGTTGCATTTAAAAACCAAATCATATATCAACACAGGGTCTCAGCCCCAAGTCCCGATTTACTTTATAAATCCGAAAATCATCAATATCATCATGTCATCACATGGAAATACAATTCCAACCAAAATCACAATTCCATTGGGTCTCAAGCCCAAAATATCAATATCACGTAAATCCGTGCAACCGTAAACCCGAGTTGCCACGATCACGTAAATCCATGAAATCAATCACTCACTCATAATCCGAGTCCAAATATCATTTTGAACTTCCTGACTCATAACCCGAGTCAAAACATCATTTTCAATCCGGGCTCAGCCCAAAACATCATTTGCACGTTCCTCGTAAAACGTGCCCGAAAGACTGATTAAAATAATCACAAAATCACGAGGATACCAAAAATCATCAAATTCATCAAATTCACATGTAACTCCAATTCCGAGTCAAAATCATTATTTACTTGGGTTCTCACGCCCACAATATCATTTTTAACCAATTTCATGATTTCTCGAAAATCGTGCCAGAATATAATAATATAATAATCACAAAACCGAGAAATCACCGAATTGAAATACCAATCATGCCAAAGCATATCAAATCATATAATAAAGCATTTTAAATCATATATGCATGCATCATGGTTAGAAAACAAAGTCCACTCACACACACCGTTCAAAACGGTTCGTTTCCGCGCTGCACGTTTTTCCGTAAAATCTGGAAATCACAACTCCTGCCCAAAATCATTATAGAGGGTTACTAACATCTCAAAATACATCATATAATTTTCCCCAATTTTTCCGGAATTTAAATACGTATTTAACTCGTAAAACAAAACTTCGGATACGCGGAACATTATCGAAACAATATCCGATTTCACCGAAATCAACGTCAAAATGTTCGTTACACTGAGAGGATCAAAAGTCATGTTGACCTCACCTTGAGACTAGGCCGGACGCGCCCTCACGCGCCGCCGTGAGTGGCTGCGCGTGAAATCCACGCGCTTGCTACAGTGTCACCAGCCTAACCCGTATCTCTGGTAAACGGGTCCAAATTGCCCGCGACACGATCCGGATCCAATCCTGTCAATTCGACATTAATTCCTTCAATTGAACATTCAATTAGCTTCGTTACAAGTCTAATTAGAGGTCTGTAATAACAATTACACGATTACATACTCCAAACCTCACGATTCGATGATGAACACCAAGAACACCCGTCCATTGTTCATCCCTCGAACCCCATCAATTTCGATCCATATCCCTAAATTGATTCAACCAGAAGCTTCCATGGACTCAGTAAAACCTTTCCCCCAACTCAATTGCATCAATCCATTGCTCAATCTTCACGACTCAACTCGAACATCCGTACACTGTGCAACCATGGAGTTCAGCCAATCACAACCGTTTTCTTTCAATTGATCCTTCCAGAAGCATCGTGGGATCCTCAGGAACGTAATCCCCAGCTCAATTTCATCCATCGAAGCCTCCAATTCCTCGACTCAATCTCGAATTTCCTCCTCTGTCACCAAGTGTGTTCAGAGCCAAAACGTTGCCAATTCTTCATGTTTTTTATGTGGATCGACTCGTACTGATCTCAGGAAGCTAACTCGAGCTTCAATTCCACTCATCACGGCTCAATTCGCAACAATTGAATTTTTCCCCCAAAATTTCTAAAATTCGAAACCCAGAATTCCTCACACTCATAACCCCTCATTTTTCCCTTGTTATTCCAGTCATTCCAACTCTCATCTTTCTCACAAGAACGGCAGAGAAAGGGAGCCAATTCTCCCAGTTCAATCCCTCCCCAAAATGTGCACGGTTTGAAGAAATTTCAAAGAAAATAAAGGAAAATGGTGGAGAACATGATGATTAGGGGTGATGATGGTGTTGGGAGGGAAACATGGAGCTGGAAACAAGGGATGGGTGACACTTGTCACTCATCCGGATGTGCACAGTCACCGGGTACTGTTCATTATTATAATATTATTTTATTCCCGGTTCGTTCGGTTAATCGAGCCCGATTCCGTGACCATAACTTCGTCGTCGAATCTCCGATTTCGGCATGCCGCCTGTCGTTGGATTCGTATCGACGAGACCTACGTAACGGTCCTTGGCCCTCGTCCATCGGACCTCCCGATCAAAAAGTCAACATTTGGCCCCTAATATGCCAAATTACCAAAATACCCCTCAACTTCCGAACATCATAACTTTCACCTCGAATGTCGGAATTGAACGTGCCACCTGTCTATGAACTCGTGACGTCCCGAACTACGTCACAGTCATCGGTCAAAGTCCATTTGACCGCCGGAACTAAAAGTCAACATTTTGCCCACGCTAGGGGCAAAACGGTCATTTTGCACGTTTCGTCTGATTTCACTCAACTAATCCCCGATTAGTCATTCTAATTCATAATTAATTAATATTCAATCCCGATATTCGGGACGGGTCATTACATAGAATCAACTATAGCATGTAAAACCAAAATAAAATGCAAAAGGGTTCAACCGTGTACCTCACGGGTTCTTTGCCTCCACGCCGCCGTTCAAGGCTGTTCTGGCCGCCCAGCAGCCGTCCTTAGTCTCTCACAACCCTCTCTGGTCACTCAGACCTGCTCCTCTGGGATTGGGTTGGATTGGTTTGAATGGTTGGGTGAGATCGGGTAATGGGTGTGTGTTTGAACGAAGAAAAATGAAAATGCACGGTGAAGGGAGATGCATGAATACAATTTGGGTGGCCTGTGGAAGGGTGACACTTGTCACTCATCCATTGGGCCTCCATTAAATATGTAACGACCCGTCCCGAATTCCGGGATTAGATTAGTCACTAATCTTGATTAGCGAGGTTGAACGGTGGTTAGTAGGGCGGAATCGGATAAATTGTGCAAAATGACCGTTTTACCCCTGGTCGTGGGTAAAATGTTGACTTTTTGTTCGGGCGGTCAAATGGACTTTGACCGATGACCGTGACGTAGTTCGGGACGTCACGAGTTCATAGACAGGTGGCACGTTCGATTCCGACATTCGTAGAGAAAGTTATGGTGTTCGGAAGTTGAGGGGTATTTTGGTAATTTGGCTTATTAGGGGCCAAATGTTGACTTTTTGATCGGGAGGTCCGATGGGCGAGGGCCAAGGACCGTTACGTAGGTATCGTCGATACGAATCCAACGACAGGCGGCATGCCGAAATCGGAGATTCGACGACGACGTTATGGTCAAGGAAACGAACTAACAAACCGAGGCCGGGATTAAAATAATAATATAATAATGAATAGTGACCGTTGACCCTACACACCTGGATGAGTGACAAGTGTCACCCATCCCTTGTTTCCAGCTCCTTGTTTCCCTCCAAACATCATCATTACTACATCATCATCATCTAATCCACCAATTCCCCTAATTTCCTCTTCTTTGTTCCTAAACCGTGCACAAAATTGGGGGAATCAGATTGGGAGAATTGGCTCCCTCTCTCTGCCGTTCCTGAGAGAAAAATGGGAGACTAAGATGAGGGAATTAACTGGGAAACACGAGGGTTTGAGTGTGGGTTGAATTTTGGATTTTGGATTTCGGGAAAATGAGAGGGAAAATTCGAATTGAAGGAATTGGGCTGTGATGATCGAATTGGAGGTTACAAACATCTTCCTGGGGTTGTGACGAGTCGATCCACATCAAAAACGAGAAGGATTGGTGCCGTTTTGGCTCTGATCGAGCTTGGTGACAGAGGAAGAAATCGAGGCTGAGTCGTGGAGTTTGGGGCTGTGATTGACTCAATTGTTGTGGGGAAATGATTTCTCATGATCCCACGATGCTTCTGGGATCATCAATTGAAGGAAACCGGCTGAGATCGATGAAACTCCATGGTTGCACAGTGGACGGTGTTCGTACTTGAGTCGTGATCATTTACTGATCAAACGACGAAATTGATGTGGGGGAATTGTTCCTCGTGGTCCACTGATGCTTCTGGTTGAACCAATTTAGGGAAATCAATCGAGATTGAAGGAATCCCGTGATTGAACAGTGACCGGAGTGTTCTTCGTGTTCATCGTTGAATCGTGGAATTGTAGGTAATGTTTTGTGTAATTGAGATTACAGAACCTTAATTTAACTTAAAACGAAACTAATGGAATGATCAATTGAAGGAATTAGGATCGAATTGACAGGATTGGAACCGGGTTGTGTCGCGGGTGAGTTGGACCCGTTTACCAGACAAACGGGTTGGGCTGGTGACACTGTAGCAGGCGCGTGAGTTTCACGCGCAGCCACTCACGGCGGAGCGTGGCGGCGCGTGGGCACGAATCTCGAGGTGAGGTCAACATGACTTTTAATCCATTCGATGTAACGGACATTTTGGGATTGGTTTCGTGTCGATCGGACACCGTCTCGATAGTGTTCGGGATGTCCAAAGGTTTTAAATTAAGTTTAAAAATAAGTAAAAATTCGGGAAAATTACGGGACTTTGATAGGATGTTAATGATGAGGTTAGTGACCCTCTAATGTGATTTGGACAGGATTGGGAGTCCCGGTGATAGTGGTGTGGCCCGGGAGGGCCGGTGGCACGCGTATCGAGGCACACGGTTAAAACGGTCTGTGAGTGGACTTTGGTTTTATAAATTCTATGCATGCTTAAATGTTTTATATGGATTATGGTTGTGATTGTGTGATGTTGATTTGGTTGTTGGTAAATTGTACGGTTTCACGTATTTCGAGGCGATTTACGTGCTTGCACGTAAATCGAGGTTTTCCGATTTTATATGGATTTTCCATATTTATGACTTGGATATAATGTGATGAAATGGTTTTGAAATTGGAAATATGAACTCGGGCTTGAGGCCCAATTATGTTGGAAATTTCGGACTTGGAGTCCATTTGAAAATCGGGTCGGGGGCCCAGTTGGTTAATGAAATCGGGCCAGGGGCCCAGTTGGTATGAAATCGGGCTGAGACCCATTTGAGTTATGTTATCGGGCCAGGGGCCCAGTTGATTTGTGAATTCGGGCCGTGGGCCCAGTGGGTTTATAAAGTCGGGTTGCGGGCCCAGTTGGTTTACAAATCGGGCCGTGGGCCCAGTGGTTCATAAAATCGGGCATGAGGCCCAGTTGGATAATAAATGTGATTTCGGATCAGGGACCCTATGTTTAATAATTGTGATTTTGGGTCAGGGACCCTAAATGGAATTACATGGTTTTATGGAAATTTCGGGCAGGGCCCAATGGTAATGATGTGATAAAAGGATTTAATAAAACTGTTTTTCCATATACCATCTGGATACAAGGATATATAATGGTCTCCTCCAGATGTCTGGGACACTGGGGAAGTCACGGTGCATTGCCTGCGAGGGGTCATTATACGGAGCAGCCGGACCGTATGATGACTCAGGAATTGCTATGATTGACGTCAGGGACGTCAGACATCAGGGATGTCAGATATATGGACCCGGAAAGACCCCGGGCAGCACGCGTAGCTTATGAAACCGTGAGATATGACGTCAGGGACGTCAAGCGTCTGGGACGCTAAGCATCTGGGATGCTGGTGATGGTAATGGTAAAATATGGATTAATGGATCTATGAAATGGTTTTTCGGTTGGATATGTGTTATGTGGTAAAAATGGATTATTGGTTATGAAATGGTATGTAGGGTCGGGGACCCTAAATGGTTTTGGATTTTTGAATTGATGTTCATTATGGTCGTGGGTGGTGACCCACATGGTTTTAATATGTATGGTGGTGGTATTCCACGGTTTTGGGCTGAGTTCCCACACTTGGTTTTTGGTTAACGGTTTTTGGGCTAAGGCCCTAAGGGCTCGGTTGAGCAAACGTTTTGGTTACTGGTTTTGGTGGCATGCATACGTTTTTATTGGAGGGCATAAATGTCTTATAAATGTATTTGGTAAATTTATTGGTTTTTGTCCACTCACAGCTTTTGGTTTTAATGCCCTTCAGGTTGATCACGGATGCGATTGCAGCAGAGACTGGGACATTGCACACCTCCTCCATCGATCCTTGCGCACTCTGGATGCCCCGTTTGGGCAGTGGCTCTTGGTCATCCTTTGTCTGACACCCCTTGTTAGACGGGAGCAGGGCACATTCCATGGTAATCCCGGGGGGATTGGGATGGGTCCTGTCAACTTGGTATCAGAGCATGGTTGCTCTAATTGTGCGCGCAGGTCGAGGGTGTGATGTCTCATTGGGCTGCAATTCGTTATCAACCTGATAGATAGTTTTTGGGTTTGGATAATGGATGGAGTGCGATTGGCCCGATATGCCGTGCGTTAATGTGATTCGACCCAAGTGGGGTTGATTGTGGTGAACTGGTATAGTGGGACCGTCGGTTCGGTCATGTGAGATTGGATTGTTGTGCTGCTAGGTGCAGCCAGGTTCGGGGAACCTCATGTGAGTAATGGTCTAAAATGTGAACCCTTGTGGTGGTTTCTAGTGTGAGGGATGTTGGTTCATCGGAGTTGGCCGATGACCTAGTGGTGGAACCCACGTTGATGGGATGGTAGGATTCGATTTGACGTCTATTCGATGTCAGGACCGCGGGGTCGGTCAGGTTGTGGATTTTATGTTACGGAAAACTGTTTGGTTCGGTTGAACCATAGGGTGTGATTGTGGAACCCTAGTATTAAAAAGGTAAACCTTAATTATGGCTAATGGATGAGAACTTGTGCTGCGACGAGCGGCTGAGGTCATGGATGACCATTTGGATGGCTCTGGTGAGTCTAGGCAGAACTATGGGATCCGATTTACAGATACGGTTCTGAGATAAATTATGGAATCCCGTGTTGGATCGGGTATTGGTGTGATGTGTAGATGCGGATCTCGATAGCAATGACAGTTAGTCGGAAGTCATATGGAGATGACTGGCTATCGAGGGTAATTAGTGTGGTTATAATACTTGGGGATCAGGGGACGTTCGGGGAACGTTCATTTTCCTGATGTGGATTGTCAGAGTGGTGGTACCCATAGTCGTGAGGTACGGAATCGTCGTTCGGTATGAACGGAGATCCAGGATTGTCGTATTTGCACACGGTGTGCAAGTATGGATGTTTGCGGGTTGGTACTTTTGTGTTGATGCTAGTATGGATGCCTGTGTGCTGATACTAGTGTTGTTGATAGAGTGTTGGTGCTGGTACTAGCGCTGGTGCTGGTACTAGCGCTGGTGCTAGTGTCGGTAATGGTGTGACTCCGTCATACGTTGGGGTGTGACTCCGTTATGATGAACATATGTTCGGTCTTTGAGATTCGGTAGTGGTTGAGTGATGGACTGGATGGGATCCAGTTAAGATTGTGCTGTGTTGGGATAAGTCCCAATAGTGGTGAGATAACCAGTAAGGAGTGGATTAAAAAGGGTATAATTGAGACTTGAGTAATCTTGGGATGACGTCCCCTACGTCATGATAATTGGTGGATTTGGGGGAGTTGTTGGCAACTCCAAAATTTGTGCGATTTTATGTTTTTAAATATCCCTAAAATGTACATGGAAATGATTAAAACTGGAAAAGACGAGGAAAAACCATTAGTGGTATAAAGGTAGGAATTTGTAATTGAGAACTTGGGAAACCGAGTGTTGAACCGTAAAGGTCGGGATGTGCGAACGGAACAATAACGGATTGATTGTGGACACGGGGTTGTCCAAGTGAATTGAGGAGGTAGGAAGTCTAGTGGTTAGACTTGACGTCTTGTTGGGAGCATGTCTGTTTCCAACATGGTTGGAACCTTAGTGTCGAGGAGAGTTGTGATTGGGGAACAAGAGTGGTGCTCGTTTTTGGTGATTGGTATTCCGAAGTCATTGGGGTTGACTTCTTGCTTTCTGCCCAGGCAGACATTGACTGTAGTTACCAGTACGTTGAGCGTGTATTGGTTGGTGAGCCCGTGTGTGTTGTGAGGTCCTTAGGAGGAGCTACGTGTTCGAAATTAGGTAAACGAGATTTCTCATTTTCTACTTGGTGGCAGACGATGTGGTGTCACATGGCGTGGTGAGTGCAGTGAGTTTTGTTGCCTCCCCGTAGGATGAGTTTAGGCGTCATTGTGTTGAATCATCCTTGGTTTTACCTAGGTGGAATGACAAGGATCGATACGAACTTGGGTATGTGAGTCGAAATGACGGGATTGAACTTCTTTTCGAAGTGGGGCCCGTAGGGTATTCTACTGGTTTTCAAGGTAGTTGCATTTTGTCAACCTTAGACGTGTGGAGGTTGGATTGGCTTCCCTATGAAGTCAATCAAGTGCTTTGAGTGGGTAACCGATAGGTTCGGTTTTGGTGTGTCTTGGTAAATGTGAACGAGATTTCGGGATTTGGAATCGAATTTCTGGGTGACGATTCAGGATTCGATTTTGGAACTTGAAAGTATATTTCCGGGTTTGGGTACGGAATGGTTATTCCAAATGCTAGCTTACGGAATAATGATTTCGGATTCGGATTTGGATATGAATTAAAATGTGATGTCTGGGTTTGGATCCGGGATTTCTTACGAAGTTGCGGATTCAGATTCGGAATTGGAACTAGATGTTGGGTGGAGTTTCGATTTGCCTCATGCTGGATTGGGCAAACGTACTCCATTATTGGAACGCGTTCGGCTATGACCTAGGTGGTTGTAGTCTGGTTATTAGGTAGATATGTGTACTTCGTACATGGTTCGAGGTACAATACCTTGTAGACTTGTGATGTCTAGTTACGGTATACGGGATATACCCGAGGTGTGTTAGTGAACGTGTTGGTAGTCGGATTGGTTCCGATACCATGGGATTGGTTGTGGACCGGACATTACTATGCAACGGGTCATGGTAATTCCGATGTGTTTAATTACACACAGGTCGTGTGAAATTTCGGTAAGGGTATTGGTGAGTCGAGTACGTTGGTGGCATGTGTAGCCACGAGTGAGTCTAGTGTCAGTTTTCGACTGACAACAACTGTGTGGTGACAGTTTGTCAGGATGTGTCAACATAGATTGTTGAGTGGGGTCAGCTGACTCCTAGTGGGAGTGGGAAAGGAACCGTCGAGTTGTTGCGTCAACGAGAGGGTTGATTTGACAAGTGGTGTCAAATTCGAAACAAGTAGTTTCAGTCATTCGACGGGGTCGAATGTAGTCGTTGCGTTTTGAGTATTAGTGGTACGTAGAGTGCAGACAAGTTTTGCCTGGTTAGTTGGTGTACGGGTGTACACGTGTTGTGTGGTCGATTCCACTTTCCACGGGGTGTTTGTGGAATCAGGGTAATCGAGTTTCGAGAGCGAAACTTTTTAAGGAGGGAAGTACGTTGAGATTAGATCGGTTAGAATTTCGAGGACGAAATTTATTAAGGAGGGAAGGTTGTAACGACCCGTCCCGAATTCCGGGATTAGATTAGTCACTAATCTTGATTAGCGAGGTTGAACGGTGGTTAGTAGGGCGGAATCGGATAAATTGTGCAAAATGACCGTTTTGCCCCTGGTCGTGGGTAAAATGTTGACTTTTTGTTCGGGCGGTCAAATGGACTTTGACCGATGACCGTGACGTAGTTCGGGACGTCACGAGTTCATAGACAGGTGGCACGTTCGATTCCGACATTCGTAGAGAAAGTTATGATGTTCGGAAGTTGAGGGGTATTTTGATAATTTGGCTTATTAGGGGCCAAATGTTGACTTTTTGATCGGTAGGTCCGATGGGCGAGGGCCAAGGACCGTTACGTAGGTATCGTCGATACGAATCCAACGACAGGCGGCATGCCGAAATCGGAGATTCGACGACGACGTTATGGTCAAGGAAACGAACTAACGAACCGAGGCCGGGATTAAAATAATAATATAATAATGAATAGTGACCGTTGACCCTACACACCTGGATGAGTGACAAGTGTCACCCATCCCTTGTTTCCAGCTCCTTGTTTCCCTCCAAACATCATCATTACTACATCATCATCATCTAATCCACCAATTCCCCTAATTTCCTCTTCTTTGTTCCTAAACCGTGCACAAAATTGGGGGAATCAGATTGGGAGAATTGGCTCCCTCTCTCTGCCGTTCCTGAGAGAAAAATGGGAGACTAAGATGAGGGAATTAACTGGGAAACACGAGGGTTTGAGTGTGGGTTGAATTTTGGATTTTGGATTTCGGGAAAATGAGAGGGAAAATTCGAATTGAAGGAATTGGACTGTGATGATCGAATTGGAGGTTACAAACATCTTCCTGGGGTTGTGACGAGTCGATCCACATCAAAAACGAGAAGGATTGGTGCCGTTTTGGCTCTGATCGAGCTTGGTGACAGAGGAAGAAATCGAGGCTGAGTCGTGGAGTTTGGGGCTGTGATTGACTCAATTGTTGTGGGGAAATGATTTCTCATGATCCCACGATGCTTCTGGGATCATCAATTGAAGGAAACCGGCTGAGATCGATGAAACTCCATGGTTGCACAGTGGACGGTGTTCGTACTTGAGTCGTGATCATTTACTGATCAAACGACGAAATTGATGTGGGGGAATTGTTCCTCGTGGTCCACTGATGCTTCTGGTTGAACCAATTTAGGGAAATCAATCGAGATTGAAGGAATCCCATGATTGAACAGTGACCGGAGTGTTCTTCGTGTTCATCGTTGAATCGTGGAATTGTAGGTAATGTTTTGTGTAATTGAGATTACAGAACCTTAATTTAACTTAAAACGAAACTAATGGAATGATCAATTGAAGAAATTAGGATCGAATTGACAGGATTGGAACCGGGTTGTGTCGCGGGTGAGTTGGACCCGTTTACCAGACAAACGGGTTGGGCTGGTGACACTGTAGCAGGCGCGTGAGTTTCACGCGCAGCCACTCACGGCGGCGCGTGGCGGCGCATGGGCACGAATCTCGAGGTGAGGTCAACATGACTTTTAATCCATTCGATGTAACGGACATTTTGGGATTGGTTTCGTGTCGATCGGACACCGTCTCGATAGTGTTCGGGATGTCCGAAGGTTTTAAATTAAGTTTAAAAATAAGTAAAAATTCGGGAAAATTACGGGACTTTGATAGGATGTTAATGATGAGGTTAGTGACCCTCTAATGTGATTTGGACAGGATTGGGAGTCCCGGTGATAGTGGTGTGGCCCGAGAGGGCCGGTGGCACGCGTATCGAGGCACACGGTTAAAACGGTCTGTGAGTGGACTTTGGTTTTATAAATTCTATGCATGCTTAAATGTTTTATATGGATTATGGTTGTGATTGTGTGATGTTGATTTGGTTGTTGGTAAATTGTACGGTTTCACGTATTTCGAGGCGATTTACGTGCTTGCACGTAAATCGAGGTTTTCCGGTTTTACATGGATTTTCCATATTTATGACTTGGATATAATGTGATGAAATGGTTTTGAAATTGGAAATATGAACTCGGGCTTGAGGCCCAATTATGTTGGAAATTTCGGACTTGGAGTCCATTTGAAAATCGGGTCGGGGGCCCAGTTGGTTAATGAAATCGGGCCAGGGGCCCAGTTAGTATGAAATCGGGCTGAGACCCATTTGAGTTATGTTATCGGGCCAGGGGCCCAGTTGATTTGTGAATTCGGGCCGTGGGCCCAGTGGGTTTATAAAGTCGGGTTGCTGGCCCAGTTGGTTTACAAATCGGGTCGTGGGCCCAGTGGTTCATAAAATCGGGCATGAGGCCCAGTTGGATAATAAATGTGATTTCGGATCAGGGACCCTATGTTTAATAATTGTGATTTTGGGTCAGGGACCCTAAATGGAATTACATGGTTTTATGGAAATTTCGGGCAGGGCCCAATGGTAATGATGTGATAAAAGGATTTAATAAAACTGTTTTTCCATATACCATCTGGATACAAGGATATATAATGGTCTCCTCCAGATGTCTGGGACACTGGGGAAGTCACGGTGCATTGCCTGCGAGGGGTCATTATACGGAGCAGCCGGACCGTATGATGACTCAGGAATTGCTATGATTGACGTCAGGGACGTCAGACATCAGGGATGTCAGATATATGGACCCGGAAAGACCCCGGGCAGCACGCGTAGCTTATGAAACCGTGAGATATGACGTCAGGGACGTCAAGCGTCTGGGACGCTAAGCATCTGGGATGCTGGTGATGGTAATGGTAAAATATGGATTAATGGATCTATGAAATGGCTTTTCGGTTGGATATGTGTTATGTGGTAAAAATGGATTATTGGTTATGAAATGGTATGTAGGGTCGGGACCCTAAATGGTTTTGGATTTTTGAATTGATGTTCATTATTGTCGTGGGTGGTGACCCACATGGTTTTAATATGTATGGTGGTGGTATTCCACGGTTTTGGGCTGAGTTCCTACACTTGGTTTTTGGTTAACGGTTTTTGGGCTAAGGCCCTAAGGGCTCGGTTGAGCAAACGTTTTGGTTACTGGTTTTGGTGGCATGCATACGTTTTTATTGGAGGGCATAAATGTCTTATAAATGTATTTGGTAAATTTATTGGTTTTTGTCCACTCACAGCTTTTGGTTTTAATGCCCTTCAGGTTGATCACGGATGCGATTGCAGTAGAGACTGGGACATTGCACACCTCCTCCATCGATCCTTGCGCACTCTGGATGCCCCGTTTGGGCAGTGGCTCTTGGTCATCCTTTGTCTGACACCCCTTGTTGGACGGGAGCAGGGCACATTCCATGGTAATCCCGGGGGGATTGGGATGGGTCCTGTCAAAGTATCTGGGCCCCACTAAAGTCCAAAATTTAGGTCGTTTCGTAATTCGTGCAATAGTACCCTTGAACTTTCGTGAACCGTAACTTCGCCGTCAAACGTCCAAATTCGACATGCCGCCTGTCTATGGATTCGTATTGTTACGATCTACGTAACGGTCCTCGGCCCTCGACCATTGGACATCACAGTCAAAAAGTCAACATTTCGCTCCTTTTAACTAAAATTACCAAAATGCCCCTAAACTTCCGAACGTCATAACTTCCTACTCGAACGTCGAAATTGAACGTGCCACATGTCTATGAACTCGTGATGTCCTAAGCTACGTCACGGTCATCGGTCAAAGTCCATTTGACTGCCAGAATGAAAAGTCAACGTTTTACCACGATCAGGGGCAAAACGGTCATTTCACATCGTTCGTTCGATTTCGCCTAACTAATCATGGATTAACCTCACTAATCGTGATTAGTCACTAATCTAATCCTGGAATTTAGGACGGGTCGTTACATTAAATGGGTCAAACGGATCATATGTTAATTGGGTTTCCAATATGACATGTTTATTAAATGGATTATACGGGTTACACAGTTTACCTAGATTATTAACAGCTCGGATTCGGGTTGGATAATTTTGACACAATTATTAAATGGATCGGATTCGGATTAGGCATATTTGGGTAAAACAGAGTTCATGACACGATACGAACCCGACACGACACAACTCATTACCACCATTATAAACTTCTATCCACATTTTAAAACAAAATTTACACACCATGCCATTTTAACCAAATTCATTTATAAAAAATAAAAAAACATGTATTATCTGGTATTTTAGAAAAACTAAACCTATTTTATCTCTTAAAGAAAATGTCTAAGTAGATACAAACAACAATCTCCTTTGACATTAGTCTTTTCTTTGTGTTTATAAATATTTTATGATATTTTTATATATATGTATTTTAGAAGGATATTTTTTTATATATATATAGTAGAACCTCGATAATTTAGTACTTAACAAATTAATAATCTCTATTATATAATATTCTTTTTCCCAACTTTAATTTAAGGATAACGTGCAAATTAATAATTCGCTAAATTTATAAGATGACAAATTATTAGATATTCGCATATGTCCCATTTAATATTTAAATTAGTAGTTTTTTAATATATATATATATATATATACAGTGGCTAATGATTCGATTATTAGGCTTTTCTAAAATAATGCTTAATCATTGTTTGTTTCTTCTTGAAGTTGATATCTCAATTTCTAATTTTTTTCGTAACATGGTGAGAAGTTCTATTGTGGTTTTCTTTATGCATTTCATCTATTATTGTTGCATTATTTACACCTTTGAGAGGAGAAGCCATTATTGATATCAAGGAAAAGGTTTAGCAGGTTAGAACATGAAGCATCAGATAATACTTTATAAAGGGGCAAAAAATTCAATATTCATTTAACTCCTATAAAGAATTGGAAACCTTATTGGTAAAGATAAACAAATCAATGTTGTGTACAAGAAGATTTGATATACTGGTTAAACAAAATTTTATATGGATTAAAGCAGACACCTAGGCAATGGTACAAAAAGTTTTATTCCTTCATGATTGAAAATGAATATCGAAGGACAATCTCAAACCATTGTGTGTTTGCAAAAAGATTTGATGATGGTGAGTTCATCCTACTTCTTCTTTATGTTGAAGACATGTTAATCGTAGGACAAGATGGTGACAAGATTGGCAAGGTGAAGAAACAGATGAGCAAGCCTTTTGCTATGAAAGACTTAGGACTCAGAAAACAAATCCTCAGTATAAAGATATCATGTGATTAGAAGAACCAAAAGTTGTGATGATCACAAGCAAGTTGTATCGAGAAAGTCCTCAAGCGGTTTAACATGGATAAGGCAAAACTAGTTGCTACTCCATTTGCTAGTCACTTCATGCTTAATGCAAAGAAAATTCCAACATGTGAGAAATGGAAGAAACGTTTATGGTGCCATACTCCTTGTCAGTGGGAAGTCTGATATATGTGATAGTGTGTATAAGACCATACATAACACATATATTTGGCATAGTAAGCAGATTCCTGTTTAAACCAAGCAGATAACATTGGAATGTCGTGAAGTGAATTCCCATATATCTCAAGTGCACTTCCAAAATGAGTTTATGCTTTGGAAGTGAAAAAAAGTGAATTGATTGGATATATAGATGCAGACATGGCAAGAGACATTGATTCCAGAAAGTCTACTTTCAAACACCTGATTATATTCTCAAGGGGAAGTTTCTCGTAAATCAAAATTACAGAATTATGTTGCTTTATTAACCATAGAGGCAAAGTTTATTCCAGCTACAGAAGCATGTAAGGAAATGCTCTGGATGAAGCCAAGGACGGATCTACTAAAGGGGTAGGTTAGGTTGTAGCCTAGGTCAGTTTTTGCCATTTATGTATTCTGTAAGTTTAAATTTGCATAAAAGTTGGTATAGCTTAGTTGGCTTTAGAGTTTGCTACCTAAATTGGGAGCCTAAGTTCAAATCCCTGTGTTGTTGGTAACTTGATCATATATAGGAAATTTTATTTTATCATTTTCCTCTAATTTTGGAAAGGAAAAAAAGACTTGGTTTTATTTTACCATTTATTCTTTCAAATTCTTAAAAAAAATTGCTTTATTTTATCATTTTCATTCAATTTTTGAATAAATTCTAGCCTTCGTTTGCCCTTCAATTTTTTTTTTTTTAAAAAAACTTGATGAATTTAGCCTATCCAATTTTGAGTTCCTAGATCATTCCTTGGATAAAGCGATTCCTATATGAATTAGGATATACGCAACAAAAATACGTCTTGCATTGTAACAATCAAAGTGTGATCCACTTGAATAAGAATTCCAGGTTTCCACTTAGATCGAAGCATATTGATGTGTGGTGTCATTGGATACGTGATATGTTTGAGTCCAAGAAATTAACGCTTGACAAAATGCATACTGATGATAATAACTTAGATATGATGATCAGGTCCTTACCCAAAGAAAAGTATGAATTCTGCATATTAGCAATTGGACTGATGAAACTCTCCACCTAAGTCAGGAGGGGGAGATTGATGAATGTCCATCCTTAATTGGAGGAAGAAGAAAAATAGAAACATAAATAGACATAAAAGAAATAGAAAACAGATAGCGAAGTAAAACGAAAAGGTCGGATGACATTTATTTATTTAGCTTCTAATAACTTATAAAAGTTTAGTTATATTTCATTGATGGTCTTTATTTATTTAGTTTCTAACAACTTATAAAAGCTGATTTATTTTTCATTTTCAATCAATCAGATAGAAACCAAATTCATAGAGAATTAGAGAGAAAACAACATTTGTATGTGAGAGAGAAATTCTCTTGAGAAAAAAAAACCGTAGAGTTAACTATCAATTTTCGGTGAAATTATTTGTACATATTATTTTATAGTGGAAAAACTTTAGTAATTATTTTATGTGTCTATTTTAATTATACAAGAGTGAGAAAAATTAGATTTCATGACCAATAATATTTATCTATTTTTGGCTTTCAATATTCGTCATTACCCCCAACAAATTCCCCAATCACCTTCATAATCTCCCAACAATACGAAAAACTCTGAGAGAACACTCTTCAAGACGAGACTAACATGGTTGATAATAGTCATGGGCATGGTTCGATACGATTCGATATGAAAGTGATACTGGAACCATACCAAGTAATTTTAATGGGTTTGGTACGGTATGATATTTCAAATGAAATTGATACCGTATCATACCGTACCAATTATGTTCGGTATGGTTTCGATTTTGAGCCCAAATTCATAATTCCATTTCTGGATTACTTAATTGAATGTCTTAAAACAACCTTTTGATGAAGTTGCGAAATTAGGCATCTTGCTGGGTAACAAATATTGCTCAAAATATATAGAAAATTCATAAGGCAACCAATCAATCTCAACACATCAACTAAAACTAACTCTATCAACTAAAAAAACCATAACATACAATTAAATCCATCAACTAAAAAATCCTAACATACAATTAAATCTATCAACTAAAATTAACATACAATTAAATTCATCATTAGCTATTAACATGTTAAGATATTAGACTATTAGGGTTTTTAATTTTTGGATTTAATTTAATTTTTAATTAATTAAAAAAATAAAACAAGTTCAATTTCAGTATAGAACATTATTCTCTAACATTGAAATCAATCTTGTGCAAATTTAAAAAGGTACAATATCAATACTATACTGATCATCCATTCGATTTTACTATTTCATTTTCTTTTTTCCATTTTGTACGACACATAACGGGATAATTTCAATATTTCGAGACGATACACCCACCCTATGTTGATAAACAACTAGAGCATAAAATAAATACAATTTTATTATAGAATAACTAAATAAAATTACATATAGAAGGAACATTTCATTCTTCTAATCCTACCATTTTAAGGGAATTGAATTGGATAAATTTCTTCTATTTCTAATCCTCTTACCATAACAACACATCCACTTCTATCCAAAATATATTGAATTTGATGAGTTATCTAATCCAATCCTACTTATCAAACGCGACATTACTAATATGAGAAATGAAATGGGAAAAATGATGTTGTTCTTATAGACTAGAGCGAGGAAATAGAGAAGTACAAAGGAAGCCAGAGAAAGACAAACACAGCATCTAAAAAAAATAATTCCAAATATGAAGTTTAATAACATGCACGCATCTGAGGGGTAAACAGCCTAGTCTGTCTATCAATTTGATTCACCATGTCTCAAGGCTCAAGGCATGCCACTATAAATCAGTGCACTACAAAGGCAGCAAGAACAAAAGCAGCGTAAAAAGTTAGATCAACTGAGACAAACGTTGCATTCTGTTGCACTGCGATTCCCCATTTGCGCCACAAGGAATGTCACAACACTAGGCACAAACCAAAGCAGCAGTGGCAGCAGCACGCATAACTCATGATGCAACCAAATCAGGTGTTTCCGCCTCAATGGACAACAAAGCTGTGTGGACTTTATCCAACCAACCGTCCAGCCTATCGCGCAAAGATTTTATCTGTGGAATTCCCAAAACTCTTGGTTGCACCCAAGACACATGCACTGTTTCCTCAACTTGATCAATTATTCCCTCAATCAAATGGACCTGCAGTGCAGTAAACAACATCTCTCCATAAGTATTCCATGGACAAAACATCAAAACAAAATACAAGTTTCAAATGAATAAAATTAGAACTAAACCCTGCTTGCTCTGTCAGGGACATAAACAAACAAATAGCCGGTGACCAAATAGACACCACAATGAGCATTCTCTCTTCAAATTTGATAGCATTTTTGTTTCCCTATCATTTCTCCTCAAAGCACTAATACCAAAAGCAAGTCATAAGGAAAATCTTACCTCAACCACCTAAAGACTTTCTTCCAATGTAGTGATTAGGATACATCACATAGGCTTTGCTAAAGTGAGTCTATATTGGACAAAATACTTCGACAAACCATCTCAACCATGTTTGTACGTAGAATGATATATTAGTTCAACATTCGTAAATGATATATTAGTTCTACTAGACCATAATTGTAGAGGTGCATATCTTTCCATAAGAAAACAATCATTTCCCAAATTATTGACGTTAGGATATTTTGATTAAGGGAACTATCTGAAACTAAATCACCATGTACAATAATGTGGTACATAAATACAATATACATAATTATTCCTTGTCCTAAATTTTAAGATTTTCCATGTACATAATAACTTAACTCATATCGCATACCACATACAATGTATTGTAGGGCAGGGCTATTGAACTAAATAACTTGTAGAACCTACTAGATACATACAAATAAGGTTTGAATGCCAAAACCATTATAATAACATGTCGATGTATCCAAATTTATAGTAATATTACTGTTTCTCATTTTTCGATGTACTAAGCTGTAGAAATAATCACTTGTGGGTGGTTAATCTATACTTGTTAATGTCATGCATTGAGAACCAAGGCCATAAGACTGCAGTATCTTGCATCGGCACAAATAGGTATTTGGAGTATCTACATCTAAACTAATTCACTATCTATCAAGTTTCAATAAGACGGTAACTTACAGAAAGGCTCTTCACAAGAAGATGTTCCACATCTTCGATAGAAAGTTTCGTGCGCTCAGCAATAATACTCAAAGGTATAGTTCGATCTTCAGATGGCCGGCTGAAAGAAACATATTAATCATTCAGATGCTCAAGAATGGCATTTTCACATTTCCAACAGATTACAAGTGAAATGATGATCTAGAACATACCTGAAGATAATCTCCATCAAGCACAGAATGTTAATCTTCTCCAAAAGCTTCCTCTCATTTTCAACTAATGCAGGTTGAGCTCTCAGAGCAGCATTGTGCACACGACATAATTCTTGATAGCGAACTAAATCACCAGAGTTGAAAGCTTGAAGTATATAGTAAAGCCACTCCACCTTTGTCCCTAGAAGACTCTTGATCTGCATAAGTTGTTAAAAAATGTCATCAAACACGTGCCTACTAAATACATAAGATTCACGTACATAACTAATATCCATTACAGCTGTAGGTCATCCAGAAAACCCAAATGGACCATGGGGTGCATGGGCAGGATACAATAGCGAATTCAGATCATAACCACATTGACTAAACCATCATACAAACAAAACAAATAAATTAAAGAAGAAACCATGCATGCACATATTTAATATGCAACAATAACCTCTACGATGCAAACACTTCATAAGAGTCTAAACCACTAGAAATTAATAATAATTTGTCAAACTCTAGAACTTCTTTCAGATGTAAAAGTGGAAATAAAACTAAAATAGAAAGAGAATCCAGCAAAAAGATAAATCCTAAAGGAAATAAAAAAGAAAAGAGAGAATAATGCAAAACGAAGGTTCTGCAAAAATGTTCTTACAATGGGATGTGCAAGCAGCTCTCCAAAGTTGTAGATGTTATCTCCCAAGAGCGCAGCAAGGGACAAATCAAATGCCAAATCCTTAAATACAATCAATACATCCAAGTTGTTAAAAAGGACACAAGGAATTAAAAGAAGCAACCAGTCTAACAGCCATTCAGCAGTAAACGAAAATGAACAAGGTATCCTAATGACAAGATAAATCTTATTTTAAATATAGTTTACCAATTGGCGTCCTAATCACAACCATTCAAATCCATACCGAGCCAATAAGAAAGTAAAAGCCAGTGTGAAATGAAGTAAAAAGCAAGTGTAAAACGATATTCCTTAGTTAATTATGCATTCAACACAGTCCATGTTCAAGAAAACTTACACAATACAAATCCAATTACCAATGTGACTGATTCTCTGAGCAAGATACTAACATGTAATTAACAAAAAATGTTTCAATATTTCCAACAAATAAGAATGAAATAAAAACAAAAATATAAATCTAAACTCTCTATCATCATCCTATGAATGTGGAACATATCTAATACATGACCATTTCTATTCAAGAACTAAAATGCTTAAGTTCCCTGGGAATAACCTTATTTCACAGTTTACCAACTATCATCTGCCCATTAATCATAGCAGATTGTAGAAGATTTCCTTTTTCTTATTACTTTATTCTTTTGGTATAAAAAATATAGAAAACAAAGCCTGCCTTTAAGTGCCTTCAGAGACTTGAATCCAGGAGTATACACAAACTACACAAAATATAATGCTTGAACCCAGAAAAATTAGACCAGGTTATTATTTACCATCTGGAGTATGAATATAGGAATTTGGCGAAAGCAAGCACAAGACAATTTAAATACATTTACATGCACTAGGAAATCTGAGACAGGATAATTTATAAGAGAACAAATTTGTTGAGAGGGTAAAGTGAAATCACAGAAAAGGAGGAAAATTTAAATCTAACAAAACCACCAAACCTAGGCAAGGAACCATAGATTTCAAGCCTTTTACAGCATAGCATTCCAAAATAGTAAATGCAATTTCAAACATAGGAACTTCAAAAGAAAATGGTTTTATATAAGATTATAACTGCGTACCAGCTTAAATGATTCTGAGAGAGACTCCACTGACGTGTATGCTAAATAGAGAAGAGCACTTTTGTAGAACTCAGCAAATTCCTGACGGAACTTATAGTATTGAGATGAGACCCAATAATAGCTAGCATACACAGATGGATCAATGTCAGTCATACTGTCGAGTGTACTCTTTCCATCGTCTAGAAGCTTTTTGCACTCTTTTTGGGCCTCTTGCTCAAGTTTGAAAATTGCAATTTGCATCTTAATGTAAAGGATTGGCTCCTCTATGCGTTGCTCTCTAGTGGCTTGAAGCTTCTCAATCACCCCTTCCAGGTAACTGATAGCAGCTTCCTTCTCGGGATACTGCCGAGAAACAATGACTGCAAAGTGTGCAAGCTTGAGTAGGTTGATCTTGGTCTCAAAATCAGTGATGAAATTGTGATATAACTGTATCAACGCATCACCAGCCTGATATTCAATAACCGAAGTCAGCTGAGGTAATAAAGGACACATACATAACAAAATAATATCTTAAAGGTAGATTTTTAAATTTAATTTACTTGAGCCATCTGCTGCTGTACAATACATCAGTCATACAAAATACTTCTAACAACTTTGCTATAGTTGCATACCCCAGACTCCCAAACCAGGACCCAATCTAATCTCCTTTGTTGCCATTTCCTCCAGGAAGGCAAGAAAGTTGACAGTACACAGCACTACATACATACATATATTCCAAAAGCATACATATATTCCAAAAGCCAAACTAGGAAAGTTGTTTTGACCAAAAAAAGAAGAAGGTAAGTTGATGAACTGAGGCTGCACTTGAACGGCTTGATTATGACAGCTTCAAACCAACAAGCATAGTCCCAGAGGAATCAATGGTTTAACTCAAAGAAGTTCCAAGTAAATCAAAACACATAAAAAGAAAATTCCATCCAACCGTCTACTCCCATCTCGTCATTAGAAAATACGATCTACCAGAGCTAATAGCTCCAAAAGCAAAAAACTCCCAAAAGTAAAATCCATGGCATTTCCAGTTCTTTAGCTCTAATTACTCAACTTACCAAAATAGAATCAAACTACTAGATACACTTCGAGAGATTTCCACCGAAAAAACCTAGCTTTGCCACCGAAAATCCTTTTGCCCTCATGACTATTCCCAAAAGCCCTAATTTAGGGGCAAAACCCAAAGCACACTCCAAGCCGCAAACTAACAATTTATCAAACCCTAAATCTCGCCTGAAGGCACAAAGATCGGAACTCACAGTCACACATCGTAAGAGTTGAGTCTCAAGGAAAGTAAACATTGGGGTGGCAAACAGACCTGAAACACGGCGAGAGCAACAAACTGCTCGAGCTTGAGAGTGAGCTGGTGCCAGAGCTTCTTCTGGTACAAATCTGCGAGGGTATTGTACCAATCGGCGAGCTCCGGATGCGCGTTGCGCAGAGACTCCAGGTATTGCAGCGCAGCCATAGCTAATTCTCAGAGCGTTTGCAAGGTTGGAGAGCTGAGGCCCTCTTTCGTAAAAAATATTTAATTTAATGAAAACGGAATAAAGAAATATAGGTGTGGAATGGTTAAATAGGCGACTTACCACAAAGGGTATGTTCGGTATTTGGGTTGAGGGCAATATCATCAAAATTAGGTTTCCTCTTCCTAAAGTTTCAGATGTTTTCCCTTGTGGAGTCCAGATTCTCGGGGACGGAGAGATCGGCGTTGTCATCGTTGTTGAGGTAGGGATGATGAGAGGGAGAGTGATAGAGAGTAAAGACATCTGCGCTCGGCGAGATCGCCGACGCCGCAATGGTTTAATGGCTCGATGGTGAAAACGATCCGAGGAAGAAGAATCGACGAAGACGAAGATGATGATGGAGAGGATTCGCCGAAGATGATGATGAAGAAACCTCGACGAAGACGGGTCGATGGTGATGATGGTGAACTGGCGATGGGTCGATGATTGTTATTGGGCGAATTGGTCGATGATTGTTATTGGGCGAATTGGTCGATGATTGTTATTGGGCGAATTGTTCGATGATTGTTATTGGGCGAATTGGTCGATGATTGTTATTGGGCGAATTGGTCGATGACGATGGTAAGTTGAAGATGATTGCATCCTCAAAAATATGTTTGATTTTCCTGCCTTTACAGAAACTTCATTTGATTTCTTCTTAGGGTAAATAGACGCCATTATATTCCGAATTTCGATTCCTTATCCATCTCTGTTTTGATTCAATCTCGGAAAAATTTGAATCTTCCTCGTGGAACTTTGAATTGGGAAATTTTTTTCATTTATATTTACATCTACTTGAAATTGGTTGTGAATGGTAATTTGTAACCTGCTGTTCCTGGATTTTCTGGGTTATGATTAATTTTTCTCTGGAAACAAATGATAATAGTTGTTTAACAAATCGCCTACCTTTGCGAATTGAAATCTGCATTTGTTTCTTATTATTATTCCATCATATTTCAAACTTCAGTTCCAATAGTGTGAATTATGGAATTGGGCAAATATGACATGACAAATTGGCTGCAGGTGGTTGTGGTGCGTGTGTTGTGCTGCTATCCAAGGACATGGAGGTGCTCCTTTGCAGCTAGATATTAACAATGTGATGGGGGAGGATTTTCAAACCTCCTGGATGGCGCTGTTCGATTGTTTAAATAGCAGGATGATGGTGATGTGGCTGTTCAATGTCTGGTGTTTGGTTTATGGTGGTTGTGGAAGTGTATGAATGGTCAATGCTTTGAGAGTAATCTACAGCCTAACTAGCTCAGACCACCTAGGTCTTTGCCACCTCACTAGCTCGGACCACCTAGGTCTTTGCCACCTCACTAGCTCGGACCACCTAGATCTTTGCCACCTTGCTAGCTCAAACCACCTAGATCAAGATGAAGACTGATGTGGAAGATTTCAACATCGATTCGACTTAGAACGAGGTGGTGAATTTTGTGAATAGTAATCTCAAAGCTGTTCAAAATAGAATGATAAGTTGTGCATCTAACCAATATAAGGCAATCAGCATCGGGAACATCTTATCATCTAGTTTGGATGGTCGAGTTGCACACACTTGGGACACATTGATGGAATTGCGAGAGGACCAACGCAATTCCATGAATGTGTCCCAATTGTGTGCAACTCGACCATCCAAACTGGATGATTAGGTGGTCCTTGAACTAGGATTCTGATCACCTTATATTGGTTAGACTTCGGACTGAAACCTAATGCACAACATATCATTCTATTTTGAACAGCTTTGAGATTACTATTCGCAAAAACTCATCACCTCAGTGTTCATCTTTGAGGTCGATTTGATGTTGAAATCTTTCACATCAATCTTCATCTAGATCAAGGTGATCATTGCTCCACTACACTTCTATCAGGCGATGTGTTTTTTCCGTTTATTCCTAGCAATTGTAACAAGGCCGCGCGCCTTGTGGCTGCCCAAGGTGGCACGCGCTAGTGGGTTTGTTGTTCAACACCCTGAATGTGGATGTTCTTTGATTCTTCTTAATACAGCTATGCATTTGATTTATAAAAAAAAAAATGTTGCTTGCGCGGAGTTAAATCACAGAAAAAGGAAGAAAATTTAATATAACAAAACCATTCATCCTAGGGCGGCAAGAAACCACAGATTTCAAGCCTTCTGTAGCATTCCAAAATAGTAAATGGGATTTCAAAAATACTTCAAAAGAAAATGGTTTCTACGTAAGAGTGTAGCTGCATACCAGCTTAAATGATTCGGAGAGAGACTCCACTGTAGTGTGCTAAATAAAGGATCACTTGTGTGGAACTAGGCAGACGGAATTTTTATATTAAGATGTGACCCGATAATAACTAGCATACACAGATGGATCAATGTTAATTATACCTTCCTGATAAAAAAATTCACCCTATAATTTAGACTATTTTATTTTTTAATTAATCTAATATACTTAATACCACCTAGATATAATAAAAAAATGCGCACAATAATTATAGCGTTATTTTAAGAATTTGATTAAGAATATTTATACAGTTTGTCTCTTCCAAATTTGTCGAAGCTGGTTGCTGCCATATGGCAGACCTGGCAGTTGGCAAACCCTTCACCAATAACGATGTCCATATCTCTAATTAATTAAATAGTTATTCTTTATTTATTTTATTTATTTTTTGGGTTGCAAGGAACATATCCAATTGTAGATCGAACAACGTCCAAATAAAATTTTGTCCTGTTTGAGATTCTAAGAACACAGTTTTAGCAAAGATTATATTTCTGATTCACAATGTTGCCAATACGTTTTCAACGATGCATTTCCAAAAGAGAAATAATTATTCAAAATTTGTTGGGAGTATTTTATGGTCAAAGGCAAACCGCACTCTAAGCAAAAATTAAGTCCATTATTCAGGTGTATGGAACTTCATGGTATTTATCAAAAAAAATATTAGATATTACTTAGAAAATAATCTTTGTATAAACTTGTGTTGTCAGCTTATGATTTTGACTCTTTAGTTAAATTGAAATTTTGTGAATAAATTTTAAGACGATGAAATAAACGATGCTGATCATAAAATATATATATATATGTTATAATTCAGGAGAATGTAATTAATTTGATAGGTTTATGACTTAATATGGTTGGTTACTGGTTAGGCAATATGAAAGTTATATAATTGTATTTAGTTTTAATTTCTTTATCCGACAACATTAACATATTTATAATAATAGATTACGAATCTCTGCATTTAATTTCTACGCATTTTGTCACATTTCATTAAATATAGGTCATTGATATACCCTTTTATTCACGTTTTTCTTTTTTACCTTATACAAAAATTATTAGAATTGTGCTACGTTGTGGGTTTGGTGTTGTTCGTTGTTCCATTCTTCTGGTTAGGTGGTCCCATGAGTGGTGGCTTGGTTTTGATGCAGTGTTGCTGTTTTATGTGTCTTTGGTTTTAGTTTGGGTTATTCTTCCTTTAACTTCTTGTTATTTCTGGTAATTCTGAGCTTTGTTCTTTTTGCTAGCTGCTTGGTTAGTTTTTCTGTTCTTTGTATTCGGTGATTTTGCCCTTTTGAGATTGTTGTTGCTCTTTGAGCATGTTAATGTTGGTCTTTTTTAATACAATTTGGAATTAATCAAAAATAATAATTATTAGAATTGCGAAGAGCCAAAAGTTTAATTAGTCTCATTGTCAAATGATCTCTACAAAGTACAAAGACAAATGAATAATGGTGGGTGGGTTTATATATATATATATATATAGGGATGTTGTAGTCAACACTTTCGTACTCCCTACGTACGTACAATATTTCACAGCTGGAGTTTACGTTGAGTGAAATGTACGGTACAGTTTTACGATATACAAATTATAGAATGAAGCAAATCGACTTATACAAGCAATGTGTTTATTAACTATTAAGTGTCATTTAAAATACATCTACGTACTGTCGTCGATCTACAAATAATAATCGACCCTTTATACTTTATCGTATGTATAGGAAATATCAAATTCGGTTTACATGAAGTTTTGTAATACAATATATACGTATATGTCTATATATACACAAACATATGTATTGTTAATACAATACATCGTTTTTTTATGTATTAGAGTCAAGAATTGATGTACAAATAGTAAGTTTAATTATTGTGGAACCCAAAATCATCCGAAAATTATGGAGCTGTCACGTGTCCCGTAATTCCCAAAAATGACCAAATTGCCCTTGGCAAATAACGCTGATCATTTGAAAAACACCCGCACATTAAATAATCTATTTACCAGTTAAATACGTTATTTGATCGGGTTAAAGTCTCCGTAATATTGGTATTCTCCCCGAGAGTTAATTATCGTTATTCTTAATAATGGATAATTAATATTAATATTAAAATACAATAAATATCATTACTATCATGATGAGCCATCATTACAATTACTAAATAATATATTTAATAATAATATATTATTTACTAATTAAATATTCAACCGACCAATCAAAACGCTCCAAGGCTTCCAAGATTTTCCTATAAATACCAAGGCACATTTCATTTCCAAGGTACGTTGATTCTTCGTTTCGAAGTATATCTCTTTCCTCTCTCAAAGCTAACTTAAGCATCAGAGTGTTCTTGGTCGAACCACCCCCCGAGTAAATCGATCGAAGCAACGATAGCTAATTGTTTGCTGTTTGCAGGAATTGTGAGGACTTTTCGCGACGAGTTCCATCTTTGATTCAATAATTGGTGCTTTCATTGAGAGCTATTGAGTTATACTCAGAAGAAGCTCTCTCATTTGTTCATCGTTCATCTTTCTTCGTTCGTCGTTCACCCGACATTGTTCGAAGATTTTGAACGTTGTTCATCACTCATCAAGAATTTGTTCATCGTTCATCTTTCTTCGTTCGTCGTTCACCTGACATTGTTCGAAGATTTTGAACGTTGTTCATCACTCATCAAGAATTCGTTCACCGTTCATCTTTCTTCGTTCGTCGTTCATCGACATTGTTCGAAGATTTTGAACATTGTTCATCGTTCATCCCCCTTCGTTCGTCGTTCATCGACATTGTTCGAAGATTCTGAACGTTGTTCAAATTATCCATCAACAGCTTTCCAAATTCAAAATTCTTCGATTCAGCATGGCTAAGGTTCATCGATCCGTTCGATCAACTGGAGAAGGTGTTTCTGCCTCAACGGCTCAGACAAGGAATGAGGCTCGCATTGAAACTCCGGAGAAGCGACCAACTCAACCCAGGTGTGTGTCTATAGAATCACCCATGGAGACACTTGAAGGGAGGCCAACCTTCAGTTTTGGAGTGTTCCCCTCTCCAGCTAACCAAGTACCCGCGCTAGGGGAAGGAACTTCGGCTTTACAACAAGAAAACGAGAGGTTGATGGGAAATACATCACGACATGATCAACCCACAACAAACATGGTCCTAAGGGACTTTCTGGACGGGTGTCATGACATCTCAGGAAGAAGTCGTCACCAACCTCCCCAGGACAACTTAGCGCAGCAAGTTGAAGGGTTAAGCAAACAAGTTCAACTTCAGTCAGAGCTCTTGCAGCAACTCCTAGCAGAGAGACCAGTCCAAGAGCAGGACAGACATTCCACGTCACGTGGAAAACAGGAGCATGCTCAAAGGCGTCCTGGGAAAGAACCAGTCCACTGCCGAACAATGTCACGAGACACTTCGCTAAGCGATTCCAGTGAAGAAAGTCATGCTCACCGAGCAAAAAACCCTCAACGCCTAAGGTCATCAGTGTAACAACCCGTTCCGAGAGCCGGGATTAGTAGAGTGATTAAAGTGTGATTAGTGAGGTTAATCAGTGGTTAGGTGGTCTCGAAAAGTCCAGGAGCCTAGAGCGATAATTTTGCCCTTGGTCTGGGCAAAAATGTTGACTTTTAGTTCGGGTGGTCAAATGGGGGTTGACCAGTGACCAGGACGTAGTTTAGGACGTCACGAATCCTTAGGCAGGTGGCACGCCCGATTCCGACATCCGAGGAGGAAGTTGTGATGTTCGGAAGGTTGAGGGCTTAACCGTGATTTGGGTAAAGTAGGGGGAATAGTTGACTTTTTGTACGGACGAGTGTTGGTAGGTTGACCTAGGATGGTTAGATAGATCTCGTCGTCCTGAGTTCGATGACAGGCGGCACGTATGCATCGGACTTACGATGAGTGAGATACGGGTCTAGAACGTTAGTGGCGAAACCGTAAAATGAGTTAAAAAGAAGGGTAAATTGGTCTTTCTGCACATTGGGATTTGTGCAGAAAGAAAGAAATGGACGGCTGAGATTGGGCCACATGGGTGAGAGAGAGTGGGGGATGGTGACATGTGGCAAGTGTGTAGTGGGTTCTGGGGGATTCTAAGGTGTGTGCACGGTTCTATTTTTGGGGTGTACCCGTGCCCGTGTTCGAGTTTGTGCGCAGAAGGAAACAGAAACAGAGGGGGATTGTGAGAGGAAATTGAGAGCAGTGAAGGGTTGATTGAGGGAGCTGGTGAGTTGTGAGTGTGTGTGGGTGTCCAGAGAAGGAAAGGGAGACGGCAAGAAGGTTGGGAGGTGAGGAAGTCGAGTGTTGGGCAGCTGGGAACTGCGGGAAAACCAGGGGTAAATAGCAGGGAGATCGTGAGAATCGTGGCGGTGGCGGCCGTGTACGGGGCAACTGAGACCGTGGTGGTGTCGTGCGGGTTGCGAGGAGTCAACCACTACCAGCGGAGCTCACGACGGCGACAGGTTGCAGGTAATTTCTATTGCCCGTGTCTATGCTCTGTTTTGGCCGTGAACTTCAAATCGGAAGTTGTGGCCTGAGAGGTGGAATCGAAGAGTCTAGGGGAGTTTAGGGAGTTCAGTTGAGTCCAGGGCGTCATTTGGTTGAGCTGCCGTGACGGGAGGTGCACGGTGGAGGTTGGCACGACGGAGGGACTCTGTGTGCCCTGTTTTCCCGTTTTGGTTCAAACCAAGAGTCGTGATCCTAGAGACTGAGTCGAAGGTCTAGGAGAGTCGGGTTAGGTTCCTTGAGGTCCTAGGAACCGTCTGGTGTTGCCACCGTGAAGGGAGGTTACCTGGGCGGCCGGAGAGGAAAACAGAGGAATTGGGCCGTCTGGTTTCGAGTCTGAGTCGACGGTGTAGGGGATGTGTCGAGGAGATTGGAGGATGGGGATGCTTAGAGTAAGGTTGGACGAAGCTATAGGAGAAGGAAGGAGGTGTTTTGGTGCAGGCACGGCGGAGAACCGTTGACGCCGGTTCAAGCTGCAGCCTACTGTGTTGAACCGGGTCGACGTGAGGTTGAAGGTGCACTGTAGCTGGCGCGTGAGGGCCACGCGCAGCCACTGTGGGCGGCGCGTGGAGGCGCGTGCGGCGGTTCTGGGAGGAACGGTCAACATGGGTTTTGGTCTAGGAGTTGTGGTGAGTGCAATGGAGTTGGTTTCGAGTCAATTGGACGTCGTTTGAGGTTAGTTCCGCGAGGGTGAAGGTTTAGGGTCCCGGGTTCTTACGTTCAGGATTCGGGGATTTTTGAGGGAATTTAGGTGAACCTTCGTAGACGTGTTAGTGACGTAATTTAACGGTGATTGACAGGATCGGGATTTCCCGAGGAAGCCGAGGAACGGGCTGGACGTTCGGGACGCGAGTAGGGCTCAGTACTGTGAGTGGACCCCTTCTCTAAACTCGAGCATGCATAACTGTTTTCTATCATTGTCTTATGGCTTTTAATCACTATTCTATGTTTATCGAATATGTTTTGGTTGATTTTACATGACTGCACGTTTTTCAAGAATGTTTGGTTTTTAGCACGTTTTACGAGAAAGTGGTTTGTTTCTGAAATGGATGCAATGATTTTGGGATTTCAATTGATAAGTGGTTTTCATTGGTTATAAAGGGATTTTGGAACATGATTTCGATAATAAAGGTTTTTGGTTTTAGAAACGGATTTCGAAAATGGAAGTTGGTTTTCAAGTGGAAAAGTGGGATTCCGGATTTGGGTTCGGAATGACGGTTCTGGATTCCGGAAGGGCATCAGACCAGTGATTTCGGATTCGGGTTTGGATGTGGATTGGTAAATGGTTTCAAATGGTTTTGGGATTGGATTTGCTGGATCTGGATATTGGGTTTAAAGACCCGGATATATGTGACGGGGGACCGGCCGGATTAGGTTTAAAGACCCGGATTGAGTTTAAAGACTCGGGAGTTTAAAGACTCGGATATATTGATTTCCCCCGTAGGCCTTGAGTTTAAAGACTCGGGAGTTTAAAGACTCGGATATGATTAAGGCCTGGATTGAGTTTAAAGACTCGGGAGTTTAAAGACTCGGATAGGTCCAGCAGGTTCGATCGGGAAATGAGGATTTGATACGGTTTCTGATACTCATGCTATGGTTTTTATGATATTTTATCGTGTTTCCGTTTCTTATAATGTTTTATAACGATTATTTTATAACTGTGTTCATAACTGTTGGTTATGCATGTGGTTTCAAAACGGAGGGTTAAACTCGGTTTTCCTATAAAGTGGTTTTGAACTTTTTGTACTTTCTGGTCCACTCACACTTTTGTTTTAACTTGCCCTCCAGGTTGTGGAGCGAGCGCGGGGTCTTGACGTCGAGGCAGAGTCCGAGGCATAGAAGCGACGTGAGGGATTCCAGAATAGTTTACAATCTTCCGTGTGCGTGTACTTTATCGGGTTTTAGTTCTTTGTATTTTTCGTACTATGCTCTGTAAACGATAACGTCGGAATATTTTGTTTAATTACTCCTGCGTCTGACCGGGTTGCGTGAGTGTTACTTAGGTGTTGTGTCGGGGAGTCAGACGGGAGCGGGATTTACCTCGGGTTTCGGGGTGAAACCGGGGTGGGTCATGAATGAGGGGCATTGTACAGACTACATCAAGAAGAAGACTGTAAATCACATGGAGAACAAAAAGCCAAACGAGCCAGCGTCAAATGACAGGACCCATCCCAATCCCCCTGGGATTACCGTGGAATGTGTCCTGCTCCCGTCCAACAAGGAGTGTCAGACAAGGGATAACCAAGAGCCACTGCCCAACCGGGGCATCCAGAGTGTGCAAGGATCGATGGAGGAGGTGTGCAATGTCCCAGTCTCTACTGCAATCGCATCCGTAATCAACCTGAAGGGCATTAAAACCAAAAGCTGTGAGTGGACAAAAACCAATAAATTTATTAAACACATTTATAAGACATTTATGCCCTCCAGTTTTCACAAACTTGCATGCATATCATAAAACACGGGTAATAGTATGAACAGTGGACCGATAAAATCAAAACATATTTTCCCATGGTCCATAAAACTTATGTTCACCAAAACAGTTCATGTTATAAAACATCAAATCCTGGCTCTCAGGCCAAAACATGTGGAAACATAATCACTGGCCACAAAGACCAAAAACCCGTACTCAATACCAGTACGTAATCACAAACAACATGTTTCCATAAATCATTTTAACCGCTAAACCACGGTTTCCTCAAAACCATTTTTCATAATCCACGGGACTTATTTCCATATCCTGTTGCTTAGAGTCACGTTTATCCCTGCAACGCGTGCATATCAATAGGCTCAAGGACCGCTCAAAATCCGAGCATCCGCTGTTGTGAACACATCATCAGTCAGCAATTCGTCGCTGGGAAAAACCCTCACCAGCCGACGATCCGGATCTCGTGAACATATCACTTACCGATCCATATAATCCAGCACATCTGATCTGAGTCAAGCCTCCCCTAGGCTGCAAGACAAAGATCGTGTTACGTGACCTCTTCGGGGTAAACACTTCCCTCCCGAAGGCGAGCGTTATCTCCAGGGTGCACTCCGGGGAAAAACATATTTTCTCCCGAAAGCCCTAAATATCCGCAACATATCACCATCACAAAAACCAGTGAAAAACAGTTGCATTGAAAACCAAATCATTTACAATACAGGGTCTCAGCCCCAAGTCCCGATTTACTTTATAAATCCAAAAATCATCAATATCATCATGTCATCACATGGAAATACAAATCCAATCAAAATCACAATTCCTTTGGGTCTCAAGCCCAAAATATCAAGATCACGTAAATCCGTGCAACCGTGAACCCGAGTTGCCACGATCATGTAAATCCATAAAATCAATCACTGACTCATAATCCGAGTCCAAATATCATTTTCAATTTCCTGACTCATAACCCGAGTCAAAACATCATTTTCAATCCGGGCCCAGCCCAAAACATCATTTGCACGTTCCTCGTAAAACGTGCCCGAAAGACTGATTAAAATAATCACAAAATCACGAGAATACCAAAAATCATCAAATTCGTCAAATTCACATGTAACTCCAATTTCGAGTCAAAATCATTATTTACTTGGGTTCTCACGCCCACAATATCATTTTTAACCAATTTCATGATTTCTCGAAAATTGTGCCAGAATATAATAATATAATAATCATAAAACCGAGAAATCACCAAATTGAAATACCAATCATACCAAAGCATCTAAAATCATATAATAAAGCATTTTAAACCATATATGCATGCATCACAGTTAGAAAACCAAAAATCCACTCACAGACCGTTTTAACGGTATGCCTCGATACGCGTGCCACCGGCCCTCCCGGGCCTCACCACTATCACCGGGACTCCCAATCCTATCCAAATCACAATAGAGGGTTACTAACCTCCACATTAACATCCTATCAAAGTCCCGTAATTTTCCCGAATCTTTAACTATTTTTAAACTTAATTTAAAACCTTCGGACATCCCGAACAATATCGAAACGGTGTCCGATCGACACGAAACCAATTCCAAAATGTTCGTTACATTAAATAGGACAGAAGTCATGTTGACCTCACCTAGAGATTCGTGCCCACGCGCCGTCACGCGCCGCCGTGAGTGTCAGGACCCTCCCCGGTTTCACCCCGAAACCCGAGGTCAATCCCGCTCCCGTCTGACTCCCCGACACAACACCCAAGTATAGAAAACAGTTATGCATGTTCGAGTTTAAAGAAAGGGTCCACTCACAGTACTGAGCCCTACTCGCGTCCCGAACGTCCAGCCCGTTCCTCGGCTTCCTCGGGAAATCCCGATCCTGTCAATCACCGTCAAATTACGTCACTAACACGTCTACGAAGGTTCACCTAAATTCCCTCAAAAATCCCCGAATCGAAAACCTAAAACCCGGGACCCTAAACCTTCACCCTCGCGGAACTACACTCAAACGACTTCCGATTGACCTGAAACCAACTCCATTGAACTCACCCTAACTCCTAGACCAAAAACCTTGTTGACCGTTTTCCCCATCGCCGCCGCACGCGCCCCCACTGACAGGACCCATCCCAATCCCCCCGGGATTACCATGGAATGTGCCCTGCTCCCGTCCAACAAGGGGTGTCAGACAAGGGATAACCAAGAGCTACTGCCCAAACAGGCCATCCAGAGTGCGCAAGGACCGATGGAGGAGGTGTGCAATGTCCCAGTCTCTGCTGCAATCGCATCCGTAATCAACCTGAAGGGCATTAAAACCAAAAGCTGTGAGTGGACAAAAACCAATAAGTTTACCCAAATACATTTATAAGACATTTATGCCCTCCAATAAAAACGTATGCATGCCACAAAAACCAGTAACCAAAACGTTTGCTCAACCGAGCCATTAGGGCCTTAGCCCAAAACCGTTAACCAAAAACCAAGTGTGGGAACTCAGCCCAAAACTGTGGAATACCACCACCATACATATTAAAACCATGTGGGTCACCACCCACGACCATAAATGAACATCAATCCATAAATCCAAAACCATTTAGGGTCCCTGACCCGACATACCATTTCATAACCAATAATCCATTTTTACCACATAACACATATCCAACCAATAAGCCATTTTATTCATTAAACCATATTTTACCATTACCATCACCAGCATCCCAGATGCTTAGCGTCCCAGACGCTAGACGTCCCTGACGTCATATCTCATGGTTTCATAAGCTACGCGTGCTGCCCGGGGTCTCTCCGGGTCCATATATCTGACATCCCTGATGTCTGACGTCCCTGACGTCAATCATAGCAATCCTGCTCCTGAGCTATCATACGGTCCGGCTGCTCCGTATAATGACCCCTCGCAGGCAATGCACCGTGACTTCCCCAGTGTCCCAGACATCTGGAGGAGACCATCATATATCCTTGTATCCAGATGGTATATGGAAAACAGTTTTATTAAATCCTTTTATCACATCATTACCATTGGGCCCTGCCCGAAATTTCCATAAAACCATGTAATTCCATTTAGGGTCCCTGACCCAAAATCACAATTATTAAATATAGGGTCCCTGACCCGAAATCACCATTATAATCCAATTGGGCCTCATGCCCGATTTTATAAACCACTGGGCCCACGACCCGATTTGTAAACCAACTGGGCCCCTGGCCCGATAACATAACTCAAATGGGTCTCAGCCCGATTTTATACCAACTGGGCCCCTGGCCCGATTTCATAACTCAAATGGGTCTCAGCCCGATTTTATACCAACTGGGCCCCTGGCCCGATTTCATTAACCAACTGGGCCCCCGGCCCGATTCTCAAATGGACTCCAAGTCCGAAATTTCCAACATAATTGGGCCTTAAGCCCGAGTTCCTATTTCCAATTTCAAAACCATTTTATCATATTATATCCAAGTCATAAATATGGAAAATCCATGTAAAACATTTAAGCATGCATAGAATTTATAAAACCAAAGTCCACTCACAGACCGTTTTAACGTGTGCCTCGATACGCGTGCCACCGGCCCTCCCGGACCACACCACTATCACCGGGACTCCCAATCCTGTCCAAATCACATTAGAGGGTCACTAACCTCATTATTAACATCCTATCAAAGTCCCGTAATTTTCCTGAATTTTTACTTATTTTTAAACTTAATTTAAAACCTTCGGACATCCCGAACACTATCGAGACGGTGTCCGATCGACACGAAACCAATTCCAAAATGTCCGTTACATTAAATAGGACAGAAGTCATGTTGACCTCACCTCGAGATCCGTGCTCACGCGCCGTCACGCGCCGCCGTGAGTGGCTGCGCGTGAAACTCACGCGCCGTGATCAGTGTCACCGTTCTGACCCGGTTGTCTGATAAACGGGTCACCGTGACCCGCGGCCCAACCCGACTGGTTCTCAGCCATTACTCGATCATTTTCAATTCCGTTCTGACCCGGTCTCATTAAACCTTCACCCTCGCGGAACTACACTCAAACGACTTCCGATTGACCTGAAACCAACTCCATTGAACTCACCCTAACTCCTAGACCAAAAACCTTGTTGACCGTTTTCCCCATCGCTGCCGCACGCGCCCCCACGCGCCGCCAAAGTGGCTGCGCGTGGCCCTCACGCGCCAGCTATAGTGTCACCCCCAACCTCGAGTGCACTGTGCTGAACCGGCCGCTGCAACTGGACCGGCGAGAGGCATTCTCCACCGTCCGGCCACCTTTTCCTTCCCTCTCTTCTCCTGCAGCTTCGTCCAGACACCACGAATCCATCCCTCAACTCCTCTAACCTCGACACAGCCCCGTCATCGTCGATTCAAGCTCGAACCAGACGGCCACTTTTCCCCTGTTTCACAATTCACCTGTTCCGGTAACCTCCCGTCACGGTGGCGATACCAGACTCACCCCACAACCTCACTGGTCCACGTCCAACACCCCTAACCCTTCGACTCACCCCAGAAGTCCACGACTTTGGGTTCGAAGTTCACGGTCGAAACAGGGTAACAGAGACTCCTCTTCGCCTGAGCTCCGCCGTGTACGCCCCCGTCACGGCGACCATCACAACCCACTCCTAGGACCTCCCTGAACATCACCTCGACCTTCTAACCTCTCGACTCTCAGCCAAACCTCACGACTTTCCAAATGAAGTTTACGGGAAAAACAGAGTAAAGAGATCTCACCTTCGATTGCAGCTCCGCCGTGCGCACTGCCGCGTGCCACGGTGTTCGTTAGTCTCCCTGCAACCTCCTGCAGCTTCCCCTGCCTTGGTTTGAGTCACCTCACGGCGTAGCCACCACCTCGAACTCACGGCCTCCCTGTTTCCTTCAAAACTTCTCCGCACCTCCGCCGTGCCGCCGTGCACAATTGCACCACCAAAACCCGATCAGCAACTCCCTTTCAATCTCCCGTTCCTCCCTCACTCACCAGAACTCGTCACCAGCCACGATCAATCCTCAATTCCTCCTCACAAGCTCACTCTGTTTCTCTGTGTTTGTCGAAGAACAGCCACGGGTAAGCACGAGTGCACCCCAATTATTTGGGCTGAGACCACACAGGATTCTCCCAGAATCCTCTAGCCCCCTGCCATGTGTCACCATCCACTCCACTCCTTATCCCACCTGGTGAAATCCCAGCCGCCCATTTCCTTCTTTCTGCACAAATCCCAATGTGCAGAAAGACTAAAATACCCTCATGTTTTACCAAAACTCAATTATTCAAAAAGTCAACTATTCCCCCTACTTTACTCAAATTACGGTCATGCCCTCAACCTTCTGAACATCACAATTCCCTCCTCGGATGTCGGAATCAGGCGTGCCACCTGCCTATGGACTCGTGACGTCCTAAACTACGTCCTGGTCACTGGTCAACCCCCATTTGACCACCCGAACTAAAAGTCAACTATTTTGCCCGGACTAGGGGCAAAATTGTCATTCTACACGCAAGGACCTATCGGGACCGCCTAACCACTGATTAACCTCACTAATCATACCTTAACCACTCTACTAATCCCGACTCTCGGAACGGGTTGTTACAATCTACCCCCCTAAAAAGAATTTCGACCCTGAAATTCCACAGCTAGTTCCCGACACCTAGGGTCTCCTACCCGGTAATCAACACTCGGTCAACAATAACCTCTCCTGGGTTCCCTGTCTATCATCTCCACCTTGGGTATTGCACACCATCCCCAACTATGGTTACCACGGTCAACCCTAGCTATGTAACAGCTGCATGGTGTACGCAAGGGAAACTCTATGAACAGCAAACAAAGGTATTTTACAATACCTCATGTGGAGTACCCGATAGAATTCACAGAGCACATCCTCGTGTACGACCACAGATACTTTCCTACTGGCTGGCTCCTCTCTCGGTTGTTACTTCGGCCACTATCGAAATAAATCTACAAAGTCCTAAAGGCAAACTCTAGCTTGTGGGTTCTCTCCTTCAATAACCTCATATCGATCCGCTATAGTCACTCTTTTCCTGTACTTTTCGTCATCCTCCTACGGAACTCACTGTAACACTCCAGTCCTCTAAGAAAACTCCTAGACTCTGCCCTGGATAACAATCAAACCTAAGTACAGCACAACCAAAAGTAAAATCAGTACCTGTCCCCGCTGAGATCCCGATGCTCTACCACGTCCCCTCGAACTACTCGTGGCAGTGCCACCCCCTCTTCTCGGGCTTGCTGTCCCTGACGCTATACTCTGTCCAGGCTCCACTACTCTTCGATCTACACCACTTTCCTGTGGCAACTGTGGACACTCACGTCGGAAATGACCTCGCTCCCCACAGTAGAAACACACATTCCAACCTGGTCCACTGCTCGGTCTCCCTGTGGACGCTACCGACGTCGCACTAGCTTGCGGAGTCGGCGGTGCTCGGTAACCCCAAAATCCTGAACTCTGGACACTGCCGGGCCTACCAAAACGATCATCGCCCGACGATGACGCTCCACCGAAATTACCTCTTTTCGGTGTCCGCTGGCTCGAAGCTCCCGGAATAGAGGGTTCCCGGCGTCGCACAGGCAAACTAGCCTCCACCCGCACTGCAGCGTCTGACAAGTCTCGAAGGGTAGCAAAAGATCCGGCCGTCACGATGGCTCGAATCTCACCTCGCAAGCCCAACTCAAACCTACGGCACTTCTCGGCTTCAGTGGCCACAAAAGCAGGAGCAAACCGAGACAACATCTGGAACTTCCGTTCATACTCTGCCACTGTCATATTCCCTTGCTGGAGCTGCAGAAACTCCGCCTCCTTGGCATCCCGGAAAGAACGAGGATAATACTGCTCCAGAAACCGTTCCCTGAACGTCTCCCAGGTCACACTATGGGCATCCCAACCGGACAACTCGAGGGTATACCACCACTCATACGCCGCACCATCTAGTAAAAAGGTAGCCAACAATACTCGCTCCTCCGGCGGACAATGCATCACCGCAAAAATCCGCTCAAGTCTGGTAATCCACCTCTGGGCTTCCTCAGGATCAGCCCCACCGCTAAACGTAGTCGCCCCGAGCCGCTGAGCTCGCTCAATCGTGGCACTCTCCGTCTCTCTTGCTACTTCTTCAGGTTGTGGAGAGGGTCTACGTCTCGGAGGCATCGTCAATCGCACGCTGAAAGAGGCCTAGAAGTAGTTAAGCAACTGAAACACAACCGCACAAACCAACAAACCCCACAACCCGACAAAACCTATGCTCTGATACCAATTGTCAGGACCCACCCCGGTTTCACCCCGAAATCCGAGGTCAATCCCGCTCCCGTCTGACTCCCCGACACAACACCCAAGTAAAACTCATGCAAACCCAGTCAGACGCAGGAGTCCTTAACTGAATATCCCAACATTATCGTTTACAGAGCATAGTACGAAAATACAAGGAACTAAAAAAAACGATAAATTACACGCACTCGGAAGTCTGTAAAACTATTCCGGGATCCCTCACGTCCCTTCTATGCCTCTGACACTGCCTCGACGTCAAGACCCCGCGCTAGCTCCACAACCTGGAGGGCAAGTTAAAACAAAAGTGTGAGTGGACCATAATAAAAGAAAAGTTCTAAAACAGTTATCAGAAAACCGATTTTAACCCTCCGTTTGAAAACCACATGCACAACCAATAGTTATGAACACAGTTATAAATCAATTTACCATAAACTGCATCATAAGAAACAGAAACACTATAAAACAGTTAGAAAAACCACAGCATGTAAATCATAAAACCGTATCAGAAACCATAACATCAAATCATCATTTTCCGATCAAACCTGCTGGACCTATCCGAGTCTTTAAACTCCCGAGTCTTTAAACTCAATCCAGGCCTTAATTATATCCGAGTCTTTAAACTCAAGGCCTACGGGGGAAATATCAATATATCCGAGTCTTTAAACTCCCGAGTCTTTAAACTCAATCCGGGTCTTTAAACCCAATCCGGCCGGTCCCCCGTCACATATATCCGGGTCTTTAAACCCAATAACCAGATCCAGCAAATCCAATCCCAAAACCATTTTAAAACCACTGGAAATCCATATCCAAACTCGAATCCGAAATCCCCGGTCTGAAGCCCTTCCGGCTTCCAGAACCGCCATTCCGAACCCAAATCCGGAAATCCACTTTTCAACTTTAAAACCAAATCTCGCTTTCCGAAATCCGATTCTAAAATCGAAAACCTTGATCATCGAAATCATGTCCCAAAAACCCCTTAAAATCATGGAAATCATTTATCTTTCCAAAATCACCCTTTCCTCGTAAAACGTGCTAAAACTGTACTTCCTCATAAAACGTGCAAACATGTAAAGCCAACAAAACATATTCGAGAAACATGAAACCATAAACAAAACCATAAAACAATTATAGAAAACAGTTATGCATGTTCGAGTTTAAAGAAAGGGTCCACTCACAGTACTGAGCCCTACTCGCGTCCCGAACGTCCAGCCCGTTCCTCGGCTTCCTCGGGAAATCCCGATCCTGTCAATCACCGTCAAATTACGTCACTAACACGTCTACGAAGGTTCACCTAAATTCCCTCAAAAATCCCCGAATCGAAAACCTAAAACCCGGGACCCTAAACCTTCACCCTCGCGGAACTACACTCAAACGACTTCCGATTGACCTGAAACCAACTCCATTGAACTCACCCTAACTCCTAGACCAAAAACCTTGTTGACCGTTTTCCCCATCGCCGCCGCACGCGCCCCCACGCGCCGCCCAAAGTGGCTGCGCGTGGCCCTCACGCGCCAGCTACAGTGTCACCCCCAACCTCGAGTGCACTGTGCTGAACCGGCCGCTGCAACTGGACCAGCGAGAGGCATTCTCCACCGTCCGGCCACCTTTTCCTTCCCTCTCTTCTCCTGCAGCTTCGTCCAGACACCACGAATCCATCCCTCAACTCCTCTAACCTCGACACAGCCCCGTCATCGTCGATTCAAGCTCGAACCAGACGGCCACTTTTCCCCTGTTTCATAATTCACCTGTTCCGGTAACCTCCCGTCACGGTGGCGATACCAGACTCACCCCACAACCTCACTGATCCACGTCCAACACCCCTAACCCTTCGACTCACCCCAGAAGTCCACGACTTTGGGTTCGAAGTTCACGGTCGAAACAGGGTAACAGAGACTCCTCTTCGCCTGAGCTCCGCCGTGTACGCCCCCGTCACGGCGACCATCACAACCCACTCCTAGGACCTCCCTGAACATCACCTCGACCTTCTAACCTCTCGACTCTCAGCCAAACCTCACGACTTTCCAAATGAAGTTTACGGGAAAAACAGAGTAAAGAGATCTCACCTTCGATTGCAGCTCCGCCGTGCGCACTGCCGCGTGCCACGGTGTTCGTTAGTCTCCCTGCAACCTCCTGCAGCTTCCCCTGCCTTGGTTTGAGTCACCTCACGGCGTAGCCACCACCTCGAACTCACGGCCTCCCTGTTTCCTTCAAAACTTCTCCGCACCTCCGCCGTGCCGCCGTGCACAATTGCACCACCAAAACCCGATCAGCAACTCCCTTTCAATCTCCCGTTCCTCCCTCACTCACCAGAACTCGTCACCAGCCACGATCAATCCTCAATTCCTCCTCACAAGCTCACTCTGTTTCTCTGTGTTTGTCGAAGAACAGCCACGGGTAAGCACGAGTGCACCCCAATTATTTGGGCTGAGACCACACAGGATTCTCCCAGAATCCTCTAGCCCCCTGCCATGTGTCACCATCCACTCTACTCCTTATCCCACCTGGTGAAATCCCAGCCGCCCATTTCCTTCTTTCTGCACAAATCCCAATGTGCAGAAAGACTAAAATACCCTCCTGTTTTACTCATTTTACGGTTTTACCAAAACTTCCTAGACCCGTAACTCTCGCCTCGTAAGTCCGATGAATACGTGCCGCCTGTCATCGAACTCAGGACGACAAGAACTATCTAACCATCCTAGGTCAACCTACCAAAACTCAATTATTCAAAAAGTCAACTATTCCCCCTACTTTACTCAAATTACGGTCATGCCCTCAACCTTCCGAACATCACAATTCCCTCCTCGGATGTCGGAATCAGGCGTGCCACCTGCCTATGGACTCGTGACGTCCTAAACTACGTCCTGGTCACTGGTCAACCCCCATTTGACCACCCGAACTAAAAGTCAACTATTTTACCCGGACTAGGGGCAAAATCGTCATTCTACACGCAAGGACCTATCGGGACCGCCTAACCACTGATTAACCTCACTAATCATACCTTAACCACTCTACTAATCCCGACTCTCGGAACGGGTTGTTACAGTGAGTGGCTGCGCGTGAAACCCACGCGCCTGCTACAGTGTCACCATCTAACCCGTATCTCTGGTAAACGGGTCCAATTTTCCCGCGATACAACCCGGTTCCAATCCTATCAATTCAGCCTTAATTACATCAATTGATCATTCAATTAGCTTCGTTATTAGTTTAATTACAAGTCTGTAAACTCAATTATACAAATCCTTACCTACAATTCCACGATTCGATGATGAACACCAAGAACACTCCGGTTACTGTTCGTTCATGGAATTCCTTCAATTCCAATTGATTTCCTTAAATTGAATCAACTAGAAGCATCAGTGGACCATGAGGAACAATTCCCCCACATCAATTGCATCAAACTAGTGCTCAATCGTCACGACTCAAGCTCGAACACCGTCACTGTTCAACCATGGAGTTCTGTCAACCACAGCCGTTTTCCTTCAATTGATGAACCCAGAAGCATCGTGGGATCATGAGGAGTAGTTTCCCCACCTCAATTTCATCCATCGAAGCCTCCAACTCCACGACTCAAACTCGATTTTCCTCCTCTGTCACCAAGTGCGATCAGAGCCAAAACAGAACCAATTCCTTTCGTTCATTCGAAGATTCTGATCGTTGTGATCCCAGGAAGCTGAATGTGAGCTCAATTGCGATCCTCACGGCCTAATTCTTCCATTTCGAATTTTCCCCCCAATTTTCCCGAAATCCAAAATCCCAAATTCAGCACTCTCACAACCCCTCGTGTTTCCCCGTTAATTCAATCATCATAGTCTCCCATTTTTCTCTCAGGAACGGCAGAGGAAGGGAGTCAATTCTCCCAGTTCAATCCTCCCCCAATTTTGTGCACGGTTTGAAGAAAAATCAAAGAAAAGGAAGGGAAATGATGGAGAACATGATGATTAGGGGTGATGATGGTGTTGGGAGGGAAACATGGAGCTGGAAACAAGGGATGGGTGACACTTGTCACTCATCCGGATGTGCACAGTCATCGGTCACTATTTAATATTATATTATTATTTTAATCGGAGCCTCGGTTCGTAATTTCGTTTCCTTGACCATAACTTCGTCGTCAAATCTCCGATTTCGGCATGCCGCCTGTCGTTGGATTCGTATCGACGATACCTACGTAACGGTCCTTGGCCCTCGTCCATCGGACCTCCCGATCAAAAAGTCAACATTTGGCCCCTAATCTGCCAAATTACCAAAATGCCCCTCAACTTCCGAATATCATAACTTTCTCTACGAATGTCGGAATCGAACGTGCCACCTGTCTATGAACTCGTGACGTCCCGAACTACGTCACAGTCATCGGTCAAAGTCCATTTGACCACCCGAACTAAAAGTCAACATTTTGCCCACGTTAGGGGCAAAACGGTCATTTTGCACGTTTCGTCCGATTTCACTCGACTAATCCCCGATTAGTCATTCTAATTCATAATTAATTAATATTAAATCCCGGTATTCGGGACGGGTCATTACAACCTTCCCTCCTTAAAGAATTTCGTCCCCGAAATTCCAACTATCCGTATTCCACAACTACCTCGTGGAGGACAGATGGGCCTCACAACACGTGTACACCTGTACACCCACTAGCCAACACAGAACTCGTCTGCACTCAGACGTCACATCACAGAGGCACGTCGTACTGACTACACTCGACCACCCCGAGTGAAATTGATCACCGAAAATTGACAAGGTCATCATCAAGCTGACTCCCCCAGTTTGACGATTCCCCCTCAATCACCAATATACCCGGACCTCCGCTCTCATAGAGAGTCACCAAATCTCACTTGTCAGTCCATGCTGACACTACAAGCCAAACTGTCACCACTAAGCTTTACCACCCTTGTAAAGCTCCAATCAGTGACAAATCCGTGATCACACAACGTATAACAACGTTCGACAATGTAACACCAGATCAACAACATGATCTCCCATCGCAGGGCAAACTCAATCCTGCGACAAATACCAATAGCAGTAACTACAACTGTCACCCCCTCAGCGATCCCAGATGCTGGTAAGGTCACGACACAGCAACCTCTCGCCGCAAAGCAACTTGCGGTCACACTAACCACCAACTCACTCATCCTGAGTATACGCATACCGTCATCACACTCAATCAGACGGTGCAACTGGGACACGTTGAACACAAGCCTAGCAGTGATCACACAACTCAACACTAAAGTTATACTAGCCAACCTTGGCTAAGAGCACCTGCTCAAACAATCACTGAATGCATCAAAATCACCCTGCCCAGTGCATCGTGTTCAATGTCCAGTTCACGTTCACAACCAAAACCAATGGTATTGGAACTAAGCCAAACACCAACACGTTTATCGACACATCCCTGGTACATCCCATGTACCGTTCACTAGGTATCAAGTACCCTCATCCATACGATACAACAAATCGTACACCAAGTATGATCCTACAGCTGGACCTCAGTACTCGACCCATAGACCTATATGGTCGATCCCAAACCAAGTAAGGGAAGTAAAAATCCTGAGGGTTTAGCTAGCATCGACAATCCTTGTCCTATGCTACCCAAAAACACCTCGCCAAATGACAACACTCAGAATGACACATCAACGTGTCCACAGGGAAGAACGCCTAGTTCTCCCGGGATTCACATCAACCCCGGCCACCACGAGTCTACAAAGTATCGTACCCCGAACCATGTACAAGGTACATACATCTATCCCTTGACCAGACTACAACCACCTAGGTCATAGTCAAACACGTTCCAATAATGGAGTCTATTTGCCCAAACCAGCAAGAGACAAATCGAAACTCCACCCATTAGCTAGTTCCAATTCCAAATCCGAATTCGCAATTTCGTAAGAAATCCCGAATCCAAACCTAGACATCACATTTTTAATCCATGTCCAAATCCGAATCCGAAATCATTATTCCGTAAGCTAGCATTTGGAATAATCATTCCGCATCCAAATCCAGTATTCCACTTTCAAGTTCCAAAATCGAATCCTGAATCGTCACCCAGAAATTCGGTTCCAAAACCCAAAATCTCATTCACATCCACTCGGACTCACCAAAACCGAACCTATCGGTTATCAGTTCACAATACTCGGTTGACTTCATAGGGAAGCCAATCCAACAACCACACGTCTAAGGTTGACAAAATCCGACTACTTCGGAAACCTACTCACTCGAGTAATATACCATAAGAGGCTCCACTTCGAAAAGAAGTTCAGTCCCGTCATTTACGACCCACATACCAAAGTAAGAGTGATAAACTCTCACCCCATCTGGATCATCGAAATCACGACCCATATCCATCACTACGTCAGTCGACCATGAGCATCACGATCCTAGATCGTCACAATGCCCACAATTAAAAAGTTCAGTCAACGACGAGACACGCCGCGACTGTAGGTTTTCACAGATTACCTCGTATCTATCCTTGCCATCCCACCTAGGGAAAACCAAGGATGATCCAAAACAATGACACCAATACTCATCCTACGTGGATGCAAACAAAACTCACTGCACTCCCCACGCCAGGTAACCCAACATCGTCTGCCACCATGCAGAAAATAAGAAGTCACCCCTGATGACTTCAGAATACCTAATCCCAATGCGGAAAAACCCGCAATCTTCCTCAAACACAACCTCTCACGATTCCGTAGGTCCAACCATGTTGGAACCATCGGACTCGGACACCAACCACGTGTCCCCTTTGGACTGGTTACTGACACATACCCAACTCGACGAAGTCACAACCCGACTCGTGAATCATTGTCGGCACAACACCGGCACCAACACCAGCACGCAGACAACCGTATCAGTATGAGCACACCGTGTGCAAAACTGACAACCCTGGATCTCCGCTCATAACAAGCGACGACCCCGTACCTCACAACTATGGGTACCACTATTCTGACAACCCACATCACGAGAATGAACGCTCCCTGAACGTCCCCTAATTCCCAAGTGTAGTAACCACACTAATTACCTTCGATAGCTAGTCATCTACATATGACTACCGACTAACTGTCATTGCTATCGAGATCCGCATCCATACCTCACACTAATACCCGATCCAACTCGGGAATCCATAATTTATCTCAGAACCGTATCTGTAGATCGGATCCCATAGTTCTGACTAGACTCACCTGGGCCATCCACATGGTCATCCATGACTTCAGCCGCTCATCGCCGCACAAGTTCTTATCCACTAATCATTATTAAGGTTTACCTTTTTAATCCATCATACACTAGGATTCCACAATTACACCCTATGGTTCCCTCGAACCAAACAGCTATCCGTAATATAAAACTCACAACCTGACCGGCCCCGCGGTCCTGATATCGTATAGACGTCAAATCCAATCCTACCATCAATTCAATGTGGGTCCACCACCAAGGTCATCGGCCAACTCCGATGTACCAACACCCCTCACACTAGAAACCACCACAAGGGTTCACATTTTTAAACCATTACTCACATGAGGTTCCCCGAACCTGGCTGCACCTAGCAGCACAACAATTTAATATTACATGACCGAACCGTCAGTCCCACAATACCAGTTCATCACAATCAACCCCACTTGGGTCGAATCACATTAATGCACGGCGTATCGGGCCAACCACATTCTATCCGCGATTTAAAACCCAAAGACTATCTATAAGGTTGATAACGAACTGCAGCCCAAAGAGACATCACACCCTCGACCTGCGCGCACAAAAGAGCAACCGTGCTCTGATACCAAGTTGACAGGACCCATCCCAATCCCCCTGGGATTACCGTGGAATGTGTCCTGCTCCCGTCCAACAAGGAGTGTCAGACAAGGGATAACCAAGAGCCACTGCCCAACCGGGGCATCCAGAGTGCGCAAGGATCGATGGAGGAGGTGTGCAATGTCCCAGTCTCTACTGCAATCGCATCCGTAATCAACCTGAAGGGCATTAAAACCAAAAGCTGTGAGTGGACAAAAACCAATAAATTTATTAAACACATTTATAAGACATTTATGCCCTCCAGTTTTCACAAACTTGCATGCATATCATAAAACACGGGTAATAGTATGAACAGTGGACCGATAAAATCAAAACATATTTTCCCATGGTCCATAAAACTTATGTTCACCAAAACAGTTCATGTTATAAAACATCAAATCCCGGCTCTCAGGCCAAAACATGTGGAAACATAATCACTGGCCACAAAGACCAAAAACCCGTACTCAATACCAGTACGTAATCACAAACAACATGTTTCCATAAATCATTTTAACCGCTAAACCACGGTTTCCTCAAAACCATTTTTCATAATCCACGGGACTTATTTCCATATCCTGTTGCTTAGAGTCACGTTTATCCCTGCAACGCGTGCATATCAATAGGCTCAAGGACCGCTCAAAATCCGAGCATCCGCTGCTGTGAACACATCACCAGTCAGCAATCCGTCGCTGGGAAAAACCCTCACCAGCCGACGATCCGGATCTCGTGAACATATCACTTACCGATCCATATAATCCAGCACATCTGATCTGAGTCAAGCCTCCCCTGGGCTGCAAGACAAAGATCGTGCTACGTGACCTCTTCGGGGTAAACACTTCCCTCCCAAAGGCGAGCGTTATCTCCAGGGTGCACTCCGGGGAAAAACATATTTTCTCCCGAAAGCCCTAAATATCCGCAACATATCACCATCACAAAAACCAGTGAAAAACAGTTGCATTGAAAGCCAAATCATTTACAATACATGGTCTCAGCCCCAAGTCCCGATTTACTTTATAAATCCAAAAATCATCAATATCATCATGTCATCACATGGAAATACAAATCCAATCAAAATCACAATTCCTTTGGGTCTCAAGCCCAAAATATCAATATCACGTAAATCCGTGCAACCGTGAACCCGAGTTGCCACGATCATGTAAATCCATAAAATCAATCACTGACTCATAATCCGAGTCCAAATATCATTTTCAATTTCCTGACTCATAACCTGAGTCAAAACATCATTTTCAATCCGGGCCCAGCCCAAAACATCATTTGCACGTTCCTCGTAAAACGTGCCCGAAAGACTGATTAAAATAATCACAAAATCACGAGAATACCAAAAATCATCAAATTCGTCAAATTCACATGTAACTCCAATTCCGAGTCAAAATCATTATTTACTTGGGTTCTCACGCCCATAATATCATTTTTAACCAATTTCATGATTTCTCGAAAATCGTGCCAGAATATAATAATATAATAATCATAAAACCGAGAAATCACCAAATTGAAATACCAATCATACCAAAGCATCTAAAATCATATAATAAAGCATTTTAAACCATATATGCATGCATCACAGTTAGAAAACCAAAAATCCACTCACAGACCGTTTTAACGGTATGCCTCGATACGCGTGCCACCGGCCCTCCCGGGCCTCACCACTATCACCGGGACTCCCAATCCTGTCCAAATCACAATAGAGGGTTACTAACCTCCACATTAACATCCTATCAAAGTCCCGTAATTTTCCCGAATCTTTAACTATTTTTAAACTTAATTTAAAACCTTCGGACATCCCGAACAATATCGAAACGGTGTCCGATCGACACGAAACCAATTCCAAAATGTTCGTTACATTAAATAGGACAGAAGTCATGTTGACCTCACCTCGAGATTCGTGCCCACGCGCCGTCACGCGCCGCCGTGAGTGGCTGCGCGTGAAACCCACGCGCCTGCTACAGTGTCACCATCTAACCCGTATCTCTAGTAAACGGGTCCAATTTGCCCGTGATACAACCCGGTTCCAATCCTATCAATTCAGCCTTAATTACATCAATTGATCATTCAATTAGCTTCGTTATTAGTTTAATTACAAGTCTGTAAACTCAATTACACAAATCCTTACCTACAATTCCACGATTCGATGATGAACACCAAGAACACTCCGGTTACTGTTCGTTCCTGGAATTCCTTCAATTCCAATTGATTTCCTTAAATTGAATCAACTAGAAGCATCAGTGGACCATGAGGAACAATTCCCCCACATCAATTGCATCAAACTAGTGCTCAATCGTCACGACTCAAGCTCGAACACCGTCACTGTTCAACCATGGAGTTCTGTCAACCACAGCCGTTTTCCTTCAATTGATGAACCCAGAAGCATCGTGGGATCATGAGGAGTAGTTTCCCCACCTCAATTTCATCCATCGAAGCCTCCAACTCCACGACTCAAACTCGATTTTCCTCCTCTGTCACCAAGTGCGATCAGAGCCAAAACAGAACCAATTCCTTTCGTTCATTCGACGATTCTGATCGTTGTGATCCCAGGAAGCTGAATGTGAGCTCAATTGCGATCCTCACGGCCTAATTCTTCCATTTCGAATTTTCCCCCCAATTTTCCCGAAATCCAAAATCCCAAATTCAGCACTCTCACAACCCCTCGTGTTTCCCCGTTAATTCAATCATCATAGTCTCCCATTTTTCTCTCAGGAACGGCAGAGGAAGGGAGCCAATTCTCCCAGTTCAATCCTCCCCCAATTTTGTGCACGGTTTGAAGAAAAATCAAAGAAAAGGAAGGGAAATGATGGAGAACATGATGATTAGGGGTGATGATGGTGTTGGGAGGGAAACATGGAGCTGGAAACAAGGGATGGGTGACACTTGTCACTCATCCGGATGTGCACAGTCATCGGTCACTATTCAATATTATATTATTATTTTAATCGGAGCCTCGGTTCGTAATTTCGTTTCCTTGACCATAACTTCGTCGTCGAATCTCCGATTTCGGCATGCCGCCTGTCGTTGGATTCGTATCGACGATACCTACGTAACGGTCCTTGGCCCTCGTCCATCGGACCTCCCGATCAAAAAGTCAACATTTGGCCCCTAATCTGCCAAATTACCAAAATGCCCCTCAACTTCCGAATATCATAACTTTCTCTACGAATGTCGGAATCGAACGTGCCACTTGTCTATGAACTCGTGACGTCCCGAACTACGTCACAGTCATCGGTCAAAGTCCATTTGACCACCCGAACTAAAAGTCAACATTTTGCCCACGTCAGGGGCAAAACGGTCATTTTGCACGTTTCGTCCGATTTCACTCGACTAATCCCCGATTAGTCATTCTAATTCATAATTAATTAATATTAAATCCCGGTATTCGGGACGGGTCATTACATCAAAGGTGATCCGCATCAACTAGACGCGAGACAACATTAGAGAGACATAAAATTCTACGGAGCTTTTCAATTTTGTTTTTCAAGTTGTCTTCTAAATTCAAGTATCAATGAAATGAGATTAACAAATTGATTTGTTCACCATGTACAAATTTCAAAGCTTATTCTCTCTAGTGTAAAAAGCTTACGTCATCGAAGCATCCAAGCCTTCGTCATCGAAGCATCCAAACCTTTGTCATCAAAACATCCGAGCTTTCGCCCTGCGAAGCATCTAAGCTTTTGTCATGCGAAGCACCTAAGCCTTCGCTCTGCGGAGCATCTAAGCCTTCGCCATGCGAAGCACCTAAGCCTTCGTCATCGAAGCATCCAAGCCTTCGCCCTACGAAGCATTCAAGCCTTCGTCATCGAAGCATCTAAGCCTTCTGAGTCCTGCAAATTTCTACGCAGCAAGGAGAGCTCATCTCGAGCGGTATCTCGCTCATTTTCTATCAGCATCCTGATAGGTCCTCAAATAAGCGTTATTTTATATTATTTTATACCCTTTATACTTGACTTTTAATATTAAAATAATAAATAATTAGACAAATTAATTTATTTTGTGATATTTTTGTAGAAATAAATAAAGTTTGGAATTTGGAGCATTTTGGTGAAAGAATCGTCCCGATCGGAATTATAACGAAGAAATTATGGACGAAATATGAGAAACCACTGAAAATCGCAAGGAAATTCGGTGGGAAGCTGCTGAAATCCAGCAGCCCAAGCCAAAAATCCAGCAGCCACCCAATAGTTCCCAAAATCAGCCACTTTTCCCCAAAATCAGCCACTTTTCCCCAAAATCAGCATATTTGCCCCAAAATCAGCATCTTTTCCCACCCAAACTCATCATTTCCATCACTTCTTCATGTACTATTTTATTGCTATTTTTATATTTTAATTTTGTACTTTTAATTAAACAATTGTGGCTTTCCCTCTATAAATAGGGAGGTCATTTCATGTATTTGAGGAGTCCCCCATTAGTTTCATTCTTCAATTTCTTTCATTTTTCTTAGTTCTTAGTTTAGTTCTTTTGTTTCTCTCTTTTGAGAGACATTTTTTGGGACCATTTTTACTTCTTGTAGATTTTCTTATTAATTAGTTTCTTTTAAATTCTTATTCTTAATTTATGTTATTTTTATGTTATTTTCATTTCTTCTTTACTATTGTTCTTGGTATTTTCTTTCTAACATTTGTAAGTAAGAATGCAATCTCCATGTGTTTTACTTTTTGAATTTCTTTTACTTCATATGTTTTAGTGCTTAAACTTCAATTTGATGTTAAGTGTTTTATCCGCTGTCGGTGCACTTAGAGTAGAATTGAAGAGATTAAATGTTGATCGCTGTCGGCGCATTTAATTATAAACTTAAGGTAAATCATGTTGTAAATGTTTGAAGCATATTGATGTTTGACGCACATTAATGGTTGATGCATTTATAATATTGAAAGATATATGTAAGTATTTGAGATGATGAAGGTAGGATTTCGTGATTGGTTTATTATGAGCAAAATGTTAGAAAGAAGTCTATTTTTAGGAGTAGTTTAAATAATGTGATTGTTAATTCGAAATTACTTACGTAAAAGTGTGGGTTTTGTCTATGAAACTACTCTATGGTTTGTAAATTCCAATTAGCATGAGCATTTGCATTTTAATTCTTAATCAGTGTTTTCTTTAATTTAGTTATAAATCTTTTCAAAACCCCCCTTCTTTATTCTTTATTCTTTTATTCTTTCATTCCTTTATTCTTTAATTTATTAATTCTTTGATTATTTTATTCTTTGATTAATTAATTCATTTATTCTTTTATTATTTCATTCTTTAATTCGTTAATTTATTAATTCTTTGTAATTCATTAATTTATTATTTCTTTATTCTCTTATTCATCTATTCTTTAATTTATTAATTCTTTGATTATTTAATTCTTTAATTCATTATTCTTTTATTCATCTCCCACTAACACATTATTAATGTCCCTAATTTCCCCGGTTAAGAACGATCCCTATTTACCAATACTACATCTACACAAAAAGGGTTTAAATTGCACAACACTCAAATTATGTGTTTAATTTAATGCGTAGTTTGGGCGTAGTCAATTTTTGGCGCCGTTGCCGGGGACATTGAAAAATAAAAAAAAATAAAAAAAAAGAAAGAAAAGAAAAAAAAAAATATATTGAGTTTTTATCAAGGTCAAAAATTGACTACGCCCAAACTACGCATTAAATTAAACACGTAATTTGAGTGTTAGTCAATTTTTGGCGCCGTTGCGGGGACATTGAAAATCATTTTTAATTTGTTAGTGTATGTATATAAATTGTGCATATTATACTTGTTTATAAATTTTACTTTTGTTAATATTATATTGATCCATCTTATTATTGTTCTTATTATTTTTGTTTATAATGCTCATACTTTACTTATTCTTAATTTCTAATTTATACTTGTTCATAAATGTTCATAATTTTTTTTTTTGTATTTGTTCATATTAAAATTGATACTTGTTCATAATTTAATTTCATTTGTTTACTTTTACTTTTACTTGTTCATATTAAAATTGATACTTGTCATAAATGTATATTGTACATATTCACTTTTCCTTACTTTTAATTTTTTTTTCTTTACACTTTCTAACTTTTTCTTTAATCCATTAACTTTAATTTTATTCCATAAACTTTTTCTTTATTCCTTTAACTTTAAATTTATTCATTAACTTTTTATTCCACTAACTTTTTATTCCATTAACTTTTTATTCCATTAACTTTTATTCCATTAACTTTATTCCATTAACCTTTTATTCCACTAACTTTTTATTCCATTAAGTTTTTATTCCATTAACTTTTTATTCCATTAACTTTTTATTCCATTAATTTTATTCCATTAACTTTTTATTCCACTAACTTTTTATTCCATTAACTTTATTTCATTAACTTTTTATTCCATTAACTTTTTGATTACACTTATTTTATTCTTATGTAATTATTTATTTGGTTATGTCTTGATAAAATTTAAATTTAAATTTAAAAAAAATCAAAGTAAATAAAAAATTAAAAAAAAAATCTTATCTTAGCTTTATGTTAGTGTTAATTCATACTTGTAAATAAATGTTGTATATATGTTACTTGTTACCTTTTATACTTGTTCATAACTTTTATATTTTATAATATACATACATACTTGTTCATAATAGACTTTCATTTATGTTTGTTTATAATTCTCTTACTTGTTATATTATTCTTGTTCATACTTGTACATAATGTTCATTCTTTTTAAATGTTCATAAATGCTTATAGTAATTATTCAATTTTCCTTATTTTTATTTTTATATTGTTTTTGTAAATAAAAAAAACATCATAAAATTCGTAAAAAAAAAAATCTTCATTTATTTTTTTTTAAATTCCGAAAAAAAACATAAATTTTAAAAAATAATAAATTTAAATTTCTTATCTTCACTTTGTGTTAGTGTAAATCTCAATGGTTAAATAAATCTTATACATATATTAGTTTGTTAATGAGAATTTGTTTTGTAAATATCATTACTTGTGAATGAAACCATACTTGTAAATAAATTGTTCATACTTATATAAATTGTTCATATGTAATTGTCATGTTATATTTGTAAATTGTGCATAAAAACATACTTGTAAATAGTTATTGCATTCATGCATTAGTCTCGGCTATATGTAGATCACTTGTGCTTCGAAGTTTAGATTTTAATCTTTAATCGGCGAAGACTCTTCTATTAACTCTCACCCACGGTAATTGTTAACACTTGAGTCATCTTAATTCCTCTGGAGTAAGAAATTTTCGAGGGTGATGTCTAGGACAAGAGACGGTACTTATAACGGGTTTTGGGTCTAAGAAATTAACCCTGCCTCTTATGTGTATTCTTTCTAACCTGGTCACTTTTGAACTTGCCCAAACAGTTGAATTAATCCAAGATATTTACTTGGGCCGTACGGACGTATAAGTCTCCATCTAAACTTTGAAGCTATGTGAACCATATATATCTTTGACTTCCCCCGACATTTAAATATTGTTTATATCTTAATTTACATTATTTGTCATGACAAAATTAAATTGCATCTTTAGTGTAACTAACTTGCATCTTTCATTCTAACTTGCATTTCATCTTTCATTCTAACTTGCATTTCATCTTTCATTTAACTTGCATTTTCACTTAACTTGCATATGTAGTTTAACTTGCATTGCACTCTTCCTCTAACTTACATCTTTAACTCAAATTGCATCCTTAACTTCAATTTGCATATCTAATTTGCATTCTTGACTAACGTACATCTCTGACTAACTAACTTGCATCTCTGTCTAGGCTGGATGGACGTTAAACTTCAAGCGCTTGTTGGGAGGCAACCCAATGTGTTCCCGGGATGTGAAGGAGTCATCAATACAGATTTGCTATCCTTCTACCCTTCACTCTCTTTTATTTTGTTTATTTAATGTTTTCCTATTATTTTCGTAAATCATCTTCCTTACTTTGATTCTATGTTTAATTACTTCGTATTTTCCTACATTGAGAACAATGTAGAATTTAAGTGTGGGGGAATGGTTTACAATTTTGAGTTTTTTTTTTTTTTTTAAAAAAAATATTTTAAAATAAAATTCAAAAAAAAAAATTATTGTTTTCTTGAATCTTTTTGTTTTAACTTAGTATTTTTATGAGTCTTTTTTTTTATTTGTGCAATTGAAATTGTTTTATTAAGTATTTCTTACGGAAAAAAAAATTAAAAAAATAATAAAAAAATATTTAAAAAAATGAGGTGAAAAAAATGAAAAAAAAAATTTGTTTTCTTGAATCTTTTAACTTAGTGTTTTTATGAGTCTTAAGTTGCCATTTAACTTGTCAATGATATAAATGAACGGAAATGAATATGTTATGGCTATAAAGATAATCACTACAACTTGAATTTTTTTGTTAATATTTTGTGATTAAGTGTTATAACTTGAAGATAATGCATGTAAATTGGCATATAAACGAGCATGATAAGATAAGTATGAACCATATGAACTTTATGTGAGCTTTAGAACTTTATATACATCTTTGATAAGTGATTCATAAGTTCTTTGTTTAAATTGATATACATATGCCTCATAACTGCTTGTCATAGTTTTTTATTAACTCTAGAGTACTAGAACTAATTCAATGTGATTTTCAAAGCTTTTAAGTCAATAAACTCTCTGATTTTGGATATGATTAAGGCATTAGGGTTAACACCACAAATTCAAATATCCATGTTCCCTATTTTGTGCGCACAAGTTGCGACCCCCTTAGTTTTAATCCTTTTGAGCCCACATTAAGCCTTTCTTTCATCACCATGATTATCTAAACACTTGAGCTTAGTATAGACATCCTTTACCCTTGTTCCAAGAACTCGGTTGAAGATATAAAAATTGTGTAAGGAGAAAATAATGATGTTGAAAAGACTTTTATGTGAATTATTTGGATTTACCGACTCAAGTTTTGTTGTATTATTGACACATGTTATTACCTTGATATAAAAAAAAATCAAAAAAAAAAAAAGTTGAGTATCGATCAAGGTAATAAGGTTTGGTTATGTAATGTTTGAGTTAAATCCCTTACATTTGTAAATCCGACACAAAGAATGATTGTGAGGCCCAACATGATGGAATTAGGCCTATGTTCGAAGAGATGGATTACTGACATCATTGCACTAAGGTTGGGAAGCTATGATACGTTTTGGGAGTCTATTGAGTCTTGGAACGAATTGAGCACCACTTGTCCTATATTTTCCTTGCCTCGAATCTTAGCCCCATTACAACCTTCGTAAAGACCTTATGATCCTTAAGATGGTAAATTTTGATTAGTTGAGTTAATCACTTGAGTAAGCTTATGGTTTTGGTTCATTTGCGCAAGTATGTTTTGTTTTTATCTTGAGGTGTTTGTTTGAGATTTTGCAAAAGTACTTCATTTCGATTATGTGAGTATCTCTCACATACTTTGAGTGTAAACACAAACCCTCACAAATTGAGTGAATTTATGAGTGCATATCCTTGTGAGTTGATTCATACTTGTCTTATTCATGCAGAGATCCATTTCACCATATTTACTCATTATCTTACTTGTTGAAACATTTTGTTACCATGTATTAACTCTCGAATTCCATATGCTTAAATGTTTTAAGTGAAAATCTTTTATGTCATGATTATAATTATGAAATATTGAGACAAATGGTTAAGGGTTACTTGTCTTGAATTCGTAGTTTAATTTTAGTATTTGCTAGGGACTAGCAAAGTTTAAGTGTGGGGGTATTTGATAGGTCCTCAAATAAGCGTTATTTTATATTATTTTATACCCTTTATACTTGACTTTTAATATTAAAATAATAAATAATTAGACAAATTAATTTATTTTGTGATATTTTTGTAGAAATAAATAAAGCTTGGAATTTGGAGCATTTTGGTGAAAGAATCGTCCCGATCGGAATTATAACGAAGAAATTATGGACGAAATATGAGAAACCACTGAAAATCGCAAGGAAATTCGGTGGGAAGCTGCTGAAATCCAGCAGCCCAAGCCAAAAATCCAGCAGCCACCCAATAGTTCCCAAAATCAGCATATTTGCCCCAAAATCAGCAACTTTTCCCCAAAATCAGCCACTTTTCCCCAAAATCAGCATATTTGCCCCAAAATCAGCATCTTTTCCCACCCAATCTCATCATTTCCATCACTTCTTCATGTACTATTTTATTGCTATTTTTATATTTTAATTTTGTACTTTTAATTAAACAATTGTGGCTTTCCCTCTATAAATAGGGAGGTCATTTCATGTATTTGAGGAGTCCCCCATTAGTTTTATTCTTCCATTTCTTTCATTTTTCTTAGTTCTTAGTTTAGTTCTTTTGTTTCTCTCTTTTGAGAGACATTTTTTGGGACCATTTTTACTTCTTGTAGATTTTCTTATTAATTAGTTTCCTTTAAATTCTTATTCTTAATTTATGTTATTTTTATGTTATTTTCATTTCTTCTTTACTATTGTTCTTGGTATTTTCTTTCTAACATTTGTAAGTAAGAATGCAATCTCCATGTGTTTTACTTTTTGAATTCCTTTTACTTCATATGTTTTAGTGCTTAAACTTCAATTTGATGTTAAGTGTTTTATCCGCTGTCGGTGCACTTAGAGTAGAATTGAAGAGATTAAATGTTGATCGCTGTCAGCGCATTTAATTATAAACTTAAGGTAAATCATGTTGTAAATGTTTGAAGCATATTGATGTTTGACGCACATTAATGGTTGATGCATTTATAATATTGAAAGATATATGTAAGTATTTGAGATGATGAAGGTAGGATTTCGTGATTGGTTTATTATGAGCAAAATGTTAGAAAGAAGTCTATTTTTAGGAGTAGTTTAAATAATGTGATTGTTAATTCGAAATTACTTACGTAAAAGTGTGGGTTTTGTCTATGAAACTACTCTATGGTTTGTAAGTTCCAATTAGCATGAGCATTTGCATTTTAATTCTTAATCAGTGTTTTCTTTAATTTAGTTATAAATCTTTTCAAAACCCCCCTTCTTTATTCTTTATTCTTTTATTCTTTCATTCCTTTATTCTTTAATTTATTAATTCTTTGATTATTTTATTCTTTGATTAATTAATTCATTTATTCTTTTATTATTTCATTCTTTAATTCGTTAATTTATTAATTCTTTGTAATTCATTAATTTATTATTTCTTTATTCTCTTATTCATCTATTCTTTAATTTATTAATTCTTTGATTATTTAATTCTTTAATTCATTATTCTTTTATTCATCTCTCACTAACACATTATTAATGTTCCCTAATTTCCCCGGTTAAGAACGATCCCTATTTACCAATACTACATCTACACAAAAAGGGTTTAAATTGCACAACACTCAAATTACGTGTTTAATTTAATGCGTAGTTTGGGCGTAGTCACATCCTCTCCGCACGGCTCATCTCCAACTCGCCCACCTTGGCTTCCGATGTGAAATTAAGACCTTAAGTTTTCTTAAGTTATCGTAATCTCACATCAACAACATAACTTTCCATTTCTGCGGCCCTTCAAGATAGCACATTCGCAGGGCCAGAACGGAAAGGTTAGGAAAAAGTTGCTCGACATGCTTTTTGGTTAGGAAAGAAGTTGCACGACATGCTTTTTTCTCCCAAGAACCAATAGGTCCTTGTTTATCATTCTTCCTCTGAACAACGGATCCTTTCAAGTACAGTGGAACGCTCAACCACTCCCTGATCGGGATGTCTGAAAGCTTCCCGCCATTCGTGGAGAGAGTAGCCGGCTCATGTCCCGGAACTCTGGAAGAACATCTGTCGCCAAGCTCCACGAGAACGTCGCTTGGAAAGGCAATTTGATTACGAGCCTTCCACTCCATGAAGTCTTCCGGCTTCTCAGAATCCATATCTTTCCCTCGGAATGGACTTAGGCCACGAGAACCGCCACGCTCCCACAGAGCAAGTTTGCTGGGTCTCTCGGCACCTTAACGCATGGCGAGCATGTTTGTGGTACTAGCAAGAGTCACAGTGAATGTGATCCTGCCTACCGATGCTCACTAGTCACGTCTGCAAGAGCACTCAGTCGCCGCCAAATCCCCGTCTTCTGTTCTTCCCCAATTTGACACGATTCCTCTTCGTTTTTGTTGCAGGGAGTTTCGTTTTGATCCCAGGAGCTTAATTCAATCCTCAATTTCCCTTCTCCTAGCTCACAAACTCGAATTCGAATTTCCCTTGATTTTCTGAATTTTCGAACTCTGAATACAGCCAGTTCTCTCAGTCCCTCGAGTTCCTCTCTCTCAATTCAGTTCCTTAAGCTTTTAAATTGCACAATGACGGTGAGATAGTGGGATATCACGGATCAATTTGGACAAAATGATTACAATTACCCTTAATTAAAGGTGAGTATCATTAGCCCCAAAACCGGATTCCATGTTATCTGGGGCAAGAAGAAGACAAAGGACAGGTGTCATTGTCTGATCAAGGTTAAAAGACCATTTTGCCCCTGGTTCGACAAATTACCATTTTTCCCCTAGCCTTCCGTGACCCGTAACGTTCGCATCCGAACTCCGTTTTCGACGTGACGAGCGGAAGTGTGAGGCAATCCTCAGGTCCGGGGAGGCGTGTTTGTCCCATGCACCGCCAATTTCGATACAGTTAACTCTATACTTGCTGTCATTGAACTCCGTCCTAAAAAATAGCTCCACTTTAGGTACGACCCGAGAAAGCCGACCGCCGACAGGGTTTTTTCCTCTCCCATGCTTAAAGAGCCTCCATGGAAGAACATCTATCGCCAAGCTCCACAAAAACATCGTTTGGAAAAGCAATTTGATTGCGAGCCTTCCACTCCTTGAAGTCTTCAGGTTTCTCAAAACTCCATATCTTTCCCTCGGAATGGACTAAGGCAACAAGAACCGCCACGCTCCCACAAAACAAGTTTGCTGGGTCTCTCGGCACCTTGACGCATAACGAGCATATTTGTGGTACTAGCAAGAGTCACAGTGAATGTGATCCAGCCTACCAATTCTCACTAGTCACGCCCGCTAGTGCACTCAGTCGCCGCAAAATCCTCGTCGATTGTTCAGCCAAACTCCGTTCACCACGTAGCAAGCATTTTTGCGGTACTAGCAAGGGTCACGTTGAATGTGAGTCAGCCTACCAATGCTCGCACGCACCGTCCAAACCGCTCATTTTCCAAGCTGGACGCACTTCCGTAATTTCCCACGCTTTCTAGGAATCTTGAATCCTGTCCAAAAACAACATGAAGGGTCAATAATGACACTATGGATATCATATCAATTTCCCACAATTTTCCGGAAATTAAATATTAATTTAAAACATAACCTAAACCTTCGGTGAACAGTGTTTTGCTACAGTGCGCGGTAAACAGTATTTTGCTACCGTGAACAGTGTTTTGAGGGATTGGTGAACAGTGTTTTGCTACAGTGTTCAGCGTCTTCTCTGCCCGTTTTTCTGCAACTGGGTCGATCAGACCCGGTCACCAATCCCTCAATTCGCAACCATTTTAGCTCTAGTTTGTTCCTATATGACCGTCTCAAACCCAGAAAGGGTTCTAACTAAACAAAATCATCAAAACAGCACTGGATCAGAAGCTTACCTCGATGAACAGAATCTAGGTTTCCCGTCGCCGTTTAACTCTCTGTTCAGGCCACGACTGGTCACGAAATTAAGTCCTATAGGTTCCTAACAGACCATAGAGGTGAATAGAATTAATAGGAATAAAAAATGAACGTTAGAAATCCAGTTTCCATTTCTGAGTTTTCAAAACCGTTTCGGGTTAGGAACTGCCTACCTCGCCGCCGTCCGCCGCCGTGTCCACACCGTCCCTCAGCCTCACCAGCTCAGTCCAGCAACACACAATGCAAGGGTCAGGGTGCTACGCAGGTGTGATGGTTGAATGGGCAGTATGTGTGCATTTCAGGTAGGAAAATATATAGAATGGAGGGAAAGGAAATGGACGGTCCAGATTCAATCTGGAGGAATAAGATCAAGGGTTCAGATTAAGTCTAGGGTACTTTAGATGGATGGCTGAAATTAAAAGTTGGTTTTAACCCTAATTAATCACTTAGTGGAGCTTGATCCAATCTAACCAATGGGTGAGTGACACTAGTCACTCATCCAGGTGTCCTCCAATCACAATATCAGGATAAAATAATCTACACGAATATCAAGACGCAAACCGCCCGATTTCACGTTTCTGACCATAACTTCCTCGTACGAAGTCCGATTTCGGCGTGCAGCCTGTCTATGGACTCAGGGCATCGAGACCTACCTAACGGTCCTTGAGTCGTGCGAAAATTAGTTGTCAGATGAAAAGTCAACATTTTCGCCCTAATCGTCCAAATTACGGTAATGCCCCTGAACTTCCGATAGTCATAACTTTTTCCCTGATCGTCCGAATTGGACGTGCCACCTGTCTATGGACTCGTGACGTCCTGAACCACGCCACGGTCATTGGTCAAAGTCCATTTGACCGTCCGAAATAAAAATCAATATTTTGCCCACGCTTGGGGGCAAAATGGTCATTTTGCACATTATGTCCGATTCACACCACTAATCCCAGATTAGTCATTCTAAAACTAAAAATGGACTTTTAACCCTTATAATCAGGTGCAAAATCGTCAAGTAAACGCTGACTCATTTCTTGAACCCAACAGTAACCGGTAACCCGGTAATATGAGATTCCAAACAAAGTACATCCCTCCGGATTCCATGAATACCGAATCGATGTGGGGGCATTTGTGGAACCCAAAATCATCCGAAAATTATGGAGCTGCCACGTGTCCCGTAATTCCCAAAAATGACCAAATTGCCCTTGGTAAATAACGTTGATCATTTGAAAAACACCCGCACATTAAATAATCTATTTACCAGTTAAATACGTTATTTGATCGGGTTAAAGTCTCCGTAATATTGGTATTCTCCCCGAGAGTTAATTATCGTTATTCTTAATAATGGATAATTACTATTAATATTAAAATACAATAAATATCATTACTATCATGATGAGCCATCATTACAATTACTAAATAATATATTTAAAATTAAATATTCAACCGACCAATCAAAACGCTCCAAGGCTCCCAAGATTTTCCTATAAATAGCAAGGCACATTTCATTTCCAAGGTACGTTGATTTTTCGTTTCGAAGTATATCATTTTCCTCTCTAAAAGCTAACTTAAGCATCGGAGTGTTCTTGGTCGAACAACCCCCCGGGTAAATCGATCGAAGCAACGATAGCTAATTGTTTGCTGTTTGCAGGAATTGTGAGGACTTTTCGTGACGAGTTCAATCTTTGATTCAACAATTATTATAATCATTTTGTTAGTTTCATTATACTAATTGTGCTGGGTAAAAAAAAAATGCAGAGAAGTAATTAATGATAATTATATAATTAAATTTATTTTTTCCCCTTCAATATATATCATGTTATATTTGACGGCCAGTCAAATTAACTTTTGGCTTGTTCAATGGTAAATAAGTTGTTTGCCGATTATAAGGCTATCTAACTTGTTAGTGTTATATCATAATCAGAATCGTACGTCTCTAAATAATTATATCATGATTAATTCCATAAAAAAAAATGAAGGTTGTTTAGTCATTTATATATAAATATATATATATATATATCAACTAAATAGAAGGTTTGTCATAATGATTTTAATTCTTACCAAAATCGCTGTTTATTTGATATATATATATATATATATAAATGTCTAAACAACCATAAATTTTGCTAATTTTATTTCCGGATATAATGTTGGCATGATGATTTAGAGAATTAACAATTTTTATTATAATATATGTACAAAGATAATTCGATAAATCAAATGGTGGTACAATGAGCTGGTACTACCAGAGTGGGGTGTAAGTATTGTCCTTGATAGTACATCCTCATACCACTCTTTCAATTTATCAAATTATCTATATACATATATCATAATCAAAATATTTAATTATCTAATCATCATGTTAAGATAAACTCCGTAAAAATCAACATTATTTGAGTTTGTTTAGTTATATATACACACACACATATATTTCAACTAAATGAAATGTTCATTATGAGGATATTAATTTCTACAAAAACCATTGATTTATTTGATATATATGAATCACTAAACGACCTAAAAAATTGTTTTTTTTTATTGAGATGATTTTGACATGATAATTTAGATAATGAACGGGTTCAACTATGATATATATACAAAAATAATTCAATAAATTGATAGGGTGGTACAAGAAGGTAAATTCAAACACATATACATACTTTATAATCCTCCAAGGTTAGGAATATATAATTTTTTTTATTATACATGAACATAAAACTCACGTGTCCAACAGTTTTTATTTATTTTTATAAAAAATAGTGGTGAACCACAATATTCAATTTTTTTAGAACTAAAAAAACTCATACACGCGTTATTTTTCACTAATAGAAATCGAATTCACGACGAAATGGGAGTATACTAAACTTGAAAGCACCCGCATCACAAACCTGTTATGGTTATGTGCCCGACTTTTTCTAATTTTACTCAATTTTTTATATCTCGTAACTGGAAAATATTGGGGGGAACTACATCGAAACAAAAAAAACATTGTTCTTTGTGTGTATATATATATATATATATAGTTTGGGTGAAGAAGAAGACCACAAAGAAATGTGTGGCTAATTTCAGAGCTCAAAATTGAAATGGCTCTCGAACAAAACGTTTTCAATAGCCCAAAGATAAAGTGAGCAATAAAACTAAAGTTTAATTTGTTTGGGGTTTCCAAATTCCAATTAGCTTTGGCTATTTGGCAAATCAAGGAAGGACGTACGTACGTATGCCATTTCTTGAACAACTGTCGCACGTGGAATAATAAGGTCCAAATCATATAATAATCCAACAAGAAAATATAAAATTTCTCAAAAATAAAAAACTAATATCCAAATAAACCACTTGGGGTTAGGGGGGCCTTCGATTTTTGACTCTACAAAAGAATTTTACATGTGAGGAATCTTCAACATATCTGAAAGAAAAATATGAGATTAGTGGCCGGGACAAGACAGAGACCCGAGCCTAAAGCTTAAAAAAAAAAAAAACATCTTACTATAATTATTGAAGTCATTATAATACGTACTATTATAATTTGGTCTTATCCATTCTCTTTTAATTGTATAAATAAATTCGTATATTTGATTTGTATAAATGATAATCGATGATTTAAATGTCTACTAAAGTCTTTGGTAGTTGCTTCTTTTTTCGGTTTTGTTTGATTGTAGGCTTTCATTGTTATTTTTTGTGATCAATCTTTCTCAATTTATATTAATAGTATGCAGTGATTTTTTTTTTATTTAATTAAAATTCTCGGTAAGATTTTAACGAGTCCCCTTATATATGATCTCATTATCAATAAAATATTTATTAAAAAAAATCATAAATATGAAACCAAGATTCATTCGATAGCCGATGATCGAGTGCAATCTCATACTTCCATTAGCACTTCAAATGTGACCCCTGGAGAGACTTTTTCAAAAGAACGATGAAGCGACTCTTCAACCTGGGTTGTCGACATTTCAAAAGCCTTTAATTTGCCCCCACCCAATCCTCTTTTTATTTTCTTATTTTTATTTGGCATGGTGAATCCTCTTTTCATTTTTGCTTTTTTCTTTCATCCTATTAAATTACTTAATTCTCTTTTCATGATTTAACAATGAAGAGCATTTATCTTTTTGTTAAAATTTTTAATGGTATAAATATGAAGTATATGGAAGTTTTTTAAAATGTAAATTTTTTTACTGGACAGATTGTTAAAATGTAAATTATGGCCGTTGATTTATTACGATTAAGAAGGAAAGGCCTTAATGGAACACAAATTTTCGGCAGAAAAAAATTACCCCTTGTTTGGTAATGAATAGTTACTTCGTTAGTAAAAGGCAGACGGGTAATTTGTAAAAGCTATTTACTTGTATTATTTTGCATATTTCTTTAATTCATACAGTGACAATATTCAGTCATATTATAAAATTTTAATATTATAAATTGTTTTAATTCAATATATATATTTTGGTTCAGTAATATATTCAAAGTGCGCATATAATATGTAAATTTACCTGTATTACTCAAAATTGTATAAAAATTACATATATTAAACATGATAAATATATAATATTTCTAAGTTAAAAATATGAAATTTAATGAATGTTTAAGAACATTAAAGTGAAAAATTCATCCTTTATAATATTTCGTCCCCTAGCTAATACAACATTTAACCGGTTAGCATTAGTATTGTATCTTGTATTTGTCTTTCGTGAAGTTATGCATGCCACAGATTTTGGTATTATTTATATTGTTTAAGTTTGAATTCATTATAGGTTAATTACCCATCAATTTTACGGCTTTAAGATATTTCAATAAATTATCTCTTTCAATAACTAAAAAAAAAAGAAGTTATTATCTTGTGTATAATTTTCCTATATATATTTTATTTATTAATGAAGTATCATATATTCTTAAATATACCACCTATATTATATGAATCGTAAAAAGCATTGCTGTTTAACACATTTAATTTTTTTAATATAAATTGAATACATTTTTTTTAATTATATTTAGTTATTTACCACAAAAATAAATACACTATAAACAATATCTATAAAAGTTGATTTAGTTTATAGAATAATATTATTTATTAACTGTCACTGGATTGTTCAAATCTCCATTGTAAAAATAAAATGCAATTTTTGTATGAACACCCTAATTTTTTTTAGAAGTTCAAAAAATAGCACATAATTTATTATGTACATAAATCAGTATAAAATACTTTTTTATATTACAACACGACGACACGTAAACTGATTACAGTTTTACGATACTCTGTCTGATGCAAGCAGTCTATAATACGCATAAATCCGTATGATTTTTAAGTACTGATTATTTCAATTTAGTCGTCTCTACCATTTTCTCTGTTTCTCTTCCATTTATATTGAACATCTTCACATCCCACATTCCAAAATTCTACACCGTGTGCCAATCACCTCCCTCTCTCATACTCATACTTGCATACACAAATACCTAATTGATTCTCTGAATTCCCAACGAATCTTATTCTCATATATTCTCATCGTCATCATACTCAATAACCCCTACCACTTCCACCAGTACCGCCACCCCAACACTATAAAACCAGACACCACCTCTAATCCAAGCCCGCAAAATCTTATTAAATTAACACAAAGTACTCTTTCCTCTTGATCAACCCAAGTCGCAAAATCCGTTTCTTTCACAAACCCAGTTGTCCAAAATCTTAATTAATCATGAGAAAGAGCAGAGGTTTCAGGCTAAGACACAGACTGGTGAAAATCTTCAAATGGATGATCCGACCCAGAAGCAACCCGAACTGCTTCCAAAGGTTGAAGCCACCGTCGCAAACCTTCAACCCCATTTCCAAATTCTTCAACTTGGCTCGGTTTCTGCAACGTGGAGCCAAGGAGCTCTGTTCGCCAAACCCGGGTTATATACGGATCCGGGATGCCCCGGTGGAAGCCAAACCGGTTTGTGTACCCAAAGGGCACTTGGCTGTCTACGTGGGCGAATCTGGAGACGACACGCAGAGGTATTTAGTCCCTGTCGTGTACTTTAATCACCCGCTTTTCGGGGACCTGTTGAAGGAGGCTGAGAAAGTTTACGGGTTCAATCATCCGGGTCGGATCGTGATACCGTGTGGGGCTTCAGAGTTTGAGAAGGTGCAGACCAAGATTGCCGCAGGGGATGAGCGCCCAAGGCGGAGAAGGAAGAGCCGTCGTAAGTCGTAACTGGTGGATTCAACTTCCAAGCACTCAACCCACTAAGTTAAGTGGCAATTTGGTAAATACTATAAACGTCCAAATTCATAACAGTGAATTTGATTTTTGTCATTCATTTTTTTTATGTTTATTCACAAGTAAGTAATAGATAGAGGGTTATTTTAGTTTTTACTATAAATATTAAATATTATTCATAATATTAAATACTGTGAATATGGAAAGTCGATATATTTACTTTTCTATTTGTTAAATTTTGTGTAATTTATGTTGAATTTTACGTTACGTTTTTAGTTATAGGAACTCTAAAAATATTGATGAAAGATTTGTACCAATTTATGAGTTATAGTTTTATATATATATATATATATTTAATGAGTTATAGTTATTAACCCAATTGTAATTTTTACAATTTTTTTTAATTCTGGCTTAATACTTGTGAAGTTATTCAAGTCTCAATTTTTTCCTCAGATTTTACTTTTAATTCGGATAATCACCACATCTCTTCAAAACAAACACAAAAAAGATTTACCAGCCCAATATCTTTAAATTATTATTTTTGTTTTTAACTTCAGTTATAAAAATTGGCAAAAAGACTACATACCTTAATAAGTCTAATATATCCAACTAATTTATGAAAAAATGCGCAGGGCATGTGTAATTTTTTTTTTAATTTTTTTTTCCTCTTTGGGCTAGTGCGGTTGACTTTGATGTTTGATCAATTTGCTAAATTCGTGACGACGTGCTCGAGTTAATAATTATAGAGAGATTAATGAACTGAAAAAGTAGCGAGAAGGTAATAGTGATGCCAAGGCTTCAAGGGAAAAAAAAAAAGTGCGAGCTTGGAGAAAAAATAGAAGTACAAAAGATGGTAGTGGCCATACATATTCAGGTGAACTTCATTTCTATATGTAAGAATCAGACCATATATATTTATTTCCTATAACATTAAGATTCTGTTTGGTATTATTTTTAACTGTAAAAGGTTATTTTATTTAAAAAATAAAGTATTTAGTAAAAAATAAAAAAATTATTTTTTAAAAAAGCGATAAATTTTTAATAAAAATTTTAAAAGTAGTTTTCTTTTTACAAATATTATTTTAATATATAACTACTTATTATGAAATTAAAAAAGAAATAAATTATTTCAAAATAACACAACTGAAGTCATTTTTCAAAAAAATATAGTAATTCTAAACTGACCCTAACCCAATAAACTCATAAGCTAGAACAATAAAAATAACACTGAAAATTTATAACAAAGTGTGAAAATCTGATTCTTATCATTCGAATTTTCCGATCTACTATACGAGATTTAATTCTATAAAATTATTGACATTATAATTTTACTGAACATACCCCAGCTTCTTCAATGATTATGAACTTTGATCAAAACCCAGTATTTGTACTTGAAACCCTCTTAACATGGCCTATATATTTCCTCGGCAATGCATCAAATTTTCTCCCATTTTACTCAGGACCCTGCAACAAGAATAATTTTGTATCCAATACTAGGACTGCCATTATTACTCATGTGATCATGTCCAACCATTTCAAGCAAATTCCACAATCTTGTAACCTTTCAAGGAATCATAACTTCCAACAAATACAAACATACAACACCAGACCGCAGTCCCCATCCTCAAACCGGGCCGGCCCGCCAAGAGCCGAACCAGTAGAGCAAATCAAGGTGCACAAGGCACAGGTTACCCTTTCCCTAAAATGGCAAAATGGGTAATGGTCTCTCCTTCCGTCCCCATAACAATCCTTGGTGGTACCTTGGTCCCCCAAGTTCCCCAACTAGACATCCCTTTACAAAAAGAACCATAAAATGTAATACCCGCGTGGACTAACCCTACAAATGAGAGCACAAAGAGAAAGCAACGTTGCAGTGCAACAAATCCAAGGCAACTCAATCTCTTTCACCTGCATCAAATTACCAACTGGATCACACATATCCTCGGCATTTATAGGCGGCCCGAGCGTAGCTAAAAGGATTCTCCATACTATTAAGTTTACATAAATACATAGATTGCTCACTCCAGATTAGATTCTAGATCACATCTTGACAAAGTTCTAAGGGTGTGACACCTTTTATCCAATGACTACAATACTTGCATATTTTGACATCTAAGCACTATAGCCGGCATTTGAAGGATCCAATTCGCCTAGATCATGGCCACTGCAAGCAGCAGAACTAGCCTCCTCCATTTCAGCAAGGGACACACCGCTGTTGCAGATGTTGGCAAATGCACGCATGTGTTTCATGCCATATTGAGTCAGCGACCCACAATGTGTTTCAAACGCTCGAACCTATAACCACAATGTTTAACCATAAAAAATTGAGTAATGAATAATAAGACATAACAGAAGCATAGTAGTAAAGGGTAAGTTATTACCAAAGATTTTAAGCACCCCCAGTCATCAACAAGGGGCAGGCCAAGTCCTCTCACAGAACTAAGGGCCGTGCTACCTTTTCCGGGTCCATACAGAAATTCTCCTATGAACTCAATGCTTGCATCTATGTGAGTCCTGTGCCTCATTGTTTCTTTTATCTGCTTGAGGAACTCCTTTTTTTCCTCTGATCCATGTTCTGACCTTTTGTACTAGAGAAAATAAACACATCAGCAGACAACAACCGTACATTAAAATCACGAAAAGGTACATTAAAATGAAGTAAATTTTATGAGGTGTGCTCTATAAGTCCAAAAGTATACAACAAAATAAAACAAGCTTGGGGAAGGAGCTCACCATTTGCCACATGAATAAAAGCTCTGCATCTCTCTGGTTGACGACTTCCATGGGCTTTTCTAGTTGGCTGTTATCAGGAGGGAAGTTCACAGTAGCAGGATCAAAACCTTGGTACAAGTACAGCTTTTCTGCTGTAATGTTTTTGCTCCCATATTCCATGACATGAGATCCCACATCATAATTGTTCGAATTGGAAGTCCGTTTCTTTACCTACAAGAATATAAGTCTGCAAATTAGAAATGCTTGGCTTCACCATTAGGCCCTGAAGCTCAAAATTCAGCCCATATTTTGTAATCTCACCGTCTCATATTGTTGCTTTATTGTTTCTTTCTTTAGATTGTGCTTCTCACTGCAAATTTAAGAAAAAAGTAAAAGTTGATGAAACAAATTATCACAAGTTAAAGAATGTCTCCAGTCGTATATGCTCTGTTAATAATCCATATCATTCAGGTGCTTTATTTCTACCTAAATTAATTAGTTATCTTTGAAATACCGAAGATGCATACCTATCCTCCATCCAAGCAACGCTGTACAGATCCCCTAAGCAAGTGATATATTCAGGTGGTGGTGGGGGGTCCATGCCAGGACAATAAGTTCCAAAGCTGTTCTCTTGTGCATTTGATGCTGTTGTCACATAAATATTTAGGTCATCAGGCATTATGCCTTCGAATATGCTCCCGCTCTCACATGCTTCTATATATAAAACCTGCATAAAACAGATCATAAGAGCTTGATTGTTTAGCTAGATGTCATATCCATGATAACTGAAGAAAGTTATAAAAAAAAAAAAAAAAAAGGGAACTCCTTACCATCTCTTTATAAGCTCCTGATGCATGTTTTTTCTTCAAAACGTTAATGAAATCCATTGCGTAAAGGAAAGGCATACTTGGCATCCCTACAATTGTATTGAAAATTGGTTAGTCCTTGCTGCTCATATTTACAACATCACAAATCAAATGAGAGTGAGGTTGGATAAAGTCGCCGTCGTGCATCCTGGCATCAATATATTCCAACTTTAAATGGAAATGACTTCACATGCTACTCATAGGAACTAACTTGAACAGTTAAATTGAAGTGTTCGATCCTTTCTTGTGTAAAATCGAAAAATAATGGTAAATATGAATTTAAAAGATGAGATAGTTAACTCACCTAGAACACCAGGACCCCCGTGATCTGAGTAGTATAAGAAGATCCTATCATTGGGTTTGCTATCGACAACCTTCCCGCTTCCACCTGTCAGAGCCTTCTTATCCCCAAGAAGTACAGCATACAGATTCGCTGCGGTTACTTGCTCACCGGTGTAATCCTACATTACCCAAATCAATAAAATGAGTCCAAAAAAATACTTGGATTCCAACTTTTAAACTAAACCATGACTGACAAGCAAGTGATAACTATGCCGCTGACCACAATTAGATGGTAAGTTGAACACTATGGCTTAAGAAGTTGAGTTAAAAGGTTCAAGGGAAACAAAAAATAAATCTCATTCACACTTGGCTAATTGCTCTGTTTTTTAACGGAAAATATGTCGAAATGTGTACGATGTCTTCCTTTTTGTTGAATTTTAGGATTTGATGATTTCATTTACAAGCCAATAGGGCATATTTATACTGGTGTATTTGGGAGATAAGAGAAAACAGTTATCTTCCATCTCTAACCTAATTAAGACATAAATCCTGTATTACAACTGTTATAAACTAATCTAGGGACAGGTGTCTAATCTGTTAATCTAGTTTAGGCCTAGGCACATCAATACACGACTCTGTGCTTTGAGCATGTGTACACTATTCTGCATCCCCCGCAAACTAGGCACCCATTGGGTGACTATTTTGGAGGCAAGACTGCAATGTCGTGTCACAAGGAGGCCCTTTGTGAACAAATCAGCGATCTGATGATGTGAGAGCACAAAATTGACTTGATGGGATCCAGAAGCCAGTCTTTCTCTGAGGAAGTGATAATCCAATGAAATATGCTTTGTTTGGGCATGAAAAACTGGATTGATGGTCATGTAGGATGTACTTAATTTGTCACAGTGAAGGAGAATAGGAAGATGGGTAGCATGTGTAGTTCTCGAAGTAGATTGAGAATCCAGAGTGTCCGTATATGTGTAGGCCAGAGCACGGTATTCTGCTTCTGAGCTGGAGCGGGAGACAGTCTTCTGTTTCTTAGCACACCAGGAGATGAGGTTGGGACCTAAGAAGAGGCAGAAACCGGTGACTGAGTGGCGGGTGTCAGGGCAACTTGCTCAATCAATAATTGAATAGGCGTGAATGGTGAGTGGAAAAGCTGAGCATTGAAGGTGAATGCCAGTGCCCATGGTGCCTTTTAAGTAGCGGATGATCCTCTTTACTGCCTTGAAATGGATGTCCGTGGGGTTGCTCACAAACTGAGCAACGTGCTGTACTACATATGAAATGTCAGGTCGTGTTAAAGTTAGGTAGAGTAGGGCGCCAACAAGTTGGCAGTAGACTGAGGCATGGTACAACACTGTGGGAGAGGGAGATAGAGGCGTAATTTCTGGTGGAGTTTGAGGAGTTTGAGTTGAAGTGAAACGCTGGGAGAGTGAGGTTGGAGCGAAAGTTACTGGAGATAAGGTTGGTGTTGAAGTAGAGTGAGAAGTTTGGGTAGAATAGGAGTTTGGTGTTTGTGGAGCTGAGTTACGTGGGGAAGAAGACATGGGCTCATGGATCGGGATGGGGAAGGGGCTATTGGGCTCAAGTGATGGGCCAGATTCATTTAAGTGTGGGTTGAGGGGTATTAAGGAGAAATCAGGGAAAGGGTTCCGCTGTTTAGTGAAGGGAAAGGCTGTTTCATTAAATAACACGTGTCGGCTGATAAAAACACGTCCAGTGGGGATGTGGAGACATCGATAACCTGCGTGTTGGGTACTATAGCCAAGAAACACGCAGGGAAGAGAACGAGCTTCAAGTTTGTGCTTGGTATAATTACCAAGATAAGGGATACACAGTGAACCAAACGTGCAAAGGCTGTGGTAGGGTGGCTGTTTGCCACGGAGGAGAAAATATGGTGAGGTCTAAGCAAGAAAAGGTATGGGAAACAAGTTGACAAGAAAGACGACGGTTCTGATGGCTTCAGCCCAGTATTGGTAAGGCAGGCTAATAGTGAGTACGGAAACTCTGTTCAATCACTGTGCCCTAGGAAAATCAAGTCGTTTATTTTTTTCTCCTATTGTACGACAATCAATAAAACCATTTGATGTTGTTCACTCCGATGTTTGGATGTCTCCAGTTCCATCGGTTTCTGGATTTCGTTATTACGTACTGTTTCCTAGGGCACAGTGATTGAGCAGAGTTGATGTTGGTTGGATAGCTTGCGCAATACTTGGTGTGAGGGATGTCCTAGGCGCTGGTGCTAGAGAGTTGGGAATGGAGTGGTGATGAAGGCTTGAGGAGATGTAGATGATCGATCAGGTGGAATGGGGTAAAGTCTGTCCTTACAGAGGCCCTGAAAAAGTACATATTTGGTGAGTAGATCTTGAATGACAAAATGAGTGGGGTAGAAGGTGAGGCTGACAACATTATCTTGGGTAAACTGAGCAACATATAACAGATTTTTTTTTGTATTAAAGGGACAAGAAGAATATTAGAAAAATGAAAGGCATATGGACCAGAATGGAAGAGGATGTTACCAGTATGTTGGATAGGAAGGGTGGTGCCATTGCCAACGTAACCTGATCATTGGAGGGTTGTGAAGTGATGGATGCAAGTGCTGGTGTCATGGTGACATGATGGGTGGCACCGCTGTCCGGGTACCAATTGGGATCTGTGGTAGTGGCAAGATGCAGGCCAGCAAAGGCTTGGGCCAGATCATAATCCTAGGAATGGGAAAGCTAAGGGTAATGGGCTGCAACGTGTCCAAAACATTGACATGATCAGCACTGGGGTCCATTATTTCGTGGAGGAGGGACATGATAGGCTCCAAGGAGGTCAGAGGCAGTATTTAGGGTGGAAAATCGCACATAACCGCGACGTGAACCACAGCCTGGACGATAGGTGCGCTGATAGTTGGGGCGAGGACGGGAGGGGCAGAATAGACTTGGGAAGAATTGACATAAAAAGGTTGTTGGGTGAACAGCCGCTGTATCAGGGTTAGTGGAAGCTTGTTGGGCTTCAAATGACGGTATACGGGCTCTTAAATCAGAAAAGGGTGAGAGAGGTGGAAAGTTAAGCATGGAAGTGACCAATACTGTTTATTCAGTTCCTAGGCCACGGACAATAGCAGTGACCAAGTCAGTAGAGGAGAAAGGTTCATTGATGGCAGCCAAGGAGTCAGCATGGGTCTTGACATGAGTAAGATACTCATAAATGGTTTTGGACCCTTTATTGAGGGACATTATCTGAAAACGGAGATTGGTAACATTGGCAAGAGACTGCTAGGAGAAATTCTGACGAAGACAATCCCAAATTGTACGAGAGGTGGTGAGGCCCACAACTTGGGAAATGATAGGTTCAGTTAGAGTGGCTTGTATCATGCTAACTAGGGTCTGGTCAATTTGAAACTAGTGGTGTGATGACCCGTACCGAATTAGCGAGATTAATTAAGAATTAATGACGGATTAGCGATACTAATCAGGGATTAGACGAGGATTAGCGGACGTTCGGGCGAAATGACGATTTTGCCCCTAGAATGGGCAAATCGTTGACTTTTTCGTTCAGGCGGTCAAATGGACTTTGGACGATGACTGTGACGTATTTCGTGACGTCACGAGTTCATAGACAAGTGGCACGCTCGATTCCGACATTCGAGGAAGAAGTTATAACGTTCGGAAGTTTGAGGGCAATTTGGTAATTTGGATGAAAAGGAGCCAAAAGTTGACTTTTGACCCGGGAGGTCCGATGGCCGAGAGTCAAGGACCATTGCGTACATCGAGACGATACGAATCCGTAGACAGGCGGCACGTCGAATTCGGACGTTCGACGAAGAAGTTACGGTTCACGGAAGTCGGAACGCACTATTGCACAAAATACGAGACGAGGACCTGTTTGGAATTAAGTGGGCCAGATATTTTCCCCAGCAACCAATGGATGAGTGACAAGTGGCACTCATCCACTGGCCACCATCCCACATTCATGCATATCATTCCTTCCTCATCGATCATTCCTTTTCCCATTTTCAAACCCGATCTCACCCTTTTGAACCCAAACAAATCCAACCCTTCCACTTGATCAGGCCTATGAGGACCAGAGAGTGTTGAGAGGAGTTGGGGATGCTGGTGGCCGGCCAGGAATGACGCCACCGTGGACAGCGGCCTTGAACTCGAACCAAACTTCACAGTTAGGCCCATTTTCCTTTTTAATTCGATTTTGACATTATGGGTTGTTTTGGATGTTTGGAATAGGATTATTAGGTTTCTAGGATGATTTTAGGACGGTTTGGAAGGTGGTTCACGACAGAGGAAGCCGTGAGGGTGGTCGGGAAAAACAGGGCCGTGAGGACATGGATGAACCGTGGGATTTTATGAGGTTTTGCTTAGGTTTGAGGATTGGAATAGGTGGGAAACATGAAAATAGGGAGATTTGGATTGAGAAGGAAGGAATTGGATGAAAAATATGAAAAATATAGGCCTGGATCGGTCACGCCGGTCCAGTTGCAGGCATGAACTGAACCGGCCGGTCTAGACCGGTTCAGTCGCTAAGGAAGACAAACAGTGTTGGGCGCGTGAGGCCCACGCGCCGTCCCTTCTAGGGGTACGTGAGACGTCCTTTGGGGATAGTTCCAACATGTGAAATCATCTATTTGATGTAACGAACATTTTGGGACTGGTTTCGTGTCAATCGGACATCGTTTCGATATAGTTCGGGACGTCCGAAGGTTTAGGTTCGTGTTTAAAAATAGTTAGAAATTCCGGAAAATTACGGGACTTTAGTGAGGGGTTATATAAGTAGTTAGTAACCCTCTAAATTAATTTGGATAGGTTCGGGAATCCCGGAGGTGACGATTGACCCGGGAGACGATTATGACACGCGTATAGAGGCGCAGCTTCGGACAGTCTGTGAGTGGACCCTTCTTTCGAAATTGATGCATGCATAAATGTTTTATAATTGTTTTAAAATATATTTTGTGATGCCATGAGTGCATTTGTTTGTGGTAGCCTAGGATTTACGTATTTGCACGTATTTCAATATTTACGATTTTATACGATCCTTATACGTGCTAGGTTTTCAAAAAGGGTTTCATAAATTGGTTTTGGATTTGGAAATATGAAATCAGGCACGAGACCCATTTGATTTACGAACTCTCGGACTTGGATTCCATTTGAGCTGACGAGAAATCGGACCGAGGGTCCATTTGAGCTATACGGTCGGACCGAGGGTCTCGTTGATTTACAAGCCGGGCTTGAGGCCCATTTGGTTGTAATATCGGGCTGGAGGCCCCTTTGACTATGGTATCGGGCTTAAGGCCCCGTTGGTTGGGAAATCGGGCTTGAGGCCATGTTGCTTTATGGTTTCAAGCTTAGGGCCCAATTAGTTGTTACCGAGCTTGAGGCCCAATTGATTGTAACATCGGGCTTGAGTCCCAGTTCGGTTTACGAAATGAGAATTCAGGTATGAGACCCTGTTGAACTGAGGATTTAGGCCGAGGCCTATGAAAGTGATTTGAATCTGATTCAAGGAATTCTGTTGAAATGAATCGGGTATGAGACCCAGTTGAGAAATGAGTTTTGAGAAAGAAAGAAAGTATTTGAAATGAATGAACCCTCCATATTGATTATATGGTCTCCTCCAGACGTCGACCAGGAGAGTCACGATCCACAGACCAGAGTAGATATCCCTATAGGGATCCCATTCGAGGAGTGGTGGTTACTTACTATGTTGTGGTCCCGGACCAGATTCCGGAGAGATATGTGGACTAGATCCAGAGAGAGAGCTCAGACTAGATGTAACAACCCGTCCCGAAAATTAGGCTTAAGACGGTGATTAGTGAGCTTAATCGGGGGTTGGTTGGTTCCGATAAGTTCGTTAGGGTAGAATGACGATTTTGCCCCTAGTTTGGGCAAAAAGTTGACTTTTAATTCGGGCGGTCAATTGGGTTTTGACCGATGACCAGGACGTAGTTTAGGACGTCACGAATCCGTAGACAGGTGGCACGCTCGATTCCGACATCATCCGAGGAGGAAGTTATGATGTTCGGAAGATTGAGGGCATAACCGTAATTTGGCTAAACTAAGGGGAAAAGTTGACTTTTCGTACGATCGGGTTTTGACACGTTGACCTAGGATGGTTAGATAGATCTCGTCGTCCTGAGTTCGATGAGGGGCGACACGTATTCATCGGACTTACCATGTGTGAGATACGGGTCTAGAAAGGAAGTGGCAAGATCGTAATTTTTGGCTTAAAAGGAAGGGCATTTTGGTCTTTTGTACTTTGGGCCTGGCGCAACAGAGAGGGAAAATGGAGGGCTGAGATTGAGCCACTTGTGAGAAGGCTGAGGGGATGGTGACACGCGTAGAGGTTCTGGTTGGTTCTAGGCTCGTGCACGGTCCCAATTATTTGGGGTAATCGTGCAAGTGTGTTGTGTGTGTTCGAAGAACAGAAACAGAGAGTGAAGAAGTGAGAGTTTGTGATCGATTCAATGTATGGGTGAGTGTTTGGTGAGTTGTGAGAGTGACAAAGAGAAGAGAGGGAGTTGGTGACTGAGTTTTGGGAGTGAGATCGTGCAAGAAACACGGCGGTGGTGAGGACTGAGTTTTCAGGGAAAACAGAGAACAGAGAGATCGTGGTGGTGGTTGTGCCGTGTGTTGGCCTAATTCAAGTTGAGAGGAGACTCAGAAGGTTGCAGGGGACTCAGTAGACACCGTGGTGTGCGGCGGAGGACGAATTGAAGGTAAGCCTTCAATCCTCAGTTTTTCCGTTTTGCTCAGTTTGAAAGTCGTGGACTTAGGGACTGAGTCGAGGGTTTCTGTGTGTTGGGTGAGACTTAGGAAGGTCCTAGGAAGGGTTTAAGGTAGCCACCGTGACGGGGGGTGACCTGGGTGGCTGGATCGTGAAACAGGGGAGGTGTTCGGGTTTCTGTTCGAGCTTGAGTCGACAGGTTTTAGGTTGAGTCGAGGTGTTTGGAGTAGGGGAAATGGTAGCTTCGGTCTGGACGAAGAGGATGGTGAAGAAAGGAGGTGTTTTGGTGCAGGTACGGCGGTGAACCGTCCTCGTCGGTTCGAATTGCAGAGGCTGGTTCGACCGGGTTGACTCGAGGAAGACGATGGTACTGTAGCTGGCGCGTGAGGGCCACGCGCAGCCACTTTGGGCGGCGCGTGGGGGCGCGTGCGGCGGCGGCTGGGAAAACGGTCAACACGGTTTTTGGTCTAGGTGTTGTGACGAGTCTAATGGAATTGGTTTCGGGTTGTTCGGACGTCGTTTGAGGTTAGTTCCGCGAGGGTGAAGGTTAAGGGTTCCGGTTCGTTATGTTTAGGATCCGGGGATTTTTGGGGAAATCATGTGGACTTTCGTAGACGTGTTAGTGACGTACTTTGGCGGTTGTTGACAGGATCGGGACTTCCCGAGGAAGCTGAGGAACGTACGAGACGTTCGGGACGCGATTGAGGGCTCGGTACTGTGAGTGGACCCCTTCTCTATAACTGAGCATGCATAACTGCTTTTAGTTACTTGTTTTATGGTTTTATATGTGATTTCATAGTTATTTGAATATTTTATAACTGTTTTACTTAATTGCACATTTTTCGAGAAAGTACGGTTTTCAGCACGTTTTACGAGAAATGCTTGATTACTGATTATGATGCCATGGTTTTGGGATTTTAAACGATAAATGGTTTTCAATGATTATAAATGGATTTGAGACATGATTTTGATGATCAAGGGTTTTCGGTTTTAGAATCGGATTTCGGAAAACGGAATTTGGTTTTAAAGTTGAAAAGTGGATTTCCGGATTTGAGTTCGGAATAACGGTTCGGGATGCCGGAAGGGCATCAGACCAGTGATTTCGGATTCGGGTTTGGATACGGATTTAGAAAAGGTTTTCAAACGGTTTTGGATTGGATTTGCTGGATCTGGATATTGGGTTTAAAGACCCGGATATTGATTGACGGGGGACGAGCCCGGATTGGGTTTAAGGACCCAGATGGAGTTTAAAGACTCAGGAGTTTAAAGACTCGGATATATTGATACTTTCCCCCATAGGCCTGTTGAGTTTAAAGACTCGGGAGTTTAAAGACTCGGATATTATTGAGGCCTGGATTGAGTTTAAAGACTCGGGAGTTTAAAGACTCGGATAAATCCAGCAGGTTTGATCGATTGGTTATGGCTTGGTACTTATGTTTTCTGATACAGTTTTATGGCGCTGATAATATGATTTCTATAACTGTGTTTTATAGTGTTTCTGTTTTTATGATGAGGTTTATGTGATTTATAACTATTTTTGTAACTGGGTTATGCATGTGATTTCAAAATGGAGGGCTAAAACCCTGGTTTTATTATGAAATGGTTGTCGGAAAGTATTTTCTTATTTATGGTCCACTCACACTTTTCTGGTTTTAAATTGCCCTCCAGGTCGTGGAGCTAGCGCGGGGTTTCGGCGTCGAGGCAGCGTCTGAGGCATAGAAGTCACGAGAGGGATCCCGGAGTGTCTTAATTTTTTCGTGTGCGTGTATTTAGTTATCTGTTTTTCCTTCTTTTGTATGTATAACTATGCTCTGTAAAACATTTGACTTCGGGATGGTTAAATAGTTTCTCCTGCGTCTGACTGTGTACTTTGGTGGTTTAGAGTGAGTTTCTTTTTGTGTGTGTCGGGGTGTCAGACGGGAGCAGGATTTACCTTGGGTTTCAGGGTGAAACCGAGGTGGGTCCTGACACTAGATCCAAAGATTGAGCCTCCCAGATGGAGATTCCTGGGAGAAGACTCGGAGTGAAACCCCGAGTAGTGTGCACGCTAGATAGATATGATGATATTGTGACTATATCGGGGATGTGTTCCCTAGGGGCTGTGTGCCCCGAGTTGGCATCTTCTCCGGAAGTGCCTAGGATGGGTTATACGTATGTTGATACGTATGTGGTTTTTAAGAAAAGTGATTTGAGGGCGGAGGCCCTGTGTTTTATGATTTAGAAAGTGATTTGGGGCGGAGACCCTGTATTCGATGTTTTAGAAATGATTTGGGGGCGGAGACCCTGTACTTGATGTTTTGGTATTTCACTGAGAACGTATTTGGGCTGAGTTCCCACATGTTATGGTTGATGGTTTTTGAGTTGTGATTTCTGATCAAGGACCCAATTGGATTTACGGGTCATGACGGTTTATGGGGCCGCGCATGAACCCTTGAAAGGTTTTGAGAATGTTTTCACGTGGTTTTTATGAATATTTGATAAATGGTTTTGAATGCATGCATATGCTTTTATGAAGGGTATAAATGTCTTTATGTGAAAATGTTTTAATAAATTATTATTTTGTCCACTCACGACTTTTGATGTTTTAATGCCCTTCAGGTTGATCGCGGATGCGAGCTGTAGTAGAGACGAGATATCACTCCCCTCCTCCTACGATCCTGACGTACTCTGATAGTCCTGACGAGGGCTAGAGATAGAATTTTCCTTGGTTTGACACTTCGTGTCAGACGGGATCAGACGGGTCCCACGTTAATCCCGGGGGATTTGGGATCGGTCCTGACAAGTGGCGGTAGGCAGGGTTAGGCACGGGTGCAGTGGGAGATGTGACATATTGATTAGTTTCAAATTGAGGGGAGGATTCAGAGTTCGAAGAAGTGATAATTGTGGGAGGGGGAGGAGGATGAGTGCCATCAATAAAGCGCCAATAGTTATGGCCAATAAGAAGGGTTTGACCTGACTTTCCCACATAAGATAATTGGTTTCACTTAGTTTGACAGAAACCAGAGCGGATACATGAGATGGAGGGGAAGGAACATGTATCGACAGCCATAGTTGGGAGGACTTTGAAAAGGGATCAGTTATGGTGGTCAGATAGAAAGCTCTGATACCATGTACAATTTTAGGATTTGATGATTTCATTTACAAGCCAACATGGCATATTTATACAGGTCTATTTGGGAGATAAGACAAACAGTTATCTCTCATCTCTAACCTAATTAGGACATATGTGCTGTATTACAACCGTTATAAAATAATTTAGGGACATGTGTCTAATCTAGTTTAGGCCTAGCTAGGCACAGCAGTACACGGCTGTGTCCTTTGAGCAGGTGTACACTATTCTACACTTTTAAAGGAAATTTCTCTATTTTCTCGCTGGGATTAAGTACCTTGATATGGCCTCATGTGTAAATATTGTTAGATGTGTCGATAGTCTTGGTGTGTTTTCTGATAGCTTTATTTAGGCCTAATGCCACCAATTAATTTCATCAAAAACAAAAACAAAGAGAAACTAAGAAATACAAGACGTATACTGAAAATTTTCTTATTTTTATTCTATTGCCTAATTTACTTTATCAAAGACTCCGATTTTCAATAGGAATCCACGCAAAGTAATTCATCTTTATTTTCGTTTATGAGATTTATTTTAATGAGCATTGGCCAATGATCGACCTTTTGGACTTCATTGTGACCACAGTGTTATTTTTGTTTACCAAAACGAAATTTTTGGTAAAAAAAAAAAATATATTTACATGAGAGGTGAAATAGTAATTTTTACCTAAAATTCAGGTGGTTTTGAAAAGACAATAACTTATCCAAGCACCCAATAAGAAGTCAAAATGGAAACAGAATGCCGAATGGACAAATAGTTCAAATATCAATGTCGACGAGGATGGTGATTTACCACCCACATGACTCATGAGCATTATTACTGTCACTTTTCATCTTTTCCTCGCATACTTTCCAAATTAACATGCTCGGGAGAATTTTAAACTTGCGTAAAGCCCAAATATGTACCACTTGCAAGCGGCACCGGTTACACAATATCCCATGCTAGGAAGATTCTCTTTTTGGTGGGTATAAGCTAAATTTGATTCGCAGAAGCGACAATTTAGAATCACTTAAACTTCAAGAAATGTTAAAGAAGAGGAAAGGCCGATCATATAGAGGTCGGGCCAAACTAAGATGCATCTTTTAATTTGCCCTTGCAAACTTGAAAATTGATAAATCCCACTGGACTAAGATGCATATTCCATAGCTAACCATGTCACACAAAACAACAGCATAAAATATTACCATTTGTATACCGACATAAGGTAGTCCATCTGATACAAATTGGTGATTAATTAATTAATTAATTAAAATAGTATTAATAACCTTTTCCTAAACTATATAATATTGTGAGTGTGAGGGTGACACATACACACGAATAATAAATTAATTATTTGTATTTGATTTCACAAAATAATAAGAATAAAAATTGTACCTTCGGGACGCCGTCGTATAGATTTTCACCTTGCGGATGGTTGATGATGACCCCAGGCCTTGGGTTCATCGCATGGTTGGCAATGTCATCATACATGAACACCACAATGTTCTCCTCCTTCAACCCACCTTTTCTCAGCAACTGATATGCGTGACAAACATCCGCCTATGCATCCACATTTATATCAAGTTAATATTCATGTCACCGCCATTAAAAAATAAAATTAAAAAAACAAAAACAAAAATACTTATGCCGAAAATATAAGCTTTTTTTCCATGCCGAATATTATTCTCATAATTATTTTTAATCAATCTATTGATGACAGAATTTGAACTCGTCATCACACACTTTGTAGATTGAAAATAAAAGAAAGGTTAAACATTTTTTTTTCTGAGGCGAACATAAAGGCTAAACGATAGAAATAAAAATAAAAATAAAACTGAGTCACTTCATATTATCACACACAGTACCTGATGCCTGTAATTTCCATAGCCAGAGGAACCGGCCACAAGAACCGCCCATCTTGTTTCCGGTTCTTGGTCTTGAGCATCTTCCGGTTTATCTTTTTCCGAAGGCAACCGAATTCGAGGCTCGAAGTCGTAGGGGTCCAACCGGGAGGCTTCACCTCCTCGTATATCTTGAACGAGTAGGAAAAACAGGAGGAGCAACGCCCATGACATCGTATTCTTTGTGATGATCAACTCGGGCAGAGTCCGGACCGCCATGAAGAGTAGTGAGCCGGTTCAAGTAGAGCTCTATTATGCTCTTTAAGAAACTGTAGAGGAAAGATAAGAGAAGTCGCTGGGAGTGAAGCAGGGTGGTAGGAAAGGGGGAGTATTAAAGTGTGCGCCTGTGCGGTACCATGCAAAACGAGACAAGAACTTGGACACATGTAGGGCAGTGCATTAAGTTGGTGGGTCCAACGTGACTCGGCGGAGTCCACGTTGGCGTTGTGGGCTCCGAGTCTTTTGTCCTTTGGATCATTGGATTCAGATATTATTTTTGCTTTCTACTCTTTAATTCTCACTCTGTCTCTCTACTCTCGGATAGTAGGATGTGAGAGAATTTATAACTGAGTATAAATTTACGATCGTATCCCAAAAAAATAAAACCTCTGATTTACAAAGGAATTGGTTGGCGTTCACTTTCGATTGAAGGAGGTTATTGTCAAGAGGAAGATGCTTGGACTTAGATACTTCTACTAACCTAATAATTTTGGGTATAAATCCATATGCAATTTTGTGAGACTACGACTTATGAACAAATTATATCAAAGTCATAAAAATACCTGCTTATTTTTTAATTAGACAGCGTATATTATTTGGTATTTTGCCTCTTTGTAACTCTACCAATTTCCTTGTAGACTTGTATGATCGCACCAAAAGAAGAAAGAGTAATTCATTATTTCACCATCCATATCAATTTCCGCTCTAAATCTTAACAAAAGAAATCTAACGTTTGAATTTTTAATGACATCGAGAAATCTAGCTTAGGATAATTTAAATTCCATATAACTGGCCATATGATGATTACAAGCTCTCGATATAAAAAAAAAGTAAAATGATGTAATTTCCAAGGAAAAAAAACCAGTCGAGTTCAGTAGCATTTTCACTGATAAGTCAAGTGGTAGTTGCAAGAGAACACAGGAAAAACCGAGCTTTTGGTAGCTCAAAATTTTCTGGGCAAGCAAACACTAGTGGGTTCATTTCTAGTTGCAGGAGATTCCTACAAAATTGTCGTGTTAAAGAAAAAACAACCGCTCTTCAGCCGGATTTGAGTTTCTAACCTGCATATATTAAACAATCAGTATTTATTCTGAGTTGGAAATTCTACCAAAATAATCATAATGCTGCTTCATTTATTAAAGAAACACAAAAAAAAGAACGTATCTTGAAAGGCAGGTTAACAAGGATTCATGGGCATGATATTTTCTTCCTGCAAAGAAGCATATCCGTAGGATTACTCTCGAATGCAAAATGCAATCTTTGTGCACTCAAATGGTAAAAGGAGCTTTTTTCTTCAGTATTTTCCCCGCCACGAATGCCACTTTAGCTTCAACTGATACCACAAAGGAGGAATACGATGAATCCCTCTGGCTAACCTCGGATCAAACACATCAAAATTCACTCGTCTCAGGGAGTCCAGTAGAACCTGGGGGGTACGGCTGACAGCAGCACTGGATGAGCCTCTAAAGGTACTGTACCAGCTAATTCACAAGCCTTCTGCAAATGGACATTACCTATCGATGCCAATCTCAAAAACTGCTTCATATAAGCTCTCGCGCGAGCCCAAATGTATCTCTGATTGGCCTCCATGCTTGGCTGCCACTTCAGTTGGTATTTAATAAAAATGGCAGTTGCGACTACCATGGTATGGCAGTGATTTAAGCAGCAAAAAAGCCCATTTGCTTTACCAATATGTGATGCCGCATGATCAGCTGCAGTTAACTTGATACCACCGGCTAGAAGTGTCAGATAAAGAATTAGTTGATACGGTACCTTCAGCATATTTCTCCAAGTCTTCAATATTTTCTGGGGCATCGCCAACTTCCCTTCTTGCATCATCGATCCGAGCTTCTACAGACCGTTTCAGCCATACCTTACTAATTTTGTTCTCATGTACCATTGACAACAGAGCTTGTGCTGTTGGGTGCTCAATTAACTTGTTGGCATAGGTTTTTTCCACGGCCTCTTGCCACCAGACAAGGCGCATAAGACCAATCTGAGGATCAGGAACAACATCCAGAAACGGACTACAAATCCAGCCTTACCCATGTTAAGGGGTAGTTCAAGGAGACAAAGGTAGTTATGGTGATCATAACTACGGACTTGTTACACACAGTATGACAAAGCTGCTCTTAAGCTACCAGATCCCAAAGTATCACGCATCAAATATAAATCGTGTGGTTCCTGCAACAAATATACAACTATACTAATTCCAAAACCAAATAACATCCTTAAATTGCATAAAACTTCATTCAGATGAGATAGTATTTAAAGCTGAGGACCGACCGCCTGAAAAGAGAAGGATAGCTATGATGTAAATCTAAATGCCAAGAGCATCAGTACAACTCAGGATCACAAACAACGTAACCAAGGTTGTAAAATTTTTTTTAGTCAAGGATTCTTTCATCTTTAACCAGCAAGAAGGCGAGCAGGCCATATCCTGATCAAGAAATTTAAATCCACACAAGGAATCATATCCCTTAGATTATCCTCTTTTCCCTCATAACTATAGAATACAAAGAAAGACTAGAAACTCCGTAAAAGAACCGATTTTGAAGGGAGAAAAGCAGCTGGAGAGAACTACCAGAAATTTAGTTATCAGGGACTATTAAAAAAAGCAGTTAAGAACATATCTATATGATTGACTCCTTTGTTCCATTATTAATGCAAAATTGGAGAGAACTGCCAAATTAAAGCATAGAGGAAAAATCACCTATATAAAGGCCAGTAAATACCGTTTCTCACATCCAATAAAATCTGATTTGCTTTAAGACCCTCATTTGATGCATAATCATTAGTTCTATTCACTGCTTCCGATTTCTCTACTCGGATGGCGCTAGAGGTGTTGCTCGCATAGAAGGGTCCAGCAAAGGAAGATGTGAAATACCTCCCTCTAACTGGAAGTGGGGGGAAAAAGGTGCCATGACATTAGCTCAAAGACTCATATTATGGCATATTTAACCAGAAATCAATAAGAAAAAAAGAAAATGTTGAAAGCACAAAGGTGCAGAAGAAAAGGCTTGCCTGAACCAGTGAGGCTTATAGCGCAACTTGAGTTTTGGAAAGGCATGCCCATTTATTGCTGCAGAAATCTGCACTAGGATGTCAGAAAACCTCTAGTCCTCTCTTAAGTCTTCAACGTTCAACATATGCAAGCGCATCTCTTGAAGGCCCACTGCACTGCACATAATCAGCAACGACAAGATGACATCTTAAACCAAAGAGACACTTTTATACTGTAATTTGATTGTTCATCTGCTCATGAATTGACTTAATATGAGAAATATGCATTAATTCTATACAAATCACAGCATGAAATTGATGTAGAACAAATGGCGGAATGAATTGAGGAAGAGATGGAGCGAAAACTGCAAAAAGAAAGTAAGCGGAATTTACAGATTTGGCGTCCGAGTTCAGAATGGGGCTTATGATACCTTTCCGGAAAGGGAACGACGAGACAAATCAAACTCACAGGCTATGCCGTGACATATGGGTCTTTTTAGCCGAATATCGTCGTTTGGGGCCTCAAAAAGTAGTTTTAAAGTTTTCCTAGTATTTTCGGAATTTTAATTAATTAGAGTTTTCTTTTCCTTTTTGATTTAGGTTTCACTTTAGGGTTTCCTAGGTATTTAAACAACCTTTAAATGTTGTATTTGTTTTTATCATATATTTTTATTCAACCAAATTCGAGAGTTTTTTTGGTTATCTACTGGTGGATTCCAGTGTTTGTTCTTCAGGGTTTTACGCTTGTTTACCCTATTTTACTTCGTGCTACGTCAAGTGGTATCAGAGCGGGTTTCTCCCCTCTAGTTATCGTTGATTTCTATCCATGGCTGATCGTGTAGACGATGTCTCTGCTACTCGAGCGGATTTGGATGCCCAAACCCGTCGTATCGATGCCCAAAACCGTAGTCTCACTGAATTAACTACTCAATTTGGGGAATTAACTGCTCAATTTGGGGAGCTGCGAGCGTTGTTGCTGGAGAATAATCGAAGAGGCAACCAAGGCAACAATCGGGCGGGTAATGATAGGGGAAACCCTAGGAGATTTCGTGAGGAAGAAGGTGGTTCCGATTCTGAAGAGGAACTCGAAGAGCCACGTCACAATAACCATAACCGCAACCATTATGATGATTATCGGATTAAAGCTGATATTCTCAACTTTTCGGGAAATTTAAAAATTGAAGATTTCTTAGATTGGTTGGTGGACGTAGAGAGTTTTTTCGAGCTCATGGAGATTCCCGAGGCCAAGATGGTAAAGATGATTGCTTTCCGTTTGAAAAGTACAGCGGCTGTTTGGTGGGATCAACTCCAGAATACCCGACAAAGGCAAGGGAAAAATAGGGTTCGGACATGGCGAAAGATGAAACAACTTATGATGGAGAGATTTTTACCAGCTGACCACGAGCAAATTTTGTATCGGATGTTCATGGGATGTGTTCAAGGCATCAAAACAGTGACTGAATATACTGATGAGTTCATGCGATTGGCTGAACGAAATAACCTAAGAGAGACCGAGAATCAGAAGGTGGCGAGGTATATGAACGGGCTGAAACCTGCCATTCAAGAGAAGATTGGCTTGCAGAATTTGTGGTCCTTGCAAGAGGCAATTAACATGGCGATGAAGGCCGAGTTGATGGAAAAAGAAAAACGCACATTGCCTTACCGGAGGAATATGCCGGATTTATCTGAAAATAATTCAGTTTTCCCTACTGATAAGGGAAAGTCCGTGCAGCAAGGCACTTCAAAACCTTCAAATTTCCAGCCGAGAGGAGGTAATGAGGGGAGTAGCAGAAATTTTGATAGGGGGCAGATTCGAAATCAGCCCCAGAAGCAGAATCCGAATCCGTATGCTAGACCCACGGGGGATATTTGTTATCGTTGTGGCAAACAAGGGCATCGTTCTAATGTTTGCCCTGACCGGAGACAGGCCAATTTAGTAGACGTGGATGATGATGGTCAAGAAGAAGGGGGAGAAAGTTTTGAGGATGACTATGAAGGAGCCGAGTTTGCAATTGAAGAGGGCTTAGAACGAGTTACTTTGGTGATGCAATGAGTTCTTTTAGCTCCAAAAGAGGAAGGCCAGCGTAATAGTATATTTCGTTCTCACTGTTCCATTAAAAACAAAATATGTGATGTGATTGTAGATAATGGCAGCTGTGAGAATTTAGTGTCGAAGAAACTGGTGGAGCATTTGCAGCTACCAACGGAGCCACATAGCACTCCTTATTCGCTGCTGACAGGACCCGTCCCAATCCCACTGGGACCACACGGGGACGTGCCCCGCTCCCGTCTGACAATGACTCTAAACATACCAAAATTACCCTTAAATAAAAACTGAATACTTAAATAGCTAGATAACGTACTACAACAGTGTTTAAAGCGATACTGTGAGACAAGGGAAAGTTGAGCACAATAGTCAGAGTACATTTATTCGGTGCTCAACCTACCCACAAGTGGGTGTACAGGTGCTCAACTAAGCAAACTAAACCTCTGCCTCCTCCTCCTCCGAGTCCTCCTCCTCTATTTCCGTGTCAGGGTCTGGAGGGGTCAGTAAAACAAGGGTGAGTGGGCCAAAAATAACATTTTATAAATCAATTTAATAATAAATAATCATAAGGTTTTACCCCTCCGTTTTCCAAATCTTGCATGTAGTGAAAATATAATATTATAATGAAATCATAACAATAAAACCACAATAATAATCGAAAGGTGAAACTAACATATCAGTGCACTGTAAAACCCAACCCAAATGATGTCACGGTTCTAAGGCTACGCGTTGCCACTCAGGGTCTCACACCCGAGACTCTCTAGGTACATCAGCTCCCGGTATCCCGGTCATTGCCCGAGGTATATGAACATGCCTTCCTGAGAGTAAGCAGCCTAACGGGGGTCAACTCCACTCAGTCAGTGTAACGACCCGTCCCGAATATCGGGATTTAATAATATTTAAATTGTGATTCACTAATCTGGGATTAGTTGGGCGATTTCGGACGAATTGTACAAAATGACCGTTTTGCCCCTGGGCGTGGGCAAAACGTTGACTTTTAATTCGGATGGTCAAATGGACTTTGACTGATGACCGTGACGTAGTTCGGGACGTCACGAGTTCATAGACATGTGGCACGTTCGATTCCGACGTTCGTGGTGAAAGTTATGATGTACGGAAGTTCATGGGCGTTTTCGTAATTTGAACGTAATAAGGGGGAAATGTTGACTTTTTGATTGAGTGGTCCGATGGCCGAGGACCGAGGACCGTTAGGAAGGTCTCGATGCCCTGAGTTCGTAGACAGGCGGCACGCATCAATCGGAGTCCGTATGACCGAGTTACGGGTCAGGATGCGTGAGGGGCATTTTGGTAATTTTCTGCACAAGGGCAGAATTGTAATTTCACGGGGGGTACTGTTTCATTGAACAGCCGTGAAGGTGGATGCTTTGTGCGATCGATCCCGTGATTTTTTATCAATTTAATTGAGTTAATTGGACCAGTATGAGGTGGAATTGCACATGTTTGGTGTTGGCAATCGATCAAAAGGACATGGGCACTGGTTGTTTAATGTTTTCGGGTCAGTGCAGGGGAACTTTGCACAGTCATTTGAGGACACTTTTGGACGCCTTTAACGGCTGAATTGAATCAAAAGAATGGTGAGTGAGTCGAGAGTGGTTCACTGAGATTGAGAATGAGAGGAATGAGTGAGTTTGGGGCTGGAATTCTCTGAAAACCCGAAACTGGGTTCTGGGAAATTCAAATACAAATTCCTAGTTTTAGGCCAGCCCAAGCCTAATTGAGGATGGATTGAGCTTTCTGGAACTTCAACGCGTCGAACCAGATCAAATGGGGCAAGCTTTGGGGCTCCTAGGGCCGTGAACGGACGATGTGGACGGCCGGAAAACTCAAGCTTGAGTTGTGGTGATTGAGGTAATGTCGTGTTCAATTAATCATGCTAATTGGTTCGTGTTAGTCCTTATATGCTTCATATGAAGTTAATTTGACAATGGTTAAGGATTGATGGAGTTTTGGTGATTGACCCGTTTTGGGTGATCACGGGTTAATGGCTTGATTAAGGAATAGTTGATGTTGATCGATGTCACAGAACTGAAATTCATATGCTAATGATTGTTTTAGGATCAAGAACGTATTGAATTGATGTCGAATTGGGTGTGATTAAACCGGATCCTATCGCGGGTAATCAGACCCGTTTACCAGACAAACGGGTGAAGGTGGTGACTGTAGCAGTCACTGTAGCAGGCGCGTGGCTTTCACGCGCAGCCACTCACGGCGGCGCGTGACGGCGCGTGGGCACGAATCTCGAGGTGAGGTCAACATGACTTTTATCCTATACAATGTTAGGAACATTTTGGGATTGGTTTCGTGTCGATCGGATCCCGTTTCGTTATTGTTCGGGATGTCCGAAGGTTTTAAATCCAGTTTAAAAATACTTAAAAATTCGGGAAAATTACGGGACTTGAATAGGATGTTAATGATGAGGTTAGTGATCCTCTAATGTGATTTGAACAGGATTGGGAGTCCCGGTGATTGTGGTGTGGCCCGGGAAGGCCTATGGCACGCGTATCGAGGAGCTCGGTTAAACGGTCTGTGAGTGGACATTGGTTTTATAAATTCGATGCATGCATAACTGTTTCATGATTGTTATAATCGGGATTATATGATTTGTTTTGGATATCAGTGAATTTATATGTTTTCACGCATTTCGAGGCGATTTACGTGTTTGCACGTGAATCGAGGTTTTCTGGATTTGCACTGATTTCCATAAATATGGATGGATATGATTTCATGAAACGGTTACGGATTTGATAAGTAAAATCGGGCCAGGGGCCCAGTTAACTTGTTGATCGGGCCAGGGGCCCAGTTGACTTATATATGTGATTTCGGGTCGGGGACCCTAAAATGGAATTGAATAAACTATTTCGGATTTGATTCAACTATTTGGACTTGTGACGGTTTTATGGAAATTCGGGGCAGGGCCCTTGTGATATTTTGGAAATGAATAATAAAATGTGTTCCATAAAACCATCTCGATATGAGGATATTTATATCCTGGTCTCCTCCAAGTGTCGGGGACACTGGAGAAGTCACGGTGCATTGCCTGCGAGGGCTCATTGTACGGAGCTACCGGACCGTATAGTGATCCAGGAGCAGGATTGCTGGATGTCATGGACGTCAGACATCGGGGATGTCAGAGATATGGACCCGGTGAGACCCCGGGCAGCACGCGTTGCTTAATACCGTGAGATATGACGTCTGAAACGTCAAGCGTCTAGGACGCTAGGCATCAGGGATGCCAGAGATGGAAAAATAATAAATGAATATTACTGGATTGATGAAATAACTCTTGGATTGACTTTTGGAATTTGAAACTATGCTTTGGTTTCCGGGCTAAGGCCCTAATGGTTATTTCTAAATAAATATGGGATTATTGGTTTTTGGTGCATGCATATGATTTTACTGAGGGGCATAAATGTCTTATAAATGTTTTTAACAGACTTGTTTATTTTCGTCCACTCACAGCTTTTGTTTTAATGCCCTTCAGGTTGATTCCAGATACGACTGCAGCAGAGACTTGAGCATCGCACACCTCCTCCATCGATCCTTACGCACTCTGGAAGCCCGTTTGGGCAGTGGCAATAGGTTATCCCTTGTCTGACGCCTCTTGTCAGACGGGAGCATGGCACATCTCATGGTTATCCTAGGGGGATTGGGATGGGTCGTGTCAGTCAGGGCCCCGTGACTACTCCAGGGTCCACCCAGGCCAACGACCCTCCATGGAGGAGACAATATACACAGGTAGGAAAGTACAGTACAATAACAGTATAGTTTACCCTATGTCCCCCTGGACATCCCAAACAAAATCCACATATAATCCAGACGGGTCTCATGCCCAAAACATTGTAATAGCATATATAAACAGTTCATATAAGACTCATCGAAATCATAAGTGGAAACAGTAAAACAGTTTATGCATGCAAGTCTTTATAAATCAAACAGCCCACTCACACTCGGTCCTTGCTGCTCAACGATCTCTAAAACCTGTATTTTTATACCTGAGGGTTAATTAAGGACCCTATAACATCAATACCAAGACCCTAGAACAGATCCGCCTCAAAATCGCATCCCGGGCACTATTCCCGGTGCTTCAAACCCCATTTTGACTAATCTAACGATCTCTGATCGACACGAAACCACCTCCATTGGATCCGTATCGTCGAAACCTTGATAATGGTACCAGCCCCACCAAAATCACTGTTCACACGCGCCCCCACGCGCCTGGTCAACGCGTGGGTCAACGCGGCTACAGTACTGACGTCAGCATGACGTCATCACTGACACTTGTCAGGTGACACGTGGCATGTTCTGATTGGTCCCTGGTCTGACAACATCTGACAGGATGACTTCAGAAGTGACGTCAGCATGATGGCATCATCATGCTACAGTACCGGGTCAGCCCGTTTGACTGGAACCGGGTCGCCGTTGACCCACGGCTTGACCCGATTCCACCGTACGATTCCAGCCACCATTTTCGACGGGGTTCATCCCTATAGGGTCGTCTAGGTTTGTTCTATGGTTTTACAACCCCAAAACCGAAAGAAAACGAGAAGAAACTCACCAGTCCTTGTTGAACTTCACGGCCAGGAATCCGGTCGTCGTCTCCGTCAATCAACGCCGTCTCAGTCGTCCAAACTGGTCCCAAACAGCTCGTCTCTTACCCTAGGACATTTCTATCACCAAACAATCGATTTCCTAGCATCAAAATAGGTTGGTTCGAAACAGAGGGGGTAAAAACGGGTTCTCGGGTTTTCGACCTTACCGCCGCCGTGTCGTCGCCGCAGGCCGCGCCGTCGTTCAGTTACGCTCCTGGGGTCCTCACGGTGCAGACTGGAGCTTCCCCTGCGTCGAGGTGGTGTGGATGTCGCGGTTTGCTTCTTGGACCCGATTCCTCTGTGTTTCGGGTCTGAGTTTGCACGGGATTTTCAGACGGGGAAAATGGGCTGGGTGGTCACCGGTGTCGCACGGTGATGATGATCAGATGATGGTGGTGCTGCTGGTGGTCATCTGTTACGATGAGGGTGGCTGGTTTGTGTGTTTGGGTGGAGAGAAAATGGAAGAAGGTGCACGGGTTAGGGGGGAATGGATGTGTGTTTGTGTGTTTTTGAGAGAAAACAGGGAGTGATCGTGCATGAAGAAGGAAAAGCAGAATGAATGAAGGGCTGGGATTCATTTGGGCAGAGATCCAAGGGCTGGGATTAAATGGAGGGAAATTAAATGATTATAAAATGGTTAAATAGTGTAATGTTGCTTTATTGGAATAGTATGGGCTTGGATGGGTGACACTTGTCACTCATCCACTGGTTTGATTTAAATATTAGTTTGGCACGGATTCCCGTAATAAATTAATATTTTATTCTGTTGTTCTCGGTTCATAAATTCCGCTAAAACGCTTCCTTGACCATAACTTCTTCATACGAACTCCGATTTCGGCGTGCCGCCTGTCTACGGATTCATGACGTCCCGATCTACGTCATAGTCATGGGTCAAAGTCCAAATTATTTCTCGGGTCAAAAGTCAAAGTTTCCCCCCTTTAGGGGCAAAATAGTCTTTTTACATTAAAATATTATTATTCTCGGTTCGGGTCGTTACAATCTACCCACCTTACAGAAATTTCGTCCTCGAAATTTACTCAAACAAGTGTGGGTACTGCCCTCTCATCAATTCCTCGGGTTCCCATGTTGCTTCCTCCACATCGTGGTTCCGCCATAGCACCTTAACCAATGAAATCGTCTTGTTCCTTAAGACCTTTTCCTTCCTATCCAGAATTTGCACTGGCCGTTCCTCGAAACTCAAATCTGTCATCAGTTCCAGTGGTTGTTCTGGCAGTGCATGAGAGTCATCCCGAAGATACTTCCGTAGCATAGATACATGAAATACGTCATGTACTCGGGAAAGCTCCGAAGGTAGGGCTAAACGGTAAGCCACTGGACCAATCCTCTCGACAATCTCATAAGGTCCGATATAACGGGGACTCAATCTCCCACGTCGTCCAAATCGGAAAATTCCTTTCCACGGCGATAACTTTAAAAAGAAAAAGTCACCAACCTCAAACTCCAAATCTCGGATCCGTCGATCCGCATAGCTCTTCTGACGATCCTGGGCCGCCTTCAGTCTCTCCCGAATAACCCAAACTGTCTCCTGGGTCATATCCATCAGATCTGGCCCCACCGCGGTTCTTTCTCCGATCTCCACCCAGCATATCGGTGTTCTGCACTATCGACCATACAGTGCCTCATAGGGTGCCACCCCTATACTCGCATGGTAGCTGTTATTGTAGGCAAACTCCATCAATGGCAATCGATCAGCCCACGAATCTTGGAATTGAAACACACAGGCTCTCATCATGTCCTCGAGAGTTTGTATTGTCCTTTCAGACTGTCCGTCGGTCTGTGGGTGGAATGCCGTACTGAAGTGCAATTTCGTACCCAAAGTAGTTTGTAGACTCTTCCAAAACCTGGATGTGAAACGCTGATCTCGATCCGACACGATCGACTCCGGGGTACCATGCAGTCGGATGATCTCATTAATGAATAGCTGGGCTAAACGGTTGGGCTTGTACGTCTCACGTACAGGTAGAAAATGCACTGATTTAGTCAACCGGTCCACTATCACCCAGACTCCATCAATTCCACTCCTTGTCTTTGGTAACTTGAAGACAAAATTATATGATCCCACTTCCATTGCGGAATTGGAAGTGGTTGCATAGCCCCATACGGACGCTGCCGTTCTGCCTTGACCTGCTGACAGATCAAACATTTGCTGACAAACTCAGCTATCTCCCTCTTCATCTGTAACAACCCGTACCTTCGGGAAGGGTAAAAATGTAATTTTTATGAAGTTTTGTAAAAAAAGACGATTTTGCCCTTGTGAATAGTAGACGAAAAGTTGACTTTTTGTACTATCGATTGGATGAGTGTTAGCCCTTGACCTTGACGTAGGTTAGGACGTCACGAGTCCGTAGACAGGTGGCAGGTTCGATTCGGACAACCGGAGGAAAAGTTATGATGTACGGAAGGTTGGGGGCGTTACCGTAATTTTGAGTAAATGAGGGAAATGTTGACTTTTTGGAGGACTTGTGATTTTCACGTAGACCGAGGACCGTTGGATAGGTCTCGACGTCCTGAGTTCAACGACAGGCGGCACGCTGTCATCGGACGTCGGACGGAAAAGATACGGGTCTGGAAAGTCTGAGGGTAAACTGGTAATTTGTGCAGGAGGGGTATTTTGGTCATTTTCCCTCAGCCCAATCAGATAAGGGCAAGTGGCAGAGATTTTTTTGGGCTGGCCTATGGATGGTGGACACGTGCAGGGGACTGGATGGTTCCATTACGTTCTCAAGTGTGCACGGCCACACTTTACCCTCATTTGAACCGTGCACACCTTCGAAGAACACAGAAACAGAGAGAAGAAATTGAGGAAGATTGATCGATTTTGATGCTAGAGAGAGTGTAGAGTGAGTTGAGAGAAGGACGGTGAAGCTAGGCGGTGCTGGTGATCACGGTTTGGGGCTGCAACCGTGCACGGAGGCGACGTGGTGGACGGCTGGATATTTGGAAGAAACAGAGGAGGCAGTGGACGGTGGTGGCTGCTGTGCCGTGTGGTGGATCGATTCAAGTCACTAGGAGACTCAGGAGGCTACGGGGAGTCCCACGAGCACCGTGGTAGGTGACGGTTCTCACGGCGGCGCCGGAATCGAAGGGTAACCTCTTTTGCTCTGTTTATCCGTGGATTTCATTTCAAAAGTCGTGGACCTAGAGCTAGAATCGAAGGGTTTGGTGAGTGAAGTGAGGTTTAGGGAGGTCCTAGGAGTCGTTTATGACGGTTGCCGTGACGGGGAAGTTCACGGTGGGAGGTGGTGCGACGGCGGGTACTCTGTACCCTGTTTGGCCGTGAATTTCAAACGGGAAATCGTGGAGTTAGAGGGTGAATCGAGGGTTCCCGTGAGTTGTGTGTGGTTCAGTGAAGTCGTGGGAGGAGTCTGGAATGACCACCGTGAAGGGGGAAGTGCTGAGTGGCCGGGAAGAAAAACAGAGGATTGTTGGTTTTTCTTTCGAGCTTCAGTTGTGAAGCTGTGGGTCGAGTCGAACCAAGAGAGTGAGGGGGATGGATTCTTTGAGAGTGGACGAAGCTTTAGGTGAAGATAGGAGGGGAAATGGTGGCCGGACGGTGGAGAACGGCTCTCGCCGGCCCGGGTTGCCGTCTGGTGCGAACCGGGTTGGATCAAGGAAGACGGTGGCACTGTAGCAGGCGCGTGAGGCCCACGCGCAGCCAGTTTGGGCGGCGCGTGGAGGCGCGTGGGGAGGAATCCGGCCAAGCTTCCAACATGAGTTTAGTCCTAAATGTTTTAATGAATCCAATGGTATAGTTTTCGGGTTAATCGGACGGTGATACGGGATGGTTCAGGAATCCGTACGGTTTAGGGTTTAGGATTAAAATATTATTAAATTCCCGAAAAATTGGGGAAAATAGGAAAGGTATCCTTGATGTAATTGTGACCCTATTTGGTATCTATTGACAGGACGGGAGACACCAGAGACGGTTGAGGAGCGCACGGGGCGCGAGTGACTTGTTCTGAACTGTGAGTGGACTCTTTCTTACTTTCGAGCATGCCTAACTGTTTTTATCAATGTTTTATGCTTTTATGTGTGTTTTTATGTCCTGATGATGATTATATGTGATTGAGATGTTTGCACGTTTTTCGAGACGTTTTCGGGATTTTGCACGTTTTTCAAGAAAAAGCGGGTTTTCAGATTTTGATGCTATAATTCAGAAATTCAACCTAAAAACGTTTTCTAATGATGGTAAATGGGTTGTGGAATATGATTTAGGATTTTCCTATGGTTTTGTTATGAACATGGATCTTTTTCCGGATTTGGGTTCGGAATGTCGGTTCTGAACGCCGAAAGGGCTTCGAACTAGGGATTCCGAATTCGAGTTTGGTGATGGGTTTCGAAATGGTTTTACACTGAAATGGATTGGATTTGCTGGATCTGGATATGGGTTTAAAGACCCGGATATTGATTGACGGGGGACGGGCCCGGATTGAGTTTAAAGACTCGGGAGTTTAAAGACTCGGATATTTATGATATTACCCCCATAGGCCTATTGAGTTTAAAGACTCGGGAGTTTAAAGACTCGGATTTATATTTGAGGCCTGGTTGAGTTTAAAGACTCGGATAGGTCCAGCAGGTTTAATCGGAAATGATGCTTTGATGCTGAACCATGGTTTCTTATGATGTTTTATAGTGTATCTGTTTCTTATGATGTTTTATAGTGTATCTGTTTCTTATGATGTTTTATAGTGTTTCTGTTTCTTATGATGTTTCATATTATGGGTTTTGTTTTCTACTACTTCGTTGGGCATGCCTGGTTTCAAACCGGAGGGAACAAATGATTATGCTTCCTTACTTTGATTTGATGGTAAACGGTTTTAAAAATTTTATTCCTTTCGGTCCACTCACACCTTCTGTTTTTTTTCAATTTCCCTCCAGGTCGTGGTGATAGTGCTGGGGTGAACGTTGAGGCAGATATCGAGGCATAGAGCTTCCGACGTTCTTCCGTTGCGGACTTAGACTTGTAGGACTTTTGGTGCCCGTTTTGTAGTACTATGCTCTGGCTTACTGTTGTATATATTTACTCCTTCGTCTGATAGTTATGCTTATAGTTGTATTAAGGTTATTTTTGGTACTGTAAGTGTGATTGTCAGACGGGAGCAGGGTTCATCCCGGGTATCGAGGTGATATTTGGGACGGGTCCTAACATCATCCCTGGCCACCAATAATAGTCTCGGAGAGTACGGTACATCTTCATCCCTCCTGGATGCATAGCATAGGCCGAACTGTGGGCCTCGTCTAAAATCTCTCTCCTCAACTCTGGTACCGCAGGTACACATAATCTCCCAAGCTTCACTAATGCTCTATCGCCCCGGATGGAGAAATCTTGTCTCTGTCCGGATTCAACCTCGTTCCTGTAGTCATGGAGTATCTGGTCCTTCAGTTGAGCCTCGATGATCCTGTCGGCCAACACGGGTCGTACATGAAAACTAGCCAACAAGGCTCCCTGATCGTCCATTCTTAACATAACTTCGCTCTTCCGGAGTTCCACTAGTAAAGGAAGGTATACCAATCTCAAATGCGCAACTGATCCCGCCGACTTCCTACTAAGTGCATCGGCTACGACATTTGCCTTGCCAGGATGGTACTCGATGGTACAATCATAATCCTTTAACAATTCCAACCATCTCCGCTGTCTCATGTTGAGTTCCTTCTGAGTGAACAAATGTTTAAGACTCTGGTGATCAGTGAATATTCGGCATGTCACACTGAACAAATGATGTCTCCAGATCTTTAGAGCATGAACCACCACTGCCAATTCCAAGTCATGAGTAGGGTAGTTCAATTCGTGCGTCTTCAGCTGCCGGGATGCGTAAGCAAGCACTTTTCCATTCTGCATCAATACACAAACCAAGCCCTGCAGCGATGCATCACTATATACCACGAACTCTCCAATGCTGTCTGGTAATGCAAGGACAGGTGCAGTGGTTAATCGAATCTTTAATTCCTGAAAACTCTGTTCACACTGATCGTCCCATACAAACTTCACCCCTTTCCGGGTTAACCGAGTCAATGGTGCGGCAATCTGGGAGAAACCCTCCACGAATCTCCGATAATAGCCTGCTAACCCAACAAAACTTCGCACTTCCGTCACCGTGGTCGGTCTTGGCCAATTTGTTACAGCCTCCGTTTTCTGAGGATCCACACTTATCCCTTCGGGTGATATAATGTGACCCAAGAATCCAATACTATTTAGCCAAAATTGACATTTGCTCAACTTGGCATATAGCTGCTCCTATTGTAGTTTACCCAATACCATTCGTAAGTGCTTCTCATGAGCCCTGACACTCTTGGAATACACCAAGATGTCATCGATAAACACGATCACAATTTTATCCAAGTATGCTCGAAAGACCCGATTCATAAAGTCCATGAATGCAGCTGGTGCATTCGTCAATCCAAAGGGCATCACCAAGAACTCATAATGCCCATACCTCGTTCGAAAAGCTGTTTTCTGAACATCCCCCTCGGCTATTCTCAGTTGATGGTATCCAGACCTCAGATCTATCTTGGAGAAATATCGTGCTCCTCGTAACTGATCGAACAAATCATCGATCCTGGGTAAGGGATACTGATTCCTTACCGTGGCTTTGTTCAACTGCCTATAATCCACACATAACCGCAAACTGCCCTCCTTCTTTTTCACAAATAAGACCGGCGCTCCCCATGGCGATGTACTGGGTCGGATAAACCCTAGATCCACCAGTTCCTGTAATTGGATTTTCAATTCCCGTAGCTCTGCCGGTGCCATACGATACGGTGCTTGTGAAATCAGTCGAGTTCCGGGGAGTAACTCGATCGTAAAATCGATCTCCCTGGGTGGTGGTAATCCAGGTAAATCCCCTGGAAAGACATCAGGAAATTCCCGCACAATCGGAATATCCTCAATTCTCAAAGATTCATCCGTAGACTCTACCACATAAGCAAGATAACCCTGACACCCCTTCTGTAAAAGTTTTGTAGCTGTGAGTGCAGATATTACCTTGGGTGATGCGTCTCCACACTCCCCCTGAAATATCACCTCCGGCAATCCCGAACCTCTCAAAGTCAATCGCATGTTACTACAGTCGATGAGCGAATTGTACTCCGACAACCAATCAACTCCAAGTATCATATCAAAGTCGTGCACATTCATAAGAATCAAATCTGCTGGAAATTCGACTCCCTCAATCTCCACAGGACACGCTCGTATCTCCTGGTTCACTTGGTAGGTCACACCCATTGGTGTCCCCACACCCATCTCGTGCTCAAGTGCGGTCACCTCACGGCCCAACAGTCCCTCACAACGCGGTGAAATAAAAGAATGCGTTGCCCCGAATCCATCAATGCACGAACAACCATGCCATAAATATGTACAGTACCTGTCAACACTCCCGGAATGGATCTGTCCTGCTGCTGGGTAACAGCATAGACACGAGCCATAGACTCTGCAGGTCGTCCCCGTCCTCTAGCTCCTCGATCACGGCCACGCACAACACCGCGTGTCTGGCTGCTGTCAGTCTGGGATGCTGAGCTCTGTGCTGGCATAGTGCTGCCCCGAATCAGTGGACACTCAGAAGCATAGTGCCCCGGCTCACCACAAGCGAAGCAAGTGACCTCCCTAGGTCGACCCGAGTATCCTCCCGGTGAGATGCTCATCGGTGAGTACGGCCGCTGCCAAGCCCCAGAACGCTGTCCAGACCGCTGAGGACTCCTGAACTGACCAGAACGTCCTCGGCTGCCAGAAGATGAAGATCCACCAGAATGTCCTCCCTTCGAGCCACGACGGCCCGAGAATCCCAAGTGCGGGCGATCACGTCGCCGTGTCTCCCCCTCAGCTCGCTGACGTGCCAGGATACTGTTCTCAACCCTGGTCGCCGCATCAGTCAGATCCCTCATGGTAGCAAAGGGCGTTGCAGTCACCATCGCCTGGATCTCAGGTCGCAGGCCCCACTCAAATCTGCGACATCGATCCTCCTCGGTGATCACAAAGTTCTCAGCAAAGCGAGACAACATCAGGAAGGTCTCCTCGTACTCTGCTACAGTCTGATCTCCCTGCCGGAGTTGCAGAAACTCCGCCTCACGGGCGTTGCGAAACGACCGTGGATAAAACTGGTTGAGAAACCGCTCCCGGAAAGTCTCCCATGGAATGGTGTGAACGGTCCAGCCGGCCAGGACAAGGTTGTGCCACCATCGATAGGCGCTCCCATCTAGTAGGAAGGTCGCCAGTACGACACGCTCCTCCGGTGGACAGTGCATGACCTCGAAAATCCTCTCCCAGCGATCAATCCACTGGTGTGCTTCCTCGGGATCGGTTCCCCCACTAAAGTGCGTAGCACCCAGGCGCTGAGCCCGCTCAATGCTCGCAGTGTCTCCATTCCCTCCATTGCCCTCATCAACACGTGCACGGGGTTCACGTCGGGGAGGCATATCCAACTGTTAAGAGGAAAACAGGTTAAAAGACATCGAAAGCGACCATGTACAAAGTACAAACCGCTAACCTAGTACTCTGACTACTAATCCTAATGCTCTGATACCAAGCTGACAGGACCCGTCCCAATCCCACTGGGACCACCCGGGGACGTGCCCCGCTCCCGTCTGACAATGACTCTAAACATACCAAAATTACCCTTAAATAAAAATCGAATACTTAAATAGCTAGATAACGTACTACAACAGTGTTTAAAGCGATACTGTCAGACAAGGGAAAGTAAAATACAACACGTGAGCACAATAGTCAGAGTACATTTATTCGGTGCTCAACCTACCCACAAGTGGGTGTACAGGTGCACAGCTAAGCAAACTAAACCTCTGCCTCCTCCTCCTCTGGGTCCTCCTCCTCTATTTCCGTGTTAGGGTCTGGAGGGGTCAGTAAAACAAGGGTGAGTGGGCCAAAAATAACAGTTTATAAATCAATTTAATAATAAATAATCATAAGGTTTTACCCCTCCGTTTTCCAAATCTTGCATTGTAACAACCCGTACCTACGGGAAGGGTAAAAATGTAATTTCTGTGAAGTTTTGTAAAAAGGACGATTTTGCCCCTGTGAATAGTAAACGAAAAGTTGACTTTTTGTAATATTGATTGGATGGGTGTTAGCCCTTGACCGTGACGTAGGTTAGGACGTCACGAGTCCGTAGACAGGCGGCAGGTTCGATTCGGACAATCGGAGGAAAAGTTATGATGTACGGAAGGTTGGGGGCGTTACCGTAATTTTGAGTGAAAAGGGAAAATGTTGACTTTTTGGAGGATGTGTGATTTTCACGTAGACCGAGGACCGTTGGATAGGTCTCGACGTCCTGAGTTCAACGACAGGCGGCACGCTGTCATCGGACGTCGGACGGAAAAGATACGGGTCTGGGAAGTCTGAGGGCAAAATGGTAATTTTGTGCAGGAGGGGCATTTTGGTCATTTTTCCTCAGCCCAATCAGATAAGGGCAAGTGGCAGATATTTTGGGATGGCCAATTGCTGATGGACACGTGGGGGACCCTAGATGGTTCCAGGAGGAACTTAAGTGTGCACGGCCACACTTGGACATTTTTGAACCGTGCACCAATTCGAAGGAAACTGAAAACAGAGAGGAGTTTGGGTGAGGCGGTGATCGATCTGGAGGCTAGGGAGAGTGAGGAGTGACTGGTGAGAGTGACAGAGAGACGTGGGTGAGGTGCTGATCGTGTTTTGGGATTGGAATCGTGCACGGCGGCACGGTGGTGGTGCGGCGAACATTTGAGGAAAACAGAGGAGATCGTGGACGGTGGAGGCTGTTGTGCCGTGTGGTGAGGCAAACCGAGGCGGTAGGAAACTCAGGAGGTTGAGGGGAGTCCCACGAGCACTGTGGTGGGTGACGGTTCTCACGGCGGCGCCGGAATCGAAAGGTAAGCTCGTTTACTCTGTTTTTCGTGGCTTTTTCAATTGCAAAGTCGTGATGATGGGCTTAGAGTCGAGGGGTTAGGAGGTCAGGGTGTTGTTCAGGGAGGTCTTAGGCGTCGTCTGTGGTGGTTGCCGTGACGGGAGGTTCACGGTGGCTGGTGGTTCGACGGCGAGTATCCAATACTCTGTTTTGGCCGTGATTTCAAACTTGAAGTCGTGGACTTCGGGGATGAATCGACGGATTCTGTGAGTTGGGTAGGACTAAGTAAGGTCCTAGGGTGGTGCTGGTATCACCACCGTGAAGGGGGAAGCTGTGGACGGCCGGGAAGGAAAACAGAGCTCACGGGCAAAGTTTTTCGAGGTTGAAGACGAAGGGTTTTAGGCCGTGATTTCTGGATTTTAGGACTGGGATTGATTGCAGGGAACTGGACGAAGCTAGTGGGATTGAAATAGAGAAGAATGGTGGGTGAACGGCGGAGAACCGGTCACGCCGGTTCAACTGTGTTGAACCGGGTGACTCGAGGTTGAAGGTGGACTGTAGCAGCCACTTTGGGCGGCGCGTGGGGGCGCGTGGGAAGGAATCCGGTTAAGCGTCCAACATGAGTTTAACTCTAAATGTCCTAAGGAGTCCAATGGTATAGTTTTCGGGTTAATCGGACGGTGTTACGGAATGGTTCGGGAATCCGTACGGTTTAGGGTTTATGATTAAAATATTATTAAATTCCCGAAAAATTGGGGAAAATAGGGAAGGTATCCTTGATGTTATTGTGACCCTATTTGGTATCTATTGACAGGACGGGAGACACCAAAGACGGTTGAGGAGCGCACGGAGCGCGAGTGACGTGTCGTAAACTGTGAGTGGACTCTTTCTTATTTCCAAGCATGCCAAACTGTTTTAATTACTGTTTCATGATTCTATGTGTGTTTTTATGCTTTGAATGATGGTTATACGTGATTGAGATGTTTGCACGTTTTTCGAGATATTTTCGGGGTTTTGCACGTTTTACGAGAAAAAGCCGATTTTCAGATTTTTGATGCTATATTTGAGAAATTCACCCTATAACTGTTTTCTGATGATGGTAAATGGGTTATGAAACATGGTTAGGGATTTCCTATGGTTTTTAGTATGGAAATGGATTTTCCGGATTTGGGTTCGGAATGTCGGTTCTGAACGCCGGAAGGGCTTCGAACCGGGGTTTTCGAATTCGGATTTGGCGATGGATTTTGAACTGGTTTTACACTGGATATGGATTGGATTTGCTGGATCTGGATATGGGTTTAAAGACCCGGATTGATATTGATGGGGGACGGGCCCGGATTGAGTTTAAAGACTCGGGAGTTTAAAGACTCGGATACTATGATATTACCCCCATAGGCCTATTGAGTTTAAAGACTCGGGAGTTTAAAGACTCGGATTGATATGTGAGGCCTGGTTGAGTTTAAAGACTCGGATAGGTCCAGCAGGTTTGATCGGGTTATACTCTGGTTTCTTGTGATGTTTTATAGTGTATCTGTTTCTTATGGTATTTATAGTGTCTCTGTTTCTTATGATGTTCATATTATGGTTTTTTCTAATACTTCATTGGCATGCCTGGTTTTAAACCGGAGGGAACAAATGATTTTCTTTCCTTACGTTGATTTGCTGGTAAACGGTTTTAAGACTTTCATTCTTTTCGGTCCACTCACACCTTTGGTTTTTAATTTTCCCTCCAGGTCGTGGTGATAGCGCTGGGGTGAACGTTGAGGCAGAGATCGAGGCATAGGGCTTCCGACGTTCTTCCGTTGCGGACTTAGACTTGTAGGACTTTTGGTGCCCATTTTGTAGAACTATGCTCTGACTTACTGTTGTATATATTTACTCCTTCGTCTGATGGTTATGCTTATAGTTGTATTAAGTTCCTTTTTGGTATTGTAAGTGTGATTGTCAGACGGGAGCAGGGTTCATCCCAAGTATCGAGGTGATATTTGGGACGGGTCCTGACATGCATGCAGTGAAAATATAATATTATAATGAAATCATAACAATAAAACCACAATAATAATCGAAAGGTGAAACTAACATATCAGTGCACTGTAAAACCCAACCCAAATGATGTCACGGTTCTAAGGCTACGCGTTGCCACTCAGGGTCTCACACCCGAGACTCTCTAGGTACATCAGCTCCCGGTATCCCGGTCACTGCCCGAGGTATATGAACATGCCTTCCTGAGAGTAAGCAGCCCAACGGGGGTCAACTCCACTCAGTCAGGGCCCCGTGACTACTCCAGGGTCCACCCAGGCCAACGACCCTCCATGGAGGAGACAATATACAAAGGTAGGAAAGTACAGTACAATAACAATATAGTTTACCCTATATCCCCCTGGACATCCCAAACAAAATCCACATATAATCCAGACGGGTCTCATTCCCAAAACATTGTAATAGCATATATAAACAGTTCATATAAGACTCATCGAAATCATAAGTGGAAACAGTAAAACAGTTTATGCATGCAAGTCTTTATAAATCAAACAGCCCACTCACACTCGGTCCTTGCTGCTCAACGATCTCTAAAACCTGTATTTTTATACCTGAGGGTTACTTAAGGACCCTATAACATCAATACCAAGACCCTAGAACAGATCCGCCTCAAAATCGCATCCCGAGCACTATTCCCTGTGCTTCAAACCCCATTTTGACTAATCTAACGATCTCCGATCGACACGAAACCACCTCCATTGGATCCGTATCGTCGAAACCTTGAAAATGGTACCAGCCCCACCAAAATCACTGTTCACACGTGCCCCCACGTGCCTGGTCAACGCGTGGGTCAACGCTGCTACAGAACTACTGACATCAGCAGTGACGTCATGCTGACGTCAGCATGACGTCATCACTGACACTTGTCAGGTGACACGTGGCATGTTCTGATTGGTCCCTGGTCTGACAACATCTAACAGGATGACGTCATCATGACGTCAGAAGTGATGTCAGCATGATGACGTCATCATGCTACAGTACCCGGTTAGCCCGTTTGACTGGAACCGGGTCGCCGTCGACCCACGGCTTGACCCGATTCCACCGTACGATTCCGGCCACCATTTTCGATGGGGTTCATCCCTATAGGGTCGTCTAGGTCTGTTCTATGGTTCTACAACCCCAAAACCGAAAGAAAACGAGAAGAAACTCACCAGTCCTTGTTGAACTTCACGGCCAGGAATCCGGTCGTCGTCTCCGTCGATCAACGCCGTCTCAGTCGTTCAAACTGGTTCAAAACAGCTCGTCTCTCACCCTAGGACATTTCTATCACCAAACAATCGATTTCCTAGCATCAAAATAGGTTGGTTCGAAACAGAGGGGGTAAAAACGGGTTCTCGGGTTTTCGACCTTACCGCCGCTGACAGGACCCACCCCGATTATCGCCTCGATAATCGGGAAGCATCCTGCTCCCGTCTGACAATCGAAACAAAAAGACCGGAAACTAGTTAAAATTACAACACACCCATTGTCAGACCAGGGAGATTAAACAAATACATCCAACTGGACGTCAAGTCCACAGTTTCACAGAGCAATATTACAAAACGAGTTAAAGAAACAAGTCCTACTCTGTGAACTAACTACTCCGCAACGGAAAAACTTTATGCCTCCGCCTCTGCCTCGGCGCTTGCCCCCACGCTTGTTCCACGACCTGGAGGGAATTTAAACAACAAGGTGTGAGTGGACCGAAACATAAGTTTAACAGGAAAAACAGTTTTTCCGAAATTGGGTTCGCCCTCCAGTTTTGTAATCCGCATGCATAACCAAGTATTCAAAATTTGTGTGTTATACTTTTGAAAACTCTTTTTCCGAAACACAAGAAAAACGTTACAGGGATCGTCATCACTCATGTAAAACCATGTAATAATACCAGATTCCAGAAATCATCATTTTGAAACATTATTTGCACAAATCAAGTGAAACATAAACAATAATCATGATTATGCCGTTGGATCCATCCGAGTCTTTAAACTCAACATTAGGCCTTCCCGGGATATCAACGAGTCTTTAAACTCAAAACACGATTAGTAGGCCTCGGGGGTATCATAATAATCGAGTCTTTAAACTCACGAGTCTTTAAACTCAATTTTCGGGCCCGCCCCCAGAATCAACATACCGGGTCTTTAAACCCAAAACCAGATCCAACCATCAACCGGGTCTTTAAACCCAAAACCGTTTTTAAACCTAATAAATCAGGATTAATCACAATTCTTTTTCCAACGTTATTCTAAAACATTTCTCATCGTAACAGGACTCATGCCCGAATTCACAGGTAAATTCCAACACATGCAATTAACAGAAGATTTCTTCACAATATGATCAAACATCATAAATCCGAAACATGCATATTCATAACCAGATACTTCATCAAAAATTATCACGCATGCATAGGCAAAAACCGAAATCTCGAAATGCGTGAAATACGATAATTACCTCGAAAAACGTGAAAACAAGTAAAACCGATATATCATCTCACCATCGTAGAATCATATGTAAAACCATGAGATAAATAAGCAAAATAGTCATGCATGCCTAATTTAAAAATCAAAGAGTCCACTCACAATCTTAGGACACGTCAATCGCGTCCCGCGTGCTCCTCCGTAGCTTCGGAAGTGTCCGGGCCTGTGAAAACGTACAAGAAGGGTTACAAACATCCCAAAATAACTCGTAGGATTTTTCCTAATTTTTCCGGATTTTTCGGCGAAAATAAACTTAAAGACTTAATCTTCCGGACTCCCGAAGTTATCCCGAATGACTCCCGATCGATTCGAACTCTAAAGATAAAATGTTATTTAAACTGTAAGGATTAATTCTCATGTTGACCGTGATCGGAGTTGACGTCACACGCGCCGTCACGCGCCGCCCAAAGTGGCTGCGCGTGAAAGCCACGCGCCAAGCTACAGTACCGTCGTCCTTACCCGAATCAACTGATAAACGGGTCTAATACCCGCGACTCAACCCGACCAGTTCAAGCCCAATTCTCAATCAATTCCTCTCGTTTTTGTTCCTATTAACTTCCCTAATCCTTTAATTTTAGGTCTGCAATGAAGGTTACCCTCGACTAGTACCCAAACGACCCAACTCAAACTCGAACAGTCGAACAAATCGACATTCTGGAACTCACCCAAACTACCCTCCAACTTCCGTGACCCGTAACTCGGTCGTCCGACGTCCGTTTCAAGCGTGCCGCCTGTCGTTGTACTCGGGGCGTCGAGACGAACATAACGGTCTTCGAGTCAAATGGATATCAATTGTCAAACAAAAAGTCAACTTTTTCCCCTTATAACGCCCAAATTACGATAATGCCCCCGAACCTCCGAACATCATAACTTTTACTCCGAGCGTCCGAATCGGACGTGCCACCTGTCTATGAACTCGTGACATCCCGAACTACGTCACGGTCATCACCCAACGTCCGTTCGACCTCCAAAACTAAAAGTCAACAAATTGACCACACAAACACAGGGGTAAAAACGTCATTTTATTCATTATTTAATAATATTACATTTCCAGAACGTCCGGGGCGTTACAGCCGCCGTGTCGCCGCCGCAGGCCGCGCCGTCATCCAGTTACACTCCTGGGGTCCTCACGGTGCAGACTGGAGCTTCCCCTGCGTCGAGGTAGTGTGGATGTCGCGGTTTGCTTCTTGGACCCGATTCCTCTGTGTTTCGGGTCTGAGTTTGCACGGGATTTTCAGACGGGGAAAATGGGCTGGTGGTCGCCGGTGTCGCACGGTGATGATGATCAGATGATGGTGGTGCTGCTGGTGGTCATCTGGTGCGATGAGGGTGGCTGGTTTGTATGTTTGGGTGGAGAGAAAATGGAAGAAGGTGCACGGGTTAGGGGGGAATGGATGTGTGTTTGTGTGTGTTTGAGAGAAAACAGGGAGTGATCGTGCATGAAGAAGAAAAAGCAGAATGAATGAAGGGCTGGGATTCATTTGGGCAGAGATCCAAGGGCTGGGATTAAATGGAGGGAAAATAAATGCTTATAAAATGGTTAAATAGTGTAATGTTGCTTTATTGGAATAGTATGGGCTTGGATGGGTGACACTTGTCACTCATCCACTGGTTTGATTTAAATATTAGTTTGGCACGGATTCCCGTAATAAATTAATATTTTTTTCCGTTGTTCTCGGTTCGTAAATTCCGCTAAAACGCTTCCTTGACCATAACTTCTTCATACGAACTCCGATTTCGGCGTGCCGCCTGTCGACGGATTCTTGACGTCCCGACCTACGTTATAGTCATGGGTCAAAGTCCAAATTATTTCTCGGGTCAAAAGTCAAAGTTTCCCCCCTTCAGGGGCAAAATAGTCTTTTTACATTCAAATATTATTATTCTCGGTTCGGGTCGTTATAGGTTGGGTGAAGAAAGGACCTTCAGTTCGAGTCTCTGAAACATGTCGTGTACCACTCTCCATTGGTAAGCACTACAGTAATGAAATATTATGTGACATAATTGATATGGATGCTTGTCACATTTTATTGGGACGACCTTGGCAGTTTGATGTGGATACTACCTTTAAGGGTCGAGACAATGTTATCTTGTTTACTTGGAATAATCACAAAATTGCTATGGCTCCTATTACACATTCGGGAAAGATGAGTGTCCCAAGAAAGGAGAGTTCGAGTTTCCTGACTTTGACTAGCAATGAGCGGGAGATAAATGAGGCAATCAAAGAAGCAGATTCTTTTTATCCCGTGGTGCTGAAGGGATTAATGACCACAAGCAAAGAAAAGGTCGAAATTCCCACTGATGTGAAGCAGATGTTGAGGGAATTCAAGGAGCTCGTGGCTGAGGAATTGCCTAACGAACTGCCACCTATGCGGGATATCCAGCATCAAATTGATTTAGTACCTGGAGCTAGCCTACCAAATCTGCCTCATTACCGTATGAGTCCTAAGGAGAATGAGATTTTGAGGGTGCATATTGAGGAGTTGATGAAGAAGGGTCAGAGAGAGTTTGAGTCCTTGTGCGGTTCCTGTCCTTCTAGTTCCTAAGAAGGAGAATGCTTGGCGTATGTGTGTTGACAGCCAAGCAATCAACAAAATAACAGTAAAATACAGATTTCCCATACCACAATTGGAAGACATGTTGGATGAACTTGAGGGTTCTAAGGTGTTCACGAAGTTAGACTTGCGGAGTGGCTACCACCAGATTCGAATCAGACCGGGTGATGAGTGGAAGACGGCGTTTAAAAGCAAGGATGGATTATACGAATGGTTGGTCATGCTTTTCGGGTTGTCAAACGTACCTAGCACTTTCATGAGACTTATGAATCAGGTTCTTCGTCCATTCCTTGGCTCTTTCGTTGTGGTTTACTTTGATGATATTTTAATTTATAGTCAAACAAAAGATTAACATATGGTGCATTTGAGGCAAGTTTTAGGGGTTCTGCAAGAAAATAAGTTGTATGTGAACCTGAAAAAATGTATTTTCCGTACAAATAAGTTGTTGTTTTTGGGGTTTGTGGTTGGTGAGGATGGCATTCAGGTGGATGATGAGAAAATTCGGGCAATCCGTGATTGGCCGGCTCCAAGGTCGGTGACTGAAGTGAGAAGTTTCCACGGGTTGGCCACGTTCTACAGGAGGTTTGTAAGGAACTTTAGCACCATTACGGCACCTATCACCGAATGTTTGAAAAAGGGAAAATTCCAGTGGGGGGATGAGCAAGAGAAGAGCTTTGCCCTCATCAAAGAAAAGCTTTGCACCGCCCCAGTTCTCGCTCTTCCGAACTTTGAGAGAGTATTCGAGGTCGAATGTGATGCTAGTGGAGTAGGAGTGGGGGCTGTATTGTCACAAGAAAAGAAACCAATAGCGTTCTTTTCGGAAAAGTTGAGTGAAGCACGGCAGAAGTGGAGTACTTATGACCAGGAATTTTATGCGGTCGTGAGGGCTTTGAAACAATGGGAGCACTACCTCGTTCAAAAGGAGTTCGTACTGTTTACCGACCACCAAGCCTTGAAGTTCATTAATAGCCAAAAACATGTTGAATTTTCTGCAAAAGTTTCCATTTGTTATCAAACATAAATCAGGGACCCTAAATCGTGTGGCTGATGCTCTAAGTAGACGAGCTATCTTGCTGGTTACACTTTCTCAAGAAATTGTGGGGTTCGAATTTATGAAGGAGTTGTATGAAAATGACGAGGACTTCAAAGAATTATGGCGAAAGTGTGTTAATCTTGAACCAACAGCGGATTACTTTCTTAATGAGGGGTATTTGTTCAAGGGTAACCAGTTGTGTATCCCTATCTCATCCTTGCGGGAGAAGCTGATTCGGGATTTACGTGGAGGAGGATTGAGTGGCCATTTGGGTCGAGATAAAACCATTGCAAGCTTGGAGGAGAGATACTATTGGCCACAGTTGAAACGGGATGTTGGAGCTATCGTGTCAAAGTGTTATACGTGCCAAACTTCAAAGGGTCAAGTTCAAAATACTGGGTTGTATATGCCTTTACCTGTTCCTAAAGATATTTGGCAGGATGTAGCTATGGATTTTGTGCTCGGATTACCTAGAACACAAAGAGGAGTGGATTCTGTCTTTGTTGTGGTTGATAGATTCTCCAAGATGGCGCACTTCATAGCTTGTAAGAAGACAGCGGATGCGTCCAACATAGCCAAACTATATTTCAGGGAGGTTGTTCGACTGCATGGGGTGCCTAAGTCTATAACTTCTGATCGTGACACCAAGTTCCTTAGCCATTTCTGGATTACTTTGTGGCGGATGTTCGGGACTGTTTTGAATCGTAGTAGCACTACCCATCCTCAAACTGATGGCCAGACTGAGGTGACAAACAGAACTTTGGGAAACATGGTGCGTAGCATTTGTGGTGATAAGCCGAAGCAGTGGGACTATGCCCTTCCACAGGTGAAGTTCGCTTACAATAGTGCAGTTCATAGTGCCACGGGGAAGTCGCCGTTTTCCATTGTTTATACTGTTGTACCTAGTCATGCGGTGGACCTCGTGAAGTTGCCTAATGGTCATGGAGTAAGTGTTGTTGCAGAAAATATGGCTGAAGGCGTAGTGGTTGTTAGGGATAAAGTTAGACAGAAGTTGGAGCAGACCAATGCCAAGTATAAAGCAGCAGCCGACAAACATAGGCGAGTTAAGGTGTTCCAAGAGGGTGATTCTGTTATGGTGTTTTTGAGGAAAGAAAGAGTTCCTGCGGGTACCTACAGTAAGTTGAAACAGAAAAAGTATGGGCCATTCAAAGTGTTGAAGAGAATCAACGACAATGCTTATGTGTTAGACTTGCCGGAATCCATGGGAATTTCTAATACTTTCAATGTGGCTGACATGTATGAGTTCCGCGAAGATGTAGCTCTCTATCCTGATGATAACTCGGGGTCGAGTTCTTCTGAAGTGGAGGGGACTGATGTAGAACAAATGGCGGAATGGATTGAGGAAGAGATGGAGCGAAATGACAGGACCCGCCCCGATCCCACAGGGACCACAAGGGGACGTGCCCTGCTCCCGTCTGTCACCCAATAATTCATACTAATTTTAACCTCAAAACATCAAATGCATACATAACCAAATTAAAGTCATACATCAAATTCGAATTAAACGAATGTCAGACAAGGGATGAAATCCAAAATTACAAGTTGCGAGCACAACTCTATAGTAAACCTGCGGGTACACCACCCAACAGGGGTTCAGGTACGCAGAAGTAGATCTATGCCTCAGCCTCAGGTTCCTCCTCTACCTCAGTATCACGACCTGAAGGGGTTACCAAAACTATTAAGGGTGAGTGGACCGAACTCAAGTTTATAAAACCATTTGATAAGTAAAATATATAATTTACCCCTCCGTTTTCCAAACATGCATGCAACCGTATTTAAATCATAATATGAACCATAAGGCATGTAATAAAACCATAAGTATAATTTTAGTGGCTGCACTATACACTCCAATCCCGACATCCCTGATGTCTGACGTCCCTGACGTCCAATAAGGTCACAATCACAAGGCTACGCGTGCCACTCGGGTCTCAATTTCCAAGTTCAATCCCCGAACCCCGTTCGGGTGCAGCATCCCCGATGCTTAACGTCATAGACGCTGGACGTACTAAACGTTCGTGACCTCTCCGGGGTACCTCATCCGGAGGAGACAGTATCATATGAATGGATCTATACAGTGCAGTACCAAATACATTTTATTGATATCCACATGCAAGCATATATATATACATAGATAGAATCCGAACCAATCATTAAGTTTCATCGGACGGGTCTCAAGCCCAAATACCGTGAAATGTGCCATAACCATACTTTCCATATCATCAAAACCATTATTGTTTTTAGCATGTGAATAAGTATAATAAACCAGAAAACATTTATGCACGCAAGGGTTTAAGAAAATGGCCCACTCACAGTACAATCCTGCTAGAAACCGAACGTATACCCTCGTCCTGGTACAAATGTACAATCCCTGTCAAGTCCAAAGTATTCGTAAAGGTCAATTTAAACCCCCAACATTCAACCATGAAAGCCTAGGCCGAAACCGGCCCGGGAAAGCCGCCCGAACGCGCTTCCCAATGCAATAAACCTCATTTTGACCAACTTAATGATCTCCGATCGACCCGAAACCACCGCCATTGGATCCAGATCGTGGAAACCTAAGGAATGGTGGTGGTCCCACCAAAATTACTGTTCACATGCGCCCCCACGCGCCTGGTCAACCCTCTGGTCAACCGTGCTACAGTACTGATGACGTCAGCATGACGTCATTGCTGACGTCAGCATGACGTCATTGCTGACGTCAGCATGACGTCATCACTGTCAGTGTCAGAGGACACGTGTCAGCAGTCCATTGGTCACTGGTCTGACAGTTTCTGACATGATGACGTCATCATGACGTCACTGCTGACGTCAGCATGATGACGTCATCAGCTACAGTAACCGGGTCAGAGAACCGGTCACCGCAGACCCATGGCTCGACCCGATCACAGATCGCGATTCCGATCACCATTTCAGGTGAGATTTGTTCCTATGGACTCGTCTCAACCTCCACAATGGTTCTGTGCAATTAGAACTGGATTCTAGGTCGAAGAGATTACCTGAAAATCGACTGGAAGGTTGGCTGCCGGTTCTGGTTATCTTCTCCGGCGAGTCGACGACTTTCCAGTCACGGTCCTGGGTTCAAACTGGTCGTCAAGGTCCCCTGAATGTGTCCTAACAATAAGCAAACAATGTCAACGTCAAAAACAGACGTTTTGAGGCAGGGAAGGAAAACGGGCACTCACGGGTTTATCGTCCTATCGCTGCCGTGTCGTCGCCGTACACCGTCCAGCTTAGTTCCTCGTCGTCCTGTCGTCACGGTGAACCCAACCGTACGTTGGTTCGAGTCCCAGAGTGAAGGTTTGGATGGTTTGGTGACTTGGGCTGTTCGAGTTTCCTTCTCGGGTCTGAGGGAATGCCGGCCGTGCAGGGTGGCCGTGGAGTGGTGGCCGGCGTCAGGGAGGTGGTGGTTGGTTGCCTGAGGTGTGGGGTTGAGTGGTGAGGGCTGGTGAGTTGGTTCCAAGAGGGAATCGTGCAATCGGTTTGAGAGAATGCAAACATGGGTGTATGATTTCATGCATTTTAATACAGATCAGAAAAATAAATCAAGGGCCAGGATTGAATCTCAGAATGAGATTAAGGGTGAGGATTAGATCTGGAGATTTCAGATCTAAGGGCTGTGATTAAAAGTGGGTTTTAATGGTATTTAAACCCATAGTGGATCTGATCAAATCTAGCCAATGGGTGAGTGACACTTGTCACTCACCAGGTGTCCTCCAATCAGATTTCCAGAATAAAATATTTGGCACGAAAACCGAGACACGAACCTCCCGATTTCACGTTTCTGACCATAACTTCCTCGTACGAAGTCCGATTTTGGTGTGTCGCCTGTCTATGGACTCAAGACGTCGAGACCTACCTAACGGTCCTTGAGTCAACTGAAAATTAGTTGCCAAAAGAAAAGTCAACATTTTCCCCCCGGAAGTCCAAATTACGATAATGCCCCTGAACTTCCGATAGTCATAACTTTTTCCCTGATCGTCCGAATTGGACGTGCCACCTGTCTATGAACTCGTGACGTCCCGAACTACGTCACGATCATATGTCAAAGTCCGTTTAATTCATCAATCAAAAAGTCAACAATTGGCCATACCCATCACAAGGGTAAAAGCGTCAAATCACACATTAAATTACAATATTGAAATCCTCGAATTTCCGGGGTGTTACACGAAAACTGCAAAAAGGACGTAAGCGGAATTTACAGATTTGGCGTCCGAGCTCAGAATGAGGCTTATGATACCTTTCCGGAAAGGGAACGACGAGACAAATCAAACTCACAGGCTATGCCGTAACATATGGGTCTTTTTAGCCGAATATCGTCGTTTGAGGCCTCAAAAAGTAGTTTTAAAATTTTCCTAGTATTTTCGGAATTTTAATTAATTAGAGTTTTCTTTTCCTTTTTTATTTAGGTTTCACTTTAGGGTTTCCTAGGTATTTAAACAACCTTTAAATGTTGTATTTGTTTTTATCATATATTTTTATTCAACCAAATTCGAGAGTTTTCTCGGTTATCTTCTGGTGGATTCCAGTGTTTGTTTTTTAGGGTTTTACGCTTGTTTACCCTATTTTACTTCGTGCTGCGTCAGAAATCAATAAATTACCTGTACATTTATCCCTCGTCCATTCACATAAATCCGTCCATGTCTGTCACGAACCTCTAAAAAAGAGAGATGTTTGGCCACCTCTGCGTCTTTGATCAACACGAAATGGTAAAAATTGACCACCACCCATTCTTCATCTTCTCTGCTTCCGGAGCTGCACTGATCTGGTTTTGGTTGCACTTGTAAAGCAAGGCCACCGCCACATCCACCATTCCATTTGCTTCTTTCTGATAATCAAACGCATTGTCTCCATCTTTATCTTTGTCCTTGCTGGTTATGCTTGTTATGGATTGAGAAGAAAAAGGAAGCTGCTGACCTTGAAGTTGAAGAGCAAACTGAGAATACAAAAGGACTTTTCTTTCTTCTTCCCGCCCAAACAATTTTAGTAATTGTGGAGCTGGCTGAACCGGAGATAACCGTTGGCGCTGGAAATGCAGGTGGATTAGAACAGCAGCTTCTGGCAAGACAAAACCATCAACAAATGTCAACTTATCTGGTTCATATTTCTTATGCAAACCCAACACATTAACTTCCCCAAAATTTATCAACAACGGATCCAAGAAAAGGGAAAGAAAAAAAGTACTTCGCCAGCACATTTATAATTGTAATAGGAAATCACTAAACCAAAAGTACGGCGCCTTCATCAGGCTTTTTAATTTGTGTTTGCTTTTAACAAATTAACAATACAACTACGATAATCAATTTAGTAATAAAGCAAGTAGAAATCACAAAATTTTGGGATGATCCACCTTACATCTTCCGAGGTACTATTCAAAATCAAATAAAAGGACCGGCAACATGAAATGAAATGGAATCTTACCTTAACCGAAAAGCTAGAGAGAGGTCACGCGCTGTAGGTGAAGCTTAAGAGGAGATTTCAACACTGTCAAACTCTCCTACGTGGAACAAGGTTTGTAGTTGACGGCCACCATTAAGACCAAGGGAAGGAGGCACAGAGAAAGCTCTGCAAACTTAATAGTTCACGTGGGCTACGCCGGAACAACTAGGCATTCGGCGGTGCATGCGCCTTTACGGGTCGTTTTGTTCATTAGCATTCCCCATTTTAGCGCAAGTTTTTGGGCTTGGTAAGGCCAACCGCTGCCCGTTGGGTTGCTAGTTCTGCTCATTATAGTTAGGGGTGGCAATGGGTCGTGTCGTGTCGGGTTCGTGTCGTGTCATGAATTCTGTTTTACCCATTTATGCCCAACCCGAATCCGACCCGTTTAATAATCGTGTCAAGAATGTCCAACCCGAACCCGACCTGTTAATGACTCGTGTAACCCGTTTAACCCGTTTAACCCATTTAATAAACAGGTCATACTCAAAACCCAATTAACCTATGACCCGTTTGACCCGTTTAACTCGTTTAACATGTTTAACCTATTTAAATTATAAAATTTAATAGATATTTAGGTAGTAAATGGGTAGATATATGGGTTAGTAATGACACGTTTATTAAATGGGTCAATATATAAGCAAATATACGGGTTAACCTGTTAATCCGAAATCTACCCATTTATTAAACGGGTTAACAGGTTATTAAACGGGTTAACAGGTTGACCCGAAACCCACCCGTTTAATAAACGGGTCATAACGGGTTGACCCGAAAATGACCTGAAATTTTAATCGTGCGGGTTGACCCGCATAAATTTCATGCGGGTTTCGAGTCGTGTATCGGGTCGTGTCAAAAATTGTCACCCTTAATTATAGTGTTGACAAACGAAATAACAAAAAATTGACTCTTAAATTTAAAGTTATCTTAGAAAAAAATGTCAATAAAGATTTTAAAAAATTGTAAAAAAAATTACTCAAATAGGCTGATAATTAAAAAAAAACCTTGGTTTTTATATATAGGCCTAATTTTGGAGGTGCATTTCTGATAGAATCAACTTTATTAGTTCCAATAAAAAAAACGTCAATAATCGAATCAATAATGACTAACCTCCACTGATAAATAAATAAATTTCTATCCATATTTTAAAAGAAAATTTACACATCATGCCATTTTAACCAAATTCACTTATAAAAAACATGTATTATCTGGTATTTTAGAAAAACAAAACATATTTATCTCTTAATAATTCGTTAAATTTATAAAATATTTGCATAGGTCTATATAAATTAATAGTTTTTTTAATATATAATACAATGGTTATGATCTGACTATAGTCTTTTTTAAAATAATACTTAATTATTGTTTGACAAGACTCTTTCGAAATCACTTTGGTAACTGTGAAATATCTTACTCCTGTGTAATGGCTAAATAAAAGTTTCATGAATCTTATAACCTTAAATATAATTGCGAGGAACTTTCAAAAAGCTTACGGAACCTTCCTTCAAAAGTTCGAACTATCATCGCACCTGTCAGATAAGAGATCAATACTAACCATAATTCATCAATCCGGGGTCACCGTCCACACCAACCCACTAACCCTGATGACTAAGTAAATATTGTTTCGATAACTCTAACCTTAGTTCTTAACCACGACATAAATCAACGTATCAGGCAAGTTAATAATTCCCTTAGTTATTAGCCATTAACTCATACATCATGCATCAATTAAATGATCTAATTCAGTTTCCAACACTTGGTTAACTTGAGACTCGTTAATCTCTTTTCAAGTCCTAATTTGATACCTTCGGCTATTCCTGATCCCCAATCAGATACCATGGTCTCCCTGCTCTTCACAATTCCATATCTGATATCCTGACTCTTTCTGAGTCATATATCGATATGTCAACCATATAAGAAATCTATATCTATCTAAAGTCCAAAACTCTAGGTGTCTTAATTATAAACACCTCAACCTTAGGCATACATAACTGCCACTAGACGTTGGCTGATGAACTCAAAACTTGTGCCAATATGTACATGATATCGAAAACAAAATACCAATTGATGGGGATCGTAGGGAAGCCTTCATCTGACGCCGCGCACCAATGGACGACCAAGATAACATCCCACATGCCCCTGTAGTTAAAGTTGCTAGTACATTCACCATCTTTCTCCCATTGGGTCGACCTAGATTTCTGCAACTAGGTCCCGACTAGGATAACGGTGCTCGGGCCCATTTCCTCCATTCTTTATTCGGTTGTCACGTTCAATCCATCAAACCTACTATAATCAATGTCATGACACGAATATGATCTAAAAAAATACAAAACCGCACCTTGATTCCATGGGAAGGAGCTAAAAACGCTTACCAATGTTTAAGCTCTGTTCCGACAGCTTTATCCACATCTAACGTCCTCAAATTTGGGCTGGGTTTGATCACCCTCTCTAGAAATTGCATTAGTAAACCAACTGACTTTGAATTTCAACAGATCAACCCCTCTCCCTTTCTATTCCAGTGAGGTGGTCTTTTTGGTTCCGTTTATGAGTCGTCCCCACATAGCTTCATAATCACATGGTTTTATTCGTGGAGAAGGAAGATAAATATATAGATAGTTCATATCAACTTGGTCTAAATCCCATACCAATTTTGATCTAAATATATAGAAATCTATAGATAGTTCATACATAATAAGAAGTTCTAGTGTGGTTTTCTTTACGCATTTCATCCCTTATTGTTGCTTGCTTTGTACCTTTGAGATGAGAAGCCATTATTGATATCAAGGTAAAGGTTAGAAGGTTACCACAGAAAGCATAATATAATGCTTTATATAAGGACAAAAAATCCAATAATCATCTAACCCCAAGAAGGAATTAGAAACCTTATTGTTAAAAATAAACAAATCAAACTAATATATCAAATTAAACCAGAATTACCTTGATAAATTAAAACAAATGCTACTAATTTATAAAATAAACCTAATTCACATAGAGGCTCATTCCATAAATATTTTCTATATGACAAAAAAAAAATTTCTATAGGTACTTTATATTTTTATGTGCTATTATATGTCTTCTATATTTTATACGATTATATATTTTTTATTTGCAATGATACCCCTGCCTAATTATTTTGATTAGTTAATCTTTTAAATTAGTGCATTTATAATTAATTATAGTTAATAAAAAATAAAATAGAAAAGAATTTTTAATGGGTATAATGATTTAATAATAAAATAGACCGATGAAATAAATTAATATAATTTCAAAATGATATAGAATAAAATAATAATAATAATCCATTTAAAAAATGACACTGAAATTTTGAGGTGTGAAATAATATTTACTCTAAATTTTAAGCTGGAAAAGGTTTCACTGCCGTAAAAAATGAAAATAGCGTCACTGAAAGAAACTGTTAAAACTAAAAAGACTGCAAAAACCCAAAATGAAAGAAAAGAATATCGTTTGATCTTCCAATAGTGAGTCAATAGACGGGATGTGGAGAGAAGGTTCCAGAACCCTTAACAAACCCCACCCCCCCAATTCACTAGAAGCCTCTGGTCCGCAAAATAACCCATTTTTCCTACCTTATAAAGCTAAAAGCTCCTTCCGTGTACACCCGCAATCCTTCAACTCTCTCTGAAGTCTGGATTCATTTTCTCCGAAACCTCTCTCTCCTCTCTACACTCTCTCTACTCATGGCAGACGAAGCTAAAGCCAAAGGAAACGCCGCTTTCTCCGCTGGGGACTTTAACGCTGCCGTTACTCACTTCACGGAAGCCATCAATCTCTCTCCCACCAACCACGTCCTCTATTCCAACCGATCCGCCGCCTATGCCTCACTCAACAAATTCTCTGAAGCCCTAGATGATGCCAAAAAGACCGTCGAGATTAAGCCCGATTGGTCCAAAGGCTACAGCCGTCTTGGCGCCGCTCATCTCGGTTTGGGACAACACCACGATGCCGTTTCTGCCTACAAGAAGGGTCTCGAGATCGACCCCAACAACGAGGCTCTCAAGTCTGGCTTGGAAGACGCTCAGTCCAGTGCCGCTCGGGCCCGCCCTGGAGTCCCACCTATGAATCTCTTCGGGGACGCTTTCGCCGGTCCCGAGATGTGGGCCAAGCTTACTGCCGACCCCTCGACCCGGCCCTTTTTGGATCAGCCTGATTTTGTGAAGATGATGAAGGAGATTCAGACAAACTCTAGCAATCTCAATTTGTATTTGAAGGACAAGAGGGTTATGCAGGCCCTAGGGGTTTTGCTCAATGTGAAGCTCCGTGGTGGGCCCTCAGAGGATGAGGAGATGCCGGACTTTCCACCGGCTCGGCAGCAACCCGAGCCGCGGAAGGAGGAGAAGAAGCCCGAGCCCGAGCCAGAACCCGAGCCAATGGAGGTGAGCGAAGAGGAGAAGGAGGCCAAAAAGAAGAAGGCCGAGGCCATAAAAGAGAAGGAGAGCGGCAATGCGGCTTATAAAAAGAAGGACTTTGACACTGCAATTCAGCACTATACCAAAGCCATGGAGTTGGATGATGCGGATATTTCATATATCTTGAATCGCGCTGCGACATATTTGGAAATGGGTCAGGTATGAAATGCATATACAGTATTTAATGTTATGTTTTTACACTCTGATTGTGTCTTGTTTAGTGTAGTTGACTATAAACATGCATTGTTATATATCTAAGTTGGACACATGTGATGTTTGTTGATTTGGACGAAGTTTAGTTGCTAAATGCAATAGGCTTATAATGATATTGGATTGAATGAGGGGCTTAATGTAATAATCTTGTAATGATATTGGATTGAATGAGTGATCTTTATGCCTATTCTGATGTGTGATTTATAAAGTGCCTAGAATTATGCATCAGAGTAATTCATTTATAGGGAGAAGTTCATCTCCTAGAATTATGAATCAGAGTAATTCATTTATTGGGAGAAGTTCGTTCATCTTATTATACTGAAAAATGAGAGAAAAGGGTGTTTTTAAATGGAGGCCTATAATAATTCTGCCATACCTGCAGAGCTGATAGTCCCCCACCATTACCTGACATGACCTATATTTGTGTCCTTTGCATAATCTGCTCTGTTTCTTCTTTTTCTCCTTCTAGAGTTAAAATTTTGGGGTGGGCCTGTTTAGTACCTGGATTTCAATCATTCCCCTTTGGCATCATAGTAATAGTTCATATTTGGTTCGGTCATATTACAATTTGATGTAGCAGAACATGTCGCAACACTGAAACTTATCTTGGCTTCCTGAATGCTCGTTGTTTGTTTTTTTATTTTTTATTTATTTATTTTTATCTGTGTTTATATATGCTCTGCACTTGGTCGTGCCTATTGTATAATCTTTGTTTCTCCTTGCATTAAACATGAAAATGGTATTGCTGAAACTACGGCCATGAATTTGTAGTGGATTGGATTGCATAATTCATCAAATTCAAAGTAATTTGAAGGTGGAAGTGAATGTTTTTCGTTTAATGTAAAGATTCGTCATGGAAAGGAACTGACCTCTTCTAATCCTACTATTTTGATGGGCAATTATTGGATAAGTTTTCTTCTATGTCTAATCTGTCCTTTACGATGAAAAATATTCACTTTTACCTTCAAAATACATTGAATACGTTGAATTATCCAATCCAATGCTACCTATCAAATGTGGCTACTCTGCTTTGAAATCTTGTATCTGCTAGTGTGTTATGTGTTATTTATATGAATGCTATTCTATTCTATCAGTTGGAGGACTGTATTAAAGACTGTGACAAGGCTGTGGAAAGGGGAAGAGATCTAAGGGCAGATTATAAGTTGATAGCGAAAGCTTTAACTAGGAAGGGGACTGCCTTGGTGAAGATGGCAAAATGCTCAAAGGACTTTGACCATGCTATTGAAATGTTCCATAAAGCTCTAACAGAGCATCGCAATCCTGATACCTTAAAGAAATTGAATGATGCTGAAAAAGCAAAGAAGGATCTAGAGCAACAAGAGTATTTTGATCCAAAGTTAGCTGATGAGGAGCGTGAGAAAGGTTTGTCCTGCAGTTTACTTGCGTCTTTATGATGACTGATTTTACATCATAATTTCGTGACTCAATTTGTTTTGCTAAAACCATAGACTGTTATTATAAGATGCTGCTGTTTAGGTTTTATAAATGTAGTGGTGACAAGTACGTTAGTTGTGTCCTTGCTAAAGTGGTGTTGCACCTATGACCTTTCTGATGAAAAGGTTTTGGGGAAGTTGTTGGTTCTGTATCAACATGATTTCTCCTGGAATATATGTTAGTTATGCACCCTATGTGTGATTTATCCTTAGCTTTACCCGTTGCTGATGATGTGCAGGCAATGAATATTTCAAGCAGCAAAAGTACCCGGAGGCTATCAAGCATTACACTGAATCTTTGAAAAGGAACCCTAAGGATCCAAAGGTGGGAGAACATCAAATTTCTTAATAGTTGATTTTTCAAATTCTTGTAACATGTCTTATGAATCATTGGTTGACTCAGGCATATAGTAATAGAGCTGCTTGCTATACAAAACTTGGGGCAATGCCTGAGGGATTGAAGGATGCAGAGAAGTGCATTGAGCTTGATCCAACCTTTTCTAAGGGTTATACCAGAAAAGGTGCAGTTCAGTTTTTCATGAAAGAATATGAGAAAGCTTTGGAAACATACCAAGAGGGGTTGAAATATGATCGTAACAACCAGGATTTGCTTGATGGTATCCAGAGGTGAGTTCACTTGAATAGTGTGTGTTATGTTGTGCCCAATTTTACTGCATGTGGTCTGAGAGTTAAAGAAGTTTATTACGCTTGAAATTGATTGCAGATGTGTAGAGCAAATTAGAAAAGCTAGCCGTGGGGATCTTACTCCAGAGGAATTGAAGGAGAGACAGGTTTGACTTGTCAAACATTTCTTCAACACAGATTTAGTTTCTTGAAATTAGATTATATTATTGAATTAATGAACTTGTTGCTTCTTGCAGGCTAAAGGAATGCAAGACCCAGAAGTTCAGAATATCCTCTCAGATCCTGTTATGAGACAGGTTAGCATAATTTAGATCAATTGACTCTGGTGTGAACGTGTTATTTCGTTCTTATTTCTGCATGCCCTTAATGGGAATGGAAGGGGCCAACGAGTTTTAATTTGGGGTATGTGGTTTGTCAGGTGTTGTCCGATTTCCAGGAAAATCCCAAGGCTGCGCAGAAACACGCACAGAACCCAATGGTGATGAACAAGATCCAGAAGCTTGTGAGTGCCGGAATCGTCCAGATGAGGTGAACTTAGGTGAAAGATGCAAACAATCGCATAAACAAGAAAGAAGCCTTTGTTCATTCAAATTGTACTTGTTCCCATGTCCATTTCAGTAATTAGTTCACAAACTTTAAAACTCTTGAAAAATTTTGGGATGTATTGTTTTGATAATTATTAATGTGGATGTTTTTCATATGATCTCTCTCTCTAACACACACAAACACAAATGCGACATGGCTTAGTTCTGTAGTTCTGAGTCTTCTGACTACATTGGGTTGGAAGGGCTCGGACCAAAGCACCGCCGGGCAACAATGCATGGCCAAATGTGTGCAGAGTTTCGTCATTTACTTGTCTCTTAGTTCCTAAACATTTTTTGCATACTCGTTGACTAAAAGCTGTCCTCTACGTGGAGAAAAATTACAGCCACTCTTAATTTTTTTTTTCTTTTGGAAAGAACGGAAAGGGCGACAAAAGATAGGGAAGGGCCAAAAAAACCACCATTTTATTGGACCATAAATAATGAGTTGAATATATTGTAATGGTTCCAGCTTGATCACTGAAGGATCAAAGAGGGAAACAAAATTAAGCAGCAACTTCTTCCTTGGTAGCAAGCTGGTTCTGAATGTGCTGAGGAACAACTTCGAACTTAGCTAGTTGCATTGTATACGAAGCACGACCTTTCGTCATGCCCCGTAGTGTACTAACGTATTGGAACATCTCCGCAAGAGGAACCAATGCATCGACAACCTACATAAATACCACCAAGACGAGACCAGGTCATTAGAAATTAGATACTAAATCAGTTGAGGATTATTGGAAGCGATGATAGCTACCAACATACCTTGAGACCACCAGGTTTATCATTAAAGCTGTTGATCTGACCTCTCCTTGAGTTGAGATCACCAATGACATCCCCCAGATGCTCTTCAGGCGTAACAACTTCTACTTTCATGATTGGTTCAAGCATTTTTGGAGCAGCTTTCTTTATGCCGTCCCGGAAAGCTCCTCTCGCTGCCAATTGGAATGCCAACACACTTGAGTCCACATCGTGGTAAGAACCATCCACTAGAACAGCACGCACGTCCACCACAGGAAACCCTGCAAGCACACCGTTATTCATGCACTCCTCTAATCCCTTCATCACTCCTGGAATGTATTCTCTTGGCACCGCACCCCCCTTGATTTCACTCTTGAATTCGTATCCACTACCAGACTCCAAGGGTTCAAAACGTACGGTGATATCTGCAAATTGACCTTGTCCACCTGATTGTTTCTTGTGCACATACCTTGTTTCTGCAACCCTGGAAATGCTTTCCCGGTAATTTACCTGGGGTGCTCCAACATTGGCTTCAACCTAAACACGACAAACAAACCACACTTACCATAATTCAAATCAACAATAAAGCACTGATTTCACAAAAAGTCAAAGACGCGGACAAATGTTTCAGTCCTTGGTAGGCGTAGGTGGTGCAGACTATTTTCATATGCACACATGTAAATGTATACATAAGCAACAGGAATAAGCATAAGTGAGCCTAACAATGCAGAAGTTGACAATAAACTGAGAAGCACAGATAGATCGGAAATAAAGTGGACAATCAGAACCAAGGGGTAACAGATTCATACCTTGAATTCTCTCTTGAGCCGATCAACAATAATCTCAAGATGCAATTCACCCATTCCTTCAATGACTGTCTGATTGATCTCTTCATCCCGTGAGAAATGGAAAGAAGGGTCTTCTTGAGCAAGCTTAACCAAACCAGCACCCATTTTATCAACATCAGCTTTAGTTTTGGGTTCAATTGCCACCTTAATCACGGGATCAGGGAAGTCCATTCGTTCAAGAACAATCGGATGCTCAGGATCACTTAAAGTTTCACCTGTAATGGTGTCTTTTAGGCCTGCAAGAGCAACAATATCACCAGCTAAAGCTACCTTAACATCCTCTCTACTGTTTGCATGCATTTCTAGAAGTCTACCAATCCTCTCCTTTTTCCCCTTGTTTGCATTCAATACATAGGATCCAGCAGTCAGCTTTCCTGCATAGATTCTCACAAATGTAAGGGATCCCACAAATGGATCGCTCATGATCTTGAATGCTAGTCCAGCAAATGGTTCATCATCGCTTGCACGCCTCTCAATTATGATTTCTGGGTTGTCTGCATCGGTCCCCTTCATTGGTGGCACGTCAAGTGGTGAAGGCAAATAATCCACGACAGCATCAAGCAAAGGTTGAACCCCCTTATTTTTAAAAGCTGAGCCACATAATACTGGGACAAAACTAATTGCGATGGTTCCCTTCCTAATTAATTTCGTAATGGTTTCCTCATCAGGTTCAACTCCTTCCAGATAACCTTCCATAGCTTCATCATCCAACTCAACTATGGTTTCTATCATATCCGCCCGGTATTCTTGAGCCAGCTCCAGAAGATCAGCTGGAATTTCCTCGTAAACAAACTTAGCACCCAACTCTTCTCCAGACCACAGTATAGCTCTCATCTTCACAAGATCAATAACTCCCTTAAAATTATCTTCCGCACCAACTGGAATTTGAAGTACAAGTGGTTTGGCACCCAAATTTGTCACTATCATGTCCCTTGTTCGGAAAAAGTTTGCTCCAAGACGGTCCATTTTATTGACAAAGCAAATCCTTGGCACCCCATATCTATCAGCTTGCCTCCACACAGTTTCAGATTGAGGTTCCACACCAGCTACACTGTCAAACAAGCATATAGCCCCATCCAGTACCCTGAGAGCACGCTCAACTTCAAGAGTGAAGTCCACATGGCCAGGAGTATCAATAATGTTAATCCTATGTTTGTCCCAAAATGTTGTAGTTGCAGCAGAAGTTATGGTAATGCCTCTTTCTTGCTCCTGCTCCATCCAGTCCATCGTTGCCGTTCCTTCGTGTACCTCCCCTATTTTATAATTTCTCCCAGTATAATACAAAATTCGCTCAGTTGTTGTTGTCTTCCCCGCATCTATGTGAGCCATAATTCCAATATTACGATAATCTTCTAACGGTACTGTGCGCTTCCCATCTGAAAGAAACAAAGATAAAAGAGAATCAATACATCTCCCCTATATAAGCATATAAACAAACATTTCTACAAACCAGGTGTTGGGGTTGGGGTTGATCTGACCGATGGCAACGCCAACCTGGGCAACCATCCGTTGCACCCAAGGATGGAGGGGCAGGACGACTCCGTGTGTGAAGACGTCTGGGTGGAATGTCGTCCAGGGTTCCGGTGGATCACTCGGCATGTCCGTATCCCCGACTAGCCTCATCACCACCGAATCGGGCACGTGAAACGCCTCTCGGTAGGCCTGAATATCATCCCATTTGATCGTGCTCAGCTGACGATCTATTTGATAGACGGACGCCGCAACGGTCACCTGCTTCATGGCACCATCCACGTCGATCTCAATCAACATCGGCCTGGATGTCACATCTTGATCGCTTGTCCCCACGGCTTCTTTCCCTCTCGACCGACCTGACATCAGTGGTATGCCTTCAAAGACATCGGTCTGCCCCACTGAATCTACATCAACGATCAACCGTTCGGCCTCACCACTGGCCGAAACAGCCTCGTCTGGAATCTGGGCAAAAGCTTTTTCAAGCTCCTCCTCCAGATCCTTATCTTCCTCGGCCTGCGACCTCAGATTCACCTCTGGCCGAGATGTCCCTGAAGTTGAAGCCGATCCACTCGTCCTCAACCGTGTGTCAGAAGCGGCCGAAGCCGTTGAATCATCCTCGAAGGCATTTCCAGACCGGGCGTCCGTGCCTTGAGAATCTTCAGACACCATCTACAAATATATAAAAAACCTTCCTAAGAATGGGAAACAGCGCGACTCTCCTTACTGGCCGACCTATCGGATCTAGAAACCACGGGACAAACATGCATATGTGTTCATCCCATGTTCTTGCAAAAGACAAACTTTGAATCCAAAATCACAAGGTCAAAGGTTTACGTACCGTGTTTTGCTTGGAAGTCGCCGTGCGCACCGCCGTGAAGCTTGTTCGGAAATCGCCTTGCCTTGCCGGAAATCGCTTTTGTACTTCTCTAAAGGAACACTCAAATTCACTTGGACACACAAAGTAAAAAGTGAACTTGGCTCCACTCATTTTATACTAGCCAATTCTAACCATGGTTAAAAAACTAGCCGTTATTACCATGGTCGGCCAGCCCAACCGTCACCTCAACCTCGATAAGCGGAAGGGTCACCTCGATGTGCACGCGCATTTAAACCGCACTACAAGGTGATGTAAGGTCCTGCGCCAGCTGACCGACCAAGGTGACATCCTTCACCTTGGCACCAGGTGACATGTGATCGGCCTTCAGGGTACCCCCTAGGCCGATCGGTCACCTCATCGTGCAAGGTCCTGCGCCAGCTGACCGACCAAGGTGACATCCTTCACCTTGGCAACAAGTGACATGTGATCGTCCTTCAGGGTACCCCCTAGGCCGATCGGTCACCTCATCGTGCAAGGTCCTGCGCCAGCTGACCGACCAAGGTGACATCCTTCACCTTGGCACCAAGTGATATGTGATCGGCCTTCAGGGCAACCCCTAGGCCGATCGGTCACCTCATCGTGCAAGGTCCTGCGCCAGCTGACCGACCAAGGTGACATCCTTCACCTTGGCACCAAGTGACATGTGATCGGCCTTCAGGGTACCCCCTAGGCCGATCGGTCACCTCATCATGCAAGGTCCTGCGCAGGCTGGTCGATCAAGGTGGTCGGCCTGCAGGGCACCCCTAGGCCGATCGGCCACCCACGTCCACCCGTCCAGCGCCAGTTTTAAACTCCCATCCTTCGTTTTTTCTCCTCTGTCAAGGGCTTGGGGGACTGGGGACTAGCATACTACGCACCAGAACAGGCCGACAAGCATAATACAAGCCCTCAACCGAGGCAATCCACCTCAGTCAACGACTTGGGGGACTTCTGTTCATACCCAAACTGGTCGGCCTGGTTAAAGGTCCAAAACTGATCAGACCTGTCCCCGCTCTACCAACCCCGGGCAAGCCTCAGCTCACGCCAATAAAGCCCAGAATCACCTAAGACGAACAAATCTGGTCGGCCAGGCTTACCAACAAGTCACAACTGCTACCCGGGACCACCATAGACACCTGTCAGCTCCCAGGGGCAGCAACATTTATCCCACATTGACAAACACCAACAAACACATTCAATGCTACTATAAATACAAGGGCATCCCCCTCCAAAAGGTATTGACAATCTTGCCCTCATGCTGTCTAAATTACAACAGTACCCTTCTACCTAACTGACTTAGGCATCGGAGACTGTTCGGCCGGCATCACACCGGTGTCCCTTTGCATTTACCCTCTTCCTGTGCAGGCCACAATATTTCGAGGGGGATCGCGAAGGAAGCTCAGCGAGGCAGGAGTAGGTTGATCCATTTCTTGCATCAACAAGGAGTTTCCAGGAATAGTTATAAATAAGCTAAAGAAACCAAGAGATATATTATTACGGGCTCCACTGAGTCACTACTAGGGATGGGCAAAGGGTGCCAACAACATTGCCATCATTCAATCATTGCATAATCCTTGGAAAGACAGTAACTCGTCGTGTTCCCAAAAGTAACTAAATGACTCAACAAAAATGCCAACTCCTACAATTGTCGAGAATGGTATATTTATGATCATTCCAAAAGCTTAATCAAACCATTGTAAGTTCAATAGATGGTGAACGGACATCATTCGGAACCTGTAGAATTTTCAACTACTCTCCTTCAATGAACCTAATTTAAACTACAATATAGTAGGAATAGAGTAGCTAAGCCACATCTACTCAGCAAAATTTGCAAACTGACAGGGAACAGTGAGAGAAGTTGATAAGAAAAGACTGCAAACTCATTTTTCTACATTCAAGAAGACATATTAGAATAGAAAAGTCCTAGACAAAATGAGAGGGTTAATTATTATAACTAAAAGGATCAATCTTTTGGAGAAATCCTAAACAAAATGAGAGGGTAAATTATTATAATAAAAGAATCAATCTTTTGGTTATACATATTCAATTTGATTCATTTCAAGGGAGCAAACTAAAATGAATACATTGAACACTGGGGAATTCCCTAAACAGTTGTAAGAAACAAATGTTGAAAGCAGCAGTTGAACCACGGTAAGACATGGAATTGGAGGATAAAAATACCATCAGCAGCCATAGAAAAAACAGAGAAATCTCTTCGGGTGTGTTGGCGTAAATTAGAGAGCTTTGAGGAGTTGGAGGTGAGGCGTATATTCCCAAAGAAGTGGGAAAGCGAAGATGAAGTGAGAGAAGAAGATGGTCGAGGACGAAGACCCAGAAAGCGAGCCGGTGAGAGAGGAATGGCTGGCCTGGTGTGAGACCCATTGAAGCTGAAACTGTACACTCTTACTGAGTCTGTACCCATTTTTTCTTTATCTGTTTGTAAGGGAGAGGGGAGGCTCCTCGTTGAGGGGTTTTGGCGCTCTATCTGATATGGCCCGTATGGCCGTATGGGTATGGGTTAGTGAAGCGTGGAGTGTTGGGGATAACGAAAAACCAGGAGGTTCTTGTGACCTTTGTTTCGCTCTCGCTCATTCTCAACCTTAAAATTTGTTTGCATTTTAATTTAAGGAAAAAAAAAGAACTCAATAATAATGATTTGTATAGGGAAGATATGCAATAAGCCAATAATTACATTATAAGGTGTGTCATTGTTAAATTAACAATTTTAGATGACAAATTTTTTAGTATTTATTAATAGAAATTCAAAACTTGTTAAATTTATTTGAAGTATTTTATGTTTAGGATTTTGAAGCCGATAACTTTCATATATCGAATTTTCTGGTGTTTAAGTAGAAGTATTTTGTGTATATAAGCAAATCAGCCACTTCCAGATGACGAATGTTTTTGTGCCTAATTGGCATGAGTTTGAAGCTTGTTGAGAGAATTTTGTGACCAGGAGCAAGCTGGCCTCTTCATGGCTCCTAATTGGGAGCAAATTTTGGTCAAAAGTAAGTCAAATGTTTAGATGGTGAATTTTTTAGTATTTAATTTGAAAAGTTAGACACTTATTGGGAGTATTTTGTGGTCAAGACTCAAAAGTAAGACGAATTTTGACGAATTTCGGGTGACTAATTGGGAGCACTTTATGGTAAGCTGGCAAACAAACCATTTTCAAATGGTGATTTTTTTTTTTGTGTCTGACTGGTAGGAGTTCAAAAATTTATTAAATAGCACTTTATGATTAGGAGAAAGTCACACTCTAAATGGGAATTAGTTTTACTTTGAATGAAGATTAGTTCGACTTCGAATGGAAATTAGTCCGACCTTTAGAGTGTGGGATATCTAACTAGGAGTTGATGCGCAAGGGGTATGGCTTTTCTACCAATTTTCCCTATGTCTTCTTTTCTTTTGTAAATAAAATAAAATAACATTGAATTTTAAAGCGAGAATAAAAATTAATTAATTGGTGGTCATTAATGAGGTGCCACAACTTTAGCCTTCAGATTACCGTTTAAGGGTGCAAATTAAAAGGCATGTACAAAAAGACAAATGCGGTGTTGGGCAAATGTGGAGTCCTTTGGTTAAGGCTTCCTTGGCCTTCCTTCATCTTTTCTATCTCTTCATTGTGGAGAGGTAAGTCTCCTAGTACGGTGGTCAAGAAGGTGGCGCTTGGTGCGACGCTACTTCCTTGGGCGTGAGCATAATGCTAAAGTGTTTGGCTCAATAAGGAATCCTCCTTCCGTTACTCGAAGCTTATAATTGACTTGATCCGATCCAGATTATGTTCTATCAAGTTTCCTCTTCACCTGTTCATATTAGGATTGAGCTGAACTGGTCCATTCCTTTATAGGGTAGGTTTGCTGCAGTGTTTCGTGCTGCAGATTTTCTTAGCTTTTGTTGCTTCGATTGCGTCTTAGATCCTGTTCCAGTTGTGATGTTGGGTTGTCCAGTACTATTAGAATAATGATACTTATTTAAAGAGTAGCTAATACTCAATATGTAAAAAAAATTCTAGCTTCATGATTAATATTTTTATATAAAATATTCTATAAGAAATTATTCAAAATGAAAAACAAGTAGCACGCTAAAAAATAATAAAAATATTGAGAATTTAGAAATAATTTGATCTTTGAACGTATTTTAAATTTAAATTTTTAGTAGCAATAATTGTGATTGAGTGGAGTAATATCACTGTTCAAAATGGAGGCTGCCTAGTCCGCTTAAGCGCTCGAAGGTGAGAAATCGTTTCGCATAATTGCTAGATGAATTTGCCTATACATCTTTATATATATTTAGTTATATAAGTTCTTATATATATATATTTAGTTATATAATTAAGTTATTTTATTTATTAAATACTTAGTTAATAATATGAGTCTTAATTAAAATAATGATAATAAATTAAAAAATATAGAATATTGTATAATAAAATTAATTAAAAACTTATATTTTCAACATTTATGATTCTCAATTCAATTTATTTATCTAGGTAATTCACTTTTGTTTTGAAATAATTTGATAGTATTCATTATATTAATAATTTGATGAATTTTGTCTTAAAAAAAAGAACGCTTAGGCTCTGCCTAACTGGCTAGGCGCTAAGTTTCTATCGACCACCCTATAAGCGTCTAGTGCCGTTTTGAACATTGAGTATTATACATTTATAATTGGTTTGGTGGTATTACAATTGGGAAATGAATAAAAGGAAATTTTTATTCTATAATATCTCTCCAAAATTAAATTTAGACCGTAAGAAGTTGAAGAAAAATGGCAAAATCATCATGAGTAGAAGGCTAGAGTTGGAATTTGGAGGGCAAAATTTCTATGTTTGCAATGACTATGATTATTTTGTGGATTGAACAATTATACTTAAAAGGTAATAGTAGTGATTAAAAGGAAGATTTTTATTTTAAAAGAGATCAAACCCAACGTTTCAATGGAATATTTAAGTGACTGACCCCTTTGTCTCTTACTGGATCTGCTGGTGTTATGAGGAAGGTCTATGAAGAGAGTGAATTTTAAAGGTTATTATATATAAAAAAAATTATTAAGTCTTTGGTACAACGTGACATGCTCATGTGTTATATCCATTTTACTCAAATTATAATATGTGTGGTTAACTAGTTGCCAGTAGGAGTTCTCATGTCAATGCGTACAATGCATGGATAATTTCTTTTTCTTTTTAAGGCAACACAGAATGTAGTTCAAAAATATTACATGAAACTTTCAAGAAAACAAAATGCACATAATATAAGCCACTTAGAATACTGCTCAATTTCGCACTTTCTTCTTATTATTTGAAGTAGATCATTGTTGACCATGTAGTTTGATATCCATAATAATTCGAGGACATCTTCAAATTTTGGTACACAATTATTTAACAAAATAAACACGTGAACCTTACTTGGAAAGAGGATAGCTGGAGTCAGTGGCATAGTAAAAAAATTTATTTGTGGAAAATGAGGTGGGAACGGGGAGGCTTTAGAATTCAATTCATCATAATATATATCAAACCAACCAAAATATAAAAAATATTATATCATGTTACTAATTTATTGCTATTATAATTATTCTCGATATATTCTTAATTTGAAAACTTTACATATCCAAAATATCCGAGGATTGAAATGTTAAAAACAAAATAAACATGCATAACATTTTGAGAACTGAAAGAAAAAATTAGCTAAAAAATATAATATGAATTATATATTTATATATAAAAATATCTATATATCAAGACACATGGGTTAATGATGTCAAATTATAAGGTTAATGATGTCACAAGAAAGATTGAATGACTAGATTAATTTATCAATTGAAAAAAAAAAATTAATAGCAAAATTAGGTTATGAAAACTTAATCAATACTTTTTCCTCTCAAAATACAAAATGTGTGATATTTAAATGAAGTTTCATTAGATTTATTAAGTATATGTATTTTTTTTCTTTTAGAGAAATTATTAATTTAGGAATTTAAGTACCTATTTGATTGCATTATTTGGTAATTTTTTATTGCATGTCTTAATTTTAATTTTTGGGAGTTTGATATAATTTCTTTTTTTTTAAAAGTGATTTATTTATAGAAACTTCGAAAGCAGAAGAATGTGTATGGACTCAATTTAAAAGTTCACCTTGAATCCTAATATCTGAGGACCATGTCTAATGAGTAACATATACTTATCTGTATGAAAATTCAAATATCGCCCATAGGGGTGGGCATATCGTCTCGAAATACCGAAAACATCCCGTCCCGTATCATACTAAATCGGAAAAAATCGAATAATAAAACCGAATGGGCGGTCAGTACAGTACCGATATCGTACTAGTTCAAATAGGTACGAGATCTGTTTCGATGTTAGCGAATACCGTCCTGTACCAAAACCGAACCGATTTAATTTTTTAAATTAATTTTAATTGATGGATTTAATTGTATGTTAGAGTTTTTTAGTTGATGAAGTTAATTTTAATTGATATGTTGAGATTGATTGATTGTCTTATAAATATTCTATACATTTTGAGCAATATTTGTTATCCAACAAGAGGCTTAATTTCTCAACTTCATCAAAATGTTATTTTCAGACATTCAATCAAGTAATTCATAAATGGAATTATGAATTTAAGCTCAAATCGAACTCATACCGAACATAATTGGTATGGTAATGTACAATATCAATTTCATATTTTGAAATACCATAAAGTACAATATTAATTTTATATTTTGAAATATGTACCGAATCGATTAAAATGATTTGATACGATTTCAATATCATCTTTATATCAAATTATACCGAACCATGGCCAGAGCTAATTACCCATCAATTGCTACCAATATAGAAGTACAAAGTTAGTGCGGACTGAAGAAAGTAGAAATTTGACAAATTACATGAACTAAAATTGAGTTTTAGCCGAATAAAATTAGACAAGCAAAAACAAAAAGAACATACGCTGCGAAGCTGCCACGTATCTGAATTTAATAACATACAAAATAGTTGAAATAATTTTGGTACTGGGGCCCGTTGAAGAGTGAAGTTAGGAGCAACACATGTCTTGTCTTCCTCAAATTTGCTATACAGATATTTCCAACAAGCCCATCACCCACCTCTCAGCCGCAACCAAGCCCAGCCTGCGAACCCACTCAGTCTCCTTCCTTCGCCATTCTTAATTAAGACCACTACCTGCTTCTTCGGCCCTTCGTATGGTTCTTCACAATTCTTCTTCAGATACTTTACTTCTTACCAGTGATGACTTAACCCATCAGGCAGAATAGGTGCTTATCAATATCCCTAATTTTTCTTGTAAATTTTTTTTGTTGAGTTTTCTTAATTTAGCGTAGAGCTTAGAATTCAGATATGTATGAGCTTGATGTGTTCCTGACTTTGTGGTTACTTGGGTTACATTATTTTTATTTTCCAGCTGTAGATTGGATTTTGGGTTTATTGCATTTGGTCTTTAGAGTTGGGGGATAACATATTTTGCTGCTAATCTGCTTGTAGTGTGCATTTTCTATTTTGAGAAGATGATTTTTATTTACTTCTAATGAATTATTTGTGCTTCAGTTTTCTTACTGATTAGTATTACGAATCTTCTCTAAGGTAATTTTTGGTGCATTTGGTTGATTTATGATGGTATTGTCCTGGTTCAGTTTTAGTTTGAAAAGTTATCTTCCCTGTGTTTAGATAATTAATGATGTCAAAGGGCCTATCTTTATAAGAGCTATGGAAAGAGAAAATGTGAATTAAAGTTTGTTCTGTCTTTTTTATTATCGCAGACAAACTAGAACAATGCCGGCGGTTGCATTTGCTGCTTCAGCATGTCTTCAACCGTTCAATTGTAGGGCAAAACATTGTGCTAGGCTAATTTCTGGTTTCTCGAGAAAATGTTGGACCAAGACATCGTTATCTGTAAGTTCTCAACAAAAAGGATGTCCATTTGTTGTCGCTTCCAGTGCATCCGGGACAAATGGAAGTGTTGTGGATATACCGGAGGCTGAATCTGCTCCTCAGTTGTACTCGTGGCCAGATAAGAAGAAACCAAGGGTGTGTATACTAGGTGGTGGGTTTGGAGGTCTATATACTGCGTTAAGGCTAGAATCTTTGGAGTGGCCTGATGACAAGAAACCTCAGGTGCTTCTTGTCGACCAGTCTGATCGTTTTGTGTTTAAGCCAATGCTGTATGAGCTTCTGTCTGGAGAAGTAGATGCATGGGAGATAGCTCCTCGTTTCTCGGATTTGCTGTCAAATACAAGTGTGCTGTTTTTTAAAGACAAGGCCAAACTATTATATCCTACTGATCATTTGGAAAAGAATGGACCTTCACAATCTAGCCGCGGGGGAACTGTGGTTCTTGAAAGTGGTCTTCTTATCGAGTATGACTGGCTGGTTCTTGCTTTGGGGGCTGAATCTAAGCTTGATATTATACCAGGTGCAATGGAATTTGCATTACCGTTCTCCACCCTCGAGGATGCTCAAAAGGTTGACCTAAAGTTACGGGCATTAGAGAGGAGGAACTTCCGGAAGGAATCTCTGATTCGTGTGGCGGTTGTTGGTTGTGGTTACTCTGGAGTTGAGTTAGCTGCCACCATATCAGAGAGACTTCAGGATAGAGGCATAGTGCAAGCAATTAATGTAGAAACCATAATCTGCCCGAATGCCCCACCTGGCAATAGGGAAGCTGCAATCAAAGTCCTTTCGTCCAGGAAAGTTGAACTTATTTTGGGTTATGTTGTTTGTTGTATTCGTCGAGTTGATAATACAGAAGCTGCAGAACATGATTCTGAAAAATATACTTTGGAGCTTCAACCAGCTCAACGGGGATTACAAAGTCAAACTGTGGAAGCCGATCTTGTACTATGGACTGTTGGCAACAAATCTCTTCTTCCTAAGCTGGAACCCCAGGACAGGCCTCATGAGCTTCCCTTAAATGCCCGGGGTCAAGCAGAAACAGATGAAACTCTTCGTGTTAACGGCCACCCACGCATATTTGCAGTTGGAGATTCTTGTGCTTTAAGGGAAGCAAATGGAAGGCTTCTTCCTGCCACGGCTCAAGTGGCATTTCAGCAAGCGGACTTTGCTGGTTGGAATCTGTGGGCTGCAATCAACGACCGTCCTCTCTTGCCATTTAGGTTTCAGAATTTAGGTGAGATGATAACTCTGGGTAGAAATGATGCTGCTATTTCTCCAAGTTTCATTGAGGGGCTAACTCTAGAGGGTCCTATTGGCCATACGGCGAGGAAATTAGCATACTTGATTAGATTACCAACCGATGAGCATCGGGTTAAAGTAGGAATCAGCTGGCTCGCAAAATCTGCTATAGATTCTGTTTCATCTCTACAGAGCACCCTGACGAAGGTACTCTCAAACTCATAAACTGCGATTTGGTTTCGAATATAAACCGTATGGACGAACAGTTATCAACAATTTGATTGCTGGGAATTCAAGTGTTTCTATATTCGCTTGTTTTATTCTTAAATACAACCACGGTAGAAAATGTATATGGTGCAATATGATGGCCTTCCGTTTTTCTCCCTCTTTTCCTTTTCCCGTTTGGTTTCGTCGTTGATCCGCGTAGGAAGTTTTAGAGATTGATGAATTTGTAGGAAGTGTCCCCATATTTATGTATGTAATGAGAGCAAAGCTAAATCTTGTTAGTTCCAGCAGCCTCAAAGGTGGCTATCACCACAACTCCGAACAAGTTTGTGTGAGTTTAATTATCGTGGCGAACATAATCCACAATCTCAACATCAACATCAACGTCGTTGTCAATGTGGTCCCAAGTCCATGAATACATGGCCATAAGAAATTTTGCAGAACTGCCAACATTCAGACCTGCAAGGACACAAGGAGGTTATTAAATGTCAGTGAAATTATCCTGGGTAAGTGAGAGACAATGACGTCATACTGACATTAATTTGTTTTAAAAAGGTGCTTTTTTTATTTTTATTTTAACATAGAACATTTATAAGCAGGTCATGTATTTCAAACCAAGGAATTTGCATTCTTTCATGTGATGAATGAGAAAAAGGGGGGCTATGCATGTCATTGTTGTACTTGAAAAACATGCTTTTTAATCATGTGGGCATGAATAATATCCTCCAGTTAGGGTCTGAATAATAAGTTTTAATTTTACTTTTACATTAAAAAAAATCAATCAATAACACCACCACGACCACCCCCTCCCTCCCGAATGGAAAAAGATCCACAAAATAATCACAGCTTAAATCATATTCACGTAGGAAGTGTATTGAATTAAGATTTATACAGATAATTATAAAAAATTTGGATTGATCGATTTTTACAGATTTATTAATTTTCATTAACTTTTACAGAACTAATAAGGAAATTATATAGAGTTACGTGACAACTTTGCAGTCATATTGAATTTTATATATCGTGATTGAGTCTTACAGAAAACGCTAATTAGTTATATAATTTGATATATATATATATATATTAAAGATTTATAATCGAATCATAATTATTTTTTTATTAAAAATTCTCTAACTAGAATAAAAAAAAAGAATATTTCTAATACTACAAAAATAATTACAAACTTCTAATGATCAATGAGCATATTTAGAGGCTAGAGTTGCTAAGCATCATGCACATTTAGAATTTTTTTATTAATTTTTTGGGTTTTGAATTTTTGTTTATTTTTCTTCAAATATTAAATAAATTCATGTAAACTTTATTTTTATTTTATTTAATGAATTATAATTCCTATGGAGAATAATATAGGATAATTAATATCACTATAAGAATTCAAATCTATTGAGTACTGAAAAATATACAAATGTATATATATTTTAAGCCTTGTGAAAATCCGATTAGGGAGGGGGGGGGGGGGGGGGTTGGGGAGGTTAGACAAATCATAAACTTTGTTAAGGCATAATTTACACTAAAATCTTTGTCAAACTCTTAAGGGTGTGTTTGGCTCTAAGAAACATATCATTCTTTGGAAAACTGAGTCAGAATTTGATAAATTTTCTGAGAAAAATATGGGGGGATTTGAGGATCTCAAATGATGAATTGAAATTATGTCTCAATGGACATAATTTTTCAAATAATGAGTTGAAACAAGTGAAATTGTAATTTACATGATTTTTAATATTGATATCCAAACGTTAGAGTTTACAAATCAGAAAATTGTAAATATGGAATTGCAAATTATGAAATTCAGTAAATTCTCATTAAACTAGAAATATTTTATCCAAACACACTCTAAAACTCTTATGTTTAATGATGTCTAGCATATTCATTGATATTTTGAATGCATTTAAATTTTTATGGAGTTATGAAATATCATGATTGCATACACCTCCACTTCATATGACTTTATAAATCTATAACTTTTATCAACTCTCGATAAGTCACAATTGAATACCTCCAAACTTTTAAAGATATTTAAACTCTAGGTAAGTCTCGATTATAATTATAATTTGATTATAAAATTCTTCAAAAAAAAAATATGTCAAATTACATAACCCAATATAATTTTCTGAATAACTCAATCGTAATATATAAGACTCATAATGACTATAAAAATCTGTCACATAACTCAATATAATTTTGTTATAAAATATATAAAAAATATATTGTGAAAATTGATAAATCTGTAAAAATCGATCACTTCAAAAAATTCTGCAATTATCTATATAAATTTGAATTCAATAATCCTTTTTACACTTCAATCTCCAAATCCAAAAGGAAATAACTTAAGAAGGGAAAAAATTAAAAATTACATTTTTCCTTTTTTAATACTTACAACACTCATCCACACACGAGTAATCGTAATGAAATTTCACTCCCGATTTTTTTCATGCATAAAATGAACTTTTTTTGTCTTCAGATTTTTAATGGCTTGACAGAAATTTAGCTGCTACATACTTGATGTCTAATATCGGCCTTTGTTCCCAACTCAATCACCATAAATGTTTTCTCGAAACGGACCCCAGTTTTATTGTGAATGTCCATTTTGATAGTTTTAGTATTAACAGATCATATTTATCCAATTTGGGACTGCATATATCATTCTTCAAAAAACAGTACGTTCCAATCATTATATGATGATACAGAGAAACTGAGAAAGGAATAGGTTGAACTGTTGAAGGAGAAGATTCACAGGCGAAGGTTTCTAGTAGACTTCATATTCTCACAGGCGAAGGTTTTGTAGCTAATCAATAACGTCACTAAACAAACCTATTGGCCCGGCCCAGTCGAGAAATGTTGCAGATCCCTTAGGGTTCAGGCCATGGATTTGTGAGAATTCTTTTATTGTCACAGAAGTTGTTTTGGTGAATTCGAGGGTCACATTGAAGGTGGTATGAGCAAGTGCTTTTGGGTCGTTCTGAATTTTAGCTGCATACTTTGAGAGGGAGTTATAGCATGATCTCTGATACGTTGTGACTTTGCATGTTTTTATGTAATCAATGTTTGGATTTCCAGGGCTTAATTCAGTAGCTAAGCAAGGGGTTATGTGGTTGAAATTAAATAACTGGATGAGAAGAATGGCCACAACCAAAAAATGTTATTAAAATAACCTTCCATCTCTATTTTTCCGAGTTCGAGAATTTGATTAGTTTGACGAAGAAAGAATCCCCATATTTATCCATAGAGACTATAGAGGGAGGCCAAAGTTAAATTTTGTTAGTTCCAATTTGTCATCTAAAGACTAGGGAATTGTTTAAAAGAAACAGAAAGGAAAACAAATTCTTTTGCTCAAGTATAACTGGTTAATTTCTTCCAAATTTGGACTTGCATAACAATCAAACCAGAAATAGCTGGGTAGGACAACGTCGCAAAACAGACTAGGAAATTTAAATAAAAGGATTTTTTTTAGTAAAATAAAATTACATTACATGCATTGAGTATTAACTTTACTTTTTATGCTAGTGAAAGTGTAGAAGAATATCACTAGACCGCAGAACAAAGTGACATGATAAACTAAATTAAATTCCTTACGTTTTGGGTCCAGGGTAAAATTATTAAAGACCCAATTGTCCTACTTTGAAAAATAGAACATGTTAGATGGTTTAAAATAGCTGTTAAGACTCCCCCTTCTTTCGAGTTAGTTTTTGAAGAAGTTCAACCTTTCTTGTTGTATACAAATGGTGAAATGTTAGGGGCCTGAAACAATGATAACCCAACAAAGAAAAAAGACAACATGACAACGCTAACTTTTCTGGACATATTTTTTGGATTGAAAATCGTTCATAGATAGCCACAGAGGCAAAGAGCTACAAGAAAAGGCACCAATGCTAAGGCTTGAAAAACGGAAACCAAACAAACAACGCATACAAGTAATCAATGAAAAGAACAATCGACAAACTTTTTAAACAACCTATGACAGTAAATCAAGAAACTGTCGAATTCACCATGCACCAGTCTCCAGCTAGAACTTAAACCAAGGACAATGGAGGTCTAGAAATACAAACTTCATCGCTCATCATCCTCTTTGTCAATGATGCAATAGCAGCTGCAACACAATTTGTAGTATCGGGACCCGAGACCAAGAAACGTTTGGGAATCTTCTCTCCAAATTCTTGATCTCAATCAGAATTGGATATATTACTCAATATATACTACCTTTAATGGCATTGATAACTTCCAGTGAATCTGATTCAAATTCCACTTCCAATTGCCACTTTTTTGAACGTATAAGAAGTAGAAAACTCACCTAATGTCTACCTAAATAACAGACCAGACTGTCTTAACTTTTGGATCCGGCCATGTAATAAAAAATGATTGTAGATGAACATAACACTATCGAAAGTAAACAAATTTACTCCCCATCCAGACCAAACCTTGTTAGAATTAAGTTAGAGCCTTATTTTCACTAGGAACACTAACAGTACATCGAATCGAACCTGCTAAAGGCGCATAATTTAGATACGGCTAATTTATGCTAATAGGTTATTAGTATCCACTAAACTCATATTCGATATGAAATCAGCTTCATGAATTCTAGCCACATATAAAAAGTTGTAATTTTGAACATAAATGGGAACCAAAAGGCAGTACTACTCTTGTATGTCGATCAATTTTCCAATCAAGGAATTGACATTCCTTTCGTGACATAAATGAGGGAAGTGATAAGAAATTAATACCCCGTCACACAAGTACTAAGAATAAAGATAGAAGAAAGGAAATAAAGAAGCAAAAAACGCAACAAATTTAACGAGGTTCGGCCAAATAACTTGCCTACGTCTTCGGAGAGTTTTCTCCTTCACTATGAGAGAACACAAAATACAAGATTACACCACTCAAATTTATACCCAACCCGAGCCCTTGTATCCAATAGGATACCCCTTGTACACCCTCTCTCAACCTAGAAGATCACTCTACCCCAAGAGCTATGAACAATCTTGAAACATTCACAACTCACCTTACTTTTATACCCGAAGCCCCTTAGAGTTGCTCTCACTCACTCACTCACTTGTGATGTGTTCTCCCTTGATGTTCAAATGTGGCTAAGATCTCCTCCTTATATAGTGCTTAAGGAAGTCTCTAGATCCCTTCATTAAAGTCTATTCATGAACCTTCTTCAATTAATGCTCTTTCATTCTTCGAATTCATCATAAAACTTCCACATCAATCTTCTTCAACAAGGTTCCACCATGAATGAACAACACCATGTATTTATTCTTAATACATAATCCCATGCATTAAAATTCCAATGCATTAATAATCCACTAAGGAGGCATTAACTCAACAGTCTTCCCCTGCCGACTTAGGTGGATAATGTCGCACTGTCACTTCAATCCATGAAGTCCATCATAAATTGAGATACTGCTTGATATACTCACAAGCATTCCATTGGCCTTATTCTTGTACCAGCCACACATACCCCGAATCAGTTGCATACGGTCCTAGCTCTCCCTGATTCAAAATGGCCAATGCTATGTGCAACTGCTGCGAGTCAACAATCACCAGTTGGCCCCGAAGAGAGACCTCGACTTTACCTCTTCCCTAGCAGGATTATCCTTCTCACCATTATCTGAAACTTGGAAACATGTAGATAACGTCTCTGCTGTACCCGTAAACGAGACCCACTTCAGGTACCTATTCTCCCGTGCACGCTGTTTCCCAACAACCTTCGAGTTCTGAGTTTTTCCTATCAGACGAAACATACTTTTATATTTTTCTCCCTTCATTAGGACCATGCAGCCACGTGACACTTTCTTAACTCCCCTTGCTGAAGAAACCTTGCAACCCTTGGAGTCTAGTTGACTCAAGGATATTAGATTTCTCCGGAACTTTGGGACATACACCACATCACCCAATGTGCGAACTGCTCCATCGAACATCTCGGTCTTCACAGTTCCCATACCCATGACCCGACGTCTTGTGCCATCACCCCAAGTCACAAATCCTAGGACTTCTTTGAACGTATCAAAATATTCTCTCTTAGAGAAAATGTGATGAGAACAACTGCTATCTAATATCCAATCATCTTGAGAAAAAGTGTAATTACCTTTGGAGACTGTGAGAAGTTCTCCAAAATCTCTAGATATTTCTGCTACACCAGCCAAGGAATAATCTGAGCCCTTATCATCATTCTCTTTCATCAATGGACAATTCGGCTTTATGTGTCCCCACTCCTTACACTTGTAGCATTGCTTGCCCTTTCCCCTGCCTCTCGTTATAGACCTGCTATGCTCACTAAAGCCCCTAACAATTGACCTTCCCTTACAATTCTGTTCATGAGCAATAAAGATGAAACCTTGAGAATCATCAGCTTTCTTTCTCTTCTCATGTGATAAGAGAGTCTATTCTACTTCCTCTATCTTCAGTGTATCCTTACCATACACAATTGTAGTAACAATATTCTCATATGAATCGAGAAGCGAGGTAAGAAGTAAAAGGGCTTGATCTTCTTCCTCAATTTTAACCTCAACTCCTGATAGTTGATTTATCAATCCCTTGAACACGTTTATATGCTCCATGAGATTCAGACCTTCTCCCATCTTGAGCTTGTAGTGATCTTGCTTTAAATTCAATTTCGTTTGCAAGCCTTTCCCAAGATAAAACTTCTCCATTTTCTCCCAAAACTCAGGTGCAGAATCTACATCATTAACATTATTTATAATATTGTCAGCAATATAAAGCCTAATAGTGCTGACACACCTGGACTCCAACTCATCCCAATCTTCATCTAACATCTTCTCCAGCTTCGCATCCTTCTCCTTCAACGGTCTTACAAGGCCTTATTTAACTAGGATGTCCTTCACCCTCCTTTGTCATAGAGTGAAATTTCTTTTTCCATCAAACTGCTCCACCTTGAAATGTGAGACGCTAGAACTTTCCATGACAAACCGCCAACGATCGATAAACCGGAGCTCTGATACCACTTGTTAAGAAATTAATCCTCAGCCACACAAGTACTAGGAATAAAGATGGAGGAAAGGAAATAAAGAAGTCAAGAACGCAACAGATTTAACGAGGTTTGGCCAAATAACTTGCCTACGTCCTCGAAGAGTTTTCTCCTTCACTATGAGAGAATACAAAATACAAAATTCAAAATTATACTACTCAAGTTTATATTCAACTCGAGCCCTTGCATCCAATAAGATACCCCTTGTACACCCTCTCTCAACCTAAAAGATCACTCTACCCCAAGAACTATGCACACTCTTGAAACACTCACAACTCACATTACTTTTATACCTGAAGACCCTTAGAGTTGCTCTCACTCACTCACTTGTGATGTGTTCTCCCTTGATATTCAAATGTGGCTAAGATCTCCTCCTTATATAGTGCTTAAGGAAGTCTCTAGATCTCTTCATTAAAGTCCATTCATGAACCTTCTTCAATTAATACTCTTTCATGAATCTTCCATATTCATTCTTCTTCATGAAGCTTCTACATCATTATTCTTGTACAAGGTTCCACAATGAATGAACAACACTATATATTTATTCCCAATACATAATTTCATGCATTAAAATTCCAATGCATTAATAATTCGCTAAGCAGACGACATTAACTCAACAGGAAGGGCCCATATGCATGTCATTGTTGTACCTGAAAACAAACTTTTTATTCATGTGGCCATGAATAATATCCTCACGTTGGAGTCTCCATCAATTGACATGAATAATAAGTTTTATTTTTAATTTTTCATTAAAAAAATTGAAAATGATCTAACAAATTATAGAATAAAAAAAGACTACGAAACGGAAGAAAGAACGACAAAATAGTTATAGCTTCATCATATTCATGTTCTTAAAGTATTTATCTCACTATTTTTTAGTATGTACACTTCAATTACCAAATCTAAAAAGAAATTAAGTACCACAAAACAAGAAGAAGAAGAAAGAAATAAAAAACTGAGGTTTTCTTCTTTACATTATAACACTCGTCCACACACAAGTGCAAATATACTAAAATTTCCTCTCTCTTTTTCTTTTTCTTTATTTATATTTATATTTTTGGCAGAAACTAAGGAGCCATGTGTCGTCTTCCTTTTTCGGGTTTTGTTTCTTGAGTACCCTCATACTTTTCCCAAGAACCAAACAGAATCTAGCTCTTAAGGCAAGGCAGAATGAATAGATGAGGCATAGCTGTTGATGAGTGCCAAAGCATTGCTTGTGAGATGGGCAACATTCACTATGTACCGCCGGACAACCGCCTCCACCCTTCCCTTGGTATGACGTTCATCAAATCCATCCATACACGTGTCCTCGTCCGTCAATGCAGCACTAACCCAAGTTTGAATATCGCTCATTTGAAGCCAGAAATTTGAGCCCCTAGTCATATTACCAAGCTCATCTAGGGACTGTTGAAGCTCGTCGAGAGCATCACCAGTCTCCTCTACACAGTCAAGCACCGCTGCAGCCTCTACCGGCTTCAACCGACGAATCCTTGACAACTTTCTCATGATCACACATGTTTCTTGGGTGGCTGCAAGGGTCACATTGAGGGCAGTGTGAGCTAACATTTTCGGGTCGGACTTGATTTTTCCGGCATAGATTGCGAGGGAGTGGTAGCATAATCTTGGGTAGATTGTGATACTGCATGATGTTTTAATGTATTGGGTGTTGGTATTGGTATGAAATGATGTAGCTGTGGGTGTGCAGAGGGTTATGTGGTTGAGTACTTGGAGAAGAAGCAGAGCTAGTAGCATTTTAGGCATGAGATAAGGTTCCCTCGGTAAAAGTTGATTTTGAGAGCTTGATGAATTTGTGGACTAAAGTGTAACTAGATATATAGAGAGGAAGAATAAAGGTGGTGGATCCCACTTATTGGGAGAAAATTAGGAAAAAGCTTTTGATATTTTTTGATGGATTCCTTGAAAATTTCTTAGGCATCTAGTTCATATTTTATATTTATATTCCCCTTGTGCGTAGTCATAACTAAAATCATCAAAAATGTTAGCAATTTAGAAAATGGATCAAATTAGAGACCAAGCACATAGCATCATATTAAAATACAAACCACGTATATTAATATTTTGGATTAGATCAAATACTTTGAATTAGAAGAATATTTCTTTTCACATATTATGTATCGACATATTATTTATAAGAGTTAAATTCGAGGCTTCTCAATATATAATTAAATTAATAATAACAACGACAAAATACATATGACATATCCTTGGTTTGAAATCGACCATTTCAAAATTGCTCTAACTTGCTTTCTCTAAATATCCTTCTCTTGGTTAATATGGCGGGGTGTGTTTCTTTTATTTTGATGGGTGTACTTCTCTTAATTTGGATTCATAGAAGTGGGGATCTGTGGTTATGATCAATATTAACTGTAAGTAGATCGGTAACTATCCATCCTTTTAAGATGAATTAATTGGTTTTGTAGATGGAGGTGTAGTTAAGTACACTGGAGTATATGCTGGTTGTTTCTACACCCAAGTTCGAACGTCATTTTATTTATAATTTTAGATTAAAATAAAGTTGAATATTGCTAATTTTAAAAATGTGTTTTTAATTGAGAAAAAAAATGTTGTTGATGGAAAAAAGGGTGGAAGGTGGTAACTTTAGATGGATATATCCTTGAATGTGACCATAGAGGCTCTCATAAAAATTGGTGGGAAGAGCCGGTAGGATTCGATAATAGGAAGAGTGGAAGGAGGCAACTTTAGCTGGATATATCTTTGAATGTGACCATAGATGCTCTCATACACTTGAAGAATGTTCGCATTGGGTTATAATTACTACTTGCTGCAATAGGATACGCGTGGCACCTCACTCCCATTAAAAGATTGATGGCAAAAGCCGGTAAAATTCGATCACCGGACCTCTACTCACCAAACCACATGGGAGTAAGCCCTTGTTAATAGGCCATGCCCCTCGATGGTAACTGTAAAAAAGTGTTAAAAATGATATTTGGTCCCTTTAGTTTGTGTTGTTCTAATTTCTTTTATTGTGTTAGTTTATTTCAGCTTCTTTTAACTAGTTTCAGACTAGCTCATAGCATTAGCAGGAATGGAACATACGGAGACACCACGCATCATCATCTTCTGATCATATCGACCTGGTATTGACCTACCTAGTTAATTATTGTTTTCATTAGGCCTTATCCTAATATGACACTTAACATCAATTTCCTTTTTAGCTACCTTTTAACCCAACCCAACCTCTTAATAAAAGTAGGATTTGATCTTATCTTTGGCCTTTTGTATGAAGACACTAAACTTCATATTAATATATGTTATATTCATTCATTGGGTCTACAGTGAAAGCCTTTGTGGGAAATTGACAAATTTATCATATATTCATCATAAAATTGATGTACAGAGGACTCAGCTATATACCGTGGCGGATCCAGGAATTTTGGTTGAAGGGGTCAATATGTAAAACGTCAAAAAATTTGGAAAGTAAAAATATCCTTTAAAATTAAAGGATATTATTAAAATTCATAATTTATAAAAAAATTAACAATTACAATTGTCCATGACGACTTTTCATGTCTTGAAAGCATTGCATTATAGTTTCATTATCAATACAAACAAAAATATTTCTCTCGATGTAAACAATCAAACTATCACTCAACCATTGATCTCCCATTCTATTACGGAGTGGAGTCTCCACACACACACAAAAGTGAAACACCAGAACCAATGAACCATCACATTAAAAACAGAAAGGAGTGGATAACTAAGTCACCATCCACTCCATTTGTGCAAAACCATATGTGCATTCACTCTATCTTTTTTTCAGGTAGGTAAGGAAGTTCTGGTGGTTACAAACCATAGAGTTGTCCGCATTTTTCTATTTCTCTTTTCCTTCCAAACATAATATTCTATCAACATATCATTTAAGTTGACAAGACCTAATTTGGCTACTTACAACAACATCGAAGCCAAAGATGGTCAGTTCAAGCGTTTTCCTAAGCCAATTAGCCGCAGTCGTAACCAACTGGAGATCCATGCAGTGATCAGTGGCCTTTGACCTATTACCATCTCCAGAATTCAAGTTCCCATTGATAGTGGGTAGAGATTTTAAACTGTAAAGAAAAAACACCACGTCATGAATCATATACACATGCTATTGGGCATGTATCAATAAAGAACAGCAGGGCAAAGGCCGAGTAGCATAAGTGGAAGAGAAACTACCTGTCAAAAAGTAAGGGTTTATGCTCATTACTTCCAGATAATTCATCAAGGTGTCTGCATTTGACGTAGAGCTCTTAACTGCATGATAAACATTTTCACCCATGATGTCAAATTTGTAGAGCCTTGATGAATGATCCACATATTCCTGCAAGTCCAATAATTTCCAATTTTCATTTTCAAAGAAAAAGTTGCAAGTTAGTGCATAGACATGGTTGACAAACCATACTTGAACTCTAACACTTACTCTGTCAATGAAACCACATCTATTACTCTGAGGTAAGAAGCTAGACGAAATTCATTGAATGAAAATTAAATCTTTCTCACCTGTATAATTGCTGGAAGAGGAACAGTCAAATCCTTGAAATCTCCAACTTTAAAAACAATTGCCTGTATCAAGGGTTGATTTTTTTCATTTGCATGAAAAAAAATTTCAGCTTCATAAATATGTATGCTTCCGTAGTCTCATTCAAATATTACTGGCTCCCCAACTATTTAATTCATGTATTTAACAGAGAGTTTAAAGATCTTTCAAAACGGGGTTAAATGCAATAAGATATGAGGTGGAAAAGTTAATAGCATTTACAATGATGTATCTGATATCCTTATCTCTTAGAAATAAGTAAAGCACTGCCATGTTGTGAGCTTCGGATGTACCAAAAACAACCTGAGGTTTTATGTCAGGACCCGACCCTCTTCTGTCAGGTCCCGATTCATCTAGCACGATATTGTCCGCTTTGGGCCTCCTTGCCCTTGCCCTCACGGTTTTGTTTTCGGGAGCTCACGGTGCAACTTCCCAGGGGGTCACCCATCTGGAATTGCACCAGCCTCAACTCGCTTAACTTTGGGGTTCCAATCCCCCCCAAAGCCACTGAGCTCCCAAAAGGCCTCATCTAAATTAGAGTGGTGCAACCGCACGCTCTATCTAGCATGATATTGTCCTCTTTAGGCGCACCTGCGCCCGCAAGGTTTTGACCCCAAGACCTCACGCCTGGAAGGTAACCACCTTAACCAGCGCATCTAAGGGAGGCCTCATGCTAGATAGGTGCGTGCCTACACCTTTAAGGCACACCACCATTCCCTTCCCAGACCATTCCCCCCTCGCAGGAATGTGGGATTGTTCACCGTTCCCTCCAGGACACGGGTCTTACATTTTACTATACTTGGAAGAGCTAACTTAGCTTCAGATAGTCTTTGAAGCAAACTAGACTGGTTAAAATCATCAACTTGTGCATATGTAAATAAATTAATGAAAGTACAAAAACCATCACCATCACCATCACCATCACCTCTATGTTTGCTCCAGTAAACCATTTCCTTCCCCACTTCTTCTCTTCTCAGAGGCAATTTCTCAAATATCTAGGGGGCAGCCTGGTGCAGAGGACGGGGTCAAAAGCTTCCTTACCTGAAGGTTTCTCCGGCGAGGGGAGGGTCAAGTGACCCTCCTTGCCCCTTGTTCGGTTCGCCCCTGGCTATATATGCAGTAAGGAGAGGAGAACAGACTCCATCCTCACCTTAATTCACGGTTAAGTTGTTGACATGTTTAGTAACATCACTAAAAATCACCTATTTTCTAGGGAAAAGATAGTAACTTGTTTGAATAGGACAACTACTAAATTGCCTAAACATCACATTGTTCAACAGATAATAACTAAGCCTAGATGACTTCCAATAGACCTTTGTACAGTAATATGCATAAGTTAATAGACTAAACTTTTATAACTTCCAACTAGCCCTCACCATTTGGCCCAGAAGTCCACATGCTTGTGGGTACTCTGTAGACCCGGTAAAAAAAGGCCCGACCCGACCCGCTATGGGCCGTGGGCCGGCCCATCCCGTATGTTGATGGGTTGGACTTGGGTTTAGGTTATTCAAACTCGATAGACTCAAACCCGATAAGACCCGGTAAGTCCAGCCCGACCCGCCCATGTAAACCCGATCCATAAATCCGAATATATAAAATAATTATAAATTAAGAATTAATACCTAGTCAAATCTTATTACTACTATTTCAGCCCAAATTCAAAACTCCAACCCAAGCTCAACCTAGTTTTTATAAAGGTGCATGTTTTTATATACAACTCCACATTCCACTGTTCCATCTTTACCGAAAAGGTTACTTGGGTCATTACAATTTGATATAGGGAATTCACCAATTTCATTATTTTGACCTACTTTGACTCTGATACCTTTACTACATTGAGTGACAATTAAGAGTAGTATAACTCCACAAAAAATCTCTCGGGAGCTAGCCCTTCGGGTAACTCTTCAAAGAACTTACTACAATTCAAGTAGATTTGTGATTAGTGACCACCTTACCATGTCTCGACTTTGTGGTCAAAAGGTTAAGTTAATTCTCCAAATCCAATAAGTCGCTTCCTTACCTTGTCTCAATATTCAATAATTGTCAGGACCCGACCCTCTTCTGTCAGGTCCTGATTCATCTAGCACGATATTGTCCGCTTTGGGCCTCGCCCTCACAGTTTTGTTTTCGGGAGCTCACGGTGCAACTTCCCAGGGGGTCACCCATCTGGAATTGTACCAGCCTCAACTCGCTTAACTTTGGGGTTCCAATCCCCCCCCAAAGCCACTGAGCTCCCAAAAGGCCTCATGCTAGATAGGTGTGTGCCTACACCTTTAAGGCACACCACCATTCCCTTCCCAGACCATTCCCCCCTCGCAGGAATGTGGGATTGTTCACCGTTCCCTCCAGGACACGGGTCTTACAATCCACCCCCCTTAGGGCCCAGCGTCCTCGCTGGCACACTTCCCGGTCGGGGTCTGGCTCTGATACCAAATTGACAAGACCCATCCCGATTATCCCTTGATAACCGCGACAGATCCTGCTCCCGTCTGACAAGTCAACTGAAGTACCACAATTGCCCTCAGCACTTGCCAAACAAGGGATAATTGTACCTGTACGCATTCATGCCTCCACCTCCCGATCAGCCTCGATCGTCGTGCCACGACCTGGAGGGCCAATAAAACATTAAAGAGTGTGAGTGGACAAAAATTAAAGGTTTAGAAATACATTTATTAAAATCGTCTTACCCTCCAGTTTTCACAAACATGCATGCATATCATATAAAACATAGGTTATATAAATCAAAGTAAAAGAAAACAATTAATATAATTCAAAATCAATCATGATACCATCATCCTCAATATCCAATCTCAATATCCAATAACCTGTCACGATATCAATGCAACGCGTGCAAACTCGGGTGTCTCAAGTCCGAGTACCTCCCCAGGATCAACGACGTCTGGGGTGATATCATCTCCACGATCAACGACGTCTGGAGGATATCAATATAAACTCACACTCCTGAGATTGAGCCTCCCCTCGGAGCTACTCATCTCCAGGCAGTGGATCGTGACTACTCCAGGATCTATGACGTCTGGAGGAGACCATCAAATCACCGAGGATGATACCACAAATCAAGAATCTCATTTCAAAACTATTTAAATCTCAAAATCAAATCAATAGTTCAACAGGGTCTCTGCCCAAATTATAGCATTTCCATAGCACAAGTAAATTCCATAATTTCATGTGTAACAGATCATTTATAATTCAATTTCTTCAATTAAATCATGTAATTTAATGTCAAAGTCAAAAGTCATCTCAAATCTCAGATCATCGCCCAAAATCACAATTTTATAATTTTCTCGAACTTCGTACCCAAATAATAATATTCCCAAAATCCGGAAATTATCATATCACATCATAAATCATGGCAAATCAACTTAAATCATATTATAAGCATTTAAAAGCAGTTAAAACGTATATGCATGCATTTAGGGTAGAAAATAAAAGCCCACTCACACACCGTCCAAAGCGCTCGTTTTCCGAGCTGCACGCGTTTCTGTAATTTTTGCTATTTTCCAAAAATCCCGAATCCTGTCCAAAATCATTACTCAGGGTCACTAAGGACTCAATTTGCATCATATTAATTTCTCATAATTTTCCGGGAATTTAATATTAATTTAATACGTAACGTAAACCTTCGGACCCTCGAAACATTATCGAGACGGCGTCCGATCGACTCGCAACCAACACCAAAAATGTTCGTTACATTAATTAGGACAAGTTTCATGTTGACCTTACCTCGAAATTCCCACGCACGCGCCCCCACGCGTCGCCGTGAGTGGCTGCGCGTGGGTGCCACGCGCCTGCTACAGTAACCATCATTGTTGTCTTCTCGACCCGATTGCCTGGTAAACGGGTCCTGCGACCCGCGAGGCGACCCGGTCTAATCCTGCACATTTCTAGTCCATTTCTTCAATCGATTATACTAATAGGATCGTATTAATGTTTATTGAAGATATGTAATGTTAATTTCGTCATTGATTACCTCAATATACTCGATCAATCCTCACAGGTTCGAAGCCTGTTCATCGTCAAGTTCTTCAAACCAGCAGCCAAACCCTTCAATTAATGAGTCGTATAGCATCGTAGGTTCATGATAAAGATGATTTCGAAGTCAATTGCACACTAATTAGCCCCTAATTACTCAACCCAAGCTCGAAATCTCCAAAGTCCGCCATGTCCGTTCATCATAGAATTGAACCAATTCCCATCAAATTCATGTAATTGATTCATTGGGAAGCATCGTGGGACACTGGGAAACATGTTTACGAGATCAATTTCATCATTCTCGACCTCCAATCCATTCAACTCAAGCTCACAAATCCGAAGCTTCCCCCCTCTCTGTCCGAAGCCAAAATAACCCTAATTTCCTTCGTTCTTGATCCAGTTCGATCCGTAGCAATCCCAGAAGGCTAATTACAACCTCAATTTCATTCAAAAACACGCACAACATCAAATTCGATCCAAGCTTTCTCAAAGCTATTTTCGGGTTTTGTTCTCGGGTTTCTGGTTCGATTTCCATCAATTACCCCTTCAATTCTACTCGTTTTTCTCTCTGGTTTCCTCTTCCCATCTCAGGTGTCATCTATTTGTCTCCCTTACCGATCAATTTGATCAAAACAATCTCAAAGGAAAATTGGCGGTTTTGGTTTGTTCGTATTAGGCTTACAAGCCACTAATCATCCTCTTAAAGTGACAAGTGTCATTTACTAATTAATCCACATCCAACTAGGCTGAATCAGCCATTTAACCCATTTAATATCAACTAATTTCACCGCTTAGGACTTTGGTGGCCCAAATTACCATTTTACCCTTGTTCTCACCAATTACCAAAATACCCCTCGTCGTTCTAGACCCATAACTTTCTCGTTCGGACTCCGATTGGCGCATGCCGCCTGTCTATGGATTCAGCGTCTCGAGACCTACCCAACGGTATTCTCGGAAAGTCCAAATAATGTCCCGATCAAAAAGTCAACTTTCGGTCCATGTGGCCAATTTACTGAATTACCCTCAAACTTCCGCACGTCATAACTTTGTCCTCGAATGTCGGAATCGGGCGTGCCACCTGTCTATGAACTCGTGACGTCCCGACCTACGTCACGGTCATCGGTCAAAGTCCGTTTGACCGTTCGAATAAAAAGTCAACTGTTTGCCCAATTCTAAGGGCAAAATCGTCATTTTCCCCAAAATTTCCAAATTTTCCCCTTTTTAAATATTCGGGTCGTTACAACCTTCCCCCCTTAAGGAATTTCGCCCTCGAAATTTCAATAAGGAGTACCATGCTAGTCATATCCAAAATCAAGTGTACGTGTATGTGAACCAGAAACATCATCAACCACATACCCTTCTGGTTCAATCAAATCGAATGTATGGTCAAGTCAGATTTATGGAACCTCACAACAATCCAGTATCCATTATTGGATCATCATCGGGACATAACTCCTGCCCCATGGGCAGTCCTATCGAAGCCTACTCGACATACAGAGCCTTGCTCAACGTCCGAGTATACATAATCGAGAAGTCATAAGTACCAGTATCGTTATCCCAATCACATGCCATCCACTCCTGACGATGGTTTACATCACCACACATATATGCCACTAGGCCATCAAACCAAAAACCTTATACGGTTCATTCAATCTGTTATGTTTATCCTCAAGGGCCTCACTAATGCCCACGTCGTGTCAATAACCGACTCTCAATACCATTATTCATAAAATCATGTCCATTTCTTAACCTCGACTCCATCCAACATTGGATACCAATCATGATCCTGCAGTTAGACTCCAATAGTCTGAGAAATTGAATATCATAGACTACTCCAACTCTATGGAGTTCCATCCATACTAGGATTCCCTTATCCTTACGTTATCCAACAAGTAAATTCCCAATCAGCTATCTTATTAGCCTTTCCGTGCATAATACATGACCCGACAACACGGTTATAATCTCAATGTATCCTGACCATCGCCTCAGGTCACTTTAAGACGTTCTGTTTATTAATCACTGTTAATCCTGATGGTCGAGAAAATATTTTTACATGCCATCTCAGAGGTAGGACCCCTGCATACTCGATCCATGGGTCACAATAGTCAATCTCAACTCGTGCCAGAAAAGTAAAACTCCTGAGGGGTCAGCTAACATTGGCAACCCTAGCCCCATGCTACTGAAACACACCTCACCAAATCCCAAATCTTATAGTGCCATATCGCTCTGTGCATCGAAAGGGTTACATCGAACATGTCACAATTTCTCCACTTACCATCATTCTAGTTCAGTTTCCCTTTCCAATAACTTCGACCTCCTTCCGGGTCAATCTCCATAACTGGCAATACCGTTTCGAAAACCCATCTACTCTGTGATCTTTATTCAATTTCAAACAACTCATCACCAACCCAGTTGTACATGTGAGTACACCAATCAATCTATGGTCGGAATACCTGACTCATCATCTCATAAATATCACCGGTCCATTATCCGAGGGCACCACCATTGGCTAACCTTTAGCCATGTCAAATCCGGATAGTATCTTTTTCTCTTTCTCTCAGGACTGCTAATCATCACCATGTTAATCGTTCCATAGGCACACGAAACCGCTATGTCCAATCGGACCACAAATCATTAACTCATGACAAGGGATACTTATCCCATACCGTTACCATAGGAAATTGTTCCAAAACAACATATAACCACTGGGTTTCCCACTACGACACTCGGCGGAAAGAACCCGTATCCACCAAGTCCTGTAAGTGCACCCTCAGTCCTTATGACGCCGTAGGTGCCACTTACCAGGGCGTCCAAGCAAGAACTCGTCTCATAAACTCTATTTCTCATTCAGGCGACACCTTAGAAAACATAGCACAACATCCGTACATCTTAAGCCATCACCGGGCATCCCATTTATGAATCACATATGCCACATCTCTTAGTGAACTTTGCGTACCTCGCACCAACAATCCATCGATTTTGAGGTTTGATATCACTCGAGAGGGTAACATCCTCGAGTCCCTCTGAAAGCCACATATCATTCTCACATCAACATACTCGATAGAGGTGTCCTGAGTCATCAACTCAGCCATCCCAAGGATTACATCCCAATCATCCAAGTCCAGGAACACCGTAGGTCAAACACTAAGCGAATAACGTTTGTCATCCGGGGTAACCTCACACTGATAGGTCCACCCCCCCCCCCCCCCCCCCCCCCATAAGTCCTTCCAAGGTCACCATATTGGTGTCAAGGTTCACTTTTATCTCATTCGTAGCTTTAATCGGCTTACTGACTTCCATAACCTAACCCATCACAATTAGACAATAGATAGTCTCAAGACATGGGAAAGTGGTTAGACTGGGACCTACCAAATGTATACATCATAATCAGGAATATCTAGGTCATTCTTCTAGGGGCTACTCAAGCCTCCTTCTAAGTAACTACAATCCTCTGACACGTGGTCCCAACTGACCATGCCCCGACGGTCCATCACGGGCTTATCAACTGTTCCCCCGCCTGTCACATCAACCGTAATCACAGGAGCCAATCCCTGCTCCACTGCACCCCAACTGGTGCCATATGATCAAATCAATGGAGATAACCACGACTTCAAAATGTGACCAGATGACTCACAATCACGAACAATTAACCTGACCAATTGATCACTCAGTATACCCACTAGCGTTCCACTGACCATCCCTTAAGTCCGATTCTCTGTGTATTATGGGTTTCTGCCCGACCTCCCACGTTTTAAGTGAAAGCGATATGACCCAACCAAGTCCATAAAGCTAGTAATCAGGGTTAAACAATAACAACCCACAAAGTTACGACCCACTGACGATATTCTTGGCATCCCAGGTGCCAAACATTTCTCAGTTACGGGTAGGCTATACCATAATTCTTTTTCAATCTTTACGGCTCATCCCGAGCCCTGATACATTCCATGACTCAACCCGAGTCCAACGAAATATCCTAACTCATTTGAGCCCCATTTCCATATCTTGACTTCTCTTGAGTCCAATTTCAGAACAATCAGTTGCGCTATCATTTACAAAATCAGTCACCAAGCAATTCAACTGGTGCATCACAGGTTATTCGACCTCTAAAGCCTACGGGATATCCCATCATCCTCTAAACTCATACCTTTACTGAGAAAAATTTCATCCCGGGTCCAACTTGCCCAATTGTGCTATCTTTCTAGCCTCTGGGCTCATTTATTCTGGGGACCCACACAAATCCGTTAGTAACAATTCGTAGTTCACAGTGTACACTGATTAACATATGACCCCCAATCCAGGGTCAATCTCATTCCGAGATCAATCACGAGGTCTCATTTACCCTCATATACCGGTCTCATAACCAGGTCGCGCACGAGGCTTATGTTTTGGAGGCATGATATGGTAACAGAATCCGCAACCTAGTGCTCTGATACCAATTTGTCAGGACCCGACCCTCTTCTGTCAGGTCTTGATTCATCTAGCACGATATTGTCCGCTTTGGGCCTCGCCCTCACGGTTTTGTTTTCGGGAGCTCACGGTGCAACTTCCCAGGGGGTCACCCATCTGGAATTGCACCAGCCTCAACTCGCTTAACTTTGGGGTTCCAATCCCCCCCAAAGCCACTGAGCTCCCAAAAGGCCTCATGCTAGATAGGTGTGTGCCTACACCTTTAAGGCACACCACCATTCCCTTCCCAGACCATTCCCCCCTCGCAGGAATGTGGGATTGTTCACCGTTCCCTCCAGGACACGGGTCTTACAATAATGATATTTAAACTCAACTCACACTTTTATAATTAGGTAGATAGAAATGGGCTTCGTAGGCCTGGCCCAAGTGGGCTTAGTAGGCCCGACCCATAAAACCCGATAAAACCCAAGCCCAAACTCAGTGCGACAAAGGGCATGGGGCTTTCATATTTATGATCAAGCCCGTCTGACCCGGCCCAGTATTTTTTAAATTATGAAATAGGCCAGGCTTGCCTGACCCCGCCCAATGATGAGGGCTACTTCCAATACTCATCCTCAAGCTGGATCAAGGGGGTTAATTGAGCCAAGCTTGGACAAAATGTGCTGAAGTTGGGTAGCTGACAGGACCCACCCCGAATCCCTCGGGATTAAGGGTTAAGTCTTGCTCCTGTCTAACTTACGCATGACACGAATGCTAAACCGACGTCCAACCTTCAAGTGACACGTAAGTTGGACAAGGGATTTTTCAACGCACTGTTCCAAAACTTTCGGACTTCCTAGAGCGCTCAGACTCTATTGTGGATCGCGTGTGTGATGTCTCCGTCTCTCTCGATCAACAGCCCACACCTCGACTGACAGGACCCGCCCCGATCCCACAGGGACCACAAGGGGACGTGCCCTGCTCCCGTCTGACACCCAATAATTCATACCAATTTTAACCTCCAATCATTTAAAAGCATAAATAACCAAATTAAAGTCATACATCAAATCCGAATTAAACGAATGTCAGACAAGGGATATAATTCAAAATTACAAATTTGCGAGCACGACTCTAAAGTAATCCTGCGGGTACACCGCCCAGCAGGGGTTCAGGTACGCAGAAGTAGATCTATGCCTCAGCCTCTAGTTCCTCCTCTACCTCAGTTTCCCGACCTGGAGGGGTTATCAAAACAGTAAGGGTGAGTGGACCGAAACTCAAGTTTATGAAATCGTTTGATAAGTAAAACATATAATTTACCCCTCCGTTTTCCAAACATGCGTGCAACATAATTCAAAATCATAAACCATATAATATGAACCATAAGGCATATAATAAAACCATAAGTATAATTTTAGTTGCTGCACTATACACTCCAAACCCGACATCCCTGATGTCTGACGTCCCTGACGTCCAATAAGGTCACAATCACAAGGCTACGCGTGCCACTCGGGTCTCAATTTCCGATTTCAATCCCCGAACCCTGTTCGGGTACAGCATCCCCGATGCTTAGCGTCATAGACGCTGGACGTTCTAGACGTCCGTGACCTCTCCGGGGTACCTCATCCGGAGGAGACTATACAATATGGAAGGATCTATACAGTGCAGTAACAAATACATTTTATTGATATCCACATGCAAACGTATATATACATAGATAGAATCCGAACCAATCATTCAGTTTCATCGGACGGGTCTCAAGCCCAAATACCGTGAAACGTGCCATAACCATATTTTCCATATCATCAAAACCATCATTGTTTTAGCATGTGAATAAGTATAATAAAACCAGAAAACATTTATGCACACAAGGGTTTAAGAAAATGGCCCACTCACAGTACAATCCTGCTAGAAACCGAACGTATACCCTCGTCCTGGTACAAATGTACAATCCCTGTCAAGTCCAAGTATTCGTAAAGATCAAATACAAACCCCTAACATTCAACCATGAAAGCCTAGGTCGAAACCGACCCGGGAAAGCCGCCCGAACGCGCTTTCCAAGGCAATAAACCTTATTTTGACCAACTTAATGATCTCCGATCGACCCGAAACCACCGCCATTGGATCCGGATCGTCGAAACCTAAAGAATGGTGGTGGTCCCACCAAAAACACTGTTCACACGCGCCCCCACGCGCCGGTCAACGCGTCGGTCAACGCAGGAACAGTTCCTGCTGACGTCATCGCTGACGTCACTGCTGACATGTCAGTGCTGACTGTGCACTGACATGTGACACGTGTCGGCTCACGGTTGGTCCACGTCATCTGACAGACTGACAGGGTGCCACATCAGCACCACTGTCATCAGACGGGTTGACCCGTTTTCCTGCAACTCGGGTCGATCAGACCCGCGATCACGACCCGGTTGCCATTTCTTCATTTCTTCATCATTTTCGTTCCTTTTAATTCCTAATTACTCGTCCTAGTCCCTAGATTGGTTCTATGTAATTAGAATTAGGTTTTAGGTCTAGGAGGTTACCTGAAACTCGACGGGAAGCTTGGTTGCCGGTTCTGGTAATCCTTTCCGGCGAGTCGACGGTTGTTCAGCCCTGGTCCTGGTTCCAAATTGGTCGTCAAGGTCACCTAGACGAGTCCTAACAACAACTCAATGATGTCAACGTCACAACCAGGTGTTTTGAAGCCGGGAAGGAAAATGGTTACCTACGGGTTTAACGTCCAAACGCCGCCGTGTCGCCGCCGTACACCGTCAGGGTCAGCTCCTTGCCGTCCAGTAGTCACGGTGATCACAACCGCACGTTGGTTCCAGTCCTAGATCAATGGTTTGGATGGTTTGGTGACTTGGGTTCCTCGGGTTTCCTTCACGGGTTTGAAAGGATGCCGCCGTGCAGGGTGACCGTGGAGCGGTGGCCGGCGTCAGGGGTGTGGCTGCTGGTTGTCTGAGGTGTGGGGTTGAGTGGTGGTGGCTGATGGGCTGGTTCCAGGGAGAAATCGCACACACGGTTGAGAGAATGAACACATGGGTGCATGATCTCATGGAATTTTAATACTGAATAGGAAAATGAATCAAGGGCCAGGATTGAATCTCAGAATGAGATCAAAGGCTGAGATCAAATCAAGGGATTTCAGATCTAAGGGCTGTAATTTAAAGCAGATTTAAATGCTAATTAATCCAATAGTGGATCTGATCCAATCTAGCCAATGGGTGAGTGACACTTGTCACTCACCAGGTGTCCTCCAATCAGATTTCCTGAATATAATATTCGACACGCAAACCGAGACACGAACCTCCTGATTTCACGTTTCTGACCATAACTTCCTCGTACGAAGTCCGATTTCGGCGTGCCGCCTGTCTACGGACTCAGGACGTCGAGGCCTACCCAACGGTCCTTGAGTCAACAGAAAATTAGTTGTCCAAAGAAAAGTCAACATTTTCCCCCCGAGAGTCCAAATTACGGTAATGCCCCTGAACTTCCGATAGTCATAACTTTTACCCTGATCGTCCGAAATGGACGTGCCACCTGTCTATGAACTCGTGACGTCCCGAACTACGTCACGGTCATAGGTCAAAGTCCATTTAGTTCATCAATCAAAAAGTCAACATTTGACCATACCAATCACAAGGGTAAAATCGTCAAATCACACAATAAATTACAATATGGGAATCCTCGAATTTCCGGGGTGTTACAGCGACAACCTGGAGGGTATCGAAAACATGAAAAGACTGTGAGTGGACAAAAATAAATAATAATTTTAGAAAACAGTTCAAAAGAAATTATATTTTTACCTTCCACGCAAAACCAATGCATGCATATCAAATCCATGTTATGGAACCATTTCATATCCAAACCATCAATAAAACCAGTGAAAAACCAGTGAAAAACATTAATCATGCGAGTTGCTAGATCTCAAGTGCGCCCAAGTCTTTAAACTCAAAACCATGCGCATAATCAGGCCTTCCCGGGATATCAACGAGTCTTTAAACTCAAAACACAATCACAGGCCTCAGGGGATATCATAACTAACAGGACCCCTTCCCAACTGGACGTCAAAAACCGTGCCTGGTCCTGCTCCCGTCTGACAAGTCAACCAAAAGTCCGAAACTACCCTTCAGTGCTTGCCAGACAAGGGATGTTTGCGCTGATTTCTGCTACTGCCACTGTCTCACGATCAGTCCCGAACGTCGTACCACGGCCTGGAGGGTCACAAAACAGAAAAGGTGTGAGTGGAAAAAAATGACGTCTTATAAAAACATTTGCCAAAATACATTCTTACCCTCCAGTTTTCACAAACTTGCATGCATATCGTAAAACATGAGTAATAGTATGAAATCATTTAAGTATGAACAGTGGACCGATAAAATAAAACATATTTTCCCATGGTCCGTAAAACTCATGTTCACCAAATCAGTTCATGTTATAAAACATCAAATCCCGGCTCTCAGGCCAAAACATGTGAAAACAAAATCACCTGGCCACAAAGACCAAAAACCCGCACTCAATACCAGTACATCATCACAAACAACACCAATCAGTACTAATCACAAGTGCACAATAAATATATCAATCCAATCAATCCGCACTATTCACAAGTGCACAAACTATCACAATCACATCTGCACTACTCACAAGTGCTCAATCAATCAAACTGCACTACTCACAAGTCCTGCACTACGCGTAGGACAATATCCAGCCACTCTCTCGGGAACAGACACCTCTGAGCTCAACCCTCGGGCTCAGTCACATCTGGGCGAACACATCCCCAGGCTCAGACCCATCCGAGTGGTACATCCAGGCTCAGTCACATCCGAGAAGCTGACTACCATAGGATCAACTCCCGATCCTACAATCACATCCCCCAAGCTCCGGTCGTCTGGGTAATCCTCCCAAGCTCCGACCGTCTGGGCATTTCACAATCACAATGAAAACCATCTCGGGAATTACATCCCAAAATATTTCAATCAAATCTTGTCTTCATACAAAGTCAAGATCATTCTCGACTGGGTCTCGAGCCCCAAAATACCATTTACACATAAACCGTTAAAATCACATTTTCCAACAATAAAATAATCCAGAAATCAACATTGACTTACCAGCTAAGTCCAAATATCATTTTAGAAATCCTTTTGACTCCGGGCCTAGCCCAAAGCATCATTTGCACGTTCCTCGTAAAACGTGCCCGAAAGACTGATTAAAATAATCATAAAATCACAAGAAATCATTAATTTCATCAAATTCACAAGTGACTCCAAAACCGAGTCAAAATCACTTTTCACTTGGGTTCTCACGCCCAAATATCATTTTCAAGCAAATCCATGCGTTGCAACCTCCGTTGCCATTTTCACGTAAATCCCCGAAATTGACCCTTGACTCATTCCCGAGTCACAACATTATTATTCAATCCATGACTCATAATCCGAGTCCAAACATTATTTTCAATCAAATTCAATATCGGACTCATAACCCGAGTCCAAACATCATTTTTAACCAAATTCATAATTTCTCGAAATTTGTGCCAAAATATAATAATATAATAATCCATTAAATCGAGAAATCACCAGATTGAAACATCAACCATGCCAAAGCATATAAAATCATATAATAAAGCATTTAAATCATATATGCATGCATCACGGTTAGAAAACAAAGTCCACTCACACACACCGTCCAAAATGGTCCGTTTCCGAGCTGCACGTTTTTCCGTAAATTCTGAAAATCACAACTCCTGTCCAAAATCATTATAGAGGGTTACTAACATCTCAAAATACTTCATATAATTTTCCCCAATTTTTTCAGAATTTAAATACGTATTTTAAACGTAAAACAAAACTTCGGATATGCGGAACATTAACGAAACGATATCCGATTTCCTTGAAACCAGCGTCAAAATGTTCGTTACAATGAGAGGATTCAAAGTCATGTTGACCTCACCTTGAAACTAGCCTGTACATGCCCTCACGCGCCGCTGTGAGTGGCTGCGCGTGAAACCCACGCGCCTGCTACAGTAACTGTCGTCCTCACCCGTTTAACTGATAAACTGGTCCTGCAACCCGCGAGACGACCCGGTTCAAATCCTATCAATTTGATACCAATTTCATCAATTGAACAATCAGTTAGCTTCGGTTCATGTCTAATTAGAGTTCTGAAACATCAATTACACGAAACCTTACCTTAAACCTTAAGATCAAAGATGATCATTCGAAGAACATTCGAACCCTGTCCATCATTCGAAGTCCTTCAATGTCACACAATTTCCTTAAATTGATGCAACCAGAAGCTTCAGTGGACTCAGTTAAACACTTTCCCCAACTCAATTGCATCAATCCAAGCCTCAAATCCCACGACTCAAGCTCGAAATTTCAGTAACCTCAGTCCTTCAGTTCTACCTCAAATGGACCTCAATTCTCTTCGTTTTTGATCTGAAACAACTCGTCACAACCTCAGGAAGCTAAATGAAGCTTCAATTTTGTTCCTCACGGCTCAATTCTCAACATTCGAATTTCCCCCCAAATTTTCTAAAATCCGAATTCCAGTTCCTCAGCTTCCCTCAATCCCTCGTGTTTCCCTCACTAATTCAGTCTCTGAATTCTCTCCAATTTTCACTCTTTAGTTTAGTTGATAGGGAGCAGATTAAGGGTGGAAGAAAATTGAAGTTTGGTTGTACACGGGTTGAAGAAGACTGAAGAGATTAATGGAGGAATTAAAAATAATTAAGTTTAATTAATAATAAAACATCATAATTATGTCTTCCCCAAAACATGAATCTGTGTTTGAACCTTAATTTAAGGGATGAGTGACACTTGTCACTCATCCAGGTGTGTTCAGTCACCAGACACTATTCACAATAAAATAATATTTTAATCCCGGTTCGTTCGGTTAATCGAGTCTGTTCCCGTGACCATAACTTCGTCGTCGAATCTCCGATTTCGGCATGCCGCCTGTCGTTGGATTTGTATCGACGAGACCTACGTAACGGTCCTTGGCCCTCGTCCATTGGACTTCCTGGGTCAAAAGTCAACATTTGGCCCCTTCTTAACCAAATTACCAAAATACCCCTCAACTTCCGAACGTCATAACTTTCTCCTCGAATGTCGGAATCGAACATGCCACCTGTCTATGAACTCGAGACGTCCCGAACTACGTAACAGTCACCGGTCAAAGTCCGTTTGACCGCCTGAACTAAAAGTCAATATTTTGCCCAAGCTAGGGGCAAAACGGTCATTTTGCACAATTCGTCTGATTTCACTCAACTTGTAACGACCCGTCCCGAATTTCATGATTAGATTAGTGACTAATCACGATTAGTGAGGCTAATCCGTGATTAGTAGAGCGAAATCGGACGAACGATGCGAAATGACCGTTTTGCCCCTAGTGGTGGCAAAACGTTGACTTTTCAATCGGGCGGTCAAATGAATTTTGACCGATGACCGTGACGTAGTTCATGACGTCAAGAGTTCATAGACAGGTGGGACGTTCAATTCCGACGTTCGAGGAGGAAGTTATGACGTTCGGAAGTTTAGGGGCATTTTGGTAATTTTGGATAAAAGGGGTCAAATGTTGACTTTTTGACCGGGAGGTCCGATGGCCGAGGGCCAAAGACCGTTACGTAGATGAGGACGATACGAATCCGTAGACAGGCGGCATGTCGAATTCGGACGTTCGACGGCGAAGTTACGGTTCACAAAAGTTTCGGGATACTATTCCCGACGACACGTTCTGCGAGACAAAAAGTAAGTTTTGTCTTTTGTGGGCCCAGTTACTTTTCAGCAACCAATGGATGAGTGACACTTGTCACCCATCCACTGGCCAACCTCCCCCATTCATGCACCAAAACCCATCCCCGTGCATCGTCCATTTTCTTTGTTCCCAAACACAAACCCGATCCCATTTCTCACCCAAAAATCCAAACCCTTGACCTGTGAGCATAACTGAGAGGGCAGAGAGATGGAGAGGACCGGCTGGATGTGGTGGCTGGCTAGGCAGAGCCGCCGTGGGTGGCGGAGGAGAAAACCCGAACGAGGTAATCGGTTTTGCCCGTTTAATCCATTTTCGATTTCTAGTTGTTATGGGTCGATTTGGACGATTAGTTTGAGTTAAATAGGTTGCTAGGGAGTTGTTAGAGAGGTTTTGGTGGTGGTTGGACGTCGGGGAAGCCCTGGGAGGTTTCGGGAAAATTGAACCGTGAGGTTCAAAATTGAACCGGTCGGATTTCGAAGGTTTTAGGTAGTTTGATTGATTGGGTTAGATAGGAAATGAAGAAATAGGAATTTAGGAATTGGAATGGAAGCAAACGGACCGAAAATGAGGGAGAAGGAGACCTGGACCGGTTACGCCGGTCCAAGTGTAGGGGATGACAGGTGACGTCATCCTGCTGACGTCATCATGTCAGGGATGACGTCAGCATTGTCAGATCTGACAATGTCAGCTGACATGTCAGAAAATGGGCCAATAGGAGTGCGACACGTGTCACATGTCAGTGCACAGTCAGCACTGACATGTCAGTGACGTGGCTCAAACAGGGGCTGACACGTGTCACAGACGTGAACCAGTGCCGTGATGACACGTGGCACATGTCAGACTGCCACGTGGCACTGACAGCACAGTGACGTGGACCAATGGGAGCATGACACATGGCACCTGTCAGAGTCTGACATGTCAGACCTGACAGCTGCCAGATGATGTCATGCTGACGTCAGCGATGACGTCAGCAGGTACTGTAGCTGGCGCGTGAAGCCCACGCGCAGCCACTTCAGGCGGCGCGTGAGGGCGCGTGGCAGGGAATCTGGGGAAGGTTCCAACATACGAAATCTTCTATTCGATGTAACGAACATTTTGGGACTGGTTTCGTGTCGATCGGACACCGTCTCGATATGTTTCGGGGCATCGGAAGGTTTAGGTTCGGTTTTAAAAATAGTTAGAAAATCGGGAAAATTACGGGGCTTTGGTAGGAGATTAATTAAGTAGTTAGTAACCTTCTATTATGATTTGGACAGGTTTGGGAGTCCCGGTGATGGTGATCGGCTCCGGGAGCCGTATGGCACGCAAATCGAGGCGGCATCTCGGACGGTCTGTGAGTGGACCTTGTTTTCTAAATTGGTGCATGCATAAATGTTTATTATATGTTTTATTACTTGTTTGATGATGTCATGGGTGCATTTGTGTGTGGTTACGTATAAGCACGTATTTCGAGGTTTCGGCCTTATACGGTGCTTATACGGGTCTGTATTTCTTATTGGTTTTAATGAAATGGCTTTGGATTTATAAAAGGATAAACTCGGGTATGAGACCCATTTGGTTTTGTTTCGGGCATATGACCTCAGATTCCGGGCACGGTGCCCAGCTGATGTCCTATGTTCGGGCACGAGACCCAGTCACTTTACGGCTTCGATTTCAGGTCAGGTCAGGGAACCTTAAATGGATTCCCAGGTTCATGACGGTTTATGGGAACCGGCATGAACCCTTGTTATGGTATCATGGTTCCTGACGGTTTATGGGAACCGGCATGAACCCTTGTTGGTTATTACGGTACATGACGGTTTATGGGAACCGGCATGTTACCTCGGTTATGTTATTACGGTACATGATTACCTGATTATGGATATTATGGATCATGACGGTTCAGGGGAACCGGTCATGAATGTTTATGTTATGTATATATATGTTCATCTACCTTCCTTTACTTCTATTATCTCCTCCGGGGAGGGTCGTTGGCCTAGGTGGACCCCGGAGTAGTCACGGAGCACCGACTGAGTGGAGTCACCCCCCAGTTGGGTTCCTTACTCTCAGGAAGGCTATGGTTACTATTACCTCGAGTAGGATCAGTGGTCTGTGTACATTGACCTTGACTTTGAGAAGACTCGGATTGAGACCCGGGTAGCACGCGCGTAGCTTTGGATACCGTGACAGGATTGGTTGTGTGACTTATATGTATATATATGATATGTGGTGTGCACAGGATTTGAGCAGTGGCTCGTGTACTTGGTTTCTTTATGGTTTGGGCCGAGTCCCTTATGGATTTGGGCAGTGGCCGTATGGTCGTTTTCATTGTGGTCCTTTAGACCTTGGTTTATATCTGCTTTGGGCTTAGTCCCACATATGGTTTGTTTTGGATAAATGGTTTTCGAATGCATGCATGCTTTTTAGTGAAGGGTACAAATGTCTTCCTTATGAAATGTTTTTATAAATTCTTGTTTTGTCCACTCACAGTTTTTAATGTTTTGACTGCCCTTCAGGTTGACATCGGATGTGGACTGTAGAAGAGACCGAGATATCACATACCTCCTCCGGATCCTGGCGTACTCTGATAGCCCGGGAGGGCAAAGGTCGGAAATATCCCTTGTCTGACACTCCGTGTCAGACGGGAGCAGGGTCATCCCGCACAAATCCCGGGGGGATTGGGATGGGTCATGTCACAAATAATCCCCGATTAGTCATTCTAATTAATATTTAATCCCGACACTCGGGACGGGTCATTACAATAACTGAGTCTTTAAACCCAAAACATATCAATGCAGGGCCCTCCCCCGTCAATCAACCGAGTTTTTTAACTCAAAACCAGATCCATCAGTTTTTCTTTTCTTTTTCGGGTCTTTAAACCCAAAACCATTTTTCAATCAACAGTGAAAACTATAGAAAATCCATCTTCGAATTCGTAATAATGATTCCGTAAGCTAGCATCTGGAACCATCATCCCGAACCCAAACCCAGATTTCCTTTCAAGTTTCAAAACCCAATCCGAAACCTCGTTTCCGAAATCCAATTCCAAACAGAAATCTCAATCGTATGAACAGGGATCCTAGCCCGAAATCACTTTTCCGAAATCCATTTCAAATCATTGAAACCAAATCATATTTTAAATCCCAAAATCAAATCCTCAAAACCATGATCAAATCACAATATAAAGCGAAACCTCGTAAAACGTGCAAATACGTAAATATCTCGAAAATCGTGCAAAAACGTAAATCATCAAGATCATAATCAAAATCATATAATTACGTATAGAAAACATATAAAAACATATATGCATGCATCATAAGTTAGAAAGCAAAGTCCACTCACAGACCGTTTCGTTGCTGCCTCGATACGTGCACTTATGCCGTTCCCGGCTAATCCACTATCACCGGCTTTCCCGAACCTATCCAAATCCCATAATAAGGTCACTAACTACTTCATAATGCTTCTACTAAAGTCTTGTAATTTTCCCAAATTTTTAACTATTTTTAACCGAGCCCTAAAACCTTCAGACATCCCGAAACATATCGAGACGATGTCTGATCGACTCGAAACCAATCCCAAAATGTTTGTTACATCGAACACTTTAAAAGTCATGTTGATTGTGCCTTGAAAAGAGGTCCCACGCGCTGCCCAATCACCATGCGCGTGAAACCACGCGCGGTTACTGTTCATCATCCATGTCCTCAAGAAACCCGGTCTGAACCGGTTCTGCAAATCTGGTCCAGCCGTGAACCGGCATTCACGGTTTCTGTTCATTCCAGCTCATTTTCCGTCCATTTTAATTCCATTAGGTTCACCTTTTCATTCCTAATTGATTACTCTACTCAAAACATGAAATCAAAGTCGATAAGTTACCTTCTTAATGAACGATCAAACCGTCAAACTGCCTTCGCTATGTTCTGATGATTCCGGCCACCTCTGACCGTAGTCCAAGCCCAATGGCTTCATTTTAAGATGCAGAACCTCACCTGATCAATCAATTTGAGTATTAGCCTTCAAAACTCAAGTTGCCATTTCCAACTAAAACAGGTCATTTCACGGGAATTAGCATTCACCTTCCATCTCGAACATTGAAACCAAGTTTATTCGAGTCCCTGAACCTCCAGAAACACCTTCCACCCCTTAGAATCGATCAAAAATCAAGAAATCACAAGTGACCATTTTTCGAATTCAAACAGAATCTCACGGTTTTGACTTTACCTTCGCCGCTGTGCCCCGCTGTGGCTACCACCATTATCATCTCACCTTCCTTGCACTTTTCCCTTCACGAATCATAGGTCAGGGATGAGGAATTGTACAAGTATGTAAGGGTTAAAGTTCACGATCTCTGTTTTTCACGGCTTAAGGCCACCGTCCACGGCAGCTCACGATGGTGGTACCACCATGATCCTTAACAGCTCTCTCAGTTCCACTCACCTAACACCATCAATTGTTGACATTCGAAGGTGATTGCATAAGGGTTTTCAGTCTCTGTTTTTCTTCACAGCTCGAAGTATACAACCGTTAACAGCTGAGGCGGTGTCCCAGCTTCCACAACCATCCAGAGCAGGGACATGTGTCCCACATCCATTGGGCACAAATCCCAAGAATAGCCACATGTATAATTGCAACAGGCACATATCCCTATGCACAGAAATGACCAGAATGCCCATAAAGGATGAATTACCATTTTGCCCCTCGTTTTCCCTGACCCATAACTTTGTCGTCCGAACTTCGATGACAACATGCCGCCTGTCGTTGTACTCCGGAAATCGAGACCTACCTAACGATCCTCGGGTTACGTGAAACGAACTTGTCGTCCAAAAATTCAACCATTTGCCCTTAGTCCATCAAATTACCAAAATACCCTCAAACTTCCGAACATCATAACTTTTTCCTCGGATGTCAGAATCGGACGTGCCACCTGTCTATGAACTCGTGACGTCCCGAACTACGTCACAGTCATCGGTCAAAGTCCATTCGACTGCCCGAACAAAAAGTCAACATTTGTGCCCATTCCAAGGGCAAAACTGTCATTTTGCACCGTCGGTCCGAGTTCGTCCAACTAATTACTGATTAACTTAACTAATTTGTCATTAATCACTAACCTAATCCCAATTTCTGGGACGGGCTGTTACAGTAGCAGCAAGGTCCTTGGTGAAAACATCAACTAATTGGTCGTGGTGGCGGGTGTAGTGGGTATCGATCATTCGTGATTGAACCTGAGCTCAAACATAATGACAATCAGCCTCAATGTGTTTTGTGCGTTCATGAAACACGAGATTAGAAGCAATATGCATCGCAGCTTGATTATCACAGAACATGGATATGGGATATGTGTGCAAAAACCTCAATTCTGGGAGAAGGCCTTTGAGCCAAATAAGCTCACATGCAGAAGAGGCCATAGGCCGATATTAAGCTTCCGCACTAGACCTAGCAACCATACTCTGTTTCTTACTTTTCCAAGTAACTAAGTTTCCGCCAACGAAGGTGAAAAAACCAGTAGTGGATTTGCGATCAAGAGAATTTCCGGCCCAATCTGCATCAGTGTAGCCCATGGCTTGAGTGTGGCCATTATTTTTAATCAATAGACCCCGACCAACTGTCCCTTAAAGGTAAGGAATAAGTCGTTTAACAACTTGTAAATGAGTCATCGTGGGAGCATGCATGAATTGGCTAACAATGCTCACTTGCTCACTGCATAAGAGATGTTAGGGCAGGTGATGGTGGATAAATAAGTTTTCCAACTAACCTTTCATAGCAACTTGGATCCCTAAGGAGTGCACCTTGTGCGTCTAACTTAAGCTTGCAGTCAAGAGGTGTGTGTGCTAGTTTACAATCTGTCATATCAGCTTCTTGAAGAATATCGAGGACATACTTGCGCTGATTGAGGAAGAAACCTTTGGAAGAGGAGGCCATCTCGATACCAAGAAAGTATTTGAGGAGACCAAGGTTCTTGATAGAAAACTTGGTTCAAAGGGATTGTTTGAGGGAGTTAATCTCCTCAACATTGTCACATGTTATAATCAGATCATCAACATAGATGAGAGCCACTAGCTTTCTAGCTGAGCCAATGCGAACAAAGAGTGAAGAATCAACATTGCTTATGTGAAAACCGACCTCCTCATGAACGAAACTAAGTTTAGCATACCATGCACGAGGGGATTGTTTGAGGCCATATATTAACTTGTGGAGCTTGCATACAAGAGCTGGATTAGTAAATTGAGGATTACCTAGAGGTTCATGTAAACCTCTTCGTCGAGATGACCATGTAAAAAGGCAAATTTGACATCTATTTGAAAGAAAGGCCATGCATGGTTGACTGCAACCGAAAATAACACCCGTACAGTGTTCATTTTGGCAACTGGAGCAAAGGTCTCCTTGTAATTAACACCATAGGTTTGAGTAAAACCACGAGCCACTAAACGAGCCTTATGTCTCCCAATATTCCCATTGGAATGAAACTTGGTTTTATACACCCATCTACTACCCACTGCCTTTTTTTCCCTTAGGAAGCCTTACAAAACTCTAGGTTTGATTCTCATGAAGAGCTTGAAGTTCTTCTACCATGGCTCTCTTCCACTCTTCATGAAGATTGGCCTCTTGGAAACTTTTTGGTTCACAAGTATTCGTGAGACTACTAAGAAACACAACATGATAAGGAGAAACTGTGTCATAAGCAATGAAATTTGTCAAGGGATGCCTGGAATTGTAAGTGACATAGTCAAGAAGTCTTGATGGTGAATTGCATTCATGAGTAGGATTACGAAGAACGTGAACTACTGGGCTGGATGCAGGTGTAGTCTCATGGAGACGGCTCGAAGTGAAGGATGATTTTGTGTGATCCTCTTGATCATGAACAAGAACTTGTTGTAACGATCCATCCTGGAACTTGGGATTAGATTAGTGATTAATGACGGATTAGTGAAGTTAATCGGTGATTAGTTGGGTGATTTCGGACAGACAGTGCGAAATGACGATTTTGCCCTATAGAATGGGCGAAACGTTGACTTTTGATTTTGGGCGGTTAAATGGACTTGGGTCGATGGCTATGACATATTTCGGGATTTCATGAGTTCATAGACAGGTGGCACATCCGAGTTTGACATTCGAGAAAGAAGTTATGATGTTTGGAAGTTCGGGGGTATTTTGGTAATTTGGTTGAAAAGGGCAAATTGTTGACTTTTTATACGACATGTATTTTTCAAGTAGTTTGAGGACCGTTAGGTAGCTCTCGATCCTCTGAGTACAACGACAGGTGGCACGTTATCATCAGACTTCAGACGGCTCGGATTTTGGTCTAAACGTGCGAAAGGCAGTTTGGTAATTTAGCCTCAAGGGTATTTTGGTCATTGTTTGCATTAGGATTTGTGCCCAATGATAATTGGACACCTGGCTGCCTTAGGATTGGTGCTAAACCATATTGAGACACCTGGCTCTCTCTAGATGGATGTGGAAGGTTTCCTCACTGCCCCGATTGGTTTTAAAATTTGGGAGACTTGGTTGCACGGTTTTTGGCTTAAGCAGAGAAAAACAGAGAATTACTGGGGGTGGTGAGTGAGTGATCGTGAATCCCTTTCCCTCAAACACTAACCCGTGATGTGTGGATGTATGTGAAGGATGAGGTGGTCACAGTGGTGGTGCTGCCACGACGGCTGCCATGGACGGTGGCCCGGGAACTATGGAAAACAGAGGATCGAGATGTGGTGGCATTCGACTCACCTACAAACCTCATCCTTTGCCTATGGTTTGTGAAGGGAAGATGGAGAGGAAGTCAAGTGGGTGCTGGTGGAGACCACGACGGGGCTCGACGGTGCAGGTAGGAGCTAAATCCGTCACTGTTGTGTTTTGGTTTAAAAATGGCACGTCGGGTTTTGGTGACTGACGGTTGAAGTGGTGGTTTAGATGAAGTCCCTAGAGGTCCTAGGAGTGGATTGAGACCAGAACTGAGGTTAGAGATGGCCGGGATACGATGAACACGACGGAGGGAATGACCGATTTATCGATCGACGTGAGGAGGTACGTTCTAATGATTAAATTCCTATTTTTAGGTGCTAAAATAATTGTAAACACGTAGAAAAGGCCTTAGAAAGAAAAGGAAGAGAAATCGGAGTAGAAAAAGGGATGAAATGGTCGTGAACCGCCCTCGCTGGTTCGGTTGGATTGGGCTGAACCGAATCGGTCTGGACCCAATTCGGCGAAAGGTTGAAGGTCATTGTGCTGAGGGCGCGTGAGGCATGGTTTTGGAAAGTTTTCAACATGACTTTTTATCGTATCGATGTAACGAACATTTTGGGATTGGTTTCGAGTCGATCAGACATCATTTCGATATGTTTCGAGATGTCCGAAGATTTAAAAGCTAAGTTAAAAATAGTTAAAAATTCGGAAAATTTACGGGATTTAGTAGAAGTATTATGAAGTAGTTAATGACCTTGGTGTGTTATATGGACAGGTTCGGGAAGTCCAGTGTTAGTGGATTAGCTGGGAACAACGTATTGCATGCGTATCGAGGCAGCAGTAGGAATGGTTTGTGAGTGGACTTTGCTTTCAAAATTATGATGCATGCATAATTTTTTTTTTCTTTCTATATGTGATTCTATGTTTATGATTATGATCTTTATGATTTACGGTTTTGCACGCATTTTGAAATATTGACGTAATTGCATGTTTTACGAGATTATGGTTTTATGCTATGATTTGATAATGGTTTCGATACTATGATTTTGGGAATTGAATTATGATTTGATTTCAATGGTTCATGAATGGATTTTGAAAAGTGATTTCGATAAATGTGATCTTAGTTTTGGAATTGGATTTCGGAAATATGATTAGGGATTCGGTTTTGGAACTTAAAAAGCAGAATTCTCGGTTTGGATTTGGAATGATGATTTTGGATTCGGATTGGGATTCGGAATGATGATTTAGGATTCGGATTTGGAAATAGATTTATGGATTTGATTTTGATAAAATGGTTTTGGATTGGATTTGCTGGATATGGTTATTAGGTTTAAAGACCTGGATATGATATGTGACGGGGGCGGGCCCAGATATGTGATTGGATTTAAAGACCCAGATTGAGTTTAAAGACTCGGGAGTTTAAAAACTCGGATATTGTGATTTCCTCCTGAGACCTATTAAGATTCGGAATTTCGGGGACAAAATTCTTTTAAGGGGGAGATTGTAACGACCCGTCCTGAAACTCGGGATTATATTAGTGATTAATGACGAATTAGTGAAGTTAATCGGTGATTAGTTGGGTGATTTCGGATGGACGGTGCAAAATGACGATTTTGCCTCTAGAATGGGTGAAACTTTGACTTTTGATTTTAGGCAGTCAAATGGACTTGGGTCAATGCCTCTGATGTAGTTCGGGACGTAATGAGTTTATAGACAGGTGGTACGTCTGAGTCCGACATTAGAGGAAGAAGTTGTGATGTTCGGAAGTTCAAGGGTATTTTGGTAATTTGGTTGAGAGGGGCAAATTGTTGACTTTTTATACAATAGGTATTTTTCACGTAGTTTGAGGATCGTCAGGTAGCTCTCGATTCCCTAAGTACAACGACAGGCGGCACGTTATCATCGGACTTCAGACAACTCAGATTTTGGTCTAAACGTACGAGGGGCAGTTTGGTAATTTAGCCTCAAGGGCATTTTGGTCATTGTGTGCATTGGGATTTTTTGTAACGACCCGTCCCAAATTCCTAGATTAGATTAGTGACTAATCATGATTAGTGAGGTTAATCCGTGATTAGTTAGGCGAAATCGGACGAACGATGCAAAATGACCGTTTTGCCACTAGTGTGGGTAAAACGTTGACTTTTCATTCGGGCGGTCAAATGGACTTTGACCAATGACCGTGACGTAGTTCGTGACGTCACGAGTTCATAGACAGGTGGCACGTTCAATTCCGACGTTCGAGGAGGAAGTTATGACGTTCGGAAGTTTAGGGGCAATTTGGTAATTTCGATTAAATGGGGTCAAATGTTGACTTTTTGACCGAGAGGTCCGATGGCCAAGGGCCGAAGGCCATTACGTAGATCGGGACGATACGAATCCATAGGCAGGTGGCATGCTGAAATCGGACTTCGAACGAGGAAGTTATAGGTCACGGAAGTTCGAATCCACTATGCACGTACTTCGAGGGGATGATGAGGTGGCCTTTTCTGATTGGGCCAGATATTTTGAGTGGGTCCCGTGGATGAGTGACAAGTGTCACTCATCCTATTAGTCAATACCCCTAATTTGTGGATCTACTAAATTAAATAATATTATAATTATTATTATATAATTAATCCATCTATCCTTAAATCCTAACCATTCATTACAAATTAATCTTTAAATCCCCACCCTTCACTTAATCCTCACTCTCCCTCATCAGCTCAACATTTTCCCCTTCCCCAAACACACAAACCCGAAACCCCTTTATCCACCATTTTCTTCATTTTCTTCTTTGTTCTTCATTTTCAAACACACAACACACCTCACCACCATAAATCTACTGTGCCCGTGTGTGACCGTGAGGATGAGGACGGTGAGGGGAACGACGGTGGCGAGCCACGGCGGGGAAAGCCAACCCGTGAGGTAAGGAATATTCAAATTCCTAAATTTCGGTTTTGTTGGTTTTATTCGATTCTAAGGTTTAGGATGGGTTTCTGGGGACCTTAGGATGAGTTTAGGATTGTTTTCGTGGCTTGGGACAGCCTGGAGTGGGCAGTGGACGGCGGAGGAAAACACCTCCGCCATGGCCGAATAGGAAGCACGGTTTTGGGTGGTTTTTCCTTCGGTTTTTAATGTCTAAATGATAGGAAATAGTATTAGGATCATATTAGGATTAAAATGGGATGAAATGGACCTAAAATCGGTCCAAAAACCCAAGAAAACCGACTGATGAACAGTACTGTGAACAATACCTCGAACAGTAAGCTGGAGGTTGAAGACGATGAACAGTATTTTCGACCTTCTAGGGGCTCGTGAGGACGCGTGGGCCATAATTTGGGTAAGTGTTCAACACAGGAAATCTTCTATTCGATGTAACGAACATTTTGGGACTGGTCTCGTGTCAATCGGACATCATTTCGATAGTTTTCAGGGTGTCGGAAGGTTTAGGGTCGGTTTAAAAAAAGTTAAATGTTCGGGAAAATTACGGGGCTTTGGTAGGAGGTTAATTAAGTAGTTAGTAACCTTCTATTAAAATTTGGACAGGTTTGGGAGTCCCGGTGACAGTGATCGGCTCTGGAGAGCCTATGGCACGCAAATCGAGGCGATAGCTCGGACGGTCTGTGAGTGGACCTTGTTTTCTAAATTGGTACATGCATAAATGTTTATTATATGTTTTATTACATGTTTGATGATGCCATGGGTGCATTTGTATATGGTTACGTATAAGCACGTATTTCGAGGTTTCGGCCTTATACGGTGCTTATACGGGTCTATATTTCTTTATTGGTTTTAATGAACTGGATTTGGATTTCAAAAGGATAAACTCGGGTATGAGACCCATTTGGTTTTTTCTCGGGCATATGACCTCAGATATCGGGTACGGTGCCCAGCTGATGTCATATGTCTGGGCACGAGACCCAGATTACTTTACGGTTTTGATTTCAGGTCAGGGAACCTTAAATGGATGTTATGGATCATGACGGTTCAAGGGAACCGGGCATGAATGTTTATGTTATGTACATATATGTATTCATATATCTTCCTTTACTTCTATTATCTCCTTTGGGGAGGGTCGTTGGCCTGGGTGGACCCCGGAGTAGTCACGGAGCACCGACTGAGTGGAGTCACCCCCTAGTTGGGTTCCTTACTCTCAGGAAGGCTATGATTTCTATTACCTCGGGTAGGGTCAGTGGTCTGTGGACATTGATCTTGACTTTGAGAAGACTCGGATTGAGACCTGGGTAGCACGCGCGTAGCTTTGGAAACCGTGACAGGATTGGTTGTGTGAATTATATGTATATATGATGTATGCTATATGATATGATATATGATGTGTGTTTACACAGGTTTTGGGCAGTGGCCCGTATGGTTGGTTTCTTATGATTTGGGTCGAGGCCCTTATGGATTTGGGCAGTGGCCCATATGGTCGTTTTCATTATGGTTCTTTCAATCTTGGTTTTGGGCTTAGTTCCCACCTATGGTTTATCTGGATAAATGATTTTCGAATGCATGCATGCTTTTTAGTGAAGGGTACAAATGTCTTCTTATGGAAATGTTTTTATAAACTCTTGTTTTGTCCACTCACAGCTTTTAGTGTTTTGACTGCCCTTCAGGTTGACATCGGATGTGGACTGTAGCAGAGATCGAGATATCACATACCTCATCCGGATCCTGCCGTACTCTGATAGCCCGGGAGGGCAAAGGGCGGAAATATCCCTTTTCTGACACTTCGTGTCAGAAGGGAGCAGGGTCATCCCGCACTAATCCCGGGGGGGGGGGGGGGGGGGGGGGATTGGGATGGGTCCTGTCATTTGTGCCCAGTGATAATTGGACACCTGGCTGCCTTGGGACACCTAGCCCCCTCTTGATGGCTGTGGAAGGTTTCTTCACCGCCTCGATTGGTTTTAAAAGTTGGGAGACCTGGTTACACGATTTTTGGCTTAAGTAGAGAAAAACAGAGAAGAAATGGGGGTGGTGAGTGAGTATCGTGAATCCCTTTCCCTCAATCACTGACCCGTGACGTGTGGATGTATGTGAAGGATGAGGTGGTCATGGTGGTGGTGCTGCCACAACGGCTGCCGTGGATGGTGTCCTGTGAACTATGGAAAAAAGAGGATCGAGATGTGGTAGCATTCGACTCACCTGCTGTAAGACCCGTGTCCTGGAGGGAAGAGTGAACGATCCCACATTACTGCGAGGGGAATGGTCTGGGAGGGGAATAGTGGTGTGCCTTACAGGTGTAGGAACACACCTATCTAGCATGAGGCCTTTTGGGGGCTCAAGTGGCTTTGGGGGGGATTGGAACCCCAAAGTTAAACGAGTTAAGGCTTGTTCAATTCCATGATGGGTGACCTCCTGGGAAGTTGCACCGTGAGCTCCCGAAACAAAACTGTGAGGGCAAGGGCAAAGAGGCCCAAAGCGGACAATATCGTGTTAGATGAGTCGGGTCTTGACCGAGGAGAGTTGGGTCCTGACAGAATGGTATCAGAGCCAGATCCCGACCGGGAAGTGTGTTAGCAAGGACACTGGGCCCTAAGGGGGTGGATTGTAAGACCTGTGTCCTAGAGGGAATAGTGAACGATCCCACATTCCTACGAGGGGAATGATCTAGGAGGGGAATGTGGTGTGCCTTACAGGTGTAGGCACACACCTAACTAGCATGAGGCCTTTTGGGAGCTCAAGTGGCTTTGTGGGGGGGGGGGGGGGGGGATTGGAACCCCCAAAGTTAAGCGAGTTGAGGCTTGTGCAATTCCATGATGGGTAACCCCCTGGGAAGTTGCATCGTGAGCTCCCGAAAACAAAACCGTGAGGGCAAGGGCAAAGAGGCCCAAAGCGGACAATATCGTGCTAAATGAGTCGGGTCCTGACCGAGGAGGGTTGGGTCCTAACACCTGCAAACCTCATCCTCTGCCTATGGTTTATGAAGGGAAGATGAAGAGGAAGTTAAGTGGGTGCTGGTGGAGACCATGAAGGGGCTCGATGGTGCAGGTAAGAGCTAAATCCGTCATTGTCTTGTTTTGGTTTAACAATGGCACATCAGGTTTTGGTGGCTGACGATTGAAGTGGTGGTTTAGATAAAGTCCTTAGAGGTCATAGGAGTGGATTGAGACCAGAACTGAGGTTAGATATGGTCGGGATAAGATGAACACGACGGAGGGAACGGCCGATTTATCAATCCACGTGAGGTGGTACGTTTTAACGGTTAAATTCATGTTTTTAGGTGCTAAAGTAATTGTAAACACTTAGATAAGGCTTTAGGAAGAAAAGGGAGAGAAATCAGAGTAGAAAAAGAGATGAAATGGCCGTGAACTGCCTTCGCTGGTTCGGCTGGACCGGGCTGAACCGAACCGATCTGGACCCAGTTCGGCGAGAGGTTGAAGGTAACTGTGCTGAGGCGCGTGGCTCCCACACGCAGCCCTTTTGGGCAGCGCGTGAGGCATGGTTTGGGAAAGTTTTCAACACAACTTTTTATCGTATCGATGTAACGAACATTTTGGGATTGGTTTCGAGTCGATCGGACATCGTTTCGATATGTTTCGGGATGTCCGAAAGTTTAACAGCTAAGTTAAAAATAGTTAAAAATTAGGGAAAATTACGGGGATTTATTAGAAGAATTATGAAGTAGTTAGTGACCTTAGTGTGTGATATGGACAAGTTCGGGAAGTCTGGTGATAGTGGATTAGTCGGGAACAGCGTATTGCACGCGTATCGAGGCAACAGCAGGAATGGTCTGTGAGTGGACTTTGCTTTCTAAATTATGATGCATGCATAAATGTTTTTATTTATTTTCTATATGTGATTCTTTGTTTATGATTATGATTTTTATGATTTACGGTTTTGCACGCATTATGAGATATTGACGTAATTGCACGTTTTACGAGATTATGGGTTTATGCTATGATTTGATAATGGTTTCGATACTATGATTTTGGGAATTGAATTATGATTTGATTTCAATGGTTCATGAATGGATTTTGAAAAGTGATTTCGATAAACGTGATCTCAGTTTTGGAATCGGATTTCGAAAATATGATTCGGGATTCAGTTTTGGAACTTGAAAAGTAGAATTCTGGGTTTGGATTCAGAATGATGATTTCGGATTCGGATTGGGATTCAGAAGGATGATTTTGGATTCAGTTTTGGAAATAGATTTATGGATTTGATTTTGATAAAATGGTTTTGGATTGGATTTGATGGATCTGGTTATTGGGTTTAAAAACCCGGATATGATATGTGACGGGGGCGGGCCCGGATATGTGATTGGGTTTAAAGACTCGGATTGAGTTTAAAGACTCGGGAGTTTAAAGACTTGGATATTGTGATTTCCCCCCGGAGGCCTACTGAGTTTAAAGACTCGGATTATATTGAGGCCTGAATTGAGTTTAAAGACTCAGATTTATTGAGTTTAAAGGCTCGGTTAGATCCAGCAGGTTCAATGGATTAAAATGTATTTTATATGGTTTTAGATTTATTTGAAACAATAATGGTGTTCCAATGGTTTAACAAAAATGGTTTTAGAATGGTTTTCAGATGTTTTGGGTTATGACACGGATGATATGGATTTTGATGGTTTTGGACTGAGGCCCGGGTTTGAGAAAAGGAAATGATTTCAGTTTTCATAAACGGCTTTTATTTATCTCGGAAATGAAATGGTTTTCGAATGCATGCATTGGTTTTACAGGGAGGGTATAAATGTCTTTGCTTATGAAATGTTTTATGAACTTATTATTTATTTTTGTTCACTGACAGTCTTTTCTGTTTTTTGATACCCTCCAGGTCGATGAGGTGCGGGCTGTTGTTAGTGAGATGGAGACATCATACACGCGATCCACAGTGATGCTGCGAACTCTGGTTAACCGAAGATGGTTTTTGGAACGTTGACCTGGGTATCCCTTGTCTGGCTTACGTGTTCCATGGGGGTTGAACGAGTGTTTAGCTTTCATGTCGCATGTGAGTTAGATGGGAGCATGACTTATCCCTTAATCCCGGGGGATTGGGGGTGGGTCGTGTCACTTGTGGTGTGGGATCAACAGATGTAGGCACTGGAGATATGTTTTCGACATAAGTAGAAGATGGTGTTTGGAATAAGTCGGGCAAGTACTCCCCCTGTCTCGAAACAGCTGCTGATTGTGGATAATATGGAATGTTTTCCTCAAATTTCACATCACGCGAAACCACAATCTTCTTAGTTGCTGGATTGTAGCACCAATAACCTTTTTGGGTGGAAGAATAGCAAAAAAATATGCATTTAACAACCCTAGGATCAAGCTTGTCACAGTGTAAATCGTATACAACCCACGGATCACGTCACATGACCGAACCGACGGTCCTGCATTACCAGTTAATCGTATACAACCCACTTGGGTTGAATCGCGTCAATGCACGGCGTATCGGGCCAAACACACCCAATCCACCACACAAGCCCAAAACTATCTATCAGGTTGACAATGGAACAGCAGCCCAAAGAGACATCACACCCTCGTCCTTCGCGCACAAAAGAGCAAAACCTGCTCTGATACCACTTGACACGACCCATCCCAATCCCCCCGGGATTACCATGGAATGTGACGTGCTCCCGTCTGACAAGAGGCGTCAGACAAGGGATAACCGATTGTCGTTGCCCAAACGGGCTTCCAGAGTGCGTAAGGATCGATTGAGGAGGTGTGCGATGCTCAAGTCTCTGCTGCAGTCGTATCCGGAATCAACCTGAAGGGCATTAAAAACAAAAGCTGTGAGTGGACGAAAATAAACAAGTCTATTAAAAACATTTATAAGACATTTATGCCCCTCAGTAAAATCATATGCATGCACCAAAAACCAATAATCCCATATTTATTTAGAAATAACCATTAGGGCCTTAGCCCGGAAACCAAAGCATAGTTTCAAATTCCAAAAGTCAATCCAAGAGTTATTTCATCAATCCAGTAATATTCATTTATTATTTTTCCATCTCCGGCATCCCCGATGCCTAGCGTCCTAGACGTTTGACGTTCCAGACGTCATATCTCACGGTATTAAGCAACGCGTGCTGCCCGGGGTCTCACCGGGTCCATATCTCTGACATCCCTGATGTCTGACGTCCATGACGTCTAGCATTCCTGCTCCTGGATCACTATACGGTCCGGTAGCTCCGTACAATGAGCCCTCGCAGGCAATGCACCGTGACTTCTCCAGTGTCCCCGACACTTGGAGGAGACCAGGATATAAATATCCTCATATCGAGATGGTTTTATGGAACACATTCAATTATTCATTTCCAAAATATCACAAGGGCCCTGCCCCGAATTTCCATAAAACCGTCATAAGTCCAAATAGTTGAATCAAATCCGAAATAGTTTATTCAATTCCATTTTAGGGTCCCCGACCCGAAATCACATATACAAGTCAACTGGGCTCCTGGCCCGATTCATAAGTTAACTGGGCCCCTAGCCCGATTTCATAATTCAATTGGGCCCCTGGCCCAATTAACAAATTAACTGGGCCCCTGGCCCGATTCATTTTAACAAATCCGTAACCGTTTCATGAAATCATATCCATCCATATTTATGGAAATCAGTGCAATTCCAGAAAACCTCGATTCACGTGCAAACACGTAAATCGCCTCGAAATGCGTGAAAACATATAAATTCACTGATATCCAAAATAAATAATGTAATCACAATTATAACAATCATGAAACAGTTATGCATGCATCGAATTTATAAAACCAATGTCCACTCACAGACCGTTTTAACCGAGTGCCTCGATACGCGTGCCATAGGCCTTCCCGGGCCACACCACTATCACCGAGACTCCCAATCCTGTTCAAATCACATTAGAGGATCACTAACCTCATCATTAACATCCTATTCAAGTCCCGTAATTTTCCCGAATTTTTAAGTATTTTTAAACTCGATTTAAAACCTTCGGACATCCCGATCAATATTGAAACGGGATCCGATCGACACGAAACCAACGCTAAAATGTTACATTGTATAGGATAAAAGTCATGTTGACCTCACCTCGAAATTCGTGCCCACGCGCCTTCACGCGCCGCCGTGAGTGGCTGCGCGTGAAAGCCACGCGCCTGCTACAGTGACTGCTATAGTCACCGTCTTCACCCGTATGACTGGTAAACGGGTCTGATTACCCGCGATCTGACCCGGCCAGAAACCTGTCAATTCCCACTTAATTTCATTAATTCAATCAGCCAAAAGGATCGTCCTGTGTCTAATTATGGTTCTGTAAACTTAAATACACCCATAAATCCTTAATCCAACAATTCTCTCGAATTCAAACTCACGGTCATAACATTCGAAACTCACACAAATCATCCTGGTTTTCAAATTAAAAGATACAGAAGCTTCGTATGACCTAACCAATCTTTAATCCGTAACTAATTTCAGGAATTCTTACCCGTAGATGGTCGCCCTCAAGCTCCAAATTCCCCAGAAACTGGAACCTACGTTCATGGCCAAACCGTGATCGATACCCTTGCCAATCGATACGGTTGAGTTCGTAATGAACCCAGAAGAGTATTACAGTCCTTGGTTTCATCCAAAACACCACACATTTTAAATTCTGATTTTCCCTCAATTTTTCCAGATTTCTCCAATCTCTGTTTCTCTCCAATTCGACAGTCCTCACTTGCCCAGAATGAATCCTCACGACTCACTCACAATTATTTTAATCCAATTCAGTTGTTTAAAGCACCCCAAATCATTCTTCAATCCTCTGTGTAAAGGTTCCCGCACTGACCCGAAACCATTAAACAAAACCAGTGTCCATGTTGTGCAATCAATTGCCAGCTCCCCACATGTGCAATCACACTTCAAAGCTGCTCCAAAACAGTCCATTAATTGATAAACAATCCATGGAATCGATCGCACAAAACCTCCATCCACGGCTGCTCGATCAAACAGTGCCCATGAGAAATTACCATTCTGCCCCTGTGCAGAAAATTACCAAAATGCCCCTCACGCATCCTGACCCGTAACTCGGTCATACGGACTCCGATTGATGCGTGCCGCCTGTCTACGAACTCAGGGCATCGAGACCTTCCTAACGGTCCTGGGTCCTCGGCCATCGGACCTCCCGATCAAAAAGTCAACATTTCCCCCTTATTACGTTCAAATTACGAAAATGCCCTTACACTTCCGTACATCATAACTTTCACCACGAACGTCGGAATCGAACGTGCCACCTGTCTATGAACTCGTGACGTCCCGAACTACGTCACAGTCATCGGTCAAAGTCCATTTGACCGTCCGAATTAAAAGTCAACGTTTTGCCCACGCCTAGGGGCAAAACGGTCATTTTACACAATTCGTCCGAAATTGCCCAACTAATCCCAGATTAGTAAATTGCAATTAAATATTATTAAATCCCGATATTCGGGACGGGTCGTTACAACCCAGGTCAATGTCCGTAGATCAATGACCCTCCCTGGAGGTAACAAACCATGCCGATCCTGACAGTAAGGAACCCAATTGGGGGGCGATTCCACTCAGTCAGTGCTCCGTGACTACTCCGGGGTCCACCCAGGCCAACGACCCTCCCCGAGGAGACAATCATATATAAAGGATGGAGTATGAAAAACCTTTTGAAATTATTCTTGAAACCTTTCAAGGATTCATGCCCGGCCCCCATAAGCCGTCATGAACCATAAAATCCTTTCATGTGTTCATGACAGGACCCGTCCCCGAAGGACAAAGTTAACCGTGCCCCGGTTCCTGCTCCCGTCTGACAAGTCAACTGAAAGTCCGAAACTACCCTTCAGCACCTGCCAGACAAGGGATATTTGCGCCTGTGCCCGCTCATACCTCCACCTCTCGAATAGCCTCGATCAACGCGCCATGACCTGAAGGGTTAATAAAACAGAAAAGGTGTGAGTGGACAAAAATGACCTCTTATAAAAAAATTTATCAAAATACATTCTTACCCTCCAGTTTTCACAAACTTGCATGCATATCGTAAAACATGAGTAATAGTATGAAATCATTCAAGTATGAACAGTGGACCGATAAAATAAAAACATATTTTCCCATGGTCCATAAAACTCATGTTCACCAAATCAGTTCATGTTATCAAACATCAAATCCCGGCTATCAGGCCAAAACATGTGAAAACATAATCACTGGCCACAAAGACCAAAAACCCGTACTCAATACCAGTACGTCATCACAATCAATACCAATCAGCACTAATCACCAGTGCACAAGAAATATATCAATCCAATCAATCCGCACTACTCACAAGTGCATAAAATATCACAAATCACATCTGCACTACTCACAAGTGCACAATCAATCAAACTGCACTACTCACAAGTGTTGCACTACGCGTAGGCCAATATCCAGTCACTCTCTCGGGAACAGACACCTCTGGGCTCAACCCCCTCGGGCTCAGTCACCTCTGGGCGAACACATCCCCAGGCTCAGACACCTCCGACTGGTACATCCAGGCTCAGTCTCATCCGAGAAGCTGACTACCATAGGATCAACTCCGGATCCTACAATCACATCCCCCAAGCTACCGGTCGTCTGGGTAATCCCCCCAAGCTCTCGACCATCTGGGAATATCATAATCACAATGAAAACCATCTCAGGAATCACATCCCAAAAACATTTCAATCAAATCTTGTCTTCATACAAAGTCAAGATCATTCCTGACTGGGTCTCAAAGCCCAAAATACCATTTACACTTACTTCTTTAAAATCACCTTTTAAAACAATAGAATAATCCAGAAATCATCATTGACTTACCAACTAAGTCAAAACATCATTTTAGAAATCATTTAGACTCCGGGCCTAGCCCAAAACATCATTTGCACTTTCCTCGTAAAACGTGCCCGAAAGACTGATTAAAATAATTATAAATTCCCAATAAATCATTAATTTCACAATTTCACAAGTGACTCCAAATCCGAGTCAAAATCACTATTCACTTGGGTTCTCATGCCCAAAATAATATTATCACGCAAATCCATGCGTTGCAACCTCCGTTGCCATTTTCACGTAAATCCACGAAATCCTTGACTCATTCCCGAGTCACAACATCATTTTCAATCCATGACTCATAATCCGAGTCCACACATTATTCTCAATCAATTTCAATCCCGGACTCATAAACCAAGTCCAAACATCATTTTTACCAAATTTTGTAATTTCTCGAAAATCGTGCCCCAAAATAATAATATAATAATCATAAAACCGAGAAATTGCCGGATTGAAATACCAATCATGCCACAGCATATCAAATCATATAATAAAGCATTTAAATCATATATGCATGCATCACGGTTAGAAAATAAAGTCCACTCACACACACCGTTCAAAACGGTCCGTTTCCGAGCTGCACGTTTTTCCGTAAATTCTGGAAATCACAACTCCTGCCCCAAAATCATTATAAAGGGTTACTAACATCTCAAAATACATCATATAATTTTCCCCAATTTTTTTCCAGAATTTAAATACGTATTTTACTCGTAAAACACAACTTCGGATACGCGGAACATTATCGAAACAATATCCGATTTCCTCGAAATCAACGTCAAAATGTTCGTTACACTGAGAGGATCAAAAGTCATGTTGGCCTCACCTTGAGACTAGGCCGGACGCGCCCTCACGCGCCGCCGTGAGTGGCTGCGCGTGAAATCCACGCGCCAGCTACAGTGTCACCAACCTAACCCGTTTGTCTGATAAACGGTTCCAATTAGCCCGCGAGACGACCCGGTTCAATGTCCATCAATTCAACCTTAAATCTTCCAATTGATCATTCAGTCAGTTTCGATTCAAGTCTAATTAAAGTTCTGTGGACTTAATTACAAGAAACATTACCTCTAACCTCACGATCACAGATGATCATACGAAGAACATCCGGCCACTGTTCATCCTTCGAAAACCATCAAACCTTCTTGATTTCGTTCAATTGATCCACCAGTAAGCTTCAATGAACTCAGGTAAACCTTTTCCCCAACTCAATTGAATCAATTCATTGCTCAAACTCCACGACTCAAACTCGATTCTTCGAGGAACAGCCGTCACTGTGCAACCATGGAGTTCCGTCAATCTCAACCGTTTTCTTCCAATTGATGAACCCAGAAGCATCGTGGGATCCTCAGGAACATAATCCCCAGCTCAATTTCATCAATCGAAGCCTCAAATTCCTTGACTCAACCTCGAAATTTCAGAGACCTCCTTCCTTCTGTTCTTCCTCAAATCGACCTCAATTCCACTTCGTTCCTTCTACAAAATTGATCGTAGCAATCCCAGAAGACTGAAACTGAACCCAATTTCGATCAACAAGGCTCAATTCATCCAATTCGATTTCCCCCCCAAATTTTCTAAAACCCGAAATCTAACTCCTCAGTTCTCAATCGATCCCTCGTGTTTTCCCAGTTCAATTAGTCCCACAAATCTCACAATTCTCACTCAAAATCGGCCGTGGAAGAGAGCCCAATTCTCTCAATTCAGTTTCCCCCAAATTGTGCACGGTTTTGAGAAACAGAGTGGATTAATGGGAAATTAAAGAATAATTAATTAATTAAAAAATAATAAAACATCATCATTTGGTCTCCCCGAAAAACATGGATCCTGGTTTAATGCTGATTTTAGGGGATGAGTGACACTTGTCACTCATCCAAGTATGTTCAGTCACCGGGTACTGTTCATATTAAAATATTATTTTAATCCCGATTCGTTCGGTTAATCGAGCCGATTCCGTGACCATAACTTCATCGTCGAATCTCCGATTTCGGCATGCCGCCTGTCGTTGGATTCGTATCGACGAGACCTACGTAACGGTCCTTGGCCCTCGTCCATTGGACCTCCCAGTAAAAAAGTCAACATTTGGCCCCCTAATATGCCAAATTACCAAAATACCCCTCAACTTCCAAACATCATAACTTTCACCTCGAATGTCGGAATCGAACGTGTCACCTGTCTATGAACTCGTGACGTCCCGAACTACGTCACAGTCATCGGTCAAAGTCCGTTTGACCGCCCGAACTAAAAGTCAACATTTTGCCCACGACCAGGGGCAAAACGGTCATTTTGCACGTTTCGTTCCGATTTCACTCAACTAATCCCCGATTAGTCATTCTAATTCATAATTAATTAATATTCAATCCCGATATTCGGGACGGGTCATTACAATTCATGCCGGTTCCCATAAACTGTCATGACCCGTAAATCCATTTCAATGTAATGACCCGTCCCAAATATCGGGATTGAATATTAATTAATTATGAATTAGAATGACTAATCGGGGATTAGTTGAGTGAAATCGGACGAAACGTGCAAAATGACCGTTTTGCCCCTATCGTGGGTAAAATGTTGATTTTTAGTTCGGGCGGTCAAATGGACTTTGGCCGGTGACTGTGACGTAGTTCGGGACGTCACGAGTTCATAGACAGGTGGCACGTTCGATTCCGACATTCGTAGTGAAAGTTATGGCGTGCGGAAGTTGAGGGGTATTTTGGTAATTTGGCATATTAGGGGCCAAATGTTGACTTTTTGATCGGGAGGTCCGATGGACGAGGGCCAAGAACCGTTATGTAGGTCTCGTCGATACGAATCAAACGACAGGCGGCATGCCGAAATCGGAGATTCGACGACGAAGTTATGGTCACGGAATCGGACTCGATTAACCGAACGAACCGGGAAAAAAATAATATTTTAATATGAACAGTACCCGGTGACTGAACACACTTGGATGAGTGACAAGTGTCACTCATCCCCTAAAATCAGGCATGAAACCAGATCCCATGTTTTAGGGAAAACACAATTATGATGTTTAATTAATTAATTAATCCTAAATTATTCTTAATTCATCCCTTAACCCCCCTTTGTTCTTCAAACCGTGCAAATTGGGGGAATCTAATTGAGAGAATTCAGCTCCCTTTCACAACCAGTTTTGAGGGGAATTTGAGAGCTTTGAGTGATGGATTAAACTGGGATAAAACGAGGGATTGTTTGAGAGCTGAGGAATTGAATTTCGGATTTTGAGTTTTGGGAGGGAAAATCAAATTTGAAGAATTGAGCTGTGATGATCGAATTGGAGTTTGGAAATAGCTTCCTGAGGTTGAGACGAGTGGAACCAGATCGAAAACGAGTTGAATTGAGGCTCATTTGGCTCTGAACGGGTTTGGTAACAGTGAGAGAAATCGAGGCTGTGTCGTGATCTTGGAGCGATCAAACGGTGTAATTGATGTGGGGATTGTGTTCCTGAGGATCCCACAATGCTTCTGGATCCATCAATTGAAGGAAAACGCTGGAGATTGACTGAACTCCATGGTTGCACAGTGACGAAGAATCGAGTTTGAGTCGTGGCGTTTGAGCCACGAATTGATGCAATTGAGTTGGGGAAAATACTTACCTGAGTCCATTGAAGCTTACTGGTGAATCAATTGAACGAAATCAAGAAGGTTTGATGGTTTTCGAAGGATGAACAGTGGCCGGATGTCCTTCGATTGATCATCTGTGATCGTGAGGATTGAGGTAATGTTTCATGGAATTATTGTTACAGAACTCTAATTGGACTTAAGTAGAAGCTAATTGATTGATCAATTGATGAATTCAGTGTCGAATTGTTAGGATTGGAACCGGGTCTGATCGCGGGTTAAACGACCCGTTTACCAGACAAACGGGTGAGGGAGACAGCACTGTAGCTGGCGCGTGGGTTTCACGCGCAGCCACTCACGGCGGCGCGTGGGAGCGCATCCGGCCTATTCTCAAGGTGAGGTCAACATGACTTTTGATCCTCTCAGTGTAACGAACATTTTGACGTTGATTTCGGTGAAATCGAATATTGTTTCGATAATGTTCCGCGTATCCGAAGTTTTGTATTACGTTAAAAATACGTATTTAAATCCCGGAAAAATTGGGGAAAATTATATGTTGTATTTTGAGATGTTAGTAACCCTCTTTAATGATTTTGGGCAGGAGTTGTGATTTCCAGATTTTACGGAAAAACGTGCAGCTCGGAAACGGACCGTTTTGGACGGTGTGTGTGAGTGGACTTTGTTTTCTAACCGTGATGCATGCATATATGATTTTTATGCCTTATTATATGATTTTATATGCTTGGGCATGATTTGTGTTTCAATCCGGTAATTTCTCGGTTTTATGATTATTATATTATTATTTTGGGCGATTTTCGAGAAATTACGAAATTTGGTAAAAATGATGTTTGAACTTGGTTTATGAGTCCGGGATTGAAATTGATTGAAAATAATGTTTGGACTCGGATTATTGAGTCATGGAATGATAGATGCTGTGGTGCCTCGGGAATGAGTCGAGGGTCAATTTCGTGGATTTACGTGAAAATGGCAACGGAGGTTGCAACGCATGGATTTGCGTGATAATGATATTTTGGGCATGAGAACCCAAGTGATTAGTGATTTTGACTCGGATTTGGAGTCATTTGTGAAATTATGAAATTAATGATTTATTGGGATTTTATGATTATTTTAATCAGTCTTTCGGGCACGTTTTACGAGGAATGTGCAAATGATGTTTTGGGCTAGGCCCGGAGTTTAAATGATTTCTAAAATGATGTTTTGACTTGGTTGGTGATTCAATGATGAATTTCGGATTATTCTATTGATTTAAATGTGATTTTAACGGTTTATGTGTAAAAGGTATTTTGGGCTTGAGACCCAGTTGAGAATGATCTTGACTTGGTATGAAGTCAAGATTTGATTGAAATGTTTTGGGATGTAATTCCCGGGATGGTTTTCATTGTGATTGTGATATTCCCAGACGGTCGGTGCTTGGGGGGATTACCCAGACGACCGGAGTTTGGGGGATGTGATTGTAGGATCGGAAGTTGATCCTATGGTAGTCAGCTTCTCGGATGAGACTGAGCCTAGATGTACCACTCGGAGGTGTCTGATCCTGGGGATGTGTTCGCCCAGAGGTGACTGAGCCCGAGGGGGTTGAGCCCAGAGGTGTCTGTTCCCGAGAGAGTGACTGGATATTGGCCTACGCGTAGTGCAGCACTTGTGAGTAGTGCAGATGTGATTTGTGATATTGTGCACTTGTGGGTAGTGCGGATTGATTGGATTGATATATGTATTGTGCACTTGTGTTTAGTGCTGATTGATGTTATTTGTGATGACGTACTGGTATGGAGTACGGGTTTTTGGTCGTTATGGCCAGTGATTATGTCTTCACATGTTTTGGCCTGAGAGCCGGGATTTGATGTTTTATAACATGAATTGATTTGGTGAACATGAGTTTTATGGACCATGGGAAAATATGTTTTGATTTTATCGGTCACTCATGTTTTACGATATGCATGCAAGTTTGTGAAAACCGGAGGGTAAGTTGTATTTCAATAAATGTTTTTATAAGAGGTCATTTTTGTCCACTCACACCTTTTCTGTTTTGTGACCCTCCAGGCCGTGGTACGACGCTCGGGACTGATCGTGAGGCAGTGACAGCAGCAGAAATCCGCGCGAACATCCCTTGTCTGGCAAGCACTGAAGGGGAGTTTCGGACCTTTAGTTGACTTGTCAGACGGGAGCAGGACCGGGCACGGTTTTTGACGTCCAGTTGGGACGGGTCCTGTCATTCATGGGTTCATGCCGGTTCCCATAAACCGTCATGAACCATAAAAACCATTTGTAATACATAACTGGGCCCTAGGCCCGAATCCACATAGAAACTGGACCTCAAGTCCGAATCGTAAACCAATTGGGCCTCCGGCCCGATTCTGTAAATCAAATGGACCTCAAGTCCGAGAATTACCTTTTCAAATCCAAAATCATTTCATGAAATCATATCCAAAACCACAAGAATGGAAAATCAGTGTAAAACCAGAAAACCTCGATTTACGTGCAAGCACGTAAATCACCTCGAAATACGTGAAATCATATAATTTACAAATATCCAAATCAAACTCATCAAATCACATTCATTATCCTTTTGGAAATCCAAAACCATTTCATTCAAACCAATAAAGACGTACGGACCCGTATAGGCACCGTATAGGGCCGAAACCTCGAAATACGTGCCTATACGTAACCACACATCCAAATGCACTAATGGCATCACAAACAAGTATTTAAAACATATAATAAACATTTATGCATGCACCAATTTAGAAAACAGGTCCACTCACAGACCGTCCGAGCTGCCGCTTCGATTTGCGTGCCATAGGCTCTCCCGAGCCGATTACTGTCACCGGGACTCCCAAATCAGTCGAAATTTTAATAGAAGATCACTAACGACTTAATTAACCTCCTACCAAAGCCCCGTAATTTTCCCGAACTTTTAACTATTTTAAGCCGACCCTAAACCTTCCGACACCCCGAAAACTATCGAAACGATGTCCGATTGACACGAGACCAGTCCCAAAATCTTCGTTACATCGAATAGAAGATTTCCCGTGTTGAACACTTTCCCAAATTATGGCCCACGGGCCCTCACGAGCCCCTAGAAAGTCAAAAATACTGTTCATCGACATCAACCTCAGAGAACTAAACCAGTTTACTGTAGCAACACTGTTCATCTCGGTTTTTCTCCGATTTCTGGACTGATTCGGGGTCCGTTTGGTCCCATTTTAATCCCTAAATTCCTATTTCTTCATTTCCTATCTAACCCAATCCCTAAAACTAAGAAAAACCACCCAAAACCCCTTGGTTCGAAAATGGACCATAGCAACTCCTCCGCCGTGAACCACCCCCCAGAACGTCTTAAAACCTCCATAGCAACTCCCTCATCATCTCACAATCACCCACAATGAACCATAGCAACAAAAAATCGAAATTGGGTTGAAAATGGCTTACCGTGAACCTCACGGGTTCCTTGGCCCCGCCGTCCATGGCTGCGCCGTCCTGGGCCGGCCACCACATCCTCCCGTCCTCCGTCACTCTTTGGTCCTCCCAGCTGATCATGGGCTGAAGGTAGGATGGGTTTGGGTTGCACGAAGATGGAGAGAAAAGGGTGAGATCGGGTTGTGTTTTGGGTTTGAATGAAGAAATGAAAATGGATGGTCGATGTATGAATAGGTGTGGGATGTGCAATGGATGGGTGACACTTGTCACTCATCCATTGGGCCTCCATAAATATCTGGGCCCCACTAGAGTCCAATAGTTAGTTCGTTCCGCAATTCGTGCAATAGTACGTTCGAACTTCCGTGAACCGTAACTTCGCCGTCGAACGTCCAAATTCGACGTGCCGCCTGTCTATGGATTCGTATCGTCCTTATCTACGTAACGGTCCTTGGCCCTCGGCCATTGGACCTCTCGGTCAAAAGTCAACATTTTGCTCATTTTAACCAAAATTACCAAAATGCCCCTGAACTTCCGCACGTCATAACTTCTTCCTCGGATGTCAGAATTGAACGTGCCACCTGTCTATGAACTCGTGACGTCACGAACTACGTCACGATCATCGGTCAAAGTCCATTTGACCGCTCGATTGAAAAGTCAATGTTTTGCCACCACTAGGGGCAAAACGGTCATTTCGCATCGTTCGTCCGATTTAGCCTAACTAATCACCGATTAGCCTCACTAATCGTGATTAGTCACTAATATAATCTAGGTATTTGGGACGGGTCGTTACAGTAAAGATTGAACATGAACAAAACATGTACATCCAAACACTTTTTAAGTGTGAGAAGCTAATTTTTCTGCCTTTCAATACTTCATAAGTTGACTGGAAATCGAGTACACTACTTGGTAGTCAATTAATGAGATAGGTGGCGGTAAGCACTCCTTGAGACCATAATCTTTTTGGGACATTCATGTGGAACATAAGAGCTCTTGTTTTCTCAAGAAGGTCTCAATTCTTTCTCTCTCGGTTATCCCATTTTTTTGGGGTGTTCCAACACAACTTGTTTGATGTAAAATTCCATGTGTGCTCAGGTATTGTGACATGTTATCGGACATATATTCGGTGCCATTATCTGATCTTAAGATATTGATTTTTGAAGAAAATTGAGTACTAATATGATTATGAAAATCTTGAAACACATCACAACTTCACTTTTAAATTTCAAGAGGTACAACAAAGTAATCCTAGTGAACTCATCCACAAATGTTACAAAAAATCTATATCCATCGAATGACTCGAGAATAGGACCCCAAATATTTGAATGGACAATTTCAAAAGGGTTACTAGCTCCAAACATGGAAGGAGTAAATGGTAGTCGTACGAAATTAGAAATTTGACAAACATCATATTGGTTTTTGATTTTGCAGAAATTAGGAAACAAGGAGCACAAAACTTTTTCAGATGGGTGTGCTAGGCGCTGATGGCACATTTGTTGTTCTCGAGCTAAATTTGAACTGGCTTGCAAAGCCTTAGGAATGGAAGTGCCCTTGGATAGGTAGTAGAGTCCATTTAGGAAGAAACCTTCACCAATCACTTTTTTGGTGACTAGGTCCTAAAAAAATGACCTTATGAGGAGAGAAAATGGAAAGTCATTTTAGTGAGCTTGTGATTTTTTCAACAGATAACAATTGAAAACGAAAAGAGGGAACATAAAGGGCAAAAAATTCTATATGTTTGGAAATCAAATGTATTTTTACTTTCCCTAAAACAGATACCCCTTTACCATTAGGTATTGAAACTTGAGAAGGTGTGGTTATTGCTTCAAAATCATGTAGGCTTGTAAGTTGATTTGTCATATGATCAGTGGCTCATGAATCTATAATCCAATAATCATGCATATTGCTAACACTAAGAGCAGTTGAAAAATAACTCAATATGCCTAGTATGTCCTTATGTGGTGCATTCTCATTTTCAGTAAGGAAACCAGTAGATTGACCAAGTAGTTCAGTTTTTTTTTTCATTCTCTTGGTTGGTCTGTTTCTTGTGGAGATATGAGGCAAACTCACTCGAAAGTGCTATTGGATTAGAAGAAAAACTCAGCGTCCCTTTCGGAGTTGAACATCAGCAGCATATAACAACAACATGATTTGCCTTGAGGGAAGAGTTGTAGGAACCTTTCGAGGAACCTTTGTGGTCCTTAAAAAAATTTCGGCTTTAACTCAGGATGAAGGATCCAACACTTGTCCTTTACATGTCCAATACCATTACGATAGGTACACTTCAATTTTGGCCTTTTCCCTTTGTAAGTTTTCTCTTTAGTAGACTTATAATAGGAGGGATATGCCCTAGCTTCAGTCATGTTGGAGGAATATGCCCTGTCATTAGGAATGTTGGTTTTGGTCTCGAAATTCATCACTCTTCTTCGGACTTCTTCTCGTTGTATAGTGGCACAAACATTCGAGAATGAGAAGGTCGGTATTCATGAGAATATGGCTTCGAAGGTCTTTAAATTCATAGCTCAGGCTGGCCAATAGTTGTAAGATCTTGTCCTTCTCAGCTCTTTTCAAGAGCGTGGCCGTATCTATGGTATGAGGTCGATAGACATCTAACTCATTCTACATGCTTGTCACGTTGCTAAGGTGTTGAACGAACGACTTCCCTTCTTGTTGTAATCTAGCAATGCCCTTTTTCAATTGAAACACTCGAGCTGAGTTATTTTGGTTTCCATACATGTCTTTGACACTCCTCCACAGATGCATGGATGATTCTGCATAGCTAAATATCTCAAATTTTTTTTGCTCAATTGAGTTGAGCAGCCATGACATGACCAACTGATCTTTGCACAACCATGCCTCATAGGTTAGTGGGCTGAACTCAGGCTTTTGTATAACACCATTACCATATCCAAGTTTAGATCTTCCTCCAAGAGCAAGAGTCACAGCTCTTGCCCATGGGAGATAATTGAACTCGTTTAGTAAAACTGAGCTAAGTCATTGATTTGGATTAACATCAACATCAGAAAGGGTTGAAAAATGAGAAGGAGAATTCAATGAGCTTTCTGCCTTCATAATTACTGAACTGTCTTCAGCCATGGTTATGAGCTAGAAGAAGAACTCAGAATAATAGGAAAAAAGAAAAGAAAAAAAAGAACAGAAATAGATTGGCTAGGATCACTGCTCTGATTGTAACGACCCATCCCAAATATCGGGATTAAGTATTAATTAATTATGGATTTAGAATGACTAATCAGAGATTAGTTGAAAGAATTCGGACGGATGGTGCGAAATGACGATTTTGACCCTAGGAGTTGGACGAAAAGTTGACTTTTGAATCGAGCTACCAAATGGACTTTGACCGGGGACCATTACGTAGATCGGGACGTTATGTGTACGTAGACAGGCGGCACGATAAAATTGGAGGTTCAACGAAGAAGTTACGGGTCTAGAACGTTTTATAGCACTATTCATGAAAACCGAGAAATTGACACGTGGCACGTTTGGATTGGATTGGAAATCTGATTGACCCATTCCTCCACACGGTGGGATATTTCTCTCAACCCTTTGATCGATCATTCATTCATTTGCTCCTATAAACCGTGAACAACCAAACCTAATCCTACATGAACACCCTCCAATCTTCACCTTTTTCTTGTGAATCGTGAATGGAAGTTGGAGAGGACGTCAAGGCGATCACGGTGGTGTCCACGGTAGGGGTCGCGACGACGAGGTAAGGAAATCAAACCCGTAAACCGGTTTGAGTTCAAAAATGGAGTTTTTGGTTTGGGCGAGTATTGATTATTTCTATTTATTGGGCGAGGTACCTGTAAGACCCGTGTCCTGGAGGGAACGGTGAACGATCCCATATTCCTACAAGGGGGGAATGGTCTGGGAAGGGAATGGTGGTGTGCCTTAAAGGTGTAGGCACACACCTATCTAGCACGAGGCCTTTTGGGAGCTCAAGTGGCTTTGGAGGGGATTGGAACCCCAAAGTTAAGCGAGTTGAGGCTAGTGCAATTCCATGATGGGTGACCCCCTGGGAAGTTGCACCGTGAGCTCCCGAAAACAAAACCGTGAGGGCAAGTGACAAGACCCGTCCCAAATCCCTCAGGATTAGCGTGGGACGTACCTGCTCCCGTCTGACACAAAGTGTCAGACCAGGGATACTTCCGTCTTTTACCGAGTAGGGGCTAACAAAGTACACCAGGATCCGAAGGAGGAATATGAATGTCTCGTCTCTGCTACAGCCGCATCCGCGATCAACCTGAAGGGCATTCAAAACACAAAAACTGTGAGTGGACAAAACAAATATTTTATAAAAAATTTCACAAAAGACCTTTATGCCCTTCATTAAAATCTTATGCATGTAACAACCCGTACCTTCAGGAAGGGTATAAATGTAATTTTGTAAAAGATTTGTATAAAAGGACGATTTTGCCTTTGTGAATAGTGTGTCAAAAGTTGAATTTTTGATTTACAGGTTTGATGAGTGTTGACCATTGACCGTGACATAGTTAAGGACGTCACGAGTCCGTAGACAGGTGGCATGATTGATTTGGACAATCGGAGGAAAAATTATGTTGTTCGGAAGATTAAGGGCGTTACCGTAATTTTGACTAATAGAGGAAAATGTTGACTTTTTAGTGGACTTGTGATTTTCATGTAGACCGAGGACCGTTAGATAGGTCTCGACGTCCTGAGTACAATGACATGCGGCACGCTGTCATCGGACGTCAGACGAAATAGTTATGGGTCTGGAAAGTTCGAGGGCAAAATGATAATTTCTAAACCTAGGGGCATTTTGGTCTTTTTCTCTTAAGACCAATCAGATAAGGGCAAGTGGCTGAGTGGGCTTGGATATTTTGTGATGATGACCATGGAGAATGGGACACGTGGAATAACACTAGAGGATTTTAGGGTGTTAATTATACACACGGGCACATATTGATCGATTTCAACCGTGCAAATTGGTTTGAGAAGCAGAAAACAGAGTGGTGAGGCGATGGTGAGTGTGATCGATTCTGTGCGTGTGTGAGAGTCCTGTGAGTTGTGAGAGTAACAGAGAGAAGAAGAGAGACTGGTGATCGGGTTTTGGAATTGAAATCGTGCAAGAAACACGGCGGTGGTGAGGCTGAGTTTTCAGGGAAAACAGAGAGATCATGGGACAAAGGTGGTGGTTGTGCTGTATCTTGGTTCAATCCAAGCTGAGGACGGGTTAGGACGACCGCAGAGGACTCATTGGACACCGTGGTACACGGCGGTGCAGACGGCGGAGGAAGAATCGCAGGTGAGACCCTATTCCCCTGTTTTTCCCGTTTGTTTGTTTTCAAAAGTCGTGGACTTAGGGTTAGAGTCGAAGGTTTTGGTGGTTAGGGTGAGACTCCTGAAGGTCCCAGGAGTCGTCTGAGGTTGGTGTCGTGACGGGGGAAGGCCTGGGTGGCCGGAGGCCAAAACAGGGCAAACGGGCATTTTGTTTCAGAGATGAAGACGATGGGTTTTAGGCTTCGATTTCCAAGTTTTAGGACTGGGTTTGGTTGCAGGGAACTGGACAAAGCTTCTGGGATTGGATTGGACTGAAATGGTGAAAGAATGAAGGAGAACCGGTCAAGCCGGTTCAACTGTGTTGAACCGGGTGACTCGAGGTAGACGATGCACTGTAGCTGGCGCGTGAGGCCCAAGCGCAGCCACTTTGGGCGGCGCATGGGGGCGCGTGGCGAGGTTTCTGAACAAACTTCCAACATGGTTTTTTTTCTAAATGTTCTAAGGAATCCATTGGTGTAATTTTCAGGTAAATCAGACGATGTTACGGGATAGTTCGAGGATTCAAACGGTTTAGAGTTTAAGTTCAAATTACGTATAAATTCCCGAAAATTTGGGAAAATTAGGGTTAGCATATTTGATGTATTTGTGACCCTATTTGGTGCTTATTGACAGTACGGGAGACGCCTGAGACGGTCGAGGAGCACACAGAGCGCGATTGATATTTTCTGATTCGTGAGTGGACTCTTTCTTTTCTTACGAGCATGCCTAGCTGTTTTTATTTATGTTTTATGATTTTCAATATGTTTTTATGCTTTTTGATGGTGATTACATGTGGTTGATATGTTTGCACGTTTTTCGAGACATTTTTGGGTTTTCGCACGTTTTTCGAGAAAAAGCTGGATTTCTGATTTTGATGTTAAGTTTTCATGTTTTCAATCTATAATTGTTTTCTGATGGTTATAAGTGGATTATGAAATATGATTTTGTTAAACAAGGTTTTGGTTTTAAAATCGGATTTCGAGAAACGAAATTTGGTTTTAAAGTCAGAAAAGTGGAATTTCGGATTTGGGTTCGAAATGACGGTTCTGAACGCCGAAAGGGCTTCGAACTGGGGATTTCAGATTCGGGTTTGGATATGGATTTGGAATTGATTTTAAATTGGTTTGGATTGGATTTGCTGGATCTGGATGTTGGGTTTAAAGACCCGGATTCTGATGGACGGGGGACGGGCCCAGATTGAGTTTAAAGACTCGGGAGTTTAAGGACTCGGATATTTATGGTATTACCCCCGTAGGCCTATTGAGTTTAAAGACTCGGGAGTTTAAAGACTCGGATTACATTTGAGGCCTGGTTGAGTTTAAAGACTCGGATAGACCCAGCATGTTTGATCAAAGTTGGATATTAGCGGATTTGGTTTTATGATATGATCTTGTTACACTGTTTTATTTTGTGGTTTCCTGGTACTTAGTTAGGCATGCATATTTTAAAACGGAGGGTAAAATCTTATTGTTTTTCTAAATCCTTGTTTGATTTCTAAATCGTGTTTGAAACTCTTATTTCTTTTAGTCCACTTACACCTTTTGGTTTTAACTTACCCTCCAGGTCGTGGTGATAGCGCTGGGGTGAACGTTGAGGCAGGGATCGAGGCATAGAGCTTACAACGTTCTTCCGTTGCGAGATTAGCCTAGTAGGATTTTGTGCCTGTTTTGTATAAGCTATGTTGAGGTTATTTTGGTACTTTAAGTGTGATTGTCAGACGGGAGCAGGGTTCGTCCCGGGTATCGAGGTGATATTTGGGACGGGTCCTGACAATGCATGCATTCGAAAACCATTTCTAGGATTCATGCCTGGTTCCCATAAGCCGTCATGAACCATTAAACCATTGGAGGCTCAATCTGCATGGAATCTCCATCTGGGAGGCTCAATCTCTGGATCTAGTCCGAGCTCTCTCTCTAGATCTAGTCCATATATCCCTCTGGAATCTGGTCTGGGACCACAACATAAAACCCACTCCTGGAACGGGATCCCTATGGAGATACCCAATCTGGTCTGTGGATCGTGACTCTTCAGGTCGACGACTAGAGGAGACCAATCAATACGCTCATAAGGAGGGTATATACATACTAGTATACTAAAACCATAAACATGGGACTCACGCCCGAGAACACAAATCAAATGGGCCTTCCGCCCGAACATAAAAAGCAACAGGGCTTCTAGCCCGATTTCGTAATAACTGGGTATCGAACCCGAATTCGTAAGCAACTGGGCATCGAGCCCAATATCTAAGGGTCAGTCACGATTCCGATCATAGCGATGTGTGCCACCATCAATCCAGGATCGCTCTCAATCCTAGCATGTCGCCGTGAACATATCACTGCCGCGACCATCTCGAAACCATGGTGCCCACGTCGCCGATCGATCCTCTAAACTGTCAGCACTCCGAAGTCGAGCCTCCAGTGGCTACTCAACAACGGGACATGCATCGTGACCTATCCGGAAGGAACACATCCCAATCCGGAGGCGTGCGTCACGTCGTCCGTCGTCGTGCACACAGCACCCGTCGCGACCACGACTCGGACCCGTAGGTCATCAATAGGGTCTCATGCCCGAGTCAAAACCAAATCCAAATGGGTCTCATACCCAAGTTAAAATCAAGACCAAATGGGTCGTTTTACTTTTCCAAACCATTTCATGAAAACCGGAAGCGTAAGCGCGAATAAGCACGTATAAAACCAGAAAACCTCGAAGTACGTGCCTATACATAAACACACACCAAAATGCGCGCAAGGAATCCCAAAACATATATTAAAACATATACAAAACATTTATGCATGCATCGATTTCAGAAAGAAAGTCCACTCACAGACCGTCCGCGTTGTTGCCTCGATATGCGCACCGTACGCCTTTCCGGGTCAACCGTCGTCTTTGGGATTTCCAAACCTGTCCAAATCACTTTAGAGGGTTACTAACTAGTTACTTAACTCCTCACTAAAGCCCCCTAATTTTCTGGGATTTTTAACTATTTTTAAACGAGCACCGAAACCTTCGGACAACCCGAACTATATCGAGACGATATCCGATCGACTCGAAACCAGTCCTAAAATGTTCGTTACATCGAATAGATGATTTGACATGTTGAAACCATCCTCAAATTCTCCCACACGCGCCCGCACTCGCCTCTTGAAGTGGCTGCGCGTGGGCCTCATGCGCCTAGCTACAGTGTAACACTTAACCTCCAGCCGACCGGTCCGGCCCGGTTTTTCCTGCAACTTGGACCGGCGTGACCGATCCAGGTCCATAACCCTTCCAATCTTCACCGTTTCTTCCTCTAATCGATCCTAATCTTCATTATTTAATCCTAGGATCCTAACCTAATCGATTAGAACCCCTAAAACACCCTAAATCCGACCGGTTCGATTTTCCTCTCATGGTTCAAATTTTCAAAACTCTCCCCATGGCTTCTCGACGTCTCACCACTCCCAAAACCTTCTTAAAAACTCCCTAGCAACCTTATTAACTCAAAACTAACACCCAAAAGGCCCATAATAATGAAAATTGAAAATGGATGAAATTTGGGTAAAACCGATTACCTCGATCGGTTTTCTCCACCGCCGTCCACGGCGGCGCTCTCTGGGCCGGCCACCACCTCCACTCTGTCCCTAGTTCACTCTCTGCTTCTCACAAATGGGTTTAGGGTTGAAGGGTTTGGATTTGGGGTGGATATGGTGATCGGGTTTTGGGTTGGAAAAATGGAAAATGATCGATGAACGGGGAATGGGGTATGCATGAAGGAAAATGATGTCCAGTGGATGAGTGACCTAGGTCTCGTGCCCGAACATAGGACATCAGCTGGGCACCGTGCCCGATATCTGAGGTCATATGCCCGAGACAAAACCAAATGGATCTCATACCCGAGTTTATCCTTTTAGAAATCCAAAACCATTTCATTTAAACCAATAAAGAAATACAGACCCGTATAAGCACCGTATAAGGCCGAAACCTCGAAATACGTGCTTATACGTAACCACATACAAATGCACCCATGGAATAATCAAACAAGTAATAAAACCTATAATAAACATTTATGCATGCACCAATTTAGAAAACAAGGTCCACTCACAGACCGTCCGAAGCCGCGCCCCGATACGCGCGCCATAATCGTCTCCCTGGTCAATCGTCGTCACCGGGACTCCCAAACCTGTCCAAATTCATTTAGAGGGTTACTAATAGCCTCATTAACCCCTCATTGAAGTCCCATAATTTTCCCGATTTTCTAACTATTTTAAAAATCAAACCTAAACCTTCGGACGTCCCGAACTATATCGAAACGGTGTCCGATTGACACGAAACCAGTCCCAAAATGTTCGTTACATCGAATGGATGATTTCACATGTTGGAACCACCCCCAAATACCCCGTCACGTGTCGTCACATGCCTAGGGAATGCACTACGCGTGGGCTTCACGCGCCACCGCACAGTGCCTTCTTCAACCTGCCGCGAACTGGCCGGTCCGATTTTTCCTGTAAATCCGGTCCGCCTGGACCGGCGTGACCGGTCCAAGACCCTCCCATCTTCATTTCTTGTCCGTTTTTCCCCATTTTAATTCCTAAATTCCTATTTTATTGTTTTCTATCATTCCCAATTAATTAAACCATCTAAAACCAACTAAAACCCGTGAACCCATTTTGAACCATACGGTTCAAACTTCCCTGATCAACCTCCACGGCGTCTCATATAACGACCCGTCTCAAATTCCTAGATTAGATTAGTGACTAATCACGATTAGTGTGGTTAATCGGTGATTAGTAGAGCAAAATCGGACGAACGATGCGAAATGACCGTTTTGCCCCTAGTGGTGGCAAAACGTTGACTTTTCAATCGGGCGGTCAAATGGACTTTGACCGATGACCGTGACGTAGTTCGTGACGTCACGAGTTCATAGACAGGTGGCACGTTCAATTCCGACGTTCGTGGAGGAAGTTATGACGTTCGGAAGTTTAGGGGCATTTTGGTAATTTTGGTTAAATGGGGTCAAATGTTGACTTTTTGACCGGAAGGTCCGATGGCCGAGGGCCAAAGACCGTTACGTAGATAAGGACGATACGAATCCGTAGACAGGCGGCACGTCGAATTCGGACGTTCGACGGCGAAGCTACGGTTCACGGAAGTTCCCGGTTACTATTCATGACGGCACGTTTTACGAGACAAAAAGTGCAGTTTTGTCTCTAGTGGGCCCAGATATTTAATGGAGGCCCAATGGATGAGTGACACTTGTCACCCATCCACTGGCCAACCTCACCCACTCATGCACCAAACCCTTCCCCGTTCATCCATTTCTCCCATTTCTTCCCAAACCAACCCGGTCACCATTTCTCACCCAAACACCAAACCCTTCCCTTCTAACCATAACTGAGACCAGAGGGTGAGAGAGGAGGACTAAGGACGGCAGCTGGTGGCTGGAACCGCCGTGGGCGGTGGCGGGAACCCAGAACCCGAGCGGGTACCCGGTAAGCCCATTTTCAATTTTTGTGTGGATTTTGATGTTATGGATTGTTTTGAACGATTGGGTTGAGTTAAATAGGTTGCTAGGGAGTTGTTAGAGAGGTTTTGGTGGTGGTTGGACGTCGGAGAAGCCCTGGGAGGTTTCGGGAAAATTGAACTGTGAGGTTCAAAATTGAACCGGTCGGATTTCGAAGGTTTTAGGTAGTTTTGTTAATTGGGTTAGATAGGAAATGAAGAAATAGGAGTTTAGGAATTGGAATGGAAGCAAACGGACCAAAAATGAGGGAGAAGGACACCTGGACCGGTTACGCCGGTCCAAGTTGCAGGAAAAACTGGACCGGCTGGCCCAGACCGGCTGTGCGAGGTTGACGGTGGTGACGTGGCATGATGACGTGGCACCTGTCAGATTGTCAGGTGACGTGGACCACTCATCAGCCGACACGTGTCACATGTCAGTGCACAGTCAGTACTGACATGTCAGTGACGTGGCCCAATCAGGGGCTGACATGTCGCACTGACGTGGACCAGTGCCGTGATGACACGTGGCACATGTCAGACTGCCACGTGGCACTGACAACACAGTGACATGGACCAATGGGAGCGTGACACGTGGCACCTGTCAGAGTCTGACATGTCAGACCTGACAGCTGTCAGATGACGTCATGCTGACGTTAGCGATGACGTCAGCAGGTACTGTAGCAGGCGCGTGTGGGCGCGTGGGGGAGAATTTGGGGATGTGTTCAACATGTGAAATCTTCTATTCGATGTAACGAACATTTTGGGACTGGTTTCGTGCCGATCGGACACCGTCTCGATATGTTTCGGGGCATTGGAAGGTTTAGGTTCGGGATTAAAAATAGTTAAAAATACAGGAAAATTACGGGGCTTTGGTAGGAGGTTAATTAAGTAGTTAGTAACCCTCTAAATTAATTTGGACAGGTTTGAAAGTCCCGGTGACGGTGATCGGCTCGGGGAGCCGTATGGCACGCGTATCGAGGCGCGGCTTCGGACGGTCTGTGAGTGGACCTTGTTTTCTAAATTGGTGCATGCATAAATGTTTATTATATGTTTTATTACATGTTTGATGATGCCATGGGTGCATTTCTATGTGGTTACGTATAAGCACGTATTTTGAGATTTCGGCCTTATACGGTGCTTATACGGGTCTGTATTCCTTTATTGATTTAAATGAAATGGTTTTGGATTTCTAAATGGATAAACTCGGGTATGAGACCCATTTGGTTTTGTCTCGGGCATATGACACTATTTACGACCTTCGGGTCTAAATCGTGGTCGCGACGGGTGCTATGTGCACGGCGATCAACGATATGACGCTCGCCTCCGGATTGGGATGTGTTCCTTCCGGAGAGGTCACGATGCACGATTCGTTGTCGGGCAGCCTGGGGAGGCTCGACTTCGGAGTGATGACGGTTCAGGATATCGATCGGTGATGAGTGCACCATGATCTTGTGGTGGTCGCGTCGGTTGATTCGTTCACGGCGACATACCAGGATTGAGAGCGGTCCTGGATGGATGGTTGCACGCATCACTATGATCGGAGTCGTGACTGACCCTTAGATATCGTGCATGGTGCCCAGTTGAGTCATATGTTCGGGCACGAGACCCAGTTGTTTTACACTGATGATTTTGGGTCAGGGACCCTAGATGGATTTCCAAGTTCATGACGGTTTACGGGAACCGGCATGAACTCTGGAAAGGTCATTGTGGTTCATGACGGTTTATAGGAACCGGCATGAACCTTTGTCAGGTTATTCTGGTTCTTGACGGTTTATGGGGACCGGCATGAACCCTGGTTATGTTATTACGGTACATGACGGTTTATGGGAACCGGCATGTTACCTGATTATGGATACTATGGATCATGACGGTTCAGGGGAACCGGTCATGAATGTTTATGTTATGTATATATATGTTCATCTACCTTCCTTTACTTCTATTATCTCCTCCGGGGAGGGTCGTTGGCCTGGGTGGACCCCGGAGTAGTCACGGAGCACCGACCGAGTGGAGTCACCCCCCAGTTGGGTTCCTTACTCTCAGGAAGGCTATGGTTACTATTACCTCGGGTAGGGTCAGTGGTCTGCGGACATTGACCTTGACTTTGAGAAGACTCGGATTGAGACCCGGGTAGCACACGCGTAGCTTTGGATACCGTGACAGAATTGGTTGTGTGACTTATATGTATATATATGATATGTGGTGTGCACAAGTGTGCACAGGATTTGAGCAGTGGCTCGTGTACTTGGTTTCTTTATGGTTTGGGGCCGAGTCCCTTATGGGTTTGGGCAGTGGCCCGTATGGTCGTTTTCATTGTGGTCCTTTCGACCTTGGTTTATATCTGCTTTGGGCTTAGTCCCACATATGGTTTGTTTTGGATAAATGGTTTTCGAATGCATGCATGCTTTTTAGTGGAGGGTACAAATGTCTTATGAAATGTTTTTATAAACTTTTGTTTTGTCCACTCACAGTTTTTAATGTTTTGACTGCCCTTCAGGTTGACATCGGATGTAGACTGTAGCAGAGACCGAGATATCACATGCCTCCTCCGGATCCTGGCGTACTCTGATAGCCCGGGAGGGCAAGGGTCGGAAATATCCCTTGTCTGACACTTCGTGTCAGACGGGAGCAGGGTCATCCCGCACTAATCCCCGGGGGATTGGGATGGGTCCTGTCATCTCAGCTGTCAACCACCACCAAAACCCTATTAAAACCTTCCTAGCATCCTAATAATCATTCCCTAATCATTCAAAACCAACCATAATGCTCAAATCGAAAAATAAGGGAAAATGGGCCTAACCGTGCAATCGGGTCCTTTTTGGCTTCCACCGCCGTGCACGGCGGCCCAGCCACCGTCCTATGCTCCCTCAGCCTCTCTCTCACTCTCTGGGTCTCAGTTATGATCAAGGGAAGGTTTGGGATTGGTTTAAGGGGGTGGGGTGAGATCGGGTTTAGTTGTGTAGGGAGAAAGGAAAAATGATCGATGCACGAGGAAGATGCATGAACATGTGTGGGTTGTGCAATGGATGGGTAACACTTGTCACTCATCCATTGGGCCCTTGTAAATATCTGGCCCACTTAAGGTCAAAAGCTACGACATTTCGTAAAACGTGCAATAGTGCCCCGAAACGTCAGTGAACCGTAACTTCGCCGTCGAACGTCCGAATTCGACGTGCCGCCTGCCTATGGATTCGTATCGTCCTTATCTATGTAACGGTCTTCGGCACTCGGCCATCGGACCTCCCGGTCAAAAGTCAACATTTGCCCCTTTTAACTAAAATTACTAAAATGCCCCTAAACTTCCGAACGTCATAACTTTCTCCTCGAACGTCGGAATTGAACGTGCCACCTGTCTATGAACTCGTGACGTCACGAACTACGTCACGGTCATCGGTCAAAGCCCATTTGACAGCCCGAATGAAAAATCAACATTTTGCCACGATTAGGGGCAAAACAGTAATTTCGCATCGTTCATCCGATTTCGCCCTACTAATCACGGATTAGCCTCACTAATCGTGATTAGTCACTAATCTAATCATGGATTTCGGGACGGGTCGTTACATTTTATATATGTGATTTCTATAGTGATGATTGTGGCATTGGTGATTTACATGGTTGCACGTATTTTGATGTTACAATTTTATACTGCGGTTATACATGATTGTGGTTTTAATAATGGTTCAATGATATGGTTTTGGATTTGGAAATATGGAATCGGGCTTGTGACCCATTTGATTTACGAACAATCGAACTTGGAGTCCATTGATTGAATGAGGCATCGGGCTAGGGGCCCAGTTGATTTACGAAATCGAGCATAAGGCCAGTTGTGTTTTATGAATGTGATTTCGGGTCGGGAACTCATAAATGGATTTGGATAAATGGTTTTGGATTTAAGAAATCGGATTTGTGGGTTTGTGATGGTTTTATGAAAATTTGAGGCAGGGCCCTTTGTGATGTTTTGAATTGGCTTTATAAAACTGTTTTTCATATACCATGTTGATACGAGGACATGTGGATGGTCTCCTCCAAGTGTGTGGGACACTGGAGAAGTCACGGTGCATTTCCTACGAGGGGTCACTGCACGGAGCGACCGAACCGTATAGTGACTCAGGAGCAGGATTGCTATGATTAGACGTCTAGGACGTCAGACATCTGGGATGTCAGAGATATGGACCCGGAGAGACCTCGTGCAACACGCGTTACTTTTACCGTAAGATATGACGTCTGGAACGTCAAGCGTCTGGGACGCTGGATGTTTATGGTTTTGGGCAGTGTCCCACTTGGTTCTGAATTTACGGATTTTGGTATTCTATGGTTTTGGCTGAGTTTCCACATATGTTTGGATTTACAGTTTTTAGGCTAAGACCCTAATGGTTTATTTAAGTAAATGGTTTGATTACTGATTTTTGAATGATGCATACTCTTAGTGATGGGCATAAATATCTTTTTATGAAATGTGTTTTATGAAGTTATTGATTTTCGTCTACTCACAGTTTTTAATGATTTTAATGGTCTTCAGATTGATCACGGATGCGGGCTGTAGCAGAGACCGAAACATTGCACTTCTCAACCAATCCTGGGGCGCTCTGGAAGCCTCGGTTGGGTTGAGATTTTTAGTTATCTCTTATTTGACACTACGTGTCAGGCGAGAGCATGACACATCCCGCGATAATCTCGAGGGATTGGGATGTGTCATGTCACTGATTCCATGTGAGAAATTAATAAGTGTATCATATATTCATCATAAAATTTGTGTACAAAGAAATCAGCTATATATGCAGCAAGGAGAGGAGAACAGACCCCATCCTCACCTTAATTCACGCCTAAACTGTTGACATGTTTAGTAACATCACTAAACATCAATCAGCTATTTTCTAGGGAAAAAACTGTAACTTATTTGAATAGGAAAACTACTAAACTTCCTAAACATCACATTGTTCAGCAGATAATAGACTAAGCCTAGATGACTTCCAATACACCTTTTATGCAGTAGAATGCATCAGTTAATAGACTAAACCTTTATAACTTCCAACAGCCTCACACATCGTTTCAAATGGCTCATCTCTATTTTCGTTTGTCGAGCCATAATAAGGATATTTTAATTTGGACTCTAATAGCCAGTGATAAAGCACATATGTGTGTAGTACAACAATCCCAAACGGATCTCTTCCCCTAATAGGATACACAATATTTGCGGCAAAATTGTCTGCGTAATTAGTATAGGTTATGAGAATCTAATGTTATTAGGAATGAACATAAATCCGTTGAAATTATTAATTAAATCGCTATTTATCTAATAGTTTGATTTTGGATGGATAAAATTTAAACGGTTTAAAAATTTAAATCGTTCTGTTAGTAACAATTAAAGAATATATTAATTTTATTAATTTTTAAATCTACCATATATGTTTACATATATAAGTATGCTAACTTTTACAGTCAAATCGGGGTGTTAAGAGATATATTAATTTTTAAATCTACTATATACCATAGATCCATAACTAAGTACACCCGAATTGCTTTGTTTTGTTGGTTTTATTTATAATATTATTGTGTTTTTTATATTTCGGTTTGAATATTTGAAGCAAATTAGGTAAATATTGATGTGTTTTGTTGGTTTTTGTAAAGACATCAAATGTTAGTATTTTTTGTTGTTTTCATTTATAATGTTATTGTATTTTTTACATTCTAATTGGAATGTTTGAAGAAAATTTGGTTAGAATGTTTGAATATATGATTCTACAGATTGTGTATGTTTGAATAAAAGAACCTTAAAATGTTTTGGTTGAGAATATAATGGTGAGTCTATATAGTCTACATATACTACAAATTTTTATTATGCATAAACCATCTGTATTGATCCAAGCCGAACGATTAGTAACAGTTTAGTTTGAAACGATTTCATTTCTAATTTGAAAAAATCTAAATAATATCGAACTATTAAAATTTTAATAATTTGAATATGAATATTACCAATATTCAAACTCTTAAATATTATTGTGCGTAATCTCAACTCAAGTCACACAAATTTTAAAAACTTGTAGCTTAATTATAAGGGTACTTAAAACTTGTACCTTAACAAAAGTTACAAAACTACCATGCACGTGAAGCAACAAGAAAAGCTGTCCTGGTAATGATGGATTTGCTAATAATAAAGGAGTGGAATCAGTAATTAAGCTAATAACAATGTACACATGCATATCCATGGAGACGCTTATTTTGTGCTTTACCAGAAGGAAGTTTTCATTTTGGCCCTCTCTTCTCATCTCTTTTCCATGCCCAGCAAGCTAATGACATGTTTACCTATTTAATTTCAAAGTAATTACTGACTGGTACGAGAAAATATGGTGTGACAGAAAATTGACTCCCACTCTTGAGAATAAGATAATCATATATCAAATGCCTGCTAATTTGTATATTCATTGATTAATTACGTATGAATATGACACACAGACCTAGCTAGCTAGTAATTAGTAAATATGTTGTAAAAACGTCTGCGAGGGAAAATGCCTATAATGGCTATTTATATATAGTATCCGTGGCTTTTATTTTGAAAAAAAGTACGAGATTTTGTTTTAAAGAAACGATACGAAATAAAGATACGTTAAGTAACAGTCTGACGAAAAATATGAATAAAAACTTTCTTAAATAAAGAGACGGCTAGGGTTTGTGAAGTTAATACTTACATGCAAATATGCAATTATTGATTTGTCGCGTATTGGTTACGTAATGATTAGTGTTGAATCAAAGATTGAACCCGGCGCGAAAAGTCCTCACAATTCCTGCAAACAGCAAACAATTAGCTATCGTTGCCTCGATCGATTTATCCGGGGGGTTGTTCGACCAAGAACACTCCGATGCTTAAGTTAGCGTTGAGAGAGGAAAATGATATACTTCGAAGCGAAGAATTAACGTACCTTGGAAATGAGATGTGTCTCGCTATTTATAGGAAAATCTTGGGAGCCTTGGAGCGTTCTGAAAGGGGACATGAAAATAAATCTGATATAATCTCTCAAAGGGGACATGAAAATAAATCAGCTTTCATGACGTTTGGATATTGAGAGAGTTTTCAAAAAATCTCAATAAAGAGGAAAAATAATAATTTTCATATTGATTTTTCCTTCTAAATCTTGAACATTTTACTACCCGTCTTAAAACTTGGAAATCGAAAAATTTAAATCCAAAGGACTTATCAAAGGCCTATAAATTTTGCAGGCACATATCTATGAGAACCAAAAAAGGAATCTGAAGGGAGATGTTTTTCAATTTTGAGTTCAAGAGTTCACACTGGCGACTGATTATAAGTAGTTAACAGAAAAAAAGAGCCACCATATTACTTTAGACTTTGAGATTTTCATTCAAGACATGAACCAAGAAACAGCCTCAAAGACAACATCCAATCCAAGCACAAAACTTTTACTAGTATGATGTCAACTCAGTAGCATTCAAGCTATGGCTGAATGGCAGCTGTGGTTGCCTGGTGTTTTGCAGCGAAGCGATTAACAAGTGCAAGTGCATTGCTAGTGACCTGAGCAACGTTATTGATCCTTTTTCTTATAGCAATCTTTATATTCCCATCCATAAAGCGACTCAAAAACCCATCAAGACAAGAGGTTTCATCAGTGAGTGCAGCACTAAACCAAGTCTCTACATTGCTTATGTGCCACATGAAGTCCTGGCCAAAGGCTCTCCCTATATGGCCAAGTTCCCTAGTGGATTGGCCAAGCCGGTCCAAACTATCCCCCATGTTCTCTATGCTCTCTCACAGCTCTGTACTCTCTAGGGTTGATCCCCCTAACCCTAGTGAGCTTGGCCACAAAGGAGTGAGCTGACCGCACCCGGGCTAGGCTCACTGTCAAAGAAGTTTGAGCTAACTGCCTCTCACTTTGCGTAATGCCATTTGCATAACCTGCAAGGCTTTGGAAGCAAAGTAAAGGGTAGTGAGTGGCTCTACATGATGCTTTGATGAAAGCTATGGGGCTTGAGTGTCTGGGAATAGTGGAATCTGCTGTGCCAAAGCCAAACATGGAAGCAAAATGGAAGAGGACCAAAAAGGAAAGCCCTAGAACAAGTCTTGCCATGTCTGCAAGGATTGAGATAGATTTGAATGGCATGAATTAGTGTCTTTATAACATAGAGTGAGAGAGAGAATTTTAGAAGCTTTTATGTTATTGTTGAGATTCAATAAAAAGTGGTCACATGCCTTCTTTTCTTTGAGCTGCTTCGGCTGCTTTCTGTCTTTTGTTTCTCTTTAATCTCTTTGGCTTTGTTTGGTTGCAAGGAATTTAATATCATCAATTTCCTTCTGTTTTAAATCCTCATCTTCTCATCTGTATGGACTGTGGATTAAATGTAAGCCTAACCCTTTTAAATTCTAAATCATCTAATTTACTTTATTAACATTGACTTCAATAGGATTTGGGGCCAAAGCACAATCAAAGTAAAGATTAGCCAACAAATAGACTAGCCAAGTGTTGAAAGACTGCTCACAGGTCAAATTTGTGTGATCTCCCACCTAATAGATTGAATATAAAGTATTAAGTGACTCATATTTTAAGCACTTTGTAAACGATCTATAATTCAAATCTCATGGACAATAACTATTGACTAATAAAAAACTGAAAAAATTGCACAATAAAGTAATGAAAATATCATTCTCACTTTCATCTAAATGCACAAACACACAGAAAAGTGATGATATATTATGCAATATCTACAGCAGAAAAGCTCAGTAAGGTCACTAACTCATCGCATAATAAAAAATACTGCAACGGTTGCACAAAATGACATAGATTTCCTTCAAATCTTCAAGTCTTTGTGACTACTTGTTCCTATGAGTGCTTTCTCAGTCATTGTTCTTTTAATTTGTGTAATTCTTCGTTGGTTCTCTAGTTCGAAACTACCCGAGCTTATCCTAGATGGGTAGTGAGTGGCACGTGTGTACTTGATTCGGACCCCAAAAAAACCGAATCAGCACATGAAAAATTCCGACCAAATATACTTGTGGCTAGACTCGTGCGCAAAACAGTCGTGCATAATTTTAGGATGCTGTTTCCTACCTAAGATAATCTTGCACCTCCCTAACCCTAAAAGAGCATCTCTCTGATATATCTATCACTTGGCATACATACATTACATGTGAACCAAAGCTGACAATCCTGTGCCAGAGATTATTATACTGCATTTCACTTTATGCCATTACAAGTGCTTTCCAATTCAGTGACCACTTTCTAAAAATCACTGGTGCTCAACAACTCTAAATTAATTCCATTTAGAAATTTTAATTAATATCAGTTTCCAACATGAAAATGCATGAAATAAATCAGTCTCATCCTAGCATATGAATTTTTATCAGCAACCATCATTTGCATTCGTCTTGATGAATCCGAATTTTGTGATTAATGTTTTTCATAGTAGAAATATGGAGGACGTCAATTTACGTTTATCATTGCCTATCAAAGCATGTCGTGATAAAATAGTGTTCCCAATGTTCTATAATTTTCTTCTCTCTGTAATCTAAATACGTAAGCTATAGAGTCTGGCAAAACCTGGATAGTGGAAACACCTGAACTTCGTCTAAAAGACTAAGGATTATCTACCGCCTCAGCATTAAACTGTCATGTACTTGACAACAGCCCCGCGAACCTTTTCCATGAACTCTGCTGCTTGCTTCTGTAAATCGTAAATTAACGTTGAAATAGATCTTCAGAGTTTAGTGTACATGTAGTTACTGAATAAGAATTAATGGTCACGGATTGTGTTCAAAAATTCTTCGACAGTAGTAGCTATAATAGAATAAGGTTAATGGGGCAGTGATTCCAGGGTTCAACTATAGGTAGTTCTACTGTAGTGGTTCCAGGGTTTATATGTCCCACTCCTAGGGTATTGTAATAAAATTTCAATACATGTGTTCCAGGCACACCAAAAAATTAATCCAGTGATTGCTATACCAAAGAAGATTTTGTCCTCCATGAGGAGTTGGATTTGGGGAAAATGAATAGCAAACAAATCTCTTGCACTTTTATTACTCATCCAAGTCATCTCTATGGGTTCATCTGGTGGGTAGTATTGGATTCGATTAGATTGGATAACTCATCAAATTCAGGACTCATCTAGGAACAAGGATTTGGATTTCAAATGAAGGGATTCCCTTCATTTCAAATGAAGGGATTCCCTTCATTTCAAATTCTCTTGTTTGCCAACCTTAATATTTGTTTGTAGACTTGAAATTCCTTCATTTAATATCCATTATTTGGCAAAAATATTTATTTGTAAGGATTTGAATTAGGAATTCAACCTTAATATTTGTTTGTAGACTTGAAATTCCTTCATTTAATATCCATTATTTGGCAAAAATATTTATTTGTAAGGATTTGAATTAGGATTTCAAATAAGCAATTTCATTACCAAAATTGAAAATAATAATGTCAAAATAATTCATGGAAAAAAAATAGAAGGTTGGAAAAAAAAAAAGATGAAAAAGAAAGAAATATGAAGAAGAAAAATGATGAAAGAAAAGGATAAAAAAAATTAGGATGAAAAGAAAAGCAAACAAAAAAGGAAGGATGGAAAAAATGATGAAAAAAAAGAAGGATGAAAAACAATGAAAATAAAGATGTTTTTGGTCAAGAGATGCAAAAAAAAAATTATGAAAAAAAAAGGATGAAAATAAAAATAGAACGGAAAAAAAATGAAAACAAAGATATTTTTTGTCATGCTAGAGAATCAAATCCACTCAAATGACGAGTTCTAAAAGTAATTTCAAATTCCTAGATTTGAGCTTATGAAATCCCCTATGGATTTGGATCAAATCCAAATCCAAAGAAAAATTCATCGAAACATAAGAATTTGGAGAGCTCAAGTCCAAATCCAAATCTACGGGTATCCAAACGGACCCACCATGTATTTAGAAGGTAAAAGTGAATGACTTTTTATTGTAAGAGGATTAGACATAAAAAAAAAATTTCCATTCCATTCCCCTCAAAAAGAGTAGGACTGGAAGAGCTAAGTTTCCTTCAATTTCTAATCCCCTTACAATGAATAAACATCCATTACTATATTCAACATACCTTGAATTTATGAGTTATCCAATGCAATCCAATACTACCCACCAAAAGGGCCCCATAAGTGCTTTTCTAGAGGCCAATTAAAGCAAGTAACCCAAACTATTAAGATGAGTGGGAAAATCGAACAACACAAGAAAGCTTTATGTAATTTTTTTTATATTAGTTAGTATCCAACCACTGCTTTTTCCTTTGTAGAAGATTGGATTTTTGCTCAACAATGGGCAAGGTTGGTGAGAAAATAAGGAACTAAAATTTAAGTTGAGTATATACTTTTATAGTAGATTTAACTTCCTTTCAAAATTCTACCATAGCTTTCTAGGACTTAAAAAATTGTAAAAATTGTTGAATAGTTAGCAAGTAATAGCTTATTAAAGCTGAATATCGTATGTTTTATGACAAAGCTTACAAATTTTCTGCCTCAAAGTTGAACATGCAAACAAATGATGAATGAATTTTAGCAGCCAATATGAAAGAATCTTTCCAAAGCGATTTACCTGGTTGCTCTTGTGTGCACTTGCTATGTTTTCATCAAGAAGTGTCAAGAAGGATCTGTTAAGTTCGTTGTGCTCAATCATATCCAGTAACTGCATTGTCAAGATTAATTTGGTTGAGAAACACAAAGTACATAAATACTAATTTTCAATGTTTGACGAGTGAAAAGAACACCAGGTACAGTTGCCTTCACATCCTTTGAAGTCAAGATTTTGGTTAGACTTTGCCTTGCTTTAACGAGGTCAGTTTGCATTTTGTCATATGCTTCTCTAACAGAAAATGAAGCGTTTCTAATTAGGCAATAACTCTAATTCTTTAATCACAAAATCATCCAAACTCTAACAGACCTGTCCCTTCCTGCAGGGCTTTCTGCAATGCTTCCAGTTCAATCAATCTATCTTCCATATCCTAAAAATCCATCAGCAAACCGAAAGTGTAGTTTCACTGCAGAATCAGACTGAAGAGTATCAGAAATTGTCCCAAAAGTAAAGTTTCAACCAGGAACCTGAGTTTTTGAAACAGCAAAACGAAGCTGACCTAGCTCATATTGTAAGTGTGAGAAAAATTCCTTGTTCAATCTGCATATAACATATGTAAGGTAAAAAAATAACTAAATAATGAAAAGTAAATGTTAAAAATATTGATGACTCTATTGTACAAAATTCAAATGAAGCGACTTTCAAAGTTGTCAACTGACAGAGGAGAATATGACCTCCAATTGAAAAGCCATCATTTCATGTAATGTATAAATTTTAAATTTTTCACTATATAAGTTCCATACATGTCTCATGTTTGGATCCAATTATCCAAATATCCCACATTGGAAAAACTAGAGATCTTGCAAGCCAGTTTTCCAAGGGCAAGTTGGACTCTTGGGCTCCTATAGTCTTATGGTCTCATATGCAGCTCATATTACTCCATGTTCCCTCAAAACATAGCTATCGTAAATATTTGCCAATAGAACCAAACACGCACAAATGGTACGCACAAAAATGACAGCTACCAGCATTTTTTTTTCGTTCACTTACGCTTTTCATCAAACAATTGGCACGCATTACCTACTTTCGCATTCTTTTCAGGCTTTACACAGAAATGGGTCTGAGCTTGAAAGCACTAACCTTGGCCTCAACCTAGAAATCTCGAACTCAATCTCCCAAAGTACTCGATCAACTCCTCCGCAGTATCTGGCGCAGCCCGAGACTAAAAAAATCAAACAAAAATAACAATCACAAAGTAATTATCCAACACAGATAAAATACCCTATAAATGAAAATTAAAAGCCCATTTCTTAAAATACCTGTCTGAGAGCTCTACGTCGCTCTTTCTCTTCAAGGACTTGACGTTCGAAGGCTTCTCGAGCATCGGCGTCTCGTTCAAGCCGTCTTTTGAACTCTATTCGGGCCAGATGGCCCGTCTGCGGCGGCCCCAATACACCTTCTGGGTCCTTCCTTAGATAATCAAATAATTAAATTTGAAAGAACTTCAACAACTGGGTTAGAAATGAAATTTCACGCTTTGAAGTTTCGATGGAAGTTTTTGAGAAGCAGAGTTCGAAGGTTACCCATCCAATGCAGGAAATTCTTATGGGCCTCAAGCGGCACGGTGTTGACCTTGCAAGTATGGCTGAGCTGGTAGTGGCTATGCCAATGCTTAGAGCGGCCATTGGTTTTTGAAGCACTCTGCTCAGCCTCTGGTTTATCGCTAACGGCTTTTGTAATGTTAACCGTTTGGGTGTCACAAAAGTAAATAGAACGATGTTCGTGGCGGGAAACTCAAACGTTTTCTCAAGCTCCTCCCTTCACCAATTTTTTGTTGTCAGAATAATTTTGTTGTTAGAATAATTAGGCCTCGATTTAGGAATTTAATTCAAGTTTATGTCTGATTAAAAGTGGCGTGGATTAATCTCATTAATCTTAAAACTCCCAATCCTTTTTCACCTTTTGTCTTTCTATATTTTCCCCGCAAGGACAATCGGAAGTGTATTTTTTTTAATCGGTTCTTATGCAAAGCAAATACAAAAGGATATTATTATCATTATTTACTGTAATGAAAATGTGAATGAATGTGGGCAGAGGATTGAGATTGATTGAAGAAATGTGATGAATTATTCTGGGTAGGAATATGAAGAGAAGGGATAAAAATTGAAATTTTCATAAGTATTGGAATAAATACTTTTATTACTGTTTTGAGAATTATTATTACTTTTAAAATAAAAAAAAATATTTTTAATTGAGAAACATTAAATCTCAACCATTAAAAATATTTCTAATCTAATGGTTGAAAACTTGTGTCAAATTATGTGTTTAAAATGTGATGTCACTAATTCACCCCTCTATAATCATATATAAGTATAAAATTCGCTCATTTTTTCCTTACCCATGAGGTCCAAAAATCTGACGCACCTTCATACACTAATGGTCCAAAAATCTGAAGCAGTTTCATCAGTTCAATCATTTTTTTTTCATTCATCCATGCTAAATTTAACACACCCATCAAAATATTTTACTCCGATAATGGCTCCGAATTTCTTTCATTAAAACATTTCTTCTTCACACATAAGATTAAATTTCAGCATAGTTGTGTATTTGCACCACAACAAAATGGTATCGTTGAGCGCAAACACTACTTCATTCTTGATATAGGGCATGCCTATTGTTTTTAGTCTATTCTACATCTTTCTTTCTTGGGGGATTGCGTACTTACTGTTGTTTATCTTACTATTATAGGCTTCTTACACCATTATTGTCTAATAAAATTCCTTTTAAGTGTTTTTAAGATCATTCTCTTTCTTATGATCATATCTTCGAGTGTTTGGGTGTCTTTGTTATGCAAATGTTGTTCACCTCGTCACCAAATTCCTAGTCTCAGGTTCATCGTTTTATTTTTATTGGTTATCCAATTGGGCAAAAAGATTATAAATTATATAATTATCTTTCTTTCAAGAACTTGATACTCTAATCACACATGGTCTCTTGTTCCTTTACCGGATGGCCACACAATTCAAATTGCAAGTCGCTAGTCGACCCGTAAGAGGTAGAAGGCGAGTGCAGGTGCAATTGCACCAGCACGCGCATGAAGCCTATGCGCAGAGAGCCACAACGGCGCGTGCGATGATTTTTGAACTCCCGTCCAACACGAAAGTTTCTCCTCTCTTCCTTATACATTTCTATGAAATGTATAATTCAATTTCCATAATCATTTTATTAAAAAAATTAGATACGTTTCAGAATTTTCTTCTTTAATTGGGTAAATATATATTTCGAAATACCAATTTCAAATTTAATATTTTGCAATTTCCTGCGTTAAAATAATTTTATATTTTAGATCATTCGACTTCTTAAAAATGCCATTACAATGGTAAAAAGATATATTTACAACCTTAAATTTACATTTTGGGTGTATTTACTACGATAATTTTACACGAAAGATTGGGTATAGAATTTGATGGCTATCCATATGGAAGCTACTAGAAGAGACTCGTCAAGGCAAGCATATTGCTGGTCAGTCCTTGTAAACCCAAACAATGAAACAGAAGAACGCATAGAGTAGAGTCAAAACCTCGAGATTCCCTCTCATTTCCTCACTCTTTAAAACCCTAATTTTTGCTCTCCTCGTTCAAGTTTTTCCCAATGGATGGGGCGAAGCTGAAGCAACTCAAGCATTTCATCGAAGAGTGCAAGTCTGATCCCTCCATTCTCGCCGATCCTACGCTCTCCTTCTTCCGCGACTATCTCGAAAGGTAAAATTGATTTCTCTTTTCGTTTTACAATTTGTTTGCAGATACCACTTCGATTTCTTCCTTGAAACGAATCGTCTTTTTCGTTTGTTGTTGCAGTCTTGGCGCTACTATTCCTCCAGTTTCTCCAGGCAACAAATCGGTACTCTTCTCCCTCTCTCTCATTTTTGATCTCTAATTTTCTATCTAGTATAGTCTGTATGTGCTCGTTTTGAACGAGGGGTTTTGTGAGCGTAGAGGAGCTATGTGGTGGAGGAGAGCGACGATGAATGTTGGGACGGCCCTGCACCAGCTAAAGCCCCTGTCGAAGAAGTAGAAGAAGAAGAAGAGGAAGATGAGATAATCGAATCTGATGTTGAGCTCGAGGGCGACATTGTGGAACCTGACAATGAACCTCCTCAGAAGGTTACTTTTCAATTCATTTTTTTTTTTTTAAAGTTGTTTGTATATCTATGCTTGTAAAATTTATGTATACCATGGCTTTTTGTTATGTTGTAGATGGGAGATGCCTCGGTTGAGGTCACAGATGAGAACCGGGAGGCATCACAGGCAGCCAAATCTAAAGCTGTCGAGGCCATTTCAGAAGGTAAAGTGAATTGCTAATAGTATAGTGTGTGTTCATATGTGAATTGAGGCCTTGTTTGAGGATTTTGATGTATCTTTTGCAATGCAGGTAACTTAGAGCAAGCGATTGAGCATCTCACAGAGGCAATTTTGCTCAATCCTACTTCTGCAATAATGTACGGCACCAGAGGTATCAGGTTTTTGTTCTCCCTTAAACAGGGATTGTTTTGTTTGAATTTGAAAGTTCATTCCAGTGTTTGGTTTTGAATTCTGTTTCATTCATAACGTAACAGCTAGTGTGTACATCAAAATGAAGAAACCTAATGCCGCCATCCGTGATGCCAGTGCTGCTCTAGAGGTTGTTGTCATACACCTTTGTTTTTTCCCAAAAAAATCTCCATTTGTTTATATTGATACTTTGTGGATGTGTTGTTTTCTCAGTTGATGAAGTGTTTAATTCAACATAGCATTTTAGTCGGCATTTAGTCGAACAATACATAAAGCCTGATGAAAAAGAAAACATTTTTCTTATCATATAATTTTATTGCACTTGTGGCTTTGTATTGTTCTGTTCAGTTGAGTTTTGGGCTTTAAGATTTTAGCTACTTGCTAGTTGTAACATGACATCTTGAGAATCTTACATTTTTAAGTGATCTTTCTCTCGTAGATCAATCCTGACTCTGCTAAAGGTTACAAGTCTCGTGGCATAGCGCAAGCAATGCTTGGTCACTGGGAAGAGGCTGCGAAGGATCTCCACGTGGCATCTAAGTTAGATTATGATGAAGAAATTAGTGTCGTACTCAAGAAGGTATCTCTTTCACTTTTTTCCTCTTGTTTATCTTGTAGTTTGTTATCTCTTGGAATTGTGGATTTCTTCTTGTTGCTCATTTCGTTTATTTATTCTGTATCATGCGTTGGTTTTGTATGCTACCATGTAAACCTGACTAAACTGCCAACCGTGCCTAGTTTAGTGGAAAACCGTGAAACTGTATCACTGAGTTATATTTTAAAACATTAGACTCGGTGATTAAGTAGTATGTTGAGGGATTACTCTGTGAAGTCCAAATGCTTAATGTTATAAAAAAGTGATGCATATGGCTCGTAGATGAGGTACCTTACACGGTTTTGTAATAAGAAGACAAGGAGGCAAAGTTTTAATGCTATTATGAAAGAATGTATGCTCACTTGCTTGGCGTACAGGAAGTGTGGAATGTGTAAAATAGTGTTTTGGACTCGCTTTCCCTTCTAATGGAAACTCCTCGACTGTATAGGTTGAACCAAATGTGCACAGGATTGAGGAACACCGTCGCAAGTATGATAGGCTCCGGAAAGAAAGAGAGGATAGAAAAATTGAGCGTGAGAGGCAACGTCGCCGTGCTGAAGCTCAGGTAGCTCTCTAGAAGCTCATTCCATTGAAAAGGTTATCACATCTTGATTCTGGCTGATTGAGATATTTTGGTGTGTTCTTTGCAAGGCTGCATATGAGAAGGCTAAGCATGCAGATCGGGCATCTTTTAGAAGGTCAGGAAGGTTTCCAGGGGGAATGCCTAGTGGGTTTCCTGGAGGCATGCCCGGAGGGTTTCCAGCAGGCATGCCTGGAGGATTTCCTGCCGGCATGGGTGGGGGCTTTCCTGGAGGAGCATCTGGAGCTGCAGCTGGAGGAGCATCTGGTGGTGCACCTGGTGCTGCTGCTGGAGGTTTCCCTGGTAGTGCCCCAGGAGGTGTTCCTGGAAATGTTGATTTTAGCAAAATCTTGAATGTGAGTATTTTGATTCTTGATTAAAGTTAAATATGTTTCTGAAAATAGTGCTTATGATTATTTTACTGTGGTGTATGTGAAGCTATCTCTATTTAAGAAGTTATATATAGATATATATGTCTGTAAATAGAGCATATATTCTAAGCTAAGGCTAATAATGCTCGGTGATTTGGGAGTCCTGTTTACTGCGCACCCTACTACCATTATCACATAGAATGTTTTTTTTTTCTTCTTACCTATGTTATATTGGACAATTGTGTTCTCAAGTCAACAAACGCAAAGCAGAAAATTTAAATTGTTTATGTTGCAATTCTTGTAGGACCCTGAGCTGATGAGTGCATTTAGTGATCCAGAAGTCACAGCTGCTCTGAACGACGGTACTGTCTCTGTTCTTTCGAACTTTTGTTATTCACTTGATTGATATTTGTTCAAATATTTGCATAACGTCTGGTTTATAACTTCGTACTTTATTATTTAATGATATTGAACTGTAATATTTTCTGTTGTCACTGTTGACAAGTTGAAAATGATGTTCATTATTAATCAGACTTGAGTATAAATGTTTGATGTTCCAGATGTACAGTTTAGGATTTCTATTTTGAAGGCTGCTCTACATCACCTTTTAAGAAAGTAGAAAAAACATGCATTACCATAGCTCCTGATGCTTTTACTAAAACAAAAAGGCTGACTGAAATCTGTTTATTATTGGGTGTTTGATTTTGCAGTTATGAAGCACCCTGCCAATCTAGCAAAGCATCAAGCAAATCCCAAAGTGGCTCCCATAATTGCAAAGATGATGAGCAAATTTGGTGGACCTAAGTAAAATGTCCAAGTTGTGACGGTGTTCATGAGAGGCCAACTTTTAATAGTTGAAGATAGTGCTTGACATTGTGCTATACTAGATGATGATTTCATGTTCAATAGCGTGATACTCTCTTGCCTTGAATTTTACACCAACCTTCGTGAACCTTGTTTAACCCCATGACTCTTATATCATTTTGCTTTGGGACCATTTTATCATATATACTCGAAAGGAGTTTCACATTTTTTTTTCATGGAATGGATCGGATAAAATTTCTTTTATTTCTATTTTTTTTCTAATTTCCTTAAAATAAAAATATAGTTTTTTGATATTTAAAATATATTAAATTTGATGGGTCATGTAATCTTCATGATATGTGTTGACTGGCCATGGTGTGATCGAATTAGGGCTTTTAGAGCCTTATGATGCAATGATTGCTGTAGGTTTTATTAGCTCAAGCAATGTTGCATTAGATCCCCGGAAGAAAGACTTGCTATTAAGCGAGGGAGAATCTTTGATTTCTTACCAACTGGTTACAAATTTTTGACTTAGCGACTTAAGACTTGATGAACAATGACGTATGATGTTTACAAAGAAAGAAGCTGAAGTGCCGAACAACCAGCGGATACGAGCATGGTTTCTTCGTGAGTATACTCCGTTGGTGAGCTATCTAGCTCGAATTCGGGTAGTATCTGACCACTTTCTTAAGAAACAAACATCGTGAATGGTGCCTTTCTTTAGGACCTTCTCGTTGACGATCGTAGTGAAAATTTTGAGTTAATTCAACGAAATACTATTTGTTGAAACAAACATAAAAAATTGTGTGAAAACACCAAACTTAAGAACGTTCAAAAACTCAGCCCCTAAGCCCTTAATCTCTCCCTCCCACTTTCCGGGTTTTTAATACTCGGCTCCACTCAACGTCTAATTTCATTTGTTCCGTCAACCACATGGATAACTCCTCAAATTGGATAACTCTAATAAAACTGTAGCATTTGTTACTGTTGCCGCCCTTGTTTCGTCAATTAATAATTCCTCTAATAAAACCGTCTGAATCAGTTAGTGCGGTGCTTTAGAGGAAGTTGCCACCCAAGCTCAAGGATCCAGAGAGTTTTAATATTAATATTACTGTTGGTGATATAAAATTAGAAAAGGCCATACTTGATTTGGGAGCTAGTATTAATTTGATGCATTATTCTATTTTTATTCAGTTAGGTTTGGGTGATTTAAAACTGCTTTATCTTATCCTTCAAATCATAACCATCATTATCTCCCAAGGACCAAGCAAGGTGACATACACTCACCTTGCAAGTGGCACTAGGTCAGCCATGGACATTCCTAGGCCGATTAGTCGCAACATCGTGCGAGGTTCTGCTCAGGTGGGCAGAGCAAAGTGACATAGACTCACCTTACAAGTGACACTTGGCCGGCTATTGACATTCCTAGGCCGATCGGCCACACCGCGTGAGGTTTTGCTCAAGCAGGCTGAAAGATTCCCCTTAGCATTTCTCCTCAGTCAAGGGTTGAGGGGACTAGGGACTGTCGTGGGGCAAACACCTGTACGTGCCGATAGGAAACAATAAGCCCTCGATCAAGGAAATCCACCTCAGTCAACGACTTGGGAGACTTCTGTTCGTACCTGATTTAGTCAATTTGATTAAAGGCCGAAGCAGTCCCACATAAGACAAGCCCAAGTCCTCGGCTAGACTGAGCATACAAGGCCAAACTTAACACAATACAAAGGACACCTTGGTTGAGCACATCTGATCGGTCTGAATCATGCCCTGCTAGTCCTCGTTCTTGACTAGACTCACAACTCTAAGTACACCTCAAGCTATACATATGCCTTCTATGTTGGCCAGATCTGGTCGGTCAATCGAGTCAGAAACATGGCTCAGGACCACACAAGGACATGTGTCAGCTCTTTGGAAAACGACACTAATCCCACATCGAACTAATCCACCAAAAATATTCAATGCTACTATAAAATATAAATACAAGGGTGCCTTCCCACCAAAAAGTAATGACAATCTTATTTTTACGTTGCCTAAATTATTACACCAACCTCCACACTTAATCTTACTTCAGCATCAGAGACTGTTAGGTCGGCATCACATCGGTACTCTTGTACTCTTACCTTCTCTTCACAAGTCTCACCACCATAAGAAGAGCATCCGAAAAAGCTTACGGAGTAAGTCTAAGTTCGTCCATTTATTGCATCCAACACCTCTGAACTTGTTAGTTAGATTATGTGATCATTTTTCCTTTGGGTCTTTAGCTAGTCTGCTTATTGGGTGGTATTTTACATGATATCTGTGGTCTTGCAATAATGATGTGCATAATGTGTTGTGCGAAGTGACGGCTCCTATAATTTTGTGACACCCAGAGGATTCCATCTTCTATTTTAATATTGGCTTAATTAAACCGTACGTTATTTTTAGGAAAATGCTTATGATATCATATTTATAAATAATATCTTTATTATTATAAAATTAAAAGGTTTCACTAAAAAAATTATAATAAAAATATCTTTTAAATTATTTAATAATTAAAGATATAATAGTAAAATTAAATTTCAAGTTTATAAATTAAAAAAAATAATAAAGGTTAATGCAGGGAGTTGGAGTAAAAAAAAAAATAGTGGATTAGAGTCGTTACTCAGCTTATTTTTATTTAAAAATTAAAATTTAATACGATTTATCCTTTTTAATTCTTTAACAAAAATAGCAAAAATTAATTAGGCGCTCGCGTTACTAATAGATGCATGATCTACTAATTGTCTACATATATGGTTTCCCTTGCATTACCTTTATTTTTATTTACATTAAATGGTATATTGAAATCTTCCTATCTCTCATTATTAATGAATGGTGTTACCTTGACAAAAACTAAAAACAATATCTTTGTAATTATTTCACAGAGACGAACCAACTTGCATCTTACAATGTCGCACTAAAATTGTATCGCAGGATCATCCAAAATTGTGGCTAGCTTAAACACATGTCAAAGCGACTCCTGAGCGAACGACTGAGAATCCAAGTCCATATCTATGCTCCTTCGACTGTTTCCAAAATTACTTATATTATTACTACCACTAGTTTTGCTGTGATTAATTATTAAAAATTCAACGAAAGCTCACCTAATTACGCAATTAGAAAATAATGCAATCGTCATTGAGAAATGAACATATATAAATAATAAACGTAATCTTAATACAACAACATTCCGAAATTAGTTAGTTAGTTGCATAATACAGAACCAACCACTCGTTTGGATTCATTCCATAAAATAATATCATCATTAAATCGTCCTTTATAGCTCTTTCTTCAAAAATTATCTTCATAAAAATCCATTTAAATTAAAAATCATTTAGACGTTCAATTATTAATAAGAATATTTCTCGTGTTAGTCCGAAACATTTTTTTTTTAATGCTAAAGGAAATTACAAAGAAAAACCCCTGAAAAAAATTACCACCAACAAAATAAAAAAGTCAAGCCTCTTTCGCAACACCTAGAAGAGAAACAGTTAGTCCGAAACACTTGATTTGCTTATGTATTATTGGCTATCGTATTATTTAGCCAAACAAAATATTAAATGAATTTTTGCAGAAATGCTTTGATTAGTAAACCTACAAAACATATTGTTAGATTATAATATTTTTTCGCGGACCGGGTCTAAACAAGTGTTCGCTGCCATTATCATGGAACCGACCATGTGGTTGAGATTAGAACAAGTCTCAGTCAGGTGATGAAAATCATTCAATTGAAGGTAAGACTAGATTTGAGAAGTGAAATGTGTAAAGAAAATCATGTATAACATGAATCTTCAGTAAGTGGCATTTGACGAGACACTTGGGAAGATATAGATTCGTTGGACATTATCATCTGGGGATCATGTATTCATCATCCTCATTTACAGATCCCGTGTGTGTATGTATCTTCCTCAAATAAACCCACGTAAATTTATTGGAAAATTTGGTATAAAATGATCTTTAATCACATGCCAACAATTATCTTATCATAATATATATGTTGGCATGTGACGGTCTCAAATCGTATTATAATATTATGAGATAGGATGATATGACAAATAGACATTTTTCTCATGAAATATCTAAACATTTAATCGGATGGTGATATTTAGTCACAAAGACATTATTTATATACCACATAACTATTATATAATAAAAAATCTAGGAATTTACTCACATATTGACACGAGTCACCTAAAAATATTACCGCAAAATTATTTTACTTCAAATCTTATCACACAATTAATATCCCATGACAATATATTTTGCCCAAAAATATTATATTAGTTTAATATAGTTATCTTTAGAATTAATTAAAAATAATAAAATATTAAAATAGTATTTGCTATACCTATATAGTCGAACATGCTAAAATATAGCACTGTGTTATTCATTAAAAATTTATTATTTTTTAGGACCAAATTAGGCACAACTCTCAAAATTTAGAAAATAATTGGAGATGTACAATAAATAAATACAAGATGACGGTGGGGTTTGTAACTCTAATTTTATTGCTACTTCAAAATTATCAAGGCATCCGTTGTTTAAATTTTTTCTTTTCAAATCCCAATTTTACCCGTCATTGAATTATAAAAATTTTAAAATTAAATTTGGCACGTGAGAACCTAAAACATCGAAAAATAAAAGGTTTGGCACGTGGGAAGGCCTGAAACCCGTGGAGGAATAATTGGCTGAAAAGTTTGGATTCAGGTTGAAACCTAAGGTAAGTTTTTCCTAATTTTGAGGCCATAAAGCATCTTCTAGGATCAAATAGATAAAGATAGACAGTTAAATGGAAAACATGGTTGAGAAAAGCGAGGTTTTGAATTGTGTCAGGCCGTCGGGTCGGGCTCTGCGCCCAGGCCCACGGGTCGACCCTCGACTAGAGTTTGTTGGTGACAGACTGGCACGTGAAGCCTACGTGTAGAGAGCCTTGGTGGCGCGTGGGGGCGTGCACAACCGTTCCTCAATGTCTAGCCAACATGAAATTTTATGTTTTCGATATTACGAACTCATTGTTGCAGGTTTTGAGTCGATCAAACACCGTCTCAGAGTAGTTTTGGGTGTCTGAAGCGTATGTTTAATTTTAAAAATTCGTCTTTAAATTCCAGGGATTAGAGATTGTATTAGGAGGTTACCTGAGACTTTAATAATTTGAAATTATGATTTTTGATAAGCAACACAGTCCCCGAAGCCAACAAAGAACGTCGAGTTCGAGATTAAACTACGAAATAAGACAGTGAGTGAATTTTTATTTTTCTAAAATTATTATGCATGCATATTTAATCATTTTAAGTGCTTTATTATATGATTTTAATTTCAATGGTTCAATTATAATTTTCAATTGATTATTTAATGATTTTTGAGAATTATTATTGATTTTGAGTACACACTTTATGATGTTTTGCATAAATTGTGTTTTGGGCTTAGACCCGAATTTTGAAATGAGAATTTGGTTTTAAGGCATTGATTTTTATTATATGTGTGTTTTCTCGAAATTTGTGAACTGTTTGTTCATAAACAACCATCCTCGGAGGTTGGTTAATCTCAAACGTTCGGAGCAAGGCTCCGTTTTCCTAAGACTGGTGATTTGGTTAGTCTTAGACGTCTAGTGCTCAGCTTTGTTTTCCTGAGATTGGTGATTGGATTATGACGGAGACATCCAGATATTGGCTTTGTTTTCCTAGGTCGGTCCTCACTCCGATGTCTAGAACTCGGCGTTATTTTTCCTAGTGGTTTTGCCTACTGGTAGTTTGATTATGATTGGTATTTGAGCATCCAGAATAGGTTGGTTATGTGTGATTATTTATGTGGTATTTTGATATATTTTCATATTGATTTGATTTATTGATATTGATTTATTTACTGATATTTACTCATATTTCGATATTCACGGTTTATTGTTTGTTTTTAATCGAGATTCGACGGTTTTACTTATGAATGCATAGTTTTAGAAAACAAAAGGTAAACTTTGGAGTTTTCTATAGGATGTAAGTATTCTTCCTATATAAAGATCGATGCAATTGTTCTTCACTTAAATGTAGTCTTTTGACTTAATTTTCCCCTTAAACTCGCCACATAATCTCAAATTTTCCTTTAAATTAAATTTTGTCTCACTTAACCCTTAAACATGGCTTCCGTTAACAAGATTACTGTAAGACCAGTGTCTTGGGAAGAACGGTGAACAATCTCACATCGCTCAGGGAGGGAAAGGTGAAGTGTCTTATATGTGTGTGCACACATCTATCCAACAGAAGACCTTTTAGGAGTTCACTGGCTTTGGATTCCTGGAAAACTCCAAAATTAAGCGAGCAGGGACTGGTACAATCTTAGGATGGATGATCCACTAAAAAGTTGCACGCTAGTTCTTAGAAACAAAACCGTGAGGGCTAGGCCTAAAGCGGACAATATTGTGCTAGAGGAGTCGGGTCGTGACAATTTGATATCAGAGCTGGATCCCGACCAGAAGTGTGCCAGCGAGAACGCTAGGTCCCAAAGGGGGTGGATTGTAAGACCCGTGTCTTGAGAAGAACGGTGAACAATTCCACATTACACGGGGAGGGAAAGGTGAAGTGTCTTATATGTGTGTGCACACATCTATCCAAAATGGGGCTTTTTGGAAGTTCACTGGTTTTGGATTCCTAGAGAACTCCAAAGTTAAGCGAGTAGGGATTGGTGCAATTCCATGATGGGTGACTCACTGGGAAGTTGCACGTGAGTTTGTAGAAACAAAACCGTGAGGGCTGAGCCCAAAGCGGACAATATTGTGCTAGGGGAGTTGGTTGTGACAATTTAATTGTCACGATCCGACCTTCTCCAACATGATATTTTCTACTTTGGGCCCAACTCTCATGGTTTTGTTCTCAGGAGCTCACGTGCAACTTCCTAGTGGGTCACCCATCCTATGATTGCACCAGCCCCTACTCGCTTAACTTTTGATTTCCCTAGGAATCCAAAGTCAGTGAGCTCCCAAAAAGCCTCCTGTTGCATAGATACACGCCCACACATATAAGGTACATCCCCCAGATCCCTCGGGTGATGTGAGATTGTTAACCATGCCTACAAAGCACGAGTCCTCATAGTTAACCCAATTTCATCTAATCATTTTTAACTTTCGCTAAATTACGTTAATGATCTTATTATGCCACATCATTCTGTTAATTTAACGGAAGTTAGAGTGGTTGGACGAAATTGGGGTAACCTTGCTAATGCAGAAACTATGTTTAAAGGAAAAACTTAATTCAAGGAGGAAATTGAGATTATTTGGCGAGTTCAAGAGGTAAATGAAGTACAAAGTCTTTGAATGTAAGCTATCAATTTAACAAAAATTAAAGTGGTTGGACGAAATTCAGTTAACCTTATTAACGCATAAGATATATTTAAGGGGTTAAACGACAGGACCCATCCCAATCCCCCCGGGATTAACACGGGATAACCCTGCTCCCGTCTGACACGAAGTATCAGACAAGGGATATTTCTGTCCTTTGCCCTCCAGGGCTATCAGAGTACGCCAAGATCCTGAGGAGGCATGTGATATCTCGGTCTCTGCTACAGTCCACATCCGATGTCAACCTGAAGGGCAGTCAAAACATTAAAAGTTGTGAGTGGACAAAACAAGAGTTTATAAAAACAGTTTATCGAAGATATTTGTACCCTTCACCAAAAAGCATGCATGCATTCGAAAACCATTTAACCAAATGGAAACCGTATGTGGGAACTAAACCCAAAACAGAATATAAACCAAGGTCGAAAGGACCACCATGAAATCGACCATACGGGCCACTGCCCAAATCCATATGGAAACCAATAAAGGACTCAGCCCAAAACCATAACCATATTGAAATCAAATACACGAGACACTGCTCAAATCCTCTGCACACCTGTTGTAACGACCCGTCCCTAATTTCAGGATTAGATTAGTGACTAATCACGATTAGTAAGGCTAATCCGTGATTAGTTAGGCAAAAATCGGATGAACGATGCAAAATAACCGTTTTACCCCTGATGGTGGCAAAACGTTGGCTTTTCGATCGAGCGGTCAAAAGGACTTTGACCGATGACCGTGACGTAGTTCGTGATGTCACGAGTTCATAGACAGGTGGCACGTTCAATTCTGACGTTCGAGGAGGAAGTTGTGACGTTCGGAAGTTTAGAGGCAATTTGGTAAATTTAGTTAAATGGGGCAAATAGTTGACTTTTTGACCGGGATGTCCGATGGCCGAGGGCCGATGACCATTACGTAGATAAGGACGATACGAATCCATAGACAGGCGGCAAGTCGAATTCGGACATTCGACGGCGAAGTTACGGTTCACGGAAGTTCAAGTGCACTATTGCACGAATTACAAAACGAGTTAACTTTTGGACTTTAGTGGGGCCCAGATATTTAATGGAGGCCCAATGGATGAGTGACACGTGTCACCCATCCAATGGACACCCAAATTTATTCATGCACCGTGCATTCCATTCCATTTCTTCATTCAAACACACACACCGCTCCCATTACCCGATCTCACCCAAACCATTCACCCAAAACCCATCCCACCTTAACCCATGACCAGCCGTGAGGACCAGAGAGATTGAGGGAGCTGAGGTGGCCGGCCTGGAGGCCTGAACCGCTCCCACGACGGCGAGAGGAGGAGAAACCCGCAAGGTACCCGGTTAGCCCATTTTGATCCATTTTTCCATTTTTGTTGTTATGGTTGGGTTTTAATGGTTTTAATGAGTCCATTAGGTTGCTAGGGACATGTTAGGAGGGTTTTAGGAAGCTTGGGATGGCTGGGCAGCCATGGGAGAGTTTTGGGAACTTTGAACCGTTTGGTTCAAAATCGAACCATAGGATTTAGGTGTTTTTAGGTTGTTTTAAGGATTGTAATGGCTAGAAAACATCAAAATAGGAAGAAAGGAACCAAAAAGGAAGAACTAGGATGAAAAATGGGGTGTCTAGGGCCGTGAACCAGTCACGTCGGTCCAGTTGGACCCGCCAAACCTGGTGAACCGGTCCGGAACAGTAAAACCGGTCTACTGGAGGTTGGTGACGATGAATAGTAATTTGTCCATTCTAGGAGCGCGTGAGGGGGCGCGGGCCATAATTTGGGGAAGTGTTCAACACGTGAAATCTTCTATTCGATGTAACGAAGATTTTGGGACTGGTCTCGCGTCAATCGGACATCGTTTCGATAGTTTTCGGGGTGTCGGAAGGTTTAGGGTCGGTTTAAAAATAGTTAAAAGTTCGGGAAAATTACGGGGCTTTGGTAGGAGGTTAATTAAGTAGTTAGTAACCTTCTATGAAAATTTGGACAGGTTTGGGAGTCCCAGTGATGGTGATCGGCTCGGGGAGCCGTATGGAACGCAAATCGAGGCGGCAGCTCGGACGGTATGTGAGTGGACCTTGTTTTCTAAATTGGTGCATGCATAAATGTTTATTATATGTTTTCATACATGTTTGATGATGCCATAGGTGCATTTGTATGTGGTTACGTATAGGCACGTATTTCGAGGTTTTGGCCCTATACGGTGCCTATACGGGTCTGTATGTCTTTATTGTTCTAAATGAAAAGGTTTTGGATTTCTAACTCGGGTATGAGACCCATTTGGTTTTGTCTCGGGCATATGACGCTATTTATGACCTTTGGGTCTAAATCGTGGTCGCGACAGGTGCTATGTGCACGGCGATCGACGATGTGACGCTCGCCTCCGGATTGAGATGTGTTCCTTCCGGAGAGGTCACGATGCACGATTCGTGGTCGGGCAGCCTGGGGAGGCTCGACTTCGGTGTCAGAACCCACCCCGGTTTCACCCCGAAACCCGAGGTAAATCCTGCTCCCGTCTGACTCCCCGACACAATACCCAAGTAAAGTTCACTCAAAATCACCCAAAACTCAGTCAGACGCAGGAGAAACTATATAAAACATCCCGAAGTTATAAGTTACAGAGCATAGTACGAAACATAAGAAAATAAAACCAATAATAATTACACGCACGCGGAAGACTTTAAACCACTCCGGAATCTTTCACGTGACCTCTATGCCTCAGACACTGCCTCGACGTCAAGACCCCGCGCTATCTCCACAACCTGGAGGGCAAGTTAAAAAAAACACAAGGTGTGAGTGGACCATAATGAAAGAAAAGTTCTAAAACCATTTATCGGAAAATCGAGTTTAACCCTCCGTTTGAAAACCACATGCATAACCAAGTTTATAAAACAGTTATAAACCAAATTACCATAAACCATATCATAAGAAACAGAAACACTATAAAACAGTGAGAAAAAACCAGTGCATGTGAATTATAAAACCGTATCATAAACCATGAACATGAAATCATCATTTTCCGATCAAACCTGCTGGACCTATCCGAGTCTTTAAACTCCCGAGTCTTTAAACTCAGTCCATGCCTTAACAATATCCGAGTCTTTAAACTCCCGAGTCTTTAAACTCAAAGGCCTACGGGGGAAAATCAATATATCCGAGTCTTTAAACTCCCGAGTCTTTAAACTCAATCTGGGCCCGTCCCCCGTCAAATCAATATCCGGGTCTTTAAACCCAATAACCAGATCCAGCAAATCCAATCCAAAACCATTTGAAAACCATTTTCCATTTCCATCTCCAAACCCGAATCCGAAATCCCCGGTTCGAAGCCCTTCCGGCGTTCAGAACCGTCATTCCGAACCCAAATCCGGAATCCACTTCCCAATCCTAAAACCAAATATCGTTTCTCGAAATCCGATTTTAAAACCAAAAACCTTGATTATCAAAATCATGTTCCAAAATCCATTTATAATCATCAGAAATCATTTACCATTTGAAATCCCAAAACTATAACATTATAATCAGAAATCAACCTTTTATCGTAAAACGTGCCAAATACCGTATTTTCTCGAAAAACGTGCAACTATGTAAAATCACATCACAAATCCAACAATCATGACATCACATATAGAAAACAAGTATAGAAAACAGTTATGCATGTTCGAGTTTAAGGAAAGAGTCCACTCACTGTACCTAGCCTTACTCGCGTCCTGAACGTCCTGCCCGTTCCTCGGCTTCCTCAGGAAACCCCGATCCTGTCAACAACCGTCAAATTACGTTACTAACACGTCTATGAAAGTTCACCTAAAGTTCTCAAAATTCCCCGAATCGAAAGCGTAATAACCCGGGACCCTAAGCTTTCACCCTCGCGAAACTAAACTCAAACGACGTCCGATTAACCCGAAACCACTTCCAATGAACTCAACATAACTCCTGGACCAAAAACCATGTTGACCGTTTTCCCCATCGCCGCCGTACGCACCTCCATGCGCCTCCCAAAGTGGCTGCGCGTGGCCCTCACGCGCCTGCTACAGTGCCCTTCAACCTTGAGCAGACCCGGTTCAGCACAGTAGTCTGCAACCTGAACCGGCGTCAGCGGTTTACCGCCGTGACTGCACGACTTTCCCTTTCTTCACCTAAAGCTTTGTCCAGTTCCAATCTATCCATTCCCCAGCTCCTCAGACTTCGACACCGCCCCAATCCCGTCGACTGAAGCTCGAACCAGACGGCCAAACTCCCCCTGTTTCACGATCTAGCCACTCCGGTCATCCTCCGTCACGGTGGAAACACCAGACGGTTCCTAGGGCCCTTCTAAGTCTAACCCGACTCACCTTGACCGTCGACTCTTGCCCAAACGTCACGACTCGCTGTTTGAACCCACGGCCAAAACAGAGCACCTAAAGTCTCTCCGTCGTGCCATCCACCACCGTGCACCACTCCTCACGGCAGCACACACAGTCGACTCTTGGGACCTCCAGGAGTCTCACCCTGGCCTCCAAATCCCTCGACTCTACGCCCAACCCCACAACTTTCGAATTGAACCCCACGGGAAAAACAGAGTAATTGTACAGGGATGAGAGATTACCTGCAACCGTCCGCAACCGTGCCAGCCGCCGTGCTCCCTGGAGTCTACGACGCCGCCTCAGCCTCCTCTCGAGGTCAATTGCACTTACACACGGCCACAGCACCACGATTCCTCGCAAACTCTCTGCTTGCCTTCCTGTTTCCCCCTGATCTTCCCGCGGTTCACAACTCACACACACACGGCCACCGTGCCTCCTTGTCTCCTCCCAAGCTCTCCTTCACTCTCCGGTCACTCCTCACCCACCAGAATTCACCAGCAACCACGATCACCCTTTCAATTCTCTCAATTTCCTCCCTCTGTTTCTCTCTGTGTGTCGAAGAACATGAACACATAGCACGGGTGCACCCCAATTATTTGGGCCGTGCACACACGTGAACGTCCCAGAAACCACTCCACCTTTAGCACGTGTCACCAGTCACTCAACCCTTCTCCCACCTAGTTCAATCTCAGCCTTCCATCTTCTTTTCTCTCTGCACAAATCCCCAGGTGCAAAACAAAAGACCAAAATACCCTCCTTTTTTATCGCATATTTACAGTTTTGCCACTACCTTTCTTGACCCGTATCTTTCGCCTCGTAAGTCCGATGAATACGTGTCACCTGTCATCGAACTCAGGATGACGAGATCTACCTAACCATCCTAGGTCAACATACCAAAACCCGATCGTCCAAAAAGTCAACTATTCCCCCTAATTTACCCAAATTACGGTTATGCCCTCAACCTTCCGAACATCATAACTTCCTCCTCGGATGCCGGAATCGGGCGTGCCACCTGCCTACGGATTCGTGACGTCCTAAACTACGTCCTGGTCACCGGTCAAAGTCCATCCAACCACCCGAACTAAAGTCAACTTTTTTGCCCAAGTCAGGGGCAAAATCGTCATTCCAAGTTTACGGACCTATCGGGACCACCTAACCACGGATTAAGTTCACTAATCCCATCTTAAACACACTACAAATCTCGGTTCTCGGGATGGGTTGTTACATTCGGAGTGCTGACGGTTCAGGATATCTATCGGTGATGAGTGCACCATGATCTTGTGATGGTCGCGTCGGTTGATACGTTCACCGCGACATACCAGGATTGAGGGCGGTCCTGGATGGATGGTTGCACACATCACTATGATCGGAGTCGTTAGATATCAGGCACGGTGCCCAGTTGAGTCATATGTTCGGGCACGAGACCCAGTTGTTTTACACTGATGATTTCGGGTCAGGGACCCTGCATGGATTTCCGGGTTCATGTCGGTTTATGGGAACCGACATGAACCTTTGTCAGGTCATTGTGGTACATGATGGTTTATGGGAACCGGCATGAACCCTCGTTATGGATGTTATGGATCATGACGGTTCAGGGGAACCGGGCATGAGTGTTTATGTTATGTATATATATGTATTCATATACCTTCATTTACTTCTATTATCTCCTCCGGAGAGGGTCGTTGGCCTGGGTGGACCCCGGAGTAGTCACGGAGCACCGACTGAGTGGAGTCACCCCCAGTTGGGTTCCTTACTCTCAGGAAGGCTATAGTTACTATTACCTCAGGTAGGGTTAGTGGTCTGCGGACATTGACCTTGACTTTGAGAAGACTCGGATTGAGACCTAGGTAGCATGCGCGTAGCTTTGGAAACCGTGACAGGATTGGTTGTGTGAATTATATTTATATATGATGTATGCTATATGAGATATATGATATGATGTATGATGTGCGTTTACAAAGGTTTTGGGCAATGGCCCGTATGGTTAGTTTCTTATGATTTGGGCTGAGTCCCTTATGGATTTGGGCAGTGACCCGTGTACTTGATTTCATGATGATTTTTCTGGATAAATGGTTTTTGAATGCATGCATACTTTTTAGTGAAGGGTACAAATGTCTTCTCGTTAAAATGTTTTTATAAACTCTTATTTTGTCCACTCACAGCTTTTAATGTTTTGACTGCCTTTCAGGTTGACATTTGATGTGGACTGTAGCAGAGACCGAGATATCACATACCTCCTCTGGATCCTGGCGTACTCTGATAGCCCGGGAGGGCAAAGGTCGGAAATATTCCTTGTCTGACACTCCGTGTCAGACGGGAGCATGGTCATCCCACGTTAATCCCGGGGGGATTGGGATGGGTCTTGTCAGCGTGGTATCAGAGCAGGGTTGTCTCTATTCGAGAAACCGCGGAGCTCTTGGAATGTACGCAGGTCGAGGATGTGATATCTCAATGGGCTGGAGTTCGTGGTCAACCTGATTGTTTGGATGCCGATACGATAGTTAGTAGGATGGAATCGGGATATGTCTTGGTTCGGTACTATATGCCGGGGTTGCCATAGTTCTGTCGTGGTTGACAGTGTGGGACCCTATGGAAGGATCAACGTATTCGTACGATAGCGTTTGGATCGTGAGACGGTTAGTTGGGGTCGTCTTTCACGATGTCGTTGGATCGGTTCCGACGACTGATTCGGTGTCGTGATCATCCGATGATCGGATATTGTTGAATTAGATGGATTTACTGCGGTTGGAAGTTAGCGGTCGGATTCGTGGAATCCTAGTAGATTGACGTCTTTACGATGTCGGGACCGCAGAGTCAGTCCGATTGTTGATTTTACTACTTTTCGCAGTTCGGTTCAGTGCAACTCTAGGTGGGATCATGGAACCCTACCTTAGGTGTATGGTTCGTAAAGGTGAGTTGGTGATTGGTTTGACTTTGACGACTATTTGGATTTGGGTTCGTTAGTCTGTTTAGTCATGTCAGTTGTGTTGGGACTGCACTCTGCAGTCGAGGTTGTACTTATTGGTTAGACCTACTTGGTTGTCGTGCTACTTAGTTGTGGTTTGGTGCAACTAAGGTCGTGGATGACCTGGTAGACGACATTGGTTTAGTCCAGTTACGACAGGTTAGAGATTGTTGGACAAGTTACTAGGGTTGGTACTTGTCGATGGAATCCCTGAGTGGGATCTGGGGTGATTAATACGGGCGGTCAATTCCGTTGGATGCGGAGTCTCGATAGTGATGTCTGGTAGTGAGGTCTGCATGAGTGTGTGGCAAGCACTACTACCGAGAGTGGTTGTAGTTACGGTTGTTGGGAATCGGGGACGTTCAGGGGACGTTTCCTTTTCTCGTATAAGGGTAACTGTACCCAGAGTTCTCAGGTACGAGGGAGGTAGAGTTTCACCTATGTGAGCAGAGGTACGGGATCGTCGTTCGGTATGAGCGGAGATCCAGGGTGTCAGTTTTGCACACGGCGTGCTGACACTGACACTAGTGTTGGTGATAGTGCGTGGTGCTGGTACTAGCGCTGGTGCTGGTGCCAGTGATCTTGATGACGGTGAGTTACGAGTCAGGATGTGACTCCGTCGAGATGGGTATGTGTTTGGTATATGTGGTTCGGGAGTGGATCACGGATAGAGGTAAACTAGTGATGGACACTTGGTTGATGTTCGAGTGTGATGGTTTCGATATGGTTGGAATTTCGGAATCGCGAGAGGTTGCGATTGAGGTGACGAGTGGAATGCGGCCTTTCCGCATTGGTAATGGGTATTTCGAAGTTATTTGGGTGACTTCTCAGGTTCTACCATGATTGATGATGGTAGATGACGTTATAGATGTTGCTGGTTGCCACTAGTACACTGATCGTGTATTGGTTAGTGGACCCGGGATTTGTCTTGGGTCATCAGGTGGAGTTGAGTATATCGAAGTTAGGTGACTGAGATTTCTCATTTTCTGCTTAGTGGCAGACGATGTTGGTTTACATGGCGTTGTGAGTGCAATGAGTTTTGGTTGCATTCACGTAGGATGCGTTTTGATGTCATCGTGTTGGATCATCCTTGATTTTCCTAGGTGGAATGATAAGGATCGATACGAGGTAATTGTTTAAACGAGTAACCGATAGGTTCGGTTTTGATGCGTCTTGGTAGACGTGAACGATATTTCGGGTTTTGGAATCAGATTTCTGAATGACGATTCAGGATTTGATTTTGGAACTTGAAAGAGGATTTCTAGATTTGGGTTTTGGAATCGGATTCTAGGTGACGATTCAGGATTTGATTCTAGAACTTGACTGTGGATTTTCTTTTTATGGATTTGGGTTCGGAATGGTCATTCCTAATACTAGTCTACGGAATGATGGTTTCAGATTCGAAATTGGACATGATTATGGATATGATTTCTGGGTTTGGATTCGGGATTTCTTACGAAATTGGGGATTCGGATTCAGATTTGGGAAATAGATAATGTGTAACGCCCCGGACATTCTGAAATGTAATATTGTAAAATATTGAATAAAATGACGTTTTTACCCCTGTGATTTGTGTGGTCAATTTGTTGACTTTTTGATTGGGAGGTCGAACGGACGTTGAGCGATGACCGTGACGTAGTTCGGGACGTTACGAGTTCATAGACAGGTGGCACGTCCGATTCGGACGCCCGAGGTGAAAGTTATGATGTTCGGAAGTTCACGGGGCATTATCGTAAATTGGACGTTATAAAGGGAAAAAGTTGACTTTTTGTTTGACAATTGATACTCATTTGACTCGAAGACAGTTATGTTCGTCTCGACGCCCTGAGTACGACGACAGGCGGCACGCGTGAAACGGACGTCGGATGACCGAGATACTTGTCACGGAGGTTGGAGGGCAATTTGGTAATTATTGCACAGAGGGGCATTTTGGTCTTTTTACACGGGGTACTGTTCACCACCGTGAAAAACAGAGTGTGCAGCCGTGGGAGTCTGGTTACTGCACCACCGTGCGTGGTGGTTTTGCACGATCCAATTGTTTAAGCTGTAGTGGACTGGACGGTGGGATTGTTTATGGAAAATGACGTATTGGAAGCACCCCATCGTGGCTGTGCAGAGCTTCAGTGCACGGGGAGTTCTAAAAATGGCCGTGGGCTCTGTGTGCGGGAAACATTTTCCAGAGAGATTCAGAGTGCCTCCCACGGGTTGCTTGCCGCATTGATCGATTAACCGAGTTAGAGAATTCATTTGGGTCATTTTTGTGCAGTGTGAAGGTGAGACTGAGAGAAACCGTGAAGAACCATGTTCGGGTTTTTGGGGGGAAAACTCTGAATTCGATTTCTACGGCTTGAGAGACGAATCTAAACACGTAGGGAGTTTTCTGGGAGTGATTGAATCTCGACCGTGCAAGAACTGGGGGGTTTCGAGCACGGATTGCCCAAGAACCCAAGTTCCAGTTCGAGGGAAAAACCAGTTCGAGGGAAAATTGAAGATCAAATTGTGGGGACATTCGGGCTAAACTAAGGGCCGTTCTAATCTTCTGGGAGCAAAAGGAAACCAACCACATCGATTTCGAAGGACGTCACTCACGAATTGGCCAAGAACTGAGCTCCCTGGTTCTGAGAATTTTCGAGCTTGAGGACGACGACTTCCAGGTAACGGCGAGTTCAATTGTTTGTGCTATTGTGTTCGTATAGGTCCCCTTAAGCTACTGGTGAAATTAATTTGAGAATGGAGTTAGTTTGGGTGAGTTCCAGAAGTCGACTTGTTCGACTGTTCGAGCTTGAGTTGGGTCGATTAGGTGTTTGTCGACGTTGATCATCAGCACAGACCTAAAATTAACGGATTACAGAAGATAATAGGATCAAAAACGAGAGGAATTGATTGAGAATTGAGCTTGAACTGGTCGGGTTGAGTCGCGGGTAATAGACCCGTTTATCAGTCTATCCGGGTAAGAACGAAGACACTGTAGCTTGGCGCGTGGCCTTCACGTGCAGCCACTTTGGGCGGCGCGTGCGATGTTAACTCCGATCACGGTCAACATAGAAATTGTTCCTTTCAGTCTAATTAACATTTTACCTTTAGGATTCGAGTTGTTCGGGAGTCGTTCGGGATAATTTCGGGAGTCCGGAAGGTTAAGTCTCTAAGTTTAATTTCGTCCAAAAATCCGGGAAAATTAGGAAAAAATCCTACGAGTTGTTTTGGGATGTTTGTAACCCTTCTTGTACGTTTTTACAGGCCCGGACACTTCCGAAGCTACGGAGGAGCGCGTGGGACGCGATTGACGCGTCCTAAGACTGTGAGTGGACTTTTTGATTTCTAAACTGGGCATGCATGACTATTTTTCTTGTTTATCTTATGGTTTTACATATGATTTTACGATGGTGATATGATATATCGGTTTTACGTGTTTTCACGCTTTGCGAGATATTTATCGTATTTCATGCATTTCGAGGTTACGGTTTTCGCTTATGCATGCGTGACGATTTTGATGAAGTATTTGGATATGATTGTGCATGTTACGGATTTATGATGTTTTGATCATAATTGTGAAGTGATTTTCGGAAATTGCATGTGTTGGAATTTGCATGTGAATTCGGACATAAGTCCTACTATGATGTGATATGATTTCGGAATGATGTCGGAAAATGGTTTGTGATGAATCCTGGTTTATTGTGTTTTAAAAACGGTTTTGGGTTTAAAGACCCGGTTGATTGTTGGATCTGGTTTTGGGTTTAAAGACCCGGTTTGTTGATGACGGGGGCGGGCCCGAAAATTGGGTTTAAGGACCCAGATTGAGTTTAAAGACTCGTGAGTTTAAAGACTCGATGATTGTGATACCCCCGAGGCCTACTAATCATGTTTTGAGTTTAAAGACTCGTTGATATCCCGGGAAGGCCTAATATTGAGTTTAAAGACTCGGATGGATCCAACGGCTTAACTGTGATTATTGATACATTTTTTTACTTTATTTGTGCAATTGATGTTTGAAAATGACAGTTCTGGAATCTGGTAATATTAAATGGTTTTACATGAGTTATGACGATTTTCTGTAACGTTTTTCATGTGTTTTCGGAAAAAGAGTTTCCAAAGGTTTAATACGCGATTTCTGAATATTCGGTTATGCATGCGTGTTACAAAACTGGAGGGCGAACTCGATTTCGGAAAAACTGTTTTCTGTAAAAATTATGTTTCGGTCCACTCACACTTTGTTGTTTTAAATTCCCTCCAGGTCGTGGTACAGGTGCGGGGGCAAGCGCCGAGGCAGAGGCGGAGGCATAAAGTTTTCCGTTGCGGAGTAGTTAGTTCACAGAGTAGGATTTGTTCCTTAACCTGTTTTGTATTATTATGCTCTGTGAAACTGTGGGCTTGACGTCCAGTCGGATGTATTTTGTTTAATCTCCCTGGTCTGACAATGGGTGTGTTGTAATATTAATTAGTTTCCGGTCTTTTGGATTCGATTGTCAGACGGGAGCAGGATGCTTCCCGATTATCGAGGCGATAATCGGGGTGGGTCCTGTCATAATGGGTTGGAGTTTCGATTTGTCTAGTCTGGGATTAGACAGATGGACTCCATTATTGAAACGTGATTGGCTACAACCTAGGTGGTTGTAGGATGGTTGATGGGTAGATGTACATACCTTGTACGTTGTTCGAGGTACAATACCAGGCAGACTTGTGGTGCCTAGTGACGGTATATAGGTTATACCAGTGGTACGTTGGTGAGCGTATTGGTAGTCGGCTTAGTTCCGATACCATTGGATTAGTTGAGGACGTGAACTGGACATTGAATACTATGCATTGGGTCATAGTATTTCTGGTGGGTCCAATTACACAGGTCGAGCGTTTTGTGATAGTGTTTACTCAGACTGAGTAAATTGGTGGTCGGTATAACCAAAGGTGAGTATAGTGTCAGTTTTTGACTGACGATTGTCAAGTGGTGACGGTTTATCGGAGGTGTCAACGTGGATCGTTGTGTGAGTTCTGGTGACTCCCAGTGGGAGCAGACGTCAGGATATTTAGTGGTTGAGCAAGGAACCGTCTAGTTGGTTGTGTCAGCGAAACGGTAGATCTGACAAGTGGTGTCAGTTCGGAGCGTACGACTTCTGTCATTCGACGTGGTCGAATGTAGTCAATGCGACGTGAGTGTTAATGGTACGTCTGGTTGCAGAAGAGTAATGTTCTGGTTAGTGGGTGTACGAGTGTACACGTGTTTCGAGGTCGATTTTACTTTCCGCGAGGCGGTTGTGGAATCAGGATAGTTAGTGTTTCAAGAACGAAACTAAATTAAAGAGGGAAAACGGTTGGATTTAGGTCGGTTGGAATTTCGAGGACGAAATTAATTAAGGAGGGAAGGTTGTAATGACCCGTCCCTAATTCCAGGATTAGATTAGTGACTAATCACGATTAGTGAGGCTAATCCGTGATTAGTTGGGCAAAAATCGGATGAACAATGCAAAATGACCGTTTTGTCCCTGATGGTGGTAAAACGTTGACTTTTCGATCGGGCGGTCAAACGGACTTTGACCGATGACCGTGACGTAGTTCGTGACGTCACGAGTTCATAGACAGGTGGCACGTTCAATTCCAACGTTCGAGGAGGAAGTTGTGACGTTCGGAAGTTTAGAGGCAATTTGGTAAATTTAGTTAAATGGGGCAAATAGTTGACTTTTTGACCGGGATGTCCGATGGCCTAGGGCCGAGGACCTTTACGTAGATAAGGACGATACGAATCCATAGACAGGAGGCACGTCGAATTTGGACGTTTGACGGTGAAGTTACGGTTCACGGAAGTTCAAGTGCACTATTGCACGAATTACGAAACGAGTTAACTTTTGGACTTTAGTGGGGCCCAGATATTTAATGGAGGCCCAATGGATGAGTGACAAGTGTCACCCATCCAATGGACACCCAAATTGATTCATGCACCGTGCATTCCATTCCATTTCTTCATTCAAACACACACACCGCTCCCATTACCCGATCTCACCCAAACCATTCACCCAAAACCCATCCCACCTTAACCCATGACCAGCCGTGAGGACCAGAGAGATTGAGGGAGCTGAGGTGGCAGGCCTGGAGGCCTGAACCGCCGCCCACGGTGGCGAGAGGAGGAGAAACCCGCAAGGTACCAGGTTAGCCCATTTTGATCCATTTTTCCATTTTAGTTTTTATGGTTGGTTTTTAATGGTTTTAATGAGTCCATTAGGTTGCTAGGGACATGTTAGGAGGGTTTTAGGAAGCTTGGGATGGCTGGGCAGCCATGGGAGAGTTTTGGGAACTTTGAACCGTTTGGTTCAAAATCGAACCATAGGATTTAGGTGTTTTTAGGTTGTTTTAAGGATTGTAATGGCTAGAAAACATCAAAATAGGAAGAAAGGAACCAAAAAGGAAGAACTAGGATGAAAAATGGGGTGTCTAGGGCCGTCAACTGGTCACGTCGGTCCAGTTGGACCGGCCAAACCAGGTGAACCGGTCCGGAACAGTAAAACCAGTCTGCTGGAGGTTGGTGACGATGAACAATAATCTGTCCCTACTAGGAGCACATGAGGGCACGTAGACCATAATTTGGGGAAGTGTTCAACACGTGAAATCTTCTATTCGATGTAACGAAGATTTTGGGACTGGTCTTGCATCAATCGGACATCGTTTCGATAGTTTTCGGGATGTCGGAAGGTTTAGGGGCGGTTTAAAAATAGTTAAAAGTTCGGGAAAATTACGGGGCTTTGGTATGAGGTTAATTAAGTAGTTAGTAACCTTCTATTAAAATTTGGACAGGTTTGGGAGTCCCGGTGATGGTGATCGGCTTGGGGAGCCGTATGGCACGCAAATCGAGGCGGCAGCTCGGACGGTCTGTGAGTGGACCTTGTTTTCTAAATTGGTGCATGCATAAATGTTTATTATATGTTTTCATACATGTTTGGTGATGCCATGGGTGCATTTGTATGTGGTTACGTATAGGCACGTATTTCGAGAATTCGGCCCTATACGGTGCCTATACGGGTCTATATGTCTTTATTGTTCTAAATGAAATGGTTTTGGATTTCTAACTCGGGTATGAGACCCATTTGGTTTTTTCTCGGGCATATGACGCTATTTACGACCTTCGGGTCTAAATCGTGGTCGTAACGGGTGCTATGTGCACGGCGATCGACGATGTGACGCTCGCCTCCGGATTGAGATGTGTTCCTTCCGGAGAGGTCACGATGCACGATTCGTGGTCGGGCAGCCTGGGGAGGCTCGACTTCAGAGTGCGGACGGTTCAGGATATCGATCGGTGATGAGTGCACCATGATCTTGTGATGGTCTCGTCGGTTGATACGTTCACGGCGACATACCAGGATTGAGGGCGGTCCTGGATGGATGGTTGCACACATCACTATGATCGGAGTCGTGACTGACCCTTAGATATCAGGCACGGTACCCAGTTGAGTCATATGTTCGGACACGAGACCCAGTTGTTTTACACTGATGATTTCGGGTCAGGGACCCTACATGGATTTCCGGGTTCATGACGGTTTATGGGAACCGACATGAACCTTTGTCAGGTCATTGTGGTACATGACGGTTTATGGGAACCGGCATGAACCCTCGTTATGGATGTTATAGATCATGACGGTTCAGGGGAACCGGGCATGAGTGTTTATGTTATGTATTTATATGTATTCATATACCTTCCTTTACTTCTATTATCTCTTCCGGAGAGGGTCGTTGGCCTGGGTGGACCCCGGAGTAGTCACGGAGCACCGACTGAGTGGAGTCACCCCTCAGTTGGGTTCCTTACTCTCAGGAAGGCTATAGTTACTATTACCTCGGGTAGGGTTAGTGGTCTGCAGACATTGACCTTGACTTTGAGAAGACTCGGATTGAGACCTGGGTAGCACGCGCGTAGCTTTGGAAACCGTGACAGGATTGGTTGTGTGAATTATTTGTATATATGATGTATGCTATATGAGATATATGATATGATGTATGATGTGCGTTTACACAGGTTTTGGGCAGTGGCCCGTATGGTTAGTTTCTTATGATTTGGGTTGAGTCCCTTATGGATTTGGGCAGTGACCCGTGTACTTGATTTCATTATGGTTTTTCTGGATAAATGGTTTTCGAATGCATGCATGCTTTTTAGTGAAGGGTACAAATGTCTTCTCGTTAAAATGTTTTTATAAACTCTTATTTTGTCCACTCACAGCTTTTAATGTTTTGACTGCCCTTCAGGTTGACATTGGATGTGGACTGTAGCAGAGACCGAGATATCACATACCTCCTCCGAATCCTGGCGTACTCTGATAGCCCGGGAGGGCAAAGGTCGGAAATATCCCTTGTCTGACACTCCGTGTCAGACAGGAGCAGGGTCATCCCACGTTAATCCCGGGGGGATTGGGATGGGTCCTGTCACCTGTGCACACCACATATCAAAGAATAGTAAAGATTTAACCATACGGGCCACTGCCCAAAACCATACGGGACTCAGCCCAAAACCTGTGTAACCACACATCACATCTCATATATCATCTCATATATCATATATACATATAAGTCACACAACCAATCCTGTCACGGTATCCAAAGCTACGCGTGTGCTACCCGGGTCTCAATCCGAGTCTTCTCAAAGTCAAGGTCAATGTTCGCAGACCACTGATCCTACTTGAGGTATAGTAACCATAGCCTTCCTGAGAGTAAGGAACCCAACTGGGGGGTGACTCCATTCAGTTGGTGCTCCATGACTACTCCGGGGTCCACCCATGCCAACGACCCTCTCCGGAGGAGATAATAGAAGTAAAGGAAGGTATATGCACATATATATACATAATACAAATATCCATGCCCGGTTCCCCCGAACCATCATGATCCATAATATTCAGTTCATATACATATAGACCATATCCTCCATGTCCTGTTCCCATAAACCGTCATGTACCATAATAACATAACCAAGGTTCATCCCGGTTCCCTTAAACCGTCATGTACCATAATAACATAACCAGGGTTCATGCCGATCCCCATAATCCGTCATGAACCACGATACCACAACAAGGGTTCATGCCGGTTCCCATAAACCGTCATGAACCGGGAAATCCATTTAAGGTTCCCTGACCTGAAATCAAAACCGTAAAGTAACCTGGGTCTCGTGCTCGAACATAGAACATCAGTTGGGTACCGTGCCCTATATCTGAGGTCATATACCCGAGAAAAAACCAAATGGGTCTCATACCCGAGTTTATCCTTTTGGAAATCCAAATCCAAATCATTTAAACCATTAAAGAAATACAGAGCCGTATAAGCACCGTATAAGGCCGAACTCTCGAAATACGTGCTTATACGTAACCACATACAAATGCGCCCATGGAATTACCAAACATGTATTAAAACATATAATAAATATTTATGCATGCACCAATTTAGAAAACAAGGTCCACTCACAGACCGTCCGAGCTGCCGCCTCGATTTGCGTGCCATACGGCTCTCCCGAGCCAATCACTATCACTAGGACTCCCAAACCTGTCCAAATTGTAATAGAAGGTTACTAACTACTTAATTAACCTCCCATTAAATCCCCGTAATTTTTCCGAACTTTTAACTATTTTTAAACCGACCCTAAACCTTCGGACAGCCCGAAACCTATCGAAACGATGCTCGATTGACGCGAGACCAGTCCCAAAATCTTCGTTACATCGAATATAAAATTTCATATGTTGAACACTTCCCAAAATTATGGCCCACGCACCCCTAGAAGGCTCAGATAACTGTTCATCATCTTTAAGTTCGGGTGAACCGGTTTTACTGTTCACAAGTACTGTGCTGAACCGGCGTCACCGGTTCAGTGCTTTTCCTCCCCTATTTTGGTCCGATTTCAACCCTAATTAATCCTATAATTCCTATTTCTTCATTCCCTATCAATTCCAATCATTAAAACCACCTAAAACCGCTCAAATCCCATGGTTCCATTTTGAACCATACGGTTCAAACTTCCCAAAATTCTCCCATGGCTGCACAGCCGTCCTAAGCTTCCTAAAACCTTCCTAATGACTTCCTAGCAACCTAATGGACTCATTAAAACCATCAAAAACGACCCATAACAATAAAAATGGAAAATGGGCTAACCTACCTCTCGGGTTCCTTGCCTCCACGCCGCCGTGCACGGCGGTTCCAGCTCCCTGCAGCCATCCTCCGTCTCTCACAGCACTCTCTGGTCTCCCAGGCATGATAAAATGGGGTTGGGTTGGATTTGGGTGAAGGTTAGAATGAGATCGGGAAATGGGTGTGTGTTTGAATGAAGGAAATGAAGATGCACGGGGAAGATGCATGAATACAATTCCATTGGGCAATGGATGGGTGACACTTGTCACTCATCCATTGGACCTCCTTAAAATATCTGGGCCCCACTATAGTCCAAAAGTTAACTCGTTTCGTAATTCGTGCAATAGTGCACTTGAACTTCCGTGAACCGTAACTTCGCCGTCGAACGTCCAAATTCGACGTGCCGCCTGTCTATGGATTTGTATCGTCCCGATCTACATAATAGTCCTCGGCCCTCAGCCATCGGACCTATCGGTCAAAAAGTCAACATTTGACCCCTTTAAACCAAAATTACTAAAATGCCCCTAAACTTCCGAACGTCATAACTTCTTCCACGAACGTCGGAATTGAACGTGACACCTGTCTATGAACTCGTGACGTCACGAACTACGTCATGGTCATCGGTCAAAGTCCATTTGACCGCCTGAACGAAAAGTCAACATTTTGCCACGGTTAAGGGCAAAACGGTCATTTCGCATCGTTCGTCCGATTTCGCCTAACTAATCACGGATTAACCTCAATAATCGTGATTAGTCGCTAATCTAATCCTAAAATTTGGGACGAGTCGTTACATTAAATGAGACAAAACTTAATTTAAAAGAGAAATTGAGATTATATAGAGAATTCAAGAGACAAATGAAGTAAAAAGCCCTTGATTCTATATATGCTTAATTACTTCCCACCTTGTTACTTAAATAAATATGATACGTGAGCATGTATATAAATAATAAAATAAATAAATGAATCAATGGCATTTCAACTGTCGGATGCAGGTTCAAATCTTCATCTGTCAAACTCAAACCACATGCATTTGGAATTTGAAGGAAGTGTGATACATGTGATAATAATAGGTGCAGGGTGGCTGTTTTGATGATGAACCCTCAGCTGCTACAGTCCTATTAATGGCTGCGCGCTGCTTATAAATTTATAATCACAACCTCATCCACATTCCACACTACCGATTACCAACCCGCCGGTAGTGGATCTAGAAAATTATTCCGGATAGGTCAATATTTAAAAAGCTTCTAAATTTTTTAAACAAAAATAAAACCTCAATTTTTTTTTTGAAAAAAGTATATAATTCTCATTTATGTAAGAAGATAAATTAAAAAGAAAATGCATAAAGTGATCTCGTTAAAACCTTGCTAGAAATTTCAACCTATCTAAGGAAAAAAAAAAGTGCTACGTATCAACGACAAAATAAAAAGAGTGCCACATATTCATAAAAGAAATAACATTACAACCTTATAATTTTCCACGGCGAGTTTTCATACCTTGAAAATGTCACATTATTGTCTCGTTATTAACAATAGCGTAGTTAGGATTTAACATTAGAGGGGCCTCATTTTTTTTTTTAGCAAAAATAATATTAATGTGTGATATATAATATATATATATATATATTTGAAAAAATATTTATTTTTTGACAAAATCGAAAAGTAGATTCCATTGATAATTAATTGATATATATATATACTGGCTATCTCAAATTAGCACAAAATTTCACATTTTAATAAATTTCAAGGGGCTTTTTGTTGGTTTCTTAAAAAAGAAAAATTGTTTCATGTATTTTTTTGTTCTATTTATAAGAACACTACGAATCATATATTTATATGAACACTATGAATAATATATTTATATGAACACTATGAATCATATATTTATATGAACACTATGAATTATATATTTATACTCTTAAGTCTAATAAAACAGTAATTTAAGAAAGTTCATAAGTTTCATTATCATTATAAACATTTATAAATGAAACAAAATAAGTAGGAAATTAGAAATTAAAAATTGAAACATGCTAACACATTTTAGGAGTATTTGTAGTTAAGAAAGAAAAGAACAAAATTTATAAAAAAAAGGCAAATAGGGTAAAGAATAGTTAAGAATTTAGATATTTTAAATGAATATGTGGTAATTAATTTAGTATAATATCATATATTTAAATAATTTTTAAAAAATACATAAAAAATTGAATACAAAATTACAAAAAAATGTAAAAAAAGTATACATAATAGATAAAAGATCCAAATATATTTATTATTACTTAAACAATTGAATACAAAATTACAAGAAAATGTAAAAAAAAGTATACATAATAGATAAAAGATCCAAATATATTTATTATTACTTAAAAAATTGAATACAAAATTACAAGAAAACATAAAAAAAAGTATACATAATAGATCCAAATATATTTATTATTATATAATAAATATTTAAAATTTAATTTAATAAATATAATAATATAATAAATAAATATAAAAAAATTGAGTGGGGGCCCAAGCTCCCCCTGAGATCTGCTTGGCTTCGCCACTAGTTATCAATGCAAATAAAAAACATATTTCTCAATGTAAACAACCATACTATTACTCAACCATTGATTTCCCATCTTGTTGTGGAACAGAGTTTTAACAATGTTCATAGCAGAAAATGCTCTTTCCATCGAAGTAGTTGCAACCGGTAAAACCAAAGTGTTAAGAAGAAAATACACATAATTATATGTTTTGTTCCTTCCCATTTTCACCAATTTTCTTGAAAGCTTCTTAATTCCTTTCAATTCGGAAAATTCACTACTTGAACCCATATCATGAATATAAACATCAAGTTGATCTTCAAGTGTGAGAAGTTCTCAAGAATTAGATTCTTGAAACAAAATTGAGCAAACTGAAGTAGTTTTTGTTTGTCAAAAGCTACGAAGTAATTATTTAGACTCAAACATGTCATACTAAGAGTTAACTTAGTACTTACCTCATCAAAACAATTATTCAACTCCACAAGTTATTTATCGATGATTCTTACAAAGATTTCCACACAATGATGATGAAAGTTTGTGATTCTTGGAGCTACACGTCTTGATCTCCCACAACTAACGAACAAATCATCATCTTGGGAATATCAATATCATTGTCACAAAAACAAGATACTTGATCAGGTAAAAGATCGAGTGTAACAACCCGTCCCGAGAGCCGGGATTAGTAGTGTGATGAAGGTGGGATTAGTGAGGCTAATCGGTGGTTAGGTGGTCCCGATAGGTCCGTAAGCTTAGAATGACGATTTTGCCCCTGTTTCAGGCAAAAAGTTGACTTTTAGTTCGGGTGGTCTAATGGACTTTGGCCGGTGACTAGGACGTAGTTTAGGACATCACGAATCCGTAGACAGGTGGCACGCCCGATTCCGACATCCGAGGAGGAAGTTATGATGTTCAGAAGGTTGAGGGCATATTCTGGTCCACTCACACCTTCTGTTTTAACTTGCCCTCCAGGTCGTGGAGCTAGAGCAGGGTTTTGGCGTCGAGGCAGCGTCGGAGGCATAGAAGTTACGAGAGGGATCCCGGAGTATTTTGTTTTAATTTCCGTGTGCGTGTATGTAGTATAATAGTTTTCTTTCTTTTTATTGAGTACTATGCTCTGTAAACTGTTGACTTCGGGATATGTAGTATAAGTTCTCCTGCGTCTGACTGTCTATGTGTCAGGATGTCAGACGGGAGCAGGATTTACCTCGGTTTTCGGGGTGAAACCGGGGTGGGTTCTGACATCGAGTTCATTCTCCCTCATATCTTGTAGTTGTAGCTTACTTTCTTGAACTAGAGCCATTGCATTCACAATATCTTGATCTCTCTTTTGTTATACTTTTGATAAATCATTTGCAAGTCCCAATATAAACTTCATAAAACTTAGGCACACAACAAAATCATAAGTTCGTATTTCCTTCAATGACTTATTTGCCTCAACAATATTGTTCATCAATAATTAATTCAAGCACCTTCACCATAGAGTCGTATATGGAAATATTACTAAGTAAGCTACTATAATGTGAGTTCCAACGCGTGTCACCGGCATGTTTGAGGCTAGTCTCTTGATTTAAGCCTTCCCTTGTTTGGAGACAAACATCTTCAAGTGCTTGCATAAGTCCTTTTTGTAGAAGATCTCTAAGTGCATGACGACTCTTGCAAGAAACTCCAATTACACCCACCAAACCATTAGCCGATGTCAAAAAAGTGCAAATGTCAACATTTCATTTCACCACGGCTACAAGAGCTTATTGAAGTTGGTGTGCAAAACAATGAATGTAAAAGGCATATGGATTTTCTCTCAAAATCTTAATTTTAAGACCATTGTACTCAACTTTCGGATTACTAGCCCCATCACACTCTTGTCCACGTAGCATATTAATACTCAATATATTTGTGGAAAACAATTGATCAATGGTACTTTTTAGTGAGCTTGAAGTTGTATTGGAAACATAATGGACCTTCACAAACCTTTCAAGTACTTTCCCCATTTTGTTCACATAACGAAATACCACTGCCATTTGTGTCACGACTCGTCTCCCTTAGCACAATATTATCTGCTATAGGTCATGCTCTTACAGTTTTATTTCTAAGAACTCACACGCAAATTCCCAATAGGTCATCCATCATAGGATTGCTTCAGCTCAATCTCGCTTAACTTTGGAGTTTCCAAGAAATCCAAAACTAGTGAGCTCCCAAAAGGCCTCGCACTAGGAAGATATGTACTTACACATATAAAACACTTCACCTTTCCCTCCCTGAACGATATGGGATTGCTCACCGTTCTTACTCCCCCGAGCATCAGCCAACTGGGAACACCCCAAACTTTGGCTACTTGTGACACAACCCCCGAGCATTAGCCGTCTGAGAACGCCCTAGCTTTGGCTACTTGGGACACGGGTCTTAAAAATTTTCTCTTTTATGGAAACATCTCTTGATTCATCAACCAATGAAGAAAAGAATCCACCCTTCGTATCAATAACTATAACTTCAATGGTTTCAACGACATAAGAATTGACAATATACTTTTGAATTTCATAAGCTACTAATTTGAGGTTCCCACGAGCATTTTCAAATGCAACTAGCCTAACTTTATCATCATGATCCGCAAGAAATTTCATGAGTTGCACATAATTTCTAGTATTGCTTGATGTTTCTGTTTCATCATGACCTCGAAAAGAAATCCCTTTTGTCAACAAAAATCTTGTAAAAACAATTGCCGCATTGAAGAGAGTATAATAATCAATGTGAGCTTAGCTTGACTCCTTGATAAGAACACTTTGAATGTGCTGCTTCTGATTCATCTAATCTAGATTGGCTTATTTAGATTGGTTGTGATAACTACCAACGAACCCACATGCCCCCTCATTCTTTCTTTCATTTTCGTCAAAATTTTGAAGCCTTTGTCAGTGAAGGCCTCATACTAACTTGATCAAAATTGGGTTTGAAAAGGAATTGGACAATTAAATAAGGAATTGGAAGTTGATTGGTGCCCTAAATGCTCCAACCCATTGCTCTTGAGGAGAAGGGAGTGCTTCAGCTCTTTGAGATATTGGTAAAGTAGATGTAAATTTGTTGCAACTTGCAATTGTCTTGGTAATTGATAAAGGCAAGCTGCAAGGCAGAAAGTAGCAGTGGCTAGTGGGAGGGGAACACATGATTTTTTTTAAATGAGCTTACCAAAAACGACGTCATTTTAAGTAAATTTTTATTTAAAAAGGACATCTGCAAAACCACCATCTTCTTCTCCTTGATGTAGCTTAACCTTGATACCTAAAAAAAAGATTTCATACGAACTGAAAGGAGTCAAGATACATCTCTTAAGGGATGAATTAAGAGGTTGAAGGGATCAATTGGCCCCCATTACCCCTTAATAGATCCGCCCCTAGCTACCTTTAAGCCATCTAGCAATAGGGTTATAAAAAGCCACCTAAATAAAAATTTAGGACTCCAAAAATAAGTTTTTTTAATAACTAGTATAGGACTATATTTTATCATCTCTAATAATAGAGGGCTATGCTATATTTTGTTTAATATTTTTTACAATATCCCAAAAGAACAGCTGCATTTGGTTGGCCCTTCACCCTAAAGGCCATAATTTGGCCATTTAGTTCACATTTAGAACACTTGAGGAAGTTTGATTTCTTAGTCAAAATTCTTCAATTTTACTTTTTAGCCAAATTTCAAGGCGCTGTTAAAGATGGCCTTATATACGTACGATTTTAACTTCAATACTAGATAATTAATTTATATTAATTATCATATGATACGTTACGTTTTATCTAACTTAGTGATATTCTTTTTCTAATTTTACAAACATTTGGAGTTTGGGAATGACCCCTTTATCTAGGTATGGTAGGGAAAACCACCCATTTTATAATTGTTGGGAGAGTTTTATAGGAAAGCTTGGTAGCTAGGGTTTAGACAATCAGACTTTAGATTATGTTTTGAAGTTGAAATTTTGTCTCCTTTGACCAAAAATAAATAAAGAACAAAAAAAAAAACAAAAAACAAAAAACAGCACTGATCATCAATTGAATTGTTGGCTTGTCTTGATACTTAAGAGGGAGCTATATCTATGTGGTTTTTGCAATACATACTTGCAACACGTACGTAATATTACTTGTCCCACAGCGTGCACATTGGCTTGCTCAGTTGCTAGGGTTTAGGGTCGACACAGCTAAAACTCTTATAATTAAAACTATTTCTTTTCATATTTCTTTTTTATTTTTAATTATACGCTAACTATTTAGAAAGACGTTGATCCTTTAACAAATGTTCAAATTAAAAAAAAAAAAATGAAGTACATGATGATTTTCACTGTAAATTTCTTACCGAAAAAATATGACAATGGTTGTTTTCAAAAGAGCAACGAGATTAAAGTGACACTTGGAATCATTATTCATTGGTCCATATTATAAGTAAGAATAGTGAGAAGCCAAGCGCGCATTCTCCAAATATAGAAACATGCATGCAAAATATTGCAATGAAATATCAAATATGTTCGTGTTGGAATTGAGTAATTAGGGAATAGGGTCCACTTTTTGTACTAAAAATTAATGGTACTAATAAGTCCAGAGCTATATATATACGTACTAAGTCAAACACCAACAAATTGGATAATTAACCACTCCCATTAAACGCCAAAAATAAAAAAAAAAACCATGCCCATTAATCTACATGCCTATATTTGTTAAACAATATATTATATCAAAACGTAAGGTCACCTAATTGACCATTTCCAATAAAACCTTTTAATTAATTGCATGAAGTAGGAAGAATGTCAATAAGCTTCTGAATAGAATAATTCATATCAAATTGCAAACTTATTTGAAACATCTTTTAATTGGCACACCCAATCCTGTTGATCGATATTCGAACGGTGACGTCCAGAAAAATGATGCGTTTTAGGATGTTGTGTAAAGTATAATTAGTAAAACTAATTAATAATTCATTGTGATAGCTGAAATTCATAGCATAATATACTATTTGATGATCATAAAGTTTGAACATACTTGAAATATCCTGATTCTTGGCTGCTCAAGTGTGATGCATCTGAAAATCCGGATATTTTAGGTAGTTTTTCAAAACTTTATGATATGGTATTCGAAATCAATTAATTATAAGTTCGAATCCAGGTGTTCAAATCCGGTTACCTGATGAATATAGTATTTGTCATATGAATCATTTGGATCAATATGCAATACTTTTTTTTCTTTCGATCATATTGAAATTTCTAATAAAGTTTTAATAAGATTACTTTTATCCAACAATTTTATTCTTTCTTATCGTTTGGAATACAAAACCATTTCAACCAATAAAAAAAGTTGGTAATAGATGTCGGACAATAATGACTGAATGAAGTTGCTTCACTAAGGAGCTGGTTAACAAGGATATATATACATATATATATATATATATATATATATATATATATATATATTCTGGAATTCCTTTGTCAACATAGTATGGAATAAATAATATCGATATGAATAGGATTCGAAAATGAAAGAAGCACTCGTGGCAGATATGTAGCACTTAATCCTACGTGTTAGTCTAAACATCCAGATATGGATATGGTCCGTGTCAAAAACAGTAGAACTTTTTCTTGTACGCTGGTTTTACTAAAACTTCACGTATCCGTACGGAAATATACAAATTGCCTGGCTTATTAAATTAGCTAGGGTTTGACGTTATATACTATATTTACAGATTACGTTGGTGATCCGTAAATTATTAAATGAATAGATCGACTGACATTGTGAAGCTAAATAACTGTGTTGAAATCTTGTTGAGGAGTGTTGATGTTAAATTATACTATATTAATTAATAACGATATATCTTTTAAAAGTATGACGTGTACACGTGGGAAAGTCACGTGCATACATTGCCGCAAATCTGATATATTTTTTTAGGTATTAATTTATTTTTTTTTAAAACGCCGTGCCACCTCTTCAAACGTATAAATGACTTGCTTTTCTGTACTTTGAAACTTCTAATGGCTTCAAGAACTAGGTTATGGTTTAAAAAAGTACGACCCTAATTAATATCACATGATATAGTTAATTTATTTGTTAAACAAAATTAATATACGAGAAATTTTAAACTGTGAAATATTTAATATTTTAAAATATATCATTAGATAGTTACGAGAATCAACCAGTTCAATTTCGCTCAATTCTCAAGCTGCTCGAATTCTAATTCAAAATTTCGAAATGAATGCAGGGTGTTCTGATGAGAAGATCAAAGTTGAAGAATTGGACTGCAGTCATCAATTCAGTTAGTAGAAAGTTAATTAGGTTTATAGTCATCAATTCAAGTAGTTAGTTGGTTAATAAGTTTGTTATGCAAGCTGTCGTTGAGCCTTGGATCTCTGCCACGTGCATCAAGATTATAGGCTTAGTTATTTGTCCATACAGCTGAGGTATAAAAGGCTAGTCCTGTACAATTGTAGAATCAAGCTGAAAATAAAGAAGTTCAATCGTCCATCTTCCCTCTCAAAAGCTCTCTCCTTCTCTCTGTTGCTCTTTCTACTGAAATTCTTTAGGTTTTCACAGGGTTGTTCTGGACTTGGTCTTCTTCAATTCCTTCCAAATTTGTGATGGATCAACTAGGTTGGTTCCTAGAAAGCTTAATCCAAGCTTAGTTTCAAGTTTTCTAGTTTCGGTCCAGTCTCTCGAGTTTTTTCTTCTTTCCTTTCTTTCATGTATGTTTGTCTCTTATTTCTCTGTTTTCTCTTCAGTTCTGACACGACCCATCCCAATCCCCCCGGGATTACCATGGAATGTGACGTGCTCCCGTCTGACAAGAGGCGCCAGACAAGGGATAACCGATTGCCATTGCCCAAACGGGCTTCCAGAGTGCGTAAGGATCGATGGAGGAGGTGTGCGATGCTCAAGTCTCTGCTGCAGTCGTATCCGGAATCAACCTGAAGGGCATTGAAAACAAAAGCTGTGAGTGGACGAAAATAAACAAGTCTGCTTAAAACATTTATAAGACATTTGTGCCCCTCAGTAAAATCATATGCATGCACCAAAACCAATAATTCCATAATTATTTAGAAATAACCATTAGGGCCTTAGCCCGGAAACCAAAGCATAGTTTCAATTTCCAAAAGTAAATCCAAGAGTTATTTCATAAATCCAGTAATATGAACCATAAGGCATATAAACCATAACCATTATTTTAGCCACTGCACTATACACTCCAATCCGACATCCCTGATGTCTGACGTCCCTGACGTCAATAAGGTCACAATCACAAGGCTACGCGTGCCACTCGGGTCTCAATTTTCCGAGTTAAATCCCCGAACCCCGTTCGGGTACAGCATCACCTGATGCTTAGCGTCATAGACGCTGGACGTACTAGACGCCCGTGACCTCTCCGGGGTACCTCGCTGGAGGAGACAATATAATATGGAAGGATCTATACAGTGCAGTACTAAATACATTTTATCGATATCCACATGCAAAACATATAGGTATACATAGATAAAATCCGAACCATTCGTTACGTTTCATCAAACGGGTCTCATGCCCAAATACCGTGAAACGTGCCATAACCGAAATATCATCAAAACCATTTATAGATTCCAGCATGTGAACATATATAAAATGTAAACCAGGAAACATTTATTCAATTCCATTTTAGGGTCCCCGACCCGCAAACACATGTAGAAGTCAACTGGGCCCCTGGCCCGATTTCACAAGTTAACTGGGCCCCTGGCCCGATCCACATGTTAACTGGGCCCCTGGCCCGATTTCATAGATCAACTGGGCCCCCGGCCCGATTTTATTTTATTCAAGTTCGTAACCGTTTCATGAAATCATATTCAACCACATTTATGGAAATCGGTGCAAATCCAGAAAACTTCGGTTTACGTGAAAATACGAGACAGGTCGTTACACGGGGGACCCAAGAGGATCTCTCCCAGTTGAAAGAAAAAGCGGAGACCCTTCATGCTAAGAATGCCGAGATCAAGGTCCAGAACGCACCATTCAAGCCCAAAGCGTGCAAATTGAGGCCCGACTCACCTTCTTGTTCAACCGAATAGGTGAGCATGAACTAGATGGCCTTAACTCGTTGTCGTAGGACCCCGATTCGATAACCCACCTAGGATGCTAATCGCCCTGCCCATCCCAACGCACCCCGTCGAACTTTCGTCGGGTAAGCTTGACGGAAGGGCAAAAGTCGTTGACTTCATTCTTACTCGGCGGATGTTCTTCTCCGTCGAGTAGCCCTAGCTCGACGATGCTTGTATGACGGAGGTTCGCCAGGTAAACATCTCGTCTGACGAATTGTCCTTCTTACTCGACGAAGCCATTTTGCTAGGCCAGCCATGTTTCTTGTAATATTCACTAAACGTACCGCTAACTATTAGAAATATAATTGTTATCCATATGTTACCCCAACCCCACTTAAAGATATTCAATAATTATAGGACATACTAAAGATTTGTCAAGTGTTATATATATATATATATATATATATATATATATATATATAGTGCTGCTGGTATTCTGTAATTGGGCAGTTGAGTTTATACATATGATCGAGCATGCACATTATAAGTTCATTATGGCTTAGGAAACTATAGACCCACTCAAATTCACAGTACCCAGCAAATTAGCTTGAAGAAGAAGAAGACTCGCACAATACCAATGCGCATTTAACTGAAGTGGGCAATATAATTAAATTAACATAATTTCCTTCAGATAATCAAACCCATCCCGCAGTGCCTAATTTCCCTTAATTAAAAAAAATGGGAAATTAAAACATCGATCAAACCCGGCCTGAACCAATTATCTCCATCTTGTTAATTTGAAGCAAAGATTAATATAGAGTGCTGCAGCTTAAAACTTCAATTAAAGAGCAGCACCCGATCATACTCGATCAAGATTAGGACACGCAAAACGTGGTGATGACGAAATAGCTGATGGAATGGTTGAGTAAGAGTGCAATCAAAGGGCACTACTTTGCCTTTGTGTTTGTGACCTTGTGTAGGAAAATGGGAAGAATTTTTTGGGATCCTTATTACCACATGTAAAAGCTAGCCCTTCTCTCTCTCTCTCTCTCTCTCTCTCTCTCTCTCTCTCTCTCTCTCTCTCTGCCTTTAGGTCACCTATCTTTCACCATCACCCATTTTGAAGCCAGACACACCTTAACACAATGTAGTTCCCACATCCCTTTCACAACCCAATGGTGGACCCAAATTTCAGTGTGTGTGTCTCTCTCTCTCTCTAGAATGTAAAATCTGTGTGTGAATATTTGAAAAACATTAGTTTTATTGGACATTAGTCATTGGGTCATGATATATATGAGGCTGGGGAAAGGTGAGGACTGAGGACCTTATATAAAGGTGGGGTGGAGCTTTTGGGGATCTACAAAATTACAAGTATACAGCGTTGGTGAGCGTGAGGCTATTTATCCGAATTTCATCGATCAGTACTTGCATGTGTTGGAGAAATTGGTAGATCTAGGTATACTCACGTTTACTAATTTTGTTTGTACATTTATTGGTGAATTTATTTGGTGGTATGGGAAGGCAACCTTGTTGTGACAAACTTGGGGTGAAGAAAGGCCCATGGACTGCGGAGGAAGACAAGAAGCTCATCAACTTTATTCTCACCAATGGCCAGTGTTGCTGGAGGGCTGTGCCCAAACTCGCTGGCCTCCGCCGCTGTGGCAAGAGTTGCCGCCTCCGTTGGACCAACTATCTCCGCCCTGACTTGAAGAGAGGCCTCCTTACTGAAGCTGAAGAACAGTTGGTTATTGATCTTCATGCTCGCCTGGGAAATAGGTCACCTTCTATATATTCATAATATTTTTGCGTATAAATTTATATATCATGCACCCAGAATTAATTACCTATATGATTTTATTAATGGTTACCTTAATGATTTTATTAATAGTGTTTGGTGATGAACAAGGTTGTTTCACCCTTCGTCGTGATTTTTTATTAATTATACGTTAAATATGTAATTCCTTTATTTTTTTCTGCCTTTCTTGAGGTACAAGTTTTGTTTTCAACTTTCTTGTCTTCAATCATAAAGTTGAAAAAGATATTATAGCTAGGGGCCTAATGCATTCAACAAGAGAGAAACTAAGGTTTTTTTATTGTACGTTATTAGAAAGAAAAAAATATTAAGAACGAATTTTTTTTTTCGTTTATTATAATTATTAATTATATTATTGATTATGATTATCTTCTCACACGTACACATGATTTTGTAAACAAATTGTATAATCACTTACAATGCTGTTTGGTTATATATATATAGGTGGTCCAAGATTGCAGCGAGATTGCCTGGGAGGACTGATAATGAAATCAAGAATCATTGGAACACCCACATCAAGAAAAAGCTTCTAAGGATGGGGATTGATCCTGTCACGCATGAGCCTCTCCACAAAGAAGATCCTTCGGCGTGCGATAATAACGAAACTAACTCATCATCCCACCCTGATCGCAACTCATCATCCGGGTTCGAGGACATGAACTCCTCAAGCTCTCCAACCGAAAATTCCTCCTCCTGCGACGAATCATCGGGCTTATTAGATACCATTTGCAACGTGGACGAGTCGCTTATGAACAGCCTGTGGGTGGATGAAACCCCTCTCATTGATGCATTGTGGAACGACAACAACGAAGCTCTAGTAGCAGATAACACTATTGTGAATAATGTTGAGAATAATGGGATGGGATTTCAAGCGTGGGAGGAGAACTGTGCGTGGCTTTTGGACTGTCAAGACTTTGGTGTTCATGATTTTAGTCTGGACGATTATTGTTTCAACGACGTCGAAGTAAATGCCAGCATGAACAAATTAGAGATCGGGGCGGAGAAATTAAGCACTACTATAAATTAATTAATGGAAATGTATCAAGTATATATGCAGTTAAATACTTACGATTAATGTTCATATATAGTGAAGAGAGAGTAGTAGCCAATTACAAACGTGCTTACATGTTACAAAGTACCATGTCTGCTGCCTCACTTTCAATTAAGTTGTTGAATATTCTTGGAAGGTGGAGGCACGAACCTGCTTCTTTAAGAGGTTTTCCTCACCAACCAAACAAACTTATACCTAAGAAAATGTTGTAATAATAATCTGACGGGAAGTTTAGGGACAAGTCATATTGTAAAAGTGTACCTATACACGTGGTAGAAACTGGGTTTTTTTGTTGAAATGTAACTGTCTGTACATTAATTATATGTATATCATTTATGAAATCAAATGAAATAAAAGAGCTAGTTTATGTGTATACGGATGTCTGCTATTTTGTAAAAAAATTGTAAATCTGTAATATTTTACTATAAAATTAATTTGATTCAAAGAATAAAAAAAAGACGTCGAATTCAAGTGGATAATCATAATCAAACTGACAAATTACCTAATTCTGGAGTGGGCTAGAAAATGAATAGGGTCCCGGGATGTATGATCATATAGCTTAGATCGATTTTGATAAAAGTTGATGGGGGCCGGGGGGGCGCATGCACTAGCTTATTCATTGGAGTTGGCTTTAAAATGAGCTTTGTCACTCTGCCATCATTGAAGGGACCTTCATTCCTCAGGCTGCTAGGTGGCTCGGTTATCATCGAGTATATATGGAGAAACTAATTATTTCGCACTTTTTAAGGTCTAAAAACATCATGACCATTGAATATTCTCTCATCTGTATTCCAATTAATAAATATACGTTTGATTATTATGTATATATATATATATGTCCACTGTACGTGATTTTTTTACTGGTTAATTATATATGGACATGTACGTACATATAATTGTGCATCCGAAACACATCCCATTACTCATCATTAACCCTATAATTAGTCCAACAACTCAATGGGGTCAATTTAAAAGGTGCTTTAAAGTTGTTATGTTGATTATATTTAGTATGTGCGATCTAAATTAGCTAGAAAGCAAATACACAATTAATTGATGCAATTATCTACTGGTTAATATGGAAGTGAATTAGTGGCAAATTAATTAGGTGAGAAGAGATAGTGTGTTTTTAGCTTTAACACTTCGATTCCATTTCGAAATGACTTGATGTTCAAATGAGTAATTTATATAGATAAAAAAAATAACAAAATAAAAGTAGGCCACCAGATGTACACGTTTATATATATATATATATATATATATGCACTAATTGTTTTGGTCAGTTTAAATTAATTTGAATATCAAAATGAGTGTTCGAACTTAATTAGGGTACATCAAAATGACTCATGGGTAGAGACATATATATATATATATTATAATATTTATACGTGATCCTCTACAACCTATAGTGATTGGATCACGAAATACTCTACAAATATATATATATATATATATATATATGAGGGGAAATTATATATTGGTCCTATTTTAGGGTCCAAATTATAAGTTAGTCTATTAAAGTAAATATAAACTGTAAATAATAAATAACTTGATTTTTTTAATTGTTGGTCAAAATGCAGCATTAGTTTTAATCCCTCAATTCTTAAAGAATTACAAGCGTGTCATTATATATCATAAAACTTGATTTTATTTTACGTAATTTACCTATAAGAATTTTAAGTGTAGATAAAAATGTAATTTACATATGAGAATTTTAATTGTATAATAAAGATATATTATACGCAATATACCTCTCTCAAATAGAATAGAAAAATAAGAAATACATAGATAATTATTAATTTACTTACGAAAGAATAAAACAAGCAGGTAATTAATAATTTACATACGAAAGAATAAAACCAAAAAACTTTACAAAATAAACAAAGTATCAGTGAGTTTGTAACTATTCAAAAGTATCAAATAAATATCGGAGAAGTTTGGTGGATTAAATTGGTTTCATTCCTAAAACAAATTTGACAGTATGAAATTTAGTTAGAATTATCTTATCAAATAATTTTAAAAAATAAATATAAAATATTAATATCTAAATTTTGAAAGTTACTCGTCCATATCTGGAAAGGGTATATACAAATAGTAATAGAAATTTTTTTTAAAAAATAATACTTATAAAAAATACAGTAAATAAACTATTTTATATGTTACACTTAAAAATTGGACTAATCTATAATTATTATTTCTATATGAAATTCAGAGATGGTGATTTAGACTGAGCATCTTTATTATACAACAAAATTAATTAATTAGATTATATTTGTCCAAATTATGAATCTCTAGTGATCATGACTAGATAGGTAGCCAGTTAAGGATTAGTCCTTAAATTCAACGTAATATTTAGCACTGCTTGTCATGACTAACCACTATAACCCATTATTTGCTTTTGTTTTTTCAAAAAACTTTTTCAAAGCTCCCATGAAAGACATAAGTCTCTCCATCCAAGTTTTGTTATTCCCACAAGTTGGTGATTCACAACAATATATATCCTACTATGTATTACTTACATACCCTATGACGTCATATATATATATGAATTATTTAAGTTTCTTAATTAACAAGTTAATTAATCAAACTACATGTACGCATATAACTCACCATCACCCATTTGCCAAGGAATTAATGTTTATACACACTTATGGACATGTCGAAACGATAAGGCTTAAATAAGTCGCATTGGCCCTTTTAGAGTGTTAGTTTTATTTTTCTTTTTCAATGCTTTGGGGTAGACTGTGACAACGTATTTTTTATTGAATTAATTTGTATTTATACATATATTATAATTATCAGAACAGTTCATTCTTTAAGCTATTATTTAAAATTATTTATGAGATAATTTAACCAAATTGGTGTTCGTTCACTATTTATGTATATCAGCTAATTAAACCGAGGATCTCAATTGTATCAAAATTATTGATTTATTTGATATCTTTAATCTTATTGATTTTTTTTATGTAGATAATCTTAATGAAATAAAGAATTAAAAAATAAACGGTTCTGATTATGATATACATATAAATACAATATTGAAAAAGGGTGATACGGCGATGTTATTGAACAATAAACAAGTTGGGAGAGATTTAAACTCCAAACTTATTTTAATCTTAATTATTATTTTTTCCCCTCCAGCTGGCCTCTATCACTTAAACTAACTTCCAAAGATATAAATCAAGTTATTCTTTGATTAATAAATGAATACCGTACTTGAAAAATAAAAACAACTGTAAAAGAGAGCAAAAAAAAAAGAAGAGAGAAAAGGAAAGCAGGCGAAGATGAGAGAGACCCTTCACCTAAGAATCTCATCAATCGTCATCGACAAGTGGCCGACGATGGCGGTCAGCCTTAGCTGGGTGGTCTGCCCATGGCCTCAATAAAATGGTCATTAAGTGATAATTATTATTTTTTAATAAACAAAGAGTCCATGTGGTCTTTAATTATTATTTTTTTAATACACAAAAGTAATAATAATTATTTTTTAATAAACAAAAGTAATTATCATATAATAAAGGTAATAATAATAATAAGGTAGCCAACTCTTTTGATGTGCATATAGCATCATCTAGTTAAACTTCAATTCGACTGGGTTGATGACAAAATTGTGAGAATGTATATGTTATAACAAAATGTATTATTTTACAAAATGGTATATTTTTTTGGCCTTCATTTCGGCAATAATGTTACACTTACACGGTGGAATTGCTTTGTCTTTATTCCTACAATTGGGCTTTCTATTTTTGGTCTGATCCTACAATTGGAGCCATGATGACTAAGGAAAATAGGCCCGCTCATGAATTCATCTAGTCGTAGCCCAACCCAAATTGACGGATCCCGCTGACTCCAATTGAGCCTACCGCCATGTCCATGCCCTACTCTAGGCCGCCCGCTCAAAAGTTAAAGAGTATTTATAATTCCTCCCCAAATTGGACGCGAATTTACAATTCCGCCCAGTCTCTCAGTCCCTGCGAGTCTGTCGTTTCAGTGTTTCACCGGTGCCATTTGGGGCAGAAGAGAGTCTTGCCCAAAGAGCCTATAGAGCGGACTTCCTTCTATTCCTTCCTCTACGCAGCGTCAGGTTAGCTTCGCATTCTTTGCTTCATTTCAAATATCAATCTCTGACCCAGTTAGGGTTTTATCTCCCAGTTCATTATCGGATCGTTTTCTTCTTGGGTTCTAGAGATGATAATTGTGTTGCTAATAACTTGTTGAAAAAGTTTCTACTTCTTAGCTCATTTGGACTGCAATCTGTTTGATTCATTTTCTCAATCAAGTCCCTAACGAGACACTTGGTCTTTTATTGCACATCGGATAATTTAGCTCTAATTGCTTTTTATATAATGTGTGTAATTTTGAGACAATTCTAAGCATAAATTAGATGCTGCAGTGATTGTGGGTTCATATGCCCATTTATTAGCGTGATTGTTTGTACTTAGTTTGCTTAATTTATTTCTTGTTTTCCATTGGAATGTCATGCGGTTTCCATTTGGACACTTTCTGGCTGTTTAGCTGAACCTGTGGGTTTTACTTTCACTTTGCCATCGGTGTAAGGATTACTAGCATCAAAGAGAAGACCATATTGATATTTTTGGTTGTGAAGATCATAGTTCTAATAGGAAATAGGACAGTATAGAGTATAGATCAAAGTTTTCTTTTTCCAAGGCAATGCAGAGACTGGCTTGATATTATGCATATTAATGCGACTTTAGCACACTTGAAAGATAGCTATATGCTCACGTTATTCTCACCGTGGTTTTCTTTGTGAGGTTGGCAGCTATTGGTTACATTGTACGTTATTGAGTAGTTAATAAGTACTCTATGCATTATTGGATGTAAAGTTTAATGGTTAAGATTTGATTTCAACTGCTTACATATTAGTACTCATCAAGTGTAACTATTAAACTTTTCATAGATCTATTTGTGCAGGCTTTACTCTTGTAGCTTCAATATGTGAAAGAGAGACAAGAGTTATCAAATTGTTTGTTCTGCTTGAATTTTTCCAGCTTTCCTTTTCTCGCATGCAGTTTTAAATTATGTTATTCGACTATTAGTTATTAGTTATGCTCTTATTTCCCCATATCTTTGTAAACCTATCTGGATATCTGTATGTGATGTTTTAGGTGTCTTGTTCTTATAATAGTTTTTTTTTTTTGTTCATCCTTAATTTGGTGTTGATGAGTTTTATGATTATTATGAAAATGACTTCATCCTTATAATTTGATGTCGAATGGTTTAACCATGAAAACCTAGTAACTGAGTTCTCTGTCTCTCTCTGTTGAATGGTTTCTTTTTCTGAATTTGATTTGAATTTTGAATATAAAAAAATTTACTGTATGAAGATTAAGAGCTTCATTGAATCTTAATAGTTGGTACATTTGAACATTGATAAGTAAAAACCTTTTCGTTGTTGGTTGATATTATTGTGCATGCTAATGTGACTTTTGAAGTTTGGGAAAGGGATAGGGCAGAGGGTTGCTAATTAGTTCCTTCACCTTTAGAATGTGTGAAGTGAAGGGAAATACAGTGCTCTAGAAAGTTATAGAATCTGTGTATCTTAGAATCATTTAAAAGTTTTGGCCTGTTGAAATCACTCAGCTGCCTGACCCAACCCAGATATATATAAGACAGTAAAATAGTCCATCAGTATATAAAGGTAGGGATTTTCAGATTTAAAATTTTATGAATGTGAGAACTCTATTTTATGCTATTTTCCTGATCAGCCCGTATGCTGTCAATCCTCATGTATACCTCAGATATATAGAAGACCAAAAGTATATGAATTCTCATAGTATGTTGCAACAAGATTCTAGAGTTTGTTGCAACAAGAATGTTGTGTTTTACTTTGTATTGTCTCTCCATTAAATGTCATTTTGAGGTATGCACATATCAATTTTGTATTAATTGGGCTTTGCGCCTTTGCATCAATGTTTCCAGCCTTCCAGGTTTCTTACCAGGGAGCTGTTCCACCATGGGTGATTTTAGCATCCACATTACCTCCAGTCTTGTTAGTAAGCTAGCTGAAGATGCTGACAAGTCGAAGAAGAAACCCCGAAGAACTAAAACTAAGGTACCAAGGCAACCCCGATCAACGATAAATCAGAAGCAGGTTTCTGATGGTTCTGAAACACTCAAGGGAGCAAGTGCTAAAGCATGGCCTATTCAGCCTCCTCTATTTGTGCCTGTAACCCCTCCTTTACAGCCTACCTTTTCAGAGATAGATGCAATCAAAACTGTTCTTCAAGAGAGTGAGAGGGTTCTGGAGCAGTTGCAGAAGCAGGAGGAGAACATGGTACAGGAAGTGACACAAAAAGCAAAGGAACTACGTGATAAGGAGTTCAAGCTTCCATTCCAGAAGCCCATTCCCTGCTTAGCTGAGAAAGACTCTTGCTTGGCTTGCTACAAGGAGCATCTCAATGACCCTCTCAAATGTGCCAGTCTTGTTAAAAGTTTCGCAGATTGTGCTCGCAGAGTTAGGCAGCAAGTGAATTCAGCAGACATGTAAAATGGTTTTAGATGAAATTTTCCGGTCATATACTCCCCCGATTGCAAGCTGATTTCCAAGATTTTGGTAGTACAAAATAAACCAACACTAATTAACGTCCTCATTATTGGATTGCTTGCTATGTCATCGGAATTATGTGTTAATTTTTTAACTTTACAGGGCTCACCCGTTTCTAAATTCACGGCTGTAAGTGAAATGTAATGTTCACCATCTTAAGACTTGGAAAAGATTACCGGCATCACTTGGTATTCAGTACTCACTGTATGCTTTTTAATGTCGTGACAAGTTTGTCGTTTAATCAGCCATTTTTTTTTCTCTAACTCCATCATCAAATGTTACAATTTCTCGTTATGTTTAGTATTTGCCATCTTGGCAGCAGTAGAAAATTGTAGGGGATATGCAGTCCCAGTGTCCGACATATATGTGAGGAAATCTTAGCCATAAACCAATCTTCAAGGACTTTGATAGCTTTCACTTTCACTAGCTTTGTCAATTGTCACCACCTAACGAGAGCTTCTGAATCTCTGGCGCTCTTCCACTATTTTCATCATGATGCCCGAGGTTGAAAATATGCTTCAAATACAAGTGGAGGATGGATGGATTTGGAGAAAACAAGACACCATGTTTCCATAACTTTTACGCCTTTTTTTTTTTAATTGAATATTTTCAAATGTTATTCTTTTACGCCTTTTTTTTTAACTGAATATTTTCAAATGTTATTTATTTCATAATGTGTGGGAGTACGTATATCATTGTTGGAACTTCGAAACGATGTAAATAATGAAAGAAAGCCAAATATACGAGACAGAAGAAGAAGAAGAAGAAGAAAAAAGAATAAAAAAAATGGGAAGAAAGAGGCAAAAGAAGCAAAGAAAAAAGATAATAGAAAACGAAAATGAAAGGGCACGAGCAAATCACGTGCAAGGGTGAATTAGAAGTTAGAAGACTTCCACGGCTTTTCCTCGGTTGAGGGCAAAGCGCGGACCACTAATTTATCGCCGTGGTTTTTCATTTCCTCGGAATTCCTCCTCCATTCTTCCCCCCAAAATTGCCGATCCGTTGCAGATTCCGACGGCCTCCGATTTTTTTCTCTCAGCTTTTAAAACAACAAAGCGGGACTTCGTCTCTTAGATCATTTTAAACAACGAGGTGCTCTCTCTCACTCTCTCTCTCTCTCCGAGAGTCCGAACCCTGATGTGATGAACAGGATGAGCTAGCTTATTTATTTCGTAGTTTTAATTTGTACCCAATTAAAGTAACAGTTTTTTTTTTTAAAAAATAAGAATATTTTTTTTTTTAAGAACTGAACTTTCTGCAAATTTGTTAAGCCTGCTAATGCATGATGCTGAATATTTAGAAGTTAGGATGCTGTGTTGGATGAACATATTGGTCATTTAGAAGGAATTATAAATCTGCGGCCTATTAGAAATTTAACATGAAGAGGATGATAAGACGAAGAACTAATTTGAGTGGAACAGTGAAAACTGTTACTATCAGCTAAAACACCATTTTGGTCAGTGTACAATGCTCATGTTTTAGGGGTATCAATCCCATGGATATGTTGTTCATTTGTGATTGGTGCCTTTAAAGTTAAGATTCTGAATAGGATTTGAAGTTTTCTCGATTTGAAATTGAAGAATTTTCTGTTACTGATTGAGATGTTCTGTGTTCCCCAAGTAATCGTACCGACGACAAGAAGGGTATGCAATGAGTTGTGCATTGTGCATATATAACAGTGAAAAATAAGTGTAAGTTTTGGAAGATCTAGGTAAAGGCCAGTCTACAATCTCTTAGGTTGTCATGCAAGAAGGCATTTGAAACTAATTGTTGTCTTGTTCTTTTACATCAAGTTATTGCTTTTTTGGTAAAGAATACTCTGTCTTGTAAAATTTATGTTTATTGAATATTTTTCTTGTCGAAGATAATGGTCCGAGGAAGAGATGCCTGTTGGGAACATTGTGTCCTTGTTGATGCAACAAAACAGAAGGTTCGGTGTAATTACTGTCAACGGGAATTCAGTGGAGGGGTGTACAGGATGAAGTTTCACTTGGCTCAAATAAAAAACAAAGATATAATCCCCTGCACGGAAGTTCCAACAGATGTGCGAGATCACATTTTAAGTATACTAAGCACTCCCAAGAAACAGAAAACGCCCAAGAAACCAAAGGTGGATAAGGCACTTGCAAACAATGGTCAACAGAATAGCTCCTCTGCAAGTGGTGGCTTCCATCCTAACCATGGGTCTAGCGAGCAGAATGGAAGCACCTCCCCATCTTTGTTATTCCCATGCCCATCACCAACAGCTAACCTAGGAGGGGATGATGTTCAAAAGCAAACACATGATGTTGCTGATAAAAAAATTGCTGTATTTTTCTTCCACAATTCTATACCTTTTAGTGCTGCTAAATCCATGTATTATCAGGAAATGGTGAATGCTATAGCAGCATGTGGGGTGGACTACAAAGCCCCGAGCTTTGATAGCCTGAGATCGACTCTATTGGAAAAAGTGAAAGGTGGAATACATGATTGCTACAAAAAATATAGAGACGAATGGAAAGAAACAGGTTGCACAATCTTATGTGATAGCTGGTGCGGTGGGAGGAACAAATCACTTGTAGTCTTCTCAGTTACATACCCCAAGGGGGCGCTGTTTCTGAAGTCTGTTGATGTTTCGGGTCATGATGATGATGCTACTTACTTATTTGAGCTGATTGAGTTTGTTGTGTTGGAGGTTGGTGTTGAAAATGTTGTCCAAGTTATAACAGATACTTCTGCCGGTTATGTTTATGCCGGAAGGCATCTTATGGCCAAGTACAACTCATTGTTTTGGTCTCCTTGTGCTTCTTATTGTATTAATAAGATGCTGGAGGATATTAGTAAGCAGGACTGGGTGGGTACAGTTCTGGAAGAGGCAAAGACCATCACAAGGTTCATATACAGTCACGCATGGACTTTGAGTATGATGAGAAAATTCACAGGCGGAAAGGAATTTCTAAGGCCAAAAAATACTAGATTTGTGACTCATTTTCTCACCCTGAGGTCCATTGTGATTCAGGAGGACAATTTAAAGAACATGTTTTCTCATACAGAGTGGTTATCTTCGGTATACAGTAGACGCCCTGAGTTCCAAGCTCTTAAGCCGCTGTTGTATACAGACAGATTTTGGAAGTTTGCACAAGAAGCTGTGAGCATTTCTGAACCGCTGCTTCAAATCCTTAGAGTTGTCGATGGGGACATGCCAGCTATGGGATACATGTATGAAGGAATAGAGAGGGCAAAGATTGCAATAAAGGTTCACTATAAGGGCATTGAAGAAAAATATATGCCGATATGGGATATAATTGACAGGAGATGGAATATGCAGCTTCACTCATCATTACATGCCGCAGCAGCCTCCCTAAATCCTTCAATATTCTACCGTCCAAACTTTAAGATTGATTTACGGATCAGAAATGGATTTCAAGAAACTATGTTAAAGATGGCTACCACAAATGAAGACAAATTGGAAATTACGAAAGAGCATCCTATGTATGTGAACGCACAAGGTGCTCTTGGGACGGATTTTGCGATCATGGGAAGGACACTGAATGCTCCAGGTATGTAAAGTAGCAGCTACCATAAAACCGAAAAACATGATTTTCAAATCAGTAATTTGTGAAGCATATTCTTTTCGTATTGGACGATCTTCTGGTTATACTTGTGGCAACATATTGCAATTTGACTACTGAATGGTTATTAAGCATTGATTGTTGAACATCTTCCTTTCCCTCTAAAACTGGCTTTAATTTTTTTATTTTTTTGTTTCCAAGCATCTGGCTTAGGACAGTGGCTCATATTCATTTTTTGGTATATTTGTTTAAAGACATGGGATATTTTATGTTTATCTAATGTTGCCAAGTGTTTGTAGGTGATTGGTGGGCAGGTTATGGTTATGAAATCCCTACACTCCAGAGATGGGCAATACGGATACTAAGCCAACCTTGCAGCTCCCATTGGTGTTGCTGGAACTGGACCACCTTTGAGACCATACACACGAAGAAACGCAACCGAATCGAGCTTGAAAAATTCAGCGATCTTCTGTTTGTGCACTGTAATCTTTGGTTGCAAGCCATTTATCACAACAGAGATGGGAAAAGGTTACCGGTTGTTTTTGATGAAATTGATGTGGGATCTGAATGGCCTACTGAGTTAGATTCTTCTGCTCCACTCTTGGATGATTCATGGCTTGACAACTTGCCTCTTGAATGTAGAGGTACTCCCTAAGTTGTAATAAGGAGGAAACAGATAGGCAGATTGAAACATGTCATTTGATTACTAGGATGGTCTGGTTAGCCTCTTTGCACTCGAGTTCAAATATTCCCTTTCTAACTTAGATCAAAATTGTTGAATAGATAATTCTTGTCCCGAGAAAACACAGCATGGAATATATTATATTGGATTATGTCAATTTGTACAATATTGTTAGGATAATGCTAGGAATACCATCTATTTTCTCACCTTTTTGTTTTCCAACATGTGGCATTCTATCATTTTTTTGGCCAAATTATATAATCATTTTAATTACTTATCTTAAAATAAAAAAATAAAAAGATATATTAAATTAAAATATAAAATGAACAAAATATCAACAATAATGATTATCTCATTAAAAAAAAAAGTTAAATCCTAAGATGATTTGATACTATAAAGTTATCTAATATATTTTAAAGTATTATTATTTGCTAAAAAAAAAGGATTTAATGTTATGAAATTTTTAGAATTTAAGTATTTTTTTTGTTGGAATGAGATAATCGATCTTATTTTGTTTATTTTAATTTTAAAATAGGTAAGTAAAAAATGGACGCAAAGGTTGATAGGAAAGCATACCGTAATCGTAGCATTGTTGCAGTAATTGACAGATTTCTTATTTTAATAAAGGTTTCGTTTTTCCCAAAGTTGCTGATAGGAAAGGACAAAATGGGCGCAAGTAAAAAAAATTGCGAAGCAACACAAAGTTTATCATATGAATTTGTTCTTCAATTATATATAATATACAGGGCCCCCACTCAAACTCTCATTACAGACAACATGACTTCCAATTTCCTTTACAACTCCTTGCTTCCCTGGTGGTCGGAAACCAGATTCGCAAATGTCGACGGAAGTTGGCACGTCATCTTCACCGTCTCCGCCATTCTCGCCTTTGTTTGTTACACATGGCTGTTCAAAAGTTCCAAGAACACAACTCCACCTTTGCCGCCGGGCCCATTGGGCCTTCCTCTGGTTGGGAACCTCCTCTCCCTCGACCCAGAACTGCACTCCTACTTTGCGGGCCTGGCACAAGCCTACGGCCCAATCTTCAAGCTCCGCCTCGGCAACACCATTGGCGTCGTAGTCACCTCCCCTTCCTCAGCCCGCGAGATCCTCAAAGACCATGATATTACCTTTGCCAACCGCGACGTCCCAGCCGCGGGCCGGGCAGCGACGTACGGCGGAACTGACATCGTGTGGACCCCATACGGACCCGAGTGGCGGATGCTGAGAAAAATATGCGTTCTGAAGATACTCAGCAACACGACTCTCGACTCTGTTTACGCGCTCCGACGAAAACAGCTCCGAGAGACAGTAGGGTACTTTTACGGTCGGGCCGGGTCGCCGGTGAACGTCGGGGAGCAGATGTTCTTGAACGTGCTGAATGTAATTACGAACATGTTGTGGGGTGGGACGGTGGAGGGAGACGAGAGGGCCGGGCTGGGAGCGGAGTTCCGGGAAGTTGTGGCGGAGATAACGGAGCTTCTGGGTAAGCCGAATGTTTCGGACTTTTATCCGGCTTTGGCCCCGTTCGATTTGCAAGGTGTGACGAAACGGATGAAGGAATTGGCTCGGAGGTTTGATGCGATATTTGAGAAGGTAATTGCTCATCGGCTGAGGCTTGGGAAGGAAGGCGAGAAAGAGAAGAGTAAAGATTTTTTGACTTTTTTGTTGAAGTTGAAAGATGAAGGAGGAGACTCAAAGACGCCTTTCACCATCACCCATCTCAAAGCTTTGCTCATGGTTACTTTCTTTCTCTTCTCAACTTTATTACTTAATTCAAAAATCGACTCAATTTCATTTTCTTTCTGGGTTTTCCGCAAATTAAATTTGAAAACTTGATTTAATATATAATCTTTAAATACAAAGAGACTCAGATTATACTGAAAACAAAACACATCATTATGGGATTTTCTGCCCACCCAATTAATTTCTTGTGCTTGATTATTTGTTGGGCAAATAAATTGCATGTGATTCATGTTTCTGTGCATGGTTTTTTAGGTTTATTTATACGGATCACATTGTTTGCACATGATCATTCCCATCACCTCCCATCCATATATTTTTTTAGGTTTATTTATACGGATCACATTGTTTGCACATGATCATTCCCATCTCCTCTCATCCATATATATTTTTTTTATACCGCAAAATGATAGATCTACTAAGGGACAGTTGGGTGAGCAGAATTGGACATGAATGTGGATGAGTTTTCATTTTCATATGGATGAGTTTTCATTTTCATATGGATGAGTTTTGTGCTTACCACATCAACTTGTTTCATTGTACGTGAATAAAAGCCAGCCTGACCTGAAAAATAACCAAAATGTCACCGCATCAACTTGGTTTCCAAACTCAGTATAAAAATTTAGTGCCTTCATCGCTACTCATTGTTTTTTCTAGCAGTTATCTTTAGTGCCCAATGAAATCCCCTTTTTCGTTTAAAGTTGCCCCTAGTATATTGACTTACTGTTAAATTCAAAGGAAAAATGGTCAATTTGTACAACTATGAATCCAAGCTCCCGTACGACACCAATTTCAAGTTTCCTCTTCGGGAGTCGACATACCACTCTGAAGCTGTTATACGGGTTCCTCCTAATCCATGTATGGCAGAGGCAAGAAAAGAAGATGAGATAGGTAAGGTATGGTGGCCTTGATCAGCTGTTTGAGAAAACTTCTATAAAGCCTAAAGACATTGGTATTTTGATTGTAAATTGTAGCTTGTTCGACCCAACACCATCGTTGTCATCTATGCTTATCAATCATTATAAGCAAAGAGGCAATATCATCGTTATAATCTTGGCGGAATGGGATGTAGTGCTGGTTTGATCTCAATTGATCTTGCCAAAGATCTTCTTCGAGTCCACCCAAATACCTATGCTTTGGTCATTAGCATGGAAAACATCACATTGAATTGGTATTTTGGAAACGATGGATCAGTGCTTGTGTCAAACTGCTTGTTTAGAATGGGAGGGGCTGCTATTTTGCTTTCAAACAATAGGTTTGACAGACGACGATCTAAGTATCAACTGAGAGGGGGCTGCTACTTTGCTTTCAAACAATAGGTCTGACAGACGATTGTCTAAGTATCTACTAGTCCACACTGTTAGAACCCACAAAGGTGCAGATGACAAGTGCTTCTCTTGTGTCACACATGAAGAGGATTTCGCGGATAAATTGGAGTTTCGTTGTCAAAAAATCTTATGGCAATTGCTGAGGATGCTTTGAAGACCAACATTACTACATTGGAGCCTCTTATGTCGAGGATAAATAGTAGAGGAGGTTAGAGTCGAGGAGGATGGAGAAGAAAACGGTGTTGTGGGGGCGGTTGGATTTTTAGCTGTACAAATTGACCATTTTGTCCTTGAATTTAGCAGTAAGTTAATATACTTGACAGAAAGGGAGCAGCTTGAAATGAAAAGGGGGTGATGGAGTTCATGGTCCATTTTGAGACTAAAGTTAATATCTAGGAAACATCTTGAATAATTTTTTTTATCTTTTTCATATAATATGGGAATTTTAGAGTTTGATAGTTACTTTTTTTTAAAAAAAAAATTTTGAAAGAGGAGGGCAATTATTCAAGACCTGTTTGATAAATATTTCGTTTTTATTTTAGTTTTATGCCTGAGATATATAGAGAAATGATAAGATGAAAGGAATGGCGGGGTACAAACATAGATAAAATAGTGGACAAAACATAAACTAAAAACCAAAAACCTAAACCTAGTTTTTTGTTTACTTTTTGCTTTTATTTTTGATTATTTTTTCATTTTTCATTTTTTTCCTTTTTTTCTTTCTTTCTTCCTCTCCATACCACCACGCATTTTCACCTCTTCTACCACTCTCATATACTTTGTACATGTCATCATGCACAACTATAAAAGTCAAAACTTGAAACTAAAAGCAGAGTGTTAATCAAATGGTCCGTCCAAATTGTAGGTACTTATGGTAAATTTCTACATATTATTCTTCTCTCATAGAAGCTATGTATAAGATTACACCGTAGTGTTGTAAGAAAAAAGTCTTATTGTCTAATAAGGAAAAGAAAAATTATTGCCACTCATTAAAAATCTTCTACTCATACAAAGTCGACTCTGAAATTTTAACATAATTTCCATTCATTCTTGAATGTGGTGGGATGATTTTGGATGGGCATAGAAGTTGTTAGTTTAGACTTAAAAGTTATTGAAAACAAATGTTAATGCTTAGATATACATGAATTGATGAAGATCAAGCATTTCATATTTCTTGTTTCAAGTAGAAGAGCCAACTACCCTTAACATGTATATATATTCTTGTGCAATGTGGCTCTGGACAGGACATGGTGGTGGGTGGGACTGACACATCCTCCAATACAGTTGAGTTTGCATTGGCTGAAATTATGAACAAACGAGAGGTGATGAAGAAAGCCCAGGAAGAATTAGAAGCTGTAGTTGGCAAACACAACATTGTGGAAGAGTCTCACATTCACAACTTACCATATTTACAAGCTGTCATGAAAGAGACTCTGCGGTTGCACCCAGCCCTGCCTCTCTTAGTCCCACATTGTCCATCCCAATCCTGCACTGTGGGAGGCTACACCATTCCCAAAGGCTCTCGGATTTTCGTCAACGTCTGGGCAATACATAGAGACCCTTCCATTTGGGAAAACCCATTGGAATTTAATCCAAACAGGTTCTTGGATAGTAAATGGGACTATAGTGGAAATGACTTCAACTATTTCCCATTTGGGTCAGGAAGAAGAATCTGTGCAGGGATTGCAATGGCTGAGAGGATGGTGATGCATTCACTTGCCACACTTTTGCACTCTTTTGATTGGAGATTGCCACAAGGAGAAAAATTAGATCTTTCAGAGAAGTTTGGGATTGTGCTGAAAAAGAAGGTGCCTTTGGTTGCGATTCCAACTCCAAGGTTTTTGGACCCAACACTCTATCAGTAGTATGCTCCCTTCAAATAAGGATTACTTGTGTTTTTTTCTTGTTCAAGAATATGCTAAAATTAATCATGATGGGTCTTATATGCCGTATTTCTGTGATCTTCCCTTTGGGAGTTGAGGCTCCGATGCTCCATTATAATTAATTAAAAATAAATTACACTATATTATTTTGTACAATTGTACTTTATGTTAAATTTCAAAATTATACTTACTTTTTAAAATTTATATTACTCTATACTTTATGTTGAATTTTTTAGAATATAACAACTTAATATCACCATTAATCACTGCATTAAAAATTTATTAAATGACGATTTATCCTTTTTAAGACTCACCATTTAATTTAAAGTGAGTGAAATGATCACCATGTGGCAAAAAAAAAAAAATTACTAAATTACTTTAAAAATTAGATCATTTTTCTTTCTACTTTTCTTTTCTTTTCCTTTTCCTTTTCCTTTCCCTTTCCCTTTTTCTTTATTTTTTATTTTTTTGCTTTTTCTTCTTCTCTCGGTCTTACCCCTTTTTTTCTCTTCTTCTTCTTCTTCTTCTTCTTCTTCTTCTTCTTTATTTTCTTCCGTTCTCAGTTTCACATGTCTTCGTCTTCTTCTTCTTTGATTATTTTCTAGAGTTTCTAGAATTTATGGAAATTTTGAAAAAATGATAAAGTTACCGTAACTAAAGGCTAAAGACATATTAGTGACGAAATTTCTTATACCAAAAAATTGCGACCCTGTTCATCGCGAATTCATTACTAAAGGTGTTTTAGTTGTTACTGACGAAAAATTCAACATTTTCCAGTAATGGTAGAAATTTCAGAAGAAAAAAAATCATAGAATAAGAGGAGGAAGAAGAAGAAAGTAGAGAAGAAGGAAGAAGGAAGAAGAAAGAAGAGGAAGAAAAAGAGATTTTTGAAAGATCAAACCGTGGAATTTAGTGATGAAATTATAAGATACAAGATAAAACCGTGGAATTTAGTGAAACAGACCGGATATGAAAGTAAATATAAAATTTGAAAGATCAAACCGTGGAATTTAGTGAAACAGACCGGATATGAAAGTATAATTTGCTCATTAATTAAACATTGTGAATGAGTTATAAGATACAAGATAAAGAGATTTGTTCATCGGTAAGTGGAAATTAACTACTTTGGTTTCAAATTTTAGAGGGATAGTCAACAATTTACTATATAGATCAAATGCAATTTTATTTTGATATATTGGATGATTATAAGAATATTTGTGTAATTATATCTTATAGAGTGGTGACAGTGAGTTACTCTGCTAATTTTTATAAATTTTATCAAAATAAATAGGTATAATATGATCGTATTTTAAAAAGATTACAATGAGTTTAGTGAGTATATTTTTTTGAAGTTTTGCAATCATGCATTTTGCATGATAGCTAAAAATCAAATAAAGAAAAAAGAGACCGAACAAAGGGACAGGAAAATATGGTAGTTAAATGATATTGGGCACGCTATATGAATGTAGTGGTTGAGGGGCACGCGTCTTTGAAGTAAGTCCTAGTTCGAGATGGGGTGGGAGTTGTTTTTCTTGTTTTTTCCGTTTTAAAAAAGCAAACGTAGAGTTTGAGTCCCTTCTTTCACTCTGCTAGGGTTAGGGTTAGTTCTTACTTCAGCCGTCGTTTGCTGCTCCTATCTTTCCAGCTAGGCATATGGGTGCTCACCGTTTGTCTTATGTGAGTGTTGCTACAAGTTTTCATGTCATTCAATCTTTTCCTAGCTTTGTTGTCTCGGTGGTTCAAAGGTTGGAGTGCGATTGAGGCCATTGAAACTCAGCTATCCACATCCTTTGATATCTTGGAGGCTGAGAGCGTCGAGCTGGACCTTTGTGCGAATAGAGGGTCACTTGCAACAGCCAAATTCTTGCTGGTTGGTAAGCTGCTCACCAAGAAGCCATATAAAAGAGAAATTCTGCTTGGTATGACAGGACCCGTCCCGATCCCCCTGGGACCACCCGGGGGCGTGCTCTGCTCCCGTCTGACACACAAATTTAGAATACCAATTTTACCCTTAAAAGATTCAAATGCATAAATATCTTTAAATAAGTCATACAAATAATCCAAAATCAAATAGTGTCAGACAAGGGATAGTTTAAAAGCAATTATTGAGCACGACTCCTAAGGACTTCCCACGTGCCAACGTACCCAAAAGTGGGGTTCAGGTGCGCAACGTCAATCTATGCCTCAACCTCAGGATCCTCGTCCTCCTCAGTAGCACAGCTTGGAGGGGTTAGTAAAACAAATAAGGGTGAGCGGGCCAGAAACATAAAATTTATAAAACAGTTTAATCACAAAGTAAGAATACGGTTTTACCCCTCCGTTTTCCAAATCATGCATGTATCAGAATCGAAATCCATAATAATATAACATATAAGCATAAACAGGATAATATAATCATAATCATAACATCAGTTGCTGCACTATACATCCCAACCCGGACATCCCAGATGTCTGACGTCCTAGACGCCTAATAAGGTCACAGTCCCAAGGCTACGCGTGCCACCCGGGATCACAATCCCGAGTCCAAATCATGAACCCAGTCGGGTATGACATCTCAGATGCTTGACGTCTCAGACGTCCAATCATAGCAATCCTGCTCTTGAGTCACTCTACGGTCCGATCCCTCCGTAGAATGACCCCTCGTAGGCAATGCGCCGTGACCACTCCGGGGTACCAACATTCGGAGGAGACAGTATCACTAGGGTAGGTCTATACAGTGCAGAACTAAGAGAATCATCGAAATCCATATTTATAACTCAAAATAGTGCATAACTAACCAGACGGGTCTCATGCCAAAAACCTCATAATACATGAAAGAATAATGACTCAAGGCATTCAAATACTTCAATTTAATAATATATATGTAGTAATTAAAATAGTTATGCATGCAAGGGTTTAAACGAAATCAAAGGCCCACTCACAGTCTGGTCCCGCTGCTAAACCGAACGTATAAAGCTGTCCCTGTGCTAACGTACAATCCCTGTCATGTCCAAAGTACACATAAAGGTCACTACAAGTCCCTACATCTCAATCATGAAACCCTAGGATGAAACCGGCCGGGGAAAGCCATCTGAACATGATTTCCGAGGCATTAAACCCTATTTTGACCAACCTAACGATCTCCAATTGACACGAAACCACCGTCATTGGATCCGTATCGTCGAAACTTAAAAGATGGTGGTGGTCCCACCTTAAGTACTGTTCACACGCGCCCCACGCACCTAGTCAACCTTCTGGTTAACTTTGCTACAGTGATGATGATGTCATCATGACATCACTGCTGACGTCATCACTGATAGGTGTCAGATGACATGTGTCACTCCCTGGTTGGTCGTTGGTCTAACATGTCTGACATGATGACATCAGCATAATGACATCATCATCCCTAACATTCGGTCGGGTTTGACCGAAGTCCTGCAACCGGGTCGTCGTGACCCGCGGCCTGACCCGATCAGAACTTCCATTTTCGGCCACCACTTTCGACGAGATTCGTTCCTATGCGTTCGTCTAAGCTCCTTCTACAAGTCTATGAACTCAAAAACCATTAAAACGTTTGAGATCTATACCTTTAGTTCAAAGAATCCGTAGCCCAGTTCCCGGTCGTCTTCCCCGTCGCCTCAGTCCACGTCCTGCTTTGAAATTAGCCTCCACGAGCTCGCCACAGTCCCTAGAACACCACTCAACACAAAGAAACGGTTCCTACAAGTCAAAACTAAGGGTTTCAAAAATGAAGAAACAGAGGGGGTTCTCGGGTTTTCCTACCTCCACCGTGTCACCGTCGTGGGTCCTCCAGTCCCCTTCTCAGGCGTCCAAGCCTCCTAATGGTCCTAGCCTGGTGTTGGTTCGAGGTGTGTTCGCGTGGTTTAAATAGTTTGGGTTTCAGGTCAAGTTGGGTTCTTCATGGGTCTGGGTGTTTCACGGGGTTGCAGAACAAAGACGAAGATGAAGGTGATGAATAGATGATGAAGATGATGTCTGATGGGGAAGATGATGTTGATCTGGTTGCTGGAGATGAAGTGGATGGACGGTGGGGTTTGTACGAAGTGGGAGAAGGGTTGTTCTTCACGAGAAAATGAAAGGGAGAAGGAATGGATGGGGTCTGGTGTTTATTGATCAGATAAGAAATTAAGGGTGCATATGGATAGATGAGAGGGAGATGGACGACTGGGGAGTGATGAGTGAAATAAAATATATTAAAATCCACCAATGGGGGTAAGATCCATGATTTAGGGAAAAAGAAACCATGGGATGAGTGACACTTGTCACTCATCCAAGGATCCAGATTTAATTAAAAGATAAATAAGATTTCATTACATTATTATTATTATTTTAATTAAGTTCTCGGTTCGTAAGTTTAATCGATTTTGCTCCCGTGACCATAAATTTTCTGTTGAACGTCCATTTTCGACACGCCGCTTGTCTACGGACTCGTGACGTCCTGATCTACGTCACGATCATTGGTCAAAGTCCTAAATATTTCCCAGGTCAAAAGTCAACTTTTCCCCCCTCAGGGGCAAAACGGTCAATTTGCAATAAAATATTATTTATGAAAGTTCAGGTCGTTACATGGTACGTTGAGGACAGAGACATTTTGCCCCTCATTGCCTCTAACTGTTTCCTATTCTCCTTTGGGACAGAGACATTTTGCTTGGTACGTCGAGTTCTCAATGAGACTTCTTGGACTTTAGACCGCTGTTTGTTCCTCATCGCTACTTTGGATGGTCGCTCGGACCCAGAGTCCTTGCTCGTTGAGCACCAGACATTCTGGATTAGGGTGAGAAAAATCCCACATGTTCCTTACTCCCACACTAGCGGAAAAGGCTGAGAAATCATATGGGGAGGTTCCTAGGAGTCGAAACTAGGCTCAACGAAGACTATTTAGGTTGTTTCTTACAGATTCAGGTGGAGCTGTGTATTCCAGAACCCCTCATATATGTGTTACCCTAAAGCTGCTCCCCAACGAATTGGCCAAACGTTATAAAGTAGAGTATGCGAGGCGCCCTTTCTTCTGTTTACGGTGCAGTTGACATGATCATCTGGGGCCATCATGCACAGGGGGCCACTGATAGGGGCAGGAGATCTTTTTGGATGCTGGAAAACACTCTAGAAAGACCTGTTTAGTGTTCAAACAAATGAGGAGACAAAGACAACCATCTTTGGACTCACACCAAGAGCCAAAAGGGCTGCATTCTGATCGGGCGGCGGCGCCGTCACAGGTTGGAGTCTCTCAGTCATATAGGGAAGCCTTCAAGGCTCCATGTGATACATCCGATATCAAAATTAATCTAGGTACTTTCATGAATTTATGGGTTTATATTTCAATTCTCGGGGTTGAGCAAATGAATTTTCATATAAATTTTGTCCAATTTTGTTAAGAAATGAAGAAGTTATGAAGGTTTGAAGTATAGGCCAACAATTGAGTTTTCTGGCGAATTTTTTCGGCAACAGCGGTGCACGTTGGCTCTAATCACCATCTCTAACAACCTGGCTTAGGCCTAGAAATGACATGGCACTGACATTGCCTGACACATTTGAGGTCAGGTGGTGGCTGACGTGGAGTTGAGGTGGTGTGGGGCATGTATGCACGCATGGGGATTCAACCCTATGAGAAGGCCGCCGCTTTCGGAAATGCGTGGCGGCACGTGGAGGTGTCCCATGAGTCGTGTTGATGCTTGTTTTCAAGCTTTTGTTGATACGGATTTAATGGTGCCGGTTTCAGGTCAATTAGAAATCATTTTGAGGGTGTTTCCAAGCGGCCGAAGTGACAATGCTTAGGTTTAAGATGTGTTTGTTAAAATAGGATTTTGGGATTCGACTATGGGTTTACGTGTAACGTTAGTGACTTCCAGTTATTGCTTTTGACCAAAGATATCACTTCATGGGCCTTGAAGGGGCACGTAGATTGAGATTTAGCTATGTGGACTGTGTGTGAATGGACTTTCTTTTTATAAATTATTATGCATGTATAGTTAAATTTTTTATTTTCTTTATTGCTTAAATTATGTTGCAACAGTTTGATTATGATTTCTAAATGATTATTCTACGATTTCCTATATTTATTAAATGGTTTTGGACACGTGTTTTATGGTGTTTGTGGAAATTATGTTTTGGGCTCAGACCCTAGTTTAGATGTGTTTTGACTTGGTTTTGAGTTAAGGATTGTGTTAAATGGCTTTTCTTGGCTTTGTGAATTTTTTTCCATGGTCAACATCCTCGGATTTGGTTAGCACTCAAACATCCAGAGCTCAGCTTCGCAGATCCTGAAGTTGTGAGGCTGGGTATTTGATGAGTTCTTAGACATGACCTGGATGGTGTTTATTGTAGTTCTCAGGGGATATTTTTACCGTATGGATGGTGCTACATGTAGTTGCTAAACGTTTCTGAATGGTGCATGAGTGCAGTTCCCGGACTTGATTCTAATGGTGTTTGGTGTTTCGTACAGTTCCCGAATTAGCCTATGCGTAGTGCTGTTGTTCATTGTGACTAGTACTTAGGTTGAGGATCAGTTGTACCTGGATATGAGGTTGTCTAGTATAAAAGATATTCTGCTAGCAGAGGTCGGGTTATTTGACTGGCAAAGACCATGTTACTGAGGATTTTTTGGTTGATTTTTTTTGTTATTAATTGGTTAGTTGATTGGTATTGGGTTGTATGGTCCGAGTTATCAGTTTTGATTGGTCAGTTTAACTTATTGATATTGCATTTGCTGATTCAATATGTTTGATTGATTTTTACTTCGATTGTTTACGTTATATTCTATGCATGCATGTTTTAGAAACTGGAGACTAAACGTTTGTTTTCCTCGATAAACGTGTTTTTAAATATATATATATATATATGTATATTTGTCCACTCACATCTTTCATGCTTTCGATGACCCTTCAGTCCGTTGCATGAAGATCGGGCTGAATGACACGACCCATCCCAATCCCCCCGGGATTACCATGGAATGTGACATGCTCCCGTCTGACAAGAGGCGTCAGACAAGGGATAACCGATTTCCATTGCCCAAACGGGCTTCCAGAGTGCGTAAGGATCGATGGAGGAGGTGTGCGATGCTCAAGTCTCTGCTGCAGTCATATCCGGAATCAACCTGAAGGGCATTAAAACAAAAGCTGTGAGTGGACGAAAATAAACAAGTCTGTTTAAAACATTTATAAGACATTTATGCCCCTCAGTAAAAACATATGCATGCCACATCATTTAAAATCATATATCATATAATATGAACCATAAACATAGTTTTAGCCACTGCACCATACACTCCAATCCGACATCCCTGATGTCTGACGTCCCTGACGTCAATAGGTCACAATCACAAGGCTACGCGTGCCACTCGGGTCTCAATTTCCGAGTTCAATCCCCGAACCCCGTTCGGGTACAGCATCCCCGATGCTTAGCGTCACAGACGCTGGACGTACTAGACGCCCGTGACCTCTCCGGGGTACCTCATCCGGAGGAGACAATATAATATGGAAGGATCTATACAGTGCAGTACCAAATACATTTTATCGATATCCACATGCAAGGCATATATATATACATGGATAAAATCCAAACCAATCTTTAAGTTTCATCAGACGGGTCTCAAGCCCAAATACCGTGAAACGTGCCATAACCATATTTTCCATATCATCAAAACCACTATTGTTTTTAGCATGTGAATATATATAAAATGTAAACTAGAAAACATTTATTCAATTCCGTTTTAGGGTCCCCGACCCGCAATCACATGTAGAAGTCAACTGGGCCCCTGGCCTGATTTCATAAGTTAACGGGGCCCCTGGCCCGATTCACAAGTTAACTGGGCCCCTGGCCCGATTCCATAAATCAACTGGGCCCCTGGCCCGATTTCACTTTATCAAATCCATAAACGTTTCATGAAATCATATCCAACCACATTTTTGGAAATCCGTGCAAATCCAGAAAATCTCGATTTACGTGCAAACACGTAAATCGCCTCGAAATGTGTGAAACTGATTAAATTCACCGATATCCAAAGTAAATCATTAAATCATCATTATAACAATCATGAAATAGTTATGCATGCATCGAATTTATAAAACCAATGTCCACTCACAGACCGTTTAACCGAGCGCCTCGATACGCGTGCCATAGGCCTTCCCGGGCCACACCACTATCACCGGGACTCCCAATCCTGTTCAAATCACATTAGAGGGTCACTAACCTCTACATTAACATCCTATTAAAGTCCCGGAAATTTCCCGAATTTTTAAGTATTTTTAAACTGGATTTAAAACCTTCAGACATCCCGAACAATATCGAAACGGAATCCGATCGACACGAAACCAATCCTAAGATGTTCGTTACATTGTATAGGATAAAAGTCATGTTGACCTCACCTCGAGATTCGTGCCCACGCGCCGCCGTGAGTGGCTGCGCGTGAAAGCCACGCGCCTGCTACAGTGACTGCTACAGTCACCATCTTCACCCGTTTGTCTGGTAAACGGGTCTGATTACCCGCGATAGGATCCGGTTCAATCACACCCAATTCGATATCAATTCAATCCGTTCTTGATCCTACAACCATCATTAACCAATGAATTTCAGGTCTGTGACATCGATCAACATCAACCATTCCTTAAACAAGCCATCAACCCGTGATCACCCAAAACGGGTCAATCACCAAAACTCCATCAATCCTCAACCATTGTCAAATTAACTTCATATGAAGCATATAAGGATTAACACGAACCAATTAGCATGATTAATTGAACACGACATTACCTCAATCACCACAACTCAAGCTTGAGTTTTCCGGCCGTCCACCTCGTCCGTTCACGGCCCTAGGAGCCCCAAAGCTTGCCCCATTTGATCTGGTTCGACACGTTGAAGTTCCAGGAAGCTCAATCCATCATCAATTAGGCTTGGGCTAGCCTAAAACTGGAAGTTTGAATTTGAATTTCCCAGAAACCAGTTTCAGGTTTTTGAGCATTCCTCCACCATTTCCACTCCATTTTTCCATCTCTCAATCTCAGTGAACTGCCCTCGACTCACTCTTCATTCTTTTAATTCAATTTAGCCGTTAAAGGCGTCCAAAACCGTCCTCAATCCACTGTGTAAAATTTCCCGCACTGACCCGAAAATCATAGAAAACCCAGTGCCCATGTCGTGCAATCGATGCCAACTCAACCCCATGTGCAATTCCACCTCAAACTGGCCCAATTCAACCATTAAATTGATAAACAATCAAGGGATCGATCGCACAAAGCATCCACTACACGGCCAGTTCAATGAAACAGTGTCTCGTGTGAAATTACAATTCTGCCCTTGTGCAGAAAATTACCAAAATGCCCCTCACGCATCCTGACCCGTAACTCGGTCATACGGACCCCGATTGATGCGTGCCGCCTGTCTACGAACTCAGGGCATCGAGACCTTCCTAACGGTCCTCGGTCCTCGGCCATCGGACCTCCTGATCAAAAAGTCAACATTCCCCTTCTTTCGTCCAAATTACGAAAATGCCCATACACTTCCTTACATCATAACTTTCACCACGAACGTGCCACCTGTCTATGAACTCGTGACGCCCCGAACTACGTCACGGTCATCGGTCAAAGTCCATTTGACCATCCGAAATAAAAGTCAACATTTTGCCCACGCCTAGGGGCAAAACGGTCATTTTGCACAATTCGTCCGAAATCACACAACTAATCCCAGATTAGTAAATCACCATTAAATATTATTAAATCCCGATATTCGGGACGGGTCGTTACCCTGAACGTGGGACAGAGGCATCCATAGGAGATAAGTTGAGTATCCCTTGTCTATTGAGTTTTGAGGGCAGCTTGGGTATTTCGGAATATTTTTCAGACAGGAGCAGAACTAGACACACATATCAAAACATTTTCAGAGGGAGTCCTGTCACGAATGGGGTTACATCGAAATCTCACTCTCATACACATTCAAATAGTTACAAGGAATGATTACACTATGATGTCATTCTAGACTTATTACAAAATGCGACTTGTTTAACTAACTTCTAGATCAACTTGGCCATCAAGTAAGAGCACACACACATGCACACTATTTCCTTGTTGTGTTTCTATTATAGATCTTTCCAACTCATCTAGTCATCCTAGTTTCCACTTGTTGTGCCAAGGGAAACAATCTATACACCAACATTCCCTTTTAGATTGTTCACTAGTTTAACACCAAGTAAACCTATCAGATAATTGAATCTAACCTTAGGCAAAGCTTTAGTGAAAACATTAGTAAATTGGTCTTCTGATTTTCAATAGATTAGGTCCATTTTTGCAGATTGCATAGCCTCTTTGAAGAAATGAAAACGTCTATTGATATGCTTAGTCTTTTTATGTTTGGGTCTTTAACATAGCAATATCAAATGTATTCTCACATAATAGAATCGGAGGACATGTATGTTATTCCCCAAAGTCTTCCAACACAAACCTAAGCCATTTAGTTTTTGTAGTTTCTTATGAAACATTCACATACTCAGCTTCTACTATAGACAATGTAACATTGTGTTGCTTGATTGAAGCCCAATAAAACACTCCTCCTCCAAAAGAAAATGTATGCCTTATGTACTTCTCATGTGGTCAATATTCCACTCTAATTAGAATCCCAGTACCCGATTAAAATATCTTGCTTTCCTTTGGTGCACTCAATTCCATAAGCAATATTACCTTGGATGTATCTAAGAAATCTTTTGGCCGTGCCAAAATGTTTCTTGGATGTATTATGCATAAACCTTGATAATAAGCTTGCTGGAAACATTATATCATGCCTTGTAGCAATTAGATAGCATAGACTGCCAACTTTTTGTCTATATATTTCCTCATCTACTTCTTCAGATCCTTCATGTCTGCTTAACTTGTCATTTGTAGCCAATAATGTGCTTACAGGTTTACTTTCCTTTAAACCAAATTTCTCTAGGGGAGTCAAGGAATATTTCTTTTGCTGAATGAAGATACCTCTGTCAGTTTGGATTACTCCTATACCTAGGAAGCGATGCAATAACCCAAAATCTGTCATTTCATACTAAGGTATCCTGTCTTCTTTGAACTATGAGATCATGGTTTCACTATCTCTTGTGTACACTATGTCATCTACATAGATGGACGCAATCAGAGTTTCTTCTTTGTTTTTTGACTTGAAATAAAGAGTAGCTTCATTAGGAATAAAATCACATTTAATCAAGTGGGCATCAATCTCTCTATACCTTGTATCAACCTTGCCATTGAGGAAAATGTTTCATTGAAATCAACCCTGGTTTTTATGCATAACCTTTGGCCACCAAACTCACTTTGTGCTTATGTACAAAACCATCAAGATTTAGATTGGTTTAATATACCCACTTCACTTCAACTACAGGTTTGTGAGATGGCATACCAACTAGATCCCAAGTGAAGTTTTTTCTATATTCACTAACTCAACCTGCCTAGCTTTCTACCAAGCTTGATCTTGAGTAGCTTCTTGATAGCATTCTAGTTCAACAATGTACACATTGCATCTTGCATAGATTTCACTAAGAGACCTAACCTTCATAGGAGTAGAATTAGGACAAGATGAGCTTTAACTTTCAGAACTAGGCCCATCAGTAGAACGATTCATCTGAACTTCATACAAAAGGCACCGTTTCAAAATCTTGAACTTCAGCCAGGATCACACATTATTAAACATAATTGAAAGTTCTTCTTCTTTCGCTTCTTTCCAGTTCCATGATGCTTCTTCATTGAATACCACACTTCTAGAGAGATAACAATCTTCCTTGTCTTATGATTGTAAACTCTATAACCCTTTTCAAAGTGACTATATTCCCATAAATACTCCTTTGATCCCAACTTCGTCATGTTTATGTCTAAGTTTTCTAGGCACATCAGTGTAACAGAATGCACCAAACACGTCTCAATTGTTTCACACCAGGTTTTCTTCTACTGTATTGTTTAAAATGAGTCTTTCTTTGAGTTGTTTTAGTTGGACATCTATTAAGTAGATAGACAGCTCTGTTAACGGCTTCACCCCAAAATTCATAGGTTATTATCCTCTCATGTAGCATAGACTTGGCCATTTCTACAATAGTCTTATTCTTCTCTCAGTAACTTCATTTTGTTGAGGAGAATAAGCTACTGCCAACTATCTTTCAATGCCACAATCCTCATAGTAGGCTTGCAAATCATTAGAGGTATATTCGCCACCTTTATCACTTCTTAACTTCTTCACTTTGTAACCACGCTGCTATTCTATCATTGTCTTGAATTTTTTGTAAACATTTAGTGCTCAAGATTTGTGTCTTAGAAAGTATAGCCAACACTTTCTTGAATGATCATCAATGAATTTGATGAAGTACTTGTTTCCACTAATTGTTTCAATCTGAATTGGTCCATAAATGTCTATGTGAATTAGTCCAAGTGATAAGGAGGTCTTCCATGCCTTTTCAATGTCAAATGACTATGTATGCTGTTTTTTAGCAACACACCTTTCACAAATTTCAAGTCCACTTGCTTGATTAGGCAAGCCAATCACCATTTCTTTCTTCTGCATGATTTTGAGACTTGCATAGTTTAAATGTCCAAATCTTATGTACCACAACTTTACACTTACTTCACAATTTCCTTTCTTTCCACAGAAGTTACACAATCAAGTGACAAGGGAAAACATCTATTCCATGTCATTTTCACGTTTGCTATCTTATGAGCCATGTCTTTGTTGTTATAGATATTTACAACCTATTCTCCAAACCTAAAGAATATTTGTGCTCTAGTACTAGTATCAAATTCTTGATGTGTCTTTCCCCTTGACTAGTATTGAATCACTAATGTATCCTTCCCAATTGCATGTACTAGGTCACCAGTACCTATCCATACTTTAAATTTCAAATTTCTATCCATATCAATTCAAGCCCTGTCATGTGATTGATGCAAGCACTGTTAACATACTATATTCCAGAATTCTTATCAATTAATGTTGAGTGACAAGCATAGAACATATTCCTTTCTTCTTCTTCTTCAACCTGCTTAGCTGAGTTCACAGTAGGCTTTGAATCACAGTTCTTAGAAATATGATCAACTTACTGCATTTGAAGCATTTACGTTTTTCCTCAAACTAGCACTTACCATAATACAACCTGTCACAAGTTTCGTATTTATCAAAACCACTACTTGCTTCCCCTTTGGAATTTCCTGTGAATTTTTCATACTTCAATGTTGTGTTGAAATTATTGTTTTGATTATTGTTTCCACATTTATAAGGCTTCTTTGATTTGTTCTGGTTTGGCTGTGATTGTTGTGAGTTTGAATTCATGCTTATAGTAGAAAATGAATTTTCAACAAAATCACTAGAATGCATCTCTAATCTTTGATAAAATACACGAATAGATGCTACAATACTTTGTGAATTATATTTTCAATATCCTCATCTTCTTCAAGAATAGAAACAATAGCATCATATGGTTTGGTTTGCTGATTAAGATTTTTGTGCAAGCCCTAACTCAGAAACATCTTCTCCATAGTTTTCATCTAATTAACTACTCCATAGAATCTAGAGAAATAAGCAGATAAAACCTCATCATCCTCCATTCGAATATATTCAAAATACGTTCTAATTATTGAAGTTTTACAACCCTTACCTTAGAATCATCACAGTATTCTTATCTTAGCAAGTTCCAGACATTTCTGGTTTTCTCCTGATTTGAGATCTTGATGAATATATCTTCTGCTACTGCATTATGTAGCATTTCAAGTACCCATGCATCCTTGATCTAGTATTCTTTTGTTTGTGGTGTTTCCATTTCTTCATCATTACTATCAATTTATAAACCAGGTATTTCTTTCCCTACTTTTTCCAACAAATTATGAACTTTGAGTGTAGTTTGTTAGAAGTACAAGTGTGCACTCACGTGACTCAGCTCACAGTGCAGTGCTAGTGTAGCATTGATCATCAAGTGCAACAATGCAGGTGCAACAATTTTTTACCTTCAAGAGACTTTAACTTATGATGAAGGTGTGATTGTGACAAGTGTCACAATCATCATGATTTCAAGAAACAGTTTTAGTGTTGTTATGTGTGATGCTTTCCTTGCAACCAAACCTAACTAACAGATTGATGAAATGCTTGTACTCAGATTGTAATTGTATTACTTTGGTCCTAAGCTACTGAAGTTGTGTAGCTATATAATCGTGTAATGTGCATTTTTCTACATAGTGTAGAAAATCAATTAAAAGTTTAATTCACTTATCAAGTTTATATTCTTTCAAGAACTTCTTCTTGCTCTTTCAATTCTTTCAACATGATATCAGAGCCGGGAAAGGTCAGACCATTTTGTTGTTCTTCTGCTCATTTTCTTTCTTATTTTTCATTCAATTTCATGGTTCAGATTCAAGCTCAAAGAAGCTAAGAGAAAACTCAAAGAAGTTTCAAGAATTAAGGAAACTCAAAAAAGCTCATAAAGTGTTGTCTTGAAAGGGTTCAAAAGAGAAACTCGAGTAGCTTAAAAAGTTCTTTACGTGTTTGTTAAAAGAAAATAATTTTTTTTTTCAGAAATGGTGAATGTTTCACAATTGCAAATCATTCAATCTCCTATCACATGCCTCACAACCATTGTGGGAAACTCAGTCTAAGTGAAGCTCGACGATCACATACATGACCTAGAATTTTCAGATGGAGTTGTTGCTCAGTGTACACAATCTGACAAGCTCTGTTAATGGCTCAAATCCATGTCCAGAAAAAATTGATGAGGTAACCACTCAGCATACTCAAGTCTAGAAGTTACATGATAGAGCTCTCATGCAGTTGATCACAGCAACCTTGTCTACATCACCCATGTCCTGTGTTCTTGGCGGAAAAAATTCTCAAGATCAAATCTCAAGACATGCTTGCTTCAATTACTAAAGTCTCTATCTTTCAAAAGAAAGCATAATTTCATAGTGTCAAGAAAGGGTATGAGAATATGCTTCAGTACTTACAAAGGATTAAGGATGCTAGAGACATACTAGGGTCATGTGGTGTTCATTTTGAAAACAATGATGTTGTGATTCTTGCTTTAAGAGGTCTTCCTGCTCAGTACAACACATTCAGATGTGTGATTAGGGGAAGAGAGAGCATTATACCTCTTAAAGAATACAAAGCACAACTTCTTGCTAAGGAAGCAATCATTGAACAACCAATGAGCAAGTTGCTTTTCTGTCTGCTATGGTAGCAACCAGAAATCCTGCTCCTGTTTTCCAGAATTCCAATTTTGAGACTCGTGGGTCTAGTTCTTTAGGAGGTTCTTCTTTTGCTCCTTCTCCTAATTTCTCTCATCCTGAAGATGTCCCTATACAAAATCAAAGTAGTGATCAGTAGATGGGGAACTTTCAGTAGTACAATAGCAATCTTCAACAATATGGTTATTATGGAGGGTATAATGTACCTTCTTACAATAATCAATCTTACAAAAATCAATGGAATGGGGAAGTAACAATGGCCACAAGGGCATGAAATATAGGAACTACAACAATTATGGCGGTGGAAGGTTCAATGGATAAGTAAGAGGACAGTGTCCTCAACAACACTTTCAAGGACCACAGTAGATATCAGCTTGTTAGATTTGTGGGAAACGAGGGCATTCCACCTCAGATTGCTATCACAATCACTCATCTCAAGCTCTACAAGTGTTTGAGCTCTGCCAAATCTGCTAGAACTATGGACACAATGCCATGAATTGTTATCATTGAGCCAACTTTTTTTATCAAGGGATTTCTCCTTCCATAGCGTTGAACACCAATCTTCAAGCTATGATAGGCTCAGCACCACCTATTCAGTACACTCAAAAAACTCACAGGGCATTTCACAGAATCAAGATTTTTGAATTGCTAACAGATGTACCACATCTTATATCACAATTGATCTTTCATAGCTCAATCTGGTGCCTCTACATAATTCCTCCGAGACAGCTACACTACCAGTGGAACAAGCTTTCAAATTGCTAATATTGGACAATCTTTAGTTATTACCAATTTCTCTTCCTCTCAATGCTTTCACCTTAATCAAGTCCTACATGTACCAAACATTTCTCAAAACCTGTTTTCTGTTAACCAATTCTACAAAGATAATTAGTGTTATTTTGTTCTTGATGATACCTTCTTTGTAATTCAGGACATGAACACATGAAGGACACTATATAATGGGCTAATCAATGAAAGGTTGTATTCCATTCCGTGAAAATTGTCTTTCTTTTTTGCTCTCCAGGTTCACCAGAAATCTTCTCAATCTGCCTTCCTTTGCAAGAAAGTTTCTTCATAAGTCCAGTGTAGATTTTTCACCTGATTTACATCAATATCTGTGTGAGTCTTGTTTACAAGGAAAATTTACTAAACTATCTTTCTTATTAGCATTCCTTTTGAGGTAGTTCATAGAGATGTATGGGGACCCTATCCCCAACCTTTCTTAGATGGTTTTAGATACTATGTCACACTAATTGATCAATGTACTCAATTTACCGAGTTGTTTCCAATAAAAAACAAATCTAATTTTACTCTATCTTTGTTTCATTCCATGCTTTTATATTGAATTTTTTTTATGTCTTTATTAAAATCCTCCAATCTCTTGGTGGAGGTGAATACACTGGTCTCAATTTACATAGCTTTCTTGCCTTCAAAGGAATCAAACATCAAACATATTTTCATTACACTCCATAACAAAATGGTTTGATTGGGAGAAATAATAGGCATATCATAGAAACTATTGTCATTATTCTGCAATTTGCTAAACTTCCTGCTCAATTTTGGGTTCATGCATGTCTTACATCTGTTTACCTGATTAACTGAATGCCTTGTTCAAACTTGCACAAGCTATGCCCGTAAGAAAAAAAATTTAGTTCACCTCATGCTATAGGTTTTCTCAAAATATTTGGTTGTTCATGCTATCCATTGCTTAAACCCTATAACACTACCAAGTTACAACCAAAAATAGTTAAATCTGTTTTTCTAGGATATACAGATTAATACAGAGGATATGTATGTTTTGATTTAGTGTCTTCTAAAACCTTCATATCTCGACATGTTTTATTCAATGTGTCCGAGTTCCCATATTCTTTTGTTATTGATAAGTCTTATCCTCACGATTCTGCTTATAAGCCTGCCTCGAATGATTCCTATTATATCTTGATCTCTACTCCTGGTCATACCACACCTTCAATCAACTGTCCTTCTGATGTTATGGTTCCTATTCCAGCAAGTTCATCTCAAATTGAGAATTCACCTATCTAATCCCCAGTTTCCCAACCTATAGATCCTACATCAGCATCAGACATCTCTATTACATCTGCCACTTTGAGTCCTTAGCATGGTGTAAATACTGAGCGTTTAGCTCCCCTATCTGATCTAATTCAGGTCCTGACTTTCATCTTGAGTTCCTACATGTGGTTCTTCCTATATCTAGTGTAAACATGCACTCTATGCAAACTTTTTGAAATATTGGAATTGTTAAGAGAAGGCCTTTACCTCATTTCTCACTCCCGCTACAAATGTGTCAGATTTGTCACTAGTGGAACTTACGTCCTTTAAGTCGGTTTCATCTCATGTTTGGCAATCAGCAATGAAGGAGGAAATCAATGCACTGCATGCTTAGAATACTTGGACCTTTGTCCCTCTTTCAACCAATAAAAATATGGTTGGTTGCAAATAGATTTACAGAATCAAATAGAACTATGGTGGTTCTATTGTAAGGTACAAGGCTAGATTGGTGGCACAAGGCTTTAGTCAGGAGTTAGGACTGGACTATGGTGAAACTTTTAGTCCAATGGTGAAGCCTAAAACTATTAGGCTTATCTTGGTACTGGTTGCTCAGTTCAATTGGCCATTGTGGCAAATGGATGTCAATAATCCCTTTCTTCATGTCATTTTCAAGGAGGAAGTTTTCATGCTCCAATCTCCTGGTTTTGAAAGTTCACAAAAAAAGGATCATGTTTATCATCTTCATAAGTCTCTTTATGGCCTCAAGCAAGCTCCACTTGCTTGGAATGAACGTTTCACCAATTTCCTCCCTGATTTAGGATTTCAATCCACCTGGTCATATGCTTCTTTATTTGTCAAACAGACTTCCATTAACTTGGTTGTCTTGCTGCTTTATATGGATGATATAATTCTCACAGGAAGTTCCCAATAATACAAGATGTCATTGATTCCCTCCACACTGAATTCGACATGAAAGATCTTGGTGACCTTAAGTACTTTCTTGGGATTCCGATTACAAGAACTTTTTCTGGTCTTTTTTTTTCTCGAGAGAAATACATTCAGGACCTTCTCAACAAGACATCTATGTTTTACAACAATGGTTTTGACACATCAAGTGCTCTTGGTACATGACTTCGTTGAAATGATGGTCCAACTTATCCTAATCCTACCAACTACAGAAGTATCATGGGAGCCTTACAATGCTTGACACTCACAAGGCCCGATATTTCCTTTTCTGCCAAGCAGATCTACTAGTTTATGTAAGAACCTTGCGAATCTCATTTATGGCAGTTAAGCGGATCCTGAGGTATCTTTATGGTATATCTCATCGTGGTATCAAATATGAATATGGTTCTCTCAATCTTACTACCTATACAGATGCTGATTGGGCAGGTGATCCTAATGACAGACGCTCTACTACAGGTATAGTTGTCTTCCTTGGTCCTAATCCCATTTCCTAGTCATTCAAGAAGCAACAAACGGTCTCCAAGTCTAGCACTGAGGTTGAGTATCGTTCCTTGGCTATCACTGCAGCTGAGTTGGCCTGGATACGTCAAGTTTTGTGTGCAATTCATATTCCACTCTTACGCCCTCCTCTCATTTACTATGACAATACATCTGTCACTAGCTTCTCTACCAATCCTATCTTTCACTCTCGAACTAAACATGTAGAGGTTGATTATCATTTTGTCCGTGAACAAGTGATCATGGTGACTTTAATTGACACGACCCATCCCAATCCCCTCGGGATTAAAGCGGGATGTTCCATGCTCCCGTCTAACCCACGTGTAACACGATGGGCTAGACCATCCAACCCACGTGGGACACGAAGGCCAGACAAGGGATAACCTAAACCTTAGCCCAAAACGGGGCTTCTAGTGACACGACCCATCCCAATCCCCCCAGGATTACCATGGAATGTGACGTGCTCCCGTCTGACAAGAGGCGTCAGACAAGGGATAACCGATTGCCATTGCCCAAACGGGCTTCCAGAGTGCGTAAGGATCGATGGAGGAGGTGTGCGATGCTCAAGTCTCTGCTGCAGTCGTATCCGGAATCAACCTGAAGGGCATTGAAAACAAAAGCTGTGAGTGGACGAAAATAAACAAGTCTGTTTAAAACATTTATAAGACATTTATGCCCCTCAGTAAAATCATATGCATGCACCAAAACCAATAATCCCATATTTATTTAGAAATAACCATTAGGGCCTTAGCCCGGAAACCAAAGCCTAGTTTCAATTTCCAAAAGTAAATCCAAGAGTTATTTCATAAATCCAGTAATATGAACCATAAGGCATATAATATAAACCATAACCATTATTTTAGCCACTGCACTATACACTCCAATCCGACATCCCTGATGTCTGACGTCCCTGACGTCAATAAGGTCACAATCACAAGGCTACGCGTGCCACTCGGGTCTCAATTTCCGAGTTCATTCCCCGAACCCCGTTCGGGTACAGCATCCCCGATGCTTAGCGTCATAGACGCTGGACGTACTAGACGTCCGTGACCTCTCCGGGGTACCTCGCCGGAGGAGACAATATAATATGGAAGGATCTATACAGTGCAGTACTAAATACATTTTATCGATATCCACATGTAAAACATATAGGTATACATAGGTAAAATCCGAACCGATCGTTACATTTCATCAAACGGGTCTCATGCCCAAAACCGTAAAACGTGCCATGACCGAAACATCATCAAAACCATTTATAGATTCCAGCATGTGAACATATATAAAATGTAAACCAGGAAACATTTATTCAATTCCATTTAGGGTCCCCGACCCGCAATCACATGTAGAAATCAACTGGGCCCCTGGCCCGATTTCACAAGTTAATTGGGCCCCTGGCCCGATCCACATGTTAACTGGCCCCTGGCCCGATTTCATAGTTCAACTGGGCCCCTGGCCCGATTTTACATTATTCAAGTTCGTAACCGTTTCATGAAATCATATCCAACCACATTTATGGAAATCGGTGAAAATCCAGAAAATCTCGGTTTACGTGCAAATACGTAATTCACCTCGAAATGCGTGAAATCATTTTAAATTCACCGATATCCAAAGTAAATCATTTAATCATAATTATAACAATCATAAAACAGTTATGCATGCATCGAATTTATGAAACCAATGTCCACTCACAGACCGTTTAACCGAGCGCCTCGATACGCGTGCCATAGGCCTTCCCGGGCCACATTACTATCACCGGGACTCCCAATCCTGTTCAAATCAATTTAGAGGATCACTAACCTCATCATTAACATCCTATTCAAGTCCCGTAATTTTCCCGAATTTTTAAGTATTTTTAAGCTGGATTTAAAACCTTCGGACATCCCGAACAATAACGAAACGGGATCCGATCGACACGAAACCAACGCTAAAATGTTCGTTACATTGAATAGGACAAAAGTCATGTTGGAAGTTTCCCAAAATTACCTCACACGCGCCCCCACGCGCCGGTTGAACTCCCTGCGCGTGAAACCCACGCGCCGGGTACTGTTCACCGTTGTTCAACCCGAACAACTGGTAAACGGGTCGCCGTGACCCGCGGGCCAACCCGATCGGTTCTCCGCCGTTCCTTGATCATTTTCGACAGGGTTTCCTCCTACAAGATCGTCTGAGTTAAACTAGGAGTTCTGTGGAAACAAAAACAAGGAACAACGTCAAGATCCTTACCTCTCCGATCGAGAAGCTCACGGCCAACTCCACCGTCGACTGCTCTCAGCTCCGACCACCATTCTCGATGAAAACGATCCCAAAAGACTCGTCTCATCCTCTGGGTCATCATCCTGGTTACTAGATCGAACAAAAGACAGTAAAACCCATCCTGCCATTTTAGACCCGAGAATCGGACTCACGGGTTTAGGCTCCCTTCGCCGCCGTGGTCACCACCGTGGCCACCGAAACGCCCAGTTTGATCCCAGAACTCCGTCCACCCCTCTAGCACGGTCAAAACACCGGTCTCCATCGACTTCCAATTCCCTGAGTTTCGGATCCCTCTGTTTTCCCCTCCGCCGTCATCTCCGCCGTCTCCCTCCGTCACCCAGCTCACCACCGTCGTCCTTCCGCCCATACCAGCAGTTGGTCTCACTCCCACGCACAAAGGAGATGGGCTGGTGTGAGTGTGTGTTCGATTTCTTCACGGGCAGAGGAAGAATGAAAAATGAGGAAGGGAGGTATCAGATGAATAAGGAAATGGACGGTGGGGATGTGCATCAGCATAATAGATGAAGGGCCCAGATCAAAAGGTGAAAATAAGTGGGAAATTCTTTATATTATTTAAATCCTATAATTTAAACAATCTCACCAATCCAGATCTGATCCCAATATTTAAGTTTAGTGGTCCACGTGTCCCACTCAGAAATTCAGACCAATCAGAGAACGCCACGTGTCCACGCCTCGTAATGCGTGCATAACGAAACCAAACTTCCGTGACTCATAACTTCGTCGTCAAATCTCCGATTTCGGCGTGCCGCCTGTCGTTGGATTCGCATCGACGAAACCTACGTAACGGTCCTTGGCCCTCGGCCATCGGACATCCCGGTCAAAAAGTCAACATTTGCCCCTATTTCGTCCAAATTACGAAAATGCCCTTGCACTTCCGTACATCATAACTTTCACCACGAACGTCGGAATCGAACGTGCCACCTGTCTATGAACTCGTGACGTCCCGAACTACGTCACGGTCATCGGTCAAAGTCCATTTGACCATCCGAATTAAAAGTCAACGTTTTGCCCACGCCCAAGGGCAAAACGGTCATTTTGCACCATTCGTCCGAAATCGCTCAACTAATCCCAGATTAGTAAATCACAATTAAATATTATTACATCCCGATATTCGGGACTGGTCGTTACAACCTTCCCTCCTTAAAGAATTTCGTCCTCGAAATTACCAACAATCTTATTCCACAACCACCTTGTGGAAAACAATTCGACCACACATCTGTGTACACTTGTACACCCACATACTGGGACAACACTAGCCTCGTTTGTACCCAGACATCCCATCACAGTCATACGTCATAATAGCAACAACACTCGACCACCTCGAGTGGAAATGATCACCTGATCCGTGATAAAATCGCCTAACCATTTAGCTAACTCCTTCAGCTAGATGGTTCCTTTCCATTATCAATATATCCTTACATTTGCTCCCATTGGGAGTCACCAAATCTCATTTGTCAGTCCATGCTGACACCATCAGTCAAACTGTCACCACTAAGCTTTACCACCCTAGTAAAGCCCCAACCATCTGTCCGTCCGTGGCAACACCACGTACTACGTCGCTCTCGATGTAGCGTAAGATCAACCACATGATCTCAATTCGCAGGGCAAGCCCAATCCTGCGACATAAATAAATCTCAATGTCCATAATCACCGACTCCCTCAGCGAACCAAGACGCTGGAAAAAAAATATCACGGCGTAGTAGCATAACGCAAGGCTACTCGTGGTTACTCTGACCACCAACTCACTCATCCTGAGTGTACGCATACCGTCAATTAACCCAATCAAGTGGCGCAACTGGAACACATTGAATACCAGCCCAGCAGTGATCACACATATCAATACCGGGGTTCCACTGGCCAACCGTGGCCAAGAGCACCTGCTCATACAATCACTGAACCCGACAAAATCACTCTGTACAGCGCACAGTATCCAATGTCCAGTCCACAATCACAACCAAACAAATGATATCGGAACCAAGCCGATTACCAACACGTTTAATTACACAACACTGGTACATCCCATGTACCGCCATTAGGCACCACTCAGCCTAACCCGTAACAATCCTCGTATAACGTACCCTGTACGTACATCAATCCAACAATCCGCCTACAACCACCCAGGTCATAGCCAGACACGTACTAGTAATGAAGTACCCTTGCCCAAACCAACATGAGACAAAGCGAACTCCACCCGTCATCCAGTTCTAGTTCCGAATCCGAATTCGCTCCGAATCCAAACCCAAACATCATATTTTTATTCCATTTCCAAATCCGAATCCGAAATCATTATTCTGTAAGCTAGCACTGGAATAATCATTCCTCACCCAAATCCGGTAATCCATTTTCGAGCTTCGCAATCGAATCCTGAATCGTCACCCAGAAATTCGGTTCCAAAACCCAAAATCTCGTTTACGTCCATCAAGACGTAACGTAACCGAATCTATCGGTTGCCTCTCCAAAACACTCGATTGACTTCATAGGGAAGCCAATCCCAATATCCACACGTCAAAGGTTGACAAAATCCGACCACATCGGAAACCTACTCAACCAAGTCACAAACCATATGGACTTCACTCCGAAAAGAAGTTCAGTCCCGTCATTTACGACTCACATACCAAGGTAAGAGTGATAAACTCTCCACCCATATGGATCATCAAGATCACAATCCATATCCATCGCTACGTCACCCGACAAGTAATATCACGATCCTAGATCGTCACATCGACCAAAGTCGACAACGTCGCAAATCAGATCCACCTAGGATCCACGCATGCCCACGTAGCAAGCAATCCATCCGAAAGCTGATCGTAGGGTCTTACACCCTCATTGAATCATTCGCCAAATTTCCCTTGGTGGAAAGATGACCTCGCATTTCACCACCAAATCCAAGATCATGCACAACCTCTTGTGTCCAATGACCCAAGGCCAAACATGGGTCCACCTACCAATACACGCTCAACGTATTGGTAGCAACAATCATCATCTGCCACGGCAGAAAATAAGAAGTCAACCCCAAAGACTTCGGAATACCAATCACCGATGTGGAAACGAGCACTCCTCTCGTCTCCCAATCACAACTCTCCCCGAAACGGGAGTTCCAACCATGTTGGGAACAGACATGCTCCCAATGAGATGTCAAGTCCAACTACTGGACTGCCCATGTCCATACCTCACTTGGACCACCACGTGTCCAAAATCAATTTATTACTCGGACCTCACGTCCGCCAATAATCATGTATGCACACACCCCGACTCCGAACGGAAATTTCCTCAACTCTGCCTGGATGTGCATACCATACTGCCTTTGTCTCTCATCTCAACCTTTACAGGTTCAATCCTCAGGTTCCAAGTGATTCACAATCACAAAATCACACGTCAATACCACGAATGGTTTCCCCGAATTTTCCAATTTCAACAATTTCCTTGTACTCTCAGGGGATATAAGCAGTACACCAACTTACCAATCTCGGAGCTGACCACAACTCCACAAATCCACCAACTCGCATGACATAGGGAACATCGTCCCTAGATTCCCCAAGTTTCAATCATACCATTTAATCCATTCATCACTTGTCATCATATATCTGTTAGGACTTATCCCAACACGACACAACCTCCACTGGATCCCATCCATTCCGAGACTCAACCACCACTGAGTCGTAGAAACCAATCATCCGTCCATCATGATAGAGTCACACTCCAACTGGTGGCTCATCGTCAACACAATTTCTGACACCAGCACCAGCGCTAGTACCAGCACCAACGCACCATCATCAACACTAGTATCAGCACACGTGCATCCATACTAGTATTGGCATAAGGGTACCATCATACCAACATCCATACATAGCACACGAACATCCACACTAGCACACGAACACCCATGCTAGCACACTGTGTGCTAAGTTGTTACCCTGGATCTCCGTTCATTCCGAACGACGACCCCGTAACACCACTCGTACCTCACGACTATGGGTACCTCCAATTTTGCCATCAGCATATCAGGACAATGGACGTTCCCTGAACATCCCCTGATCCCCAAGTGTCAAAACCACACTAAATATCCTCGATAGCCAGTTATCTCGACACAACTGCCGACCAACAGTCATCGTTGTCAAGATCCGTATCCACACATCACACTACTATTCGATCCAACACGGGATTCCATATTTTATCTCATAACCGCATCCGTGGATCGAATCCCATAATCCAGACTAGACTCACTAGAGTCATCCACATGGTCATCCATGACCTCAGCCGCACGTCGCAGTACAATTCCTTAATTAAAGTTCACTTTTCCTGCCCATCAATCATAAATTAGGGTTCCAAAATCACACCCTAGGGTTCCACCGAACCCAACTGCCTTTTGCAGTAAAATCCACAACCTGACCGACCCCGCGGTCCTGACATCGCATAGACGTCAAATCCAATCCAATCGTCAATTCAACGTGGGTTCCATCGTGGGTTCCACCACGAAGATCATCGGCTAACTCTGATGCACCAACACCCCGTACACTAGCCAACGCTACCAGGGTCCAAACTTAGACCAATACTCAACTGAGTTTCGCATTTCCATAACATTATTCCAATGGGGTTCCCTGAACCCAGCTGTGCCGAATGGCGCAACAATCCATAATCACATGACCGAACCGACGGTCCCACATTACCAGTTAATCGTATACAACCCCACTTGGGTTGAATCGCGCCAATGCACGGCGTATCGGGTCGAACACCCCTAATCCACCATACAAACCCAAACTATCTATCAGGTTGACAACGGAACAGCAGCCCAAAGAGACATCACACCCTCGTCCTTCGCGCACAAAAGAGCAAAACCTGCTCTGATACCACTTGACACGACCCATCCCAATCCCCCCGGGATTACCATGGAATGTGACGTGCTCCCGTCTGACAAGAGGCGTCAGACAAGGGATAACCGATTGCCATTGCCCAAACGGGCTTCCAGAGTGCGTAAGGATCGATGGAGGAGGTGTGCGATGCTCAAGTCTCTGCTGCTGTCGTATCCGGAATCAACCTGAAGGGCATTGAAAACAAAAGCTGTGAGTGGACGAAAATAAACAAGTCTGTTTAAAACATTTATAAGACATTTATGCCCCTCAGTAAAATCATATGCATGCACCAAAACCAATAATCCCATATTTATTTAGAAATAACCATTAGGGCCTTAGCCCGGAAACCAAAGCCTAGTTTCAATTTCCAAAAGTAAATCCAAGAGTTATTTCATAAATCCAGTAATATGAACCATAAGGCATATAATATAAACCATAACCATTATTTTAGCCACTGCACTATACACTCCAATCCGACATCCCTGATGTCTGACGTCCCTGACGTCAATAAGGTCACAATCACAAGGCTACGCGTGCCACTCGGGTCTCAATTTCCGAGTTCATTCCCCGAACCCCGTTCGGGTACAGCATCCCCGATGCTTAGCGTCATAGACGCTGGACGTACTAGACGTCCGTGACCTCTCCGGGGTACCTCGCCGGAGGAGACAATATAATATGGAAGGATCTATACAGTGCAGTACTAAATACATTTTATCGATATCCACATGCAAAACATATAGGTATACATAGGTAAAATCCGAACCGATCGTTACATTTCATCAAACGGGTCTCATGCCCAAAACCGTAAAACGTGCCATGACCGAAACATCATCAAAACCATTTATAGATTCCAGCATGTGAACATATATAAAATGTAAACCAGGAAACATTTATTCAATTCCATTTAGGGTCCCCGACCCGCAATCACATGTAGAAATCAACTGGGCCCCTGGCCCGATTTCACAAGTTAATTGGGCCCCTGGCCCGATCCACATGTTAACTGGGCCCCTGGCCTGATTTCATAGTTCAACTGGGCCCCTGACCCGATTTTACATTATTCAAGTTCGTAACCGTTTCATGAAATCATATCCAACCACATTTATGGAAATCAGTGAAAATCCAGAAAATCTCGGTTTACGTGCAAATACGTAATTCACCTCGAAATGCGTGAAATCATTTTAAATTCACCGATATCCAAAGTAAATCATTTAATCATAATTATAACAATCATAAAACAGTTATGCATGCATCGAATTTATGAAACCAATGTCCACTCACAGACCGTTTAACCGAGCGCCTCGATACGCGTGCCATAGGCCTTCCCGGGCCACATTACTATCACCGGGACTCCCAATCCTGTTCAAATCAATTTAGAGGATCACTAACCTCATCATTAACATCCTATTCAAGTCCCGTAATTTTCCCGAATTTTTAAGTATTTTTAAGCTGGATTTAAAACCTTCGGACATCCCGAACAATAACGAAACGGGATCCGATCGACACGAAACCAACGCTAAAATGTTCGTTACATTGAATAGGACAAAAGTCATGTTGGAAGTTTCCCAAAATTACCTCACACGCGCCCCCACGCGCCGGTTGAACTCCCTGCGCGTGAAACCCACGCGCCGGGTACTGTTCACCGTTGTTCAACCCGAACAACTGGTAAACGGGTCGCCGTGACCCGCGGGCCAACCCGATCGGTTCTCCGCCGTTCCTTGATCATTTTCGACAGGGTTTCCTCCTACAAGATCGTCTGAGTTAAACTAGGAGTTCTGTGGAAACAAAAACAAGGAACAACGTCAAGATCCTTACCTCTCCGATCGAGAAGCTCACGGCCAACTCCACCGTCGACTGCTCTCAGCTCCGACCACCATTCTCGATGAAAACGATCCCAAAAGACTCGTCTCATCCTCTGGGTCATCATCCTGGTTACTAGATCGAACGAAAGACAGTAAAACCCATCCTGCCATTTTAGACCCGAGAATCGGACTCACGGGTTTAGGCTCCCTTCGCCGCCGTGGTCACCACCGTGGCCACCGAAACGCCCAGTTTGATCCCAGAACTCCGTCCACCCCTCTAGCACGGTCAAAACACCGGTCTCCATCGACTTCCAATTCCCTGAGTTTCGGATCCCTCTGTTTTCCCCTCCGCCGTCATCTCCGCCGTCTCCCTCCGTCACCCAGCTCACCACCGTCGTCCTTCCGCCCATACCAGCAGTTGGTCTCACTCCCACGCACAAAGGAGATGGGCTGGTGTGAGTGTGTGTTCGATTTCTTCACGGGCAGAGGAAGAATGAAAAATGAGGAAGGGAGGTATCAGATGAATAAGGAAATGGACGGTGGGGATGTGCATCAGCATAATAGATGAAGGGCCCAGATCAAAAGGTGAAAATAAGTGGGAAATTCTTTATATTATTTAAATCCTATAATTTAAACAATCTCACCAATCCAGATCTGATCCCAATATTTAAGTTTAGTGGTCCACGTGTCCCACTCAGAAATTCAGACCAATCAGAGAACGCCACGTGTCCACGCCTCGTAATGCGTGCATAACGAAACCAAACTTCCGTGACCCATAACTTCGTCGTCAAATCTCCGATTTCGGCGTGCCGCCTGTCGTTGGATTCGCATCGACGAAACCTACGTAACGGTCCTTGGCCCTCGGCCATCGGACATCCCGGTCAAAAAGTCAACATTTGCCCCTATTTCGTCCAAATTACGAAAATGCCCTTGCACTTCCGTACATCATAACTTTCACCACGAACGTCGGAATCGAACGTGCCACCTGTCTATGAACTCGTGACGTCCCGAACTACGTCACGGTCATCGGTCAAAGTCCATTTGACCATCCGAATTAAAAGTCAACGTTTTGCCCACGCCCAAGGGCAAAACGGTCATTTTGCACCATTCGTCCGAAATCGCTCAACTAATCCCAGATTAGTAAATCACAATTAAATATTATTACATCCCGATATTCGGGACGGGTCGTTACAACTAGAGTGCGCCAGGATCAGTAGCGGAGTGTGATGTCTCGGTCTCTACTATAGTCCGCATCCGCGATCAACCTGAAGGTCATTAAAAATCATAAAAGTTGTGAGTGGACGAAAATAAATAATTTAATAAAACTCATTTCATCAAAGAAGACATTTATGCCCTTCACTTAAAAACCATGCATGCATACGGAAACCAGTTAAGTCAAATATAATAAAATCGTTTATAAAACCAAAGCCATTTCCTTCCTCAAATCATTAGGGCCTTAGCCCAAAACTGTAAAATCACCAAGAATGGGAACTCAGCCCAAAACCGTAAATCCAAATCATATGGATCACTACTCAAATCCATAAGCACATAAATGCCATTTCATAAATCTAATAATCCGTAATCCAAATACCGATCATTGGCATCCCAAATACCTAGCGTCACAGACATCATATCATAGTCTAAGGCTACGCGTGCCACCCAAGGTCTCTTCAGGTCAATCTATGACATCCCAGATGTCTGACGTCCTAGACGTTTAATCATGGCAATCTTGCTCCTGAGTCACTATACGGTCTGGTCACTCCGTGCAATGACCCCTCGCAGGCAATGCGCCGTGACTTCCCAGTGTCCCAGACAGCTGGAGGAGACCATCCACATATCCTCATATAAGGATGGTATATGGAAAATATTTTTATAAAACCATTTCAAAACATCTCAAAGGGGCCATGCCCGGAATTTCCATAAAACCATCACAATCCATAAATCCAAATCCATTTAGGATTTCCGAACCAGAAATCACATTTATAAACCACAAATGGGACTCATGCCCGATATCATAACTAAATGGGCCTCAACCCCGATCTTGTAAACCAAATGGGTCTCCAACCTGACATCTCATTAAATCAAATGGACTCCAAGTCCAAGAGTTCATCAACCAAATGAGTCTCATGCCTGATTTCATATTTCCAAATCCAAAATCAGTTGATTGATCCACAATTGAAAACACAAGCACATGTGAATCCAACATAAAACTATATACCTCGAAATACATGCAAATACGTAAACATCAAATATCACAAATATACTTATTCAAGGCACTCAAAACATGGATATAAAACATATAAAATAGTTATGCATGCATCATATTTATAAAACAAAAGTTCACTCACATACCGTCCTAACTGCTGCCTTGATACGCGTGTCAAAAGCCTCCCCGAGGCTAATCCACCATATATGCCGATATGGGATATAATTAATAGGAGATGGAATATACAGCTTCACTCATCATTACATGTCGCCGCAGCTTCCCTAAATCCTTCAATATTCTACCGTCCAAACTTTAAGATTGATTTACGGATCAGAAATGGATTTCAAGAAACTATGTTAAAGATGGCTACCACAAATGAAGACAAATTGGAAATTACGAAGAGCATCCTATGTATGTGAACGCACAAGGTGCTCTTGGGACGGATTTTGCGATCATGGGAAGGACACTGAATGCCCCAGGTATGTAAAGTAGCTGCTACCATAAAACAGAAAAACATTATTTTCAAATCAGTAATTTGTGAAGCATATTCTTTTCGTATTGGACGATCTGCTGGTTATACTTTGACTACTGAATGGTTATTGGGCATTGATGGTTGAACATCTCCTTTCCCTCTAAACTGGCTTTAATTTTTTTATTTTTTTGTTTCCAAGCATCTGGCTTAGGACAGTGGCTCATATTCATTTTTTGGTATATTTGTTTAAAGACATGGGATATTTTATGTTTATCTAATGTTGCCAAGTGTTTGTAGGTGATTGGTGGGCAGGTTATGGTTATGAAATCCCTACACTCCAGAGATGGGCAATACGGATACTAAGCCAACCTTGCAGCTCCCATTGGTGTTGCTGGAACTGAACCACCTTTGAGACCATACACACGAAGAAACACAACCGAATCGAGCTTGAAAAATTCAGCGATCTTCTGTTTGTGCATTGTAATCTTTGGTTGCAAGCCATTTATCACAACAGAGATGGGAAAAGGTTACCGGTTGTTTTTGATGAAATTGATGTGGGATCTGAATGGCCTACTGAGTTAGATTCTTCTGCTCCACTCTTGGATGATTCATGGCTTGACAACTTGCCTCTTAAATGTAGAGGTACTCCCTAAGTTGTAATAAGGAGGAAACATATAGGCAGATTGGAACATGTCATTTGATTCGTAGGATGGTCTGGTTAGCCTCTTTGCACTCGAGTTCAAATATTCTTTTTCTAACTTAGATTAAAATTGTTGAATAGATAACTCTTGTCCCGAGAAAAAACAGCACGGAATATATTGTATCAGATTATGTAAATTTGTACAATATTGTTAGGATAATGCTAGGAATACCATATATTTTCTCACTTTTTTGTTTTTCCACCACATGTGGCATTTGATGTGGCATTCCATGTCATCATTTTTTTGGCCAAATCATATAATCATTTTAATTACCTATCTTAAAATAAATAAAAAATGCCATATCAAATGATGACATGGAATGCCACATCAAATGCCACATGTGGTGGAATACAAAAAAGTGAGAAAATATATGGTATTCCTAGCATTATCCTAACAATATTGTACAAATTTACATAATCTGATACAATATATTCCATGCTGTTTTTTCTCGGGACAAGACTTATCTATTCAACAATTTTAATCTAAGTTAGAAAAGGAATATTTGAACTCGAGTGCAAAGAGGCTAACCAGACTATCCTACGAATCAAATGACATGTTCCAATCTGCCTATCTGTTTCCTCCTTATTAAAACTTAGGGAGTACCTCTACATTCAAGAGGCAAGTTGTCAAGCCATGAATCATCCAAGAGTGGAGCAGAAGAATCTAACTCAGTAGGCCATTCAGATCCCACATCAATTTCATCAAAAACAACCGGTAACCTTTTCCCATCTCTGTTGTGATAAATGGTTTGCAACCAAAGATTATAGTGCACAAAAAGAAGATCGTTGAATTTTTCAAGCTCGATTCGGTTGCGTTTCTTCGTGTGTATGGTCTCAAAGGTGGTCCAGTTCCAGTAACACCAATGGGAGCTGCAAGGTTGGCTTAGTATTCGTATTGCCCATCTCTGGAGTGTAGGGATTTCATAACCATAACCTGCCCACCAATCACCTACAAACACTTGGCAACATTAGATAAACATAAAATATCCCATGTCTTTAAACAAATATACCAAAAAATGAATATGAGCCACTGTCCTAAGCCAGATGCTTGGAAACAAAAAAATAAAAAAATTAAAGCCAGTTTTAGAGGGAAAGGAGATATTCAACAATCAATGCCCAATAACCATTCAGTAGTCAAATTGCAATATGTTGCCACAAGTATAACGAGAAGATCGTCTAATAAGAAAAGAATATGCTTCACAAATTACTGATTTGAAAATCATGTTTTTCGGTTTTATGGTAGCAGCTACTTTACATACCTGGGGCATTCAGTGTCCTTCCCATGATCGCAAAATCCGTCCCAAGAGCACCTTGTGCGTTCACATACATAGGATGCTCTTTCGTAATTTCCAATTTGTCTTCATTTGTGGTAGCCATCTTTAACATAGTTTCTTGAAATCCATTTTTGATCCTTAAATCAATCTTAAAGTTTGGACGGTAGAATATTGAAGGATTTAGGGTGACCACTTGAAAGTTGTATCTCCGAGTGGTTATATGATATGATGTTAGGCCTACTAGTAGCGGTGTGGATTGATGCTTAGATGATGTATCCCTGAGCGGCCATTCAGATGTTGTATCCCCGAATGGTTGATATCATGTGTGGTCAGTCCTCATATGCTGTATCCTTGAGCAAACACTCAGACGATGTATCCCCAAGTTGCGTGTTAGATAGTTATAACATGGGTAGTAAGACTCAGATCATGTTGTAGTACTATTATGCGTTATGATTAGAGATTGAGTTGTTGATTGATTGAGCCTCGTGATGAGATGCGTAGATAAGCCCAGGTGAATTAAAGGGAAGTAATTGTGAGAATATAGGTAATGATTATAATATGTTTGGGCTAGGAGAACCCAATTGTGAAGAAGATGAGCTCTTTGGTAGAAGAAATAATTGGGGTATTAAAAGATCTTATGTCAGATCCGACACATATGGTAATGACTATATGATGCTTAAGCATGCCAGTAATAACTGAGACTGTGAATTTCGAATACGAAACTCCACTAGGAGACAAGATGTCTAGCTTCTAGTTGGATTTGAATTGGAGTCAATATATTGGCTAACACTTGAAAGACGTCAGAATTGGAAAGTTAAGGCCCGAGAAGAGCCGAAAAGATATGCATGTGCTTACAATTGGATATTGAGATTAGGGTGGAACCCGAAGCAATGTCACAGGCCTAGCGAAGTTATTGAAGAGTATAAGATACAATTGTGTAACAATTTTGAGTAACTCAATAAGATAGGAGTACAAAAAGAATCATCCATTTCCCCCCGCATGCATAATGGTATGCCTAAATAGAGAGGCGAGACATTTTCCGATAATTGAGTTATGATTCATAAGTCGAGTAAAGAAGGATGATATTATGAAATAGTTCTCCATATAGGATATGTTTATTGTGAGTCTTTAGTAATATTATTTGGATTAATTCATGCCCTTACAACACTTACGAATTTAGCCAAGGTATTTTGATTAAATTTGTGATAAGGATGTATATTGACAGAGGATCCATTGTGTACATTAGATGTGTGTTAGTTTTAGCTAACTCGTGAATTTCATTAGGGAATGTGATTTCAGTTGATGAAGTTAACATAGCAATTTATAGGCCGTAATCAATTGGATTTAATCAAATAGAGTGCATGGAAGTTATAGTCATTGTGGTCTCACGATCATTAATATGGGACTTGAGATTTGATGGTTGTTGCTTAGAGTTTGTGATGTGGCTACATGTCTATGCATTTCTAAAAGTATTGATAAAAAAAAGGTTACGGATAAGGAATGTATAGATAGCCATTGTGCCATGCCAGTAGGCAAGAGACTTAGTAGTAAGAAATAATACGAATCTTGACAGTTGTTTCCGATTCTTAATATTCGAGTATTAAAGAATTGGTTAGGTGACTCGTTGATGCTGTTTTTGGCATTACAGATAGTGGTGTTAACGCAATGTATACAGATCTGGGAAAATATAGGGCTAGTTTAGTTAAGAAAGTTGTAGGATTGTCGAGGTCCCACGGTATGTAATCATATGCTCTAAAATGTGATTGCCTGTTTACATTGCATCATTTAGTAATAACTCTAACCCTGAAAGCTGACAAATGAATAATAAGGTACAAGTTCGTATATAGTTATTCATCATAATAAGTATTTGAGTTAGCGGCCGTCAGAGGCCAGGCCTGAGAAATGTAATGAGATTTTTTTGGATAAATTTAGATGTATTTAGTGCAGGCCCAGTTTCAGGGTTGTTTATATGTAATAGTTAGATTATACGAAATCCTGGACTTCCTTCGATACAATGCCGATGTAATTAGTAATATCATAGTTGTCCAAATTGAGTATGGTGATAAGACTGGATATATTTTCCAAAATTGATTCCCTTTAGGGGGAACCTAAGGGTATTAATTGCAACGGTTGTACCACACAAATAGTTTGAAATTTCAAGCATGAAAGTTTTTAAGGAAAGGGAGGGGTGGGGGGTAGGTTGTAATAATCCGGACAACATTAAAATACAAAATGATGATTTTGCCTTTATAAGGACAAAGGTTTACTTTTTAACCTAGATATCCTTTGAGAATTTCGTAAAGACCGTTGAGAAGATCTCAGAGTATTGAGTCCATAGGCAGGAGATATGCCAGAATCGGAGGTTGGATGGACTCGATACATACCAAGTATGATTAAGGGCATTTTGGTAATTGTGCACATAAGGGCATTTTGGTCATTCTGCGAGAAAAGCCTAGGAGCTTTTAGAATTCTCTTTACTCAAACATGGTTATTGCCAAGGAATTCACCACCCCCCATCTGCGTGGTCGTTGGAAAAGAAACAAGAAATTAAATGCTTATCCTGTCAAACACTGCAGTATTTTGGAACCCGTTTCAATTGAGGCTGCCTCCTCTAACCCATTTGAATCGCTTGATATGGACTTTGATGATACTTATGGGGATACTTATTTGGATGGTGGGTGTGTGGTGACTGCTTCGTCGGATACCACTAACTAGCCCTCACGAATTTTGGGGAAGAACATTGATGCTCTATATTCAATAGAAAACTAGGTCAAGCCCAAGAAAAAGAAAGGGAAAGTAATGAAGTTTAAGCCTAAGGGAAAGGGGAAGGGATGCAAGGCCCAAGTACGCTCTATTTCCACTCATTCCCAATGAATTTTTCTATTGGGAATGTTAGGGGTATGAATGATTCCCCTAAGCAACTATAAATAAAGGACTTCATCACCTCTAATCTAATTTCTTTGATTGGGTTGGTGGATACCCGTGTTTGTCGGGCTAACTTGGAGGATGTGTCTAGGCGTATCTTCTATAATTGGTCGGTTTTGCATAATTATTGCTCTCATGGTAATGGCAGAATTTGGGTCAGCTAGAATCGGCTTTTTGGTATGTTTTTCAATCGGGTGTTACTGACGAAGTTCTTCACTGTAGGGTGCATAGTTTAGATTCTGTGTTGTTTTCTTATGTTCTTATGTTTATGCTGCCAATGAAAAAAATTAAGTGCAGGGCCCTTTGGGAAGAGCTTTGCTCCTTCTATGATAATTCTCCTTTGGAGCCTTGGTGTGTTTAAGGGGATTTTAACTGTTTCATGCTTATTAATGAGAGCGAGGGAGGCCCTGGTCTGAGGATTTCTGCTATGCGGGATTTTAAGGAGTGCTTACTTACTACTAGCGTGGTTGATATTCACTTCTCTAGTTATTTCCTTACATGTTGTAATCACCAGTATGATGGAAATTTGACCTCTCAGAAACTTGATAGTGTCCTTGGCAACGAATTGTGGTTTTCTGCTTTCTCGGAGAGCATCACTTTTTTCCTTCCCAATGGAGGGTCTGACCATTTCGTAGGTGTTTCCTCTCTTGGCCTCTCTACTAGTCGTCGGCACTTCCCTTTCAAATTTTTTGACTTTTTTGTTAAGCATGAAAATTTTCAGAGTATTGTTGGTCATGCTTTTGGCACTAGTTTTAGAGGCTCTCGTCAACTCCAGGTTGTTTTAAATCTGAAATTGGTGAAGGATGAGCTTAAGCTCCTCAATCGCTCCCCTTGTCTCCAAGTCAATGATGCTGTGAGATCTGCCAAAGCTGAGTTGGATGCCTGTCATTTTGCTTTGGCCTTGAACCCTACTAACCATGCTTTAGTTGATCATGAAAGGTTTTTTCTCAGTGACTATGTTACTTGCCTTGTCCATGAGGAATGTTTTCCTAAACAGAAGTCATGCTTAAATTGGCTTTCTAATAGGGACAAAAACTCTGTTTTTGTTTTTTCCATAATGTGGTCAAGAAACGGATAAATTGGAATTGAATTGCTACCATTAGCCTCCGTGATGACTCTTCCACCTTTGAACCTCTTGAAATTTGCTAGGAGGCTATATGGTTATATATGGAGCTCATTGACTCTCCTCCTAGTGGCTTTGGTGCCACTACAAACTGTGGTGGCCCTCTGGTCCCTACATCTTATGCTAATCTTATGATGGGGGAAGTGACAGATAAGAAGGTTAGTCTGTTTCCACCATAAGCCTAATAAAGCACTGGGTCCCAATGGGTTCAATGCCTTATTCTATCACTCTGCTTGGAGTACAGTTAGCCCTTGCATTACTTCTACTGTTAAAGAATTATTTGCCTCTGGTAAACTGCTGAGGTAGTTCAATTCCACTATTATTGCCCTTGTTCCATAAACCCTCAACCTTCTCGTATAAGTGAGGTCAGGCCCATTGCTTGTTGCAATACTATATACAAAATCATTACCAAAATTATTGCCGATCGTATCAAGATATCATTGGGGCTCACTAAGCTGCTTTTGCAGGAGGGTGCCAAATTAGGGATAACTCCATGTTGGTCTAGGAACTTCTGAAAGGTTATCATCTCGATGGTGGCTCCCCTAGATACGCGACCATGGTTGATATTCGAAAAGTCTATGATACTTTGAATTTGAATTTCATTTTAGGTGCTTTGGTTGCTCTTAACTTCCATCCAACTATGTTTGGGTGGGTGAAGGAATGTATCTCAACTACCAGGTTCTCTGTTAATATAAATGGTGAGCTTGCGGGCTTCTTTGGTAGTAAAAGTGGTCTAAGGCAAGGTGATCCCTTGTCCCCTTATTTTTTTGTTATTTCCATGGAAATGTTCTCCCATTCGCTGAACAACCGCATTGTTAGAGCCCCTCTCTTTCGGTATCATTGGCAGTGTGATCAGTTAAGACATTCTTATCTTGCTTTTACTGATGATTTAATGTTGTTGGTTGTGATTAAAGAGTCCCTTGATCAGTTTGCTCACCTTGAGCCTATGTGCTAATTAGAGTAAGAGCAATGTGTATATGGTAGGTATTAATCAGACTAAGGCAAACTATATCCTTAGCATGCTAGGCTTTTAGGTACCTAGATGTTCCCTTGACTACCATTAAGCTCCGATTGTCGCCCTCTTTTGGAGCGGAACGAGAGTAGGATTAATAGGCGTGAGAATAAGTCACTTTCCATTGCTAGGCTTCTCCTGCCTATCAAGTCAGTTTTGGGTAGCACCCAAGTGTACTGGGCTTCCCATTTCTTCATTTCTAAAAAGATTTTCAAGGATATGGAAGAAAAAGGATGAGGGTGGGCTTGGAATAAGGGATCTGTACATGTGGAACATTGCCTTTTGTCTATGTACATTTTTACTAACCTTTGTAATAGTGTGTGGTGGCAATGGGTTCATGCTTATCTCATCAAGGACAGATGTTTTTGGACCATCCAGCCTCCTGCCTCGTGTTCCTAGAACTAGAGAAAGCTGTTGTAGATAAGATCATTTTTTAGGCCCCTCATCGCTGCCAAAGTGGGAGATGGTTCTAAAATCTTTTTCTAGCATGATGCTTGGTATCCTCGTGGGCCGCTGTTAGATAAGTTTGGGGGTGTGGGGTGGTGAGTGTACAATGGTGTTCTCTGGCATCCATCATGATTCAAGGGTCCCCTCAGTCATTGAAGGTGCCTCCTAGTCCTGACCTAATTCCTTTTTTCCTTGGATTCGAGCTATTTTTTATGTTCCTTAAGCTATCTCCCTTGCTCCTGGCTTTTTGGATTCCTTATCTTGGGAGCTAGGTAATTTGGGTGTGTACTCTTCAAAGCCTACGTGGAAGTCCATTTTTCCTTTCTCACCTAAAGTTTCATAGGCTCACCTTGCTTGGTTCACTAAAGCCATCCCTAGCATTCTGTGGTTGGCCATCTCTTCTCGCATTTCGACTTTCAACCGCTTAAGCCTTTATACCACGATTGGGGCTGGGACTTGTGTCCTTTGCAACTCTCTGCCTGAGAGCCACAACCATATCTTTTTTGAGTGTGCCTTTAGTTGTGGGATTTGAGAAGGCTTCTGTTGAAATGTGGCCTACCGTGGCAGCCATCCTCGTGGCATGACCTTATTGAGAACTATGCTCGCTTATGACATGGCAAATCCTTAATGATGATTATAAGGAAGATTGGCCTTGCCTATACAGTTTAAAGTCTCTAAAAGGAGTGAAATACTCGGATCTTTGGTGGGCATCGCCGCTCCTCTCATGTGGTTTTTCAATCGTTGTCAAATTTGATTAGAGAGTGTCTTTGTACCCTTATTTTTGAGCCCACCCGTGAGAATTCGGTGGTGGCGCTAAATTGGAATATTTCTATGTAATTGTTTTGGGTTGTGGTAGCGTATTGCTGCGTTTGTGCTGGTTTTCCAGTAGGTCTTTTGTTCTTTCCTGCTGTGTTTTTTGGTGTTTTGGGTATACGTTGCTTACTATTTTGCAGCTGGTCCCTTGCGGCCTTTGCTCTTCTAATGTACCGTTTGATATGTCAAACAAAAAAATTTAAAAAATATACAAGGCATGCAAAAGAATGCCTGAATATATATATATATATATATATATATATATATCATCACGACAAGCCGAAATTGAACGCCCTAAGAAAAAAAATCTTTTAAAAACAAGTATTTACGGCACTTCAATTAGCACATCTTATATAATATTAAATACGATATGCAACTTAATCACGCCATGAATATCATGCCATAAAAGCCTCAGTTTAACCTAGTGCATATGATAGTGGCTAGTCGAATTCCAATACACATTCTTAAATACCCCTTATTCTTGACAAGTAACGAGCGTCATGAACCACATTTATTTTTTGTTACAAGATCCATACACTGTTAGCTAGGTAGACATAATGGTTAATGGAACTTCATTTAAGGACTTATTTGATGAACATGATTAGATTGAATTGAATAACTCATTAATTTAATGTAATTCGAATACAAAAATGAATGAATTTTCATCGTAAAGGGATTAGGAGGAGTAGATATAAAACAAAACTTATCAAATACAATCCTCTTCAAATAGTAGGATCATAAAAGATGAGTTTCTTTTTATATCTATGGACCTACCCAATCTTAAAACAATAAAACTCAGTCTATTTTCACATTCAAAATACATTCAATTTATAGAGTGATCCAATCCAATCATATCTAATTTTTCTTGCTAAACATGACTTAAGCGTAGAGCTCCAATTTACATAACCTGGGTGTTGGAATGGCAACTAATGGAGTCATCTTCCTGGTCACAACCCCAAATCTCTCAGAAAGGTCAAGCTTTGCTCCATAAGGCAACCTCCACTCAAAAGAATGCAACAATGAGGCCAACACATAAATAAGCATCCTCTTTGCTAAAGGCAACCCAGCACATATTCTTCTCCCAGAGCCAAATGGGAGATACACAAAGTTGTTGCCCTTGTAATCAAAGTTGTTTTCATGGTTTAGGAACCTCTGTGGCCTAAACTCCAAGGGACTGTCCCACACACTAGGGTCCCTTTGTATGGCCCAAATATTTAGAAAAACACGCGAGCCTTTTGGTATGTGGTACCTACCAATGGTGGCTGATTGGGTTGGGCAGCGTGGCACTAGTAGGGGCAGCGCTGGGTGCAATCTGAATGTCTCCTTGATCGCAGCATCTAGGTAATGTAATTTGGGCAAATGAAACTCTTCCACCAAGTTATTCAACCCTACAATATGTGTTAGTTCTTCTTGAACTTTTTTCATTTCGTCTGGATTTTGAAGTAGCTCAGTCATCACCCATTCCACTGTTGTTGTTGAGGTGTCCGTTCCACCCACCATAATATCCTATTAAGAAAACTCACTAGGTGTAATTCATTCCACATATATATTATATATGTATCCAAAACAAAATAAAAACTCATGGATAAAGACTATTGGGTTGGAAATTTGACGTTAACTAAACGGCAGGAGGAGTGCTAAACACGTATTAGTTGTAATAATATGATACGAACACAACATTACTAGAGGCTTAGAAGTAAAAATTTATTTGTGTGTCTAAATAGCATTTGAATCAATTTTTTTTTCTTTTTTTTTTAAGTTTAAAAATAATAATACTATAAAATTTAATGTTAGAGGAAAAAAATGATTGATATATAATAGGGTTTTTCTTACAGAAATTGTGTGAAAGAGCCGGTGAGGAAAAAACATAATGAGTTTTCTTGATTCGAAAATGGAAAGAAATATATAAGAGAGATTGAATCTGTCATAATTGTTTTCAAAAATATGTATTTGTTGATTTTGCTATAAAATTATTATTTGATTTAAATTTTATAAAATTTTTGTGACATTATAATTTTGGCACAAATATTAACCCAATTTTTAAGCTATTAGATTAAAAGTATTTTGGATGGTTGAGATTATATATATAGGAAAAAATATTTGTATATATATATATAGCAATATTTGTGTATCACTCTAATGCTAACTTTAGTATCACCCTTTTAATTTATCAAATTGTCTTTATACATATATTATAATCGGTGCCGCTTATTTTTTACATCAGTATGTTAATATCTCTATAAAAAACAACAAAATTAAAAGTTGTTTAATTATTTATATATATCAATTAGACCATTCGATGATAATATTAATTTTTACTAAAACTGTTGATTTATTTGATACTTATGAATACCTAAACAACTTCTAATCTTGTTAATTTTTACAAAAATGATCTTGACATGATGATTTAGAGAATAAATGGTTTCAATTATTATATATGTATAAAGACAACTTGATAAATTAAAAAGATGATACAAGAAGATACTACTATATTGAGATGCAAGTATACATATGTGTGTGTATATATACACACACACACACACATATATATAAAGAGAGTATGTACATACTGCTCATTCTCTATATCATAGTCAATACTGCTCATTCTCGCATGTTAAGATTATCTTCATAAAAAAATCAACAAAATTGAAAGTCGTTTAATTATTTATATATATCAACTAGACAATTTAATGAGGATCTTAATTTTTATTAAAATTATTGATTTATTTGATACATATAAATACATAAATGACTTCTAATATTATTGATTTTTTACGAAAAAATGATTTTGACATAAACATTTAGAAAATAAATGATTCCGATTATCATATACATACAAAAATAACTTGATAAATCAAAAGGCTGGTATGAGATGATATACCACATGCAAATATATATATATATATATATAGAGAGAGAGAGAGAGAGAGAGAGAGACAGTACATACTGTGAGCAAGGCCTTGAGTTCTTGCATGGTAAGCGGCGCGATATTGTCTTTTTGACTATTATGCTCCAAGAGGATCTGAAGCAGGTCCTTCCTTCCATGGTTTTGTTCCATCCCTTCCTTCTTACCTGCCTCCATACTCATCTGGATCTCTACGGCGGACTCGAGAATCTTGTCCCACACAGAAATTGCCTTCTCTTGTTGCCTCTTAATTCCCTGTATATCAAACCTAGCAAGGAGAGGGAAAAAATCCGAAATGTTAGGCTTAGCAAGCAGCCCCATAATTTCAGTGACCACTTTCCGAAACTCGACCCCAACATCGGTGGTGCCCTTGTCTTTTTGGAGGGTACCACCCCATATCATGCGCTTGAGTGTGTTGAGGCTGGTGAGAAATGCGAAGTCCCCCAAGTCAACTGGGGTCCCAACTTTGTGATACAAAAGGGTAATCGATTTGTGAACCTCTTCTTTCCTCAAAATATAGCAACCGTCAATATTGGCGTTGCTTAGCATGTGAGTCACAAAAACCTTACGCAGGCGCCTCCAATCCGGTCCATATGTCCCGAACGCGATGTCAATCCCTCCATAGGATGCAACGTGAGCAGCCACATTCGTGTCGCGGTTCAAAAATATTGTTTCGTGGTCACGAACCACTTGTTTTATGAGAGTTGGTGATGTGATCACAAAGCATTTTTTGCTACCGAGTTTGAGTTTGTAGATAGGGCCGTAGGTTTTTGCCAACTTCGTGAAATCATGGTGAAGGTTGGGCCCTAGAAAGGGGAGATACCCTAGTAGGGGGAGGCCACGAGGGCCGGGCGGCGATGGAGCCACCGGCTTTCGGGATATTTTCCAAGTCAAGAGGAGCCAAAAGAGAGACAGAGTTAGAAATATTGCTTCATCTTTCTCATTGTCAGCATCCCACCATGGTGACAACATTGTGTACAAAATTTGTATACGAAAGTTTTCTTGGAATGAAAGGTGTAAGGTGTGGGAATGAAGCATCCAAAGTTTTATTTATAGAGATTTTTTTGCCCTCGGACACCGAATTAATAAACTAGTACAATCTCTTTGCATACTGTGCATGAATTGAGCCAAAAATGTTTGTCTTAAACGACCGCACAAATATCAAGAAGCAAAGGCAGAAATAAGCAGCAAAGACAAACAAAGAAATGGCTGTGCATGTCATGATTCAGAAGTTTAGATAAGGGTCTAGGAAAAAATGATTAATATTTAGTGCCTATCACTTTCGAGCAGTGTCTAGAATTTGGAGATGGATGGGGCTAGAACTGACCATATACATTAGTAGTTTGTTCTCTATCATTCGCCTTTTTTAGGGTCAGCGAGATACAAGCAAGCGGTGCGATACAAGTGATAATTGTGTGATCACGCTCTTACTTGATTGCAAGTTGATCTAGTAGTTAATTAGACAAGTGATATTTTATAGATAGGTCAAGAATGACATCATAGTGTCATTATATTCCCCGTAAATATTTTAGTGCATGTGAGAATGAGATTTCAATGTAGGTTTACTCTAACAATTCTAATTGTATTGATCATATTCAATCAATGAAAACATGTCATATCCGTGAAGAACAATTCAGAAAATCATAGAGGCATATATACAAATACATACTGCGCACATATTATCACTATAATCAATCACTCAATTGTTCATTGATTCGGATTGAGTGTTCATTGATTCAATCCAAAATTTATAGAGGAAGATTACAAGAAATTCAAAGCATCACAACCTAACCTTGATCCAATCTCAACAGCTAGGATTTTGAAGATTAGAAGTTACCTAGTTGTTTGTTCTTGAGTTGCCGTGAAACTCTACTCTGCACCAGCTGTCTGAAACTAGTATGGTGTCAGATCTGAGTCTCTAATCTTTATACTGAGCGTCTGATTTGGGAAATAGACTCAACATCATAGTGCTGATACAAAACTGATCTAACATGGTTGGAGTTACTGGTGGAGCAAAAGTGAGAGTACCTACATTTACTAGTGAAAATATGACTTCAAGTGCATCAAAATGAAAACTATGTTGAAAGAATTGAAGGAAGAAGAAGAAGTACATTCTTTAGAGAATGTATGTCAAGACCCACCCCGGTTTCACTCCGAAACCCGAGGTAAATCCTGCTCCCGTCTGACACCCCGATACAAAAACAGTCAGACGCAGGAGAAGGCACTCAATAAATCCCGAAGTTAAAGTTTACAGAGCATAATACGAATTACAAGGAAATAAAAACCGATGATAAATACACGCACGCGGAAGAAAACTTAAACACTTTGGGATCCCTCTCGTCACTTCTATGCCTCAGACACTGCCTCGACGTCAAGACCCCGCGCTAACTCCACGACCTGGAGGGCAAGTTAAAACAGAAGATGTGAGTGGACCATAATAAAAGTAAGTTTCTAAAACCATTTTATAAGAAAACCGAGTTTTACCTTCCGTTTTGAAACCACATGCATAACCCAGTTATCGAAACAGTTAGGATTCAATTATCAGAAAACATCATAAGAAACAGAAACACTATAAAACAGTTATAGAAATCATAGCATATGCATCATAAAACCATCTCATAAACCATGAACGTCAAATCATCATTTTCCGATCAAACCTGCTGGACCTATCCGAGTCTTTAAACTCCCGAGTCTTTAAACTCAACAGGCCTCAATAATATCCGAGTCTTTAAACTCCCGAGTCTTTAAACTCAACAGGCCTACGGGGGAAATCAACATATCCGAGTCTTTAAACTCAATCCGGGCCCGTCCCCCGTCAATCAATATCCGGGTCTTTAAACCCAATAACCAGATCCAGCAAATCTAATCCAAAACCATTGAAAAAACCATTTCTAAATCCATATCCAAACCCGAATCCGAAATCACCGGTCCGAAACCCTTCCGGCATTCAGAACCGTCATTCCGAACCCAAATCCGGAATTCCACTTTTCAACTTTAAAACCAAATTCCGCTTTCCGAAATCCGATTCTAAAACCGAAAACCTTGATCATCGAAATCATGTTCCAAAATCCCTTTATAATCATTGAAAACCATTTATTGTTTGAAATCCCAAAACCATGGCATCATAATCAGAAATCAAGCCTTTCTCGTAAAACGTGTCAAATACGTTATTTCTCAAAAAAAACGTGCAATTAAGTAACACAGTTATAGCATGTTCAAATGACCATGAAATCACATATAAAACCATAAAACAAGTAATTAAAAGCAGTTATGCATGCTCAGTTATAGAGAAGGGGTCCACTCACAGTACCGAGCCCTCAATCGCATCCCGAACGTCCAGTACGTTCCTCAGCTTCCTCGGGAAATCCCGATCCTGTCAAAAACACCAAATTACGTTACTAACACCTCTACGAAGGTTCACCTAAATTCCCTCAAAAATCTCCGAATCCTAAACGTAATAAACCGGGACCCTAAACCTTCACCCTCGCGGAACTACTTCGACTCGACGTCCGAATAACTCGAAACCACTTCCATTAGACTCGTCATAACACCTAGATCAAAAACCATGTTGACACCTTTACCGGAAACTGCCGCACGCGCCCCCACGCGCCGCCCAAAGTGGCTGCGCGTGGCCCTCACGCGCCAGCTACAGTGCACCCCTTTCCTCGAGCAAACCCAGTTCGCACCAGTGCTGCACATCGGACCGGCGAGAGCTGTTCTCCGCCGTCCGGCCACCATTTCACCTCCTTTCTTCACCCACAGCATTGTCCAGTCCTACCCTATCCTTTCCCCAACTCCAAGTACCTCGACACGGCCCCAATATCGTCGACTCAAGCTCGAAAGAAAACCCGTACTCTGCCCCTGTTTTCCTTCCCGGCCACCCAGGTAACCTCCCGTCACGGTGGCTACCCTAAACTCTTCCTAGGACCATCCTGAACCTATTCCAATTCACAGAAACCCTCGACTCACTCCCTAAGTCCTCGACTTCCCGTCTGAAACTCACGGCAAAAAACAGAGCACACAGAGTCCCACCGTGCACCTCCCATCACGGCAGCACAACCAGAAGACTCCCAGGTCTCCACTGAGTCCCCTAGACCTCCCTAGACTCTTCGACTCGACTCCTAAGCGTACGACTTAACTTCTGAACTTAGTCGACAAAACAGAGCAAAGAAACAAGGATAAGGAATGACCTGCCTCTCGTCGCCGTCGTGTGCTCCGCTGGGGCTGGTCAACTCCTCGCACCCCTCACGACACCACCACGATCTCAATTGCACCGTACACGGCCGCCACCGCCACGATTCTCACAACCTCCCTGCTTTTCACCCCTGGTTTTCCCGTGGTTCTCAGTTCACCCACGTACAACCACTGCACCGTCTCACCTTCTCACTGTCTCACTCTCACTCTCTGGTCACTCATCCCCTCACCAGAACTCACCAACACACACACCATCACCGATCAATTCTCTCAATTTCCTCCCTCTGTTTCCGTTCTTCTCTGCGAACAACACAACACACACAGCACGGTTGCACCCAAATTATTGGACCGTGCACACACTGGAACCAACCAGAACCCACTACTCCTTTAGCACGTGTCACCATCATCTCCATTCTCTCCCCTGTGGTTCAATCCCAGCCGTCCATCTGCCCTCTTTCTGCACAATTTCCAGAGCACAAAAGACCAAACTGCCCCTCCTTTTAACTCAAAAGTACGGTTTTTCCACTAACTTTCTTGACCCGTAACTCGCACATCATAAGTCCGATGAATACGTGCCGCCTGTCATCGAACTCAGGACGACGAGATCTACCTAACCGTCCTCGGTCAACGTACCAAAATCCGATCGTCTAAAAAGTCAACTATTCCCCTTATTTTACCAAAATTACGATAATGCCTCAACCTTCCGAACATCACAACTTCCTCCTCGGATGTCGGAATCGGACGTATCACCTGCTTATGGATTCGTGACGTCCTAAACTACGTCCTGGTCATTGGTCAAAGTCCATCTGACCACCCGAACTAAAAGTCAACTTTTTGCCCGAACTAGGGGCAAAATCGTCATTCTAGGCTCACGGACCTATCAGAACCACCTAACCGCCAATTAACCTCACTAATCCCACCTTAATCACGCTACTAATCCCGGCTCTCGGGACGGGTTGTTACAATCTACCCCCCTAAAAAGAATTTCGTCCCCGAAATTCCACAGCTAGTTCCCGACACCTAGGGTCTCCTACCCGGAATCAACACTAGATCAACACCAACTTCTCCTGGAGTACCTGTCTATCATCTCCACCTTAGGGGCATTTTGGTAATTTCGAGTAATAGGGGTAAAATATTGACTTTTTGACTGGGAGATCCGATGGACGAGGGCCAAGGACCGTTACGTAGGTCGCGTCGATACGAATCCGTAGACAAGCTGCATGCTGAAATCGGAGTTTCGACGACGAAGTTATGGTCACGGGAACGAATTCGATTAACCGAACGAACCGAGGCTTCGTATAAAATAATATTATATTAATGAATAGAGACTGTTGAATCTGGATCCTTGGATGAGTGACAAGTGTCACTCATCCCTTGATTTGAGGCCCTAAACCTGGATCATGTTTCCATTAATGATTTAAAATGTAATTAATTCCTTCTTTTAATCTCAGCCGTCCACTTCCTTATCAAGATTGAATCTGGGCCGTCCATCTCATCTTTTCGTTTCCTTCATCTTCTAATCAGACTCATCTCCCTCACTCTGTTATATCTCCCACCCGACAACACTTACCCACACACACCATTCATTTGAACAACCCACATGAACCACCTCACCAATCTCTTCTGTGCTGGTGTGTGTGAGAGACTAACTACACGGTGAGGGTTGAGAAACGACGGGAGACAACGGGAGATGGCGAGGTTGACGGCGGAGAAGAAAAACAGAGAGGTCCGAAACTCAAAAATTGGAAAGTCGGTGTAGGCTGGTGTTTGATCGTTTTGGAAGGGTGAAGGGAGTTCCTAAGGTCAAACTGGGCATGGTGGTGGCCACGGTGGTGAACCACAGCGGCGAGGTAAGCCCCAAACCCGTGAGTTGTTTTCGGATAAAAACATGGCAGGATGGGTTTTACTGTCTTTCAATCGATCTGGTGATTAGGATGATGATCTTGAGGATGCAACGAGTCTATAGGGACCGTTTTCGAAGGGAATGGTGGTCGGAGCTGAGAGTAGTCGACGGCGGAGTTTTGGCCGTGAGTTTCTCGATCAAGGAGGTACGATCTAGACGTGAATTCTTGTTTTTGATCCCACAGAACCCTTATTTGAACTTGGACGATCTTGTAGGTGAAAACCCTGTTGAAAATGATCGAGGAATGGCTGAGAACCAATCAGGTCGACCCGCGGGTCACGGCGACCCGGTTGCAGGACCCGTCCAAGCTTAACAATGATGAACAGTACCCGGCGCGTGGGTTTCACGCGCAGGGGGTTCAACCGGTGCATGGGGGCGTGTGTAAGGTATTTTTGGGAAACTTCCAACATGGCTTTTAATCAATTCAATGTAACGAACATTTTGGGATTGGTTTCGTGTCGACCGGACACCATCTCGATATTGTTCGGGACGTCCGAAGGTTTTAAATCGAGTTTAAAAATAGTTAAAAATTCGGGAAAATTACGGGAATTTGATAGGATGTTAATGAAGAGGTTAGTGACCCTCTAATGTGATTTGGACAGGATTGGGAGTCCCGGTGATAGTGGTGTGGCCTGAGAAGGCCTATGAAACGAGTATCGAGGCGTATCGTTAAACGGTCTGTGAGTGGACTTTGGTTTTATAAATTCTATGCATGCTTAACTGTTTTATATGGATTATGATTGTGATTGTATGATGTTGATTTTAATATTGGAAAATTATACGGTTTCACGCATTTCGAGGCGATTTACGTACTTGCACGTAAATCGAGGTTTTCCAGTTTTGAACGGATTTTCCATATTTATGACTTGGATATAATATGATGAAATGGTTTTGAAATTGGAAAGATGAACTCGGGCTTGAGGCCCAATTGTTTTGGAAACCTCGGACTTGGAGTCCATTTGAGTTACGTAATCGGGCTGGGGGCCTAGTTGCTTTATGAAATCGGGCCAGGGGCCCAGTTGTTACAAAATCGGGCTAAAACCCATTTGAGTCATATAATCGGGCCAGGGGCCCAGTTGGTTTACAAATCCGGGCCGTGGGCCCAGTGGTTTACAAAATCGGGCATGAGGCCCTGTTGTGTTATAAATGTAATTTCGGGTCTGGGACCCTACGTTTATTAAATGTGATTTTGGGTCAGGGACCCTAAATGGAATTGTGATGTTTTATGGCGATTTCGGGGCAGGGCCCATTGTAATGTTGTGAGATGATTTAATAAAACTGTTTTCCATATACCATATGGATACGAGGATATATGATGGTCTCCTCCAGATGTCTGGGACACTGGGGAAGTCACGGTGCATTGTCTGCGAGGGGTCATTGTACGGAGTTACCGGACCGTATAGTGACTCAGGAGCAGGATTGCTATGATTGACGTTTGGGACGTCAGACATCTGCGATGTCAAAGTTATTGACCCGGAGAGACCCCGAGCAGCACGCGTCACTTATTATACCGTGAGATATGACGTCTGGGACGTCAAGCGTCTGGGACGCTAGGCATCTGGGATGCCGGGGATGGTAATGTGGTAAATATGGATTAATGAATCTATGAAATGGCTTTTCGGTTGGATTTGTGTTTATGTGGTAAAAATGGATTATTGATTTATGAAATGGTATTTTGGGTCGGGGACCCTAAATGGTTTTGGAATTATGGATTTATATTTATGGATTTGGGCGGTGGCCCACATGGTTTTGGTTGTATGAATGTGGTATTCCACAGTTTTGGGCTGAGTTCCCACACTTGGTTTTGAGTTAACGGTTTTTGGGCTAAGGCCCTAATGGCTTGGTTGAACAAACGTTTTGGTTACTGGTTTTCGTGGCATGCATACGTTTTTATTGGAGGGCATAAATGTCTTATAACTGTGTTTAATAAACTTAATGATTTTCGTCCACTCACAGCTTTTATTGGTTTTAATGCCCTTCAGGTTGATTACGGATGCGATTGTAGCAGAGACTGGGACATTGCACGCCTCCTCCATCGATCCTTGCGCACTCTGGAAGCCCCGTTCGGGCAGTGACGCTTGGTTATCCCTTGTCTGACACCCCTTGTTGGACGGGAGCAGGGCACATTCCACGGTAATCCCGGGGGGATTGGGATGGGTCCTGTCATCTAGCCTGATCATGCAAACTAACTGGGCCCCCAGCCCGATGCCTCATTAAATTAAATGGACTCCAAATCCGATAGTTCGTAAATCAAAGGAGTCTCAAGCGTGATTCCATATTTCCAATACCATGCAAATACAGAAATCACCTCGAAATACGTGCAAATATATAAATCACCAATACCATAATCATCATCATAGAAATCACATATGTAAAACATATAAAACAGTTATGCATGCATCATAGTTTAGAAAACAAAGTCCACTCACAAACCGTCCTAACTGTCGCCTCGATATGCGTGTCATAAGCTTCACGAGGCTATATCACCATCACCGGAACACCCGAACCTATCGAAATCACACCTGAAGGTCACTAATCAACTATATAAGTCTATAGGATAAACCCCCAAAATTCCCAGAAAAGTCAACGTGTCCCAGACACGATTCCTGAGGTGAAAAACCTTGATTTGACCAACTTAACCATCTCCGATTGACCCAAAACCACCACTATTAGATTCGGATCGTCGAGCCCACGCGCGTCGTCAACGCAAAAGTCAACTTTCGAAAAAGTCAATGGGTCAAAGTCAGTGAGTTAACTCGCCGGTCAACAAGTCAACTCGCCGGTGACCGAGTCAACTCACCGGCGACTGCCAGAATTTCTCTCCGGAAAACTCCATTGATGCCCCAAACTTCAAACTTTGATATCTCACTCGTTTCTCAACCAAATTCGACGTTCTACCTATGTAAATCCATCTACGTGAGCCAAGGATTCCAAATATAAACCCAGAAATTGTAAAAAGTACCTGGATTTAAAGTTATGGCCATTCAAAGTTTCATCTAGAATTCCAATCATCATTCCGGCCACCTTCAACGTCCAAATCCATCCCAAATTGCACCTGCAAGCTCATGAAAGCTCAAGGAATATCATCCTAACCTTAGAATCGATCAACACCATCAAAATAAAAAAAAACAAAATTTAAATCCCACAGTTTACCTTCTAAAAATCGGGTTAATTAGCCAATCAGATTTCATTAATATTTAATTCGAATCCTAAGACGGTAATTAACCCGATTTCGATCCCGTGACCAAAACTTCCCCGTTCGACGTCCGATTTCGACGTGCCGCTTGTCTACATGGTCATCGGTCATCGGTCCTCGTACGTTTGACTCTTCGGGTCAAAAGTCAATATTTTGCCCAATTTCAAGGGCAAAACGGTCATTTTACACCGTCCGTCTGAATTCACTCAACTAATTCCCGATTAGTCATTCTAAATCCATAATTAATTCATATTTAATCTCGATATTCGGGACGGGTCGTTACAAGGTAGGTATGTATGGTGTAATAATATATAAATCCACAGAAATCCCTAATTGACTGCGAAAACAAATCCATATATAATCCAGACGGGTCTTTTTCCCAAAACATCATAATACATAATAAACCGCATAGTGTAATGCCAGGAATAGTCCAATCTCAATTAGAGTGAAATAGTAAAAACAGTTATGCATGCAATCATTTCAAAATCAAAAGTCCGCTCACACACGGTCCTCACTGCTCAACGAACCGTCTAAACCTGTCCAAACACATCTAAAGGTCACTAATGGTCTCCACAAGTTCAAACATAAAACCCCAGAACAGTACCGACTTGGGAAACCCACCCGAACATGCTTCCCGTGGTATTAAGCCTAATTTTGACCAACTTAACGTCTCCGATCGACACGAAACCACCACCATTGGATTCAGATCGTCGAAACCTTAAAAATGGTGCTGGTCACACCTCGAAACTCGCCCTCACACGCGGGTCAACTGAAAGTCAATGCAGGAAGTCAACAATCAAAGCTGCTGACGCCATATGGCGTCACTGCTGATGTCATCTGACGTCACTGCTGACATTAGTATAACATCACTACTGACGTCATCCGATAGCTGTCAGGTCTGACACATGTTAGACTCTGACATGTGCCATGTGTCAACCTTTAATTGGCTATGTTAGTGCCACGTGTCAAATTTTGACAATGCCATGTGTCAGCTACCGGTTGGTCCACGTCACTAACATGTCAGTGACACGTGGCATCAACTGATTAGGCCACAGTACTGACATGTCAGTTGTAACGACCCGTCCCGAATTCCAGGATTAGGTTAGTGACTAATCTTGATTAGTGAGGTTGAACAGTGGTTAGTAGGGAGGAATCGGACAAATTGTGCAAAATGACCGTTTTGCCCCTGGTCGTGGGCAAAATGTTGACTTTTTGTCCGGGCGGTCAAATGGACTTTGACCGATGACCGTGATGTAGTTCGGGACGTCACGAGTTCATAGACAGGTGGCACGTTCGATTCCGACATTCGTAGAGAAAGTTATGGTGTTCGGAAGTTGAGGGGTATTTTGGTAATTTGGCATGTTTAGGGCCAAATGTTGACTTTTTGACCGGGAGGTCCGATGGGCGAGGGCCAAGGACCGTTACGTAGGTATCGTCGATACGAATCCAACGACAGGCGGCATGCCGAAATCGGAGATTCGACGACAACGTTATGGTCAAGGAAACGAACTAACGAACCGAGGCTCGGATTAAAATAATAATATAATAATGAATAGTGACCATTGACCCTACACACCTGGATGAGTGACAAGTGTCACTCATCCCTTGAAACCAGAATCCATGTTTTGGGGGAGACCTAATTATGATGTTTTAATATTTATTAATTAATTAATTAATCATTTTAATTTCCATTAATCCCATTTATGTTTTCTTAACCGTGTACAACCAACCCAGCTTCTACCCAACCTAAATTCCTCTGCCATTGCTGAGCTCGTGAGTGAGAAACTGAGGGATTTGTGAGGTTGAACTGAGTTGGGTAAACACGAGAGATCGACAGAGAAGGGAGACTCAAATTTCGGATTTTTGAGTTTAGGAGGGAAATTCGAATACTGAGTGTTAGGCCGTGAGGATCGAAATTGAGCTCACATTCAGCTTTCTGGGATCAACACGAATCGATCTGCAACAAGAACGAAGGTAATTGGGGTCGAATTGAGGAAGAACAGAAGGATGGAGATCTCTGAAATTTCGAAGCTGAGTCGTGGAATTGGAGGCTTCGTTGGATGCAATTGAGGTGGGGAAACTACTTCTCATGATCCCACGATGCTTCTGGGTTCATCAATTGAAGGAAAATGGGTGTGATCGACAGACTTCCATGGTTGCACAGTGACGGCCATCGAGCTTGAGTCGTGACGATTGAACACTGGATTGAAGCAATTGAGTTGGGGGAAATGATTTACGGAGTCCATGGAAGCTTCTGGTTGAATCAATTTCAGGATATCGATCGAAATGGATGGGGTTCGATGGATGAACAATGGACGGGTGTTCTTGGTGTTCATCATCGTATCGTGGAATTGTAGGTAATGTTTTGTGTAATCAACGTTACAGAACCTTAATTTAACTTAAAACTAAACTAATGGAATGATCAATTGAAGGAAGTAGGATGGAATTGACAGGATTGGAAACGGGTCGTCTCGCGGGTAAACTGGACCCGTTTACCAGACATACGGGTTAGGACGATGCACTGTAGCAGGCGCGTGGGTTTCACGCGCAGCCACTCACGGCGGCGCATGACGGCGCGTGGGCACGAATCTCGAGGTGAGGTCAACATGACTTCTGTCCTATTTAATGTAACGAACATTTTGGAATTGGTTTCGTGTCGATCGGACACCGTCTCGATATTGTTCGGGATGTCCGAAGGTTTTAAATTAAGTTTAAAAATAAGTAAAAATTCGGGAAAATTACGGGACTTTGATAGGATGTTAATGATGAGGTTAGTGACCCTCTAATGTGACTTAGACAGGATTGGGAGTCCCGGTGATAGTGGTGTGGCCCGGGAGGGCCGGTGGCACGCGTATCGAGGCACACGGTTAAAACGATCTGTGAGTGGACTTTGGTTTTATAAATCCTATGCATGCTTAAATGTGTTATATGGTTTATATACATGATTTCTATGATGGTATTTGTGAGCATTGATTTCGGGTATGTTGCACGTATTTCGAGGTGTTTTCCGTATTTCACGTATATCGGGAGTAACGGTTTATTTGTGGTTTTGCGTGCTTGTGGTTAAATAAATATTATGATAAAACGGTTTTTATAGTGGAAAGATGAATTCGGGCTTGAGGCCCACTTGTTTTGGAAATCTCGGACTTGGAGTCCATTTGAGTACGTAATCGGGCTGCGGGCCCAGTTGGTTTATAAATCGGGCCGTGGGCCCAGTGGTTCATAAAGTCGGGCATGAGGCCCAGTTGGATTAAAATGATGATTTCGGGCCAGGGGCCTTATATTTAATAAATGTGGTTTCGGGTCAGGGACCCTAAATGGAAATGTGTTGTTTTATGGAAAATTCGGGCAGGGCCCATTGTGATGTTGTGAAATGAATTAATAAAAACTGTTTTCCATATACCATCTTGATACAAGGATATATGATGGTCTCCTCCAGATGTCTGGGACACTGGGGAAGTCACGGTGCATTGCCTGTGAAGGGTCACCATACGGAGCAGCCGGACCGTATGATGACTCAGGAGCAGGATTGCTATGATTGACGTCTGGGACGTCAGACATCAGGGATGTCAGAAATATGGACCCGGAGAGACCCCGGGCAGCACGCGTAGCTTGTGAAACCGTGAGACATGACGTCAGGGACGTCTAGCATCAAGGATGCTGGTGATGGTAATGGTAAAATACGAATTAATGAAATGGCTTTCCGGGTGGATTTATGATTAGTGTGATTTTAATGAATTGATGTTCATTTATGGTCGTGGGTGGTGACCCACATGGTTGTTTATGTATGGTGGTGGAATTCCACTGTTTTGGGCTGAGTTCCCACACTTGGTTTTTGGTTAACGGTTTTCGGGCTAAGGCCCTAATGGCTCGGTTGAGCAAACGTTTTGGTTACTGGTTTTTGGTGGCATGCATACGTTTTTATTGGAGGGCATAAATGTCTTATAAATGTATTTGGTAAACTTATTGGTTTTTGTCCACTCACAGCTTTTGGTTTTGATGCCCTTCAGGTTGATTACGGATGCGATTGCAGCAGAGACTGGGACATTGCACACCTCCTCCATCGGTCCTTGCGCACTCTGGATGGCCCGTTTGGGCAGTAGCTCTTGGTTATCCCTTGTCTGACACCCCTTGTTGGACGGGAGCAGGGCACATTCCATGGTAATCCCGGGGGGATTGGGATGGGTCCTGTCAACTTGGTATCAGAGCACGGTTGCTCTTTTGTGTGCGCAGGTCGAGGGTGTGATGTCTCTTTGGGCTGCAATTCGTTATCAACTTGATAGATAGTTTTTGGGTTTGGATAGTGGATGGAGTGTGATTGGCCCGATACGCCGTGCATTTATGTGATTCGACGCAAGTGGGGTTGATTGTGGTGAACTGGTATTGTGGGACCGTCGGTTCGGTCGTGTGATATTAGATTGTTGTGCTGCTAGGTGTAGCTAGGTTTGGGGAACCTCATTTGTGTAATGTTATAAAATGTGAACCTTAGTGGTGATTTCTAGTGCGAGGAATGTTGGTACATCGGAGTTGGCCGATGACCTTAGTGGTAGAACCCACATTGAGTTGATGGTAGGATCGGATTTGATGTCTATTCGATGTCTAGACCGCGGGGTCGGTCAGGTTGTGAGTTTTATATTACGGAGAGCGGTTGGGTTCGGTGGAACCATAGGATATAATTGTGTAACCCTAGTGTATGATGGATTAAAAAGATAAACCTTAATAATGATTAGTGGATGAGAACTTGTGCTGCGACGAGCGGTTGAGGTCATGGATGACCATGTGGATAACTCTAGTGAGTCTTGTCAGAATTATGAGATCCGATCTACGGATACGGTTCTGAGATAAATTATGGAATCCCGTGTTGGATCGGGTATTGGTGTGATGTGTGAATGCGGATCTTGATAGCAATGACAGTTAGTCGGTAGTCATATGGTGATGACTGGCTATCGAGGGTAATTAGTGTGGTTATAATACTTGGGGACGTTCAGGGAATGTTCATTATCCTGATGTAGGTTGTCAGAATAGTGGTACCCATAGTTGTGTGGTACGTGATCGTCGTTCGGTATGAGCGGAGATCCAGGAGGTACGAGTAGAGGTGCGGGATCGTCGTTCGGTATGAACGGAGATCTAGAGTTGTCATATTTGCACACGGTGTGCAAGTATGAATGTTTGTATGTTAGCACTTTTGTGTCGATGCTAGTATGGATGCCTGTGTGCTGATACTAGTGTTGTAGCTAGTGTGTTGGTGCCGGTACTAGTACTGGTGCTAGTGTCGGTAATGGTGTTGACGATGAGCCACAAGTTGGGGTGTGACTCCGTCATAATGAACATATGTTCAGTCTTTGAAATTGGTAGTGGCTGAGTGATGGACTGGATGGTTTCCAGTTAAGATCGTAATGTGTTGGGATAAGTTCCAATAGTGGTGAGATAACCAGTAAGGAGTGGATTAAAATGGTATAATTAAGACTTAAGAAATTTTGGGATGATTAGTGGATTTGGGGAGTTGTTGGCAACTCCAAGATTAGTGTGATTATTTGTTTGATTAATAATGAAACCAGTCTTCCTGTGAAACAGTTTTTACTGTTTTTTTCTAAGACTTGCATTTGGATCTATGCCATTAGTGGTATAAAGGTAGGAATTTGTAATTGAGAACTTGGGAAACCGAGTGTTGAACCTGTAAAGGTTGGGATGTGCGAACGGGACAATAACGGATCGATTGTGGACACGTCGTTGTCCAAGTGAGTTGAGGAGGTAGGAAGTCTAGTGGTTAGACTTGACGTCTTGTTGGGAGCATGTCTGTTTCCAGCATGGTTGGAACCTTAAATTCGAGAAGCGTTGTGATTGGGGAACGAGAGTGGTGTTCGTTCTTGGTGATTGGTATTCCGAAGTCATTGGGGTTGACTTCTTGCTTTCTGCCCTGGCAGACATTGACTGTAGTTACCAGTACGTTGAGCGTGTATTGGTTGGTGAGCCCATGTGTGTTGTGAGGTCATTAGGAGGAGCTACGTGTTCGAAATTAGGTAAACAAGATTTCTCATTTTCTGCTTGGTGGCAGACGATGTTGGGGTACATGGCGTGGTGAGTGCAGTGAGTTTTGTTGCATCCACGTAGGATGAGTTTTGGTGTCATCATTTTGGATCATCCTTGGTTTTTCCTAGGTGGAATGACAAGGATCGAGACGAACTTGGGTATGTGAGTCGTAATGACGGGATTGAACTTCTTTTCGAAGTGGGGCCCGTATGGTATTCTACTCGGGTGAGTAGGTTTTCAAGGTAGTTGAATTTTGTCAACCTTAGACGTGTGGAGGTTGGATTGGCTTCCCTATGAAGTCAATCAAGTGTATTGAACAGGTGACCGATAGGTTCGGCTTTGGGTGTGTCTTGGTAATTGTGATTTCGGGATTTGGAATCGAATTTTTGGGTGACGATTCAGGATTTGATTTTGGAACTTGAAAGTATATTTCTGGATTTGGGTACGGAATGATTATTCCAAATGCTAGCTTACGGAATAATGATTTCGGATTCGGATTTGGATATGAATTAAAATTTGATGTCTGGGCTTGGATCCGGGATTTCTTACGAAATTGCGGATTCAGATTCGGAATTGGAACTAAATGTTGGGTGGAGTTTCGATTTGTCTCATGTTGGATTGGGCAAACGTACTCCATTATTGGAACGCGTTCGGCTATGACCTAGGTGGTTGTAGTCTGGTTATTAGGTAGATGTGTGTACTTCGTACATGGTTCGAGGTACAATACCTTGTAGACTTGTGATGTCTAGTTACCGTATACGGGATATACCCGAGGGTGTCGGTGAACGTGTTGGTAGTCGGATTGGTTCCGATACCATGGGATTGGTTGTGGACCGGACATTACTATGCAATGGGTCATGGTAATTCCGATGTGTTTAAATACACACAGGTCGTGTGAAAGGTCGGTAATTGTTTACTAAGTTAAGTACGTTGGTGGCATGTGTAGCCACGGGTGAGTCTAGTGTCAGTTTTCGACTGACAACAACTGTGGGGTGACAGTTTGTCAGGATGTGTCAACATAGATTGTTGAGTGGGGTCAGCTGACTCCTAGTGGGAGTGGGAAAGGAACCGTCGAGTTGTTGCGTCAACGAGAGGGTTGATTTGACAAGTGGTGTCAAATTCGAAACAAGTAGTTTCAGTCATTCGACGGGGTCGAATGTAATCGTTGCGTTTTGAGTACCAGTGATACGTTTGGGTGTAGACAAGTTTTGTCTAAGTAGTTGGTGTACGGGTGTACACGTGTTGCGTGGTCGATTCCAATTTCCGCGGGGTGTTTGTGGAATCAGGATAGTCGAGTTTCGAGAGCGAAACTTATTAAGGAGGGAAGTACGTTGAGATTAGATCGGTTGGAATTTCGAGGACGAAATTTATTAAGGAGGGAAGATTGTAACGACCCGTCCCGAATTCCAGGATTAGGTTAGTGACTAATCTTGATTAGTGAGGTTGAACAGTGGTTAGTAGGGCGGAATCGGACAAATTGTGCAAAATGACCGTTTTGCCCCTGGTCGTGGGCAAAATGTTGACTTTTTGTCCGGGCGGTCAAATGGACTTTGACCGATGACCGTGACGTAGTTCGGGACGTCACGAGTTCATAGACAGGTGGCACGTTCGATTCCGACATTCGTAGAGAAAGTTATGGTGTTCGGAAGTTGAGGGGTATTTTGGTAATTTGGCATGTTTAGGGCCAAATGTTGACTTTTTGACCGGGAGGTCCGATGGGCGAGGGCCAAGGACCGTTACGTAGGTATCGTCGATACGAATCCAACGACAGGCGGCATGCCGAAATCGGAGATTCGACGACAACGTTATGGTCAAGGAAACGAACTAACGAACCGAGGCTCGGATTAAAATAATAATATAATAATGAATAGTGACCGTTGACCCTACACACCTGGATGAGTGACAAGTGTCACTCATCCCTTGAAACCAGAATCCATGTTTTGGGGGAGACCTAATTATGATGTTTTAATATTTATTTATTAATTAATTAATCATTTTAATTTCCATTAATCCCATTTATGTTTTCTTAACCGTGTACAACCAACCCAGCTTCTACCCAACCTAAATTCCTCTGCCATTGCTGAGCTCGTGAGTGAGAAACTGAGGGATTTGTGAGGTTGAACTGAGTTGGGTAAACACGAGAGATCGACAGAGAAGGGAGACTCAAATTTCGGATTTTTGAGTTTAGGAGGGAAATTCGAATACTGAGTGTTAGGCCGTGAGGATCGAAATTGAGCTCACATTCAGCTTTCTGGGATCAACACGAATCGATCTGCAACAAGAACGAAGGTAATTGGGGTCGAATTGAGGAAGAACAGAAGGATGGAGGTCTCTGAAATTTCGAAGCTGAGTCGTGGAATTGGAGGCTTCGTTGGATGCAATTGAGGTGGGGAAACTACTTCTCATGATCCCACGATGCTTCTGGGTTCATCAATTGAAGGAAAACGGGTGTGATCGACAGACTTCCATGGTTGCACAGTGACGGCCATCGAGCTTGAGTCGTGACGATTGAACACTGGATTGAAGTAATTGGGTTGGGGGAAATGATTTACGGAGTCCATGGAAGCTTCTGGTTGAATCAATTTCAGGATATCGATCGAAATGGATGGGGTTCGAAGGATGAACAATGGACGGGTGTTCTTGGTGTTCATCATCGAATCGTGGAATTGTAGGTAATGTTTTGTGTAATCAACGTTACAGAACCTTAATTTAACTTAAAACTAAACTAATGGAATGATCAATTGAAGGAATTAGGATCGAATTGACAGGATTGGAACCGGGTCGTCTCGCGGGTAAACTGGACCCGTTTACCAGACATACGGGTTAGGACGATGCACTGTAGCAGGCGCGTGGGTTTCACGCGCAGCCACTCACGGCGGCGCGTGACGGCGCGTGGGCACGAATCTCGAGGTGAGGTCAACATGACTTCTGTCCTATTTAATGTAACGGACATTTTGGAATTGGTTTCGTGTCGATCGGACACCGTCTCGATATTGTTCGGGATGTCCGAAGGTTTTAAATTAAGTTTAAAAATAAGTAAAAATTCGGGAAAATTACGGGACTTTGATAGGATGTTAATGATGAGGTTAGTGACCCTCTAATGTGACTTGGACAGGATTGGGAGTCCCGGTGATAGTGGTGTGGCCCGGGAGGGCCGGTGGCACGCATATCGAGGCACACGGTTAAAACGATCTGTGAGTGGACTTTGGTTTTATAAATCCTATGCATGCTTAAATGTGTTATATGGTTTATATACATGATTTCTATGATGGTATTTGTGAGCATTGATTTCGGGTATGTTGCACGTATTTCGAGGTGTTTTCCGTATTTCACGTATATCGGGAGTAACGGTTTATTTGTGGTTTTGCGTGCTTGTGGTTAAATAAATATTATGATAAAACGGTTTTTATAGTGGAAAGATGAATTCGGGCTTGAGGCCCACTTGTTTTGGAAATCTCGGACTTGGAGTCCATTTGAGTACGTAATCGGGCTGCGGGCCCAGTTGGTTTATAAATCGGGCCGTGGGCCCAGTGGTTCATAAAGTCGGGCATGATGCCCAGTTGGATTAAAATGATGATTTCGGGCCAGGGGCCCTATATTTAATAAATGTGGTTTCGGGTCAGGGACCCTAAATGGAAATGTGTTGTTTTATGGAAAATTCGGGCAGGGCCCATTGTGATGTTGTGAAATGAATTAATAAAAACTGTTTTCCATATACCATCTTGATACAAGGATATATGATGGTCTCCTCCAGATGTCTGGGACACTGGGGAAGTCACGGTGCATTGCCTGTGAAGGGTCACCATACGGAGCAGCCGGACCGTATGATGACTCAGGAGCAGGATTGCTATGATTGACGTCTGGGACGTCAGACATCAGGGATGTCAGAAATATGGACCCGGAGAGACCCCGGGCAGCACGCGTAGCTTGTGAAACCGTGAGACATGACGTCAGGGACGTCTAGCATCAAGGATGCTGGTGATGGTAATGGTAAAATACGAATTAATGAAATGGCTTTCCGGGTGGATTTATGATTAGTGTGATTTTAATGAATTGATGTTCATTTATGGTCGTGGGTGGTGACCCACATGGTTGTTTATGTATGGTGGTGGTATTCCACTGTTTTGGGCTGAGTTCCCACACTTGGTTTTTGGTTAACGGTTTTCGGGCTAAGGCCCTAATGGCTCGGTTGAGCAAACGTTTTGGTTACTGGTTTTTGGTAGCATGCATACGTTTTTATTGGAGGGCATAAATGTCTTATAAATGTATTTGGTAAACTTATTGGTTTTTGTCCACTCACAGCTTTTGGTTTTAATGCCCTTCAGGTTGATTACGGATGCGATTGCAGCAGAGACTGGGACATTGCACACCTCCTCCATCGGTCCTTGCGCACTCTGGATGGCCCGTTTGGGCAGTAGCTCTTGGTTATCCCTTGTCTGACACCCCTTCTTGGACGGGAGCAGGGCACATTCCATGGTAATCCCGGGGGGATTGGGATGGGTCCTGTCATCAGTGCACAGTTAGCACTGACATGTGACATGTGTCACGTCCTGAGTGGCTGTTGGTCTGACGGGTCTGATGTAATGACCCGTCCTGAGTGTCGGGATTGAATATTAATTAATTATGATTTAGAGTGACTAATTTGGGATTAGTTGAGTGAAATCGGACGAAATGTGCAAAATGACCGTTTTGTCCTTAGCGTGGGCAAAATGTTGACTTTTAGTTCGGGCGGACAAAAGGACTTTGACCGATGACTTTGACGTAGTTCGGGACGCCATGAGTTCATAGACAGGTGACACGTTCGATTCCGACATTCGAGGAGAAAGTTATGGCGTTCGGAAGTTGAGGGGTATTTTGGTAATTTGGCTAAAAAGGGGCCAAATGTTGACTTTTGACCAGGGAAGTCCAATGGACGAGGGCCAAGGACCGTTACGTAGGTCTCGTCGATACGAATCCAACGACAGGCGGCATGCCGAAATCGGAGATTCGACGACGAAGTTATGGTCACGGGAACGAACTCGATTAACCGAACGAACCGAGATTAAAATATTATTTTATTATGAACAGTACCCGGTGACTGAACACACCTGGATGAGTGACAATCCCTTAAATTAAGGCTTAAACACAGATCCATGTTTTGGGGAAGACTTAATTATGATGTTTTATTAATTAATTAAACTTAATTATTTTTAATTCCTCCATTAATCTCTTCAGTCTTCTTCAACCCGTGTACAACGATAATGCCATTTTTCTTCCAATACGAAGAGAATTGAGGTCCATTTGAGGTAGAACTGAAGGACTAAGGTTATTGAAATTTCGAGCTTGAGTCGAGGGAAGTGAGGCTTGGATTGATGCAATTGAGTTGGGGAAAGTGTTTAACTGAGTCCAGTGAAGCTTCTGGATGCATCAATTGAAGGAAATCGGTTGAGATTGATGAACTTCGAAGTGGGAACAGTACCCAGATGTTCTTCGAAAGTTCAGCCTTGATTTGAAGGTTTGAGGCAAGGTTGTTTGTAATTAAGTTCACAGATCCCTAATTGAAACTAATTCGATGCTAATGGACGTTTGAATTGATGAAAACGGTGTAGAATTGACAGACATTGAATCGGGTCTGTTTTCGGGCAAAAGGATCCGTTTTGCAGAGAAAATGGGTGAGGACAACGACACTGTAGCAGGCGCGTGAGTTTCACGCGCAGCCACTTTGGGTGGCGTGTGAGGGCGCGTACGGCCTAGTTTCAAGGTGAGGTCAACATGACTTTGAATCCTCTCATTGTAACGAACATTTTGACGCTGGTTTCGAGGAAATCGGATATCGTTTCGATAATGTTCCGCGTATCCGAAGTTTTGTTTTACGTTAAAAATACGTATTTAAATTCCGGAAAAATTAGGGAAAATTATATGAAGTATTTTGAGATGTTAGTAACCCTCTATAATGATTTTGGACAGGAGTTGTGATTTCCAGAATTTACGAAAAAACGTGTAGCTCGGAAACGGACCGTTTTGGACGGTGTGTGTGAGTGGACTTTGTTTTCTAACCGTGATGCATGCATATATGTTTTAAATGCCTTATTATGTGATTTTATATGCTTTGGCATGATTCACGTTTCAATCCGGTGATTTCTCGATATTATGGATTATTATATTATTATATTTGGCACAATTTTCGAGAAATTATGAATTTGGTTAAAATGATGTTTGGACTCGGGTTATGAGTCCGGTATTGAATTTGATTGAAAATAATGTTTGGACTCGGATTATGAGTCATGGATTGAAAAATGATGTGTTGACTTGGGAAGGAGTCAAGGGTCAATTTCTTGGATTTACGTAAAAATGGCAACTGAGGTTGCGAACGCATGGATTTGCGTTAAAAAGATATTTTGGGCGTGAGAACCAAGTGAATAGTGATTCTGACTCGGATTTGGAGTCACTTGTGAATTTCATGAAATTAATGATTTCTTGTGATTTTATGATTATTTTAATCAGCCTTTCGGACACGTTTTACGAGGAACATGAAAATGATGTTTTGGGCTAGGCTCGGAGTTTAAATGATTTCTAAAATGATATTTTGACTTAGTTGGTAAGTCAATGATGATTTCTGGATTATTTTATTGTTTTAAATGCGATTTTAACGGTTTCTGTGTAAATGGTATTTTGGGGCTTGAGACCCAGTCGGGAATGATCTTGACTTTGTATGAAGACAAGATTTGATTGAAATATTTTGGGAAGTAATTCCCGAGATGGTTTTTGTCAAGGCCCACCCCTAATCCCCCAGGATTAGGGACTAACCCTGCTCCCGTCTGACTTACGCATGACACGAAGGCTAAACTGACGTCCAACCTTCATATGACACGTAAATCGGACAAGGGATTCTTGGTCCAACCGTCCATACACTTTCGAACTTCCCAGAGTGCGCAGAGTCTACTGTGGATTGTACGTGTGATGTCTCCATCTCTCTCGACCGACAGCCCGCACTGCAGTAACCTGGAGGGTATCAAAAACACGAAAAGACTGTGAGTGGACAAAAATAAAGTTTAAGTTTAGAAACAGTTATTAGAAAACACATACAGTTATACCCTCCGTTTTAAAAGCCAATGCATGCATATCAATTCATATCACAAACCACGTACGAAAAATCAAACACATTTTTCCTTTTCTCAAATCTCGGGCCTCAACCCAAAACCACCGAAAACCATTTTATAAACCATCATTATCACATCTCCGTGAAATCCAAAATACATTTGAAACCACATTCTCATCCATGAACCTACTGGATCTATCCGAGTCTTTAAACTCCCGAGTCTTTAAACTCAATCCAGGCCTCAATAATATCCGAGTCTTTAAACTCCCGAGTCTTTAAACTCAACAGGCCTACGGGGGGAATATCAATATATCTGAGTCTTTAAACTCAATCCGGGCCCGTCCCCCGTCAAATATAATTCGGGTCTTTAAACCCAATATCCAGATCCAGCAAATCCAATCCAAAACCATTTGAAAACCATTTCTGAATCCATATTCATTTCCTCTCCAGATCCGAGTCCGCAACCCCAGACTTCACGACTTCCGGTTTGAACTTCACGGTCAAAACAGAGCAAAATCACGGGGAGAAGAAATTACCTGCCGTCGATTGCCGCCATGCTCACCGCCGCACTCCCTGGAGGTCACAGAGTCCTCCCCAGCTTCCCTTTGAGTTCAATTGAACCAACACACGGCCACACCACCACCACGATCTCTCACCTCTTCTCTGTTTTCCTGGTTTTCCCATGAACTCCCACTTCGCACACACACGAGCACGGCACCTCCCAACTCACTGACTGTCTCTCTCTCTCGAGCTCTGGTCACTCACTCACTCACCAAAACACACAAACACTTACAGTCATCGATCAATTTGCTCTCAATCTCCCCCTCTGTTTCTCTCTGGTTCGAACACACACATCAGCATGATTTTGAACACACCCGTGCATTCCCTAGAAGCTTCTAGCCAAACCCCACGTGTCACAATCCTCTCAACCCACTCACAAAAAATCTCACTCTGCCCTGGACACTTGTCCAAATCCGGCTGCACCAAGCCCAAACAGCCAAAAGACCAAAATGCCCTTCTTTGAACCCAAAATTACAATTTTGCCCTTACCGTTTTAGACCCGTAACTCACTCATCCTAGGTCCGATGAACATGTGCCGCCTGTCGTTAAACTCAGGACGACGAGATCTACCTAACGGTCTTAGGTCAACGTACCAAAACCCGATCATAAGAAAAGTCAACTTTTTCCCCTATTTTAGCCAAATTACGATAATGCCCTCAACCTTCCGAACATCATAACTTCCTCCTTGGATGTCGGAATCGGGCGTGTCACCCGTCTACGGACTCGTGACGTCCCAAACTACGTCATGGTCACCAATCAATACCCAATTGACCGCTCGAACTAAAAGTTAACTATTTACCCAGACCAGGGGTAAAATCGTCATTCTACACCAAAGGACCTATCGGAACCAACTAACCACCGATTAAACTCGCTAATCCCATCTTAATCACAGTCTTAACCCTAATTTCTGGGACGGGTCGTTACAACCTACCCTCCTAAAAAGAATTTCGTCCCCGAAATTCCACAGCTCGCTCCCAACACTAGGGGTCTCCTACCCGGTAATCAATACTAGCTTAACAACAACCACTCCTGGGTTTCCTGTCTATCATCTCCACCCTGGGTATTTCACTCCATCCCCAAATACCAGTTCACCACTTCTAACCCTCTCTCAGTACCACTAGAACTTCAATCTGCACGCAAGGGAAAACTCTAGGAACGTAAAGCAACAAAGGTATTGTAGAATACCTTAACAGAGTTCAGAGAGTACATCCTCACGTACCACCACCTACACCTACCTACCGGCTCACTCCCTTACACCTCTCGACTGCTACTTCGACTAGCTGGTCGGAATAAATCCACAAAGTCCTAAAGGCAAATCCTAGATTGTGGGTTCTCTTCCTTCAATAACCTCATATCGATCATTAACCTTATCCAGAACCTGCTAAATAAAACCAACTTGCTGTCACATCTCTTACTACCTCACTCTACATACAGACCCTCATCCGGGGTCATCCACCAGGCACCCACTAACTCAGCTGCACCCAACAGCACCTTTTTCGGTTCGGCCATAAGTTAGCCCAACAACAAAATCGACGATACCACCCACCAACTTCAGGGTTCCCCAAATTATCCCAGACGTCCAGGTTAGCCAAACCCGCAAGTGCCATTAGTTTACTACAACTTACCACTCGGGTCGTCACACCCGACACTTCACAAGTCCAACTCAAATCCACTAACCAAAGGTCACCAATCCATCTGATCAACATCCAAACAGCATTCGGCCTAACCGGCCACCATCAATCGGCCTCCCCCTCTTCATCCGTAGCTCACTGGCTACCCCTCCAGGTTAAGTCTGCTGTCCATCCATTAAACAAAACCAGCGCCCACACACTGGCTGTTCCGGCCCTAAGCCGACATATGTCTTCCCTTGCACCGCGTATCGAGTGACTAGCACCCTCAAACACACCTATCTAACCACCTCAAACGTACTATCACTATCGTATCTAGGTTGCTGTCGGGCTGTTCCACGTCGAGACATCACCTCCACAGTAGCATCACATCACCTAAGTCGACAAACCAACGACCCTGGGGACCAAACCTCACGCAGAACACTGAAAACCCCGCTCTGATACCAATTGTCAGGGCCCACCCCTAATCCCCTAGGATTAGGGACTAACCCTGCTCCCGTCTGACTTACGCATGACACGAAGGCTAAACTGATGTCCAACATTCATATGACACGTAAGTCGGACAAGGGATTCTCAGTCCAACCGTCCATACACTTTCGAACTTCCCAAAGTGCGCAGAGTCTACTGTGGATTGTGCGTGTGATGTCTCCATCTCTCTCGACCAACAGCCCGCACTGCAGCAACCTGGAGGGTATCAAAAACATGAAAAGACTGTGATTGGACAAAAATAAAGTTTAAGTTTAGAAACAGTTATCAGAAATCACATACAGTTATACCCACCGTTTTAAAAGCCAATGCATGCGTATCAATTCATATCACAAACCACGTACGAAAAATCAAACACATTTTTCCTTTTCTCAAATCCCGGGCCTCAGTCCAAAACCACCGAAAACCATTTTATAAACCATCATTATCACATCTCCGTGAATTCCAAAATACATTTGAAACCACATTCTCATCCATGAACCTGCTGGATCTATCTGAGTCTTTAAACTCCCGAGTCTTTAAACTCAATCCAGGCCTCAATAATATCCGAGTCTTTAAACTCCCGAGTCTTTAAACTCAACAGGCCTACGGGGGAAATATCAATATATCCGAGTCTTTAAACTCCCGAGTCTTTAAACTTAATCCGGGCCCGTCGCCCGTCAAATATAATCCGGGTCTTTAAACCCAATATCCAGATCCAGCAAATCCAATCCAAAACCATTTGAAAACCAGTTCTGAATCCATATCCATTTCCTTTCCAGATCCGAGTCTGCAACCGTCATTCCGTAAGCTAGCATCCGGAATAACCATTCCGAACCCAAACCTGAAATCCATTTCAAATTCCGAATCGAATCCCGAATCGTCACCCGGAATTCCGATTCCAAAACCCGAAATCACATTTCCGAAAAGTACTTTAAACTGGGCCCTAAGCCCGAAAATACTTCCCAAAATCCTTTTATAACCATTAGAAATCATTTATCATTTGAAATCCCGAAACTATAACATCATAATCAGGAATAACCCGTTTATCGTAAAACGTGCCAAATACGTTATTTCTTCGAAAAACGGGCAAAAACCATAAACCATCATAACCATAAATCAAATCATAGAATCAAGTATAGAAAACATATAAAAACATATATGCATGCATCAAGAGTTAGAAAGCAAAGTCCACTCACAGACCATTCCGTCGTCGCCTCGATACGCGTGTACTTACGCCGTTCCCGGCCAATCCGTTACCCTCGGCTTCCCGAACCTGTCCAAAGTTCATAACGAAGTTACTAACTACTTCACAAAAGTCCCACTGAAATCCCATAATTTTCTCGAACTTCTAAGCATACTTTAAACGGGACCCTAGACCTTCAACCCCACAGAACTAACCCAAAACAACCTCCGAATAACCCAAAACCTAATCCATTGGATTCGTTATAACATTTAGAACAAAAACTTAGTTGGACGCTTCACCGGAAACCGCCGAACTCGCCCCGACGCGCCGCCCAAAGTGGCTGCCCATGGGCCTCACGCGCCTGCACACAGAGTACTGTTCATCGTCGTCTTCCTCGCGTGAACCGGTCTGAACCGGCGTTCCCGGTTCTCCGCCCATCCGTCTCCGTTTTCCTCCCTTTCTTCACCATCTTCATCGTCCAGTCCTAAGGAACCTGTCCCCGTCACTCAAACACCTCGACACCGTCCCTAACCCGTCGACTCAAGCTCAAAGACAAAACCCAAACTGTCCCCTGTTTTACGATCCGTCCACCCAAGTCCTCCCCCGTCACGGTGGCAAAACTAGACGCTTCCTAGGACCCTCCTGAGTCTCACCCAACTCACCAAAACCGTCGACTCAACCCTAGACTTCACGACTTCCGGTTTGAACTTCACGGTCAAAACAGAGCAAAATCACGGGGAGAAGAAATTACCTGCCGTCGATCGCCGCCGTGCTCACCGCCGCACTCCCTGGAGGTCACAGAGTCCTCCCCAGCTTCCCTTCGAGTTCAATTGAACCAACACACAGCCACACCACCACCACGATCTCTCACCTCTTCTCTGTTTTCCTGGTTTTCCCGTGAACTCCCACTTCGCACACACACGAGCACGGCACCTCCCAACTCACTGACTGTCTCTCTCTCGAGCTCTGGTCACTCACTCACTCACCAGAACACACAAACACTTACAGTCATCGATCAATTTGCTCTCAATCTCCCCCTTTGTTTCTCTCTGGTTCGAACACACACACCAACACGATTTTGAACACACCTGTGCATTCCCTAGAAGCCTCTAGCCAAACCCCACGTGTCACAATCCTCTCAGCCCACTCACAAAAAATCTCACTCTGCCCTGGACACTTGTCCAAATCCGGCTGCAACAAGCCCAAACAGCCAAAAGACCAAAATGCCCTTCTTTGAACCCAAAATTACAATTTTGCCCTTACCGTTTTAGACCCGTAACTCACTCATCCTAGGTCCGATGAACACGTGCCGCCTGTCGTTTAACTCAGGACGATGAGATCTACCTAACGGTCTTAGGTCAACGTACCAAAACCCGATCGTAAGAAAGGTCAACTTTTCCCCCTATTTTAGCCAAATTACGGTAATGCCATCAACCTTCCGAACATCATAACTTTCTCCTCGGATGTCGGAATCGGGCGTGTCACCTGTCTACGGACTCGTGACGTCCCGAACTACGTCATGGTCACTGGTAAATACCCAATTGACCGCTTGAATTAAATGTCAACTATTTTCCCAAACCAAGGGCAAAATCGTCATTCTACACCAAAGGACCTATCAAAACCAACTAACCACCGATTAAACTCACTAATCCCATCTTAATCACAGTCTTAACCCTAATTTCCGGGACGGGTCGTTACAGTTTTCATTGTCATTGTGAAATGCCCAGACGGTCAGACCTTGGGGGGATTACCCAGACGACCGGAGCTTGGGGGATGTGATTGTAGGATTGGGAGTTGATCCTATGGTAGTCAACTTCTCGGATGTGACTGAGCCTGGATGTACCACTCGGATAGGTCTGAGCCTGGGGATGTGTTCGCCCAGATGTGACTGAGCCCGAGGGTTGAGCCCAGAGGTGTTCGATCTCGAGAGAGTGGCTGGATATTGGCCTATGCGTAGTGCCGCACTTGTGAGTAGTGCAGATGTGATTGTGATAGTTTGTGCACTTGTAAGTAGTGCGGATTGATTGATTGACTGTGCACTTGTGATTAATGCTGATTGATGTTCTTTGTGATGACATACTGGTATTGAGTACGGGTTTTTGGTCTTTGTGGCCAGGTGATTACGTTTTCACATGTTTTGGCCTGAGAGTCGGGAATTGATGTTTTATAACATGAACTGATTTGGTGAACATGAGTTTTACGGACCATGGGAAAATATTTTTTGATTTTATCGATCCACTGTTCATACCTGAATGATTTCATACTATTACTCATGTTTTACGATATGCATGCAAGTTTGTGAAAACTGGAGGGTAAGAATGTATTTTGGCAAACGTTTTTATAAGAGGTCATTTTTGCCCACTCACACCTTTTCTGGTTTGTGACCCTCCAGGCCGTGGTACGACGTTCGGGACTGATCGTGAGGCAGTGGCAGCAGCAGAAATCAGCGCAAACATCCCTTGTCTGGCAAGCACTGAAGGGTAATTTCGGGCCTTTGGTTGACTTGTCAGACGGGAGCAGGACCCGGCAAGGTTTTTGACGTCCAGTTGGGACGGGGTCCTGTTATCTAACATGATGCTGACATCATCATCCCCTACCTCTGGACTGTCAGCCCATCTGTCTGCAACCGGGTCAAACAGACCCGCGACCTTGACCCGGCCACCATTCCTCCATTTCTCATGTCAGGGCCCGACCCTCCTCGGTTAGGACTCGACTCATCTAGCACCATATTGTCTGCTTTGGGCCTCGTCCTCATGGTTTTATTTTCGGGAGCTCATGGTGCAACTTCCCAGAGGGTTACCCATCATGGAATTGCACCAGCCTCAACTCGCTTAAGTTTGGGGTTCTAATCCCCCCCAAAGCCACTTGAGCTCCCAAAAGGCCTAGTTTAGATAAGAGATGTGCTTTTGCCCACTCTATCTAGTACTATATTGTCCCCTCTGGGCGATCAAAGCCACACTCGCAGGGTTTTGTTCCTAAGACATCACGCTTGACAGGGCACACCTTAACCAACGTGGCCAAGGGAGGCCTAATGCTAGATATGTGTGTGCCTACATCTTTAAGGCACACCACCATCCTCTCCCAGACCATTCCCCCTCGCAGGAATGTGGGATTGTTCACCGTTCCCTCCACAACACGGGTCTTACAATCCACCCCCCTTAGGGCCCAGCGTCCTCGCTGGCACACTTCCTGGTAGGGGTACGGCTCTGATACCAAATTGTCAGGACCCGACCCTCCTCGGTCAGGACCCGACTCATCTAGCACCATATTGTCCGCTTTGGGCCTCGCCCTCACGGTTACGTTTTCGGGAGCTCATGGTGCAACTTCTCAGGGGGTCACCCATCATGAAATTGCACCAGCCTCAACTCGCTTAACTTTGGGGTTCCAATCCCCCCCAAATCCACTTGAGCTCCCAAAAGGCCTAGTTTAGATAAGAGATGTGCCCTTGCCCACTCTATCTAATACTATATTGTCCCCTCTGGGCGACCAAAGCCACACCCGCAGGGTTTTGTTCCCAAGACCTCACGCTTGGCAGGTCACACCTTAACCATCGCGGCCAAGAGAAGCCTAGTGCTAGATGGGTGTGTGTCTACACCTTTAATTCACACCACCATCCTCTCCCAGACCATTCCCCCTCGCAGGAATATGGGATTGTTCACCGTTCCCTCCAGGACACGGGTCTTACATCTCAACCATTTTACTTCTAGTTTCTTCCTAGGTGTTCTTCTCAGTCCCATTACAAGTTCTACAGGACTAAAAACACTAAAAACGGACTAGATCTCACCTACAACCTCAATGAACAGTAGCCCCCGTGGTTTCCCCCGTCGATATCTTTCGATTTCGACCACCGTTTGCTTCGAATTCAAGCTCACCGTGCTCGTCTTAGCCCCGAGAATACATTAGGGTCCATCAAATCCATAAACATACGTTCAAAACTCAACTTCCATTTTTGGCCTAAAATACGGTTTCCGGTTTCGAGTTTTTCTTACCTCTCCGTTGTAGCTCCGTCGTGCTCAGGCTCACCGTTGTTGTCTTTTGCTCTTCTGGGTCTCACACTCTCTCAGTCTCACAATGAACAAGTGATAGAGTAGGGTGATATGGGGTTTGTATTTGGTTGCGCACTGTGTAGTGGTTATGGAAATAGGAAGATGAAAAGATGAAGACGATGGAACGTGAGAGAGAGAGATGTGAGGGAAAACAATTAAATAAATGGGCCAATCAGACAAAGATCCACAAAATAGGGAAACCCTACAATGGGATGAGTGACACTTGTCAATTGTCACTCATCCAAGGGTCAACAATTAATCTCCAACTAATCACATTTAAGTATTAATTAATTCGAATCCCGAGACGTAAAATTAACCGATTTCGATCCCGTGACCATAACTTCCTCGTTCGACGCCCGATTTCGACGTGCTACCTGTCTACAGACTCATGACGTTCCAATCTACGTCATGGTCATAGGTCAAAGTCCAAAAAGAATCCCGGTTTAAAATTCAACTTTTTCCCCACTAAAGACAAAATAGTCATTTTACATTAATTAATAGAAAATTACAATAAAATAATTTTTGGGTCGTTACAGCTGCTCACCAAGAAGCCATTTAAAAGGGACAATCTGCTTGGTACGTGGAGGATGCTTTGGCATGTGCAATCTACATTCTCTGGGGTGCCTCTCATTGCCTCCAACTGTTTCCCGTTATCCTTTGGGACAAGGACGTTTTGCTTGGTACGTCGAGTTCTCAATGGGGCTCCCTAGACTTTAGACCGCTGCTTGTTCCTCATCACTCACTTGGATGGTCTCTCAGTGTAAGACCTGTGTCCTGGAGGGAACGGTGAACGATCCCACATTCCTGCGAGGGGGGAATGGTCTGGGAATGGAATGGTGGTGTGCCTTAAAGGTGTAGGCACACACCTATCTAGCGTGAGGCCTTCTGGGAGCTCACTGGCTTTGGATTCCTGGGGCACTCCAAAGTTAAGCGAGTAGAGGCTAGTGCAATCCCATGATGGGTGACCAACAAGGAAGTTGCACCGTGAGCTCCCAGAAACAAAACCCTGCAGGTGTGATGGTGCGCCCTGCCCAGAGGGGACAATATCGTGTTAGATAGAGTGGGCCGCTGCGCAACTCTGATCTAAGCGAGGCTTTCTGGGAGCTCACTGGCTTTGGATTCCTGGGGAACTCCAAAGTTAAGCGAGTGGAGGCTGGTGCAATCCCATGATGGGTGATCCATTAGGAAGTTGCACAGTAAGCTAATGGGAACAAAACCCTGCGGGTGTGATGGTGCGCCTTGCCTATAGGGGACAATATCGTGTTAGGTCAAGTGGGCTGCTGCGCAACTCTGATCTAAATGAGGCCTTTTGGGAGCTCAGTGGCTTTAGGTTCGGTTGGAACTCCATAGTTAAGCGAGTTGAGGTTGGTGCAATTCCATGATGGGTGACCCCCTGGGAAGTTGCACCGTGAGCTCCCAAAAACAAAACCTTGAGGGTAAGGGCAAGAAGGCCCAAAGCGGACAATATCGTGCTAGATGAGTCGGGTCCTGACCGAGGAGGGTCGGGTCCTGACAGAATGGTATCAGAGCCAGACCCCGACCAGGAAGTGTGCTAGCGAGGACGCTGGGCCCTAAGGGAGGTGGATTGTAAGACCCGTGTCCTGGAGGGAACTGTGAACGATCCCACATTCCTACGAGGGGGGAATGGTCTGGGAAGGGAATGGTGGTGTGCCATAAAGGTGCAGGCACAAACCTATCTAGCGCGAGGCCTTCTGGGAGCTCACTAGCCTTGGATTCCTGGAATTCTGTCAGGACCCGACCCTCCTCAGTCAGGACCCGACTCATCTAGCACGATATTGTCCGCTTTGGGCCTCGTTATCCTTACCCTCAAGGTTTTGTTTTTGGGAGCTCACGGTGCAACTTCCCAGAGGGACACCCATCATGGAATTGCACCAACCGGGTCAGCCCGTCTGTCTGCAACCGGGTCAAGCAGACCCGCGACCTTGACCCGGCCACCATTCCTCCATTTCTCATGTCAGGGCCAGACCCTCCTCGGCTAGGACTCGACTCATCTAGCACCATATTGTCTGCTTTGGGCCTCGCCCTCATGGTTTTATTTTCGGGAGCTCATGGTGCAACTTCCCAGAGGGCCACCCATCATGGAATTGCACCAGCCTCAACTCGCTTAAGTTTGGGGTTCCAATCCCCCCCAAAGCCACTTCAGCTCCCAAAAGGCCTAGTTTAGATAAGAGATGTGCTTTTGCCCACTCTATCTAGTACTATATTGTCCCCTCTGGGCGATCAAAGCCACACTCGCAGGGTTTTGTTCCTAAGACCTCACGCTTGACAGGGCACACCTTAACCAACGTGGCCAAGGGAGGACTAATGCTAGATATGTGTGTGCCTACACCTTTAAGGCACACCACCATCCTCTCCCAGACCATTCCCCCTCGCAGGAATGTGGGATTGTTCACCGTTCCCTCCAGAACACGGGTCTTACAATCCACCCCCTTAGGGCCCAGCGTCCTCGCTGGCACACTTCCCGGTAGGGGTATGGCTCTGATACCAAATTGTCAGGACCCGACCTTCCTCGGTCAGGACCCGACTCATCTAGCACCATATTGTCCGCTTTGGGCCTCGCCCTCACGGTTACGTTTTCGGGAGCTCATGGTGCAACTTCCCAGGGGGTCACCCATCATGAAATTGCACCAGCCTCAACTCGCTTAACTTTGGGGTTCCAATCCCCCCCAAATCCACTTGAGCTCCCAAAAGGCCTAGTTTAGATAAGAGATGTGCCCTTTCCCACTCTATCTAATACTATATTGTCCCCTCTGTGAACGATCCCACATTCCTACGAGGGGGGAATGGTCTGGGGAGGGAATGGTGGTGTGCCATAAAGGTGCAGGCACAAACCTATCTAGCGTGAGGCCTTCTGGGAGCTCACTGGCCTTGGATTCCTGGAATTCTGTCAGGACCCGACCCTCCTCAGTCAGGACCCGACTCATCTAGCACGATATTGTCCGCTTTGGGCTTCGTTATCCTTACCCTCAAGGTTTTGTTTTTGGGAGCTCACGGTGCAACTTCCCAGAGGGACACCCATCATGGAATTGCACCAACCTCAAATCGCTTAACTATGGAGTTCCAACTGAACCCAAAGCCACTGAGCTCCCAAAAGGCCTCGTTTAGATCGAGTTACGCAGCGGCCCACTCGACCTAACACGATATTGTCCCCTATAGGCAGGGCGCACCATCACACCCGCAAGGTTTTGTTCATGGGAGCTCACGGTGCAACTTCCCAGTGGGTCACCCATTATGGGATTGCACCAGCCTCCACTCGCTTAACTTTGGAGTTCCCTAGGAATCTAAAGCAAGTGAGCTCCCAGAAGGCCTTGCTTAGATCAGAGTTGCACAACGACCCACTCTATCTAACACGATATTGTCCCCTCTGGGCAGGGCGCACCATCACACCCGGAGGGTTTTGTTCCTGGGAGCTCACGGTGCAACTTCCATGTAGGTCACCCATCATGGGATTACACTAGCCTCCACTCGCTTAACTTGGAGTTCCCCAGGAATCCAAAGCCATTGAGCTCCCAGAAGGCCTCACGCTAGATAGGTGTGTACCTACACCTTTAAGGCACACCACCATTCTTTTCCCAGACCATTACCCCCTCGCAGGAATGTGGGATCGTTCACTGTTCCCTCCAAGACACGAGTCTTACAATCCACCCCCCTTAGGGCCCAGCATCCTCGCTGACACACTTCCTGGTTAGGGTCTGGCTCTAATACCACCTGTCAGGACCCGTCCCAATCCCCTCAGGATTAATGCGGGACGTTCCCTATCCCGTCTGACACGGAGTGTCAGACAAGGGAAATTCTGACTTTAGCCCTCCTGGGCTTTAGAGTACGTCAGGATCCGGATGAGGTATGTGATGCCTCGGTCTCTGCTACAGCCCGCATCCGCTGTCAACCTGAAAGGCAGTCAAAACATTAAAAGCTGTGAGTGGACAAAACAATAATTTATAGAAAACATTTTCATCAAAGACATTTGTACCCTTCACTAAAAAGCATGCATGCATTCAAAAACCATTTATCCAAAAGAATCATAAAGAAACCAACCATACGAGCCACTGCCCAAATCCATGTGGGACTCGGCCCAAAACCTGTACACATCACACAACATATAACATATATACTTATAAATCACATAACCAATCCTGTCACGGTTTCTAAAGCTACGAGCGTGCTACCCGGGGTCTCAAAGCCCAAGTCTCCCAAGGCCCACCCAGGTCAATGTCCGTAGATCAATGACCCTCCCTGAGGTTATAATCCAAGCCCTCCTGAGAGTAAGGTACCCAACGGGGACGACTCCACTCAGTTAGTGCTCCGTGACTACTCCGGGGTCCACCCAGGCCAACGACCCTTCCCGGAGGAGACATTCCAAATAATGGATTCATTCCCGGTCTCCATAAACCGTCATGTATCTGGAAATCCATTTAGGGTCCTCGACCCGAAATCACAAACGTAAACTAAATAGGTCTCGTGCTCGAACACATGACTCAACTGGGCATCGTGCCCGATATCTCAGGGTCAGTCACGACTCCGATCGTAGTGATGCCTGCAACCATCCGTCCAGGACCGCCCTCAATCCTGGTATGTCGTCGTGAATGAATCAACCGACGCGACCACTGCTAGCTTATGGTACACATGATCGATCGATATCCTGAACTGTTAGCACTTCGAAGTCGAGCCTCCATCGGCTGCCCGACAACGAATCGAGCATCGTGACCTCTCTGGAAGAAACACATCCAAGTCCAAAGGCGAGCGTCGTATCGTCCGTCGTCGTGCACATAGCACCCGCCGCGACCACGACTCAGACTCGTAGGTCATTAATAGGGCTACATGCCCGAAACAAAACCAAATGGGTCTCATGACCGAGTTTATCCTTTTTAAATCCAAAACCTTTTCATTTAAATCAACGTAGAAATACAAACCCGTATAGGCACCGTATAAGGCTGAAACCTCGAAATACGTTCCAATACGTAACCACACACAATTTCACTCATGGAATCACAAAAAAGGTATTAAAACATATAATAAACATTTATGCATGCATTAATTTAGAAAACAAGATCCACTCACAGACCGTCCAAGCTGTCGTCTCGATACGCGTGCCATACGGCATTCCCGAGCCAATCACAGTCACCGGGACTTCCAAACCTATCCAAATTATTTTAAAGGGTTACTAAATACCTTATTAACCTCTCACTAAAGCCCCGTAATTTTCCTGAATTTTTAACTATTTTTAAAGTTGATCATAAACCTTCGGACACCCCGAAACCTTTCAAAACGATGTCCGATCAACACGAAACCAGTCACAAAATGTTCGTTACATCGAATAGATGATTTCACATGTTGAAACCCTCCCCAGAAAGTGGACCACGCACCCACACATGCCGTCCAAAGCCCGTGCACGTGGGAGCCACACGCTGGTGTACAATTTCCTTCTTCCTCGGGTGTACCGGTCCAAACCGGCCGGTTCGGTCCAAAACCTGTAACTGGACCGGTGTGATCGGTCCAGGGTCTTCCCTTCTTCATTTTTTGTCCTTTATATTTCTAATTAATCCCATTCTATCTAATTTGATCCTAGGAACCTAAACATATAAATTAAACAACCTAAAACGCCCAAAATCAAACCGGTCCAATCTTTTCCTCACGGTTCAAAACTTCCAAAACCTCCCCAGGGCTTCCTCAGCTTGAACCACCACCAAAACCTTCCTAATATCATCCTAGAAACCTATTAAGCCCATTCCAATCACCTAAAACTGTCCATAATGAATGAAATAAAAAATAAAAGGAAAAAGGGCAAATCGATTACCTTGTCAGGTTTTCCTCCATGTCGCCGTCCACGGCGGTTCATGATAGGACCCACCCCTAATCCCCTTGGATTAAGGGCTAAATCCTGCTCTCGTCTAACTTACGCATGACACGAAGGCTAAATCGACGTCCAACCTCCATGGGACACGTAAGTCGGACAAGTGATTCCCGATTCGACCATCCAAGAGTACCTGATACTTCCTCGAGTGCACCGAATCTACTGTGGATCGTACGTGTGATGTCTCCGTCTCTCTCGACCAACAGCCCGTACCACAACAACCTGGAGGGTATCAAAAACACAAAAAGACTGTGAGTGGACAAAAATAAAGTATAAGTTTAAAAACAGTTATCATAAAACACAATTACATTTATACCCTCCGTTTTAAGAAAAACAAATGCATGCATATCAAACCATTCCATAAAACCATTTTATACGCAAGTCATTCAAACCATTAAGAAAATCCGAATTCATTTCCTTTTCTGAAATCCCGGGCCTTAGCCCAAAACCATTGAAAACCATATCATCCGGGCAGAGCCCAAAACATCGAAAAACCTTTATTGAAAACCAATCAACATCAAAACTCAGTGAAATCCAAACCCATTTGAAACCACATATCCATCCATCAAACCTGCTGGATCTATCCGAGTCTTTAAACTCCCGAGTCTTTAAACTCAATCCAGGCCTCAATATAATCTGAGTCTTTAAACTACCGAGTATTTAAACTCAATCCGGGTCTTTAAACCCAATCCGGGCCCTCCCCCATCATATCATATCCGGGTCTTTAAACCCAATAACTAGATCCAGCAAATCCAATTCAAAACCGTTTGAAAACCATTTTCTATTTCCGAATCTGAATCCGCAATCTCATCAAGATCCCGAATCCAAACCCAGATTCATATTCATCACCCATTTCCAAATCCGAGTCCAAAACCGTCATTCCGTAAGCCGGCATCCAGAATAACCATTCCGAATCCAAACCCAAAAATCCACTTTCAAGTTCCAAACCGAATCCCGAATTGTCATCCGGAAATCCGATTCTAAAACCCGAAAGCACGTTCTTTAAAACCACTTTTCTGAACTGAGCCTCTAAGCCCGAAGTCATTTTTCCGAAATCCATTTTTTAACTATTGATATTAAATCATATTTCAAATCCCGAAATCAAATCCTCAAAAACAGGTTCAAATCACAACATTGATCGAAATCTCGTAAAATGCGCATTTCCGTAAATATCTCAAAATCAAGAATCATGTATAGAAAACATATAGAAACATATATGCATGCATCATAAGTTAGAAAGCAAAGTCCACTCACAGACCATAGTGTCGTCGCCTTGATACACGCGCACCTATGCAGTTCTCGGCCAATCCACTATCCTCGGATTTCTCGAACCTGTCCAAATCTCACAACAAGGTCACTAACTACTTCATAAAGCTTATACTAAAGCCCCGTAATTTTTCCAAATTTTTAACTATTTTTAACCGAGCCCCGTAATGTCCGATCGACTTGAAACCAGTCTTAAAATGTTCGTTACCTCGAATACTTTAAAAGTTGTGTTGGAACCGTCCTCGAAATCTATGCCACGCGCCCACGCGCCCACGCGAGCCGTTCAAAGGGGCTGCGCGTGGGCCTCACACGCCAGCACAGTGTCATCTTCAACCTTGCTTCGACCCGGTCCGACCGGTTCACGGTTCAGGCCGAACCGGCGTGGCTGGTTCACGGGTCTATCTGGTCCAGTTTTGTCCGTTTTCCTCCCTAATTAATTCTACAATCCTATTTCAATGTTTCTAAAAGATCCATGCGTTCAGAATAAGAAAACCAAGCTAAACATCATACCTTTAATTCTTTCCTTTCGAACCGGTCAAGTTCCTCCATACGGTTCCATGGTTCCAGCCTTCAATCATCTCTAGTTTTGCTTCTAAACGTCTTCTGGAATCCTTAGAAGTACATCTTAAACATCAAGACTTCACAACAATCCTTAATTCTCAAATTACCATTTTTGGAATTTAAACGAAAGTTTCCCGGGCACTCACCTTCCCGTCCATCTGAGGTCTCAACACCAGGCTCATTCGACTCCCTGGACGTCCAGAAACACCTCCCCCATCTACTGAATCGATCAAACTCCATGAGAACACAAACTGTCAGTTTATTTGAAACACAGACCTTCACGGGTTTTCGGGTTTTTCACCATCTCTCGCCGTCGTGGACAGCCGTGCTCTTCCACCAACATCTCACTGTCCTCAACCATCCTAGTTATTCCTCACGGGTTGGGGTTTGTGGGTTGAGGGAATTGGGTTCACAGTCGCACACTAACCATCCTCTGTTTCTCTGTTTGCACGATTACAGCCCGTTTATCCAACTTTGAGGCGGCTGAGGATTGTTCCAAAATCCTCTAGAGATGGGACAAGTGTCCCCATCTGGTTGGACAACAAATCCAAGGCAGCCACCTGTCCAAATGTAATTGGGCATAGAAAAAAGACCAAAATGCCCCTACCTTGACAAATTACCATTTTGCCCTTCGTATTACTTAAACCCGTAACTCTATTTCCCGAACTCCAAATGACACATGCCGCCTGTCATTGTAATCAGGGGATCGAGACCTACTTAACGGTCCTCGAAATACGTGAAATTAACTTGGCGTCCAAAAAGTCAACAAATTGTCCATATTTAACCAAATTACCAAAGTACCCTCAAACTTCCGAACGTCATAACTTTTTCCTCGAATGTCGGAATCGGACGTGCCACCTATCTATGAACTCGTGACCATCCGAACGAAAGTCAACATTTTTGCCCATTCTTAGGGCAAAATCGTCATTTTGCACCGTCCGTCCGAACACATCCAACTAATCACCGATTAACTTTACTAATCTGTCTTTAACAACTAATCTAATCCCAATTTTCAGGAAGGATCGTTACAGTTCAGGCCGTCACCTGCCAGCCACCATCATCCTCATGTCCTCTCATCACTCTCTGGGTCTCACAACCATGATCGAAAGGGGGTAAGGGTTGGATTGGGGTTGAGGGATTGATCGGGTTTGGTTTGGGGACATAGTCGAATAAGGAAAAAGGGAATGAGATGCATGAATACAATTTCAATGGGCAATGGATGAGTGACATTGTCACTCATCCATTGGGCCTTCCTAAAATATATGGGCCCACTTGAGGACAAAAGCCAAGTCGTTTCGTAAAACGTGCAATAGTGCCCCGAAACTTCCGTGAACTGTAACTTCTCCGCCGAACGTCTGAATTCGACGTGCCACCTGTCTATGGATTCGTATCGACCCGGTCTACGTAACGGTCCTTGGCCCTCAGCCATCGGACCTCCCGGTTAAGAAGTCAACATTTTACCCACGACTAGGGGCAAAACGGTCATTTTGCATCGTTCGTCCGATTTCGCTCAACTAATCACTGATTAACCTCACTAATCCTTGATTAGTCACTAATCTAATCCAAAACTTTGGGACGGGTCGTTACAACCTTCCCTCCTTAATTAATTTCGTCCTCGAAATTCCAACTGACCTAATTCCAACCGACCTTCTCTCCTTAATTAATTTTGTCCCCGCGTTAATTAATTTCCTCCGGATCCTAGCGTACTCTGAAAGCCCGAGCGGGCTAATGATGAAATTTTCCCTTGTCTGACACTCCGTGTCAGACAGAATCAAGGTCGTCTCGAGTTAATACCGGGGGGATTGGGACGGGTACAGAAATGAGAGATGGGTTAGATCGGGTTTTGGCTTTGGTTTTGCACGAACAAAGGAATGGGAATGCATGAATACAATTTCAATGGGAAATGGATGAGTGACACTTGTCACTCATCCATTGGGCCTTCCTAAAATATCTGGGCCCACTTGAGGACAAAAGCCAAGTTGTTTCGTAAAATGTGCAATAGTGCCCCGAAACTTCGGTGAACCGTAACTTCTTCGTCGAACGTCCACATGTCTATGGATTCGTATCGATCCGAACTACATAACGGTCCTCGGCCCTCGGCCATCAGACCTCCTAGTTAAAAAGTCAACATTTTGCCCACGACCAGGGGCAAAATGGTCATTTTGCATCGTTCGTCTGATTTCGCTCAACTAATCACGGATTAACCTCACTAATCCTTAATTAGTCACTAATCTAATCACGGACTTCAGGACGGGTCGTTACACTCAGACCCAAAGTCCTTGCTCGTTCAGCATCAGACATTCTGGATTAGGGTGAGAAAAATCCCACCTGTTTCTAACTCCCACACTAGCGGAAAGGCAGGGAAATCATATGGGGAGGTTCCTAGGAGTCAACACTAAGCTCAACGGAGACTGTCTAGGTTGTTGCTTACAGATTCAGGTGGAACTGTGTATTCGAGAATCACTCATATGTGTGTTACCCTAAAGCTGCTCCCCAAAGAACCAGCCAAGAGTTGTAAAGTTGAGTATGAGAGGCTCCCTTTCTTCTGTCTACGGTGTGGCTAGCATGATCATCTGGGGTCATCATGCAAAGGGGGGGCACTGACAGGGGCAGGAGATCTTTTTGGATGCTGGAAAACACTCGAGAAAGACCTATTTAGTGTTTAACCAAATGAAGAGACAAAGTCAGCCATCGTTGGACTCACACCAAGAGCAAAAGGACTGCATTCTGATCGAGTGGCATCGTTGTCATGGGTTGGAGTGTCTCGGTCGTTTAGGGAAGCCTTAAGAGTTCCATGTGAAACATCCCGTATCAAAATTAATCCAGGTACTTTCATGAATTTCTAGGTTTAGATTTGAATTCCTGGGGTTGAGTAGATGAATTTCCATATAAATTTTGTCCAATTTCGTTAAGAAATGAAGAAGTTATGAAGGTTTGAATTTTAGGCCAATAATGGAGTTTTCCGACTAATTTTTTAGCGACAGCTACAACGGAGCACGCCAGATCTGATCACCATCTTTGGCAACCTAGAATAGGCCTGGAAATGACATGGCACTGACATTTCCTGACACATTTCAGGCCACATGGTGGCTAACATGGAGTTGAGGTGGTGTGGCACGTGTACGCACGCGTGAGGATTCAACCCTGTGAGAAGGTTGTCGTTTTCGGTAACGCGTGGTGGCACATGGAGGTGTCCCATGAGCCAGGTTGATGCTTGTTTTCAAGCTTTTGATGATACAGATTTAATGGTGCCGGTTTCAGGTCAATCAAAAATCATTTTAAGGGTGCTTTCGAGCGTCCGAAGTGACAATGCTTAGGTTTAGGACGCATTTGTTAACCTAGGATTTTGGGATTCGATTAAGGGTTTACGTGTAATGTTAGTGACTTCCAGTTATTGCTTTTGACCATAGATATCAATTCAGGGACCTTGAAGGAGTGCGTAGACCAATATTTAGCTATGTAGACAGTGTGTGAGTTGACTTTCCTTTTATAAATTATTATGCATGCATAGTTAAGTTTTTTATTTTCTTTATTGCGTGAATTATGTTGCAATGGTTTGATTATGATTTCTAAATGATTATTCTATGATTTTTGGATTTACTAAATGGTATTGGACACGTGTTTTATGATGTTTATGGAAATTGTGTTTTGGGCTCAGACCCTAATTTAGATGTGTTTTGACTTGGTTTTGAGTTAAGGATTGTGTTAAATGGGTTTTCTTGGCTTTGTGAATTGTTTTCCATAGTCAACATCCTCGGATTTGGTTAGCACTCAAACGTCCAAAGCTTAGCTTCGCAGATCCTGAGGTTGTGAGGCTCGATATTTGATGAGTTCTTAGACATGAACCGAATGGTGTTAGTTCTCGAGGGATATTCTTACCGTATTGATGGTGTTATGTGTAGTTCCTAACATTTCTGAATGGTGCATGAGTGCAGTTCCTGGACTTGATTCAGTTGGTGTTTCGTACAGTTCCCAAATTAGCCTATGCGTAGTGATGTTGTTCATTGTGTAACGACCCGTCCCGAACTCCGGGATTAGTTTAGTGACTAATCTTGATTAGCGAGGTTGAACGGTGGTTAGTAGGGCGGAATCGGACAAAATGTGCAAAATGACCGTTTTGCCCCTAGTCGTGGGCAAAATGTTGACTTTTTGTTCGGGCGGTCAAATGGACTTTGACCGATGACCGTGACGTAGTTCGGGACGTCACGAGTTCATAGACAGGTGGCACGTTCGATTCCGACATTCGTAGAGAAAGTTATGGTGTTCGGAAGTTGAGGGGTATTTTGGTAATTTGGCTTATTAGGGGCCAAATGTTGACTTTCTGATCGGGAGGTCCGATGGGCGAGGGCCTAGGACCGTTACGTAGGTATCGTCGATACGAATCCAACGACAGGCGGCATGCCGAAATCGGAGATCCGACGACGACGTTATGGTCAAGGAAACGAACTAACGAACCGAGGCCGGGATTAAAATAATAATATAATAATGAATAGTGACCGTTGACCCTACACACCTGGATGAGTGACAAGTGTGTAGGGTTAGGGAGAATTGGCTCCCTAATCCACCACTTCCCCTAATTTTCTCCTCTTTGTTCCTAAACCGTGCACAAAATGTGGGATTCGGATTAGGGAGAATTGGCTCTCTTCTTCTGCTGTTCTTGTGAGAAAATGGGAGACTAAGATGAGGGAATTAACGGGGAAACACGAGGGGTTGTGAGAGTGTTGAATTTTGGATTTTTGATTTTGGGAAAATGAGAGGGAAAATTCGAATTGAAGGAATTGGGCTGTGATGATCGAATTGGAGGTTACAAACATCTTCCTGAGGTTGTGACGAGTCGATCCACATCAAAAACGAGAAGGATTGGTGCCGTTTTGGCTCTGATCGAGCTTGGTGACAGAGGAAGAAATCGAGCCTGAGTCGTGGAGTTTGGGGCTGTGATTGACTCAATTGTTGTGGGGAAATGACTCCTCATGATCCCACGATGCTTCTGGGTTCATCAATTGAAGGAAACTGATCGAGATCAATGGAACTCCATGGTTGCACAGTGTACGGATGTTCGAGCTTGAGTCGTGGAGATTGAGCAATGGATTGATGCAATTGAGTTGGGGGAAATGTTTAACGGAGTCCACTGATGCTTCTGGTTGAACCAATTTAGGGAAATCAATCGAGATTGAAGGAATCCCATGATTGAACAGTGACCGGAGTGTTCTTCGTGTTCATCGTGGAATCGATGGAATCTGGGTAAGTGTTCGCGTAATTGATGTTACAGACTTATAATTGGACTTAAACGAAGCTAATGGAATGATCAATTGAAGGAATTAGGATCGAATTGACAGGATTGGAACCGGGTTGTGTCGCGGGTGAATTGGACCCGTTTACCAGACAAACGGGTTGGGCTGGTGACACTGTAGCAGGCGCGTGGGTTTCACGCGCAGCCACTCACGGCGGCGCGTGGCGGCGCGTGGGCACGAATCTCGAGGTGAGGTCAACATGACTTCTGCCCTATTTAATGTAACGGACATTTGGGAATTGGTTTCGTGTCGATCGGACACCGTCTCGATATTGTTCGGGATGTTCGAAGGTTTTAAATTAAGTTTAAAAATAAGTAAAAATTCGGGAAAATTACGGGACTTTGATAGGATGTTAATGATGAGGTTAGTAACCCTCTAATGTGATTTGGACAGGATTGGGAGTCCCGGTGATAGTGGTGTGGCCCGGGAGGGCCGGTGGCACGCGTATCGAGGCACACGGTTAAAACGGTCTGTGAGTGGACTTTGGTTTTATAAATTCTATGCATGCTAAAATGTTTTACATGGATTATGATTGTGATTGTATGATGTTGATTTGGTTGTTGGTAAATTGTACGGTTTTACGTATTTCGAGGCGATTTACGTGCTTGCACGTAAATCGAGGTTTTCCGGTTTTACATGGATTTTCCATATTTATGACTTGGATATAATGTGATGAAATGGTTTTGAAATTGGAAATATAAACTCGGGCTTGAGGCCCACTTGTTTTGGAAATTTCGAACTTGAAGTCCATTTGAGAATCGGGCCGAGGGCCCAGTTGGTTAATGAAATCGGGCCAGGGGCCCGGTTGGTATGAAATCGGGCTGAGACCCATTTGAGTTATGTTCTCGGGCCAGGGGCCCAGTTGATTTGTGAATTCGGGCCGTGGGCCCAGTGGGTTTATAAAGTCGAGCTGCGGGCCCAGTTGGTTTATAAAGTCGGGCTGCGGGCCCAGTTGGTTTACAAATCGAGCCGTGGGCCCAGTGGTTCATAAAATCGGGCATGAGGCCCAGTTGGATAACAAATGTGATTTCGGGTCAGGGACCTTATATTTAATAATTGTGATTTTGGGTCAAGGACTCTAAATGGAATTACATGGTTTTATGGAAATTTCGGGCAGGGCCCAATGGTAATGATGTGGTAAAAGGATTTAATAAAACTGTTTTTCCATATACCATCTGGATACAAGGATATATGATGGTCTCCTCCAGATGTCTGGGACACTGGGGAAGTCATGGTGCATTGCCTGCGAGGGGTCATTATACGGAGCAGCCGGACCGTATGATGACTCAGGAGCAGGATTGCTATGATTGACGTCAGGGACGTCAGACATCAGGGATGTCAGATATATGGACCCGGAGAGACCCCTGGCAGCACGCGTAGCTTATGAAACCGTGAGATATGATGTCAGGGACGTCTAGCGTCTGGGACGCTAAGCATCTGGGATGCTGGTGATGGTAATGGTAAAATATGGATTAATGAATAAAATGGCTTATTGGTTGGATACGTGTTATGTGGTAAAAACGGATTATTGGTTATGAAATGGTATGTCGGGTCAGGGGCCCTAAATGGTTTTGGATTTATGGATTGATGTTCATTTATGGTCGTGGGTGGTGACCCACATGGTTTTAATATGTATGGTGGTGGTATTCCACGGTTTTGGGCTGAGTTCCCACACTTGGTTTTTGGTTAACGATTTTTGGGCTAAGGCCCTAAGGGCTCGGTTGAGCAAACGTTTTGGTTACTGGTTTTGGTGGCATGCATACGTTTTTATTGGAGGGCATAAATGTCTTATAAATGTATTTGGTAAATTTATTGGTTTTTGTCCACTCACAGCTTTTGGTTTTAATGCCCTTCAGGTTGATCACGGATGCGATTGCAGCAGGGACTGGGACATTGCACACCTCCTCCATCGATCCTTGCGCACTCTGGATGCCCCATTGGGCAGTAGCTCTTGGTTATCCCTTGTTTGACACCCCTTGTTGGACGGGAGCAGGGCACATTCCACGGTAATCCCGGGGGGATTGGGATGGGTCCTGTCACATTGTGACTGGTACTTAAGTTAAGGATCACTTGTACCTGGATATGAGGCTGTTTAGTACAAAAAATCATCGGCTAGCAGAAGTCGAGTTATTCGACTAGCAAAGGAAATGTTACTGAGGATTTTTTGGATGATTTTTTTGGTATTAATTGGTTGGTTGATTGATATTCGGTTGCATGGTCCGAGTTATCAGTTTTGATTGGTCAGTTTAACTTATTGATATTGCATTGGCTGATTCGATATGATTGATTGATTTTTACTTTGATTATTTACGTTATATTCTATGCATGCATGTTTTAGAAATTGGAGACTAAACGTTTGTTTTCCTTGATAAACGTGTTTTTAAAAATATTTATTTTTGTCCACTCACATCTTTCATTCTTTCGATGACCCTTCAGGCCATTGCATGAAGATCAGGGCTGAACGTAAGAAAGATGCATCAATATGAGATAAGTTGAGTATCCCTTGTCTACCGAGTTTCGAGGGTAGCCTGGGTATTTCAGAATATTTGCCAGACAGGAGCAGGACTAGACACGCTTATCAAAACATTTTTAGAGGGAGTCCTCTCAAGAGTGGACTTACATCTAAATCTCACTCTCATACACATTCAAACAGTTACAAGGAATTATTACACTATGATGTCACTCTAGACTTATTACAAAATGCCACTTGTCTAACTAACTTCTAGATCAACTTGGCCATCAAGTAAGAGCACACACACATGCACACTATTTCCTTGTTGTGTTTCTATTATAGATCTGTCCAACTCATCTAGTCCACCTAGTTTCCACTTGTTGTGCCAAGTGAGACAATCTATACACCAACATTCCCTTTTAGATTTTTCACTGGGTTAACACCAAGTAAACCTCTTAGATAATTGAATCTGACCTTAGGAAGGCTTTAGTGAAAACATTAGTCACTTGATCTTCTGATTTTCAATAGATTAGGTCCACTTTTGCAAAACATAGCCTCTCTGAAGAAATGAAAACGTATGTTAATATGCTTAGTCTTTTGATGTTTGGGTCTTTAACATAGCAAAATCAGATGTATTCTCAGATAATAGAGTCGGAGGACCTATATGTTATTCCCCAAAGTCTTTGAACACAAACCTAAGCCATTTAGTTTTTGTAGTTGCTTATGAAACATTCACATACTCAACTTCTGCTATAGACAATGCAACATTGTGTTGCTTGACTGGAGCCCAAGAAAAAAACTCTTCCTCCAAAAAAAATGTAAACCTTATGTACTTCTCATGTCGTCAATATTCGACTCTAATTAGAATCCTAGTACCCGATTAAAGTACCTTTCTTTCCTTTGGTGCACTCAATTCCATAAGCAATAGTACCTTGAATGTATCTAAGAACTGTTTTGGCCGCCCCAAAATGTTTCTTGGATGTATTATGCATTAATAAGCACCTAATTGATCATCTTTTTATATCAATTTTTTGTATGTTTTACTTTGTTAGAACCTTAATTATATTCATTCTACCTCATTATATTATTTTCATGTATTAATTACTAGAATTATTTAATTAATAACTAATTACATAATTTAATAATTAAATTAACAATTGCTAATTAATTGTTCAAATGCCCAGAATTGTTTGGAGCCCAATTTAAATCCTTGCGGGTCCATAGTTTCTAACAAAGCTCGGCAACATTGTGTACTGCCCAAAATCCATTTTCACATTCATGTGAAGCCCATCGCACTTGCGCAGAAGCATTTCACCAATCCTCGTGGCCTAATTGCAAGTGACCTACAGATTGAGTTCACCCAGCCCAGCAGCTCATCCTAGTTGGCCCATGAAACCCCCCATCTGTAACGATCCGTTCCAGAAATCGGGATTAGTTTAGTGATTAATGAAGGATTAGTGAAGTTAATCAGTGGTTAGTGGGATGCTTTCGGACGGACGGTTCAAAATGACAATTTTGCCCCTAGAAGTGAGCAAACAGTTGACTTTTGTTTAGATGGTCAAATGGACTTTGATCAATGACCGTGACGTAGTTCTGGATGTCACGAGTTCATAGACAGGTGGCACGTCTGATTCCGACATTCGAGGGAAAAGTTATGACATTCGGAAGTTCGAGGGTACTTTGGTAATTTTGCTAAATAGGGGCAATTTGTTGACTTTTAAAAAAAAATGGACTTTTCAAGTAATTCAAGGGCCGTTAGGTAGGTCTCGATCCCCTGATTTCAACGACAGGCGGCATGAGACAATTGGAGTTCGGATGACGGAGTTACGGGTCTAGGAATACGAAGGGCAAAATGGTAATTTTGCATGGCAGGTGTAAAATGGTCATTTGGCTGTCTTGGAATGTGTGCCCAGTGAGATCAGGACACTTGGCTGCTCTGCAATGGTGATGTCTTAAGATTGGAACACGTGTCTCAGGTCTAGAGGTGTGTGGAACCTCTCTGCCGCCTCATTCATTTATCTTTAAAATCAAAGTGCAATTCGTGCACGGTAGAAAACAGAAAACAGGGCTGGACAAATTCTCCTCCTTCTCCTTCGATCTTCAGCATTTTTCTAATGGTTGAGCATGGAAGTGAGAGACAGGAGGATGGGGGAAGTGGTGGTGCCGCCATAGGGGGTGGCCGTAGACGGTGGATGATGGTGGCTCCTTGAAAACCGTGAGGAATAGGGAAGAAACAGGAGACCGTGACTCTGAAGAAAGGGAGTGCACACAAGCGTGGGTTTTAGCTTGGTGTTAACATGAAAATAAGAGGCAGGGTTGGAACTGGATTGGTGGTGATCAGGACAGAGTACGACGGCGACGGCAAGTGAGTTCCCGTGACGTTGGAAATTTGAAGTCGATAATGGAAAAATGAATTATAGTGACTGCGAAGTAATTTGGTTATTTGTGTAAGGTTTTGGGCGTCAACAGGATGTTAATGGACATGGAAAAAGGGACTGCAATGGCCGGAAACTAGTAAAACAGAGTCGAGGAAATCGAAGGACTGTGGATCGATCGAATAGGTACTTTTCTATCTTGTAGCTCACGTTTTTAGTAGGTAGATCGATTCTATAAAATAGGACGAAGATACTGAGCTAAAAAGATTTTGGAAATGAGTTGAAAATGGAGGAAACTGTGGATGTCAGTTCAATTGAACCGGCTGAACAGTAGACCGAACTGAACCCGGTTCACCTGAGGACAGGGATGAATAGTGCAGGTGAGTGTAGGCACGTGACACAGACTTTGAGGAAAGTTCCAACACGAATTTTAAAGTATTCGATGTAACGAACATTTTAAGACTAGTTTCGAGTCAATCAGACATCGTCTCAATAGTTTTTGGGATGTCCGAAGGTTTTAGGGCTCGCTTAAAAATAGTTAAAAATTCGAGAAAATTACGGGGCTTTAGTATGAGTATTATGAAGTAGTTAGTGACCTTATTATGGGATTTGGACAGGTTCGGGAAAGCCGGTGAAAGTGGATTGGTAGGGAACAGCGTAAGTGGACTTGTATCGAGGCAGCAGCGAAATGGTTTGTGAGTGGACTTTGCTTTATAACTTATGATGCATGCATATATATTTTTATATGTTTTCTATGCGTGATTCTATGATTTTATTTATGATATTGATGGTTTACGATTTTCCAAGATTTTTGAGATATTTACGGAATTACACGTTTTACGAGATTTCGATCGATGTTGTGATTTGACCCTGATTTGGATGATTTGATTTTGGAATTTGAAATATTATTTTAAATTGGATTTCAGAAAAGTAATTTTGAGCTTGAAGCCCAGTTCAGAAAAGTGTTTTTGAGAAACGTGATTTCGGGTTTCTGAATCGGATTTCAGAATGACGATTCTGGATTTGGTATTGAAGCTTGAAAGTGGATTTCCAAGTATGGATTCGGAATGGTTATTCCGGATGCCGGCTTATGGAATGATATTTTCGGACTCGGATTTGGAAACAGCTATGGATATGAGTTCTGGGTTTGGATTCGGGATCCTGATGAGATTGCGGATTCGGAAATGGATAATGGTTTTCAAGTGGTTTCGGATTGGATTTTCTGGATCTGGTTATTGGGTTTAAAGACCCGGATATGATTATGACGGGGACGGGCCCGGATTGGGTTTAAAGACCCAGATTGAGTTTAAAGACTCAGGAGTTTAAAGACTCGGATATTGATATTTTCCTCGTAGGCCTATTGAGTTTAAATACTCGGGAGTTTAAAGACTCGGATTATATTGTGGCCTGGATTGAGTTTAAAGACTCGGATAGATCCAACAGGTTCGATAGATGGAAATGTGGTTTCAAATGTGTTTTAGATTTCGATGAGAACTTGATGATAATGATTTTCAATAATGGTTTTCCAATGTTTTGGGCAATGACCCGGATGAAACGGTTTTTGATGGTTTTGGGCTGAGGCCCTGGATTTGAGAAAAGAGATGATTTCGGTTTACATAAATAGTTTTTATTATCTCGGAAACAAACTGGTTTGATATGCATGCATTAGTTTTCAATGGAGGGTATAAATTTAATTGTTTATGAACTGTTTTTGAACTTATACCTTATTTTTGTCCACTCACAGTCTTTTGTATTTTCAATACCCTCCAGGTTGTTTGGGATGCGGGCTGTTGATCGAGAGAAATGGAGACATCACACACGAGATCCATAGTAGATTTTGCGCACTCTGGGAAGTCCGAAAGCTTTATGGACGGTCGGATCAAGAATCCCTTGTCCGACTTACGTGTCACATGGAGGTTGGACGTTGGTTTAGCCTTCGTGTCATGCGTAAGTTAGACGGGAGCAGGACTTAGCCCTTAATCCTGGGGGATTGGGGGTGGGTCCTGTCACCATCACTGTTTCCGTGCACACATCTTGTCTGTGGGCCTGCCTTCACTTCAGCCCAGCACCGAAGCCCTTTTCACGCTCCACAAACCTAATTCCAGCATCCCGTTTTGAATTCCTACGAGGCCCATACTTGACTCCACTTCGCCGACCCATCTCACCAAAAATCCAAAAGCCCAGTTGTTCTTCTTTTGACAATTCCAGCAAGCAATCCAATTTTCAAATAACACAAGGAAACAATTACTCTTTTTTTAATTAGGATTTGTTTTTCCTTTTTAAATTAGGAGTTTTATTACCTTTTTAATTAATATTTGTATTTCCTTTTTCCTTAGGATTTAGATTACCTTTTTCTTTAGGATTTATATTTCTCTTTTAATTAGGGTTGAGATAGGGATTTGTCCTATACCTATAAATACCTAGTTTAGTTTATTTTTTCGGGGTCGCTCATTCTTTGTATCAAAACTCTACTTAACCAAATTTCCCTTTTCATTATATTCAAAATTTCAAGTGTAAGAATATTTACACCATACTTCACCCTCTACACCTTCATTTGTGACTAAGTTGAGGAGCCCTCTCTTGTCTCACCAAAGAATGCTCATTCGCTTCGTCTCAATATGGAGCTCTGAAGAGAAAAAGTGTAACACAACATCTTTACCTTGTAGTTATTTCTTGTAATTGAATATTGGTTATATGAATTGATTTCTAACAATATTCTTGGTTTTATAACACTTTATCTCATACTTGATTCTATGTTTTTACTTTGATATATTGAGGATAATGCCAAATATAAGTGTGAGGGAGGGGTTTACAACTTTGTGAGTCTTACTTTACAAAAAAAAAAAATTCACAAAAATGGTTTTTCCCAAAAGTTGTTTTCAAAATCTATTTTCCCATACTCATTTTCAAAAAAAAATAAAAAATAAAAAAAAATTTCAAAATTTTTTTTAATCGTTTTCACATGTTTTTCAAAACTTTGTTTTCAAAAAAATTGTCACGGTTTTTTTTTTATAAGTAGTTTTCCACACAATCTTTTTCTAAAATTGGTTTTCAAAATGTTTTCATAAAAAAATGGTTTTTTTTTTGTTACTTCTTTAAAAATAAAAATAAAGAAAATACAAAAAAAAAACAAAAAATATTATGTTTGTTAAGTTTTTGTTTTTCAAGAGTCTTAGAATGCCCTTAACTAGTCAATGATGAAGTGGAACAAAATAAGAACATATGGCATTTGCATATCACTTTGTTGGAATTCTTGTGCTAATTGAGATATTTTGATTATTATGACTTATAGTAGATATGGTTTGTAAAACTTGGTATAGAATTGACGTGTTAGAATTATGTTTTGAATCATATTAACCTATGTGAGTTTTTGAGCTATATGTTCTTTCTTTCTTGAGTGTAAATTAAGTGTAAATCATTTATAACTTATACATGCCTCATATGATTACTTGCAATAGCTTTAATGAACTAGAGATTGCTAGAACTGATTCATGTTAATTTGCAAAGCTTATAGTCAATACATACTTTGATTGTGGATATGATTGAAGGCACCTAGGTTTTCCACCACTTTGCTAAATAGCCATGTGTCCCCTTTTGTGCGCACGAGTTGTGACACCCCTAGTTAGCCCTTTTGAGCTCACGTTTAGTCTTTTATTTCTTTACCATGCATATCTGCACTCATAGCCTAGTATAGGTATCCTTACCCTTGTTCTAAAGACTTGATTGAAGATTTCAAAACTAGCATACGTGAAGATGGCATGAAGATGTTCTATTCAAGGTGATGTTATGTTCTATTCAAGATGATGTTCTATTCAAGATGGCATGAAGATTGCTGAAATTTAAAAAAAAAACGATTGAAATTGAAAAAAAAAAAGGAAAAAAATGGGGAAAAAAAAGAAAAAGAGTGAAAAAAAGGGATGAGTTTGAGAGCATGAAATTGTTTTTTTTTAAAGTATTTAGTTCTCTGGCAATATGTTTTGAATGTAAGTATTTGGATTGATTACAAGATGATATTTGCTTCCCACATGCTCTTGGTGATGTTATGGAGGAAAATATGCTCGAAATTGATCAAGTTTTGGTGTAATGACTAAGTCTTTGGAATGTTCTTTACCACCACATATCTAAAAATCCGAATGTCTTAGCCCTAGCCCTATTACAACCTTTGATTAAAGACCTTTATGATCCATGAGATAAGTAGCTTTTGATATGTTGAGTAAGTTGTGTGAGTAAGCCTATGGTTTGAGTTCATTTGTGCAAGTAATTCATTCTATTCATGTGGTATTGCTTAAGTGCTTTTATTGTTGAAATATGTGAACTATTCTTTCACATATCTTTTAGTGATACCCTATTTTATGAGTGAAATACTATGAGTGCATCCATTGTGAGGTGATCTTAACTTGTTCGAAGCATGCATGGACTTACTATCATCATTGTTTTCTCCAAGTCTTACTTGTTCATGGCATGATTACATTTCTATTATCTCTTGAATTCCCTATGCATATTTGTTGGATATCATAATACCATATACTTATCAAAATTTCTGAGACATATGGTTAAGGGCTATAGACTTGTTTTCCTAAATTAAAAAAAAAAAATGTTTTGAGTCCTTGTTTGTTTCTTTTGTTTAGTTTTGTTAAGGGCCTAGCAACGATTAAGTATGGGGGAGTAAATCCAGGTTTAGTTGTGCTAAAATCCAATCAAGGCTTAGTAGTTTTAAAATTAGTGGTTTAAAGAAAAAAAAAAATTTGTTTTGCCAATTTTTAGTTTGTTTTAGTTTTACTAGGGACTAGCAAAGTTTAAGTGGGGGGAATTTGATAAGCACCTAATTGATAATTTTTTATATTAATTTTCTTTATGCTTTACTTTATTAGAACCTTAATTATATTCATGCTATCTTAATTATACTCATTCTATCTCATTATATTCTTTTCATATATTAATTACTAGAATTAATTAATTAATAACTAATTACAAGATTTAATAATTAAATTAACAATTACTAATTAATTGTTCAAATGCCCATAATTGTTTGGAGCCCAATTTAAATCCTTGCGGGTCCATAGTTTCTACCAAAGCCCAACAGTATTGTGTACTGCCCAAAATCCATTTCCACATTCAAGCAAAGCCCAGTGCACTCGAGAATCAACATTCCACCGATCTGCGTGGCCCAATTGCAAGTGACCAACATCTTGAGTCCTCACGACTGAGCTCACGACGGCGACCGGAGGGCAGGTAATTTTTGGTTTTCCTTTCGATACTCTGTTTTGCCGTCGATTTTCAAATCGAAAGTCGTGAAGTCTGGGGTTGAGTCGAGAGTTTTGGTGAGTTGGGTAAGACTAAGTGAGGTTCTAGGAACGGTTTAAGGTAGCCACCGTGACGGGGGGTGACCTGGTTGGCTGGATCGTGAAACAGGGAAAGTGTTTGGGTTTTGTTTTGAGTTTGAGTCGATGGGTTTTGGACCGTGTCGAGGTGTTTGGAGTAGGGGAATGGGTAGTTTAGGGTTGGACGATGAAGATGGTGAAAAGAGGAGCAGTTTTGGTGGCGGGACGGCGGAGAACCGGCCACGCTAGTTCGAGTTGCAGAGACTGGTTCGAACCGGGTCGACCAGAGGTTGCTGGTGACACTGTAGCAGGCGCGTGAGGTCCACGCGCAGCCACTTTGGGCGGCGCGTGGGGGCGCGTGCGGTGGATCTTGAGGAAGTTGTCAACATGGTTTTTGGTCTAGGTGTTGTGACGAGTCTAATGGAATTGGTTTCGGGTTGTTCGGACGTCGTGTGAAGTTAGTTCCGCGAGGGTGAAGGTTTAGGGTTTAGATTTGTTACGTTTAGGATCCGGAGATTTTTGGGGAAAATTAGGAGAGTCTTAGTAGATGTGTTAGTAACGTTCTTGGGTGATGGTTGACAGGTTCGGGAAAGCCGAGGGTAGCTGAATGGCCGGGAACGGCGTAAGTGCGCACGTATCGAGGCGACGTCGAAATGGTCTGTGAGTGGACTTTACTTTCTAACTTTTGATGCATGCATATATATTTTAATATGTTTTCTATACTTGATTCTATGATTCGATTTATGATTGTGATGGTTTATGGTTTTTGCACGTTTTTCGAGGAACAGACGGTTTCCACGTTTTACGAGGTTTTGATAACTATCGTGATTTGAACCTGGTTTAACGGTTGATTTCGGGATTTGAAATATGGTTGGATTTCAAAGAAAGTAAAAGGAATTTGGAAAGTATTTTCGGGCTTAGGGCCCAGTTTAAGGTGTTTTGAGAAATGTGATTTCGGGTTATGAATCGGATTTCCGGATGATGATTCAGGAGTCGATTTGAGACTTGAAATGGATTTTCGGGTTTTGGGTTCGGAATGATTATTCCGGATGCCGGCTTACGGAATGATGGTTGCGGACTCGGATCTGGGAATGAGGTGGATATGATTCTGGATATGGATTTCGAAATGGTTTTCAAACGGATTTGGATTGGATTTGCTGGATCTGGTTATTGGGTTTAAAGACCCGGATTATATTTGACGGGAGACGGGCCCGGATTGAGTTTAAATACTCGGGAGTTTAAAGACTCGGATATATTGATATTTCCCCCGTAGGCCTATTGAGTTTAAAGACTCGGGAGTTTAAAGACTCGGATATTATTGAGGCCTGGATTGAGTTTAAAGACTCGGGAGTTTAAAGACTCGGATAGATCCAGCAGGTTCGATGGATGAGAATGTGGCTTTAAATGTGTTTTGGGTTTTCACTGAGACTTGATGATGATGTTTTGGGCAGTGGCCCGGATGAAAGGTTTTTCGATGGTTTTGGGCTGAGGCCCGGGATTGGGAAAAAGGAAAGTGTGTTTGGTTTTCGTACAGAGTTTTATGACATGATATTGATATGCATGCATTGGTTTTTAAAATGGAGGGTATAAATGTATATGATTTCTGATAACTGTTTTATTAAACTTAAACTTTATTTTCGTCCACTCACAGTCTTTTCGTGTTTTCGATACCCTCCAGGTTGTTGCGGCACGGGCTGTTGGTCGAGAGAGACGGAGACATCACACGTACGTTCCACAGTAGACTCTGCGCACTCAGGGAAGTTCGGAAGTTTCTGGACGGTCGGATCGGAACTCCCTTGTCTGATTTACGTGTCACACGGAGGTTAGGCGTTTGTTTGGCCCTTGTGTCATGCGCAAGTCAGACGGGAGCGGGGTTTAGCCCTTAATCCTGGGGGATTAGGGGTGGGCCCTGACAATTGGTATCAGAGCGAGGTTTTGTGTGTTTTACGTGAAGTTTGGTTCCCATAGTCGTTGGTTTGTCGACTTGGGTGATGTGATGCTACTGTGGAGGTGATGTCTCGACGCAGAACGGCCCGTCAGCAACCTGGATACGATAGTGATAGTATGTTCGAGGTGGTTAGATAGCAGCGTTTGAGGGTGCTAGTCGCTCGATACGCGATGCGAGGAAGGAAAGACGTGTGTCAGCTTAAGATCGGAACGATTAGTGTGTTGGCACTGGCTTTGGCTTGGTGACCTTTGGTCAGTTAGGTTGAGTGGTAATTGTGGGTTTGGGTAACCCGAATGATGCGGATGATTTGAGGTACCCTGTGGACTTACTGGATCGTCGTCCCTATGGTTTGGGCCGACTTACGGCCGGATTGGAGAGGGTACTGTTAGGTGCAGCCGAGGTGGTGGTTGTCTGGTCAGGCTACCGTTGGTTGATAAGAGTAGAGCAGTTGACGCTCGATGACGCTAGGCTGGTATGGACAGGTTTGACCATCGAAGGGATGAAGGTCGCAGGGATGGTCGGGGACCCTTGTGAGTTCCGTTGAAGGATGACGAAAGATATTGTAAAGGAGTGACTATAACTGATCGATATGAGGTTATTGAAGGAAGAGAACCCACAATCTAGGATTTGCCTTTAGGACTTTGTAGATTTATTCCGACAAGTGGTCAAAGAAGTAGCCGAAAGAGAGTTGGTTCCGGGAAGTGTCGGTGGTAGTACTCTATATGAGGTATGTTAAAATACCTTTGTTTTCTATTCATAGAGTTTCCCTTGCATACACCATGAAGTGTAACTGGTAGTTGGGGATGGTGTGAAATACCCAAGGTGGAGATGATAGACAAGAAACCCAGGAGTGGTTGTTGTTAAGCTGGTGTTGAGCACCGGGTAGGAGACCCTAGGTGTCAGGAACTAGTTGTGGAATTTCGGGGACGAAATTCTTTTTAGGAGGGTAGGTTGTAATGACCCGTCCCGGGAATTAAGGTTAAGACCGTGATTAAGATGGGATTAGTGGGCTTAAGTGGTGGTCAGTCAGTTACAATAGGTCCGGTAGCGTCGAATGACGATTTTACCTCTAGTTCGGGCAAAAAGTTGACTTTTAGTTTGGACGGTGAATTGGGTTTTGACCGATGACTAGGACGTAGTTTAGGATGTCACGAATCCATAGACAGGTGTCACGCCCGATTCCGACATCCGAAGAGGAAGTTATGATGTTCGGAAGGTTAAGGGCATAACCGTAATTTGGCTAAAATATGGGGGAAAAGTTGACTTTTTGGACGATCGGGTTTTGGCACGTTGACCTAGGACCGTTAGGTAGACCTTGTCGTCCTGAGTTCAACGACAGGCGGCACGTGTTTATCGGAGTTAAGTTGTGTGAGTTACGGGTCTAAAACGGTAAGGGTAAAATCGTAATTTTGGTTTAAAAAAAGGGTATTTTGGTCTTTTGCACATTGGGATTTGTACAACAGAGAGGGACAAATGAAGGGCTGAGATGGATCCATTTGTGAGAAGGCTGAGGGGATGATGACACGTGTTAGGGGTCTGGTTGGTTCTAGGAAGCACGGCTCCAATTATATGGGTTGTGTTCGTGTTTGTTCGAGAAAACAGAGGCAGAGTGAGGCGGTGAGGAAATCGATCAAGCACGGTGAGGGTGTGAGTTTTGTGAGTGTGTGAGGGTGAACAGAGGTTAAGGGAGAGTGGAGGAGTGAACTAAAGTGGGTTTTGTGATCGTGAGTGAGTAGAAAGGAAGGGTGAGTTCACGGGAAAACCAGAGGGAAAACAGAGAGCAGAGAGGAGTTTTGGGTGGTGGTGCTGCCGTGTTCGATCAATCAAGGCCGGTGGAGGTGTTCAGAGGCTGGAGGTGGACTGGAGGAGTCGTGTCCTCACGACCGAGCTCACGACGGCGACCGAAGGGTAGGTAATTTCTGGTTTTCCTTTCGATACTCTGTTTTGCCGTCGATTTTCAAATCGAAATTCGTGAAGTCTGGGGTTGAGTCGAGAGTTTTGGTGAGTTGGGTAAGACTAAGTGAGGTTCTAGGAAGGGTTTAAGGTAGCCACCGTGACGGGGGGTGACCTGGTTGGCTGGATCGTGAAACAGGGGAAGTGTTTGGGTTTTTTTTTGAGTTCGAGTCGATGGGTTTTGGACCGTGTCGAGGTGTTTGGAGTAGGGGAATGGGTAGCTTAGGGTTGGACGATGAAGATGGTGAAAAGAGGAGCAGTTTTGGTGGCGGGACGGCGGAGAACCGGCGGAGACTGGTTCGAACCGGGTCGACCAGAGGTTGCTGGTGACACTGTAGCAGGCGCGTGAGGTCCACGCACAGCCACTTTGGACGGCGCGTGGGGGCGCGTGCGGTGGTTCTTGAGGAAGTTGTCAACATGGTTTTTGGTCTAGGTGTTGTGACGAGTCTAATGGAATTGGTTTCAGGTTGTTCGGACGTCGTGTGAAGTTAGTTCCGCGAGGGTGAAGGTTTAGGGTTTAGATTTGTTACATTTAGGATCCGGGGATTTTTGGGGAAAATTAGGAGAGTCTTAGTAGATGTGTTAGTAACGTTCTTGGGTGATGGTTGACAGGTTCGGGAAATCCGAGGGTAGCAGAATGGCCGGGAACGTCGTAAGTGCGTGCGTATCGAGGCGACGTCGAAATGGTCTGTGAGTGGACTTTACTTTCTAACTTTTGATGCATGCATATATGTTTTATTATGTTTTCTATACTTGATTCTATGATTCAATTTATGATTGTGATGGTTTATGGTTTTTGCACGTTTTTAGAGGAACGGACAGTTTCCACGTTTTACGAGGTTTTGATAACTATCGTGATTTGAACCTGGTTTAACGGTTGATTTCGGGATTTGAAATATGGTTGTATTTCAAAGAAAGTAAAAGGAATTTGGAAAGTATTTTCGGGCTTAGGGCACAGTTTAAGGTGTTTTGAGAAATGTGATTTCGTGTTTTGAATCGGATTTCCGGATGATGATTCGGGAGTCGATTTGAGACTTGAAATGGATTTTCGGGTTTGGGTTCGGAATGATTATTCCAGATGCCGGCTTACGGAATGATGGTTGCGGACTCGGATCTGGGAATGAGGTGGATATGATTCTGGATATGGATTTCGAAATGGTTTTCAAACGGATTTGGATTGGATTTGCTGGATCTGGTTATTGGGTTTAAAGACCCGGATTATATTTGACAGGGGATGGGCCCGGATTGAGTTTAAAGACTCGGGAGTTTAAAGACTCGGATATATTGATATTTCCCCCGTAGGCCTATTGAGTTTAAAGACTCGGGAGTTTAAAGACTCGGATATTATTGAGGCCTGGATTGAGTTTATAGACTCGGGAGTTTAAAGACTCGGGAGTTTAAAGACTCGGATAGATCCAGCAGGTTCGATGGATGAGAATGTGGCTTTAAATGTGTTTTGGGTTTTCACTGAGACTTGATGATGATGTTTTGGGCAGTGGCCCGGATGAAAGGTTTTTCGATGGTTTTGGGCTGAGGCCCGGGATTGAGAAAAAGGAAAGTGTGTTTGGTTTTCGTACAGAGTTTTATGACATGATATTGATATGCATGCATTGGTTTTTAAAACGGAAGGTATAAATGTATATGTTTTCTGATAACTGTTTTATTAAACTTAAACTTTATTTTCGTCCACTCACAGTCTTTTCGTGTTTTCGATACGCTCCAGGTTGTTGCGGCACGGGCTGTTGGTCGAGAGAGACGGAGACATCACACGTACGTTCCACAGTAGACTCTGCGCACTCAGGGAAGTTCGGAAGTTTCTGGACGGTCGGATCGGAACTCCCTTGTCTGATTTACGTGTCACACGGAGGTTAGGCGTTTGTTTGGCCCTTGTGTCATGCGCAAGTCAGATGGGAGCGGGGTTTAGCCCTTAATCTCGGGGGATTAGGGGTGGGCCCTGACACGTACTCATTCGATTAACACACCATATGGGATTAACCTCGAAAAGAAGTCAGTCCCATCTTCCTCATCCTCAAATATCTAATGAAAAACGTATACACCTCGATTCACTCAACTACCGTCTCATACCGGATTGACTTCGAAAAGTAGTCGTCACAACATTCCCATATCCAAAATCTAAGACAGGGCAATAAACCCTTCACCTAACCTGATCGACAAGATCATGATCCAGATCCACCACAATGCCCAAGTTCACAACATCAAAATCCTGATCCACCTAGGATCCACACAAGCTCACGCAGCTATCAACCCACCTGAAATCTGGACATAGGGTCTTGCACCCTCTTTGACTCCTTCGTCAGTCACATCACTCCTCAACTAATTCCCACATCTAAACAAATTAGTCAAAAATGAGACATGTCGAGACTGTGGGTCCTCTCCAATTACCTCGTATCGATCCTTGTCATTCCACCTAGGAAAATCAAGGATGATCCAAGACGATGACACCAAAATTCACCCTACGTGAATACAAACAAAAACTCATTGTATTCACCACACCATGTAACCCGACATCGTCTGTAACGACCCGTTCCAGAAATCGGGATTAGTTTAGTGTTTAATGACAGATTAATGAGGTTAATCAGTAATGAGTGGGACGATTCCGGACGGACAGTGCAAAATGACAATTTTCCCCCTAGAATGGCCAAAAATGTTGACTTTTTGATCAGGCGCTCAAATGGACTTTGACCGATGACCGAAACGTAGTTCGGGACGTCACGAGTACATAGACAAGTGGCACGTCCGATTCCGAAATTCGAGGAAAAAGTTATGACGTTCGGAAGTTGAAGGTAATTTGGTTGAAATTAGGCAAATTGTTGACTTTTCCAATGACATGGAATTTTCATGGAATTCGAGGACTGTTAGGTAGGTCTCGATTCCCTGATCACAACGATAGGCGGCATGTGTAAATTGGTCTTGTGAATTGATCATGGTTTTAATGATTTGATTTTGGGATATGGAATATGATTTGAGTTCAATGATTTGAAATGGATTTTGGAAAAGTGATTTCGGGCTCGAAGCCCTGTTCATGAGATTTTGGTTTTGAAACTGGATTTCGGAAATGAGATTTCGAATTTGGTTTTGAGACTTGGAAAGAAATTCTGGATTTGGGTTCGGGACAGTGGTTCCGGATGCCGGCTTACGGAATCATTGTTGTGAATTTGAATGAGGATTTTCTATGGTTTTTGCTGTTGATTGAAAAATGTTTTTGGGTTTAAAACCCGGAGAAAAGAAAAACCGCTGGATCTGGTTTTGAGTTTAAAGACTCGGTTGATTGACGGGGGGAGGGCCCTGGATTGATATGTTTTGCGTTTAAAGACTCGGTATACGTTTTGAGTTTAAAGACTCGGATATGATACCCCCCCCCCCCCCCTGAGGCCTGTGATTGTGTTTTGAGTTTAAAGACTCGTTGATATCCCGGGAAGGCCTGATTATTGCGCATGTTTTGAGTTTAAAGACTCAGACGCACTTGAGATCCAGCAACTCGCATGATTGATGTTTTTCACTGGTTCTCGGATATTTTGGGTCGTGGCCTGGATGAATTGGATTTGATGAGTTTTGGGACCGAGTTCCCGTACTTTGCGATTGATTGGTGATTTTGGGCCGATGCCCTGGATTTGAATAACGGATTTGATTCTGGTTTTCAAATGGTTTTCATTGATGGTTTTGATATGAATGGTTTCATAACATGTATTGATATGCATTCATTGGATTTTCAATGGAGGGTATAAATGAAATTGTGATTTCTGATAACAGTTTTTGAACTTATACTTTATTTTGTCCACTCAGTCTTTTCATGTTTTTGATACCCTCCAGGTTGAGGCGATGCGGGCTGTTGGTCGAGAGAGATGGAGACATCACCCACGAGATCCACAGTAGATTTCCGTGCACTCTGGGAAGACCGAAGGCTTTTGGATGATCAGACCGAGTTTCCCTTGTCCGACTTACGTGTCACATGGAGATTGGACGCCAGTTTAGCCTCCGTGTCATGCGTAAGTTAGACGGGAGCATGACTTAGCCCTTAATCCCGGGGGATTGAGGGTGGGTCGTGTCATCGTCTGCCACCAAGCAGAAAATGAGAAATTTTGTTAACCTAACTTCAAAATACCCAACTCTTCTTGATAACCCAAATAAACATGGGTCCATCCACCAATACACGATCAATGTATTGGTGACAACACCTATCATCTGCCATGATAGAACATGAGAAGTCACCCCAAATGACTTCAAAATACCCACTACCAAGGCAGAATCAAGCACTCCCCTCGTCACCTCAATCACAACCTCTCTCGATTCCAAAGTTCTAACCATGTCGGAACCAACACACTCGGACATCAACCACATGTCCGTAACCGGTCTAACTCACTACCAAGTTCTCCTATCAGTTTCTACCGTTTATGTGCATCCAAAAGGATGTGAAGCATTACTACTCGATCCTCACGTCTCAACCCCTACTGGATCTCGTCCAGTCCAACTCTATCCGTGATCCACTCCCTGACCACATATACCGAACATATGCCCATCTCGACGGAGTCACATCCCGACTCGTGACTCATCGTCATCACAATCACCAACACCAACACCAGCACACTAGCATCAGCATCAGCACCATCACACATTATGCGAATCAGTCAACCCAGGATCTTTGCTCATATCGAGCAACGACCCCGTACCTCTACTCAAGTTGGAGAAACTTTGCCTCCCTCGTACCCAACTCCGAGTACAATCATCCTGAAAACTCAACAAAAGGAAATGTTTCCTGAACGTCCCCCGATTCTCAGCAATCACAACTACAATCACTCTCGATAGTCACTCTCGATAGTAGTGCCTACCGTAGACTCGTGTAGACCTAACCACCAGACATCGCTATCGAGACTCTGCATCCAACGGAATCAATCGCCTATACTGACTACTCTGTATCCCCACTCCGGGATTCCATCGACAAGTACTAACCCTGGTAACCTGTCCAATCAATCCTAACCAATCGTAACTCAACTCAACCAATGTTGTCTACCAGGTCGTCCATGACCTTAGTTGCACCAACTATCTGTCACAACTAAAGTAGTACAAAAACCAACTAGGTTTAACCGATTAATACAACCTCGACTGCGGAGTGCGGTCCCATCACTAAAGCTGACGTGACATGACCGACTGACAATCTCGACTCTGAAAAGTTGTCAAAGTTAAACCACTCGCCAACTCACCTTTCCAAACCACACCTCATACCTTAGGGTTCTAATACCACACTCTAGGGTTCCTTGGAACCCAACTACAGAAGGTAGTATATTTCACAATCTGACCGACCCCGCGTTCCTGACATCGTATGGACGTCAAATCCAATCCTACCATCAGTTCAACTAGGGTTCGCATTTCCTGACCACCATGCAGATAGGGTTCCATCACTCAATTGGGGTTCACATTTCCAGATCACCACTCAAATGGGGTTTCCCCAAACCCAACTGCTCCCTGCAGCACAACCATCCAACTCAACAAGATCTGACCATCTAATGGTCACAACTCCTAACTATCATCAAAACCGATCCTACAACATCGTGAAAGATGATCCCAACCTAACTGTTCCATAATCAAAACTCTAAAGTACCATTACGTTCATCCTTCAGTAGAATCTCATACTGCCAACCACGACAGAACTATGGCAACCTCCGGCATCAAGTGCTTGAACCAAAATGATCTACGATCCAATCCTACTAACTATCATACCAGCATCCTAACTATCAGGTTAATAACGAACTGCAGCCCATAGAGGCATCACATCCTCGACCCGCGCGTTGCTCTTGTGATGCGTATCGACAACCTCACTCTGGAACTCAGATTAACATGAGCCAACCTGCACTGATACCACTTGTCAGGACCCATCCCAATCCCCTGAGATTAATGAGGGATACTCCTGATCCCTTCTGACACGGAGTGTCAAACCAGGGAAAATTAAAACCGATAGCCCGACTGGCTTCCAGAGTTTTCCAGGATCCGGAGGAGGTATGTGATGTCTTGTTCTCTGCTACAGTTCACATCTGTAATCAACCTGAAGGGCATTGAAACAGAAAGACTGAGAGTGGACTAAAATAAAAGAGTTTATAGAACACATTTCATAAAAGACCTTTATGCCCTCCACTAAAAAGCATGCATGCATAGTAAAACCATTTATCAAACCACATATGTTTAAACAACCATATTTGGGGACTCAGCCTCAAGTTCCGTAAATTCAAGTCATACGGGCCCCTGCCCAAAACTATTTACAGGAATCCATAACATAGTAAACATATGTGGGAACTCAGTCCAAATCCATTTATTATCCATAAAACACAGTTTCGCAAAACCAAGAAATCATGTTTATCATGAATCATATATATATATTATATAACAAATCCTGTCACGGTATCTAGAGCTACCCGCATGCTACTCAGGGTCTCAAATCCCAAGTCTCCCCAAGGTTCACCCAGGTCACTGTCCGTAGATCAATGACCCTCCCTAGGGTTTATAATCCATAGCCTTCCTGAGAGTAAGGTACCCAACGAGGGCAACTCCACTTAGTCAGTGCTCCGTGACTACTCTGGGGTCCACCCAGGCCAATGACCCTCCCCGGAGGAGACAATCCATATATAAAGGATGGTATACGAAAAACCATTTGAAAACATTGTCAAAACCTTTCAAGGCTTCATGTCCGGTCCCCATAAACCGTCATGAACCATAAATCCATTTATGGGTCCCCGACCCGAAATCACCGTAGTAAACCATAACTCGGCCCTAAGCCCTAATTCATAAACCAACTGGGCCTCGTGCTCGATTTCGTAAACTAAATGGGCCTCGTGCCTGATTTCATAAATTAAATGGGTCTCGTGCTCGATTTCGTACTTCCAAATCCGAAATCGATTCAAGAACAAATTGGGCTTCTAGCCCGAAAACGTAACTAAATGGACTTCGAGTCCGAGAGTTTCCAAAAAAATGGGTCTCAAAACCGAGTTTACCTTTTTAAATCCAAAACCATTTCATTAAACTATTTCCAAAACCATAAGCATGTATAGTCAGTGCAAAATCGTAACCCTCGATTTACGTGTAAGTAGGTAAATCGCCTCGAAATGCGTGAAACCATGTAATTCACCAATATCCAAAATCAACATCATAGAATCATATACATAAAACATATAAAACATTTATGCATGCATCACAGTTTAGAAATCAAGGTCCATTCACAGACCGTCCTAAGTTGCCGCCCCAATTTGCGTTTCCTATGCCTCACCGGGCTAATCGTCGTCACCGGGACTCCTAAACTTGTCCAAATAAATCTAGAGGGTTACTAACTACCTTATTAACCTCTCATTAAAGACCTGTAATTTTTCCAAATTTTTAAGTATTTTTAAACTCGATCCTAAACATTCGGATGTCCCGAACAATATCGAGACGGTGTCCGATCGACACGTAACCAATCCCAAAATGTTCGTTACATCGAATAGATTAATAGTCATGTTGATAACATCCCCAAATTACCCTCCACTCGCCCTCACGCGACACCTGAAGGGGCTGCGCGTGAAAGCTACGCGCCTGCTACAGTGTCACCCTTACCTCCAGCGAACCGGATCTAAACCGGTTCACTAGTTCTCGAATGGACCGGACTGGCGCGACTGGTCCATCATCATTCCCCCCTCAGTTCTCAACCATTTCCTTACCTTTTTATTCCTAAACCTTTATCTCATCATTTGCAATCGATTTAGCTAATAAAAACATAGAAAGAAGGCCAAAAACTCACCTCCTCGATCGAAGCAAAACCGGCCAACCTGCAACCGTCCTCCGCCGTCGTCTCCGGCCACCTCCAACCTTGTAACTAGTCCCAATCTACTCTCTCAACCTCCAGAAACAAGCTCTCATCATTAGAATCAAACGACAACCACCACAACCCAAAAAAACAAAATTCGACCAAAACTCATCGTATTTGGGGTTCTCAAGCCACCGTGCACGACCTCTTGCGCCCTGGCCACCGTTCGACTCCTCTCCCGACACTCTCTCGCTTTTGTTTGAATTCCAACAGCAAAGAATCAAGATTGAGGTTTGTTTGTGGGATTGGGGGTTCGGGGTTGTGCAGTAAACAGAAAAGGCGATCGCTGGAGGGAGAGAGGGAAGAGAAGATTTTTATTATTTAAAATGGACCAATCAGAGATCCCCTTTTTAGGGAAAAGTCAGCACTGGATGAGTGACACTTACAAGGGCCCCACTCAAATATCTGCCCAATCAGATATTGCCACCTAATCCCTGACTCATAATGCGTGCATAGTGCAATCGAACTTCCCGTGACCATAACTTCTCCATTCGACGTCTAATTTCGACGTGCCACCTATTTATTGATTCGTATCGACCCAATCTACGTAACGATCCCTGGTCCTCGGCCATTGGACCTTCCGGGTCAAAATTCAACATTTTACCAACGACCAGGGGCAAAAGGGACATTTTGCGTCGGTCGTCCAATTCGAGAAACTAATCACCGATTAACCTCACTAATCCTTGATTAGTCACTAATTTAATTCCAGAATTTGGGACGGGGCGTTACACGGTGTGACCAGCCTAAGGCCGTATCTTCGTCATTTTTCATTGTAAGGACCCGTCCCGGGAGTCGGGATTAGCGAAGTGTTTAGTGACGGATTAGTGAGTTTAATTGGTGGTTAGTTGGTTACTTTTGGACTTTGGGAGCAGAATGACGATTTTACCCCTGATTTGGGCAAAATGTTGACTTTTAGTTCGGGCGGTCAATTGGGCATTGACCGATGACTGTGACGTAGTTTGGGATGTCACGAGTCCGTAAACAGGTGGCACACCTGATTCCGACATCTGAGAAGGAAGTTATGATGTTCGGAAGGTTAAGGGCACTTTCGTAATTTGGTTAAAAGAAGGGGAAAAGTTGAATTTTCACCGACATAGTTTTTACACGTAGATCGAGGACCGTTAGGTAGGTCTCGTCGTCCTGAGTACAACGACAGGCGGCATGCCTTCATCGGTCGTTGGACGAGTGAGATACGGGTCTAGAACAGTTAAGGGCAGAATCGTAATTGGGACATTAGGGGTATTTTGGTCTTTTTGTGCCTTGGGAATTGGGCCAATCTGATAAGGCCAAGTGTACAGGAGTAATTGGATATTTTTTGGAATTGGGACCACAGGAGTTTGACACGTGCACTCTGTCTAGTGGGTTCTAGGATTTTGTACGGTTCAATTAAGTGGTTGTTTGTGTTTTGAGTCGTGTTTGTGCTTGAGAGAAACAGAGACTGGGATTGAGAGGGAAATCGATCCATGGCAGGGTGTGTGTGAGGCTTTGTGAACTGGTGAGGGTGAGCAGAGACTAAGTGAGAGCTGGCGAGTGAGTTTGAGTAAAAATTGTGTGAGGAAAACTTGTGTGTGTGCGGGGTAAGTTTTCAAAAAAACAGAGAGGTGTCGAGGGAGTTTGGTGGTGGTGCTGCCGTGTTTCGATCAAGCGTGGCTGGTGGTGGTACTCATAGGACGGTGGAGTTGTGCTTGACAGGTTAGGCACGGCGGAGCTCACGGTGGCGGACTGAGAGCAGGTAATTGCTCGACTTTCTCTGTGTGCTCTGTTTTATCGTTAAACTTCAAAGTTAAAGTCGTGAAGTTAGGGGCTGAGTCGAAATGTTCTGTAGGTTCTATTGAGTTCAGTAGATCCTTAGGAACCTATAGAAGTCGAAGCCGTGACGGGGGAGTGCACGGGTGGTAGGAAGTAGAAACAGGGGTGTTCGGGAGGTTTTGTTCGAGCTTGAGGACGACGGGTTAGAGGCCGTGATGTTTAGTTGTTAGGATTGGACTTAGTTGCTAGGATGAGGACGAAGAGTTTGGTGGAAAAATGGATGAAAATGGTGGAGGAATGGCGAAGAACCGCCCTCGTCGGTTCAGACCAGTCGAACGGCTGAGGAAGACGATGAACAGTGGTTACTGTGCAGGCGCATGAGGCCCACGCGCCGGCCAAAGTGGAGATGATAGGTTTTGCCCAAAGTGGAATCCGATCCACAAGTACCACTCTCCTGGTACTTGTTCGATCAACCACCAACTAGGGTTATTGCAAACCCGGCTGCTCCCTGCAGCACGTCCATCTCAAGTGGTCCCTCGTGTTTGACTCTAAAGAGTCTTCATGCTCTGATACTGGTGTCCAAACAACCAGTAATCACAGTCTGAGGATTTCATCCTCTGGTAACTCTACGGCTCCTAGCTGCTAGCTTCGCGAAAATTTCAATCCTACTCGAGATCTACTTCCTTGAAACACGTGGAATCATATGCCAAACGAACCCTAATTAGAATTCAACACCACTGAATCCTCCTACTCTTACCCTAATTATCAGGTTGATAACGGGTTGTTACCACTACAGAGACATCACATGCTCAACCTAGGCATCATTCTGAGAGCAAAACCTGCTCTGATACCACTTTGGTATTAGAGTACCATAAGTATCATATGAGCCAACCTGTTCTGATACCACTTGTCAGGACCCATCCCAATCCCCCCCAGATTAATACGCGACGCGCCTGATCCCGTCTGATATGGAGTGTCAGATAAAGGAAATTTCGACTTTAGCTCGCTCGGGGCTTTAGAGTACGCCAAGATCCGGAGGAGGTATGTGATGTCGCGGTCTCTGCCACAGCCCGCATCCTCGATCAACCTGAAGGGCAGTCAAAAGATTTAAAAGCTGTGAGTGGACAAAACAAATAATTTAATAAAAATCTTTTCACGAAAGACATTTATTTATACACTTCACTAAAAACATGCATGCATTAGAAAACCATTTATCAAAACATGAGGGCCTTGGCCAAAAATTGCAAATGAAACCAATCATGCGGGCCACTGCCCAAATGTCAGGACCCGTCCCAAATATCACCTTGATACCCGGAACGAACCCTGCTCCCGTCTGACAGTCACACTTAAAGTATCAAAAGAACCTCAAAATAACCATAAGTATAACTAGCAGACAAGGGAGTAAAATGTAATACTACTGTGGTACAGAGCATAGCGTTATACAAAACAGGCACAAAAGTCCTACTAGGCTAATCTTGCAACGGAAGAACGTCGTAAGCTCTATGCCTCGGTTCCTGCCTCAACGTTTACCCCAGCGCTATCACCACGACCTGGAGGGTAACTTAAAACAGAAGGTGTGAGTGGACTAAAAGAAATAAGAGTTTCAAACACGATTTAGAAACAAATAAGGATTAAGAAAAACAATAAGATTTTTCCCTCCGTTTTAAAATAAAGTATGCATGCCTAACGAAGTATCAGAAAATCACAACGTAAAATCAGTATCACAAGATCGTATCATAAAAACCAAATCTACCAATTTCAAAGTCCAATCAAACCTGCTGGGTCTATCCGAGTCTTTAAACTCAAACCAGGCCTCAAATGTAATCCGAGTCTTTAAACTCCCGAGTCTTTAAACTCAATAGGCCTACGGGGGTAATATCGTAAATATCCGAGTTTTTAAACTCCCGAGTCTTTAAACTCAATCCGGGCCCGTCCCCCGTCAATCAGAATCCGGGTCTTTAAACCCAATATCCAGATCCAGCAAATCCAATCCAAAACCAATTCTAAATCCATCTCCAAACCCGAATCCGAAATCACTGGTCTGATGCCCTTCCGGCATCCAGAACCGTTATTCCGAACCCAAATCCGGAATTCCACTTTTTCCGACTTTAAAACCAAATCTCGCTTCTCGAAATCCGATTTTAAAACCAAAACCTTGGTTATCAAATCACGTCTCAAATCCATTTTATAACCATCAGAAAACAATTAGAAATTTAAAACCCAACGTATAGCATCAAAATCAGAAATCCAGTTTTTTCTCGAAAAACGTGCAAAAACCCGAAACTATCTCGAAAAACGTGCAAGCATATCAATCACATATAATCATCATCAACAAGCATAAAAACATACTTAAAATCATAAAACATAAATAAAACAGTTAGGCATGCTCGTAAGGAAAGAAAGAGTCCATTCACGAATTAGAAAGTGTCAATCGTGCTCCGTGCGCTCCTCGACTATCTCAGGCGTCTCCCGTCCTATCAATAGGCACCAAATAGGGTGAAAAATACGTCAAATATGCTAACCCTAATTTCCCCAATTTTCCAGGAATTTATACGTAATTTAAATTTAAACCCTAAACCGTCCGGATCCTTGAACTATCCCGTAACATCATCCGATTTACCCGAAACTTGTCCCAATGGATTCCCTAGAACATTTAGAACAAAAACCATGTTGGACAGTTTCTCAGGTACCTCCTCACGCGCCTCCACGCGCCGCCCAAAGTGGCTGCGCGTGGGCCTCACGCGCCGCCCAAAGTGGCTGCGCGTGGGCCTCACGCGCTACTACAGTAGCATCGTCTACCTCGAGTCACCCGGTTCAACTGTACTGAACCAGCGTGACTGGTTCTCTGTAATTCCTCCACCATTTTCACTCAATCCAATCCTAATAGCTTCGTCCAGTTCCCAGCAATCCTTTCCCATCCTAAAACCTAGAAATCGAAGCCTAAAACCCATCGTCTTCCACCTCGAAACAAACTGCCGGTAAGACCTGTTTTGGTCTCCGGCCACCCAGGCGTTCCCCCGTCACGGAGACCATCCTAGACGACTCCTAGGACCTCCCTGAACCTCACACCACTCACCAAAGTCCTCGACTCTAACCCAAAGTCCACGACTTTCGAAAACAATAAAACGGGAAAAACAGGGGATTCGATGCTTACCGTCGAATCGTCCTCCGCCGTCTGCACCGCCGTGTACCGCGGTGTCCACTGAGTCCTCTGCAGTCGTCCTAGCCTCCTATTAGCTTGGTTTGAACCAAAACACGGCACAACCACCACCTCTGTCCCACGACCTCTCTGTTTTCCCTGAAAATCAATCCTCCGACCACCGTGTTTCCATGCACGATTTCACCCCCAAACTCAGTCACCACCTTCCTCTCTTCTCTCTGTCACTCTCACAACTCACCAAACTCTCACCCACACACTGAATCGATCAAACACTCCACCGCCTCACTCTCTGTTTTCTGTTCTTCACAGCACAAATGCACGGTTTGAATTAGAACAAAATGTGGCCGTGTATACCCTAAACAATCCTAAAACCATCTAGTAATCTCCACGTGTCCAATTTCTCATGGACCATCAGTACAAAATATCCAAGCCCACTCAGCCACTTGCCCTTATCTGATTGGTCCTAAGGGAAAAAGACCAAATTGCCCCTAAGTGTACAAATTACCATTTTGCTCTTCAACTTTCCAGAACCATAACTATTCCGTCCGACGTCTGATGACAGCGTGCCGCATGTCGTTATACTCAGGACATCGAGACCTATCTAATGGTTCTCGGTCTACGTAAAAATCACAAGTCCACTAAAAAGTCAATATTTTCCTCTATTTAGTCAAAATTACGGTAACGCCCTCAATCTTCCGAACAGCATAACTTTTGCTCTGATTGTCCAAATCGGTCATGCCACCTTTCTACGGACTCGTGACGTCCTCAACTACGTCACGGTCAACGGTCAACACTCATCCAACCTGTAAATCAAAAAGTCAACTTTGACACACTATTCACAAGGGCAAAATCGTCCTTTTATACAATTCTTTTACACAATTACATTTGTACCTTCCTGAAGGTACGGGTTGTTACACCAAATCCATGTGGGACTCTGCCCAAAACCAGTACATCATATATCATATAACATATAACCAATCCTGTCACGGTTTCTAAAGCTACATGTGTGCTACCCGGGGTCTCAAATCCCAAGTCTCCGCAGGGTCCACCCAGGTCAATGTCCATAGATCAATGACTCTCCTTAGGGGCTCCAAGCCATAAGCCTTCCTGAGAGTAAGGTACCCAACGAGGGTGACTCCACTCAGTTAGTGCTTTGTGACTACTCCGGAGTCCACCTAGGTCAACGATCCTCCCCGGATGAGACAATCCAAATAAAAGAAGGTAAATGAATATATATATATATATATTGAAAACATTCTTAAAACTTTTCAAGGGATTAATGCCCGGTCCCCATAAACCGTCATGAAACTAGAAATCCATTTAGGGTTCCGGACCCGAAATCATAAAAGTAAACCAACCGGGCCTCGTGCCCGAACTCATGACTCAACTGGGCATTATGCCCGATATCCCAGGGTCAGTCACGATTCCAATCGTAGTGATGCGTGCAACCATCCATCTAGGACCCCTTTCAATCCTGGTATGCCGCCATGAACGTATCAACCGACGCGACCACCTCTAGATCATGGTGCACCCATCACCAATCGATATCCTGAACCAGTAGCACTCTGAAGTCGAGCCTCCAGTGGCTGCTTGACAGCGGAACGTGCGTCGTGACCACTCCGGAAGGAACACATCCCAGTCCGGAGGCGAGCGTCGTGTCGTCTGTCGCCGTGCACAAAGCACTCGCCGCGACCACGACTCAAACCCGTAGGTCATCAATAGGGCCACATGCCCGAGACAAAACCAAATGGGTCTCAAGCTCGAGTTTATCCTTTTTAAATCCAAACCATTTCATTTAAACCATCGTAGAAAGCATAGTACGTATAAGCATTATATAAGGCTGAAACCTCGAAATATGTGCCAATACGTGAACACACACAAATGCACTCATGGCATCACAAAACATGTATTAAAACACATAATAAACATTTATGCTTGCATCAATTTAGAAAACAAGGTCCACTCACAGATCGTCCAAGCGGTCGCCTCGATACGCATGTCATACGACTCTCCCGGGCCAATCACCGTCACCAGGACTTCCAAACATGGCCAAATCGTAATAGAGGGTTACTAACTACTTAAATAACCCCTCACTAAAGCCCCGTAATTTTCCAGAATTTTTAACTATTTTTAAACCCGATCCTAAACCTTCAGACACCCCGAACCATATCGAAACGATGTCCGATCGACACGAAACCAGTCCCAAAATGTTCGTTACATCGAATAGATGATTTCGTGTGTTGGAAGGTTCCCCAAAAAGTGGGACATGAGCCCACACGCGCCAATAGAAGCCCCTGCGCGTGAAATCCACGCGCCATGTACAGGGTCATCTTCAACCTTCGGCCAGGCTGGTCCGAACTGGCTGGTCCGGTCCGATTTGTAGTCCGGTTCGCCTGGACCGGCGTGACCGGTCCAAGACCGTATCTTCGTCATTTTTCATCCTTTTTCCTCACTTCCAACTCCTATAGCTTCCTAACAACATTTCCTACCTAACCATGTCCTCAAAACCTAGAAATCAAGCCTAAAACCCATTGGTTATGAAAACCATTTTGAACCAAAACTTCCATTCTAGGTTTAGGGCACTTCTAGGGGTCAAAACTTCATCCTAAGGGTTCCTAGGATCACTAGAAAAAGATTGGGAGGATTGGTTTGGGCTAACTTTGCCAAAAATGGAATTCAGTGGGTAGCCACTGAAAACACTCCGGCCGCCGTTCTGGGCTTTCTTAGCCATTCTCAGCCTCCAAAGCCTTCTCCTAGACCTTCTACCAATCCCCTAAACCCATCTTAACCAACAACTAAGCTCTCTAACGTCCAAAACCCGAATTTTAAATTCAAAAACATAAAAGGTCATGGTTTTTACCTTTTCCCTGGGCCAACGTCGCCGTCCACGACGGTCCTGCCTTCCTCCAGCCACCATCATGTCCTCACGGCCCTCAGTCACTCTCTGTTTCACTCTCAGATCGAACCAAGTGTGGGAAGAGATTTGGGGGTCGTGTTCGATGGGTTTCGGGTTTGGTTGGAAATGGAACAGGAAAGGGGGAAACAGATGCATGAAGGAAAGGAAGGGGTAATGGATGGGTGACACTTGTCACTCATCCATTGGGCCACTTCAAAAGATCTGGGCCCTCTTAAGTCCAAAAGTTCCTCGTTTCGTAAAACGTGCAATAGTTACCTTAAACTTACGTGAACCGTACCTTTCCGTCGAATGTCCGAATTCGACGTGCCGCCTGTCTACGGACTCGTATTGACCCGATCTACGTAACGGTCCTCGGCCATCGGACCTCCCGGGTCAAAAGTCAACATTTCGCACTTATTCATGGGTAAAATCGTAATTCCGCCCTGAAAGTCCGTTAATCCTCGGCTAATTCCCGATTAGCCTCGCTAATCCGTCATTAAGTCATAATCTTATCCCGGAATTCGGGACAGGTCATTATATAGATAGATTCCAACTCCCAAGACCATGTGTCACTCATTAGCCAATCTCCTCAAATTGCACAAATTCCCAGACATGTGGTACCACTGTCCTGCGACTGGTACCACTATCCTACGACGGGTACCACTACTCAGACAGAGGAGGTAGCATTCCCTTTTCCTCCTATATAAATACTCCCTCATTTCCACCGTATTTTTCTAACCTCAAGTAAGTATACAAACTATGCCAAAATGCATTCTCTCTCTACACACATATTGTTTGTCTTCTCTCTAAACACATACTTACTTAGCCATCAGAGATTAAGTGGTTGGAGCCACACCGGCTCCCAAGCATGATACCTGTTTCCTTCCCTTTACCGTATTTCCTCTTTAAGTGCTTTAATATGAGCTGAAGAAAGACTCACTCACACTGAAGGACTCGGGGTCTTACACTCCAAAAAATCTTCTATCGTCAGGGATAGGAATCTGACCGCCTCGTTCACGGAACCTAGGAGATGTCCCATCCCCCCGTGGGACCCTGGAGTTGTTGGGTCTGACCCGCCAGTCTACAGTGTGAAAGGCGCCTCTCCTAAATGATGAAAATTAATCACCTCTGAATATATAGGGCCAACATATTTAATGTAGATGAAAGGTCCTTGTATGAATTTTCTTCTTAACAAATCCCGTGTCAAATTTTTCTTTAATTTATTTAATTTGATTGATTTAAATGGTTATAATGATTTTTGTATTCACATGCGCCATATATATATATATATATATATATATAAGTTATCTATCCGGTGAGTTCTTTATAACAATGGTGATCGCTTCTGGATACTTCATTCCCACATATCTTATCTTTCAGTGAACAAGCCTAAGGCTAAAAATGTTGTCAATATCGTGGTGGGATATTGCTAGCAACATTGACAAAGAAGAACATCCCATAGAAAAAATTTTTACTCTTTCACTGGCAATTGTCACTTTCTTCTGGTTCCTCCTATTGATTCGGAACAGGCCAAGAAACCCGCCGCCTCCAATGCCGCCAGGCCCTCGTGGCCTTCCTATACTAGGCTACCTTCCCTTTCTAGGTCCCAACCTTCACCATCAATTCACAGAGTTGTCAGAGCTTTATGGCCCCATCTACAAACTCAAACTTGGCACCAAGTTATGCTTTGTGATCACTTCACCATCCCTTGTGAAACAAATTGTTCGTGACCAAGACACAATCTTTGCAAACCGTGACCAAACAGTTGTGACACGAGTTGCAACATATGGAGGAAGTGACATCGCATTCGGAGCTTACGGTCCACAATGGAGGCGACTGCGCAAGGTGTTTGTAAGCCAAATGCTAAGCAAAGCCAACCTCGATGCTTGCTATGCATTGAGAAAAAAAGAGGCTCACAAGTCCATAGCTCAAATTTATGCCATAGTTGGGACTCCGATCGATGTCGGGCAGTTTTCTTTTTGGACTTCAAGCAATACAATCACGAGAATGTTATGGGGTGGGACCGTAGAAAGCGATACTGTTGGGAAAGAATTTAGAAGCCGAGTGGGAGAAATGACTGAGTTTATAGGGATGGCAAATATTTCCGATTTTTTTCCTATGCTTGCTAGGTTTGATGTACAAGGACTCGAGAGGCGTGCAAAGAAGCTTCATTCTGAGGCTGAAAGACTCTTCAAGCTTGTAATTGAACAGCAGATCAATAGCCAAAACCAGAAGGATGATAATGAAAGCAAGGGATTTTTGCAGTTGCTCTTGAACCATAGGGATCATGGAGATGGCTCAGAGTCGCTTTCATTGCAACAAGTTATAGCAATGCTCACGGTACGTGCGTAGGGTATCATGTCTTTCTTTGTATCAAAATCATTTATGAAATCGATGCTATACCATAGTTAGTTGTACGTCTTTTCTCTTCATATATAGTGTAGGAAGTGTCCGATTCAATTCTCGTAAAAAATAAGGTCAATATTTAATGTGTATAATATAAATTTCCTCACCCATATCTTATATCACTAGTATAGCAAGACTTTTCATTAGTTATGCTTGTATTTGTAGTAGCTTAATTTACAATTAAGAAACAATTTGATGTTTTAGATGCACATACACACGAAAGTACTTTTATTTTAAAAAATTCTTATGTTTTAATTTTAGCGTATTTGATAGTTAAAATAAAAAACTTCTTTTAATATTCAAGTTATTTATTTCATTTTATTGTTCTAATAACTCGTAAAGCAGTTTATCCATTTTAAAGCACTTTCGGCTATATAAAAAGCACATCGATCCACCAGTTTTCTTATATTATATTTGCTAATTGGTAGGCTTAATTAAAGGGAATTTGCTGAAACGTTACTTGAACCTCTTACATTAGTTTCAAATATTTGTCACCTCATAGAAAATTTTATGTGAAATGCCAATCTAAGTTCCCAAAATTTATGAAATCTCATTGGATTCTAACGATATCAAATTTGTGCATCCAAAGAATCTCATGGGAGTTGCATATGGTTCTTGGGTACGTATGGACATTGTCATAAATACTGTTTTAAAAAGTGATTTTATTTTGTAAATGGAGTTTTTATTTTCAGAAAATTGATTTATTTTATTGTAGAAAACTCTATTATATAAGCAGGGTTATTTTTCGTAATTATGTGTCTTTCGTTCTTCTTTTTTGTCGTGGAAAATTTATTATTCTTAAATACGGAGTACAATTTATAAATTTTGGAAAGTTAAGTGTGGCATTCCACTTAAATTGTTTTATGAGGTGACAAGTTGGAATTAATGAAATACTTCAGGTGATATTTGAACACTTTTTCCTTTATATTAAAAGAATATTTCAACACTCTTCCCTCTATTTGTTTTTCCTATATATTGATTATCTCCATTGTTTTTAACAGGATATTGTGGTGGGTGGAACTGACACCACAGCAACAATAGTTGAATGGGCGGTGGCTGAGCTGATGAAGCATCCAAGTGACATGAAAAAAGTTCAAGAAGAACTCAAACAAGTTGTGGGATTGGACAACTTGGTGGAAGAGTCTCATTTGCCCAAATTGCATTACTTAGATGCTGTGATAAAGGAGACAAATAGATTGCACCCTGCTTTGCCTCTTCTGGTACCCCATTGCCCAAGCCAATCTACCACCATTGGTGGCTACAACGTACCAAAGGGTTCAACAATTTATCTAAATATTTGGGCCATACAAAGAGACACTAGCTTGTGGGAAAAACCCTTAGAATTTAGGCCAGGGAGATTTCTTAATGGTGATGATCCTCCTAGCAGCAACTTTGATTACAAGGGCAATAAGTTTGAATATCTTCCCTTTGGGTCTGGGAGAAGAATATGTGCTGGTATTCCCTTGGCAGAGAAAATGATGTTGTATGAGTTGGCTTCGTTCTTGCATTCGTTCGAGTGGAAAATGCCAGATGAAGCAAAGCTTGACCTTCAAGACAAGTTTGGGATTGTGACAAAGAAGATGGCTCCATTGGTTGCTATTCCAACTCCCAGGTTATCTAACTTGGAGCTCTATATATAGTTAAGTTCATCTTCTTGCATCTTGAAATATTCGGCATCCAGATCATTGTGTTATATAAAAACACTGGATGTTCTTGTTTCAATTTTTTCCTATAATCAATAAATTTTAAGACAATAAATGGAGATCGAAATGGCATGATATTAATAAAGCTCCTTTTGTGGTGTAGATGCGTATCTCATTTCATGATTGATATCTTGTTATTATTTATTTCAAGTTAGCATCATCCATCAAGTGGTAATAATTCTCTTTGGTAGAAGTTTTGAATAGTTTAATGAAATCATTAGCTGAATTGAACCTCTATTTTTCAGAAGGAAAAAGTTCAAGCTTGCCTATTTGGTTTCCAGATGAAAGTTCAAAGCTCATTTTGTTTTATTTTTTTCGGTAAAAAATGAAAAATTAAATATTATATATGGCATCTAAATTCGGTACATTAAATTTGATAAAGCTTTCTATAAAAACTTGAGAACACTGAATTGAGTGGATTTGAAATAAGTAGATCCATGTAGCACTAATAAAAGATGTTTGAAATGATTACATATATAGTCATTTGAAATCAGTATTAATTTCTTCATTGTTCTTTTTATGACTATGGCTGTTAAAGAGTACGTACCAATTCCTAATAAGTCACACGTGTCATTAATCCTCTTGGTTGCACAACAGTGCTCTTGGTGCAGCTGCAACACTATATTCTCTCTCATGCAACCGTCCCAACTGTCACTAACAACCATAACCACCTCCAGTTGTTCATTGAGTTGGTTACTACAGCTGTACATGAAGATAGCACTAGGAGAAGATCAATTGAACTATTACTTGAAGGCTAAGTAATTAGATAGAAGTCATATGAATTGTATAAATACTGAAAACGTGCCTTGTAGCAGTGTGTGTGAGTGTATGAATGAAAACCAAAGTCTAAATTCTCTCAACTGATCTCCTTCTCTCTTTCTTGCTTCTCACATCTTCATCTCCCTTCTGAAAAATCCTGTCCCCGTCTAATTCATTTCATCCTCTCTCTAATTTCTGGTACCTATCATGGTATCAGAGCTTGGTCATGTTCTAATCGCTAATCACCATACATGAATGATCTTGGTGCTTCCGCTACTCAAGTAAAAAACTCCTCTAAATCTGTTCTTTTCTATTCTTGTTAGCAAAAGTCCTCAGAATCGTGCACCTTGATAACTTGACCTCTAGACTGTGCACGCCAGGTGCTTGCTTCTATTCCTCTCTTGAGTCTTCTCTTATCTTCCTCGACAACCAAGTATGGTCACAGTATCTCAGTTGCAAATCCTGCAATCTCCAATTGCCACCCTGATCCCAATTGTAAGCAATGCAGTCACAGTCAAGCTTGATGATCATAATTTCATCACTTGGAACTTTCAGATGGAATTGCTTCTCAATGTGAATAGCAATTTCGGATTCATGAATGGTACACAAGCCTGTCCACCTCAATTTTCTTCAGAATCAAGCTCAGGATCTGATGGCATAGTCTCTAATGCATACCAAGTATGGAAGATGCACGATCAAGCACTGATGCAACTCATCACTGCAACTCTCTCTCCTTCAGCCATCTCTTGTGTTATAGGATGCAAAAGTGATCAAGACATGTGGAACTCTCTCAAAGACAGATTTGCCTCTTCCACAAAAGCTTCAATTTTTCAAATTAAGACTGGTTTGCAAAACATTAGGAAAGGATCTGAGAATATGACTTAGTATCTGCAAAGGATTAAGAATGCTAGAGATTTACTTGAATCATGTAATGTTCACTTTAGAGATGATGACATTGTCATTCTTGCTTTAAGAGGTTTGCCTATGGAATACAACACTTTTCGATGTGTTATACGTGGAAGGCAAAATTCTATTAGTCTCAAGGATTTCAGGTCTCAGCTTCTTGCTGAAGAAAGTGTTATTGAACAGTCTGTTGTTCAACCTTTTTTTTTTGTCTGCAGTAACTACTACTAAGCCTGGAGGATCTGACATCTCACAGCCAAGTTATGATCATAGCATCTCGAGTAACACCTCTCCTGCAAGTAGCAACTTTGAAGTTTCACAACAGGCACCTTTCTTTCAGTCCACTAGTGTGCCAGAGAATTTTCAACAGGTCTCAAACCATAATCCAAGCAACTTTCAGCAGATGACAAACAATCAGCATTTTCGGCTATAATGGGAGTTATAGTGCACACAATGGAGTACAATACAGCAACTTCAACTCTAGTTACAGAGGCAATGGTAACAAATCGAATAACAAGGGTAGATGGGGCTTCAATAATGGAGGAAATAATGGAGGGAAGTCTTGGAACAAAGGCAACAAAGGAGTGCCTAATCACTCTTCAGCTCCAGACATCCTTGGATCACCACATCAAAACTTCTATCAGCCCCCACCAATTTGTCAAATCTGTAGTAAGAATGGACATATTGCTACAGACTTCTATTATCGACACCAAAACCATACACCTCAAGCAAACGAACCCTGTCAAATCTGTTGGAAGAATGGTCATTTTGCTGTGAACTGTTTTCAAAGAGATAACTACACTTATCAAAGAGCTTCTCCTCCATCCACCTTAACTGCAATGAGTGCATAGACTTCTTATCCCACTCACCAACAAGAATACTGGATTGCAGATACAGGAGCTACAACTCATATGACTTTTGAGCTATCATAAGTTCAGAAACCAAGCACTTCCACTACAGGAGATGTCATAAATACTGCTGGAGGGTCAGGTTTGAAAGTTGCTCACACTGGTCACTCCTCTCTTGTGACTGTTTCCCCTTCCCCTCATAAATTTGTGTTGAATGAAGTTCTACATGACAGGACCCACCCCTAATCACCCGAGATTAAGGGCTAAATCCCGATCCCGTCTAACTTACGCATTACACGAAGGCTAAATCAACGTCCAAAATTCATGCGATACGTGAGTCGGACAAGGGATTCTCGATCCAACCATCATCCGAAAAGTAACTGGTCTTCCCAGAGTATGCCGAACTACTGTGGATCGCGGGTGTGATGTCTCCGTCTCTCTCGATCAACAGCCCGTGCCGCAACAACCTGGAGGGTATTGAAAACACGAAAAGACGGTGAGTGGACAAAAATAAAGAATAAGTTTAAAAACATTTCATAAAACAATGACATTTATACCCTCTGTTTCAAAAACCAATGCATGCATATCAAATTCATATCATAAAACCATGTAAGAAAACCAAGTAGTTTCTTTTTCTCAATTCCCGGGCCTCAGCCCAAAACCATCATCAGCAAGTCTCAGTGAAAACCAAAACACATTTGAAACCACATTTCCATCCATCGAACCTACTGGATCTATCAGAGTCTTTAAACTCTCGCGTCTTTAAACTCAATCCAGGCCTCAATATAATCCGAGTCTTTAAACTCAACAGGCCTACGGGGGAAAATATCAATATCCGAGTCTTTAAACTCAATCCGGGTCTTTAAACCCAATCCGGGCCCGTCCCCCGTCAAACATAGTTCGGGTCTTTAAACCCAATAACCAGATCAAGCAAATCCAATCCACAACCGTTTGAAAACCATTTTCCATTTCAGAATCCGAATCCGCAATCTCATTAGGATCCCGAATCCAAACCCAGAACCCATATCCATCTCATTTCCAAATCCGAGTCCGCAACCATCATTCCGTAAGCCGGCATCCAGAATAAACATTCCGTAAGCCGGCATCCGGAATAAACATTCCGAACCCAAACCCGGAATCCACTTCCTCAAAACCACTTTTTTGAACTGGGCTTCAAGCCCGAAAACACTTTCCAAAATCCTTTTACTTTCTTTGAAATCAAATCGTATTTCAAATCCCGAAATCAAATCGTTAAAACCAAGTTCAAATCAAAATCTCGTAAAACGTGAAATACCGTAATTTCCTCGAAAAACGTGCACAAACCGTAAACCATCGCAATCATAAATCAAATCATAGAATCAAGTATAGAAAACATATAAAAACATATATGCATGCATCAAGAGTTAGAAAGCAAATTCCACTCACAGACCATTCCGACGTCGCCTCGATACGCGCGCACTTACGTCGTTCCCAGCCAGTCAGCTATCCTCGACTTTCCCGAACATGTTCAAATCCCATAACGAGGTCACTAACTACTTAATTAAACTTATACTAAAGCCCCATAATTTTCCGGTATTTTAACTATTTTTAATCGAGCCCTAAAACCTTCGGACAGCCCAAAACATATCGAGAAGATGTCCGATTGACTCAAAACCAGCGTCAAAATGTTATTTACATCGAATATTTTAAAAGTCATGTTGAAACCTTCCTCAAAAGACGTCCCACGCGCCCACACGCGCTACCTGAAGTGGCTGCGTGTGGGCCTCACGCGCTGCTACAGTTCTTCTTCTTCCTTGGGACAAACCGGTCCAGCTATACCGGACCTGCGTGGACGGTTCATGCATCAATCTTCCTTATTTTAGTCCCATTTTTAATCCTAAGTAGCCTATTATTTTCGTCGTTCCTAGCCCAATTACTCCATGAAACCCAAAGCTGGAATGGGAACCTAGAATGTACCTCTTAAATCGAAGGAAGATCGTGCATCCATGGTTTGTTCCACTTCTGTGATTCCGGCCGCTATTCCCCTCATTTTGATGCTAGTTCAGTTCGATAAGTCCTCCAAAACCAAACCCAATCAGTAATTTTGAGTAAAACCATGTAACACTGAGACTACCATTTTTTATTTCCTAAGAAATCCACGGAGAACTTACCCTGCCGCCGCCATCGTCACTGGCCGTGGCCACCCACAGCATCCCCTCAATTTCTTCTTCATCTCTCCTTCACAAACCATCAGCATCTAATCAAGTTTTGACGAGGTTGGGGTCCACGATCATCCTGGGCTCTGTTTTCATGGTTAACAGCCACCGCCCACAGTGGCCCTTGTGACGGCACCAGTACCAGCTCATCGTCTGTTCTAGCACTTCCCTGCACTCTCACGCCTCTCATCTCAGGTTGAGGATTTAGAGAACTAGCCTCCTCCTCTCAGTCTCCCCCGTTTTGTGCTCTACACGGTGCACACACAAAACCAGCCCCGTTTAAAACAATCGAGGCGGTCGTCCAACATTCCACAGCCTTCCAGTGTGGGACACTTGTCCCTAATCTGATGGACACAACACCCCCAATGACAGGACCCATCCCAATCCCCCTGGGATTACTGTGGAATGTGCCCTGCTCCGTCCAACAAGGGGTGTCAGACAAGGGATAACCAAAAGTCACTGCCCAAACGGGGCTTCCAGAGTGCGCAAGGATCGATGGAGGAGGCGTGCAATGTCCCAGTCTCTGCTGCAGTCGCATCCGTAATCAACCTGAAGGGCATTAAAACCAATAAAAGTTGTGAGTGGACAAAAATCATTAAGTTCATTAAACACAGTTATAAGACATTTATGCCCTCCAATAAAAACGTATGCATGCCAGGAAAACCAGTAACCAAAAAGTTTGCTCAACCAAGCCATTAGGGCCTTAGCCCAAAAACTGTAACTCAAAACCAAGTGTGGGAACTCAGCCCAAAACTGTGGAATACCACATCCAGACATACAAAACCATGCGGGCCACCGCCCAAAGCCAAAAACATAAATCCATAAATCCAAAACCATTTAGGGTCCCCGACCCGAAACAGCATTTCAATAACCAATAATCCATTTTTACCACATAAACACAAATCCAACCGAAAAGCCATTTCATAGATTCATTAATCCATATTTACCACATTACCATCACCAGCATCCCAGATGCTTAGCGTCCCAAACGCTTGACGTCCCAGACGTCATATCTCACGGTATAATAAGCGACGCGTGCTACCCGGGGTCTCTCCGGGTTAATATCTTTGACATCACAGATGTCTGACGTCCCAGACGTCCATTATAGCAATCCTGCTCCTGAGTCATTATACGGTCCGGTAACTCCGTACGATGACCCCTCGCAGGCAATGCACCGTGACTTCCCCAGTGTCCCAGACACCTGGAGGAGACCATCATATATCCTTGTATCCAGATGGTATATGGAAAATAGTTTTATTAAATCATTTCACAACATTACAATGGGCCCTTGCCCGAAATCTCCATAAATATCACAATTCCATTTAGGGTCCCTGACCCGAAATCACATTTATTAAACATAGGGTCCCAGACCCGGAATCACATTTATAACCCAACTGGGCCTCATGCCCGATTTTATAAACCTCTGGGCCCACGACCCTAATTCGTAAATCAAATGGGCCCTTGGCCCGATAATATCACTCAAATGGGTCTTAGCCCGTTTTCATAAACAACTGGGCCCCTGGCCCGATTTCATAAAGTAACTAGGCCCCCAGCCCGATTTCATTAACTCAAATGGACTCCAAGTCCGAGGTTTCCAAAATAATTGGCCCTCAAGCCCGAGTTCATCTTTCCAATTTCAAAACCATTTCATCCTATTATATCCAAGTCATAAGTATGGAAAATCCGTGCAAAACCGAAAAAACCTCGATTTACATGCAAGCACGTAAATCGCCTCGAAATACGTGAAACCGTATAATTTACCAACATCCAAACCAACAACATACAATCACAATCATAATCCATATAAAACAGTTAAGCATGCATAGAATTTATAAAACCAAAGTCCACTCACAGACCGTCCCACGATGCCGCCTCGATACGCGTGTCATAAGCCTTCTCGGGCTAATCCGACCTCTCTGGGTCATCCTGACCTGTCCAAATCATACCCAAAGTTTACTACTAACCTATACAAGTCCATATTAAGAACCCTAAACTTTTTCGAAAAAGTCAACGTGTCCCGTACACGTTTCCAGATGTGAAAACTCTCGATTTGACCAACTTAACGATCTCTGATCGACCCGAAACCACCGCCATTGGATCCGGATCTTCGAAACCTTTAAAATGGTTCTGGTCCCACCTAAAAATATGCTCCCACGCGCCCACACGCGCGGGTCAAAGTTTTAGTCAAATGTTGACCAAAAAGTCAACGATGACGTCATCATGAATAGTAAGTCAACGTAAAAAAGTCAACGAGTCAACTCTCCGGTCAACGAGTCAACTCGCCGGCGACCGAGTCAACTCGCCGGAATTTCTCGCCGGAAAACTCCATTGATGCTCCAAACTTCAAACTTCGATATCTCACTCGTTTCTCAACCAAATTGGACGTTCTACCTATGTAAATCCATCTACTCGAGTCAAGGATTCCAAATATCACCCCAGAAAATTCAGAAAGTACCTGGATTTTAAGTTATGGCCATTCAAAATTTCGGCCAGAATTCCAATCATCATTCCAGCCACCTCCAACGTCGAAATCCGTCCCAAAATGCACCTACAAGCTCGTGAGAACTCAAAGAACATAATCTTAAGCTTAGAATCGATCAACACCATCAAAATCAAAAACCCAAAATTTGAATCTCACGGTTTACCTTCCAAAATTCCGGCCACCGTGCATGACGGTCCTTGCCATGGCCACCATTGGGTTCGTCTCAACTTCCTCTCCAACTTTCATTCACGGGTCATAAGCAAAGGATGAAGATCAAGGGGGGTTGTAGAGCTTGTTTGCTCACTTCTCTCATGCTCTGTTATTGTGCTGGTCACGGTTCAAAGAGAACAAAGAAAATGAAGGGATGATGGAGGAAAATGATGAGAAAGGAATGATGGTGTAGGAATGATGATGTTTGGAGGGAAACATGGAGCTGGTTTTAGGCCCTAAAACAAGGGATGGGTGAAACTTGTCACTCATCCAAGCATCCACATCAACAGTCACTATTCATTATTTTAATATTATTTTAATCGAAGCCTCGGTTCGTTCGGTTAATCGAATTCGTTCCCGTGACCATAACTTCGTCGTCGAAACTCCGATTTCGGCATGCCGCCTGTCTACGGATTCGTATCGACACGCCCTACGTAACGGTCCTTAGCCCACGTCCATTGGACCTCTCGGGTCAAAATTCAACATTTGGCCCCATTTCTACCAAATTACCAAAATGCCCCTCGACTTCAGAACATCACAACTTCTTACTCGAACGTCGGAATCGAACGTGTCACCTGTCTATGAACTCGTGACGTCCTAAATACGTCACGGTCATCGGTCAAAGTCCATTTGACCGCCCGATCAAAAAGTCAACATTTTGCCCACGACTAGGGGCAAAACGGTCGTTTTGCACATTTTGTCCGATTTCGCCCAACTAACCACCGATCAACCCCACTAATCAAGATTAGTTACTAATCTAATCCCGGAATTCGGGACGGGTCGTTACACCCAAGCAGCCAAGTGTCCAGTAAAAACTGGGCATAAATCCCAAGGTAGCATAATGACCAGAATGCCCTTGCCTTGCAAAATTACCATTTTACCCCTCGAGTTCCTAGACGCGTAACTTAACCGTCTGACCTCCTATCGACACCTACCGCCTGTCATTGTACTCAAGACGACGAGATCTCTCTAATGGTCCTAGGTTCGCGTGAAGAAACCTCATCGTACGAAAAGTCAACAATTGCCCTTCTTTTAACCAAATTACGAAAGTGCCCTCAACCTTCCGAGCATCATAACTTCCTCCTCGGATGTCGGAATCGGGCGTGCCACCTGTCTACCGACTCGTGACGTCCCAAACTACGTCACGGTCATCGTTCAATGCCCAATTGACCTCCCGAACTAAAAGTTAACATTTTGCCCATTCTAATGGCAAAATCGTCATTGTGCGCTAACAGTCCAAAAGTAACCCACTAACTACCGATTAATCTCACTAATCCATTACTAATCACTTTGCTAATCCCGACTCCCGGGACGGGTCGTTACAATCTACCCCCCTTAAAAGAATTTCGTCTCAAAATTCCACATCTCGCACCCCACACCTGGGTCTCCTACCCTGTGGTCAAGCAACTCAACCAATACCCAACTCAAAAATCTCAAACAGATCGATCCAATCCTGAGTTTCTTACCCAAAAGGGAATCCTACCGATCGACTCACTACCTTGCCTTCACTTCCCTCAACTGCACCGACCACCTTGTCGAATAAATCAACAAGGTCCTAAAGGCACACCTAGATTGTGGGTTCTCTTCAATAACCTCATATCGATCAGTTATAGTCACTCCTTTTCCAATCCCTTCCGTCATCCGTCAACGAAACTCACAATGGTCCCCAACCATGCCATCACAACAACTTTACTCTCTTAACACTCGTTATACTCGACGTCACCAAGTACTTCTCTACTTCGGAACACAACACAAGTTAAGAGGGGGGGGGGGGGGGGTTTACAAAGCCAGACTGTTCATCAAGCACGAGTTTCCCAATGTAACTCCACTAGCCATAGGCGATCCTCAACGTCTACGGATCACGACCACGTGTCCGCACCCAAACCACCCACATGTAAATTGCATAAGCACATCCGAAAAGGGTAACAATCATCAATCTCAAACAACCTAGCCCGGTCCAACACGAAGCTTCAGTCCATCACGCTTCCGCTGTGCTACTCTGATCAACCAACTGCATCCTGACCGTTCGTCCTGTTTATGACCTACCCATGGCCCTCATTACCTTGCTCTGCATACGAAACCTCGTCCAGAGTCATCCACCAGGCACCCACCACCTCGGCTGCACCTAGCAGCACCATCTCCAATCTGGCCGTAAGTCGGTCCAAACCACAAGGACTACGATACCACAAACCCCAACTCACAGTTTCCCTCAGGTACTTCTCACTACAATCCAGTAATCCCACGGGGTACCTCAAATCACCCTCGTCGTCCGGGTTATCCAAACTTGCAATTACCACTGGTTCACTGCAGACTTATTACTCGGGTCGTCACACCCGACTAAGACCATTCCTTATCGTGACTCTACTCACCAACATCAACCAGTATCTAATACAAGGGGGAAAAATCCCTCGAATCTCAAAGTAGTTCCTAAACCTTGCCACTCAAGGCATCTGGCTACTCGTAGTCGCACAATTCCAAACTCAACCCAACTGACCAAAGGTTACCAATTCATACGATCAACATCCAAGCATTTTCCGACCAAACCGGCCACCGTCAACTGGCCTCCTTGGCCTACTTATCTTACTAACTCAACAAGCTACTCTTAGGCCCCTCAGGCCGACCAACCTACTCATCCGTAGCTCACCAGCTACCATCCAGGTTAATCATACTAGTGTAACACCCCGGAAATTCGAGGATTTTAATATTGTAATTTAATGTGTGAATTGACGCTTTTACCCTTGTGATTGGTATGGCCAAATTATTGACTTTTGATTGGTGAATTAAATGGACTTTGACCTATGACCGTGACGTAGTTCGGGACGTCACGAGTTCATAGATAGGTGGCACGTCCAATTCGGACGATCAGAGAAAAAGTTATGACTATCGGAAGTTCAGGGGCATTACTGTAATTTTGACGATTGGGGCAAAAACGTTGACTTTTCCTTTGACAATTAATTTTCACGCGGATCAAGGACCGTTAGGTAGGTCTCGACTTCCTGAGTCCGTAGACAGGCGGCACGCCGAAATCGGACTTCGTACGAGGAAGTTATGGTCAGAAACGTGAAATCGGGAGGTTCGTGTCTCGGTTTTCGTGCCAAATATTTTATTCTGGAAATCTGATTGGAGGACACCTGGTGAGTGACAAGTGTCACTTACCCATTGGCTAGATTGGATCAGATCCACTATGGGTTTAAATACCATTAAAACCAACTTTTAATCACAGCCCTTAGATCTGAAATCTCCAGATTTAATCCTCACCTTTGATCTCATTCTGAGATTCAATCCTGGCCCTTGATTTATTTTCCTGATCTGTATTAAAATTCATGAAATCATACACCCATGTTTTCATTCTCTCAACCCAATTGCACGATTCCCTCTTGGAACCAACTCACCAGCCCTCACCACTCGACCCCACACCTCAGGCAACCAACAACCACCTCCCTGACGCCAGCCACCACTCCACGGCCACCCTGCACGGCCGACATTCCCTCAGACCCGAGAAGGAAACCCGAACAGCCCAAGTCACCAAACCATCCAAACCTTCACTCTTGGACTCGAACCAACGTACGGTTGGGTTCACCGTGACGACAGGACGACGAGGAACTGATCTGGATAGTGTACGGCGACGACACGACGGCGATAGGACGATAAACCCGTGAGTGCCCGTTTTCCTTCCCTGCTTCGAAACGTCTGTTTTTGACGTTGACATTGTTTTGTTATTGTTATGACACATTTAGGGGACCTTGACGACCAGTTTGAACCCAGGACCGTGGCTGGAAAATCGTTGACTTGCCGGAGAAGACAACCTGACCCGGAAGCCAACCTTCCCGTCGATTTTCAGGTAGTCTTTTCGACCTAGAATCTAGTTCTAGTTCTAATTGCACAGAACCATTGTGGAGGTTGAGACGAGTCCATAGGAACAAATCTCACCTAAAATGGTGATCGGAATCGCGATCTGTGATCGGGTCGAGCCGTGGGTCTGCGGTGACCCGGTTACTGTAGCTGATGACGTCATCATACTGACGTCAGCAGTGACATCATGGTGACGTCATCATGTCAGAAACTGTCAGACCAGAGACCAATGGACTGCTGACATGTGTCCTCTGACACTGTCAGTGATGACGTCAGCAGTGACGTCATGCTGACGTCAGCAGTACTGTAGCACAGTTGACCAGGGGGTTGACCAGGCGCGTGTGAACAGTAATTTTGGTGGGACCACCACCATTCTTTAGGCTTCGACGATCCGGATCCAATGGCGGTGGTTTCAGGTCGATCGGAGATCATTAAGTTGGTCAAAATGAGGTTTATTGCATTGGGAAGCGCGTTCGGGCGGCTCTCCCGGGCCGGTTTCGGTCTAGGGTTTCATGGTTGAATGTTAGGGGTTCGTATTGACCTTTGCGTATGCTTTGGATATGACAGGGATTGTATAAGCGTACCAGAACGAGGGTATACGTTCGGTTTTCAGCAAGATTGTACTGTGAGTGGGCCATTTTCTTAAACCCTTGCGTGCATAAATGTTTTCTGGTTTATTATACATATTCACATGCTAAAAACAAATAATGGTTTTGATGATATGGAAATTATGGTTATGGCACGTTTCACGATATTTGGGCTTGAGACCCGTCTGATGAAACTTAAAGATTGATTGGATTTTATCTATGTATATATATGCTTTGCATGTGGATATCAATAAAATGTATTTGGTACTGCACTGTATAGATCCTTTCATATTATATTGTCTCCTCCGGATGAGGTACCCCGGAGAGGTCACGGACGTCTAGAACGTCCAGCGTCTATGACGCTAAGCATCGGGGATGCTGTACCCGAACGGGGTTCGGGGATTGAACTCGGAATTGAGACCCGAGTGGCACGCGTAGCCTTGTGATAGTGACCTTATTGGACGTCAGGGACGTCAGACATCAGGGATGTCGGGATTGGAGTGTATAGTGCAGCAACTAAAATTATACTTATGGTTTTATTATATGCCTTATGGTTCATATTATATGATTGATGGTTTTAATTACGGATGCATGCATGTTTGGAAAACGGAGGGGTAAATTATACGTTTTACTTATCAAATGATTTTATAAACTTGAGTTTCGGTCCACTCACCCTTAATGTTTTTGGTAACCCCTCCAGGTCGTGATACTGAGGTAGAGGAGGAACCTGAGGCTGAGGCATAGATCTACTTCTGCGTACCTGAACCCCTGTTGGGTGGTGTACCCGCAGGTTTACTTTAGAGTCGTGCTCGCAATTTTGAAATTTTGGATTTCATCCCTTGTCTGACATCTGTTTAATTCGGATTTGATGTATAACTTTAAATTGGTTATTTATGCATTGATGTTTGAGGTTAAAATTGGTATGAATTATTGGGTGTCAGACGGGAGCAGGGCACGTCCCCTTGTGGTCCCTGTGGGATCGGGGCGGGTCCTGTCAGCTAGTGTATCTCTGACCCTTATGGTCCATCCATCAAACAAAACCAGTGCCAACACACGAACCATTCCGGCCCTAAGCCGAAATACATCACACCTCGTACGGCGTATCGAGCGACTAACATCCTGACACTCACAACCACTGCTAACTAACCACCACGTACGTACGATCACTATCGCATCCAGGTTGCTAACGGGCTGTTCCACGTCGAGACATCACATCCACAGTAACATCACACCACCCAAATCGATGAACTAACGACTCTGGGAACCAAACCTCACGCAGAACACCCGAAACCTCACTCTGATACCAATTGACAGGACCCACCCCTAATCACCCGGGATTAAGGGCTAAATCCCGATCCCGTATAACTTACGCATTACACGAAGGCTAAATCAACGTCCAACCTTCAAGCGACACGTGAATCGGACAAGGGATTCTCGATCCAACCATCCGAAAAGTAACCGGTCTTCCCAGAGTATGCCGAACTACTGTGGATTGCGGGTAACAGCCCGTGCCGCAACAACCTGGAGGGTATCGAAAACACGAAAAGACTGTGTGTGGATAAAAATAAAGAATAAGTTTAAAAATATTTCATAAAACAATGACATTATACCCTCCGTTTCAAAAACCAATGCATGCATATCAAATTCATATCATAAAACCATGTAAGAAAACCAAGTAGTTTCTTTTTCTCAATTCCCGAGCCTCAGCCCAAAACCATCATCAGCAAGTCTCAGTGAAAACCAAAACACATTTGAAACCACATTTCCATCCATCGAACCTGCTGGATCTATTCGAGTCTTTAAACTCCCGAGTCTTTAAATTCAATCCAGGCCTCAATATAATCCGAGTCTTTAAACTCCCGAGTCTTTAAACTCAACAGGCCTACGGGGGAAAATATCAATATTCGAGTCTTTAAACTCCCGAGTCTTTAAACTCAATCCGGGTCTTTAAACCCAATCCGGGCCCGTCCCCCGTCAAACATAATCCGGGTCTTTAAACCCAATAACCAGATCAAGCAAATCCAATCCACAACCGTTTGAAAACCATTTTCCATTTCTGAATCCGAATCCGCAATCTCATTAGGATCCCGAATCCAAATCCATAACCCATATTCATCTCTTTTCTAGATCCGAGTCCGCAACCATCATTCCGTAAGCCGGCATCCGGAATAACCATTCCGAGCCCCAAACCCGGAATCCACTTCCTCAAAACCACTTTTCTGAACTGGGCTTCAAGCCTGAAAACACTGTCCAAAATCCTTTTACATTCTTTGAAATCAAATCGTATGTCAAATCCTGAAATCAAATCATTAAAACCAGGTTCAAATCAAAATCTCGTAAAACGTGAAATACCGTAATTTCCTCGAAAAACGTGCACAAACCGTAAACCATCACAATCATAAATCAAATCATAGAATCATGTATAGAAAACATCTAAAAACATATATGCATGCATCAAGAGATAGAAAGAAAGTCCACTCACAAACAATTCCAATGTCGCCTCGATACGCGCGCACTTACGCTGTTCCTGGCCAGTTCGCTATCCTTGGCTTTCCCAAACCTGTTCAAATCCCATAAAGAGGTCACTAACTACTTAATTAAACTTATACTAAAGCCCCATAAGTTTCCCGTATTTTAACTATTTTTAATCGAGCCCTAAAACCTTCGGACAACCCGAAACATATCGAGACGATGTCCGATTGACTCGAAATCAGCACCAAAATGTTCGTTACATCGAATACTTTAAAAGTCATGTTGAAACCTTCCTAAAAAGACATGCCACGCGCCCACATGCGCCGCCTGAAGTGGCTGCGCGTGGGCCTCACGCACTGCTACAGTTCTTCTTCTTCCTTGGGACAAACCGGTCCAGCTAGACCGGACCGCGTGGACGGTTCACGCATCAATCTTGCTTATTTTAGTCCCGTTTTTAGTCCTTAGTAGCCTATTATTTTCGTCCTTCCTAGCCCAATTACTCCATGAAACCAGAAGCTGGAATAGGAACCTAGAATGTACCTCCTAAATCGAAGCAAGATTGTGCATCCATGGTTTGTTCGACTTTTGTGATTCAGGCCGCCATTCCCCTCATTTTGATGCTAGTTCAGTTCGTTAAGTCCTCCAAAACCAAACCCAATCAATAATTTTGAGTAAAACCATGTAAAACTGAGACTACCATTTTTGATTTCCTAAGAAATCCACAGAGAACTTACCCTACCGCCGCCATCGTCACTGGTCGTGGCCACCCAAAGCATCCCCTCAATTTCTTCTTCATCTCTCCTTCACAAACCATCAGCATCTAATCAGGTTTTGACGAGGTTGGGGTCCACGATCATCCTGGGCTCTATTTTTCAAGGTTAACAGCCACCGCCCACGGTGGCCCTTGTGACGGCACCAGTACCAGCTCATCGTCTGTTCTAGCACTTCCTTGCACTCTCACGCCTCTCATCTCAGGTTGAGGATTTAGAGAACTAGCCTCCTCCTCTCAGTCTCCCTTGTTTTGTGCTCTACACGGTGCACACACAAAACCAGCCCCGTTTAAAACAATCGAGGCGGTCGTCCAACATTCCACAGCCTTCCAGTGTGGGATACTTGTCCCTAATCTGATGGACACAACACCCCCAAGCATCCAAGTGTCCAGTACAAACTGGGCACAAATCCCAAGGCAGCACAATGACCAGAATGCCCTTGCCTTGGAAAATTACCATTTTACCCCTCGAGTTCCTAGACGCGTAACTTAACTGTTTGACCTCCTATCGACACCTGCCGCCAGTCATTGTACTCAGGATGACGAGACCTCTCTAACGGTCCTAGGTTCGCGTGAAGAAACCTCATCGTGCCAAAAGTCAACAATTTCCCTTCTTTTAACCAAATTACGAAAGTGCCCTCAACCTTCCGAACATCATAACTTCCTCCTCAGATGTCGAAATCGGGCGTTCCACCTGTCTACGGACTCGTGACGTCCCAAACTATGGCACGGTCATCGGTCAATGCCCAATTGACCGCCCGAACTAAAAGTTAACATTTTGCCCATTCTAGGGGCAAAATCGTCATTCTGCGCTAACGGTCCAAAAGTAACCCACTAACTACCGATTAATCTCACTAATCCGTTACTAATCACTTCGTTAATCCCGAATCCCGGGACGGGTCGTTACACTACATGTTCCACATATTTCAGCACACTTACTGTTTGTCCACAAATTGTGCAAGGATAATCGTTGTTGATTTATCTGTGATTCATCTTCCTTTCTAATTTAGGACAGAGCCACAGGAACTACACTATTTCAAGGACTGAGTAAGGATGGTATGTACCTCCTTCCACTTAGACCTGACTTCAGTTCATCTGATCTTAAGAGCAGCCCTCCTCAGTTTGCTCTCTTTGGCAAGAACATTCAGTCTCAATTGTGGCACAAACGGCTAGGAAATCCATCCAACTAAATTGTTTATGTTTCTTTACACAAGTATAACATCCAACCTATCATGGACTCAACCAAAGACATCTGTGAGTCATGCTTAGAAGGAAAAATGTCAAAACTGTCTTTCTGTCTTTCCAATTCTCAATCATTTGTTCCTTTTGAAATTGTACATTCAGATGTATGGGGTCTTTCTCCTAAAACCAAAAAATGTGTCTTCATAGGCTGTGTAGAGAAATACAAAGGCTATATTTGTCATGATCCTGCCCAAAACAAACTCTTTGTGTCCATACATGTTGTTTTTAATGAAAACCATTTTCCTTTCTCCACTGCACTATCTTCTTCTCATACTTATCCTATCATCTTCAACTCACATGCACCCTCATCCTCTACTAGTCCTTTATTCTTTCCTCCTTCTGCCACTCTAACTTCAGATTTCCCAGTTTCTGATCAGTCTATTCCATCCACTGATTTTCATGGTCCAAATCACATTAATGATTTCCATTCCTCACCAGCCACTCTCATTGCCTCTACATCACTGCCTGTTTCCTCCTCCAATTCAGACCCTAATCAGAATGCAAGTGAATCCAGATCCTCCACTCATCCTCATATTACAGAAGATTCAGATTTTCAACCTCAACTACTCCAAGTGGTGCTTCCCATTACTGGAATCAATATGCATCCTACGCGAACACGATATAAAAATGGAATTGTCAAACCAAAGGCCTATCTTTTTGCTCATACAGTGTCCTCCACAGTTGATCTTGCCCAGATTGAGCCTGTTTCCTTCAAAGCTGCCTCTTCTGCTCCAGTCTGGATGGAAGCTATGCAGGAGGAAATGAATGCCCTCTATAGCCAGAACACTTGGACTCTTATTCCTCTACCTACCTCCAGGAATCTTGTAGGGTGTAAATGGGTGTACAGACTTAAAAGAAATGCTGATGGAACCATTGCAAGGCACAAAGCTCGACTTGTTGCCAAGGGATTTAGTCAAGAAGAGGGCCTCGACTATGGGGAGACATTCAGTCCTGTGGTTAAAGCCACAACAATGAGACTGGTTCTAGCTTTGGCAGCCCACTACAACTGGCCCCTTCAACAACTGGATGTAAAAAATGCATTCTTGCATGGAGAGCTCAAAGAAGAAGTTTATATGGCACAACCACCTGGTTTTGAGGACCCTCATCACCCTGACTTTGTTTGAAAACTAGAAAAATTCTTGTATGGCCTCAAGCAAGCCCCTCGTGCTTGAAATGACAAGTTCACTAGTTTTCTCCCTGGTCTTGGTTTTCAAACCACATGGGCAGACTCCTCCTTGTTTGTCAAAAAAACTTCTTCTACCATTGTGTTTCTTCTCCTCTATGTCGATGACATAATTCTCACAGGAAGTTGTCCTACTGCAATCTCAGAAGTTGTTCATGCCTTAACTTCTGATTTTGACATGAAAGACTTAGGCAAGCTTCATTACTTCTTGGGATTACAAATTATATACACCTCAACTGGATTGTTTATCTCTCAGTCAAAGTACATACATGATCTATTCACCAAAACCTCCATGTTGGACAGTGCCTTAGTTGAGACCCCTATTGTCCCTGGTTCTAGACTTAAGAAGGACAGTGGACCTCTCTATAACAATCCCTCCAATTACAGGAGTATTTTTGGTGCTTTGCAGTACTTAACATTCACAAGGCCAGATATTGTGTTCTCTGTCAATCAAGTGTGCTAATATATGCACTCTCCAACCGAAGCTCATTTCATGGCTGTCAAACAGATCCTGTGGTACCTCAAGGGCACTCCTCACCATGGCCTTACCTTCACTACAAGTTCTCTTGATCTCATTTCCTACACTGATGCAGACTGGGCTGGGGACCCGAATGATCGACTATCCACCACTGGCTTGGTCGTTTATCTTGGAGAAAATCCCACATCTTGGATGTCAAAGAAGCAAACCACGGTGTCTAGGTCCAGCACAGAGTCAGAGTATCGGGCCCTTGCGATCACGGCTGCTGAAGTTTCTTTAATCAGACAACTCTTGCATGCCCTTCACATTTCACTCTTCAAACCTCCCTTGATTATGTGTGACAGTACCTCTGCTACCAGCCTTTGTGCTAACCCTATCTTCCACTCAAGAGCCAAACATATCGAAATTGATTATCACTTTGTTAGAGAATGTGTCGTTCGGGGTGATCTCGATGTCCAAAATGTAGCCTCCCATGATCAGACCGCAAACATTTTCACCGAGGCCCTGTCTGATGATTTGTTCTGGTTACACTCCTCCAATCTGATGCTCGAGTCCCTCTCCTCATCAGCTTGAGGGGGGTTGTTAAGTCACACGTGTCATTAATCCTCTTGGTTGCACAACAGTGCTCTTGGTGCAGGTGCAACACTATATTCTCTCTTATGCAACTGTCTCAGCTGTCACTAACAACCATAACCACCTCCAGGTATTCATTGAGTTGGTTACTACAGCTGTACATGAAGATAGCACTAGGAGAAGATCAACTGAACTATTACTTGAATTCTAAGTAATTAGATAGAAGTCATATGAATTGTATAAATACTGATATCGTGCCTTGTAGCAGTGTGTGTGAGTGTATGAATGAAAACCAAAGTCTAAATTCTCTCAACTTATCTCCATGTCTCTTTCTTGCTTCTCACATCTTCATCTCCTTTCTGAAAACTCCTGCCCCCTTCTAATTCATTTCATCCTCTCTCTGATTTTTGGTACTTATCAATTCCAACTGAATAGTGATAGAATTAAGAATCCCGATTTTTCTCTTCTTTCCCTCGACTTTCTTTTAATTTTGTTTCTTTTTCCTCCTTCCTTTACTTTTCTCTCATCATATGCCTTTTTCCATCTTTATTTCTACACTTTCATTTATCACCATCACAATTGGTTTCGGTTGGTGTCCTTAACATCAAAATTATTTTTACGTCTATTTGTTCAAATGTTTCAGTTGGTTGTTTGCCAGGCCATTTATCTGGTTTGTTCAAATGAAAATATCATCTAGAGATCTCATACGCTTACATCGCGTTATTCAGATTAATATATTTAATTTCATTTTTATAATCCGAAGTTATTGTTATCGGGTTATCTTGTTGTCTATATACCTATTCCCTTTCTTCTGTACGTAGAAATTTCTAGTTTCAATAGGAAGTCTAGTGAGCTCCTATTGTTGGCTAATTTTTTAACCAACTTCATTGCTTCACTTTTTCGCGTTTCATGAAAAGTTATATTGGAAGGTAGATGAGTTACAAATATTCTCATTTCGTCAATTGATTTTACCACATTACAAGAATCCACACATTATCTTGCAATTTCTTATGTGCAGATTAAGATGTCAACCCATTGTGTTCTGAGATTAATGCACAATGCAATTTATTTTGTTTCTCAAAGGGTATCTTCCAAAAGACCCCTATTAATGGTTTCAATTTGTAACGACCCGTCCCGGAATTCGGGATTAGGTTAGTAACTAATCATGATTAATGAGGGTTAATCGGTGGTTAGTTGGGTGGAATCGGACGAACGATGCAAAATGACCGTTTTGCCCCTAGTCGTGGGTAAAACGTTGATTTTTTATTCGGGCGGTCAAATGTACTTTGACCAATGACCGTGACGTAGTTTGGGACGTCACGAGTTCATAGACAGGTGGCACGTTCGATTCCGACATTCGTGGTGAAAATTATGACGTTCGGAAGCCCAAGGGCATTATCGTAATTTGGACGAAATAAGGGAAAATGTTGACTTTTTGATCGGGAGGTCCGAGGGCCGAGGACCGAGGACCGTTAGGATGGTCTCGATGCCCCGAGTACAACGACAGGCGGCACGCGTGAAACGGACATCGGGTGACCGAGTTACGGGTCACGGAAGGTGAGGGGCAATTTAGTAATTTGCCAACTGAGGGCATTTTGGTCATTTTACCAATTGGGTACTGTTCACCACCGTGGGAGACAACCTGCACGGCCGTGCCGTGGGGGTCTGAGCGTGTAAATTATTTATGGAACCCAATTGCTCGTGATGGGTGCTAATGGACTGAATAGGGAATTGTTTAATACAGTGCTGGGACGTGGTTATTGCAGTGGGGTGTTCGGGCAGTGCACGGGTGCACGATGCCGTGAGGGTGTTCTGATTTTGGAGGACAGGGTAGCTTGTGCGTCGAATTGATCTAACTGAGTGTGGAGACAGAGACTGAAGACAGTGCACGGGTGTGTTGGTAGAGGAGAGGTGCGGGGCACAACCGCACAGTGAACTGTGCTGATACATTTGAAGTTGGGAAAAAACAGAGTCCAGGGAGCCATTGCTATTTCGACCTCCCCAATAATGGTCTGGAAGGAAATGAGCGCTGGGGAGGAATGAGAGAACAGAGGCACGAGTTGGTGAGGAAAACGGGGGGATTGAGTGAAGGTTTTACAACTGGAACCCGAAACTCGTGTTTGGGGAAATTCGAATCCGAATTTAAATTGTAGGCTAGCCCAGGTCGAATTAAAGTTCGAATAAGCTTCCTGGGGTCTTAGTTAGTTGATCCAAATCACGTATGGCAAGCTTTGAAGCTCCTGGAGCCATAGACGGACGTCGTGGGTGGCCGGGAAACCGAGCTTTGTGTCCGTGCAATTGGAGGTAAGTGTTGTGAAATTGATCCCCAAATAATCCTTTCCATGAGGCTACGATGCTATGCTATCCATTAATTGAAGAATTTCTTGGTTATACGATGATTTCAGATGAGGAACTCGTTTGAGGAGATTGGGTTAAGTCAAGATGGTTAGAGGTAATGACGACTGCAATGGATGTTGCAGATCCCTAATTTAACTGGTTGCGAAGCTAATGGACTGTTGAATTGATCAAATGGTGTCGAATTGAGGGAATGCTAGCCGGGTCAAGTCGCGGGTTAAACGGCCCGTATGTCAGAGAGTCGGGTGAAGATGGTGACCGTTGGGTTACTGTAGCTGGCGCGTGAGTGTCACGCGCAGCCGCTTGCGGCGGCGCGTGACGGCGCATGGGGCCGATTTTCAAGGTGAGTTCAACACGACTTTTATCCTATACAATGTAACAAACATTTTAACGTTGGTTTCGAACTTATCGGACACCGTTTCGATGTGGTTCCGAGGGTCCGAAGATTTCTATTACGTTTGTAATTAATGATTAATTCCCGGAAAATTATGGGAAATTAGTATGTTGTTATCTAAGCCCTTAGTGACACTAAAGTATGTTTTCGGACAGGATTCGAAATTCTGGAAAATATCGGAAATTACGGGCATGCGTACGGCGCGAAACCGAGCCTTAAAATTGGTGTGTGAGTGGACATTGCTTTCAAATTTAATGCATGCATAAATTATTTCTATGATTTTATGATTATGATTATAAGTTGTGATTGATTTTGATTTCCGTATTTATACGTATTCGATTCCCGTATTTATACGTATTTCTAGTATACATGTGAATTTACACGTATTTCGAGACTATGGTCACTCGTGTGCTTAATGATGGTTTAATGAAAGAAGTTATACGAAATGGTTGTAAAGTGATTTAAGAAGGTTGTTTATGATTTGCGAGTGTGACTTACGATTTTGACACGTTTTTCGAGAACGTTCCAGATTTGCACGTTTTACGAGATTTCGAGTTTTTGTGATTTGATCACTATTGATGTTTGAATCTGGAATTGAAATGAGACTTGTGATTTTGAGGATTTTAAAAATGGTTATTGAGTATGTTTGATTGGATCGTGATTTTGGTGATTATGATTGTGGTTTTGATGTGTTGAAAATGAGATTTGAGAAAGAACTGATTTCTAAGAATTAAAATGGATTTGAAAAAGGTGATTTCGGGCTTGATGCTCGGGGCATTAAAGTAACTTGATTAATGAGATTCGGTTTTCGGAAATTTTAAGTGGATTCTTGGTTTGGGTTCGGGATGATGCTTCCGGATGCCGGCTTACGGAATCATTATTGCGAATTCGAATTCGGGAATGAAAAAGGATTTAATAAAGTGATTTACTATGATTGTGCATGCCCCGTGTTTAAGGATGATTTGAACATGTTTTGTGAAGTAAGGTTTGGGAATTTGAATGTGGAAACTCGGACCATGGGTCCTGTTGTGAAAAATGTGATTTTGGGATGGACCCCACATTGTCGTGATTGATAAACTGTTTTGGGGTTTAAAGACCCATTGAAAACTGTTTTGGGTTTAAAGACCCGAGTGCTATCGCTGGAGCACGTTTTGAGTTTAAAGACTCGGTCAATTGATGACGGGGGAGGGCCCTTAATGAGTTTAAAGACTCGGTTACTGTGATACCCCCGAGGCCTATTGATCATGTTCTGAGTTTAAAGATTCGTTGATATCCCGGGAAGGCCTGTTTCTGCGCATGGTTTTGAGTTTAAAGACTCGGACGCACTTGATATCCAGCGTAATGATTGACTTGTGATTATTGATGATTTCTGATGTTTCGGTTGAGTTGGGCAGTGGCCCGATATATGGTTGTTGGTTTTGGGATCATGTTGTGCATTTGGTTTTGATTCGTGGTTTTTGGGCTGAGGCTCGGTGTTTATGATTGCTGGCTAAGACCCGATGGTTGAGAAAGAATAATGATTTGAGGTTCATACTAGTTTTCCTTATGTTGAAATTTGATACACAGTTTTCTTATGTGGAAAATCTAAATCGATTGCGAAATGATTTTGTATGCATGCATTGGTTTTTACGCGGAGGGTAAAAACGTTTGTTGTAACTGTTTGCTAAACTGATTTATTTTTGTCCACTCACACCATTTGGTTTTTATTGACCCTCCAGGTCGTGGCGCGTTGTTCGAGGCTGTACGAGGGGCGGAGGCATGAGTAAGCACATGTGGCTATCCCTGGTCTGGCACGTACTGAGGGTAACTTGGGTATTTCAGTCGACTTGCCAGACGGGAGCAGGACCGGGCACGGTTATCAACGCCCCTTCCGGGGGCGGTCCTGTCACAATTAGTAACCATTTGATAAGGTTTTCTCTTTCTCTCCATCCAAGTGTGCTAGAAATAGAGAAAGTTGAATATGTGGTCCATTTAAAATTCTTAACCACATTATACATCATTGCTTTGATGAATACCTGGAAATCTTTGAGAAATCACAATTAAAAATTTGGAAAACTACTTTGTTAGTAATTCCTCAATCCACTGTTTTCGTATCCCAATGTTCATTTGATAGAATAAAGGATAATCATGTAATATTATCAGTATAGATTTATATTTGCGTGGTTCCAAAAATACATATCTTGAATTTCCTCATGATGATCTAATATTTTTCTTAGAATGTACTTGAACACATCAAGAGGTAAAAAAAATTTTGCTTTTTCAATAAGACAAATTCTTTTTTTTATTTTTTCGAAGACTGAATCTAAATAATCATTTCTAAGAATGTCTATCATTTGAAGAAAATTATTTATCTTTTCGAAATTAAAGTCGTTGTCCCAATTCATTTGTTTAATGATTTGGAAACAAAGGTTTTTGAAAAAAAAAAATATTTTCTTGTTTTACTGAATAAACTTCTTTTTCATTTTCTTTTAAGATATTTTTAAAAGTAGTTATTTTTTCAACTATTTTGAATGAGAGTTGGGTTACGTGTTTCCTAAACCCTCTATTTTCTTTTTGAATATGAGTTTTCCATTTGCCATTGATTTTATTATAGAGACTTTCTTCTAAACCAAGGTCGAAAAAGTCTTTTACTTCTGATATGGATCCTCCTGCCAATTGTTTGGCATTCAAAAAATTGTTGAAGGCCTTTATTGCCTCCTTCTAACATACTCCACGGTACTTGTTTACCTGATTGTGGCAAGCGAACCAATGATTATAGATTCCTGATTTGGAATCCCTAGTACACAACATATACTTTATGTTGTGAAGAAGGCTTTTTCCATACAACCATATTACAAGGGGTTTTCCCTTATCCATTGCCTGCAGAAATAACTCAGTTGTTTTAATGATCTTCCTTGCTATGATAATTTACAGCATTGCTAGTACCTTTCAGATGTTAAAATTCAAATGTATGTTGAGAAATAATATGATACCATTTTAATTTACGACCATCAATTATGGCTCTTTTATTAATTAAAAAATCCCAAACTCCTTGATTATATGTTCTAAGGATAACCCAAGAGTAGTGGTTTACTAAATTTCCCAATGGAATTCGAAATTGCTGCAGAAGAAAGGGCATACAAACAACAGGACAACATGAAGACAATAAAGTTAGATTATGAAGAGAAATTAAATATATTGATTTGAATAATGCGATGAAAGAGTAAGAGACCTCTAGGAGATATTTTCATTAAAACAAGTCAGTTAAATAGCAAACAATCAAACTTACATATATGAACAAACAAATATCAAAATAATTTTGATGTTGATGGACACCAACTAAAACCAATTATGATGGTGACAAATAGAAGTGTAGAAATAAAGATGACAAAGACATATGAGGAGAGAAAAGTCATGAATCAAAATAATTTTGATGTTGATGGACACCTACCAAAACCAATTATGATGGTGAAAAATAGAAGTGTAGAAATAAAGATGACAAAGACATATGAGGAGAGAAAAGTCATGAAAGGAGGAAAAGATGAAACAAGAAGAAAAGAAAGTTGAGGGAAAATAAAGAGTAAATTATTGTTACACCCTTAATAACTTTTATTTTTATTTAAAACAGTTAATGCTTGTATATTAAATAAAATAAGATCTTACCTCAAACTTTTTTTTATTCAAAATTCCCTAAACAGAATTTGTAAGTAATAAATTTCATATTTACCCTTTTATATTTCAATAAAGAGAATGTTTGAGTTATTGAGAATTCCTTTAAGCAATTAAAAATAACATTGCCTTTTTTCCCCCTCTTTGCCCCATGTGCTCCTTATTATTTGATTTTTTTTGCCTCTTGAGCCCTTTATTATATTATGCATATAATAAATATTATATATATATACTATATATATATATATATTTTTTGTATATAGTTACAATTGAATCTTTCGATAAAATAAAAAATAGAGTCCGTATTGCCTGGGGTTCAACGGTAGGGTATATAATTTTTTTTTGGGAGGGGGAGAGGCTTGAGATGGTGGTGGAAAATTGTACGACATAGGGTTTAATTCTAGAATTTTGGCACAAAATTATTTAAAATTTAAAAGTATTTTTGAAGAATTATTACTTTTAATTATCTTACTTTAAGTTAGATTAAATACTCATATTACTTTTAAAATGAGCAAGTGAAAATACATATATATATATATATATATATGAGTAATGTTTTCATAATCCTCAATATAATCTTATAATAAAAAAATAAAAAATAAAAAGTAATATTAAAATTATGATAAATTTTGGTAAGTGTTTTTTATATTGTTGCTAGATTAGTTTATAATTTGATGACATTAGTTGTAATTTATATAAAAATTATTATCTATTTTAAATTGTATAGTCATTTGACTAGTCAAAGGACTTGTGAGTTTAATTTTTCTATATGTAAATTTTTGAATAAACTTATATGTTAGTAAAGACCTATAAGTTAATTACCCAAAAAGAAAAAGATAACCGAAAGAAGAGAAAAACTATATGAAAGAAGCACATTTTAATTTTATCCTTATTCAGTTAGAATCAATACCTACAGATTAACAGCTTTATTTATTACTACTAAATTCAAAATTATATCAAAATCTAAATCTCTACTTAAACAAATAAAATATTGACGTGTAATTCTATTCGTCTAATGACCCTATTTTTTTTAAAAAAAAAACAAGAAGCAGGTTAAAGTTCTTAGCCCTACACTTGCCGTTTTAAAAAATATAGAACCTTATTTTTATTTTTTCTAAAGAAAAATTTTATGACCAAAATGAAAAATAAAGATCCCACGTTCCGCAGGCTGAGTAGCTCATGGTCGGTGGGTCAATACAAATTTACTAGTGTCTCGATACGTACAAAAGGAGACCAGAAATCCCAGTTGGCTTAATATTAAGGGTGGCAATTTTTGACACGACTCGAAACTCACACGAAATTTATCCAGGTCAACTTGCACGATTAAAATTTCGGGTCATTTTTGGGTCAACCCGTTATGACCCGTTTATTAAACGGGTGGGTTTCGGGTCAACCTGTTAACCCGTATAATGACATGTTAACCCGTTTAATAAATGGATAGATTTCAGGTTAACAGGTTAACCCGTATATTGGCTTATATATTGACCCATTTAATAAACGTGTCATTACTAACCCATATATCTACCCATTTACCTACCTAAATATCTATTAAATCTTATAATTTAAATAGGTTAAACGTGTTAAACGGGTCAAACGAGTCATAGGTTAATTGGGTTTTGAATATGACCTGTTTATTAAATGGGTTAAATGGGTTACACGGATCATTAACAAGTCGGGTTCGAGTTTAACATTCTTGACACGATTATTAAACGGGTCGGATTCGAATTTGGCATAAATGGGTAAAACAAAATTCATGAAAAATTGTGTTATTTATAAAATGTCAATTGGTAGGGCTTTTGGAGAGGCCCATGTGTACCATTTAAGGTCAAATGACTTGGAGATTGGAATCTCAGGTTAACCACTCAATTTTTTTAAGGATAAATTATATAAAAATATTCAAATTATAGGATCGATTTTAAAAAGTATTCGAATTATAAAAAGTTACATTTTCATATTCAAACTATAATGTCGATTTCAGAAGAGTACCTTTATTAGGGTTTTCATCCAAAACTCAGTTAACTATCTATGTGGTAAATAGTAAATGTCACTCAACATCTGATGTGAAAAAATTTTAATGGGCATTTTGGGAACAATTGTAATTCAACTACCTTCTTCATCTTTACCAATTCATCATCTTCATCTTCCCCCAATTCATCATCTCATTTTTCTCATTTCTTCATCAATCACCAATCATCAATCATCATCCATAAATCCAAATCCAAAATCCAAAATTAATCTTCCCCAGTTTTTCCTAGAATGTTCAAGCCTCAAATCCAAAAACCCATAACCCATTAACTCATCAAACTTCAAATTGGAGGAGAAGATTCTAGGCAAACCCATAATCTCCTGTTAACAAGAGCGAAGCAGAAGTTGCTGGGTTTGTCAACTTGAGACGACCACGCCTGAACAGTATCACTTTTCCCAAACTGCATGGTCTCATCCAAAACAATTTTAAACCAGCTAGCTGAAAGATCCGAGTTGCACACGCGACTGGCATTTTAATTGATGTTCCTCTATCACCCCTTCAATTTCTTCAACCCCATTTTCAACTTTTTCATTACCAGCGCCATTAATTATTCCAATTATGATTTCCTTGGCCGATCGGACAAAGTCTAAGCCTTTTGACAAAAACCCATCTCTCTTTTTCCTTTCAAGCTCCAAGATTTTAGTAGTCTTTCGAGAAACTCGAACCTCATTCTCGAGCACCTCCTTTGTTCTCAATTCCAAGTCAATTTTTAACGCGAACCCACCATCACTTTCTCTTAGACAAGCTTCAAGCTTGTGAATTTCGTCACAAAGAGAGTCTCTTTTGGGGAAAATTTCACCGAAGACTTTGATTAGGTCGGCGTTCACCATTGATAATTGCCGACTTCGATAGGAGGCTCTGGTGTGATTGGCGGAGGGACTTGAGCTCTGCACGAAGATCATAAACAGAGATTTTTGTGGAGTTCGACGGATCTGCACCGTTTGTTTGTCCTTCGTCAATGCCCTCCTCAAAGCGTGCACGACCACTAGCATAGCTACATTTTACTCTGCTTTAGCAAGGACGAGAGCTTCAGATGGGCGTTGGGCTCTTCTAGGCCCATTACTTCTCCATTGTTGATTCGAAGATCAATGGATGGGGCGTGGGCGTCTTGGTCTGTTTCGAGTTTCTGTGTTTCAAGCATGGCCATGTTTGGAGCTCAAAACCGCTTCGACACACTTGAGAATGAGAAAACGCCTCATTCTTCTTCAACTTGCAACCCTCAAATTTCCTATTTTCTCCAAAATCAGAAGCATAAGACGTTTTTCCTTTAATGAAATCGTCCTGAATTCCGAGATTAGATTAGTGACTAATTAAGGATTAGTAAGGTTAATCAGTGATTAGTTGGGCGAAATCGGACGGACGACGCAAAATGACCGTTTTGCCCTAGTCGTGGGAAAAATGATGACTTTTGACCCGGGAGGTCCGATGGCCGAGGGCCAAGGACCGTTACTTAGATCGGGTCGGTACAAATCCATAAACAGGCGGCACGCCGAAATCGGACATCGGACGGGAAAGTTATGGTTCACGGAGGTTCGATTTACGAGACGGGGATGATGTGGCAATAACTAATTGGGCAGATATTTAAGTGGGACCCATGGATGAGTAACAAGTGTCACTCATCCCATTGGTCACTTCCTAAAAAGTGGATCTATCCTAATTAAATACTATTATCCTAATTATTTTATAATTTAATCTCACCCCCTTTCCATCTCCACCTTTCATCTCATCTAATCTCTCAATCTCTACCATCCATTTTCCTCTCTCTCTCTCTCATCTGATCATCATCAGATATCATCCTCTCTGTTTCATTCTAACCCGAGCACCCATCCTCCATTTTTCTCCCAAAAACAAACATACACCCACATGAACAACCCCACCACCATATCCTTGTGTTCGTGTGAGATACTTTGAGTGTGACTGAGAGAGTGTGTGAGGCTAGTGGAACCTGGAGGACTGGACGGTGACTGCCGAGCCACGGCGGTGGCCACAGCGGAGGAGAACCGAAAACCGCGAAGGTGAGTTTGGTTTGAAAGTTTGAACTTGGGCTTTAGGTCTTGTGGGTCAATTTTAATGTTTGGGTTGGCTTTCTGGTGATTATAAGGACCATTTGGGATCAAAAGCAGTGGCTGGGGACGGCAGTGCAGCCCAGGCAGACGACTGGAAAAACAGAGCCGTGTTCTTCAATCGGAGAGGTATTTTCTAAGGCCTTTCTCGTGTTTTGAGACCGTAGGAAGATAGATTTTGAGTAGAGGAAGCTTTAAGAATCAAAATGGAACAAAATGGGTCGAAAATGAGTGAACTGGAGCCCTAGTCCGGTTCGAACTAGAGGACCCGATTCGACAGAGGTTAGGGGTGACACTGTTCACCGGGGCATGGGCTTCACGCGCAGCCCCTTTGGGTGGCGCGTGATGGGTCTTTTGGGGAAGTGTTCAACATGTGAATTAATCTATTCGATGTAACGAACATTTTGTGACTGATTTCGTGTCGATCAGACACCTTCTCGATATTGTTTGGGACATCCGAAGGTTTAGGATCGAGTTTAAAAATAGTTAAAAATTCGAGAAAATTACGGGACTTCAATTAGAGGTTAATAAGGTAGTTAGTAACCCGATCGACAGAGGTTAGGGGTGACACTGTTCACCGACGCATGGGCTTCACGCGCAATCCCTTTGGGCTGCGCTTGAGGGCGTGTGGTGGGTCTTTTGGGGAAGTGTTCAACATGTGAATTAATCTATTCGATGTAACGAACATTTTGGGATTGGTTTCGTATCGATCGGACACCGTCTCGATATTGTTAAGGACATCCGAAAGTTTAGGATCAAGTTTAAAAATAGTTAAAAATTCAAAAAAATTACGGGACTTCAATGAGAGGTTAATAAGGTAGTTAGTAACCTTCTAGATTGATTTGGACAGGTTTAGTAGTCCCGGTGACGGCGATTGTCCTGGTGAGGCTTACGGCATGCAAATCGAGGCGGCAGCTTAGGACGGTCTGTGAGTGGACCTTGATTTCTAAACTGTGATGCATGCATAAATATTTTATATGTTTTATGGATATGATTCTATGATGATGATTTGGATATTTTTGAATTACATGGTTTCACGCATTTCGAGGCGATTTACGTGCTTGCACATAAATCGAGGTTTACGATTTTGCACTGATTTTCAGTGCTTATAGTTTTGAAAATGATTTCATGAAATGATTTTGGATTTGAAAAGGTAAACTCGGGTTCGAGACCCATTTGTTTTGGAAACCCTCGGACTCGAAGTCCATTTAGTTACGTTTTCGGGTTAGAGGCCCAGTTGGTTCTTGAATCGATTTCGGATTTGAAAATATGAAATATGGCACGAGACCCATTTGATTTATGAACTCTCGGACCTGAAGTCCATTTGATTTAACAAGGCATTGGGTTGGAGGCTCAGTTGGTTTACATATCGGGCTCAAGGCCCAATTGGTTTGCGTATCGGGCTCGAGGCCCAGTTGACTTATGTATCGGGCACGAGGCCCATTTGGTTTACGAAATCGGGTACAAGTCCCAGTTGGTTTGTGAGTTCGGGCTTAGGGCCCAGTTATGGTTTACGATTGTGATTTCGGGTCGGGGACCCATAAATTGATTTATTGTTCATGACAGTTTATGGGGACCAGTAGGAACCCTTGAAAGGTTTTTATGGTTCACGACGGTTTATGGGGACCGGACATGAACCCTTGAAAGGTTTTGAGAATGTTTTCAAATGGTTTTTCGTATACCATCCTATATATATGGATTGTCTCCTCCGGGGAGGGTCGTTGGCCTGGGTGGACCCCGGAGTAGTCACGGAGAACTGACTGAGTAAAGTCGCCCCCGTTGGGTTCCTTACTCTCAGAAAGGCTATGGATTATAACCCCCAGGGAGGGTCATTGATCTACGGACATTGACCTGGGTGGACCCTGGGGAGACTTGGGCTTTGAGACCCCAGGTAGCACGCGCGTAGCTCTAGATACTGTGACAGGATTGGTTATATGATTTAGATAAACATGATTTCTTGGATTTGAGAAATTGTGTTTTATGATTGATAAATGGATTTGGGCTGAGATCCCACGTATGTTTAATATGTTCTAGATTTCTGTAAATGGTTTTGGGCAGGGCCCGTATGGATTTGGTTATTGAAACATATGTGGTTTGATAAATGGTTTTCCTATGCATGCATGCTTTTTAGTGAAGGGTATAAAGGTCTTTTATAAAATGTGTTTTTATGAACTTATTACTTTTCGTCCACTCACAGTCTTTCTGTTTTCAATGCCCTTCAGGTTGATTACGGATGTGAACTGTAGCAGAGACCGAGACATCACATACCTCCTCCGGATCCTGCGTACTCTGGAAGTCGGTCGGGCTAAAGGTTCAAATTCTCCCTGGTCTGACACTCCGTGTCATACGGGATCAGGAGCGTCCCTCGTTAATCCCGGGGGGATTGGGACGAGTCCTGATAGAAATCGAAATTCAAGCTTGGGTCTGGGTTACTTGTTTTCGCCTTCTTCACTGGGGCTTTTTCGTTCGTATTTGATCTTTTCCTCTTCCGGGTTTGGCAAGCTGGGATTTTAAATTGTTGGGTTTTCTTGGATTTGCACTGAATCAGATCGAGCAAAACTCGATTCGTCAACAACCGAAGTTGTTCAGAAAACCCAGAATCTTCCCCAATTAATGGGTCCTGAGTTTTTGGATTTCAGGCTTAAATATTTTGGACAACACTAGGGAAAATTAATTTTGGATTTTGGATTTAGATTTTTGAATGATTATTGATGATTGGTGATCCTTCCTCGCACAAGGCTTGGCACGAGCGGGAAGACGACAATCCTTCCTTTTTATCTCTCAATTGAATGATAGAAGAAAATGGAATCTCCCAATTACCAATTCAATTTGATGAGATATATACAAAAACAATTCGATAAATCGAAAATAGTGGTATGAGGAGTACAAATGTGTAATCCAAGTATTGTCATTAATTAAAATACCTTTTTTTTTCTTCTTTTTAGTTAATTAAGATATTATTAAGTAATTAATGTTAGTGACACCCCAAGATAATTTTTAAAGTGCTAATAGAAATTAGAAACTCTCAAATAGCAATGCATATATACTTGCCTTGTGAATCCATCCTAGCTGGTAACCGAAAACTACAACACTTGTTTTCTATAATCAAAGAAAACTACAATCAATAATTGAAATATTGATATCGATAGATATATCGCTAACCAAATTTACGGATATCTCGCTCAAAATATCGTTATCGATATCGTTTACAGTTAACAAAAATGATGGAAATTTAGTCTAAAAGTTGGAAATTTTTAATGAAATTTTGGAAAAAACTTAAGTACCCAATAATTGTTATATAGGAGTAATAAAATTATAAAATGACTGTGATATAATAAATATATGATGCAATATGATTCTGACGATGAGTAATAATATAAAATCTTAAATATAAACATAAATTGAAGTGAATTACTATAATTAAATGTTAATATAGTTAAAAACATAACAATAAGCATACAAAAATTTCAATGGAAGAAAAATGATAAAATAAGTCTAAATATATTTTAAATTGAAAAAAAAAATATGAAAAAATAGGATCAAACTTTGTTCAAAAATTGGAAGGAATTAATATATTTAAATTTGGAAAAAAAAATGAAAAACAAAAGGCCAAAGTTTGTTGAAAATTTGGAAGGAATGGTTAAAAAAAAAAACCAACCAATCAGCAACTGCTAACATTTGGCTTCAAACGCAGGTGCCCAAGAAAGAAGGCTAGCCACAAAACCAACTCAGCTAAGCCAGGCTTGTTTCAAGTTTAAAGCTCGTATAATATATAACGCATAAAAAGCGACAATCATCTTCTTCCTCCAGCGGGTCTACAACTCGAGTTTCTCCACCCGGCGACTTGATCTGACTCGAACTCCTTTATTTTACATCTAATCTTCACTAATTAACATCATATCTCGATCGTTTTGATCTCATAAAGAGATATATGGGCTTAGAATAAGAACATTTGGCGAAATATCGGTCAATTTCCTCCACCCACCCCGGTAAGTGTCGCCCTCCCCTCCCCTCCCCTCCCCTCCCCTCCCCTCCCCCTCCTTCCCCAAAATTTTGATATTTCCGTTTATTGGACCTTACGTAGAGAGAATCGGTCTAGTGGCTTATCAGCTTGCAATATTCTAGCTATATTTGGGTTAATAAATGGGCCAAGTATGTGAATGTATACGTATAGGCCAGCTGTGTCCCAAAGTCCCACTAGCAAGTGCACAATAATTCAGTAGATTCTTTAGATAAAGACACTCTGATGTATTGTCCATTTGTGCCACTAGCAATTGCACAATATTCAGTGGATTCCTTAGATAAAGACAATCTGAAGTTTTTCATTTGACTAGTGATCAAAATTGTCTTCCTTGAATTTAAAATACTATGAATATTTATAGCTTTATACTTGCAATTAAGTCATATTTTGTCCCCAGTCCTTGGGATACCACTCCAAGTCAGATTCCACTAATTCATCATATATTAATTAATTACGTATATATAATGACCTAATTAATTAAGTAGTAGAATACTGCTGGCCTGTTCTATTTTTACTTAATCCGAAAAATAAAATAAAAAATTAGTAGTATAATTATTATAGGTATACTTCTAAAATTGACTTATATATAATTGGTCGTAAATTTCAACCTATGTGAATCAGACTCATGTGATTTGTCCTCAGATTTTTTTCCGTCTCCAACGCCTTTATATTCTTCTTCTTTCTTCGCGAACGTTCATCCGTCTCTTTCGTATTCATTACCACACTTATCTGTCTCTTACATCTCTTCGTTTCTAATGCCTCGCTGCTAACCACAAGCCACAACTCATTATCATTCTTGGATAAAACCAGAATTCCCACTTTATGATTCTCTTTTATTCCCCCATAATTTGGAGAGATTTTGATTGTTATATTCGAAATCGCCTAACTGCTCCCCAAACATTCGACAACCCATCTTGGCAAGACATTTCATTGATCATCTAATTAAGCTGCTCTTCAATCATTCGATTTTCAATCTTCACGAGAAGGCCAACCGAAGATCTTCAATCCTTTTTCATTCAGCCACAACTTGAAGACTTCGAGGTAAAGTCATTGAAATACAATCTTAATATATTTCAGCCCGTCCTTTGGATACAACTCCAAGTCAGATTCCACTTGTTCACCATATATTAATTAATTACGTATATATAATGACCTAATTAATTAAGTAGTAGAATACTGCCGGCCTGTTCTATTTTTACTTATCCCGAGAAGAAAAAAGAAAAATAGTGGTATATATAATATTCCACTAATTCCATCCGTTCTTTCTTTTATTTCTGGCCCACGTCCCTTTTGTACAACATCGAATTGCAATTTGCTAGCAAACCCAGATAGGCACATTTGGAAATCAACTTTTCTACAACTATACACTCCATATGTGTAGAAAATGTAGGCATACATGTGTTTCTAAGCTGAAGCATCAGCCACACAGACAGGCAGATCCGTCACGACATTAGGCGGAACTCGAAGGATAGGATTGCTCTCGAAGAAATTGACCGGCTTTAGATCGAAGCTAGACGACACCGTGGGCATGATAGGGAAGTCTTCTTGACATGGTACGTGATGAAACCCTAATGTGTACCAAACCACAATGTCCTTGTTCTCAATCGGCCGGTCCCTACAAAATTAAAACCGATTCAATTTAATCAAGTCATATATGTGACTAGTAAATATAATACAAATCAACTAAGCTAACTCGCCTCACCTTTCTGACCACACCGCGAGAGTGTCTTCACCTTGGCTTTGGTAGACAAACAATCCGCCTGCCCATTGCTCACTTTTGTTATACGGTGTAACCCAAATTTGATTGTTTGTAAAAGCACCTCTCTTTTGGGGAGGATCATCGAGGTCAAGCAAGCTAGCGGCAGTCCCGCCCGGGACCAACTTGTATCCGACGGGGTTGCCGATCCGGGTCAGCTTGGTGGGGTTGATGACGTGGAATTCAGAGGGGTCATAGAGCTTGAGCTTGACTTGTGCATCTTTTTCTGTTTTGGCCACAGTTTTAGTAGCCTTCAAGTAGCTTTTCCTCGGTGATTGATTGGGCGAGTTTTGTTGCCTTTGGAGGTTCACTTTGGCAAAGGAGTTACGAGAGCCGTCCACGTCCATATCGAGATAAAACGTAATGTAGTGATCATGAATGACGCCAATTACGTTTTCAGACAACAAGTTGCCGTAGAAATTCTCTTGTTGCTCAGCTGAGACTTGGTTCACGTTTTCGTAGGAGGTGCCTTTCACCATCAAAATGCCACTAAGTCCCACCTAGTATTTTGGCACACGCATCCATCACAATTTACATATATTATTAGGCAATTAGAGAAAAAAAAACTGTTAATAACGAACCACAATAACTTATTCTTTTTAAAGTAAAAAAGACTCACATAGGTGTTTCAATACACTTCTAATCACAATTACAAAATTCACCATTAAAACGTCAACTATACCATAATGGCTGAGTTATATTATAAGTTGATCAGAAATATTTATGTCGTAAATATTAATTATGTATATTATTAGTTTTTATTTATTATAATTAATTATTGATATATTATTATTACTACTATTTATCAAAGCATTTTAATTATTTCTTTATTTTTATTTTTATTACTTTTTACCATCATCATCATCATCATCATCATCATCATGATTATTATTATTATTATATTTTTCAAGATTACAAGTCATTCGACTATTTAATACTAACAATTTTGAAGGTATTATTTTTAGGGATGACAATGGGTCGTGTTGTGTCTGGTTCGTGTCGTGTCATGAATTCTGTTTTACCCATTTATACCCAACCCGAATCTGACCCGTTTAATAATCATGTCAAGAATGTCCAACCCGAACCCGACTTGTTAATGACTCGCGTAACCAGTGTAACCCATTTAATAAACAAGTCGTACTCAAAACTCAATTAACATATAACCCGTTTAACTTGTTTAACATGTTTAACCTATTTAAATTATAAGATTTAATAGTTATTTAGGTAGGTAAATGGGTAGATATATGAGTTAGTAATGACACGTTTATTAAATAGGTCAATATATAAGTCAATATATGAATTAACCTATTAACCCGAAATCTAACAATTTATTAAACGGGTTAACAAGTCATTATACGGGTTAACAGGTTGACCCGAAACTCACCCGTTTATTAAACGGGTCATAATGGGTTGACCCGAAACTCACCCATTAAACGGGCCATAATGGGTTGACCCGAAAATGACCCGATATTTTAATTGTGCGGGTTGACCTGGATAAATTTCTTGCGGGTTTCGAGTCGTGTCAAAAATTGCCACCCTTAATTATTTGTGTCTGAACCGTATAAAGATATCTAACCATATTAACTTATATGATAAATAATTAATATGAATTATATTAAACACTAATTTCGTACTATATTATCATATTCAATCCATTATATGACATACTAAATGTAACCAGTGCAGAAATTAAATTTAAATAGCCCTTTATCCGCTTATTCACTACAATTGTTTTGTTTTTTAATTATATAAAAATAAACAAAACTAAAATGAAAAAAAAAATTACAGAAAAAAAATAGGGATATAACTATCACTCTCTAGTCTCTCCGCAACATATATTTATTCTTCTGATTTTGATTGAAATATTTAATTTTACTATTTTGTTCATATTAATGAATTTTTGTTTCTTCTGATTTTGATTGAAATATTTAATTTTACTATTTTGTTCATATTAATGAATTTTTGTTTTTTAGAAAGGGTAATTTTTGGCCGATTTATATTAATGAAGTTTATATTCGCTTTGACTTCATAATAATAGAAATGTTAACCATTGAATTACCAATGAGCACTAACCTTAGCTCTTATGAGTCCATCCGTTTGGAACTCCCAGTCGACGATATAATCATAGTTAGCAACTGATGCTGCCATTCTGACTACTAATGTCACCTTAGGCCTTACTTCTCTAACCTGCCATGCCATGCCATCCACACAATATTATATATTCATCAATTATATTTATTGAGCATATACACCATCTTTTCCAGTTTAAAAACAAAATTATTATTATTATTTTGAAAAGCTTGTACCATGAATGTTTCACAAATATTTATAGGACCAACCGAGTTGCTTACCGGCATGCCCGTTATCGGACTCTCCGAGTGGCGCCATCCGATATCGCCCCCATAGCTCTCGAACACACAAACCATGTTCGATCGGACGTACGGTTTCCCGTCGGCTGCGGCAAACACGCCGTCCATGTAGTACGCATTACGCGGGCAGTCATTAAGCGGGTCCAAAGGCATTGCCTGCAACCCGAACCCGTATTCACCCGCATCCATATAAGTCTTGAAGTACCACGCATCCGTGGGGTCCATATACGGCACAAACAACTCTGACGTGAACCCTTTGTACATCACATCCCTCAACTCCCCGTCATCCGGATCCCGCACCTTGGCCCGAGATATGATCACACCCGCCCGGGCATCGGCTTTCAAGTGAAATTCCCAATTTGCCCATTTCACCAAGTGATCATCCTCTACGGTGAAACTCGGCCCATCAGGCTGCTCTATGGATATGGGCTTGATAAGCTTCATCACCTGGTTGGCCTTCTGGGCCGAGTATCTATAATCTGTGTTGGCAGCCTTTGGTATGGGGATGCTCCCACCCTTATCCGAAATCTCCACCACTTGTCTAGTGTCCAAGTCAACAAGAACAGTCAACCCTTCGATTGGTCTCATATAGAAGTTCACAGTATCTTTAGTGGAGTAGCACTGCACCTTAATTAACCTCCTGTTTTCCTCGGACTCACCGTACCAACCAGCGGAAATCGGGAGACACGCCAGGTCCGCCAGATCTACCCCGCGCTGGACGATCGTTCGGTTGAAATCAGCGTTGGCGAGTGGGACCAAGGTGGCGGCGGTCATCTCCTCCATCGTCATCGTGGGGTACCCGGAGTGGGAACCGGTGTCGAGCACGGTGACCTCGCTGGTTGACAAGTCGACGGTGAGCACGTGCGACTGCTTGTTGACCCGTGCGACGACGGTGGCCTTTCTGGGGAAGAGAGGGTCGCCGCGCTTCCATTTTAGGACGAGGGGCTTGTCGGGCTCTTGGAGAGCGATGGAGTGGAGAACGTGGGTGGAGGAGGAGGTGAAGAGCGAGTGGGAGAAGAGGATGGAGCAGATGGCGTTGAGCTCTTGGACGGTGAGGGGGTCAAGAGGGTGGTGGGGGGTGTCGGAGGCATGGTTGCGGGGGCGGGGCGTAGGGTTAGGGTTTGGGATGGATTTGGATTGGAAACGGTTCTTGGAGAAGCACCAGGCGGAGTTGGTGGTGCAATCGAGGAGGTCGGTGGCGAAGGGTGGGGAGTAAGGGAGATGGGCCCAGGTGAAGAGGAGGACTAAGGCTATGCTGATGGAAAGAAAGAAGAAACGTGAGAAGCTTTTGGTGTCCATTGGATGAGAGCTAGAAAATTAGTTTTGTTTGGAAGATGATGAGTGAGTGTGATGAGAGATATGCGTGGTCGTAAATGACAAGCATCTGATGGGTTTAAGGTACTTATAAGTTAAGAGTGGCTCTATGAAGAAGATTCCAATGCAATATGCAGAAGACAAAATTTTGTATATATATATTATACAATACTTGGACGCAGATTGACACAATGACACTTGTATGCATACTGATTACTCATGCACTCTTCAAAAACAAGCTGCCCACCGTAGAAATCACGATAGAAAATACCGTTTAGAATGAAGTTTCCAGTAATTACAGTTTTGCCGTTGCGAAATATTAAAAGCTGGAGGGCATGAAACGTATTCATACACTTATGTAAATGTATTTTTTCTAATTCAAGTGAAATCTTATTCAGATATTCAAAATGAATGTAAAATTTGTTGGTTGCAGAGATGAACACCAAGTGTTTGATAAAGTTCACAAGTGAGAATTTTTAAGTAATCTCAGTGTTCTCACCATCTAGAGAGAGACATCCACTTTCTCATTGAATCGATTGAATGAATTACAAGAGTTCACACACACACTTACACACAAAACGGTTAGGATTCACATGACATCACCTACAGACGCTTTACATGGTTTCCTTGCTCTCTAAGACACTCACACCTCACACAATCTGTTATAACTAACTCTTAGTTGTCACAAAGCAATCTAGAAGCCAGTACAGGCGTCCTTGAGTCGAAATAGAGTTTTTGATCAGCTGCAATGTAGCTTGATCACTGCTGCTCCAGTGGCAGCTTATATTCCAACACTCTCTCCTAAGCTGCACGCTGGTTTAACTCCAAGTAGCTTGATCACCGTTGATATGCTTAGTTCTTTGGTGGAAAACAGGGTTTTTAGCCATTGTTATGCTGACATGTTGTCACACATTAGAGTAGTAGGCTCTAACGGTTCTTCCCCAAAGTCTTGTAGAACAAATCTGAGCCAAACAACTCGTGTTGTAGCCTTAACTGCACTTACATATTCTGCTTCAGCAATAGAGAGTGCAACACTACTCTGCTTGACAGAAGCCCAAGAGAATATCCCACTACAAAAAGTAAAGGCATATCCTGATATTCTTTTACTGTCCTCATTTGATCCTCCCTGATCACTATCACAAAAAGCAATTATAGTGGCAACTTTACCTTTCTTGTATTCTAGACCAAAATCTAAAGTGCCTTGAACATATCTCAGTACCCTCTTTACTGTTCCTAGATGTTTCTTGATAGGATTATGCATAAACCTGGATAATAGGCTAGAAGCATGCATTATATCAGGTCATGTGGCAGTTAAATATAACAAACTTCCCACTATTTGTTTGTACAACTTTTCATCAACAACTTCACTGTCATCCACTTTCTGTAGTTTATCATTTTCTTCAAGAGGAATGCTCACATGCTTGCATCCTTTGAGTCCAAACTTCTCTATCAATGTAGATGCATACTTCCTTTGATGAATGTAGATTTCAGAGCTAGATTTTAGGATACTCATACCTAGGAAATGATGCAATAATCCTAGATTTTTCATTTCATACCTTCCCATCATTTCTAACTTGAACTCTTCCATCATAGGCTCACTATCTCTAGTATAGATGATATCATCTACATAGATTGAAACAATCAAAGTCCCTTCATTTTTCTTGACTTTCAAGTAAAAAGTAGCCTCACTTGAGCTTCTCAGAAATCCACAACTTAAAAGATATAAGTATATTTCACCATACCAGGCCTAGGGTGCCTATTTCAAACCATAATGATCCTTGCTCAACTTGTAGACCTTGTCTTCTTGCCCTTACCTTTCAAAACCCTCAGGTTAATCCACATAGACGTCTTCCACCGACTTATAAGTGTATAAGTATAAGTGGTGAGTTGGTTTTAGGTATTCAGTGATGATTAGCCGAAAACCATGAATGGTGGTTGTGAGAGAAAAATAAGAGAAGATGAGGGAGTGATCCAGGCAAAGAGAGGGAAAGAAGAAATGAGAAATGGAGATAAAGATGAAAGGAGGAAACAAACAGAGAGAAAGAAATGGAAATAGGGTCTCTGTTGAAGCTTTAAACACCCTGGATTGTCACACTGCAACTTCCTATGGCGTTGCCCAAAAAGTCTTGTCAAAGTGAAACAAACCCCAAGACGCAAATGCATATGTACAGTTATGGATCTCCATGATACCAAGAGGGTACTAGATGCATGTCGTGAAGAAGGATTGGTAAATGGCTAATGCCTCGTTATCAGAATTTTTTTGGAGAGATGTACCTGTGTTCAGCCTTTTGATGTGGGGGACTGGGATAGCCTGACAGAATCCAAACTGGCGTGCACAAAAGTTTGGTTGGTAAACTTCAAAACTAGCATGTGTCTTGGAGTAGCGGTTCCTACCCTTTAGCGAGTCTCTTAGTAGCACACAGTTAAAGAATTCCCTAAGAATCAAAGTCTTATGGTGTGGGTCGTTGATGTCCTAGCAGCCACCTATATCGAACATGGAATAATAGTGTCCCAATGCTCCCTAGGGCTAGACCTTAACTCATAAAAGAATAGCAGATTGTCTTAAGCAAAGTAAGGCACGAGAGACAAGTGCATAAGTTATTGTACTAAGATGACTTCATCAGAAAATTTGAGAGCTTGATAGAAAAACTAGGGGAATAACCAATTCAACCATGTCTGAATCATCCATTATGGTCCATTCAGAGGCTGCCTCGGCATTGGATATGTCAGGACCCGACCCTCCTCGGTCAGGACCCGACTCATCTATCACCATATTGTCCGTTTTGGGCCTCGCCCTCACGGTTTTGTTTTCGGGAGCTCATGGTGCAACTTCCAAGGGGGTCACCCATCATGGAATTGCACCAGCCTCGACTCACTTAACTTTGGGTTTTCAATCCCCCCCCCCCCCCCCCCCCCCCCAAAAGCAACTTGAGCTCCCAAAAGGCCTAGTGCTAGATAGGTGTGTGCCTACACCTTTAAGGCACACCACCATCCTCTCCCAGACCATTCCCCCTCGCAGGAATGTGGGATTGTTCACCGTTCCCTCCAGGACACGGGTCTTACAATCCACCCCCCTTAGGGCCCAACGTCCTCGCTGGCACACTTCCCGGTTGGGGTCTGGCTCTGATACCAAATTGTCAGGACCCGACCCTCCTCGGTCAAGACCCGACTCATCTAGCACCATATTGTCCGCTTTGGGCCTCGCCCTCACGGTTTTGTTTTCGGGAGCTCATGGTGCAACTTCCCAGGGGGTCACCCATCATGGAATTGCACCAGCCTCAACTCGCTTAACTTTGGGGTTCCAATCCCCCCCCCCCCCCCCCCCCCCAAAGCCACTTGAGCTCCCAAAAGGCCTAATGCTAGATAGGTGTGTGCCTACACCTTTAAGGCACACCACTATCCTCTCCCAGACCATTCCTGTCAAGACCCACCCCGGTTTTACCCCGAAAACCGAGGCAAACCCTGCTCCCGTCTGACACCCCGACACAACATCAACGTAAACTACTAAAATAACACAGTCAGACGTAGGAGAAACTATATAAAACATCCCGAAGTCAAAGGTTTACAGAGCATAGTACTAAATACAAAAGAAGACAAAACCGAAGAACAGTACACGCACACGGAAAATTTACAACACTCCGGGGTCGCTCTCGTAACTTCTATGCCTCAGACGCTGCCTCGACGTCGAAAACCCCGCTCTAGCTCCACGACTTGGAGGGCAAGTTAAAACCAGAAAAGTGTGAGTGGACCAGAAATAAAAGAAAAGTTTCCAAAACAATTTTATAAGAAAATCGGGTTTAGCCCTCCTTTTTGAAATCACATGCATAACCCATTTACCAAAACATTTATAAATCACATAAACCGCAAACACTATAAAAACAGTTATAGAAATCATATCATCAGCGTCATAAAACTGTATCATAAAACATTAATACCGAGTCATTATTCTCCGATCAAACCTGCTGGATCTATCCGAGTCTTTAAACTCCTTTAAACTCAATCCAGGCCTCAATAATATCCGAGTCTTTAAACTCAATCCGGGCCCGTCCCCCGTCAAACATAATCCGGGTCTTTAAACCCAATATCCAGATCCAGCAAATCCAATCCCAAAACCGTTGAAAAACCATTTCTAAATCCACATCCAAACCCGAATCCGAAATCACCGGTCTGAAGCCCTTCTGGCATCCAGAACCGTCATTCCGAACCCAAATCCGGAATTCCACTTCCTAACTTTAAAACCAAATCTCGATTCTCAAAATCCGATTTCAAAACCGAAACCCTTTAATCACCAAATCATGTTTCAAAATCCCTTTATAAATATTTAAACCCAATTATCAATTAAAAGCCCAAAACCATAGCCTTATATTCAGAAATCACACTTTTCTCGAAAAAACGTGCAATTATGAAAACCAACAAAACTTATTCGATAAACATAGAATCATGATTTAAACCATAAAACAAGTAATTAAAAGCAGTTATGCATGCTCAGGTTAAGAGAAAGGGTCCACTCACAATACCAAGCCCTCAATCGTGTCCCGAACGTCCCGTACGTTCTTCAGCTTCCTCGGGAAATCCTGAACCTGTCAACAACCGCCAAAGTACGTTACTAACACACCTACGAATATCCACCTAATTTTCCCCAAAAATCTCCGGGTCCTAATCGTAACGAACCGGAACCCTAAACCTTCACCTTCACGGAACTAACCTCAAACGACGTCCGATCAACCCGAAACCAATCCTATTAGACTCGTCACAACACTTGGACCAAAAACCATGTTGACCATTTTCCCAACCGCCGCCGCACGCACCCCCACGCGCCGCCCAAAGTGGCTGCCCGTGGCCTCACGCGCCAGCTACAGTGTCACCAGCAACCTCTGGTCGACCCGGTTCGACTGTACTGAACCGGCGTTCTCGGTTCACCGCCGTCCGTCCACCAAATCGACTCTTTTCTTCACCATCTGCTTCGTCCTGTCCTAAGGAACTCATCCCCCTCACTCTAACACCTCGACTCAGCCTACAACTCATCGACTCAAACTCGAACAAAACCCGAACCAGTTCCCTGTTTCACGATCCAGCCAACCCGGTCACCCCCTGTCACGGTGGCTACCTTAAACCCTTCCTAGAACCTCACTGAGACTTACCCAACTCACCAAAACCATCGACTCAACCCCAGACTTCACGACTTTCGATTTGAAAATCGGCGGAAAAACAGAGCATAGAGGAAAAGTTGAGGAATTACCTGCCCTCCGGTCGCCGTCGTGAGCTCAGCCGTGAGGACACGACTCCTCTAGTCCACCTCCAGCCTCTGGACACCTCCACCGGCCTTGATTGATCGACCACGGCAGCACCACCACCCAAAACTCCTCTCTGTTCTCTGTTTCCCCCTTGGTTTCCCGTGGCTCACAACCGCACACACACACAACCACTAGACCTCCAAACCTCCTCACTGTCTCCCTCTCACTCTCTGAGTCACTCCTCACTCAACAGAACACACCAACCCTCACGATCACCTCTCAATTTTCTCTCAATCTCTCCCTCTGTTTTCTATTCTACGAACACAAACACACACACGGGTACACGATCTCAAGACCCCAAATTATTGGACCCGTGCACCCTAGAAACCTCTAGCCCTCCTACACGTGTCACCATCTTCCAACTCCTCTCCCAAGTGGCCCAATCTCAGCCCTCCATTTGTCCCTCTCTGTTGCACAAATCCCAATGTGCGAAAGACCAAAATACCCTTCCTTTAAACCAAAATTACGATTTTACCCTTACCGTTTTAGACCCGTAACTCACTCAACTTAACTCCGATGAATACGTGCTGCCTGTCGTTGAACTCAAGACGACAAGATCTACCTAACGGTCCTAGGTCAACGTGCCAAAACCCGTTCGTACGAAAAGTCAACTTTTCCTCCCTAATTTACCCAAATTACGAAAGTGACCTCAACCTTCTGAACATCATAAATTCCTCCTCGGATGTCGGAATCAAGCGTACCACCTGTCTATGGATTCGTGACGTCCTAAACTACGTCCTGGTCATCGGTCAATACCCAATTGACCTCCCGAACTAAAAGCCAACTTTTTGCCCGAACTAGGGGCAAAATCGTCATTCTAGGCAAACGACCTTATCAGGACCAACTAACTCCCGATTAAGCTCACTAATCTCACCTTAAACACTTCCTTAACCCTACTTCCTGGGACGGGCCGTTACAACCTACCCACCTAAAAAGAATTTTGTCTCCGAAATTCCACAACTAGTTCCCGACACCTAGGGTCTCCTACCCGGTAACCAACAACAGGTCTACAACAACTTCTCCGGAATTTCCTGTCTATCATCTCCACCTTGGGTATTTCACTCCATCCCCAACTACAAGTTACACTTCCTGGTGTACGCAAGGGAAACTCTATGAACAAAAAACAAAGGTATTTTAAAATACCTCATATTGAGTACCCAAAAAAAGTTCATAGAGTACCTCCTCATGTACATCCACCTCGCCAAAACTCTTCTCAACTCCTACCCAGAACAATCTAATCCAACAGGAAATCCTACCTATTGGCTCACTCCCTCGGCTGCCACTTCGGCCACTTGTCGGATAAATCTACAAAGTCCTAAACGCAAACTCTAGATTGTGGGTTCTCTCCTTCAATAACCTCATATCGATCAGTTATAGTCACTCCTTTCCTATTCCTTCCATCATCTTTCAACGTAGGGTAAATCCTAGACTCTACCCCAAAATCCAACAACAAAACTGGGTACAACACAACCAAGGATAATAAAAATACCTGTCCCCGCACCTGGTGCCAACTGAACCTCCTGCTGAGTCATCGAAAACACTCGGGCCTGAGATCCTGAAGATCTACCACGTCCCCTAGAACTACTAGTGGCACCACCACCTCCTCTAGTGCCCGCTGTCCCTGACGCTGTACTCTGTCTGGGCTCTATCACTCCTCGGCCTACACCACCTTCCTGTGGTAACAGAGGCCACTCACGTCGGAGGTGACCTCGCTCCCCGCAGTAGAAAAAAACATCCCGACTGGTAGGACCAGGTCTCCCTGTCGACGCAACAGACATCGCACTAGCTTGAGGAGTCGGCTGTGCTCGGTAACCTCGGAATCCTGAACTCTGGAAACTACCAGGTCTACCGAAACGATCATCGCCCAACGACGATGCTCCACTGAGGTTACCTCTCTTCGGTGTCCTCTAACTCGAAGCTCCAGAAAAAGATGACTCCCGACGTCGGACCGGCAAACTAGCCTCAACCCTCACTGCTGCGTCCGACAACTCTCGGAGGGTAGTAAACGATCTAGCCGTCACTATGGCTCGAATCTCACCTCGCTGGCCCAACTCAAGCCTACGACACTTCTCGGCTTCAGTGGCCACAAACGCAGGAGCAAACCGAGACAACATCTGGAACTTCTGTTCGTACTCAGCCACACTCAGATTCCCCTGTTGGAGCTGCAGAAACTCAGCCTCCTTGGCATCTCAAAAAGAATGAGGGTAATACTGATCTAAAAACCTCTCCCGAAACGTCTCCCAGGTCACCGTGTAGGCATCCCAACCGGACAACTCGAGGGTATACCACCACTCGTACGCCGCACCATCTAGTAGGAACGTAGCCAGTAACACTCGATCCTCCGGGGGACAATGCATTACTGCAAAGATCCGCTCAAGTCTCGTGATCCACCTCTGGGCTTCCTCAGGATCAGCCCCACCACTAAAAGTAGTAGCCCCGAGCTGCTGGGCTCGCTCAATCGTAGCACTCTCTGTCCCTCTTGCTGCTTCGTCTTCAGGTCGTGGAGAGGGTCTACGTCTCGGAGGCATCGTCAATCGCACGCCGAAAGAGGCATAGAAACAGTCAAACAACCTAAACACAACCTCACAAACCGACAAACCCGACCAACTTGACAAACCTATGCTCTGATACCAATTATCAGGACCCACCCCGGTTTTACCCCGAAAACCGAGGCAAACCCTGCTTCCGTTTGACACCCCGACACAACACCAACGTAAACTACTAAAATAACACAGTCAGACGCAGGAGAAACTATATAAAACATCCCGAAGTCAAAGGTTTACAAAGCATAGTACTAAATACAAAAGAAGACAAAACCGAAGAACAGTACACACACACGGAAAATTTACAACACTCCGGGGTCGCTCTCGTAACTTCTATGCCTCAGACGCTGCCTCGACGCCGAAAACCCCGCTCTAACTCCACGACCTGGAGGGTAAGTTAAAACCAGAAAAGTGTGAGTGGGCCAGAAATAAAATAAAAGTTTCCAAAACCATTTTATAAGAAAACCGGGTTTAGCCCTCCGTTTTGAAATCACATGCATAACCCATTTACCAAAACAGTTATAAATCACATAAACCGCAAACACCATAAAAACAGTTATATAAATCATATCATCAGCGTCATAAAACCGTATCATAAAACATAAATACCGAGTCATTATTCTCCGATCAAACCTGCTGGATCTATCTGAGTCTTTAAACTCCCGAGTCTTTAAACTCAATCCAGGCCTCAATAATATCCGAGTCATTAAACTTCCGAGTCTTTAAACTCAATCCGGGCCCGTCCCCCGTCAAACATAATTCGGGTCTTTAAACCCAATATCCAGATCCAGCAAATCCAATCCCAAAACCGTTGAAAAACCATTTCTAAATCCACATCCAAACCCGAATCTGAAATCACCGGTCTGAAGCCCTTCCTGTAACGACCCGATGTTCGGAAGGTTAAGGGCACTTTCGTAATTTGGCTAAACTAGGGGGAAAAGTTAATTTTTTGTATGATCGGGTTTTAACTTGTTGACGTAGGACTGTTAGATAGATCTCGTCGTCCTGAGTTTGACGACAGGCATCACGTATTCATCGGACTTACGATGTGTGAGTTACGGGTCTAGAAAGGTAGTGGCAAAACCGTAATTTTAACTTAAAAGGAGGGGTATTTTGGTCTTTGCACATAGGGATTTGTGCAGCAGAGAGGGACACGTGGATGGCTGTGATTGGGCCATTTGTGTGAGAAGGGACAAGATGGTGACACGTGTAGGGCAACTAGAGGGTTCCAGCATTTTGTGCACGGTCCAAATAATTGGGGGTGCTTGGGTGCCCGTGTGTGTGTTCTTCGACCCAGAGAGAAACAGAGGGAGAGAATTGAGAGAATTGAGGGGTAATCGTGGGTGTTGGTGAGTTTGTGAGTGTGTGAGAGTGACCAGAGAGTGAGAGGGAGACAGTGAGGGAGGTTGGAGGAGTGGTGGCTGTTTGTGTGTGAGAGGGGAGCCACGGGAAAACAGGGAGGAAAACAGGGAGGAAGTGAGTGTTTGTGGGTGGTGGTGCTGCCGTGATCGATCAATCGAGGCCAGTGGAAGTGTCCAGACGACGGAGGAGGACGGGAGGAGCTACTGCATCACGGCTAAGCTCACGACGGCGATAGGAGGACATGTAATTTCTTGTTTCCCTTTCTGTGCTCTGTTTTGCTGTCTAGATTCAGACGCTAAGTCGTAGCTTTAGGGGTTGAATCAAGGAGTCTAGTTAGGTCTAGGGGATTCAGTGGAGTCCTAGGAGTCTTCTGGTTGTGCAGCCGTGACGGGGAGTGCACGGTGGAGGCTAGAACGACGGAGAGTACTCTGTGTTCTCTGTTTTTCCGTTTTGCTTCAGACGTAAAGTCGTGGGGTTTGAGTGTGAGTCGAAGGTCTTGGTGAGTTGGGTGAGGTTTAGGACGGTCCTAGGAAGAGTTTGAGACTGCCACCGTGACGGGGGAAGACCTGGGTGGCCGGAGAAGGAAACAGGGGACTGGTTCAAGTTTGGTTCGAGCTTGAGTCGACGAGATGTAGGATGAGTCGAGGTGTTAGAGTGAGGGGGATGAGTTCCTAAGGATGGGATGAAACAGTTGGTGAAGAAAAGAGTCGATTTGGTGGGCGGAAGGCGGAGAACCGGTCACGCCGGTTCAAATTGCAGCAACTGTGTCGAACCGGGTCGACCAGAGGTAGACGATGCACTGTAGCTGGAGCGTGAAGGCCACGCGCACCCAATTTGGGCGGCGCGTGGGGGCGAGTACGGAGGCGGCTGGGAAATAGGTCAATATAGTTTTTGGTCTAGGTGTTGTGACGAGTCCGTTGGAATTGGTTTCGGGTGGATCGGACGTCGATTAGATGTTGTCCCGCGAGGGTGAAGGCTTAGGGTTTCGGTTCGTTACGTTTAGGACCCGGGGATTTTTAGGGAAAATTAGGTGAACCTTAGTAGACGTGTTCGTAATGTACTTTGGTGGTTGTTGACAGGATCGGGAGTTCCCGAGGAAGCTGACGAACGTACGGGACGTTCGGGACGAGACTGAGGGCTCGGTACTGTGAGTGGACCCCTTCTCTAAACTCGAGCATGCATAACTGTTTTTCTATAAATGTTTTATGGTTTTAATCATGATTCTATGGTTCTCGAATAAGCTTTGTTGATTTTCCTTAATTGCACGTTTTTTGAGAAAGTTCAGTTTTCAGCACGTTTTACGAGAAAAGTGTGATTTCTGAATATGATGCTATGGATTTGGGATTTCAGTGGATAAGTGGGTTGAATGCTCATAAAGGGATTTTGAAACATGATTTGGTGATTAAAGGGTTTTCGATTTTGAAATCGGATTTCGGTAACGGGATTTGATTTTAAGGTTGAAAGTGGAATTCCGGATTTGGGTTCGGAATGACGGTTCTGGATGCCGGAAGGGCATCAGACCGGTGATTTCGGATTCGGGTTTGGATATGGATTTAGAAATGGTTTTCAAACAGATTTGGATTGGATTTGCTGGATCTGGATATTGGGTTTAAAGACCCGGATATTATGATTGACGGGGGACGGGCCAGGATTGGGTTTAAAGACCCGGATTGAGTTTAAAGACTCGGGAGTTTAAAGACTCGGATATATTGATATTTCCCCCGTAGACCTGTTGAGTTTAAAGAATCGGGAGTTTAAAGACTCCGATATTATTGAGGCATGGATTGAGTTTAAAGACTCGGATAGGTCCAGCAGGTTTGATCAGAAAATGATGATTTGGTATTCACGGTTTATGATACGGTTTTATGATGTTTCTGCTATGATTTCTATAACTGTTTTATAGTGTTTATGTTCTTATGGCGAGGTTATGTGAATTATACTGTTTTTAAAATGATTCTGTAAATGTTTTATGGCGATTGATTGCTAACTGTTTTCATAACTGGGTTATGCATGTGGTTTCAAAACGGAGGGCTAAAACCCGGTTTGCTTATAAAATGGTTTTGGAAACCTTTATTTTATTTTTGTCCACTAACACCTTCTGTTTTAAATTGTCCTCTAGGTCGTGGAGCTAGTGCGGGGTTTCGGCGTCGAGGCAGCGTCTGAGGCATAGAAGTCACGAGAGGGATTCCGGAGTGGTTTAAATTTTTCGTGTGCGTGTATCTAGTTTCTCGGGTTTTCTTTCTTTTGTACTGTAGTACTATGCTCTGTAAAACTTAAACTTCGGGATGTATTATATAGTTCGCCTGCGTCTGACTGAGTGTTTAGGTGGTTTCGAGTGAGTTTACTTTAGTGTTGTGTTGGGGAGTCAGACAGGAGCAGGATTTACCTTGGTTTTCGGGGTGAAACCGGGGTGGGTCCTGACACTTCCGGCATCCAGAACCGTCATTCCGAACCCAAATCCGGAATTCCACTTCCCAACTTTAAAACCAAATCTCGATTCTCGAAATCCAATTTCAAAACCGAAACCCTTTAATCACCAAATCATGTTTCAAAATCCCTTTATAAATATTTAAACCCAATTATCAATTAAAAGCCCAAAACCATAGCCTCATATTCAGAAATCACACTTTTCTCAAAAAACGTGCAATTATGAAAACCAACAAACTTATTCGATAAACATAGAATCATGATTTAAATCATAAAACAAGTAATTAAAAGCAGTTATGCATGCTCAGGTTAAGAGCATGGGTCTACTCATAATACCAATTGTCAGGACCCGTCCCAAATATCACCTCGATACTCGGGATGAACCCTGCTCCCGTCTGACAATCACGCTTACAATACCAAAAATAAACTTAATACAACTATAAGCATAACCATCAGACGAAGGAGTAAATATATACAACAGTAAGTCAGAGCATAGTTCTACAAAATGGGCACCAAAAGTCCTACAAGTCTAAGTCCGCAACGGAAGAACGTCAGAAGCCCTATGCCTCGATATCTGCCTCAACGTTCACCCCAGCGCTATCACCACGACCTGGAGGGAAATTAAAAACAAAAGATGTGAGTGGACCAAAAGGAATGAAAGTTTTAAAACCGTTTACCAGCAAATCAAAGTAAGGAAATAAAATCATTTGTTCCCTCCGGTTTAAAACCAGGCATGCCAATGAAGTATTAGAAAAGTCATAACATAAAACCAATCATAAGAAACAGATACACTATAAAACATCATAAGAAACCAGAGTATAACCCGATCAAACCTGCTGGACCTATCCGAGTCTTTAAACTCAACCAGGCCTCACATATAAATCCGAGTCTTTAAACTCCCGAGTCTTTAAACTCAATAGGCCTATGGGGGTAATATCGTAATATCCGAGTCTTTAAACTCCCGAGTCTTTAAACTCAATCCGGGCCCGTCCCCCGTCAAATCAGTATCCGGGTCTTTAAACCCATATCCAGATCCAGCAAATCCAATCCACATCCAGTGTAAAACCGATTCAAAATCCATCGCCAAATTCGAATTCGAAATCCCCGGTTCGAAGCCCTTCCGGCGTCCAGAACCGACATTCCGAACCCAAATCCGGAGATCTACTTTTATACCCAAAACTCACGTTAAATCACAATTTATGTTTCACAATCCATTTATCATCTTCTGAAACACTTATAGATTAAAATCTCCAAACATAGCTTTAAAATCGGAAAATCAGCTTTTCTCGAAAAACGCGCAAAATCCCAAAACGTCTCGAAAAACGTGCAAACATCTCAATCACGTATAATCATCATCAGGACATAAAAACACACATAGAAATCATAAAACAGTAATTAAAACAGTGTGGCATGCTCGGAAGTAAGAAAGAGTCCACTCACAGTTTACAACACGTCACTCGCGCTCCGTGCGCTCCTCAACCGTCTCTGGCGTCTCCCGTCCTGTCAATAGATACCAAATAGGGTCACAATAACATCAAGGATACCTTCCCTATTTTCCCCAATTTTTCGGGAATTTAATCAAATTTTAATCTGAAACCCTAAACCGTACGGATTCCCGAACCATTCCGTAACACCGTCCGATTAACCCGAAAACTGTACCATTGGATTCCTTAGGACATTTAGGGCTAAACTCATGTTGGACGCTTGACCGGATTCCTCCCCACGCGCCCCCACGCGCCGCCCAAAGTGGCTGCGCGTGGGCCTCATGCGCCTGCTACAGTGTATCTTCAACCTCGAGTCACCCGGTTCAACTGTGTTGAACCGGCGTGACCGGTTCTCCTCCGTTCCTCCACCATTCTTCCCCATTTCAATTCCAGTAGCTTCGTCCAGTCCCCTGCAACCAAACCCAGTCCTAAAATCCAGAAATCACGGCCTGAAACCCCTCGTCTTCAACCTCGAAAACCACTGCCCGTGAGCCCTGTTTTCCTTCCCGGCCGTCCACTGCTTCCCCCTTCACGGTGGTGATACCAGCACCTTCCTAGGACCCTACTTAGTCCTACCCAACTCACAGAATCCGTCGATTCATCCCCGAAGTCCACGACTTCAAGTTTGAAGTCACGGCCAAAAATAGAGTATTGGGTACTCGCCGTCGACTGAGCCCCGCCGTGTACGCCCCCGTCACGGCAGCCATCACAAACCAATCCTAAGACCTCCCTGAACAACACCCTGACCTCCTAATCCCTCGACTCTAAGCCCAACTCCACGACTCTTCAAATGAAAATCCACAAAAAAAAAACAGGGCAAAAGAAATTACCTTTCGATTCCGGCGCCGCCGTGAGAACCGTCACCCACCACGGTGCTCGTGGGACTCCCCTAAACCTCCTGAGTCTCCTAGTGCCTTGAATCCGTCCACCACACCACACAACAGCCACCACCGTCCACGGCCTCCTCTGTTTCTTCCACTTATCCAACAGTCCACCCCGTCGCCTCCGTGCACGGTTGCACCACCAGACCACGATCACCTGCTCCTCCGTACCTCACTGTCTCTCTCTTGACTCACACTTCACTCTCCCTAGCATCCAAATCGATCACCGCCTCACCCCAATCTTCTCTCTGTTTTCTGTTTCCTTCGCAATTGTGCACGGTTCAAAAACGAACCAAGTGTGGCCGTGCACACTTTAGACACCTCCAGAAGCCTCTGGCTTCTCACCACGTGTCCACCAGCTGTAGGCCAGCCCAAAAATATCTGCCACTTGCCCTTATCTGATTGGGCTGAGGGAAAATGACCAAAATGCCCCTCCTGCACAAAATTACCATTTTGCCCTTAGACTTTCCAGACCCGTGTCTTTTCCGTCCGACGTCCGATGACAGCGTGCCGCCTGTCGTTGAACTCAGGACGTCGAGGCCTATCCAACGGTCCTCGGTCTACGTGAAAATCGCAAATCCTCCAAAAAGTCAACATTTCCCCTCTTAACTTAAAATTACGGTAACGCCCCCAACCTTCCGTACATCATAACTTTTCCTCCGGTTGTCCGAATCGAACCTGCCGCCTGTCTACGGACTCGTGACGTCCTAACCTACGTCACGGTCAAAGGCTAACACTCATCCAATCGATAGTACAAAAAGTCAACTTTTCGTTTACTATTCACAAGGGCAAAATCGTCCTTTTTACAAAACTTCATAAAAATTACATTTTTACCCTTCCCGTAGGTACGGGTTGTTACAATCTACCCCCCTAAAAAGAATTTCGTCCCCGAAATTCAGTGAAATAAGTAAGGGTACTGTTCCCGCATCAAGGCCTCGGGTTCCCAAGTAGCTTCTTCGACCTGATGATTTCTCCACAATACCTTCACTAAGGGAATCGTCTTCCTTCGCAACACTTTATCCTTCCGATCCAAGATTGCAACAGGTTGCTCTTCAAAACTCAAGTCTTCCCTCAGTTCCACTGGTTGTGCTTCTAAAACATGCGAATCATCTCGAATATATTTCCGAAGCATAGAAACATGAAAGACATTATGTACCTTTTTTAAATCTGCTGGTAAGGCCAACCGATAAGCTACAGGACCAATCCGCTCCAAGATCTCATACGGTCCAATGTAACGAGGACTCAACTTCCCTCGTCTGCCAAATCGTATAATTCCTTTTCAAGGAGATAGCTTCAGGAAAACCCAGTCTCCAACAGCAACTCCAAATCCCTGATCCTACGGTCAGCGTAGCTCTTTTGGCGGTCCTGCGCTGCCTTCAATCGATCCCTAATCAATGCCACTTTTTCCTGAGTAAGCTCCACCAGCTCAGAAGTAGTCAACCTCCTCTCACCAACCTCAGTCCAACACAATGGAGTCCGACACTGCCGCCCATACAAAGCCTCGTAAGGAGCCATCCCAATGCTCTCCTGAAAACTATTATTGTAGGCGAACTCCATCAAAGGCAGATGTGATTCCCAAGTACCCTGAAACTGAAGCACACAAGCTCGCATCATATCCTCGAGAATCTGAATAGTCCGCTCAGACTGCCCATCAGTCTGAGGATGAAAAGCAGTACTGAAGTGTAATTTAGTCCCAAAAGCTTCCTGTAAACTCTGCCAAAATCGAGAAGTGAATCTCGGATCTCTATCAGATACTATCGACTCCGGAGTCCCATGCAATCGAATAATCTCATTAATAAACAACTGTGCAAACTGTTCCAACCTGAAATTCTCCCGTACTGGCAAGAAATGAGCAGACTTCGTAAGTCGATCCACAATAACCCACACACCATCGTGTCCCTTCGGTGTTCTCGGAAGCTTGAACACAAAATCCATAGTCAGGTGATCCCATTTCCACTCGGGAATCGGCAAAGGTTGCATTGCTCCATAAGGTCTCTGCCGCTCGGCTTTTACCTGTTGACAAATCAAGCATCTACTGACATACTCTGCAATTCCACGTTTCATCCCTGACCACCAGTAATGCTCTCGAAGTGTACGATACATCTTGGTCCCACCAGGATGCATCGCATAAGCTGAACAGTGAGCCTCATCTAGTATCACCTTCTTCAAAACTTCATCCTCAGGTACACACAACCGTCCATTCTTAACCAAGGCTCCATCCTCACGAATCTCAAAATCCTGTCTTTCTCCAGCCTCGACCTCAATCCGAATGATGCCCAGAATAGGGTCCTCAAACTGAGCATCAATCACCTGATCAATCAAAATGGGTCGCACATGGAAACTCGCTAGGAGTGCTCCCTGATCATCCACAGTCAACTCTACTCCCATCTTACGGAGCTCTACCAGCAAAGGTAACCGTACTGTCCTCAGATGCGACAAAGATCCAGCTGACTTCCTGCTCAAAGCATCGGCTACCACATTAGCCTACCCTGGATGATACTCAATAGTACAGTCGTAGTCCTTAAGTAACTCCAACCAACGGCGCTGTCTAAGATTCAATTCCTTTTGAGTGAACAAATACTTCAAACTCTTGTGGTCCGTGAAGATCCTGCATTTCTCACCGTACAAATAATGTCGCCATATCTTCAATGCATGAACCACCGCAGCCAGTTCCAAGTCATGTGTAGGGTAGTTCACCTCATGGGGTTTCAATTGCCGGGAAGCATAAGCAATCACTTTCCCGTGCTGCATCAAGACACAACCCAAACCTTGTAAAGAAGCGTCACTGTACACCTCGAACTCCCCACTATCATCTGGAAGGGCTAACACAGGAGCAGATGTCAACCGCCTTTTAAGCTCCTGGAAACTCTGTTCACAGTTCTTATCCCACTCAAACCGAACTCCCTTCCGTGTCAACCTCGTCAACGGTGCTGCAAGAATAGAAAAGCCCTCAATAAAACGCCGGTAATACCCTGCCAAACCCAGAAAACTCCGAATTTCCGTCACCGTCTTAGGCTGTTCCCAATTGGCTACCGCCTCAACTTTCTGAGGATCCACACGAATGCCCTCGGCCGAAATCACATGGCCCCGAAATCCAACACTGGTCAACCAGAACTGACACTTACTGAGCTTCGCATACAACTGATGCTCCCTCAACGTTTTAAGCACGATCCTCAGATGTTTCTCATGCGCCTTCGCACTCTTCGAATACACCAAAATATCATCAATGAAAACAATCACAAAACGATCCAAGTAGGGCCGGAACACTCGGTTCATAAGGTCCATAAAAGCTGCTGGGGCATTAGTCAAACCAAAAGGCATCACCACAAACTCATAGTGACCGTACCTGGTCCGGAAAGCTGTCTTCGGTATATCCTCCTCTTTAACCCTTAACTGGTGATAGCCGGAGCGAAGATCAATCTTCGAGAAATACTGTGCTCCCTTGAGCTGGTCAAACAAATCATCAATCCGGGGTAGGGGGTACTTATTCCGAATAGTTACCTTATTCAGTTGCCTGTAATCCACACACAATCTCAATCCTCCATCCTTTTTCTTGACAAACAAAACAGGTGCTCCCCAAGGTGACATACTCGGTCGAATGAATCCTGTATCGACCAACTCTTGCAACTGGGCCTTAAGTTCCCTCAATTCGGCAGGTGCCATACGGTAAGGAGTCTGAGAAATAGGTTGTGTACCTGGTAGAAGCTCAATCGTAAACTCAAGATCTCGGTGTGGGGGTAGTCCTGGCAACTCCTCGGGAAAAACATCGGGAAACTCCCGTACCACTGGTATATCCTCCGCCCTCTCTGGCGTAGCACGCGTATCCACCACATGAGCTAAATAACCCTGGCACCCCTTACGTAACAGTTTACTAGCCTCGAGTGCCGAAATAACTCCCGTAGGAAGTGCACGCTGATCCCCCTGGAATGTAGTCTCTGATAATCCGGGACTCCGAAAAGTCACTCTCCTATCGAAACATTCGATAGAAGCATGATGTCTCGTCAACCAGTCCATACCCAAGATCACATCAAAGTCCCGTAAATCCAAGAGTAACAAATCTGCCAGTAACTCCACCTGGCCTACCATTACCGGACACTCTCTCAAAACCTGAGTCACTACCAACACCTCCCCAGTAGGTGTACTCACTCCTAACGCACAATCCAAAGTAGACACCTCCCTCTCCTTAACCAGACTACAACTCCGAGCTATAAATGAATGGGTAGCCCCGGGATCTATCAAAGTAAAAACAGTGTGACCAAGTATGGTGAGTGTACCTGTCACCACTCCCGGTGCTGACCTAGCCTCCTGCTGAGTCATCGCAAAAACTCGCGCCTGAGGTCCCGATGACCTACCGCGCCCTCTGGAACTGCTCGTGGCACCACCACCACCCCTAGGGCCTGCCGCCCCTGATACTGAAGCAGTACTCCGCCCGGGTTCTGCTGCACCTCTGCCTGCTCCACCCTCCGGAGCTAACAATGGGCACTCCCGACGGAAGTGTCCTCGCTCTCCACAATAGAAGCAAGTGTCCCTACCGGGTCCACCGGTATGCCTCCCTGTAGAAGCCACTGAAGTCGCACTCGCCTGAGGAGTCGGCTGTGACCTAGCTCCTCGAAATCCTGAGCCCTGGAAACTGCCTGGTCTGACATACCGGGCTCCACCAGCCGATGATGATCCACCAAAATTACCCCGTTTCGGGGGCCTCTGACTCGATGCTCCTGGAAATGACTGCTCTCGGCGTCGAACACTGCCCGAATACTGTGGTCGAGCAGGTAAACTGGCCTCCACCCTGACAGCAGCATCAGACAACTCCCGGAATGTAGCAAAAGAGCCGGCTGTCACTATGGCCCTGATCTCTCCCCGGAGGCCCAACTCAAACCGGCGGCACTTCTCCGCCTCAGTCGCCACAAATGCCGGAGCAAAACGAGATAGCATCTGGAACCTCTGCTCATACTCAGCAACTGTCAAGTTTCCTTGCTTCAAGTGAAGGAATTGCGCTTCCTTCGCATCCCTAAAAGAACGGGGATAGTACTGATCTAGAAACCGCTCCCGAAAAGTCTCCCAGGCCACGGTATGTGCATCCCAGCCGGACAGTTCCAGCGTGTACCACCACTCGTAGGCAGCTCCATCCAACAGAAAAGTAGCTAACAATACCCGATCCTCGGGAGGACAGTGCATCACCCCAAAAATACGTTCTAGTCGGGTGATCCATCGGTGAGCTTCCTCGGGATCAGCTCCACCGCTGAACGTAGTAGCCCCAAGCCTCTGGGCTCTCTCGATCGAAGCGCTCTCAGTCCCTCTCGCCGCTTCATCTTCAGGTCGTGGAGGGGGTTCACGTCTCGGAGGCATGATCAATCGTACGCTGAAAGAGGCATAGAGTTAGTATAACAACCTAGACCCAACACAAATTGACACAACCTATGCTCTGATACCAATTGTCAGGACCCGTCCCAAATATCACCTCGATACTCAGGATGAACCCTGCTCCCGTCTGACAATCACGCTTACAATGCCAAAAATAAACTTAATACAACTATAAGCATAACCATCAGACGAAGGAGTAAATATATACAACAGTAAGTCAGAGCATAGTTCTACAAAATGGGCACCAAAAGTCCTACAAGTCTAAGTCCGCAACGGAAGAACGTCAGAAGCCCTATGCCTCGATATCTGCCTCAACGTTCACCCCAGCGCTATCACCACGACCTGGAGGGAAATTAAAAACAAAAGATGTGAGTGGACCAAAAGGAATGAAAGTTTTAAAACCGTTTATTAGCAAATCAAAGTAAGGAAATAAAATCATTTGTTCCCTCCGGTTTAAAACCAGGCATGCCAATGAAGTATTAGAAAAGTCATAACATAAAACCAATCATAAGAAACAGATACACTATAAAACATCATAAGAAACCAGCGTATAACCCGATCAAACCTGCTGGACCTATCCGAGTCTTTAAACTCAACCAGGCCTCACATATAAATCCGAGTCTTTAAACTCCCGAGTCTTTAAACTCAATAGGCCTATGGGGGTAATATCGTAATATCCGAGTCTTTAAACTCCCGAGTCTTTAAACTCAATCCGGGCCCGTCCCCCGTCAAATCAGTATCCGGGTCTTTAAACCCATATCCAGATCCAGCAAATCCAATCCATATCCAGTGTAAAACCGATTCAAAATCCATCGCCAAATTCGAATTCGAAATCCCCGGTTCGAAGCCCTTCCGGCGTCCAGAACCGACATTCCGAACCCAAATCCGGAGATCTACTTTTATACCCAAAACTCACGTTAAATCACAATTTATGTTTCACAATCCATTTATCATCTTCTGAAACACTTATAGATTAAAATCTCCAAACATAGCTTTAAAATCGAAAAATCAGCTTTTCTCGAAAAACGCGCAAAATCCCAAAACGTCTCGAAAAACGTGCAAACATCTCAATCACGTATAATCATCATCAGGACATAAAAACACACATAGAAATCATAAAACAGTAATTAAAACAGTGTGGCATGCTCGGAAGTAAGAAAGAGTCCACTCACAGTTTACAACACGTCACTCGCGCTCCGTGCGCTCCTCAACCGTCTCTGGCGTCTCCCGTCCTGTCAATAGATACCAAATAGGGTCACAATAACATCAAGGATACCTTCCCTATTTTCCCCAATTTTTCGGGAATTTAATCAAATTTTAATCTGAAACCCTAAACCGTACGGATTCCCGAACCATTCCGTAACACCGTCCGATTAACCCGAAAACTGTACCATTGGATTCCTTAGGACATTTAGGGCTAAACTCATGTTGGACGCTTGACCGGATTCCTCCCCACGCGCCCCCACGCGCCGCCCAAAGTGGCTGCGCGTGGGCCTCATGCGCCTGCTACAGTGTATCTTCAACCTCGAGTCACCCGGTTCAACTGTGTTGAACCGGCGTGACCGGTTCTCCTCCGTTCCTCCACCATTCTTCCCCATTTCAATTCCAGTAGCTTCGTCCAGTCCCCTGCAACCAAACCTAGTCCTAAAATCCAGAAATCACGGCCTGAAACCCCTCGTCTTCAACCTCGAAAACCACTGCCCGTGAGCCCTGTTTTCCTTCCCGGCCGTCCACTGCTTCCCCCTTCACGGTGGTGATACCAGCACCTTCCTAGGACCCTACTTAGTCCTACCCAACTCACAGAATCCGTCGATTCATCCCCGAAGTCCACGACTTCAAGTTTGAAGTCACGGCCAAAAACAGAGTATTGGGTACTCGCCGTCGACTGAGCCCCGCCGTGTACGCCCCCGTCACGGCAGCCATCACAAACCAATCCTAAGACCTCCCTGAACAACACCCTGACCTCCTAATCCCTCGACTCTAAGCCCAACTCCACGACTCTTCAAATGAAAATCCACAAAAAAAAAACAGGGCAAAAGAAATTACCTTTCGATTCCGGCGCCGCCGTGAGAACCGTCACCCACCACGGTGCTCGTGGGACTCCCCTAAACCTCCTGAGTCTCCTAGTGCCTTGAATCCGTCCACCACACCACACAACAGCCACCACCGTCCACGGCCTCCTCTGTTTCTTCCACTTATCCAACAGTCCACCCCGTCGCCTCCGTGCACGGTTGCACCACCAGACCACGATCACCTGCTCCTCCGTACCTCACTGTCTCTCTCTTGACTCACACTTCACTCTCCCTAGCATCCAAATCGATCACCGCCTCACCCCAATCTTCTCTCTGTTTTCTGTTTCCTTCGCAATTGTGCACGGTTCAAAAACGAACCAAGTGTGGCCGTGCACACTTTAGACACCTCCAGAAGCCTCTGGCTTCTCACCACGTGTCCACCAGCTGTAGGCCAGCCCAAAAATATCTGCCACTTGCCCTTATCTGATTGGGCTGAGGGAAAATGACCAAAATGCCCCTCCTGCACAAAATTACCATTTTGCCCTTAGACTTTCCAGACCCGTGTCTTTTCCGTCCGACGTCCGATGACAGCGTGCCGCCTGTCGTTGAACTCAGGACGTCGAGGCCTATCCAACGGTCCTCGGTCTACGTGAAAATCGCAAATCCTCCAAAAAGTCAACATTTCCCCTCTTAACTTAAAATTACGGTAACGCCCC